>CM056507.1:26003034-28403034 GCA_029783415.1 Anisodus acutangulus | reverse complement strand
GTTCGCGGCATGGCAAAGTTTGGTAGAAGAATACTAGGTTCAAGTGTCTTAGGGAGTCTATAAAACCATGTCTAGTAGATTCTAACTTATGGGTGTGAAACACACCACATTTATAATTGAGAGGCTATAGGACATTTAGAAAAAGTTTCCATTATTTCAACTCTAGATCGTGCAATAGAGCTATGATGTAAGAAATCACTCGAACTCGTGCGTTGTTACCTTTCTATCAAATATGCCTCGTCTCTAAAGGAAGAAGGAGATGTAAAGCTAATCATTATCTATGTGTTCCTTTCAGATGGAGTCATGCAGAATGGAGAAAGTTGTATAGTTTCTTGTGGGGAGAATGAACCGATCCCTTGGTGCATTTGAGGCTCTTGTTAAGAGGGGATATGCTCTTATTCCCCTTCTCAATAATGTAACTCTTACCCCGAGTCCTAATAGAGTCACTCGTACAACAAAAAGATAGAAGAGGGTTACTGATACCAACATACCGAATTGTCCTATATGTGGGAATCGCCACTTAGGTGAATGCTACATGAGACTCAAGATATGCTACCATTGTGGTAAGAGGGTCCACAAGCAGACCAAATGCCCCAAGTTAGACCGTGGGAATTACTACTCAACTTTCAGTCATAAGGACTCCGTGAATGCTCTGTTTGCAAAAGATTGGGTCATCTACGAAAGGAATGCCCCCAATTTCATAACCGTATGCGTTCTGAGTTTCAGCAACATCCTCCTTGCAGAACATGTAGCAAAAGACATGCAGGAGAGTGTCGTATGGGTATCGATTTATGTTATAATTGTGGTCTCCGAGGCCACATGCAGAGATAATGCCCTTCAGCTAGGTATAGTAGTGCCCAAAAAGGTGGTGGTGTAGTTCATCCCACTGGACCAGCCACAACAAATTCAATAACACCTTTCGCAGCCTGTGACACTCATGCACCAAGAAGCCGAGGCATAGGTAGGGGTGAATGTTAGGATCAAGTGGGGGTCAAACATGTTATCATGATATGGTAGGTCGCTTAGATTCAGAGGCATCACCATTTGTTGTCATAGGTATGTAGATAATTTTTCTTTCTTGATATGTATGAGATGGTGTTCCCTTAGATCTAGTGCATCTTATATGGTTATCGTGCGATTAAAAGTTCAGAGTAGAGTATTTTAATTTTCTCTTCAAGTATGTAGACGTACTTTAGTGTGACTGTGTACGTGGCTAAAAGAAGTTAGTGTTCGACCAGAAGATATGATCAGATGATGTTGAGTCTCTTGACATAGTTCTAATTTGTTTAAGTGGTTTAGGCTGAATTAGAGGGCATGGTATTAGTAAGTCACCATAAGATTATTATTTTGATCGGTAATAGAGAAGGTAGGTAAGGAAATAAAAAGACAAGTTTTATGGAGATAATCTTAGAGACAGAGTGAAATTAAGAGAAAAATCAACATAACGATTAGATGACCACTTATATCTAAACTTAAGGGATCCACAAGACTTAAACATCAGCTTCAAACTAAGGGAGAGATCATACGATAAGGTGCCAATATAGATTATGTGTTTCATAAAATGATAAGCGACAGGAAAGATTATGGTAGAGGATCACGGTTTCACGTAGCTATGGTAAGGTGTGGAGAATTTGGCTTTTTCATGCCTATTAAGATCAAGTATTAGATAAATCTGCATGAACATGTAAAGATGTTATGAGAGCAAGTTTCATAGCGAGAAATAATTTTTTTGAAGTGATGTAACGTATCCAATTCTAGAGTAATTCATGCACTATGTGGTACTTAATCCCAAACGTATTCTACTCATGCCTTACGTACCTATATCATACCCATGTTAGAGCTTTACACTCCATATTTAAGATTCAAGAATTAAGACTCCATACGATAGTAATCTATGTAAAAGAAATGTTCTTTCATGTTTTGCCATTAGGTTGTGCTCATGTCTAAAGTTAAAAACCGCATTCATGTTCCACGTATATATCGTGCTTTTATAACCATGTCCATGTTCTAGCTTCTAAGTGCATTCCGAATATAATGTTGATTTTGATAATGATCGAGGTGAAAGAAATGTAAGTGTTTTAAAAATAAATAAAAAATCCCATGGATTGCACACATATCCCTTGGATAAAAGGAGAATACCTAAGGTAAATGTCTTATTTTGACTCCAATGTTATGCTATCTATGCTTTCACGTACTCATGCCCACGATCCACTTCTTCAAGCATCCACTTATAGAGATATCATAACAACGATTTTGATAGGCAATGATAAAAGTAAGTCAAGATGGATGTCCTACCCACGATTCTATGTAATTTATGCTTATATTTCTCTGGCTAATGTTTTACGATCATGATGACAATAATCAATTATGAGGGTATGTTATATGAGTGAAAGGAGATGTTGGGCTAATGTTGAGTTTCCTCTCCAAGGGAATTTTTCAAACTATCGCGTAACTTGGCACAAAGAGTTCCCTTTCATTCACTAAGTACCTATGTCTTGTTTATGTTCAAACTGACTTTCTACTCATGTCTTAGGTGCTTGATGAATGAAGTATTCATGCGTATGATTTTTTCCTTCATGAGCTTTATTTTATGAAGATGGTGTCGACTTACAGTGATAAGAGTAAGGTATGTTGAACCATGTCTCATTCTTTCAGTATATTCAAGTTCTAAAGGTACTACTTTATTTACGCCTTATATTCCTTAGTACCCAAGAGTGAACCCTACAATTGTACTCCATGCAAGTCACACTTATGTCTTATTCTTACTTCAATACTTATGAACTCATGTCCAAATGCCAGGGTATGTAGTTTCGATGTACCCATAAGTTCCATGTTTCTAATGTCCCTACGCCCCATGTCATGCTATTCACATATTCACATTTTATGCCATATTAATCATGTTTCCATGTACATATGTTCTATGTTACTTCCTTCATTTTTTATGTACCCATGTCACGTCTATACTCTAAAATGAAGTGTCTAATATGATTCATACCTATGATTCATTTCCTCTCAATCCTTCATGATTCTCTCACGATAACGGAGTTGATGAATGAAAAACAAGATAATCTAAGGTATTCACATCTAAGTTTCACAGCGAACAAGATAAGGTTCGAAATAATGTACGTTCCAATTTAAAAAGGAGTTCGTTTCATGTATGTGGTGGTACTAATTTCTGAAGTGTTCTACTTAGATTTGACTTGCCTATGCTTGACCTTCATTTTATATGTTAGGATCATATTCCAATATGACTCATGTATGTCTCATTCGTACTGCATTGCGCCTTCATTCAAGGCCCAAGTCGTACTCTTATTCATATGTCTACCGTGGTGATATACGGATATCTATGATCAAGTCTCTAAGTGTTCAGATCCCATCTCCACTCAACATTCAGATCTCTTGTTGTAATGTTCATGTTTTTTTGCATTCAGATCTTATGTTATGATATCCATATTTTCACGTATTCAGATCTCATGTCAGTTCAACACTCATGTATCTACGTCGCCCAATATTCATGTATTCTTGTTTCATGTTTATACTTCTCACATCCATGCAATCGTGTCATATTTATGCTAATATTCCAGTACTCATGTCATCCGTGCCTAAAAATTCCTTTTCAAATACCATGTATAATATTTATGTATTTACTCATTTCAATATATGTGTGATCATGCAAGACAGGGATTTATGACAATTAGTATTCACGTTAGTCATGTTCATGTTTCAGTTACCATGTTATGTCATATCACGCATATTATGATACCTGTGAGGTTTGTGTTGTGCCATAGTGAGTTGACAGGTGTTTGGGGAATGTTGGGATAGTCCTATCTACAAAGAAAATTCTGTCGAAATTTTTGTATAATTCCAGAGTTAGTCCCACTTCCAGCCACAACTATCATTCAAGGACAAATGATCCATGTCTAATGTTTCACGTTTAGGTATTTACTACTCATGTCTCACGTCCCCATGTTCATGTTTTTATGTAATCCTGTAATTTCAATCCCCAAGTTCTATGTAATATTTCTTCACGTTCATGTACTCATGCCATGTCCCTAAGTTCTTGAGTTAACCACATTCCTAACCATGACCCATCATTCGAGGACAAATGATCCCAAGATAGAGATATTATAACACCTCGTACCTTCAGGATAAGGCTTGACCCGTGTGATAGGAACATAATGGGACCATGATGAGGAGTGTAGGAAGTATGTTGAAAACCAATCAAGTTATACGAAGAGTCTTTGGTCAAAGTGTAGTCAGAAGCTACTCTACATGCCATGTTTTCAACTGAATTTTCACAAGATCTCACTTAAAGTGAGTATTCAAACAAATTATACGAAATTTGAGAAAACTCCAAATGTGAAAGTTGTCACCATTTGAAATAAATTTCTAACGGTATATGGTGGAGCTCAAATGGACATTTGTACAAAACGTTATGTCTATTTTACAAAGGGTCGCATATGCGATATGCGATGCAGAACACATTCTGCAACACATTTCCCATCACATTTCAGGGCAAATTTCCGTCTTGAAGTTCCCAGCCTTCTGTTTTGATTTGCAGTAGCATCCACGGCCGTAGAAGGCCATCCGCGATGCGGTTGCCAACACAAATGCACCCGAAACTCATTTAAAGTCGCGTTTTCCCAAATTTTATCCCATTTTTAGTTCTCCAAAGCCCTATCATGACTTTTCTCTCCTCTCCTCATCATCCCACATCCAGGTAAGTCCCTCCCATGTATTCCTAAGTAATTCTAACACTTATACATCAATTCTTAACAAGATTATACGCTTCAATCTTAGGGTGTTTAAGAAAATCCTTCTCAAGGTTTCAGTTCAGCGTTTTGGGTTTGTTTTTCAAAAGTTTAGACCTTTTCTTCAAGTTTTGGAGCGAACAAGGTATATAGAGATTTTATCTACATGTGGGAACATCATTGCTCTTCCCCATGCCACGTTTATCCATGAAACACGAAATTCCACAATCTTAGGGGTTTTATTCAAAGTTTATGATAACCCTAACTACATGTGATGTATATAAGAAGGGGAATATGAGGGTAAGTTGGTTGGAATTTGGTTGGACGCGGGTAGACACGAAAATGGACACAATTAGGGTTTATCGGGTGGGACGTTTTTGCTGGGCAATGTGGTGTTGTGGGGCTTGGATGGGTAGTTTAGCATGGAAGTGGGCTAAAGGAATTTTGTGCGGTCATTCTAGACAAGTTGAGGGTCGTCTTGGTGGTCGGTAATTGATGGTTAAATGGAGGCAAGATGGCGGAAACTGGTTGGGACGGTGAGGTTATCGGTAAGGGGTGATTTGCGGACCGCTTGGTTTTGTGGAGAGTGCACGGGTATTTAGGGTGGATTCGATTAATGGCCTTTGGGTGGGTGTTTGTGAAATGTTGTGGTGAAAATAATCAAGTGGTTTGAACACGGATTGGACACGATGTTGCTAAGGACAAGCTCGGGTCAAAATCAAGTGGGATAAGAGCAATTTGGATATGAAGTTGCTATGGACAAGCTCGGGTCAAAACCAAGTGAAGTAGGACAATTAGACAAGGATTTGACCGAGGTTGCTATGGACAAGCTCGACTACAAACAAAGTGAGGGAAGCCGAAAGACCTTGTGACAAGTAACCGGATAGGCCCTTGGTTAGGGTTTGGTTGGGTCACAAAAGTCCCAACTAGACTTACACCGAGGGGAACCTTAACTTAGGTTTAGCTAGATCACAAAAGTTCTAACTAGACTTGCACCAAGGGGCTGACCCACAAAAATATCGCGGTTCGGATGACAAAAGGACTGATGGCCCACAAAAGGACCAACTAAGATAAACGACACAAAAGTTGAATAACTTAGCAAATGAGTAAAATTCAAATATTTTTCATAAATATTCCACACGTCTTTACATCAACTATATGTCCTATTTATACTAGTATTTATACCTTTGTAGAAGACAACTAAATAGACAAAAACTTGAACCATTGTCAGCCAAATGAGAAAGGGAAGGGGTTTGGCTGAATATGAAAGAGGGGGGTGGTTCCGCCAACTCTTAATGTTCTCTAGGCCACTCCTTTGTGTCTTCGATATAGATGAGGGAATGAAATTAGGACATTCACGAATCATCACCTTGGAATACGTTTGGAAGCTTTCATCTCTAGCATGTACCTTGGCCGAATGGAAAGGGTAAATTCTTGGCCAACCCTTCATGTTCCCTAGGCCATTCTTGGTGTCTTCTATGTAGCCAAGTACATGAACTAGTTAGTTCATGAATTATCTCCATTGAAGCTTCTTCTTCTAAATGGTTCTTGGACTTGTCACCCTATTCTATGATACGACACATTAACTATGTCTTAAGGAGAGCTAGTAGTTAAACTAGATATTACATAAGCTAAAAGAAAAAAGTGATCTCGGCCAAGACCTACATAAAGGCCGAAAATAAACATGTTCTTTCTTGGATCTTCAAGTCCAATCTTCAATTCCACTCCACAATCCATTCCATATTAAGCATATCACCATATGATGGACGACAATCTATGGCACTCTTCGCAAGTCACCCCGTGCCTTGTGTTGGGAGAGTAGGCTCGCGGCATTTCTTTCATCAATCTCCCCTTCTTTAACAGAATTTGTCCTTAAATTCTCGTCATCTATGTATGGGGATAAGTCTCCAACATCAAACACGGGAGTAATAATTCCATATCCATATAGTGGTTCCACCTAGTAGAAAGGATCCAAAAATGAGACAAAATGTTTAGACTTCAAAAAATGTCCCTGTCAGACCAAGGATCCCACAAGAATAAATGCCTTTTCATAAGTAGAAGAATGGAACCGTGTACCACCCAAATTTCACTCGAAAAAGTAATGGATCTTTTGTCGTGAATCAAGGCGGTACCAACACAACTCCACCTTCAAATTCAAATAACTTCTTGCGACTTGGAATAGTTAGAGCTGGTGCTTTGCATATCATTTCTTCCAAGGTTTCCAAAACTCTTTGTGCTCCATGGAACCATTTAAACTCATCCTTTCTCATTAGTTCCGTGATAGGGGCAGCAAGGGCACAACAATCTCGAATGGAAGTAACCAAACCATGGAAACTTGTTACCTTACTTATATTCGTAGGCTTAGGCCGATTCCGGATGGCTTCCACCTTGAATGGATCCATATGAATACCCCCGTACGATACTATGTATCCTAAGTATGGGATACTAGTAGTCATAAGCGCATACTTCTCTAAATTGCCACATAACCCTTACATCTTCCTTCAAATACAAGTCCGCAATATGTGTTGCATTATAGGTCTTGCGACAAGCAATGAAGTGAGCCATATTCGTGAATCTATCCACAACTACCATGATAAAATTTTTACCCCATTGTGTTCTTGGTAAGCCGAGGATAAAATCCAAGCTCATATTTTCCCATGGTCACTCCGGAGCTGGTAAATGAGTATACTATTATTTGTGGAAGAATCTTTTAGCCTTTCGACAAGTGGAACACTTTATTACCACTCCATTTACATCTTTGAACTCATAATCTTGTTCATGTCACTCATTTAGCACTTCAAATCCCACCAAATTTTTTTCAATCATGGTCAAAATTATGTGCCTTCGAGAAAGTGCATCCGCTATTATGTTAGGCTTGCCATCTTTGTATTTCGTA
This sequence comes from Anisodus acutangulus, assembly GCA_029783415.1. NCBI lineage: Eukaryota > Viridiplantae > Streptophyta > Magnoliopsida > Solanales > Solanaceae > Anisodus > Anisodus acutangulus. The sequence goes on along the minus strand of CM056507.1, from coordinate 28,395,387 downwards.
GAGAATGTGAAATTTTGCAAGTGTGATACCCACTTAGCATGCCTTGGATTCAACTTTCTTTGCCCATGTAAGTACGTCAATGATTCATGATCCGAATATAAGACAAAAGGTTTTGGCATCAAGAAAGGCTTGGAGCATTACACAATCCAAATGGCATCACAAACCATCCGTACAAACCATACTTGATCTTGAAAACCAGCTTCCATTCACCTTCCTCTCAGGTCCTCATGTGATGGTAGCCACTTCTCAAATCTACTGTGGCGAACAACTTAGCCGCACCCAATTCATCCAAACAATCATCCATTCTCGGCATATGGGACTTATACTCATGGTGATGTTGTAGACCGCTCGGCTATCCATACAGATGGGCCAAACTTCACTTTTCATCGACACCAATAAGGTGGTTTCCTTACATGGACTAAGGTTCTCTCGGACCAAGCCTTTATCTAGTTGTTCTTGTAACTCCTTAGCCTCTTTCGGATTGCAACTATCGTATGGATGATTAGGTAATGAACTTCTTGGAATAACATCAATAGCATGTTCACTCATTTTGGTTGAGGGTAATCAGGGTGCAAGATCATCCGGAAGTACATCATCTAAGAGTTCCTTCAAGTCGGCATTTTCAACCGCATCTATAAAACTCCCCTTCTTCGATTCATCTTCTATCTTTCGGGCATCAAGTAAGAGTGGCTCGGATTTCTCCTTGCGTTTCTTGGCATTTTTTATCTTTATTTTCTTCACTTCACTAGGTGACAATGACATCAACCAGATTTTTTTATCATCCTTTTGAAAAGAATAGACATTTTTTTCTTCATCATGTTGCACCTTCCGATCAAATTTCCATGGCCGATCCAATAAAATATGACACGCATCCATAGGTAGGATGTCACACCATATTTCATCTTCATACCTACCAACCCCGAAAACTAACAAGATCTTGTTTAAGTACCTTTAGCTCTTCGTCTTCGTTCAACCATGGGAGGAGCATATGGTATCGGATGGCTACGGGTAGGCCAGTTCAATTTGTTCACCATTTCTACGGAGGCCGCATTGGTACAACTTCTTCCATCAATGATCACGTTTCATACCTTGTCATTCATCTTGAATCGAGTGTAAAATAATTTCTCTCTTTGTGTCTCCTCGTGCTCTTCAAGTTGAACATTCAACACACGTTGGAGTACTAAATTTTCACTCTTTTCCGTAAGATCAACATTTTTCTCTAGGACCTCCTCGATTTTGGATTTCTCCATAAAAAAAGAATATCCACAATCGTGGTACTCTTCCCTTTCATGCCTTCGGCTGTTTTTTACAACCCCGAACTCTGTATTATTAATCACGGCACGTCCCGCAAATTCTTTTCTCAAGATTGCGCTTGTTCCTCAAAAAGGTCACTTACAATCCTCCGAAGTTTTTTTTTGTGTAAGCCATAACACCAAGGCGTGGGACGAGATTGTCTTGCTCTGATACCAAACTGATGTATATAAGGAAGGGAAAGTTAGGGTAAGTTGGACGGATTTTGGTTGGATGAGGGTTGACACGAAAATGGACTCAATTGGGGTTTGTCAGGTTGGACATTTTTGTCGGGCAGTGTGGTATTGTGGGGCTTGGACGGGTAAGGAATAACTCTTCTAGCATCAACATAGATTGACCAGAGACTAGGAGTAGTCGTCATCTTTATCCATAGTAGTCATCCAGTTTAGGGTGGAAGTGGGCTAAGGCATTTTGAGGGTTCGTTCTAGACAACTAGAGTGTGTTGGTGGTTGGATGGAGGTAAGGTGGCGGAAATTGGTCGGGATAGTGAGGTTGTCGGTAAAGGGGTGATTTGCGGACCGCTTGGTTTTGTGGAGAGCGCACGGGTATTTAGAGTAGATTTGGTTAATGGAATTAGGGGTGGGTGTTTGTGAAGTGTTGTGGTGTATGGTGGTGAAAAAATCAAGTGGTTTGAACAAGGATTGGACACGAGGTTGCTAAGGACAAGCTCGGGTCGAATCCAAGTGGGATAAGAGCAATTTGGACAAGGATTGGACACAAGGTTGCTATGGACAAGCTCGGGTCGAAACCAAGTGAAGTAGGCTAATTGTTCAAGAATTTGACCGAGGTTGTTATGGACAAGCTCGGGTACAAACCAAGTGAGGGAGGCCGAAATACCTTGTGACAAGTAACCGGATAGTCCCTTGGTTTGGGTTTGGTTGGGTCACAAATGTCCCAACTAGACTTACACCGAGGGGAACCTTAGCATGGGTTTAGCTAGATCACAAAAGTTCTAACTAGACTTGCACCAAGGGGTTGACCCACAAAAGGATCGTGGTTTGGACCACAAAAGGACCGATGGCCTATAAAAAGGATCAACTAAGATAAATAACACAAAAGTTGAGTAACTTAGCAAATGAGTAAAACTAAAATATTTTTCATAAAGCTTCCACACCACTTTACATCAACTATATGTCCTATTTATAGTAGTATTGGGGATAATTGGTTGAAAAGGCCAACACATTGCAGCAACATATTTACTATGGAAAAACTACTTTCAATTGGCAAAAATGTACATCAACGTATTCAGTAAGTTACACAGCAATGTTATTCCATGAATAGATACACAATGATGTTATTCAATTTTGTTATAGGTTTCGCTCACCGCTTCGATCTCGTTGTTTCGCTTTGTCGCGTTGTTGAATACGAGCTTTCTTTGAAGTGAACTAAGGTGGAAGAAGAGGATTTCTTAACATATAAGATAAGAATTATCCTCCTCTATATGAATTTAAGTCAATGTAGATCATAACTAAGTTGCTAAATGAGAAAGTACGAAAATTATACCATAAATCGTATATGATGTTGTTGTTGGCTTATGGGCTATTTGTTGGTTGTTCTAAATTGTCTGATGGCTAAGGTTCATTGAACTTATGTGGTTGTTGTCATTTTGATTGTTTGAACAGGGGGAAAGTGGAAAAATATAGGAGATGATGTCCGATGCATTATAGAATGAGCTTGTCGCTTGATATATGTGAAATATACTAGTGTTTCCTTAGCATAGCATGAGCGTTAACATTCTTATAGGATGAGGTGCTAGATGAGCTGCATGGATTGTGTTGTTAGGCGACTCGACAGAGGTATGTAAAAGCTATAACTTTTCCTTGGTTTCGCATGATTTCCTATTGAGTTAATTCTGACTAATCGCACAAAGATGTGCTAACTGTAGAGATCGCATTCGGGTTGCCATGACCCTATTGTAGTAGTTCTCCCATGTGAGGAATGAGTTGTAGTTAACCATGTTTAGCTATATAGTTGAGACAATATAAACTTGATAGTTGAACGTAAGTAGTTATGCACTTGCCTTCAGGGCCATTCAGATACACTTGCCTTCAGGGCTATTTAAATACACTTGCCTTCGGGGCCATTAAGATACACCTGCCTTCAGGGCCATTCAAATACACCTGCCTTCGGGGCCATGCATTTGCCTTCGGGGCTATTTATACATGTTTAGATGCCTTATCTAAGGCTAAGTAGTCAGTATCATGTTACGTAGTTAGTAGATGACAGAGGCAGCTAAGTATAGTCAATTTTCATTAAACTCCTTAATTTATACTCAGATTGCTTTATCTTTTAGCATAGTTCAGTTTCAGTCTCCTTACATACTTGATATATTATTTCATACTTACGTCCCTTTGATGGGGATGTTGTGTTTATGCTCGCAGGTTCAAATAGGCAACTGGAGGGACTGTATCAATAAATTTGTCGAGTTCCATCTTGTGTGGTAAGATCTGTGTCATCAGAGTTACCAGGTCCAGTGTTTTGTGTATACACATATGTAGGCTAGGGCCCTGTCCTGACCATAATACAGTTGTCACTCTTTATAGGTTTGTAGACGTATTCTTTATTTCCAGTGTATAACGGTCTTGTCGGCCCGCACAGCTATACATATGTGTTATATATGACGGGATGATCCCGCTTTGGTTAAGGTGATTGTTCTTTACATAAATTTTAGTGTATGGACTTATCAGCCTATGTTATGATACCACGTTTGTAGATCGGCTCTATTGGCCTAAGATATTTATTGAGACACAGGTTATACGAGCTACAGATTAGTACGCTCGGGCCTAGTGAGGCACTGGGTGTCGACGATGCCTCCCTAGGTTTGGAGCGTGATAAACTTGGTATCAGAGCAGGTCTGTCCAAGGGAATCTACAAGCCATGTCTAGTAGAGTCTTGTTTATAAGTGTATTGTACACTACATTATATAAACAAGAAGCTACAAGGAATTTAAGAGTATTACCCTTCTTTCAAATCCAAATCATGCTATTGAACTGAGTCATAAGAGTTTGAGTCAGGACTTGTGTTTGCTAATGATAGAGAGATTTTTGTAATTAGAAATATTACAGCTAGCCAGAGGACTAATACAACAATAGGTAAGGGCACTAGTAGAGAGAATTCTTGATGACATGGCCCAGTTTGAGGCCCTATCAGATTGTGTGTACCCGATGTGCAAATATCCCGCTTAATACCCTCAGATGTGAATATCTAACATACCTCGTGAATAGTAGGTTATAAGAGTATTAGGAGGTAAAAGTATAAGTTTCATCAGGCAAAAGAGGAAAGGTGAAAAGGATATGAGGTACCCAGTCACTAAAGATAATAAATATTTACAATTCAGGAAGGGAAATATAAGCATTGTGGTAGGTCCAGATTTTTGTGTATACACATATAATAGGTAGGCCGGAGCTCTAGCCCCACCATGCTATAATTGTCACTCTTTAGAGGCTTGTGGACGTATCTTGTATGTCCGATAGTGTCAGTATAGCGGCCTAGTTAGCCCACATAGCGATACATATGTTATATATGACGGGATGATCCTTCTTTAGTTAAGTTGATTGTTGTTTACAGATATTTTAGTGTATGGCCTAGTTAGCCTAAGTTGCGACACCACCCTTGTATATCGCCTTCATTAGCCTAAGATATTCATTGAGACACATATTAAACGAGCTACAAATTGGTACGTTCGGGCCTAGTGAGGCATCGGCTTCTGGCCACGCCTCTCCAGATTTAGGGTATGATATTGTGTTACATGTATCATAACAGGTACGCTCAGGCCTTAGGGAATGGGGGCCGAACACACCACCAATGGTTGGGGTGTGACATCGCGAGTCCCCATTGGTCATGATTCATTAATGTTTGAATGTATGTGTACCAGTGACGTGAAAGAAAGGTCTTGCATTCGATTGCATTGTATTTCATTTGTATCTCGTAACATTACTCCATATTCTGTGTAGTACCTAATTTGTAAATTTGATTCTATTGTCGTGTTTATGTGGAAGCCTTGTCAGACATGAGAAACTAGATGCTATAACCTAGATTTAGACTGATGAACTCCGTGATTTAGTGTGGAAGTAGTAACTGGAAGACCAACCCTTGTCTCCATTTAAGATAGTGTCAATCAATAATGCTGTTGAATACACGTTATTTCCCATACTCACACTACACTTGTTGCACCCTTTTGTGTCTAGGGTTTATTCCTAGTTCTACATGGACTTCGCGACTATCTAGCCCGCTGATGAGTTATTAGGAGAATTTAGGGTGAGCTACATGAAAGATCTATGGCACCAAATCCTTCTTCCTTATTCCATATTTCTCTCTTTTCATTTATAAATAGCTATGTGTTTAAGGATATGTTCCCAGACTTGTAGTTCTTAGTTAGTTCTTGTACTAGGGACACTAGGTTTTGAAAAACTATTCTATTCTTCATATTTTCTTATATTAAGGTTTCATTAAGTCCTAAAAAGTGTTTTATTTTATTATTCCGCAATTGATTTTCTTAATAATTTGGATAATTGGGTTGTGGCAGACTTACTAACTTATGGGAGTTAGTGCAATCACAACTTTTTAAATTGGATCATGACAACATTTTTGTCCCCAATATATGATACCCAGTCCCATAAGTCTCTCTCATACCGGAATCTTCTCCATTGACTCCTTCGTCAAGTCCATATCTGATTTCCATGCCCTAACTATCACAGGCGTTTTGTCGAACATCTGGAGTATCTCTTCCACCATAATGTTTCAGGATTCCGGATCACCAAGGTGAACTAGAAATACTCATTTATTCAATTGTGCCACCTTATCCACTCCCAATTGCCTCCATCTCCACCGGAATAATCCATTCATAACTGTTTGGGGTGGATTAGATCCTAATACATAACACACAACTGTTGTTTTCCAGTAAGCAACCTCATTTTGTATGTCCTCCATAGTGATTTTTACATTTACCTCACTAGTTTCTGCATTTGACAGATCCAATCTATCCCTCGTCTGAATTGGGCCAACTGTGTTGTTCCATGTCGCCTTTCCTGCACTAATACTAGTGCCAGTTACCTTTCTGGACTCATGCGTTATTCCCTCAAGTTTTACTCTTCTACCCGATCTGCCCATGATCCCTTGTTGGGGCTGTGACCTCTGGTATTGCCTTCTCTCATGGGAACTGGTGTGCATTCCTGAATCCTTACATAAACCCAAAAGTTACTAAAATCGAGATATGCATAGAAGAAAGATATCATGAATTGTATAAAAAGAAAACTCTTTAAAGTGCAGAGGTCATGTCCCTTGGACGACTTGAGTAATGGGAGAATGGCAACTGGGCCCTATAGTGATGAAATCGAAGTGAAATATTTTATTTGCCTATTCTTAGTCATTATGGTAACGAAATAGAAAAATAAGAAAGAGATTATTCCCTTAATGCTTGTCCAATACCACCAGTACCAGAAATACATTTCCTTCACCCACACAATTGACTTCTCCCACTAGTAATTGGAACTCCAATGGAGCAAGTCCTTGAATGGTGTTTATACTCTTCGTCTTCTTTGCATTTATTGGTTGCGAAATTCCTTTCCACATCTTGTTACTTGATTGACACCACTTAGATCCTATCATCACCCTCTCCCTCCAGTTCGACCCTCACACCACGAGTGCGAGCTGAGAGAAGCTCTCGTCTATAGAGTGAAACTTTTATCATTAAGATTTTCATACTAGCAAGTTTTTATATACTCTGCATACATAAGATATACAATAAGTATACACTTTGTATACTCATAGTATATTAAATGAAAAAGAAGGGAATAAGAGCTTTTGAGCAACTTATTAACACACAATACAACCTAACACACTCTTAATACACAAGGATATACAATAAGTATACACTCTGTATACTCATAGTATATTAAATGTATACATCTCGGTATATACCAAAAGATGTGCAGGGCATATTGGGTTGTATATCTCATCATGTTCAATGGAAAGTAAAGTAGTAAGAGAGGAATGATTAGTGACATGACAATCCAGACCAATATGTTTTTAATATTAAGGAAATACACACCTCTATATAATCAACCATGTCTCACAATATCCTAATTACATAGGTTAAGACTTAGGACATCATTAGATCAACAACAAGGATAACTTATATAAATAGAGAAGAGGCTAGAAAACATAAACAAAGAGAGGCCAGATGACAATCTAGTATGCACATTATAAAGACATGAGATACGAACACATAGAGGCTCTCACGGTTTCTTTCTAACAAGGTTAGATGGATTACACATGGCACACATTAATCAAAACTATTTGGTTGATTTCAAAATGAACTAGCAATCAGAGTTTCTTCTTGAGCTATAGCCCCAAGACATCACTCAATTCCTTCTCAAGAGATGTGACAGTTCTTCCAAACTTAACAAACAAACAATCAGAGCCAAAGGGTCATATTTTCCTATTCAAAAATCCTATTTGCATTTGTACTTCCAGCAACAGTCAAAGAAAACCTAAGAAAATTAGTTGTATGCCTAAAGTACTTAGCCAGATTATGAAGGGGTTCATGGATGCAAATCATGTTTAAAACATTATACTAAAACCATTCATAGTAATCTTACAGACACCTTTTCTAGGGGCAACCTTGTCGAGATTTGAAATTAGGAATTCCTTTCCTCAAACCACCAACACTCAGCCAGAAAGAAAAAAATAAATTTTAGAACTAAAGAACCAAAAATCAGTTAATTAAAGGTTTCAACAAAGCTAAATTCCTAAGAAATTGAATTTCCGTATAAAATGCTTCAATAGAGACTTAAATTGATCGAAGGTCTCTGAAATGGGGTTCTTTATATAGAATCCTGAATCCTAGGGATTCTATGCCCAAAATCGATGTAGGACATGAAAAACTAGTGGGGGTGGGGGGGATGGGGGGGGAGGTCCCTCCAAAATGCAATAATCCAATCAAAATCAAGTGCTTGAAAATCAATAGGACAACAAAGTTCATAAATGATTCACAGACAAAGAGCAATAAAAGGGACAACCCCGCTTCTTAGCGGTTGAATCGCGATGGTGAGAGCTGGAAGGGACAAAACTCATTAAGAGTTTTGCCCGAAGTGGCCTGGCAAAGATTGGAAAAGAAAATCGTTGTGTTGACCTTGTCATTTCTGGAAATGATGATGCGATGAAAGAGTAAAAAAGAGAATAGGCGCTAGGCTTTTGGAAGGGGCAAACCATGTAAATAGAATTGAAAAGGGGTTCAACACCTCTTATGCACGAAGTGGGTCAGATCTGGGTCTGTTTTGAACTGGGCTTGCCAAAATATTAAGGGGAAAATGATTTAAATGAGGGGGATGACCAATTTTGCAAAAACAAATCCATGATTTAATTAAAATATTTAAAATTGTAGCCATAATTTGCGTAGAAATCAATTAATCATTTCAGTTATAACTAGATCTGAAAGTAATTAAGATTAAACTAAATCGTTGTAAAATTCAAGATCAATTTAATTAATTGAAAATTTTAAATTAAAGGAGAAAAATATTTACCAATTAATCGACTGTTTAGTATAAACAATTAATTAAATGATTGTTTTCACTATTTTGACTTTAAAATCTCATTAATCTATTTTACAAATTATAAGAAATATGTAAGAATATGAAGATGATATACAATAATATACTCAATGATATTTAGCCAAATGAAAGATAAATTCATACGGTAAATTCTAGCATAACACGTGGAAAGATTGGGTGCGCGAATTCAGGCAAGCTGAGGTGCTCATGAATTTGATTATAATACAAGCCCTGATTAAGAAACTTAAGGAATAAAATTAGGCAAACTGCTACGATCCCAATCTGAGGAAGTTATGAGCGTTGATCATTGTTTATCCGATCTGTATATGACACCAAACATTACTTTTTTATTAACATTTAAAGCTTTTAATGCCTTAATTATTGCATTTTAAAACAGTTTGTTTTCATGGGCATAAAGACCATGTTTTTACCCCTATAAAAGGAGCTCAACCATCATGTTGGAAGGACATCCAATTTTACTATTAACAATCACAATTCTCATAAACTAGCAATATACAAGTTATTGCAATCATTTTGTTCCTCTTTGTTGTTATTCTATCAAATCCCGAAGTCATTTCAGAGACATCGTCATCAAGAGATTCATCCTAGCCCAGACTAATCAGGCAATTTCTAATCAATTATTCACTTATGGTGTGTTTAGGCTTGATTATATTCCTTTTTATGGGTAACACTTGTGAATTCAGATCATATAATATCTGTAAATGAAGTAGATGACTTGAACAATAACAACAACAACGAGAACATGAACAACAATGACCAGGAAATTGATTCGGCAACTGTTCAGCCAAAAGCTAGAGAATGAGCACGGGACTTCTCCTTAGGTGTCACGGCGTACCGGAAGTGATTTCACCCTAAACGATGAGGAGAAGGATGCTCAAAATTGGACCGGAGTCACTAGGTTGGACCTAGCAAGAATATTTGAAATGTTAGAGAAATAACATGAAGCAATTGCAGAGTTACAAAGGAAGGAGAAACTCGTTCCCATCGAAACCTCACGTGGTGGTGTTACCAATAACGATGCGGTGGTTGGAATCGATGAAGGTAGTAATTCAGGGAACAACATGATATGCTAAGTTCATGCAACCCTTGACTACCCAGTTGAAGCAGGCTCAAAAGGAGTTCAATACTCAGGTAGATCAGATTTTGGGTATGTCCCCGGTACAAAAGGAATGGATTCAAGGAGATATGTCCAACTACATTTCCACCGAGTGCAGCGCCTAAGCTAATACCAAAGAGGTTTAGGATGTAGGACATCTATAATTATGATGGAACAACAGACCCATAGGAGCATGTGTCGACATATACATATCTGGTGAAAGGCAACGACAGGAGCCAGATAAGATAGAGTATGTCCTGCTAAAGAAGTTCCGTGAAACTTTTTCCAAGGGAGCTATGACATGGTATTTTCTTATGCCCAAACATTCAATTAACTTTTCTAAATGCTTAAAGATTATTTTATTAAAGCACATGCTGGATCCAGGAAGGTGAAAGCCATAAAGTCAGACATCTTCGAAAATGCCCAGGGTGATACCGAGCTGCTGCATGAGTTCGTGATTCGATTCTAGAAGGAAAGTATATTACTACCAGCGGTACATGAGGAATAGGCAGCTAAAGCCTACACTAAAGATTTAAATCCAAAGGGCTCGAGTGCTTCCCTGAAGTTGAAGGAAAACCTGTTGAGTTCCCAATAATGACATGGTCAGATGTCTACAATAGGTACAAGTCTAAAATCAGAGTTGAGATTAATCAACTGGGGCCTCTGGAATCTTTAGGGTCGATTGGTCAAAATCGCTACCGTGGTAGGCCAAAGCGCAGTGCTGAATCTAAGATGAGGTCATTGAGAGATATGTATCAATCATATACTCTATCAAAAAAGTCGCGATCAAATCAGGGTCATAGTCATCAATATTCTTTTCTTTCAAAAATATTAGGGTTTGACAAATGAGGCAACAGAGGATTGCAAAGCAAATGTGGAATGGGTCCATCATCTTCTAGCGGGACCGAGGCTCTAAGATTGTCTGAATATAATTTTAATGTAGATATAGGACGGTTGCTGTCAACAACCGGATGAATAAAGGAGATGAAGTGGCCAAAACCAATATGGATGGATCCAGATCAAAGGGACCCAAACTTGATATTTAAGTTTTATGTTACTCATGGCTATAGGACTAACTGTCAGCATCTACGGGAAGAAGTTGCTAGGATACTAAAGAATGGTCACTTAAGAGAATTTCTAAGTGATCGGGACCGGGATAACTATGGAAAAAGTAAAGACATAGAAGAGCATGCTTAAACATGTGTATAACTAAGTTGAAATCGACAAACATACTTGAATGTGGGGGAATAAGATTATAGTTAATCTTAAGGATCCAAGTGTATGTGAATTTTAAGTCAAGTTAAAGAAAATGAGATTCATAAATGAATGAGACATCGGGCAAAGGTAGACGACCTACTAGCTTCCTGTAATATCTCATACGTGCATAGTAAGACGTGCACCGTGTAACAAATGTCATGAGACATGAGCCCTAAATAATTTTGGATGTATGTAAGTGAATCCATGAAAAGTTTTTTATTACAAAAGGTCGACGTCAAAAGTCAAAGTAAGTGTTGTGACCTGTGTATTTGGAGTTATGAGATGATCCACCTATGAAATTAAAGGTCTTTGAGTTTAGTTTCTAACTCCGTAAATCGTTCATCGATACAACCCTGGAGTAAAAAGTTGTGCGCATTTTACACAGACCTGCACAATATCCAATAGCATGCGGACACGTAGCACCTCTAAAGTAAGTCGGCCAAAGCCTATCTTTTATAATACAAAACTTCGACATTTATCTCTTATTTCATTGTATATGGGAACTGAATCTCTGTATTTTCTATCCTCCTCTCAATCTCCAAGGTCAAAGTAAGTGATTCAAATACTTCACTAATAAAATTCTTCCTCAAGAACATGAATCTCACCTTCATCCATCTTTTATTCTTGAATCAAGGTTTTCTTTTAGTAAATTCCAAGTGAAGAATTCTTATGGAAACAACAAGCAAGGTAAGAATCTTTCCTCTAATCATATTTATGGATTCAAGTAAGTATCTTAAAGTGTTTTCAATAAGGACTCACGGGACGATGAATGGAATTTGTGAGTCCAAGCTTTGTGATTTGTATGTGATGTGTAAGGAGATGTTTCATATGTTTTTGTATGTGGATGGTGTTGTTAATATCATAAGGGATTTGTTGTGTTTCTGTAAGCTATAAGGAAGGAAGGGTGTGGTGAAACACCACTGAGGAATGGTCTTATGCCCACCAAGTGTTCGATGAATTGTCAGAATGGCTTGAATAATGTTTGGTTGTTACCATGAGGTTTCTTTTATTGTTATTATTATAGATAGAAGTTGTGAAGGATAATATTGATCTTCCTAGTATGACAACCATTTGAATCGAGGTATGTAAGGCTATTCTTGACTTGCAATTACGGCACGACATGCGTTATTTGTTTCCTATACGAGCTATGATATTTAAAGCCTACAAGTATATTAATTTCATGTTCTAATGTGTCTATACACATTTGCTTTTCAAGCGTATTTCTCCTTGAAGTTAAGTTAAGAGTTGTCGCGATGGAGAGAGTTTCCCCTTAGGTGGGACTATATTAGTAGTCTATATAGAGTTCGATGCTAAAACATAATTCTAGAGATGCTCCATTAATGTATTTGACAGCCTTATATACTTTCTATTTGATGTTAGCCCGATGATATAAGTTTCATATATCTATTAGTGATTTTTCATCCCTTTCATAAGGTACTTGCAGATCATATTGACTCTCTTAAAAAGTTTATGTAGCATGACGATTGTTAGTTGACAATAGGATGAGAATCTTACATGTTGGATAGTTGTGGTATATTAAGATGCTTATTAGTAAATGTGACATGAGGATTTAGTTTATGATGATTACTAGTTGATAAAGCGATGAGAACTTTACTTGTCAACGATGTAGATAGTCTACCAAGTATGATTTAAGAGGCTATAGAGCATTGTTTAAAATGAATAATGCTTAAGGCGAATGGCATTACAATTCCCAAATGATAGTTGAGCAATCACATACCTATGGTTGAGATATGGGACTTGATAGTTGCGGGCTATAGGTATGGGACTATAGAATGTTGCTTAAGGTAAATGATATTCCATGGCTAACGTCTAAGTGACTATCATGGGTTATAGAGAACAAGGTAAGGTGAAGCAGAGTGTTGATAATTTCTTTCTATTTGATCGTAGAGCACATGTTTGAAGTACCAGATGAGTATCATATAAGCATAAGTATGTATATCCTTATGGTATCCCTCGACTTGAAGCCGGGTAATTTGTCCTCTCTTCTATATGAGGTCCACATAATAAAAGTATCAGTCTTTCTCTCACATTCAGTTGTTCCTCTCATGTGATGTCATTTTTATTTCATCAAGTTTTCACTTGTTCATATACAAATCATTGGTAAGAATAAACATCAGTTTTTCCTAATTAAGAAATTCGTAAGTTATTTAAGTATCACATGAATCAGTCTGTACTTGAACAATCTCATTAGAGTCATAGAACAATCCGTAAGTTGTGTTTCTTGATAGATATCCGTAGAATTTGTCCTTTGTTCTAAGACAAGAGCTCTAAAGGAGCAATGAATTGTAGTTGCCTTGTTTAAATATTTGATAGTTGTCTAGCTGATTCAACCAGTTGCTCTCATGAGTGCTAAGTTCGTATTTGATTACATCATACTTGAATTGCCTTGTGAGAATTTTAGACTTCCTAATTGTGTTACTTGCAAGCATAGTAGGTTTGTATACTTGCATCATTGGTATGATCCCTCCCAAATTATAGGTAATCAAAACGGAGTTAATTGTGTGCACTAGAGATATGTATTTGGGTATAATTATGGTTCAGAGTACGTATCCTATAGAGGCTTACTTGTTTGCCCATTGTGGCTTATTTGTTGGTATATCGAGGATTATTTTTTGGCTTATTGAGGCTTATTTGTTGGCCTATCGTTGCTTATTAGCTAGCCTATCGAGGCTTATTTGTCGGTCTAGCGAGGTCTATTTGATGACTCATATAGGTTTACTTGGTGAGGGTCTTATTTGATAGCTTATCGAGGCTCATTTGCAGAGTAAGTATTTGCCATTCTTATACATATTAGATCATGTTATGACTTGACAGATTACTTGTTACTTTGTGTACTCAATTGATTCACGTATCATAAAGAGAAGTAAGGAATAGATCTAATGTACCATTAGCTCAACTATTTCACTGAACAATCTCAGAATGTTGCTCCACATAGTGACCAAAATATATCACCATAAAGATTCTAAAGAAGATCCAGGGAGACAGTTGTGCAGTAGGTTCAGTAAGTTCTTCCATAGAGGTTTCAATTATATTTTCTTGATTTCATTCCATTTGTCTCTTCTATGAGCTTCAGTTTATTGTATATGTTTCATGTCTACCTTTCATATTCGGTACAATATTTCTATACTGACGTCCCTTGGGCGATGATGCTGCATTTGCTATGTTCATATTTGTAGGCATATACAGGTTAGCGGTCACACTTACTAATTGTTGTAGACACTCAATGAGATAATGTAGGCTCATCTTCTATCTAGCGCTGAGTCAGGTAAATGCATACATAGAGATTATGGGTAGGTTGGGTTCCTGTCCTGACATTTGTATCAGTTGTACAGTATTAGGCATTGGTAGAGGCTTCATAGACTGTATCTGGGTTCAATTGTATAACAGTTGCATGACATGGGCCAAGAACCACATCTATATACAAAAAGGCATTTATAGATTTCATTAGTTTTGCAAGTTATGTCATATGATCTATTATACGTTCACAGTAGATGCATATAGAATGTAGTCTATCCCAGACAATATTGGGGCATGACATGATCAAGCGGGTTATACCACGTCATGTAATAAACATGATTAACGGAGGGTCTGAGGTCATTGGAATCTGGGAGAAACAAACTCGGAAGATACCCCTCGAGGATGCATTCACTTTCACTAATGAAGATGCGGAAGGCGTCTTGTTTCCACACAATGGCGCATTGGTAATCTCTATCAATATATACTTATTTTAGATTAGGCTATTTTGGTTGATCCTGGTAGCTCGGCTAAAATCATCCGGTGAAAATTCATCGTTTAAATGGACATTCTTTAAAAAGTTATCCCAGCGACAAGAGTCTTTCCCGATTTCAACATGGCTAGTGAGATGACCAAGGGTGAAATTTTTTTGCCAATAAACGCTGGAGGAATGACGAAGAAATCAAATTTTATGTAATAGATGAAGATATAAGGTACATGCAATTTTTGGGAGACCGTGGATCCATGATATGAAGGAGGTCCCCTAAACGTTGCATTTGCTGGTAAAATTCCCAACTCTTGAGGGCATCAAACAGATCCAACGGGAACAACTAGCGGCAAAGGAAATGTTCGTCATTGATGAACAGGTACCAGGATTAAAAAATGAAGAAAAAAAGAAATAGCAATTCTTGACACCTAAGTTTTGTCCACCAAAAAAAATTCTTTAATTTTTCAAGTTTTCTGAGCCACAAACGAAGTGAGATATGCATTTTCAAATCAAAAATAATTTTACAAAATTATTTCTATGATATCTTACAATTTTATTTAGAAAATATTATCAAATATATTATTGTATATCATCTCGCGTATTCGTATATGCTTCTGAAGATTTCCAATCATTTTTATCAAAATAAAATCCAAAATAGTGAAAATAATTATTGGACTAATTGTTTAAACTATTTATGATTAATTTATAAATATTTACTCCATCAAAGTCAAGAAAATTGATCAATAAAGCGAATTATCAAATTACATCTCAATTTCACAATATTTTGTCTTAATTGCAAAAAGAATTTAATATCCGGTCATATTTGAATGGTTGTAATTGAGCTAGTGTCAATTGGGGTTTTCATTTAAATTGATTTGGACAAATCTTGATCAGAATAGAAAGGGGCTGGTTGTTTCTTAATTCAAATAATGGCGATATTTGCAAAATGTGGCCATTCTCGCCTTTCGGCTTCCTTGTCCTACTTCAATGCTAGTTTCTAAGGGAGGAAGATGTAAATCAACACAAGAATTTTTACGTAGAAAACTCGTTGCTCAAGGAAGGAAAAACCATGACCTACCTATTGTAGGATTTTTCCAAACTCCACTTTGCACGAGAAATTTAAAGGTTGCAACTCTATGTACCCCTAAGTGTCTGTTCCAAGCAGTACATTCCCCTCTCTACTCAACAATTCTCTCAATTTTTGGCTCTCTGCCTAACTCTGTTTAATGACTCTAACCAGTCAAAGAAGTCCATTACAAAATACAAAACAACACCTACTACAATCAACTAAGAAAGTAATCAAAATCTTGTTTTAAAACCACATGAATCTAACTATTATAACTCTACAACATTTTAAATCTTGATAGGACCGAGATCTTTGACGCTATTGTAGTTGGTTCCCTCGAGACTCTTTCTATTGACTCTGCTCTCCGTCTGATGTCTCTCTCTTTGGTTGTGGTTAAGCAATAATTTTGTCGTGTTGTACTTATAGGAGTAAATAGCCACATTTAGTTCTCCAAATCCATCCAAGCCCTAGCTCCATTAATTGTACAAAACTAATTCTTATTTGATATGGATTTCCTTCTTCACGCGCAATATGATTTAGTTCTCCCATTTACAAGATAATTCCATGTGTTTAATTTATGGTAATATTTTCATATCTCGAACTCCAGTTCTTTGTAGTATTGGATTGAGTCATAATTCCAATTTTCCAACTTTGGACGAAAAATTTCTTCAGACAGTCTCCGTCTTTTCATCTAAAAGATCAGTTCCTCTTAGTATTTCCTCTTCAATGAAGCCTTCTTGAAAAGTCTTTTTGGTCATATGTTTAGGATCTTGTTCTTGTACATCTTTGTCCTTATTTCTTGCATGTCGATTCTTACTTATACATAGTTTGTCAATCACAAAACTCTATTAGCTCATGAACTATTATTGAGACCACTTCATCTCAACAATTTCCCTTTTTTGATGATGATAAACCCATAGCAGCTTCATGCATATTCATGTGCGCTCCATCAGCTTCATTAATTGATCAGCGTCTAGAAGTATATATTTTTAGACATTTTACACCTCTCATATGTTACTATTTTCTTGTGTTTAAGTACATTTTGATCACTTTATACTTGATATCTGTGTTTATTGTCTTTAGCTAATGATTTAATGGGAAGCTTACGTTTTGGTGCAAAAAGAGGTGAAATACGACTTTAAAATCTGAGTAGAAGTTAATTTAAATTATTTAAAAAGAGCTAAGAACATGAGAGCTAAACACACATGAAAAAGAGTTGAAAAGTGAAGTATTGCAGGAAATACAAGGGCACCTCGTGCCTTCACAAAAAGGTGAGAAAAATGGACTCCTAAATACACAAAGGCAAGTAGGGCTAGATACCAACACTCCATGGCGTGTCCTTGCTTTTTATTATCAATTTCAAGTCAGTTTTGGACTTCACTTATGGATCTGGCCCATTGTCAAATCCCAACACTTAAAGACCTATTATACAAATTGTTTAGAGGAGATTCACACCTTGGGGAGGAATATAACACTAGGATGGCTAAGAACATCATCGTGGAGTAACAATTAATACATTTTATCATATATTTCTTCTATTTACTTATATGAATGATTATAACTGCATAATTATCGCATTATGAGTGGCTAGATTTCTTATTATTCTAGGGTTACAGGATTATTCATGATTGTTGTTAGTTGAAACATGGTGTTTGCATATGTTTGATTAGCATCACTATATGTTGATTTTAATAGTTTACTTACGTTACTGCGCTTAAGTATTTGATTGCTCGATCACCAATTGAATACTATCTACAAATTTAGACTGTGAGTCCTAGAAGAGAGGTCTATTTTGCATTATAGGATAAGATAAAGCTTGTTCAGCTTGTCCGGGGTTTATCCGGTACGGACTAACTTACAGTTAGCAAGTGACAAGCTAGTTATGGACTTTTACTTTGTTCACCTTGCTTAGTCAAATATAATAGTTATAACATGCATCCTTATTATTAGAGACGATCATGGAGACATAGACGTTTTAGTAGTTTTGCTAGGCGTCGTTCTAGGATAGGACCTTTCGAAGTAATATCAACCTTGTGGCTTATAAACTAGATTTCCAATGAACTAACTCAAATGGATACGCAACACCAATGGATAAATTCCCTTGTAACTCTAGGATATCTTTCTTCTCTGAATTCTCAATTATACTACTTGGTTTTCTTCACTTTCTGTAATCAATTATACAAACTCTTTATATATTAACTATTTCATCTAGTTAGAAAGTTATGATTAAATCCTCATTGGGAATGATACACTACTTCAATCTATATTATGTGTCGACTACATACGTTTGCATGTTACTCAGAGTCGGTCATTAATTTTCATATGCTTTTGATGTGCATCCTCTTAGAAATAGCTCCTATGTTGACAATCTTCCCTTAAGAATCAGCTCCGTGTTGTTCAACACTTCCAACTCCATGTTGGTCCAACTTTTGACTTTTGTAAGATGGTAAGCTCACTCCAGTCAAAGTAAACTTTCAGCAAGATGTTAAGCTCACTTTAGTTTACTAACCTCAACATGATATTAAGCTTATATCATTCTGGCTTGGGAATATGTTAAGCTTGCTTAAGACTATACAAGGTCTTACCTTTTATTCATTGCAGCCTACTAGATGAATAGGTTCGCTTGACTAAGTAAGGTTTGTAACCTCACTTAATTAATTGTCAGGACTAGTCTTCTACTATTTGCAACTCTATAGATGGATAGATTTTTGAACTTGGTCATAACCATGTGTCTTCCTCCTTTGACGTCTTTTTTACTTTTTGTGCATAATGATAGGTTCTATATACATGATATTTTCTAGTGCTTCTAGGTTAAGACTGATTCATTTATAAGTAACAACTAGTTTCTTTATATGCAACCTAAATTTAGCAAATTGATATTTTATAGCTTTCCTCATCTATGTCATTTATTCCATTATATCTTTCTAATGTGATCATCATGTCCCTTTCAATGTACTTGCTTGATCTTCCACAATGCATGTGCATGATATCTGATTATGGCAGATGAACTGAATTTTTCTTCCCCCTTTTAGCATCAACAAAAACTCAGTGTATCAACAAGGTCAAGTGTACTTTATCAATATCAAACTCATAGCCACTAGACTACACTATCATGAACATAATACAAGTGCTCAAATGATCTTGTTCAAAACCTTAGGAGGATTTTCTATGCACCCATTAAATAATAAGAAACAAACCAAATAGATTGCTATATAATATTCTAATACTTCAAAATATAGGATATAGAAATTAGATTAGTATGTGAAAGGATTATGTTTTGGTTTTGGCTAGGAGGGATAGGGACTATGATCTTTATTTCTGCGTAATTGGTTTAAATGAGTCTCTATAGACTTGTCAAGGTGAGTACTGGTTTCAATTTGAATTCTTCATCTACATATTCTCATCCTTCAAGATCGTGTATTTTCCTTCTTTGTCATCATCATCCGCTTCTCTCTTCAGACCCTCTAATTCATATAAAGCCAATCTTGAGCCTGAATTTTCTAACATCACCACTTGAAAGATATGGATAATATTGCTTTACTATTAGGATCATGCTATCACATTCTTGAATAAGAACTTCTTTCTTGTCAATCTTTTTAGTTGTCAGCAACTAAGGAAACATGTACCTTGTCAAGATTAGATTCTTTTATCACAAACTCCTCTGCATCTTCATGATCGGCTTCCTCCTTTTTTCTTCAAAAATTCAATGTATCCTACCACGTGAATCATTGCTTGTGTCTTTTGACTTTGATTAAGTCTTTATCAACAAATATTTACAATTTATGCTCCAAGTAGATTTATGACTCTAAGAAACTCATATTGGTGATTTTTTGAGGTGATAGGGGTATTTACAAATCAAGTTATATATTTGGAGGAGATTTATGACGCCAGATATTTGGTTCAAGGCTAATGACATATATGGTCTGACTCAAAATGGTTTTATCAAGAAGGAATTATAGGACTGACTTGGATGATATAGCAGTATATAAATGTTTTTGCAACTGTCTCTTAGAATGAGATGTATACTTGATTGTCATAAGATCCGGGTTCTTTGACTAATTTTGTTATTGTATTTTTCACTTAAGCTCAATTGATCATTTCATGAGTACATACAAGTTAAGGTATAAGACTAAATTGAGCACGTTCCACTTTGATTCCTATCAAATACTCTTCTATGATACCCAAATTAGTGGAGAAGTTTGTTGTGTTCAATTTATCTTATAATTAAGCTCTTTCAAGATGCTTATTATTCACTCATATCTATAGCAGGTGTATGTCTCTCCTGGTCCTTCACCACCCTTTACATCATCTCCTCTAGTGAATTGTACCTAAGTAAATTCTCTATTTGGCTGATGTATCAAATTTGTTGTTACTGCTCCTCTTGAATTGATGTCATGTTGTCTTCATGTCATCTTCATTTTTCAGAGAACCAGTTCCTTCATCTGGTTTCAGATAGGCCCTCAGCTGATTCTTGATTCAAATACATTCCTATATTTTTGTGTGACCTATTTTTTCTTTTTGTTCTTCTGCATGTTCTCCCTTTATTCTGAATGTATGTCATTCTTGTTTAGCCTATCACCCTTTCTTCCTCTTCTATTTCTCTTGGATCTTTGACTGCTTAAGAAGAAGATTTTTATTTCCTCCTTCTCTAATCATGTATGCCCTATTATTCTTGATATACTCAAGGCTTCTTCTGATGATTCTTTAATAGAGGCATGAGATCAGCTTTATCAATGTTATGTGCCTCTTTTTCTTCCATGAACCGGGTTCCCAATAATACCATCTGGGATGATCGATCTTGGGTTCTTTTGTTGTGCTCTGGTGATGTATCTATTTCAAGAGTTATCTTCCTTTATTTCATGAAAGTGAGTTTCTTCATAGATTCCCATATTCTCTTTCTGGTAGTCCTTTAGTGAGAGAAAATATTCTTTTTATATTGCCAGGTGTTCAGATCAATCACACATGTTACTTCTTTCTCTTACCTAGGCATATTTACTAAAAACATCAATAGTGGTTCTAGGAACCCAAGGATGTTTGGGTTACTTTTATCTAGAATAGGGATAAGTTGAATTTCCTCTAGTCCATCTTTGTTGATTTGCATTAGTTAGGGCGGGACCAGGTTCCTCTGAAGTCCTTTTCTCTAGGTGTTGTATGTTCCTGTCAATTGCTTGGAATCTTCCTGTAGATGTGTCCTTGTATTTTTCATTGTTCTCAAAGAGTGCATAATCAATTGTAAGGAATGGATACATATGTTCTACTGGGATTATATCAGTTTTGGCCCTTTTGAATCTCAGTCCCTGTTTATTCGTGTTATGGTTCGCATTCAGAAGATATTAAGGCTTCTGAGAACCTGTTCCATCCAAGTTCTTTCTTTACTTCATCTGTAGCTCTTCTTAATTCTTCTTGGATAGTGTCACACCCCAAAATGTAGGGGCATGGCCGGCACCTAGGCCTTACTTACGGAGCACCAACATACATGACTTAGCATATATCTTAACACACAAATGAGAGTCGTCAAGGCCGCCATGATAGACTGGAAGAAGTAAAATATGATAAGTAGCTTAAGGTACCAACCTAATAAGAATATACACATAGATAAGGGCCGACAAGGCCACCATGGAGGTCTATACATCAAGACATAAGCCAACAAGGCCATCATGAAAGACTATACATCAAAATATATGTTGTCAAGGCCATACATAACATTTATACACATGACACATGTCTACAAGCCTCTAAATATAACATCATCATCATCATAAGGTCAGGATAATGCCCTACCATACCCATATCATGAACATAACATCATACTGACTCAAAACAGCAAATGTAAAACAAATGGAGTGTACCAACCACAACTGAGTTGAGAGCCTACTGATGAGGTTCGTCAATCCATCTACCTGGACTCTGCGGGCATGAAATGCAGCACCCTTAGTAAAGGAACTTCAGTATGAATGATGTACTGAATATGTAAGGCAAGTAAGAGCATGAGTAAAGACATCAGCCTATAATTCAGGATTTCCACTCTGGGCGATGATATGCAATATGCAATACTACAATATATACGTGTATATAACGCCATTGTGATACATTATGGCCTATTTGGGTATCATCATCATCATCATCATCACAATAATAATAACTAACTGATCAGTGGTTACGTATATAATGCGCTTGTCATTATATATATATATATATATATATATACATGCATGAGGGTCATCATAAACATTCTGAGCTTGTCGGAGTGATGTAAGGTCGTTACCATCCGACTATCGTTATGTACTATAAATCCATCATGTTTTACATTATCAATAATAGAAATGAATACAATATCATGAAGAATAAATCGTAGGACATGAAAAGTACTCCCGACAAGGGACAAAAAAGATTCAATCAACATTTCATAGAATGAAGGACATGAGCACTTCTAACTTAAGAATAAAGTCATTTTTAAGGGATGTTCGTTTATGTTTCATTTCCTTTCGGGTCATACCAAAAAAGGAAGGGATAACCTTACATACCGTTACTGCTTTCCTTAACGAGCAAATGGATTCAGCGATACATTACCACATACATAACGACAATTATACCATAGCTAATCTTCAGAAACTAGAATTTGATACATAATAGGGACTAGCTTGTCTATGACAATTCGGACAACACCTCCCCTAATTCCTTTTACTTTCCTCAAATCAAAAAACAAGAATACATACAACCTTCAAATATATACTTCCAGCACCACAACACATCCAAACAACTCAATAACTCAACACAACAATATTCAATATCGAGTTTAAAACTTCTAGTAGACATCTTGCATATTTTCGACCATCAAGCATATTGAGAACATAAAATAACTCTTATACGTGAAAAAGAACAATATTCTTACCTTAAATCTTGAAAGCCACCCATAACATAACTTAGAACAACTTCAAAACAGTGCAGCAACTCACAATTACACCATATATGATTTCTGACCTTTATTTCACAAGTTCTCAACCCAAGAAATCTAACTACAACTTGTATGAACTCAAATACATATAGGAGAAGTATAATATTACCTTAATTAATAATGAACAAGCCTTTTTATGCTGCCTCAACTTGGAAGAACAACCAACACAAGAACAACGTGATAGAACTACGTTCTACTAGCACCGTGCGATTCACAACAATTGATTTATATTGTTTGCCTTTTGTTTTGCACTTGGATCATGGGAGAAAACTTAGAGAGCATTTAGTGGCGGTGTGGGAAATGGTCTGGTATGAAGGGCTCCACCACCCAATGAGGTCTATGTGTGCAGTATCACGTAAATATGAATATCTCACTAATCCGACATCGTATCAATGAACAATTTAATGCGTTAGAAACTAGACTTGTACACCTTCAATTTTATTGTTTGATAACCCCATAAAATGATAAATACCTAGTTGGAAACTCTAGGAAAGTCAAAACACAAAAATAAGGATAGAATGGAAATTGATATTTCAAGGAAAGAAAGATAGAAGTGAGACACAATTATCTGAAATCAAAGGAAACCACGGGTATGTTAAACCCAAGACCTCTTTCAATTAAATCAACTAAAGTACCTACACTATGGAAGATTTCCATAAGTGAACAAGTTCATGTGAGAAATCATGGAAGGATTCTTTAACAACAAAGGAATTACACTCTAAAGATAAATTACCACTAATTATATGCCTAATTCTTTAACAACAAAGGAATTACACTCTAAAGATAAATTACCACTAATTATATGCCTAAGTAGAATTCTAGGGAAATACCAATTATCATCCAAAATTAATATAACCATCAAATAAAACTAAGGCAGGTATTTATAGTCTATGCCTATTACAACAAAGGGCCAAAAATAGCCTTTGCATAAATAATCCCATATGGGTTCTTCTTCACTTGAATTGCAATCCTAACCACTTTGTGAAGGGACCCTTTTCTTGTTTCTTCCTCTTCAATATCCTCCCAAACTATCATCCAAACATTCTACACTCGTGATATCTTACCTTATCCGAATTAAAAACCAAAATCCATTGTGCCTTCAGTCGACTAGGAAGACCTTCAAGTTCTTCTAACGCCCCTCTTTTCATGAACATGGATTATAGTTCTTGGAGCTCTCTTGCTTGTCCACGAGTGAATGGTCTTGACACCTCTTGGTTAATATCATAACTCCTAGATATTGGGAGAAAAGCTCGAGATATGACACAAATTTCAGTAGAATTATAAACGTAATTTGCGGTGGCTTTTGCCATCTTTTATTTTACAACTTGCTTGACTTCAAATATTAACATACTTCTTTTATATGATACAAATACCTTATAACAATACCTTCCTATCATATTATGCACTCCTAGTCTTATCCCAAAAGTACGGGCTATTACAATACACTTGCTTTCAACGAACTTTGGCAAAAATTGTTTTCTTTGATTCATTTAGCCTCAACCTCCCATGAAACTTACTTAATACTTGTTTAATAACTTTAATATATGTGTATGGGATCTTAACCTCCCTGGGTTCTCATTACTTTACCTGCAATGCATACTAGCGTGAAAATACGCGGTGTAACAGACAACCCTCTTCCTCTCAGTTTCTATGTGGAGATCAACTTTAACAATTCCTAGCATTTTTTCAAGATGTTCTTCAATGTCTTCATCCTTTTCATTACCTTTTTTTATGTACTCAAGAGTTCCTCTTTTTCACCTTCCAACTCAATTTTTTCCTTATTTAGTGTGAGAACCTGGTCTTTGAAGTAGTCATTCATTTGTTCCAGGTTCTCTTTATATTTCTCTAGACTCTTGAGTTCCATTTCAAGGATAGCATGTGTTTTCATCAACTTTTTTATCTCAGTAAGAAGACTTTCAAAGGCATTGATGACAATATGAGTCACACTCTCCAATTTTTTCTTGGAGTAGGTACGAATCACATCTATTTTAGAAATATTTACCTTAGTATTGTCATCTCTAGAATATGAATCTGAGTTCGTCGTTAATGCTAATACATCTTTAGTATCAAACTCTTTTCTTGCCATCATGAATTGGTACTAATCTTCTTCTTCATCATCCTCATCATCACTTGAGGAATTTCCAATGGTAGTTAATGCCTTTCTTAGAATTATGCTTATCCTATTTCTAGGGAACTATTTCCTTTTTCTTCTTTCAGGATTATTCCTTCTCTCATCATCTTCCTATTTTGGAAATTCTCTAATGAAGTTTTATGAACTCCCACATGTAAATTATTGATTCCTTTTGTCATGTTTTCTTGGTCTTGAGGAGCCTCATTTATTTAGGAATCCTCATCTTTTGATCATTCTTTGGAACTTTCTAGTGAGTAATTCCATATCTTCATCACCAAGGTCTTGATCCATGCTAGCTGCGAGGACCAGGTTCACATCTTTGTTTGCGGGAATGTTCTTCTATGTCTGGAGCATCCTCATCTCATAGACTTTTAACTTTTCCATGAGCTCTTCCATGGTCATTATCTCCAGGTCCTTGGCCTCCACAATAGCATTTACTTTACTTTCCCAAGAGTCTGGTAGGATATCAAGAAGCATTTCAATTCTTCTTCATTGAGGAATAATTACTCCAAGAGAGCTTAGTTTGTATGTTATATTTGTGAACCTGTTGAGCATCTCTTAAAGGGATTCTCCTGCATTCATCTTGAATAGCTTATATTGCCTATTCAATATGGCAATATTAGAATTCATAACCTAACTTGTTACTTCATGTGTGATTAGAGTGTCCCACACTTCCTTGGAAGTTTTGCATGCAGATATTCTGCTATAGTCATCAAGTCCAATGCCATAAATAAGCATGTTCTTTGCTTTGGCATTCTTCTAGATTGCTTTGATATCATCTTCTTTGTATTTCCCTGTGTATTTGGTAATTGTTTTCTTTCCTTTGTCATCTGTGGTAATAGGATTGTAGGACCATTTATGATTATATCCATAATTTAAGATCTTCACCAATTATGATGTTTTGCATCCTTGTTTTCCACCAACCATAATATTTTTCATTGAAGCATAGTGATCTTATTCTAGATTGGCCTTCTTGAACTCCAGGAGGTGCAGTCATCTTTAATATTTAAGGTGTTATCCTTTATTAAAAGATCTAGCGCTGGTACTACTTATTAGTTTGACTTCGACCTAAGCAATCAATGAACAAGGTTCTTTGAGAAACTATGCAAGAAGGTAAATTTTGGAATATGTAAATCAACACAAGAATTTTTACGTGGAAAGATTCTTGCTCAAGGGAGAAAAAGATCATGTACTACCTCTTGTAGGATTTTCTAAAACTCCACTAAACACAAGAAGATTTAAGGTTACAACTCTATGTACACCTAAGGGACTGTTCCAAATAGTACCTTCCATTTTCTTCTCAACAATTCTCTCAATTGTTGGTTGTCTCCTTAACTCTCTGCAACCACTCTACCCAATCAAAGAAGTCCCTTGCAAAACACAAAATAACACCTACTACAATCAACTAAGAAAGTAATCAAGGTCTTATTTTGGAACCACAATGTTACACCCCGTAATGTTGTGCATTAGATCTTTGATGAGATGGTTAAGTAAAGTTATAAGGAAGGGGTATTTTCTTCGAGATTAGAGAAGCAATTGTGACAACTCTGCTCTTTTACGTTCGGTTGGGCATGATGAGGCTTGAGCTAGACTATGGTAACTTAAGCCTTTTTACGATGGATATATATTGCTTAGAAGTGTACTGAAAAGGTGTCAGGGATTTAGAGGTCATTGGGATTGAAGGAAACACTCCTCGACGAAGTTAAAGTGATACTCTAAGCATTTCACATCGTGGATAAGATCCGCCCCACAAATTTAGGCACAGAAAGGAAATAAAAAGTTTAAGAAAAGTCTGGAAAGAGATGTGGCCGCATATGGGCCCACATATGGCCATATGCAACCGTATATGGTCCCGCATTTTTGAGGTGGTAAGGCGGTGTAACAATTATTTAAATGGTCAAAGCCTCATGTTTCACTTAGTTTCTACTAAGACCAGTCCCTTTACTCCCTAAGAGGTTCCCTAACCTATCTTAAAGATCCAAGAGCCATCCCAAGGTGAATCAACTCAAGTTTAGTTTGAGGGTGTTGGAAACTACAAGAGAAAGCTTGGATATTATTCATATGAAATTAAGGGTTGTTGTAAGTTGGGTGGAGCTTGGAATTCAAGTTGAATGTGCTTTGCAAGGTATGTTTAACATCTTGATTACTATGATTAAGTTAATCTTGATGTTTATTGAGTTGAAAAAGTGAAGAACTATAAGAAAGAGGTAAAAAGTGATCTAGAAAAGTGTTGTTGAGTTGTTGGAAGTATATCCATAGATTTTTATGGTTGGAAATTGCAAGAAATAGTATGATTATGATGTTGAAATAGTTGTTATCATGGTTTTCCATATGTTGGATTGTTTATGGATGTGAGAGTTGAATAAAGGAAGAAGAGAACTAAGTTTAATTCTAAATAGAACATATCAACGATCATAGTTGTTACTAGTTGTGATAGTAGTGTTTATGTATTTGTTTTGGTATAGATTGAAGTGTGTTATGGGATGGCCACGTCGCCATGTTAAGATCAGATACACCAAGGTATGTAAAGGCTATCCATTTTCCTTGTTTTGGCATGATTTCCATATCGTGCTAATTTTGACTAATCGCATAAAGATGTGCTAACTATAGTAATCGCATTTGGGTTAACATGACCCTACTCTAATAGTTCTCCATTATTGGGAATGAGTTGTAGCTATCCATGTTTAGGTAAGTAGTTAGAGCGATAGAAAACATGCCTATAGACTATATAGAGTGATAGTTGCCTTCGGGACTATAATAGTTGCATTCGGGTTATGATAGTTGCCTTCGGGGCTATAGTGTTTGCCTTCTGGCTATGACATATTTCCTTCGAGGCTATGACATATTTCATTCGAGGCTATTGCCCATACAGCTGCCTACGGGGCTATACAAAAATAGTTTGTCTTCAGGGTTATATAGACGCGCGCTTGCCTTCGGGGCTATATAGGTACAGATTGCCTTTGGGGCTATTCATTCATGTCTAAGTGCCTCACATGAGGTTAAGTAATGGATATTAGTTTGTTTAGTTAGTAGACGACAGAGGCAGGTAAACATAGCCAGTTATTCTTTAGTAGTTGTTCAATTTATATTTAGATTGCTTTGCATTTCAGTATAGTTCAGTTTTGGTCGCTTTACATACTCGGTACATTATCTCGCACTGATGGCCCTTTTCCTGGGATGTTGTGTTCATGCCCGCAGGTTCAGACAGGTTGCATGAAGGATCGCATCAGTAGGATCTGCTGAGTATCAGCTTTTATGGTAAGCTTCAGATTATCCGGAGTTGTCAGGTCTAGTTTTTGTGTATTCACAGACTAGGGTAGGTCGGGCCCCTATTTTGGTCATAATACATTTATAACTTATTAGAGGCTTGTAGATGTGTCATCTATAGTTAGTAGTGTCAGTATGGTGGCCTACTCAACCTTTGTATATATAGTCTATTTTGGGATTTTACTACTTGCAAATGATAGGGTAGGCCTCGTCGGCTTCCCAGTCAGGTATATAGATGTGTGGGGATAGTCCTGTTCCAATCACGTTGTTCATTATTTACAGATATCTCATTATGTGGCCTTGTCGGCCTACGTTGATGTTACATTTATAGTATGACCTCAATGTCCTAGTTTGCATTTTTAGGCTCAGATTGCAATCCATCTTGGTACGCTAAGCCCTAGAAAGGTACCTGGTGTCAGCCACACCTCACCAAGGTTAGGGTGTGACAAATTTATATCAAATAAGGTCAATCCTAGGGAGTCTTCAAGTCGTGTCTAGTAGAGTCTTATTTATACATGTGTTGTGTACCACATTTTTAGATAGGATGCTACAGGGAATTTAGGAGTTGGTTACCCTTCTTTCTAAACTTAGATCATGCTATAGAGCTGGGTATGAGCAATTCAAGTCTAATTCATGTTTTTGATATAGATTGTTCAGAGATGACTGTTACTAGGCGAGCTTCAGCTACTCATAGAATTGGTACAGAGGTAGGAGAGGATACTAGTCGGGCATCGCCTAATAATATGAGATGACATAAGTCCCAAGGAGAGACACCCCCTCAACCATCTCCCCCTCCTCCTCTACCAGATGAGTTTCCCATAGATGCAGCGCTAGGGGTGAGCGGGTCCGGGTACCCTAACATTTTTAACTACCCGGACCCTACCCGGTAAAATATCGGTTCCTAAATTTACTACCCGGAACCTACCCGTAGCAATCATTACCCGGAACCTACCCGGACTCGCAGGGTCCGGGTAGGTTCCCAGGTACCCTGTAAATAAAAAACACAAATTAAGCAACAATTTTTAAGCCTATGAGAATAAAAAAGTGTTCTAAAATAATTTCATCAAGTAGTTTTTTAGCCTGCAATCGGAGTTTTTAGTACTCTTATAAGAAGTTTTAGAAAACTTATTCATTGTAGAAAAGCTAATTATGTAACCAAAACCTAAAATTGCAAGCAAAATTTGACACTCAATTAATTGAACGTGTTGATTTCAAAATAAATTTGAAAATATCTTAATTAAACTTATTTTTGTGTTCATAAGCTCTTCGATACAAAAGAAAAGCTTTATTATACTAGTAAATCCCTAAATTTCATCTTCACAACTACAAAAATATACACAAATTTTAAAAATAGATTTACATTTCAAATAAAAAAGTAATACAAATTGAAGATGAGTATCGCCTGAAATAGAACAGAAGCATATGATATTAAAAAAGAAATTGAAGAGTTAGATATGAACCCATATGCATTTTAGGAATGACGTGAACACAACCAAGGGAGAGAAAGAGGCAAAGGTGAAGCTTCAATGACGACAACGATGAAAGTACCTGAAAGAAAGCTTCAACAACGACGACGATGAAGCTCGGTGGTGTAGCTAAAACGCCATTGTTATTGAGAGAGTTTTGAGTGTTTTCTCTTAGGGCACAAAGAGCATTCTAGAATAAAGGGGTGAAAAAACTAAAATATTTACGTCTTGGGGTGGGGAAAATCAATGTGTGGGCGTGCAACAAATAATTTTGAAGAAAGTTAAAAGTGGTCCAAATGTTTCTAAAAAAAGTAAAAATATTTAATATTTTATAGGTTCCGGGTATCGGTTCCAGGTTCGGGTACCCTGTCTCTATTTTCCGGAACCGGAACCGAACCCGACATTGATCGGTTCCTAATTTTACTACCCGGAACCTACCCGTTAGTGTCGGTTCCGGTCGGGTATCTGGGTACCTTGTACCCGTGCTCACCTCTATGCAGCGCCACCAGTTCAGCCTTTAGTTCCTCCTCCTGCACCCTCTGATCAGGATATCATGAGTGTTGTGCACTTAATAGCTTAGATAGTGGCTACACAGAGGCAGCTAGAAGTACCAGCTAGTGTTGGGGTTCTAGAAAGACTCGGGAGTTCGAGGGTTAGGGAGTTCATAATATTTAGCCTCCAGAGTTGACAAGGTCAAATGCGAATGAGGATTCCGGACTACGTGGCTGATTCTATACTTGGAGATTTTAAGTGTTTAGGGTGAGCCTGCATTCTTATCAGCATGCCCTCGATGCTTTCTTTTACTATTGTTCTTATTTATGTTCATGAGACAGATTCGTACTTTCAGACTTATTTCCATATTAGCACTCTTTTACTACAGACTGGATTTTGGGGTTGTAATAATTAGATTCTCAGATTTGGTTCCTTATATTATGTTATGACAAGACAACTTTATAGTTACTTCTTATATTTTATGCTTATCTATCTTATATATTAATGTTAAGGGAAGTGGTTCGCCTACCGGTGGGAAAAGTACAGGTGACATCATGACGCTCGAAAGGGGTCGTGACAAAGTTGGTATTAGAGCTATAAGTTAAATGATCTCAAGTAAAAGCGCTATGTCTAGTAGAGTCTTGCAGATCGGTGCGGAGACTCCGTACTTATCATCGAGAGGCTATGGGACATTTAGGAAACTTCACCTTCTTCATTGCTTTCGTGCCAAGTTTAATCAAATTGGTATCTAGCCTTGTTTCTTATTCTCTCACATATGGTGATGACTCGTGCTCATACAGCTAGAGATGAGTCACCGGCACCAGCCTCTGTGATGCGCTATCGTAGTAAAGTTTGAGGATGGGGTAAGAGGTAGACCCCGAGCAGCTGCACCAGCGAAGGGTGGAGCACAAAGATTCTGTCAAGATTATGCTAGATTAGTATCCCCGAGCTGGAGATGGTGCATCAGGACGATCATTTTGAGGAGGTTATAGCCACCCGACCCTACAGGATATTATGGCCTATATTTTGAGCTTTCTTGATGGATTCGCTCAGGATGGTGTTCTTCAAGCTACACCAGATGGGTCACATATTCAGGTAGGAGGAGCTCAGACTCCCGAATGGTAGCGAGCTATTGTATGGCACCCCGTATTGATGAGATCCCAGCATCGGAGTTTGGTCCCCAGCCAGGGACTGCAGTTGTTCTGCCCCGCGATAAACGAAAGATATGGGAGCATTTATCCAACACAAAACCTCATGTTTTCTATGGTTAACCTGGGGAGGATGCTTATGAGTTTATTGTGAGTACCCATGAGTGGCTCCATACTTTGTTAATGTTGAGTCACATAGGGTCAAATTTATTGCTATTTAGCTTTTGGGTGATACGAAGCAATGCTGGAGGTCTTATATTGATTGTTGGCTAGCAATGTCATCTCCACTCTCTTAGACTAGGTTTTATAGGGTATTGCTCGATAAGTATGTTCCCCTCAACTTGCGAGTGAGCAAGAGGAATGAGTTCTCTAAGTTGGAATAGAAGGGGATGTATGTTGCTGAGTACGAGGCTTATTTTAATGCTTTGTCGCATATTCCGAAAGAGACTGAGTGGGTTAGGTGCTTCGTGAGGGGGTTGACTATTCCCCTCCAGGATGGTCGAGTCAGTGAAGAGTAGGCTCCCCAAGTATAAGTCTAAAAAAAAGCTCGCTGATATGGTCACTATAATAGGTCTTCATCTCGAGGTTATGTGCATCATGGTAAATCCAACTACCCTCAGTCTAGTTGACTGGTACAATCCATTTTTCATGTTTCAGATGGTCGTTCTATGGGGCAGAGTGAGTATAGTGCAGGTCAGACTTTCAGAGGTTCTCACTCTCAGTTCTCAGATCACGGGGTCACTCAGGTTCTTCTGTCTCCATTCAGCAGCCCATGGCGGGCAAGGCTTGTTACAATTATGGTGATCTTGGACACTTCATGAGAGATTGTCCCAGGCTAGATCAGGTGGATCCCAGACACCCAGGAGGCCAGCACAACTTTCTAGGGGTGGCGGTCAGTCTAGCAAGAAGGGGTTCTTAGTCAGGTTGTGGTGGTCATCAGACCGGTAGAGGTAGGTCGCAGACTGGTAGAGATGGAGCTCATTCAGGCCGTGGTGGTTATCAGCTTTCTCAGTCCGATGGAGGGACATGTTCACTATTATGATTTCCCTGGTAGACTAGAGGAGAAGGCGTCTGATGTAGTTATTACAGATATAATCTCAGTCTGTTATCGGTCTGCCTCTGTATTAATTGATACGAGATCTACGTTCTCTTGTGTGTATATATACTTTTCTGCTAATTTGGATATGCAGTGTGCTATACTAGATGTCCCTATTCGTGTGTCTACACCTGTTGGTAATTCTGTGATAGTAGATCGAGTCTATCGGTCCTGTGTAGGGCTGGCCAGTGGGCCGGGACAGCCCGACCCCGACCCGAGCCCGTCCCGAGCCCGCCCCGGTCCCGCCCCGACCCCGCCAAAAAAAAAAAAATACGGGGGCGGGACTCGAACTCGGGACGGGACGATGTCTCGTCCCGCGAGACCCGAGCCCGCCCCAGGCCCGCGAGACCCGAGCCCGCCCCGAGCCCGAGCCCGACCGCTTTTTTATAAAATGGCCGTTGCACCAACGACTATTTTAGATTATGGCCGTTGGCCAACGACCATTTTAGCCCCCTCCCCAACCCCTACCCCTTAATATTTATTTTTAGCCCATAAGTTATTATATTTACACTTTAACCCAATTTTTCAACTATAAATAACTCATTTTCTCTTCATCTTTCTCACAAATCTTCCTACAATCTCTCTAATTTCTCAATATATCTCTCTACAAGTCTACATTGTTTGCTAAATATTCAATTTTATTTATTCATTTGGGAATTGGTAGTGAAGTTGGCAACTAGCTTGAGGATCTTCCATCGAGCAAAGTTTCAATTTTCAACCTCTCGATTACACGCCGACGTTACGTGCTTGGTACATTCGTTCCTTCATTAAATTATTATTGTCTGTTTATTTAGTTTAGATCACTTAATTTTATTGTCTTTAATTATTTATTTATTTATTTATTATCATAATTAAAATGGAAGGATTAAAAGGTATGTTTAAGGGTAAGGGTAAGGGTGCTTCTTCTAGTAGGGGCAACCAGGGCAAGGGTACTTCTTCTAATCATCTTATTCCTACACATGATGATTTTGTTGATACTCAACATTTTCCTACAATACCATTAGATTTAGACCTGGAGCTATTTTCTGGAACTCAAGAAGACTTTAATTTAGACGATGATCTAGATGATATACCCACTAATGTTGATGACAACACACCCACCAGTGCACCTTCAACTGAAATACCTCTTATTCCCTCTAGTATGAGACGAGGTCCAGCAAAACGATCATTAAAATCAGATGCATGGACATATTTTGATAGGGACGTAGAGAATCAAGTAGCCATATGTAAAATTTGTAAAAATGTTTTAAAATTTAAAACTGGAAAAGGTCACGGTGGGACGGGGGGTTTAATTAGACACGTAGTAAGTGCTCATCCAGCTAGGTATGCCCAATACCAGGCTTCAAAATCGGGTGCGCAAACGCCCGCTCCATCAGGACAAGGTTCACATACTAATATTGTCCCGGACCAAGTACAAGGTCAAATTAACCCTATGACGGGGGGAATTGTAGGCCCTAAATACAATAAACATAGAGATAGGAAAGCAATATCAAAATTAGTTGCTGTGGAGGGTTTGCCTTTTTCATTTCCTTCATCTCCCGGTTTTATTCATTACATTAGAGATATATATAATCCTGCTTTTAACGGTTTTCCTAGATCAACTGTTAAGAGAGATGTATTTAAATTCGCGCATGAATATCAACAATATTTACGTTTTTCATTATATCATTTTAATGGCAAAGTATCCATCACGTCTGATATAGGTCGTAGTACTAACGGCCATGATCATTTAATCGTAACTTGTCATTGGATAGATTATAAATGGTCTATGCAAAAGCGTATTTTTAGCGTATAGATATATAGATGATAGGCACACCGGTACTTTTATTGCAAAAATATTTATCAAGTGTGCGATTATTACTGGAATTACCGATAAAATTATGACTATTACATTAGATAACGCTTCTAATAACAATTACGCAATTACAATTTTAAAAATAGTTTAACTCCGTCTTTTCAGCACCATTTTCATATAAAATGTGCGTGCCATATATATGACTTAATTGTAAAGGATGGTCTATCACTTTTTGAAGACATTCTTAGTAAAATACAATTTGCTATAAACTTTATTTTTAAAAGTAATAAAGTACAACGAGAAAAGAATATAAAAATTTGTCATGATTGTGGACTACCTTTTAGAAAAATTCCACAAGAAGTATTCACTAGGTGGAATTCTTTATACGAGCAACTACTTGTTGCTTATGACTATAAATTACCTATAACTTTATTTTTTAACTCTCATAATAAAAAGCCAGCTGATATGATTTTAGATAGTGATTGGGAAAAAATTTCCGAACTTATTGTATTTTTAGAGAAATTTTTTCAAGCAACAAAAGAATTTTCCGGTATATATTATCCTACTATTTCAACTATGTTATTTTATATAACTCTAATATTTTTATTACTTAGTGAATACATGGAAAAACCAGCTTATAAGGCAGCTATTAAAAAAATATTTCTCAAAATAAAAATATTTTATTCCTATTCCCTCTATTTATATTATTGGTTCTCAGATTAAATCCTACTATTAAAATAGACGGTACTAAATCACTAATTGAAACTATTTACGATTGTATAGAAGTACTACCACCTCCAAGTCCCAAAAATCTAAATCACCCACCACCTATTGAACAAACTAAAGAAGAAGTATTGTCTAGCGTAGAACACCAATGCAAAAATATATATAGATTTTATCAACAAGAAAATGCTAGTAACTTACCAGCTTCCATACCATCTTCTTCATCTTCAATACAACCTCACAAAAGACATGTTGTTTCTGGCTAGTATTGAAAGCCTCGTAAATAGAATGTGCGGTCGCATTACCTCTACTACTAACCAAATTAGCGAGTTGGATATTTTTGTTTTGCGAGGGTTACATCAGATCAAGAAGTTATCAATGAAGATGGACATGAAGACTTGTGAAATCTTGGAGGGAATGAGAAGACCTTTCCGACACTTTCAATGATGGCTCGAGATGTTTTGAACATTCAAGCGTCGTCAAGCTGCGTCTGAAAGCGATTTTTCTGCGGCAGTGATATCAAATAGGAGACCACAGACACTCATTAGCCGGAGCGACTTGGAAATTGCGGTATTATTCAGAGATTGGATACGAGCGGAGCGGAGAAGGTGCGGTCAACCGAGA
Organism: Anisodus acutangulus; assembly: GCA_029783415.1. NCBI lineage: Eukaryota > Viridiplantae > Streptophyta > Magnoliopsida > Solanales > Solanaceae > Anisodus > Anisodus acutangulus. The sequence goes on along the minus strand of CM056507.1, from coordinate 28,359,647 downwards.
TCAACGAAGAAGATGATGAAAACTACAACGAAATCTTAACCGAAGGTAGTGGAAGCGGCGTGGATCAATTTGACCAACAAATACCAATTCCAACCAAGAACCACATGAAATCATCAAGCAATTAGACAGGTTTTTGAGAATGTAATTTTTTTAATTGTAATTTTATTATGTAATTTGTAACTTTTGGACAACACCACAAAGTTGCAATTTAGATTTTAGACAATTGTATTTGTATTACAAAAAAATCATGTCTATTAAATAATATAAGAGGCACAAAAACAGTCTTGGGATGTTTTTATTACACTATCTTGTTTTGTTTATTGAGTTTTTTTTATACATATGTTATTTTAAAAAAAAAAAATGAAAACCCGCCGTATCCCGACCCGAGCCCGCCCCGACCCGAGCCCGAGCCCGACCCGAGCCCGACCCGACCCGACCCGAGCCCGACGGGATCGGGATCGGGACGGGACTTGCTCCAGTCCCGCCAGACCCGACCCCGCTGCATGGACCCCGCCTCTTTCTCCCGTCCCGCCCGACTCCCACCGACCGCTGCACTACCCGCTGCAGAGCCCAAATTTAATCGCCACTCCTAGTCCTGTGTGGTTACTTTCATGAGTTATGATACTTGGGTAGACTTGGTTATATTGGATATGGTATATTTTAACATCATCTTGGGTATGGACTGGTTATCACCGTATCATGCGATTTTGGATTGTCACACCAAGACAGTCAATCTAGCGATGCTAGGTATTCCGAGGTTGGTAGTGAAGGGCACTCAAAGCCCTGCTCCGAAGAAGATCATTTCTTTCCTCCAGGCGAGGAAGATGGTAGATAAGGGATGTTTGGCATACTTAGTGCATATTCGGGATACGATTGTGGATACTCCTTCTTTTGAGTTTGTTCATATGGTTTATGAGTTCGCTGAGGTCTTTCTGGTAGATTTATTGGGTATGCTGCCGGATAGAGATATTGATTTTTGCACTGATCTAGAGCCGGGTACTCGACCTATTTCTATTCCTCCATATCGTATGGCTCTAGTGGAGTTGAGAGAGTTGAAGGAGAAGTTTCAAGATCTGTTGAGTAAGGATTTCATTAGACCCAATATGTCTCTTTGGGTTGCTCCTGTGTTATTTATGAAGAAGAAGGATTGCACCATGCATATGTGTATCGACTACAGGCAGTTCAACAAGGTCACCATCAGAAATAAGTATCTGATACCTTGTATAAATGATTTGTTCTACCAGCTTCAATGTGCTTCAGTATTTTCGAAGATTGATTTGAGGTCTGGGTATCACCGGTTGAAGATCATGGCGGAGGATATTCCAAGACGGCCTTCAAGACCCGATATTGCCACTATGAGTTCTTAGTGATGTATTTTGGGATTACTAATTGCCCCGCATCATTCAAGGATTTGATGAATGGGATAGTTGAGCCTTATTTGGATTCATTCGTAATCGTCCTTATTGATAATATTCTTTTCTATTCAAAGAGTAAGGAGGACCACGAGAGGCATTTGAGAGTGGTTCTTGATTTGTTGAAAGGGAAAGAGTTGTATGCTAAGTTTTCAAAGTGTGAGTTTTAGCTCAGTTTCATGTCATTTCTAAGGCATGTGGTGTCGAATGAGGGTATTATGATTGATCCGAAGAAAATAGAGGCAATCAAGGATTGGGCTAGGCCTACTTTGGTGATAGAGATTCGGATTTTCATAGGTCTTGCGAGTTATTATCGTTGGTTCGTCAAGGGTTTTGCGTCTATTGCTTCTCTTTTAACTCAGTTGACTTAGAAAGATTTGCTTTTTAGTGGTCCGATGAATTTGAGGCGAGCTTTCAAAAGCTCATGTCACTTTTGACCTCAGCCCTGATTTTGGACTGATGAATGTGAGGCGATCTACCATACATTCATACACATTGATTAATTGAGATTTGTACTTGGATTGATTAACATGATAAGGTGGACTCTTTATTGAACTTCCATGATTTCTGAGTTGTTGAATATTGAATCCTCTATGTGAATAAGGTGATTTAAGTGATTTACTGAACTATGTAGATTAGGATTATTTGAGAGTCAGCTTGGTATTTATGTTAGTTATGTATCTTCCACCGTTGTCAGCGTATGATGCCTACAGGGTACGTTGTGTACTCATACTACACATGCTACATTCTCTTTAGATGCAGATACAACGTCATCTACCAGTTCCGGACTATGTGGCTGAGTCCAAACTTGGAGATTTCGAGTGTTCCGGGTGAGCCTGCATTCTTCTAAATATGCCTTGGACGCTTTGTTTTACTATTGTTCTTATTTATGTTCATGAGATAGATTCAGACTTTCAGACTTCCTTATTTCTGTATTAGCGCTCTTGTACTACATACTAGATTTTGGGGTTATAATAATTAGATTCTCATATTTGGTTCCTTAAATTATGTTATGACAAGACAGCTTTATAATTACTTCTTCTATTTTCCGCTTATTCTATCTTATATATTAAAGTTATGGGAAGTGGTTCGCCTACCGGTGAGAAAAGTACAGGTGCCACCACGATGCCCGAAAGAGGTCGTAAAAAAATTATCTTTTATAGTGACAGCCTTGATCGAGAATGGAGTTGGGGATCCTCCTTGATTCCTCCACACCACAAAACCACTCAATCCACAAAGCCAAATTTCTACTAAATAAGGGCTTTGGGCAAAACCAAAACCCTAAGTATCACAAAAGCTCAGTACAGATGCCCATGCTGGCTACTGACTATAAGAACTTCAGGATAAATCCTAGAGAAACAATTGTTGAGATGTTCACCAGGTATACTTCTATTATGAACGAACTAATATCTCTTGGTAAGGTTATTACCAATGAGGACTACGTAGATAAAATTATAAGAACCCTTCCAAGTACCTTCAAGATGAAGGTCACCGCAATAAGAGAGGCTAAGGACATAGGAAGCATACCCCTTCACGAATTGGAAGGCAACCTGAAGACGTATGAGATGGATATAGAGAACTCCAAGAATCAAGAAGCTACTACTGGGAGAACTCTCGCACTCAAGGGCTCTAAAGTTGAAGATAAATAAGAGAAGGCCTTAATTACCAGAAACTTTCGAAAATTCCTCAAAAGGAAAAAATAATATGGTAATGCTAGTTTATCTAAGAAGGGAATGATCTTTGACAAGCCTCAGTTCAGTGGCTGCCTTAAATGTGATAAAATGGATCACATAATTAAAGACTGTCCATTATGGGAAATTGAGTGGAAGAAAAATTGAGCTGAGAAGGAAAAGAAGCAAGAGGAGGCCAATAAAAATATGGGGAAGGAGACCCCAACAGCTCCCAACAGCTACGGTGGCAATGTGGGGATCAAAGGATGATAATGATCATGCTACGCTTGTGGCCATTGAATACTAGAACTCAGATTATGAAAAGGAGGAATTTGAGAATGACGTGCAAGTAAGTGTTATTGATTTAGTATGTACAGTATGTTAGTGGCCTTGTCGGTCCTCGTTTTATGTTTTCTTGGGATTGCCCTATGTGAATGTTTATAATGACTTCATCAGCCCACAATATCTTATAAGAGCAAATTCGGCCAAGCCGACCTATGTATGTCTTAGTCAAGTCTAGCAGTCATGAGTTACAGAGCAGTTCTCTCGGGCCAGTACGACATCGGGTGCCGGCTACTCCTCACCTAGGTTGGGTATGATGAAGTGGTATCAGAGTAGGTCATGTCCTAGGAATTCTACAAAGCCGTGTCTAGTAGAGTCTTGTTAATAGATGTATTTTGCACCATATTTATAAAGAGGAGGCTACTGGACATCTAGGATTTGTTACCCTTCTTTCTAATCCAGATCGTGTTGTATAGAGCTGAGTCATATGGAGCTAATGTCTAAATCATATCTGATAGATGTTGTAAAGAGATGCTTGCAGTCCGAAAGATCACCGCCAGTCAGAGAGCCAATACAGTAGCGGGTAACAACCTTAGTAGAGAGAAATTTGGATGATGTTGGGTTCTGAGAATATCGGAAGCTAGAAGTAAAAGTTTTAATAGATGAAATGAGAAAGGTGAAAGGGGGATGAGGTATCCAGTTAGTGAAGAACCACTAGGTAGTAGTAGATCTCAGAGGATACAAGAATACTACTTGAGTAGCCGATTTAAGGTAAGTCATGAATCAAGGGCACATGAAGTATACAATCAGGAAAATAATGGACAGATGATGATTTTTGGTATAAGATTTCACGTTAAGGGCCAAGAGAGGCCCTGGTTTATAGATATTAAGTGAGATTAGAATGAATTATTTAGGCTTGAATCAAAAGGATCGAGTATCGAAGTGGAAGTACTAGCCGTACATTGGTGATGTTCATAGATAAATGACGGACTTTTCTATGAAAACAATTGCAAATATGAGGTATCTAGACATGTAAGCCCTAACATTCAAGGACGAATATTCCTAAGGAGGGAGGATATTACATCCAACATTTTCGTACGTTAAGTTTCATCATAAGTTAATCGACACAACCTCGAAGGACAAGGTTTTATTTGAGTTTATAAGTGTTTATGCTATATTTAACAAGTGATAAGCAAGTGTCATGAAGGTTAGAGATTAAATGGATCGAAGAAAATAAGTTTTGTTGAAGCTCGAAATTTTGGACAAGTTATGCGGACCATAAAAGTATGGTATCACATAGATGTGATAATGAGTATATGAAGTGTGTTAAAAGTGATTTAATATTTAAGTGAATTGAGACCAAGAATTAATTAAATGAGTAATTGGTGAATCAAAATTTCAGACAAGTTATGCGGACCGTGAAACTATAATATCACATGGTCATGATAATGAGTATATGAAGTGTGTTAAAAGTGATTTAATATTTAACTGAATTGAGACCAAGAATTAATTATATGAGTAACTCGTGAAATTAGATTTTAGTGGGATAATTAAATTATTTAGTGGTGTAATGGATAAGTCATGATGTGTCATTACTTACAACATGAAAAAAAAGCAAGTAATGACTAATGTATATGTATTATAGGTGTCCTCCCTTTATGATAAGGTGTAATTATGTAATGATTATGGGTGGACCCCACATGGATAAAGAATTGTGCAGTTAGATTTAGTTAAATTTGTTCTATTATGAAGTGATGCAGCAACATTTTATTATATATATATATATATATATATATATATATATATATATATATATATATATATATATAGAGAGAGAGAGAGAGAGAGAAGTTATATAAATATATAAATACATCTCTTTTCATTCTTCGAGAATTCATTTAAAGAAGGTATGTGCTGCATATATTTCTAGAAAGGCATCAATATATATTATACAAGAAGCCACATATAGATATACAAGGCAACAACTATGTTGTTCACGATGCCGAGAAGCCCGTAGTGCTAATAGAAGCTCCTTTCTTCCGTTGTGGTTGTTTTGAAAGTTACTTCAAGGTGAAATAAGCGTGAGATAAGTGTTGTGCTATTGATTTGAGGTAATATCTTCATATATTTTATTGTGTTTTATGTAGATATAATTGTAGTTACGCTATACAAACTAAAATTTACGAATAAACGGTCGAAAATCGTGTTTGAGTAGTTAAGTCTTATTGGACTTTTTAAATGTGTAACTATGGTGTTGTTATGGCTAGAATTCTTGGATAAATAAGATGGATATGTTGTGATTGTTGATTTGTAACTTGAGAAAAAGAGAATTCTAGAAGAAGGTTAAGATAGTTAAGAGTCGAGCTTGTTGCTCGTTACATTGTGTATTAGCTTTTTGCTAGCTTGATGATAGTGTTATAAATATTCATTGTAGATTGAAGTACTGTGAGGATTGAATTCAGAGTGTCGACGATTTGATTGAGGAACGGTATGTAAAGGCTATTTCCTTTCTTTGTTTTCGCATGAACTCTCAACTAAGCGAGTCCTGAATAAGAGCACAAAGAAGTGCCTCCAGAAAAATCTCATCTCTATATTATTCTTAATAGCTTCATAGTAGTTTCCCTTGTCAGGAGTTGACCTTCAGACTATCATGGTTTCTTATATAGTTAGTAGATAGAAAAGATGATTGTAGAGTTTATATAAGTATGCATTCACTTGCCTTCGGGGCTATTCAGATACACTTGCCTTCAGGGATATGCATTCACTTATCTTCGGGGCTATTCAGATACACTTTCCTTCAGGGATATGTGTTCACTTGCCTTCGAGGCTATTCAGATAAACTTTCCCTTTGGGACTATGTATTCTCTTGCCTTTGGGGCTATTCAAATACACTTGTCTTTGGGGATATTCAGATACACTTGCTTTCAGGGCTATGCATTAACTTTTCCTTTGGGGCTATTCAGATACACTTACCTTAAGGGCTATGCATTACACAACAGATCCCTTGTGGTGCCAGAATATTGTGTTTAGTATCTCAGATATGATAAGAGTCGCTTTATGTTCAGTTTGTATGATAGATAAAAATGTAATAATATTATGAAATGATATATTGTATAGTTAAATAGAGAGGCCAAGTGGCAGCAATCTTGTAAGTCGATCTAGAGTATGTGGTAAGTCCACTCCCGCCCTTACCTTTCAGTAGAAAATTCATTACATTTACTGATGTTCTTCATCTTCAGGGTATATATATATATATATATATATATATATATATATATATATATATATATATATATATAGATTGTTTTCTTCCTTGCATACTTGGTACATTTCATTGTACTGACATCCCATTGTTGGGGCGTTGCATTTCATGCCTGTAGATGTAGGTACTCAGTTTGATAAGTCCTCTCAGTAGATGAGGTCGATGTTTAGAGAGGGATCGGTAAGACTCCATCTCTTCCAGAGTGCAGCCGAGTCTAGAGGTGATATAATAGGCTTTCTTACAGACTTATGGGTAGGCCGGGGCCCTATCCCGACCATGTTTGATGTCAGTTACTCTTAGAGGCTTTGTAGACACGGGTTTAGTATGTACAGTATGTCAGTGGCCTTGTCGGCCCTGCTTTTATGTTTTCTTGGGATTGCCCTGCGTGAATGTTTGTAGTGACTTCCTCACCCCACAATAACTTATAATAAGAGCAAATTCAGCCAAGTCAACCTATGTATGTCTCAGTCACGTCCAGCAGTCATGAGTTATAGAGTAGTTCTCTCGGGCCAGTACAACACCGAGTGCCAGCCACGCCTCCCCTAGGTTGGAGTGTGACAAAGTTGTATTAGAGTAGGTCATGTCCCAGGGAGTCTACAAAGTCGTGTCTAGTAGAGTCTTGTTTATAGATGTATTGTGTGCACCATATCTATAAAGATGAGGCTATTGGATATCTAGGATTGATTACCCTTCTTTCTAATCCAGATCGTGTTGTATAGAGCTGAGTCATAAGGAGCTAATGTCTAACTACTATCTGATAGATGATGTAAAAATCTGCTTGCAGCCTGAAATATTACCGCCAGCAGAGAGCCAATACACAAGCAGGTAACAACCTTAATATAGAGAAATTTGGATGATGTTGGGTCTTGAGAATATCGGAAGGTAGAAGTAAAAGTTCTAACAGATCAACTGAGCAAGGTGAAAAGGGGATGAGGTGTCAAGTTAGTGATGAACCATCAGGTAGTAGTAGATCTCATATGAGACAAGAATACTACTTGAGTAGCCGGTTTGAATGTCAGGGATCAAGTAAATATGAAGTACAGGAACAGAAAAATGATCGACAGATGATGATTTTCTGTAAAAGATTTCACTTTAAAGGCCAACAGAGGGACCTATTTGTAGATATTAACTGAGATTAGAATGTATTATCTAGTCTTGAATAAAAAGTAAGATTAGAATGAATTATAATCAAAAGGATCGAGCATCGAAGTGGAACTACTAGTCGTATGTTGGTGATGTTCACAGATAAAGGACTTTTGTATGAAAAAATTGCAAACATGAGGTACCTAGACGTCTAAGCCCTAACATTCGAGGACGAATGTTCCTAAGGGGGGAGGATATTACATCCAGCATTTTCGTACGTTAAGCTGCATCATAAGTTAGTCGACACAAGCTCTAAGGACAAGGTTTTATTTGAGTTTATAAGTGTTTATGCTATGTTTAACAAGTGATAAGTAAGTGTTGTGAAGGTTAAAGGTTAAAAAAATCGAAGAGAATAAGTTTTATCGAAGCTCGGAATTTTGGAAAAGTTATGCGGACCGTAAAGGTATGATATCACATAGTCATGATAATGAGTATATAAGTGTGTTAAAAGTGATTCAAGATTTAAGTGAATTGAGACCAAGAATTAATTATATGAGTAATTGGTGTATCGGAATTTTGGACAAGTTATGCGGACCATAAAAGAATGATATCATATGGTCATGATAATTAGTATATGAAGTGTGTTAAAAGTGATTTAATATTTAAGTTAATTGAGAATAAAAATTAATTATATAAGTAATTGATGAAATTAGATGCTAGTGGGACAATTAAATTATTTAGTGGTGTAATGTATAAGTAATGAGGTGTCATTACTTACCAAACGGAAGAAAAGAAAGTAATGACTAATGTATATGTACTATAGGTGTCCTCCTTTTATGATAAGGTGTAATTATGTAATATATGTAATGATTATGGGTGGACCCCACATGAAAAAAGAATTGTGCACTTAAATCTAGTTAGATTTGTTCTATTATGAAGTGATGCAGCAACGTTTTATAATATATATATATATATATATATATATAGAAGTTATATAGATATATACATACATCTCTTTCCATTCTTGGAGAATTCATTTAAAGAAGGTATGTGATGCATATATTTCTAGAAAGGCATCAAAATATATATATATATATATATATATATATATATTATACAAGCAATCACATATAGATATACAAAGCAGCAACTATGTTGTTCATGTTGCCGAGAAGCCCATAGTGCTAATAGAATCTCCTTTCTCCCATCGTGGTTGTTTTGGAAGTTACTTCAAGGTGAAGTAAGCTTGAGATAAGTGTTGTGCTACTGATTTGAGGTAATATCTTCCTCTCTTTTCTTGTGTTTGATGTAGATCTACATTGTAGTTACGCTATACAAACTGTCAGAAATCGTGAGATGTTAAGTCTTATTGGACTTTTTTAATGTGTAACTATGGTATTGTGATGGCTGGAATTCTGGGATAAATAAGTGGGATATGTATTGTTGATTTGTAACTTGAGAAAAGGAGAATTCTAAAAGAAGGATGAGATGTTAGTTAAGAGTCGAGCTTGTTGCTCGTTACATTGTGTTTTAGCTTTTCGCTAGCTTGACGTAGTGTTATAAATATTCATTGTAGATTGAAGTACGGTAAGGATTCAATTCAGAGTGTCAATGAGTTGATTGATGAAAGGTGTATTCCCTTTCTTTGTTTTGGCATGAATCGTCAATCGAGTGAATCCTGAATAAGAGCACAAAGAAGTGTCTCCGGAAAAGTCTCATCTCTATATTGTTCTTGATAGCTTCATAGTAGTTTCCCTTGTCGGGAGTATACCTTCAGACTAGCATGGTTGCTTATATAGTTAGTAGATAGAAAAGATTATTGTAGAGTTAATAGAAGTATGCATTCACTTGTCTTCGGGGCTATTCAGATTCACTTGCCTTTGGGGCTATTCAGATTCACTTGCCTTTAGGGCTATGCATTCACTTGTCTTTGGGGCTATTCAGATACGCTTGCCTTCGGGGCTATGCATTCACTTGCCTTCGGAGCTATTCAGATACAATTTCCTTTGGTGCTATACATTCACTTGCCTTAAAGGCTATTCAGATACACTTGTCTTCGGGGCTATGCATTTATTTACCTTCGGGGCTATTCAGATACACTTGCCTTCAGGGCTATTTAGATACAATTGCTTTCAAGGCTATGCATTCACTTGCCTTCGGGGCTATGTACTACACAACGGATCCCCTGTGAGGCCAGAATATTGTGTTTAGCATCTCAGATATGATAAGAGTCTCTTTATGTTCAGTTCGTATGATAGATAACAATGTAATAAAGATAAAAAATTAGAGTTAGTATACAGTACATAAAGTGATGAAAAGATAGATTGTATAGTTAAACAGAGAGGCCAAGCAGTACAAGCGACAGTTATTTGGTAAGTCGATCTAGAGAGTGTGGTAAATCCACTCCCGCCCATACCTTTCAGTATAAATTTTATTATATTTACTCATGTTCTTCAGCTTCAGAGTATATACATAAATTATTTTCTGTCTTGCATACTTGGTACATTTCATTGTACTGACGTCCCATTGTTGGGGCGCTGCATTTCATGCATGTAGGTGTAGGTACTTAGTTTGACAAGTCCTCTCAGTAGACAAGGTTGATGTTCCGCAAGGGATCGGTAAGACTCCATCTCTTATGGAGTATAGTCGAGTCTAGAGGTCATATAATAGGTTTTGTTACAGATTTATGGGTAGGTCAGGGACCTGTCCCGACCATGTTTGATATCAGTTACTCTTAGAGACTTTGTACATACAGGTTGAGTATGTACAGTATGCCAGTGGCCTTGTCGGCCCTCATTTTATGTTTTCCTGGGATTGCCCTGCGTAAATGTTTATAATGATTCCTCGTCCCACAATAGCTTATAATAAGAACAAATTTGACCAAGCTGGCCTATGTATGTCTTAGTCACGTCCAGCAATCATGAGTTACAGAGCGGTCCTTTCAGGTATGTATGGCACCAGGTGTTGGCCACGCCTCACCTAGGTTGGGGTGTGACAGTTCCCTTGGGCCCTACCTGAATGGACAAAGAAAGACCTAATCCATCTAATGATCAAAGGAAAGGGAACCAAACATGTTTGGGTGCTCAACACAAACCCTTGATTGTTTTGCAGGAAAGATGAGCAGAAGAGCAGGCTATATTGATGTTGGAAGATGCATGTTCAAGTCGTAAAAAGAGTTATAATTACAATTCTGCTCAATCTCAGAATTAAGGGAAGACAATTGTTGGAAAAACAAACTTGTTCAAATGAAAAGGCAATCAGACAGGGGGAATCTTTGGGTGACACATGTAGATGAACTCGGTTCATCACTAAAGGTCTGACAAAACATTCAAGGCAGAACTTCAAGTGAAAATCAAAGATCACTAGAAGTCTTTATTTGGAGAAAATGCACGACACGAAGATAGGGGAAACTCTTGGTATTGCTTTCTCGAAGCACAACAATATTGTGGGTACTCTTGTGCCTATGAAGAAAGATGATCAATAAGGTTTATTCCAAAAAATCAGGGCTGGGATTCCGGATCATAGAAGAAGCAAGATCTAAAGGAGGCATTATCGATAAACAGGAAAAACATGCGGTCAGGTTCTTTTATGTGCCTAGCTTGGGTTACGACCAAGACTAATGAGTCTAGTTTGGGCTCTCCATAATGGCGTGTAGGAGAAAGAATTGTGATAGAATTAGGGATGATTAAAGCTGCACACATGTTCCATAAAATTGACTAGGAAGGTTGTCTCATATTGTGTGATAACTAAGATTTTTTTACTCAGTCTTATACATTTAATTGTATGTCCTATTCCAAGATAGATTAATGGTCGCTTGAAAGAAACACATGATGATTGTCATAGAAACAAGCCTAGAATCAACAATCGCATATGTTTAGCCAATGCTTCAAGTATGTATTATTTCCCCTACAGTCAATTATATACTCAGATCATGGAATAACATGGACAATCTATTCTCTTTATCCCAATTAAATCTAACCGTCCTCAAGAGAGTATTGAGAAGAGGAAAAAGTGAGTCATGATGAGACTTTTGAAAAAGCCACCACAACCAAACCCTGCTATTCCCAAAAAGGAATTTTCAGTTACCCCTTTCACCACTACATAAACCAACCACTACTTTGTAAAATCTTACTCATAATGGAACCAAAATCAAAGAGAAAAAATATTTGCCAAATTCCTCTTCATGTTATGGTCAGCCTATCTTTTCCACACACTCACTTGATTTCACAAACTCAAAATATGGTCTCCACTTCACTATTGCAAACCCACTTTTCCTCATAATGCAGAGGTATACACCAACTAGAAAAGTAAAAGGAGAAAGGAAATTGGGTGGGGCTCATAAAAGGGGGAGAATCTTAAAGGTCTCAAAATAAGGGTGTGGATGGAGAAAGTTAGTGATTCAAAAACTCTTTAAGAAAATGAGTTGGATGACACTAATAGCTCATCTCAAAACAACGCATCAGGTCATTACAAAAGATTAGCTATGGAGATATAAGGGTTCATAGAGAAGGATCTTCTACCATCCAAGAAAGAAGAACAATCCAGATATTGATCTTCATGGGCAAAATCGGTGGATGGTGGATCTTCTTGGGGTAAAAAGTGGACAAGGATAAAGATATATCCAAAAAAGGGGATTCTTTAGAAGATGATTACAGTGAAATATATGACGAAGAGATATCCTCCGTTCTCAATCATAGCCAACCCACTTTCCTCAGTCAAAACTCTCCATAAATTATACCTAGCATGTAACCTCCACATTGGTCACATTAACTAGCAAAGTGACTAGGCTCTCCCTAATTTTATTCATGTATACTTCCTAGAGTCTAGTTCTAAGTCTGTCGAATTATATTGATTGAAGTTAATGAAAATAGTTATTGCATATTTCACAAATCAAAGCCTTATTTGTGTGGTACGAATATTTTTTTAACTGAGTGATTGATTCTTATTTTGCGCATATGTGACAACCCTAGTGGCCATGAGTTCAATATATATCATTAATTACTTAACTACAATATGAGTTAACTTTTTAATGATGTCAAAAGGGCGAGATTGATCACTGTGCTTATTTGACTTATGACTTATGTGCTAACATGGTTTAATCCTAGTTCAAACTCGATGTTATGAGTGTATGGAACATATTACCTCTAACGTGAAGAACATGGGGTTTGTCATCATCAAAAAGGGGAAATTTATTGGCATCTGAATTATGCCAAGTGATTTTGATGATTGACAAAGTGAATATGCAAGATGCATAAACCAAGCTTCGTTATGTGATAAGTGAACTAAGCTAGACACAGAGGGTTGAAGTACAAACAAAAGTTTAAAACACAGGAGCAAGGATGCACATGGTAAATAGAATAGGTTCAAATACATGTTCTATTGCAAGGATGGTTGTAGTCATGGCAACGTATAAATCAAGTCCTATCAGTGAAAGACTCAAATTGGCAAAAGGGTTTCAAGTTAGAACCGACGACGAAGTATATGAACCAGGTCCATAGGTGCAAACATTCACAAAGAAAGGATAGGTGAATCAGTCAAGTAAAAGAAAAAGAATAGACAAACGTAGCAGAGACAAACACAGACACATGAACACAGATTGTAAATATGTGTGTCAATGCAAAACCAAGTCATCAGGTGCAGGGAATGGATGACTCGAGAGTGAAAACGTGGAATGGTTAAACGAAACGGGCCTATGAACTTGTTCCATCACATGAGGATATGTAAACGAGTTCGAAGGAGGAAGAGATGATTCAATTATGGAGCGGATCAATATTGAATAGAATAATCATGAACAATGTTCTATTATCCTATCCCAAAGATTCAGCAGAGTACAGTTAGGGATGGCAACGGATCGGATCTGGATCAGATCCTACTAGATCCAGATCCAGATTTGTGTTTCATACCTGGATCCAGATCCGGATTCAGATTCATTAGGTCCATAAAAATCATATCAAAATCCGGATCCATAGGATCCACCGGGTCCACGGATCGGATCTGGATCCACATGTAAAAATTTTTGTCTTGCTAAGAATGTAACCTTGCTAAGAATTTTTTTTGAACTGACAAACGATTTTTACTTAGCTAACAATTTACTGTGTCTCAATTTTGATATGTTCATATGAGATATTTTGTTCGTTGTCTCGTTTTGATTGTGAGCTATTAATTGAAAATGTTGGACAATGATAATAGTTGTGGAAAATGTTAACTAGTATTTCCACAATGCAGAACTTGCATGTGCTTGAAATCTTCACAAATGAAGTGAATATAATTTTAACTACTTGTATATGGATATGTTAGTCATTCACTAATATAACATTGATTTTATTATCGAAGTTACCTATTTATTTTTTTATTTTTAAGTTAACGCGGGGATAAATTAAACTTATTCTGAGAATTAAACTTGCAAGGATGTGCTTAGCAATTTTAAGAAAATACTTATAAAATTACATTCTAGGTTATGAATATATTTAATAAAAATAGATCCACGGGTCGGATCTGGATCGGATATGGATCTCAAATACAAGTCCAGATTCAGATTCGATCCGTCATAAATGGATCCGGGTCTGATCCGGATCCGTCGGATCCAAATTTTGAAGATTCATATCCTATAAAATGGATCTGGATCTACCGGGTCCAGGATCCACTGCCATCTCTAAGTACAGTTGTTGTATATGCTACATTGTAGAAGGGAGTGATCAGGACAAGAGGTGAAAAGATCATCATGAGTACAGAGCTGAATGAATCATGCTCAGAAGATATAGACACAGAGTTACACATGATAAATGAAATGGGTTTGTCAACATGTTCCATCTAATATCTCAGAAGCAGGTCAGAGTTATATGTTTGTGTATACGAGAGAAGATTGATGGAGCAAGTAGTTGAACATGGTCTAGAACAGTCAGAAGACTCAAATGCCGGAGTACCAAGTGGTTGAACCAGGTACAACAATATGTTCCAAACAAATCATGCAGCGACTAGGATTTGTATGTCTTTATACAAAAGACATAGTATCTAAGGCGGTAGGATTTTGTACTATCCTTATAAAGATTATGCACTATACTTAGCAAGATATTTCAAAGTCCTACAAGGAAAATAAATATGCTAGAAGGTGTAAGAATCCCAATCAACTCAAACCGTATTCTATCTTGATGGGCCTTTTCCGTCTTTCAGTAGCATAAAAAATAGATTCAAATTAACAAACCACCAAAAGAGTGAGAAAAAAGGGGCAAGTGTACATTAGGCCATGTACAACAAACAAATCAAGCCATTTTCCTTAATCAACCTTTACTAAAGTAAAGGAATGGCCGTAGGACACGGAGACAAAGGTGAGAGAAAAAGTTATAGAGTTGGGGGCTCTCTGGGGAGGCACACCTTCACTTCCTTCTTAATGAAGGGGTTCCCCAGGAGTCTGACAAGCCTGATTTTTCCCTTATCAGTGTTTAAGATGCCTGGTTGTGCCAATTTCCGTAGTTGACTATATGACTTTTATGACTGGAGGCAACTCGGATCTTATGTTCTTTAGATGTCGTTCTTTCCAATCTATTCTGAAGTTAGCTGAAGTTGAGATCTGATCCTTTAAAGATAGATCTGCTAATTGCCTTTCAAACCATTCAGATGTGACTAAATCTTTAGCATGACCCTTGTGTTTAATAATATGTCTATCATCTTCTATGTCTAACATATAATTTTTAGGTGCTAAGAATATTCCTCTCTTGACTTGGCATTCTAGTTTAAACATACCCAATTCTTTGGAAGAAATGAGATCCCCAGGAAGAGGACTTCCTAAAACTATAGAGTCAGTGTCATCATAGTAACAGTCAGGTCTGGGCTTCGGATCCTGCTCCTCAATAATTTTTGGCCCCATATTCTGGGTGTGCCATAGGGGAATATTTCCGTAATAATGGAATGCATATCAAGCAGGGTTTAGGTCAACCACACAGAAAAAGTCCTAAAGCTATAAATATTAAGTCATACCATGAAGAACTTTGTGCACCCGAAGAGAGAAATCAGATTATATTGAGAGAAGACTTTCTACGCTAAGAAAGTTCTGATTCAAGAAGTGTCACCCTAATACGTCAAAAGCAAGATTGAAGAAGTTGTGTTATGAAATTTATGTTTACAATTCTTGAGTCTAGATGTGTGTATTAGGTTTATTTATCGAGTTGTATCCTTATTCGCTTTATTAGAAGCATACAAATATATACAAGACGTTGTAAATTCAACTTCAAGTTAGAGTTTAACTTGAAGGTTGCTCCCTAGTTAGAGGTTGATTAATGAGATAGAAATTAAAGTGTAGTTCCTAAGTTGCAGAGTTACAACTTGAATTTGCAGAGGCTCACCGTTGTAGTGGAGTTTGTGATAAATTCTACAGAGGTGTAGGTCGTGGTTCTTACTGTCTTTGTGAGCCGGTGGTTTCCATGTAAAAGTCATTGTGTTCTTACTTTACTATTCTATATTTTATTCCGTAAAGTGTTAACTTAGAATAGGTAGAGTAACGTGTTCTATCCTTAGGCGAAAATTGGGTACCGCTTAAGATAGATAGTAGGTCGTTAAAATTAACAAATGTGCCACCAAAACTTAAAGACAAGTTTTAGAAAGTGGTGTTTGGACCAACTATGTTGTATAGGACTAGGTGTTGGCCAATCAAGAACTCTCATGTTCAGAAGATGGAGGTGACGGAGATGAGAAAGTTGCGATAGATGTGCTGGCATATGAGGAGAGATAAGATTAGGAAAGAATATATTTGGGACAAGGTGGAGGTGGCCTTGGTGAAAGACAAGATGAGGGAAGTGAGGTTGAGATGGCTCGAGCATGTGAAGAGCAGATGTATGGATGCCTCAGTATGGAGGTGTGAGAGATTGTATGTGGATGGTTTCAAAATAGGTAGAGGTAGGTCGAAGAAGTATTGGGGAGAGGTGAGTAGCATGACATGGCGCAGCTCCAGCTCACCAAGGACATGACCATGTATAGAAAGTTATGGAGGACAATGGATTAGGGTACAAAGCTAGTAGGTAGTTGGGCGTTGTGTTATTTATTTTTTCATAATTGTAGGTGTAGTATCACTCTTGTAGTTTCTTTATCTTTGATTTATATTAGTATCTGGTGTTTCTTGCTCTTCGATTATCATATGATTTTATGGATGTTGTGTTATTATTCCTTTTTTCAGGCTGATTTTGTTATTATATGTTGTTTCATTACTTTTGTTACTTCTTTGTTCGATTATTTATGTTTTCTTTTCATTGAGTCGAGGCTCTATTGGAAACATTCTCTCTACCTCCCAAGGTAGAAATAATGTATGTATACACTCTACTCTCCCCAGACTCCACTTGTGGAATTACACTAATATGTTGTTGTTGTTAAGCGAAGTATATACTTGTGGGTCAATTTCTCTACCTTAATAATTATAATGGACAAACAACAAATGTAGTTAGAAATGTACCACAACATACCTAGTGAAATCCCACAACGTGAGGTCTGGGGAGGGTAGAGTGTACGCAGACCTTACCTCTATCTTGGTAGGTAGAACGGCTATTTCCGAGAGACCCTCGACTCAAGACAAAGCACAAGAAAAGTAATACAAATAAAACGACTAAGCCATGATAGCGACTTCTGAAAAAGAAGCAATAACTAATGCAGGTAAATAAGACAAACAAAATACACATAGCATCATAAACCAAACAATATTGGACTATAAAGCAATATTGTGCCTACTAGTATGATAGGCTAAGCGAGCCTACAATAATAACACTACAACTATCAGTTTGTAAGCGTAGGTAGGACTACGCTGGACTAATTACTACCCTTCTACCCTAATCCGTGTCCTCCATAACCCCCTATCTAAGGTTATATCCTCAATGAGTTGCACATACGTCATATCCCGTCTAATCACATCTCATCAATACTTCTTCGGCCTACCTCTACCCCTCTTGTACTCGTCCATAGCAAACCTCTCACACCTCCACACTAGGTCATTTGTGTCTCTCCTCTGCACGTGCCCGAACCATCTCAACCTCGCTTCCCGCATCTTATCCTCCACCGAGGCCACTCCCACTTTGTCCTGGATACTATCATTTCTAATTCTATCCCTCCTTGTATTTCCACACATCCATCTTAACATCCTCATCTCCGCAACATTCATCTTTTTGGTGTGTGAAGTTTTGACCGGCCAACACTCCACCCCATACAACATAGTCGGTCTAACCACCACCCAATAGAACTTGCCTTTAAGTTTTGGTGGAACTTTTTTATCGCACAAGACTCCATATGCGAGCCTCCATTTCATCCACACTGCCCCAATACGATGTGTGACATCGTCATCAATCTCTCAATTCCATTGGATAATAAACCTGAGGTACTTGAAGATTTCTTTCTTAGAAATGTAGTATATATAAAATCATAATTTAATTTGAAATGTTATTTAAGATATATGATTTAATTATTGTGAATTATTTTTTGTTTTGATGTATGTTATATTTTAGGTTGTTTGTATATATATATATATATATAATTTAATCTTTAATAAGTGCTTAACCAAATATATTTACTCTTTATATAATAAAATATTTTTCCTCTACTTCAGCGCTTGACAGCAGTTATTAAAAGCTTTTTTTCCTCGTTCTTCTCTTCTACTTCCTCTTCTTGTCTTCTTCTTCTTTTCCTTCTCCACGTTTATTTTGCTTCTTGTTCTTCGTCTTCCTCTTTCTCTTTGTTTTCCTCTTCTTCTTCCTTCTCCTCTTCCTCATCTTCATCTTATCTTCCTCTTCCTATTATTCCTACTTTACACAACTACTCAAAATAGTTGACATCGCTGTTGAGGTATTCTAGCTTCTCCTTTGTGAAGAAAGAGAATCTATTAAAGAGAAACTTTGGAACGTTCAGTGAGTTGAACAAATGGTAGTTAAGAAGAAGAAGAAAGAGATTACGTTAAATTTTGGATTCTTTATTTTCAAATTTTTGAAATTTGATGAAGGAGTATTGTTTGTAGCTTGGGGAGGAACCTATTGGGTTTATGGTGTAGAGATGAAAAGTATGTGGAGAATATAAGTGGAGCAGATAAAATAATATAAGTTGTACTAACTTTTAATTTATGTCTATACTTTAAATAGAGACACTAAATTTGTGCAAATTTCCCATCAATTAAATTTTGAGTCGGTTGAACGGAGTATATATTTATGGGTCAGTTCACATAATGGGCAAACAATAAATGAAGTTAATAATGTTGTATAATATAATTTAATTTATAATTTATTATATTTTAAGTTGTTTATATCGAAAAACTATATAAATAGGGTTTTGCTCACCTCACTGTAAAATCTAGAGCAGCTTTAGAGAACAAGCAGATAGGCAGGTATGATTATTCTCTTACATTTTTTATTTTATTTTTTGTGTGGGCGGGGGAATGAACCAAGTAGTCATGGGTAAACTTTTTACCAATTTCATTAATTGCTTAACTAGAAATGTTCACTCTTGGTCTTTAATAAAATCTTTTTCCTCTACTTTAGCGCTTGATAGTTGTTATCAAAACTTGCTTAAATGAAATAAAATAAATCACAATAGCAAATTATTAGACTACGCTTACAAAGAACCTTTGACGACGCTTGTGATGAAAATGATTGATCAGTATTTTGATCTTTTTTAATCCATTTGACTTCGACTGTCATCGGCGGAAAATTGAGGATTGTAGACTTACGAAAAAGAGAGAGAGAGATTGAGTTTAGATTTAGGGTTTTCAAGTTAAAAGACAAAAGTGTCCCTACTTGTAACATTTGCATAGAGAAGCAAAATAACAATTGAGATATTGTGATAAAAGTGAATAAGATCTTTAAAAAGGAAAAATAGCTTTCCGTGAATTACAAGATTTTTCATTTGATACTTCTAATAAAAAAAAAGACAAGACAGTCCGATGTATTAAATTTTCGTTATACGACGGGTTCAGAAAGGGCCGGATCATCTCCTAATCACATGCAACAACTTTATCTGTTACTCCAAGGCTCTCGTTCTTGATGCTTTTAGCCACTAACAAAGAATAAAATTTAAGACTTTATATTCTTTTTCATTAGTTTCAATTGTTTTCCAAAACCCCATACCAAATTCCATTTCATACCCAAACAAAAGACGCCAAACAAAATCTACCAAGTTGTTCGTCGTATTGCCTTGATAGGCGGGCCTGCTTATCAATAAGCATAAGCAAAGTGACTTATTCATCTCAAGTCTCTCTCTGGAAAAGTATGGCCAA
Organism: Anisodus acutangulus; assembly: GCA_029783415.1. Lineage (NCBI taxonomy): Eukaryota > Viridiplantae > Streptophyta > Magnoliopsida > Solanales > Solanaceae > Anisodus > Anisodus acutangulus. The sequence continues at coordinate 28,339,703 of CM056507.1, read as the reverse complement.
CTTTCCTAATTCTTTTACAGTGTACTGCTGGCTTTTGCGTAGGTATGTTGGCAGGCGCAGTTTTGTTTGTATTTTTTAGAATTCTTGAATAACTTTTCATAAATACATTCTTGTATTGTATCTCCAGTCTTTTTCAATTCCAAAAGCTTTTGAGTCTTTTAAATTCTTCTTTTTTTTGGTTTCTTTTACATCCAATTTGATTTGATCGAGAAAAGAATTCTGAATGGTATTTGATCCAATCTTCATCTTTTGTTATTTGGTAGTCAGATTTCTTCAAAGTTGTGCAATTGGTAGTCTGAATTGTTTTCCTCTTTTCTCTGTTTCTATCTGCATAGCTTAATTGTGACACTAATGAGTAGAAATGTTTCTTTTTCAGTTTTGAGGTGGAATTGAATTGGATTATACGATTTTTTAGTGCTTGATGACTGTAATTATCGTTTTAAAATCTTTTCTATTGTTTTCTGAGTGCATCTTCAGATGCATCTTTCGTGTTGGTTAAATTCACATGCATCTATTGTGTAAGATGCTTATCTGGCTACATACAAACAATTTGATATTTTTCTTGCTGTGCTAATTTTCTTAGGAAGGGAAGTTGCCTATTTTGTTTGTGTTTGTTTTTCCTTTACATCCCTCGCTCACTTCAGAAGTAACAGCTTATTGTTGTTGGTCATTAGATTGTGACACTTCAATATTATTGATTGAAGGCGCACTTTATCTACCATGATCTTATTGTATGCCAGTTTTGACCTATTTAGTTTAACTGACATTCAGAGACAAATCCAGTATTTGAAGTTTGTGGGTTGCTATAATGATCTCGAGTTGATATACAATAAAAATTGGGTTTGCAGTCAAATATATCTATAGATATTTAGTAAGATTTCTATACATGGGTCTAAACAAAAGCTATTGGGTTCCCGTGAACCCACATGTCATATACAGTGTATCCGCTATGAGCTTCTTACTGATCTCTCTGACTATCTGAAGGTTTTGAAGGGAAGAAAAAACTCAGTTGACTATGTCTCTCAGTAAAGACCTTATATTCTTGATATTGCAGTTTTGCAATGAGGAGAACCTCACGAAAACTGCTCACATGTGAGTTTCATTTTAATTATTTTTCTTCAATCGATGCTTAGCAGAATAATAGTCATTTTGTGTATTTTTATTGGAATTGTAAAATTGTGAAATAGGTTAGGGCAGGAGACAGGGTATTTCTTTGACATGGAATATTTTGAAGCTCTGGTGCTCAGTGGAAATTGGGATGAGACTGAGAATTACCTTTCAAGTTTCACTGGTGTCAGTGACAACAAATATTCTTTAAAAATGTATTTCGAGATAAGGAAACAAAAGTTCCTTGAGGCACTCGACAGGTAATCTTGTGATTATCGGAATTCAGATGTGATATGCATTTTTGTGAAGCAAAAGTTTGGATAAAGTTCTTATATATGATTGATTCCGGTGATAGGCAAGATCATAAAACTGCTCTAGACATCCTATTGAAAGATCTTAAAGTGTTTGCCGAGTCAAATGGAGAGCTTTATAGAAAGATGGCTCAGCTTCTTATATTGGATGACTTCAGGTTGGATTAACTATTATCAATTGTGATTATCTGTAGGTGATAGAATTGTACAAGTAAGACGCCTGACAAGAAACTCTTGATTATTGTTAATTCTATGCGCAGAGAGTATGCTCCTCTTGCTCTTTATGGAGACATAATATCTGCTAGGAAACGCATGATGAAGGAACTCAAGGCTGTCATTGAATCCAACCCCCAGTTTCAGGGGAGAGTCAAATTTCCAGAATTAGACAAGTCAAGATTGCGCCGTCTAATTAATCAAAGGTAGTATCTTACCGTTTCCTGTCTTCTCTCTCTTTTCCGTAATCCAATTATTCATATTGACTACTTGAAACTCCACCAACTACAATATAATCTAATTAACCTGAGTGTATTCCCTTTTTTTCTCCTTTCATTAGTCTGATGCACTCGTTAATGTCTTAATTTCCTATCTATACCTGTATGGGTGTTTTCGAAGAGCTGATATCATCTCAATATATACAGCTTGAACTGGCAGCATATTCATTGTGAATATCCTCATCCAGAACCAGAGATCAAGTCTCTCTTCACAGATCATAAGTGTCCCAAACCTGAAGATCAATCGGTTACACTTTCTGAGCAAAGGCCAAGGGTAACTTATTTGGAAGCGTTTGTTATATTATAGCATTACTCCACATCTGCAGAAGACATTTTCCCACTAATGTTTGAATTCTTCTTCCTCAGCCTAGCAAAACCATACCGGTTGCAAAACCAGCTTTTCAACAAATGTTCTCTAATTCTTCCATTGTAACTGATGACATGGTTTCTGGTGAGGCTGCTGATCCAGGAAACCTGATGAACCTACTATGCAGTTGAAGTACTATATGTTGCTAAACAATAATGTTGCTCTTGTTTTAACTGACTTTTTCGTGTTGGATGTTCTTGTTAGCTACGACTTCAGAAGCTGTTCAGCATTCTGGTAACTTACATAATGTAAGCTCTAAAGGGGGTATGAATGAGGTAATGTACTTTGAACACACATAGTTATTCTATTCTCCCAATTTAAGAGGTGATCGTGCACGGTCCTCTTTTGATGGTTTGGTTGCCTATAAGTAAATTTGAATTATTAAGCACTTATATTCATGCAGAAGGTGTTATCCACAACTGCTCCTTGTCAAAACCAGGATGCATCGTCTAACCTCTCTGATGACTTTCCCAAGGCCGTTGAACGAGTTTTAAACATCGGCTATTGTCCAACCACAATGGATTTTCACCCTATTCAACAGACTCTTCTGATAGGTTTCTCACTGGGAAGGAATTTATAGTTCGCAAACTGATATATTTGTGATAAAGTTTCCAAATTCCTGAAACTCATTGCGAGTGATGATGTTATTTTGTAGTTGGTGACAGTGTTGGAGGCGTAGAGCTGTGGGATGTTAGTTCTGAAGAAAAGTTGTTTTCAAGAAACTTTATGATCTGGAAAGTAAGAGCTGTTTCATATGCATTTCTGGTATGACCATTTATAACTGATATTTACTAAAACAAAATACCCAGTGTTATCCCACAAGTGGGGTCTGGGGAGGATAGAGTGTACGCAGACCTTACCCCTACATCGTGGAGGTAGAGAGGTTGTTTCAAGACCCTCAGCTGGACATTTGTAACTGATATATAAAAGTGAAAAATAGTTTCGTACTGTAACTGAAGGTGGTGTCCATAATTGTTCAGGAAAGTATAACTGAAGATCCGCGTATCTCAGTCAATCGAATCCTATGGAATTCCGATGGCCTTCTCTTTGGTATGTCTTCATATATTTGGATCTGAAGAGGAACTTATTTTCTGAATTTGGTGGTCAGTTCAGTTAATTTTGCTTTAAACTTGGAACCAATGAACAGGGGTTGCATACTCCAAAAGCATTGTTCAACTATATTATTATCATTATAATAACAACCATGCTGAAAAACATCTGGAGGTATTTTTCTGCGAATTCATCTTTGCTTAATTTTCTCCTTCTCCTTTTGTTTGTGTGTGTTTTTGCTTTATTTCTAATAGAGATTTTACTTTCTCAGTTTGAGGCTCATTCTGGCAGTGTAAATGATCTTGCATTTTCTAAGCCAAATAACCAACTTTTTGTCATAACCTGTGGTGAGGACAAGTTGGTCAAGGTTTGTTTACATGTTGAATGAATCAAGTACAACAGTGTATTTCATGGTGAAATAGTTGAATCGTAACAGAGAAATTGGCTAATCTTTAACTGCTCTATTTGAAGGTCTGGGACACTGTAACTGGTGCTATACAATATACTTTTGAAGGTCATGGAGCCCCTGTTTACTCTCTTTGCGCTCATGAGAAGGGAGATATTCATGTAATCATACCTCTACATACTGCAAAAGCTGCTATTTGCTGCTTTCTATTAAGTATTTAGAGCATTCTGACTGATATTTCTGCCTCAGTTTATATTTTCAACATCAACTAATGGTGAAATAAAAGTGTGGTTATTTCACAACTCGGAACCAAAGGTTTCTTATGAGGCTCCTGATCGTTGTTGCATGAGAATGATTTACAGTACTGATGGTAAAAGGTGATTGACCAGACTCTTGAACTTATTTCATTCTTTTCTGCTTTTGGTTTATTTGGAAGGATTAGTTAAACTTAGTTTGAAGCTTGTAGGCTTTTTTCATGTGGGACTAATAAAGATGGAGACTCACATATAGTGGAATGGGATGAAACTGAAGGCTTCATAGCAAGGACCTACCTCGGACTTGGCACATGTTCTTCGGGTGTTGTGCGATTTGACATCAGCAGCAACAAGTATGTGGCTGCTGGAGATTTCCATGTAATCAAAGTTTGGAATGTAAATGATCCTCAACCTTTGACAGTTGTCAATGCTGGTGGAGACCTACCTGTATGTACCCTCCTAGCTATAATTATTTTATCAGAATCCTAGCAGATGTAATTTTTCTCCCTTTTGTTTCTGTTTGCAATGTGAATGCTGAGAATGACACTAACATCACTCAATAATTCAAGTACAAATACTTAAAAGCAAAAACAAGAAAATGCATGTGTAGGATGTTATCAAGTTTGATATAAGTACATGCTTATGCAAATCGCTTGTATTAAATATTAATTGTACTTGCATTTGAAGTATAACACGGCCTGAAATTCTCGTTTTCTTTCTCAAGGCAAGTCCATATGTTCGATTCAACAAGGAAGGCACTCTATTGGCTGTCTTTGTGGATCATAACAGGATCAAAATCTTGGCAAATGATTGTGGCCGCTTTTTGCTTCAAACTTCATTGGATGTCTCTAGATGTCTATCAGATTCTGTAAGAAAGGTCTTCATGTTAAACTTGATAATTGTTTTCTAGATAAGAAAAAGATTATGCTTAATTTTTTATTGTTCTCTGCAGCTTGCAAGCTATTCCCTTGGTGTGTGTTGAAAGAAACTATTGTTTCCTATTATAATTCTCTAGTGGTTCTTCTTCCAGTCAATGATATATTGAATTCCATCTCTATCCTATTTGTTTCAGCTTCCACCCTTTTTAGACATATTAAACCAAATTATAGAGATAGCTATTGCAGTGACTCGTCAAACTGATGGAGTGCTGTGCAGGAAAAGATAGCAGATAACCTGGCAAGTTTGGAGCCTCACAAGATATTAGGAAATCAGAGCATCTCTAAGGTCGTCCAAGTTTCACGATGTCAATCTTTGAGGCTCCCCTCGGAAGTGAAGACAAATAGGGTACGAAATCATGTGCACTACTCTTTGATTATTTAAGTCTCATAATGTGACTCATTGAAAGAGAATCTCATAATATGAGTTATTAAGTACTTAGGGCTTTTTAAATTGTCATTCTTAGGCACTCTACAAAAGACACTGATAACTAAAGGAACTGCATGAGGATCTAAAAGTCCTTTTAATTCATAAATGGCTCTACCAAAGGTTCTTCCAAGAATGCACTTTACCCTATGGCCCAAAATCAGTATTCTTATGTCAATCTCCTGTTTTAACTTCTGTTAGAAATTTATGGTTCCAGTAGAACGGAAAATCTTGTACTTCTACAAACATTTGAGTTCTGTGAAAAAATCATCACTTAAAAATGAGGAAACTTCTTATTGAAATTACTATCAATGATTGCAGGTGTGGAGGTTGATGTATACTCATGCAGGAAATGCACTTTTGGCCTTAGTCGCAGATGGTATTCATCTACTCTGGAAATGGTCGAAGCGTGGTTCTAATTTGACTGGCCAGGTAAAGGAGTTTTAAGAAAATGGCTTATATATCTGTCCTGTGTGCACTTCTATTAGCTAAAGAGAATGGCTTATAAATTTAGGTTTGTCGGTTGACCAACATGTTTATTGTTGTAGGCAACAACAAAATGCACCCCTCGACTATGGCAACCACGAAGTGGGGTGTTGTTGACCAACAGTATGCCCAGCAGTGATGCAGGAGCAGTTTCACCTTGCGTAGCTTTAACCAAGAATGATGCTTATGCAATTTCGGCATCCGGAGGAGCGGTTTCTATATTCAATATGCACACATTTAAGGTGATTACAAGAAAATGAAGTTTACACGCTGCATAATGAAATGCTTCTCCCTCCCTATATATGTTCCTCTGCCCATGAAAGTTGCTTTCAGTACCAAACTGAAGTAATCAAATCATGTTAGTTACTGTAAGTGCTAAGAGTAATGGAATCAAAACTGACAACAGGGTATATACTGCTACTTTGCTTTCATGTGATTCGTTTTTCGTTTAATCCACGATTTGCATTATGTTATTCATTTATGCTTCACTTGCCTGATGCTGGCCTTTATGGTGCTCTTTGATTTCCCCTGAAGAACTAATACTCTAATATTGAAATGCCCCAGAGCTTAAAGATTTCATCCTACAATTATTGGTTCCATTAACCGTTCCTTGTTGTTCTTGGTAACTGCAGAAAATAAAAAGTATGATGCCTCCTACACCTACAGCAACATGTATTGCTTGCCACCCTTCTGATAACAATGTGATTGTTGTAGGGATGGATGATTCGACAATCATTGTCTACAATGTCCGTTTGGATGTGGTATCATATATATCTCCCACTTCTTCCCATTGAGGCAAGTGTCAAACACGTGAAGACCAGCCAAAGTTGATTTTTTCATTTGATTTTGCAGGTCACAAACAGGCTTAAGGGACATTCTACAAGGATTACCGGGCTTGCCTTCTCTAACATACTGAATGTGCTTGTTTCTTCAGAAGCAGAGTCTCAGGTCTTTTCCTTCACCATTATTGGTCATCCATTAGAAAAAAAAGTAAAACAATTGGTTTGAAGTAATATTACTCACTCCGTTTCAATTTGTTTGTCTGGTTTTGACTTGACAAGGTCTTTAAGAAAGTAAAGAAGACTTTTGAATCTTAATTGATGTGTAAAATATACCAAACTGTCCTTTTATCTTGTGGTCTTAAACATGTCATGTGGAAAGTTGGAATTAAAGAGTTGCCAAAAAAGTCGAGGCATTCTTTTTTAAACAGACTAAAAAGGAAAATAACACAAACAAATTGAAACAGAGGGAGTACAAGTTAACTTTGTAGCGTCTAATAGCACATTTTGTGTCCTACTATTTGATAGTTAATTCTGTTTGATAAGTGAGAGCTCTAAGCCCTAATTTTTGTTGTTGAGTATTGGAATGAAAAGCAGAAGCAGCATGGTTATATAGGATTCATATAACCAACCACAACTAGTTTAAGATTGAAGCGTAGTTGTTTTCTTTGTGATAAATGAGAACACAAAGGACCATATCTATATCAACTCTATTGCATGAAAGAACCAACTGTCTTCTACTTGGTTTCCTTTACTTCCCCAGATAGTGGTGTGGGATTCAATAAGCTGGGAGAATGAGCGAAGTACAATGTTGCAGATCTCTCCTGACTGGTTACCAACAGAACTACCAGAGACCTTCGTCCAATTTCACCGAGATGAGAAATGCTTCCTTGTCGTACATGAGACTCAAATTGCAATCTATGAAACAACAAAACTTGAATGTGTGAAGCAGGTTTCCTCTCTCTGTCTCCCTCCCCGGCCCCGATATGAAATAAAAAAGAAAACAATACTAAAGATATACTGTTTCCTGTCCATATCAACAATAATAAACAAAATTTTGATGTCATATTTGCCAGTGGATCATCAAAAACTTCTGTGCGCGAATTTCACACGCAACATTCTCGTGTGATAGTCAGTGGATATATGCCGTTATGAAAGATGGAGTCGTTTTGATACTCTGTGCTTCAGATCTCTCCCCCAAATATGAGATAGATCCTTCTACTTTCCTCCCTTCTGATTTCAGGTAATTTGATGTGCTTTATAGTTTATTGGAATCTATATCCCATGCATTGGGATTTGGGAGGACTCAACTTTTGTATTGATTGGGTTATTTTATTCCATGTTAAATATGAAAACGGCTCTCCTACTTTACTTTCTTGATATGCATTTAAGTATTTCATCATCATGTTGTATGACTCATAACCTCGGAATCATAGAAAATCATGTTTCTAGCAGTATAATTTTTTTATAAAAGAAATTCATTAGTAGTTGCTCATTCTAAACTTGAGCAAGAATGAACAGTATTCTATGTTTGCACTAAAGTTTGTGTTACGAACACTGAACGTATAATAAAAAAAAAAGCAGAAGAATGTTAGAAGGGAAAAGATTTACATAGAAATCCTTTGTGGTTTTTGTATTGACTAGTTATTTTACTGCTCAAATGCAGTTCTTATGTGTTGCCTGTGGTGGTTGCTGCTCATCCTCGAAATCCGAACCAGTTTGCTTTGGGTTTAAACGATGGTGGAGTAGTTGTTATTTTACCTCCAGAGTCTGAAGGTAGATGGCTCGTTCCACCTAAAGGCGATGACCATAATGAATATACCATGGAAGTAATATAGCAGTTAATTCCAGATATATTTCAAATACTCTTTAAAGGTTGTGGTTGAAAATAGGTAACATTCATACATCATTAGGCCATTGAGTGTCACCAAACTATTCAAAATTATCTGGCATAGTTATGTTTCTTTTGTTGGTAACATAAAAGTTACTTAACTATGCATATATTACTCTAAAGGTCACTCAAACGGTCAAATATTTTTTTAACCCTCTATATTATCAACCTTTATTGTGTTTTACTTTTTCAATATTATTCTCTTTTAATCTATAGTACTGATTTACCTATGGAACAAATAAATACTCCTTCCGTCCCAAATTATACAATTTGTATCGCGAGAATCAAACAAGAAAATTCAATTTATTTGAATGCCTTTTAAATATTTTAAATTATTAATTATTGTGACTTGTAATATTTTTATGTAGTTTTTAAATATGTAAATTATTTTTAAAAAAAACTTAAAGATTGTATGTCCAAAAGTTGGGATGTATTTTAGGCATTTTTTCATTACAAGTTTTAAAAGTTTTTCTTTTTCTTTTAATTCTTTTTTAAACTTCATTATGAGGTCAAACTATCGTTAAAGGTCGACGACTGACTCTGGCCCGACTCGTCTCGACTCCGGTCCCGGCCCCGCCTCACCCCGCTCTAAAAAAAAAAAAAAAAATTTAATCTGGCGGATTAACCTGGACGGACGATGTCTCGTCCCGCTGCACTCCGAGCCTCGCTTCAGTTCCCGCTTCGACTCGAGCCCGCCTCGCCTGAGCCCGCTTCCAGCCCGACTCACCCCGACTCCTTAACTCTTTGTAAAATAGCCATGCACCAACGGCTATTTTAGATTACGGTCAACAACGGCCATTTTAGGCCCCCCCTCCCCAACCCCTACCCCTTAATATTTATTTTTAACCCATAAGTTATTATATTTACACTTTAACCCAATTTTTCAACTATAAATAACTCATTTTCTCTTCATCTTTCTCACAAATCTTCCTACAATCTCTCTAATTTCTCAATATATCTCTCTACATTGTTTGCTAAATATTCAATTTTATTAATTCATTTGGGAATTGGGAGTGAAGTTGGCAACTAGCTTGAGGATCTTCCATCGAGCAAAGTTTCAATTTTCAACCTCTCGATTACACGTCGACGTTACGTCGGCGTTTGGTACATTCGTTCCTTCATTAAATTATTATTGTCTGTTTATTTTATTTAGCGCACTTAATTTTATTGTCTTTAATTATTTATTATCATAATTAAAATGGAAGGATTAAAAGGTATGTTTAAGGGTAAGGGTAAGGGTGCTTCTTCTAGTAGAGGCAACCAGGGCAAGGGTACTTCTTCTAGTCATCTTATTCCTACACAGATGATTTTGTTGATACTCAACATTTTCCTACAATACCATTAGATTTAGACGAGGAGTTATTTTACGGAACTCAAGAAGACTTTAATTTAGGCGATGATCTAGACGATACACCCACTAATATTGATGACAACACGCCCACTAGTGCACCTTCAACCTAAATACCTCCTATTCCCCTAGTATGAGGCGAGGTCCAAAGAAAGCGACCATTAAAATCGGATGCATGGACATTTTTGATAGGGCGTAGAGAATCAAGTAGCCATATGTAAAATTTGTAAAAATGTTTTAAAATTTAAAAGCTGGAAAGGTCACGGTGGGACTGGGGTTTAATTAGACACGTAGTAAGTGCTCATCCACTAGGTATGCCCAATACCAGGCTTCAAAACCAGGTGCATAAGCGCCCGCTCCATCGAGACAAGGTTCACATCACGTCTTGTCTGGACCAAATCTGGTCAAATTAACCCTATGACGGGAATTGTAGGCTCTAAATACAACAAACATAGAGATAGGGAAGCAATATCAAAATTAGTTCTTTGTGGAGGGTTTGCCTTTTTCATTTCCTTCATCTCCGGTTTTATTCATTACATTAGAGATATATATAATCCTGCTTTTAACGGTTTTCCTAGGTCAACTGTTAAGAGAGATGTATTTAAATTTGCGCATGAATATCAACAATATTTACGTTTTCATTATATCATTTTAATGGCAAAGTATCTATCACGTCGATATAGGTCGTAGTACTAACGGCCATGATTATTTAATCGTAACTTGTCATTGGATAGATTATAAATGGTCTATGCAAAAACGTATTTTAGCGTATAGATATATAGATGATAGGCACACCGGTACTTTTATTGCGAGAAAATATTTATCAAGTGTGCGATTATTACGGAATTACCGATAAAATTATGACTATTACATTAGATAACGCTTCTAATAACAATTACGCAATTACAATGTTAAAAAATAGTTTAGCTCCATCTTTTCCAGACCATTTTCATATAAAATGCGCGTGCCATATATATAACTTAATTGTAAAGGATGGTCTATCACTTTTTGAAGACATTCTTAGTAAAATACAATTTGCTATAAACTTTATTTTTAAAAGTAATAAAGTACAACGTAGAAAAGAATATAAAAAAATTTGTCATGATTGTGGACTACCTTTTAGAAGAATTCCACAAGAAGTATCCACTAGGTGGAATTCTTTATCCGAGCAACTCCTTGTTGCTTATGACTATAAATTACCTATAACTTTATTTTTAACTCTCATAATAAAAAGCCGGTGATATGATTTTAGATAGTGATTGGGAAAAATTTCCGAACTTATTGTATTTTTAGAGAAATTTTTCAAGCAACAAAAGAATTTTCCGGTATATATTATCCTACTATTTCAACTATGTTATTTTATATAACTCTAATATTTTTATTACTTAGTGAATATATGGAAAAACCAAACTTATAAGGCAGCTATTAAAAAATGTTTGTCAAAATAAAAAATATTTTATTCCTATTCCTTCTATTTATATTATTGGTTCTGTATTAAATCCTACTATTAAAATAGACGGTACTAAATCACTAATTGAAACTATTTACGATTGTATAGAAGTACTACCACCTCCAAGTCCCAAAAATCTAAATCACCCACCACCTATTGAACAAACTAAAGAAGAAGTGTTGAATAGCGTAGAACACCACACCAAAAATATATATAGATTTTATCAACAAGAAAATGCTAGTAACGCATCTGGCTACCATACCATCTTCTTCATCTTCAACACAACCTCACAAAGACATCTTTGTTTCTGCGCTAGTATTGAAAGCCTCGTAAATAGAATGTGCGCCGCACTCTACTAACCAAATTAGCGAGTTGGATATTTTTGTTTCTTGCGTGGTTACATCGTATCAAGAAGTTATCAATGAAGATGGACAAGAAGACTTCTTTGAAATCTTTGGAGGAATGAGAAGACCTTTCCGACACTTTCATTGATGGCTCGAGATGTTTTGAACATTCAAGCGTCATCAAGCTGCGTCGAGCGCTTTTTCTCGCAGTGCAGATATCAAATAGGAGACCCACGGACACTCATTGGCGGGAGATGACTTGGAAATTGCGGTATTATTCGAGAGATTGGATCTGGCGGAGGCGGAGAAGGTGCGGTCAACCTGAGATCAACGAAGAAGATGATGAAAACTACAACGAAATCTTAACCGAAGGTAGTGGAAGCGGCGTGGATCAATTTGACCAACAAATACCTATTCCAACCGAAGAACCACATGAAATCATCAAGCAATTAGAACAGATTTTTGAAAATGTAATTTTTAATTGCAATTTTATTATGTAATTTGCAACTTTTGGACAACACCATAAAGTTGCAATTTAGATTTTAGACAATTGTATTTGTATTACAAAAAAATCATATGTCTATTAAATAATATAAGTGGCACAAAAACAGTCATTGGATGTTTTTATTACACTAGCTTGTATTATTTATTGAGTTTATTTTTAACATATGGTATTTAAAAAAAAAAGGAAAACCCCACCCCGCCACCCCCCGTCCCGAGCCCGACCCGAGCCCGCCCCGCCCCGATACCGACGGGATCGGGATCGGACGGATCTGAGCAGTCCCGCCTGCACCCGACCCCGCTAGGCCCGCTAGTCCCGATCCCGACCCGGATCGTCCGCCGCCGACTCCCGACCCCGCTGCATTCGCCCGCCAGACCCGAGCCCGGCCCACTGGCCACCCTTAGGTCAAACTATCGCATAAATTCAAACAGAAGGAATACAACTCTTTATAAATTAAAAAAGAAAAGAAAAATAACATTTAATTTTTGATTGATTCTAGTTTTCTTTTATTTTTCCTCAACAGAAAACGTGTAAATTTTATGTATCATTTTTTCTTGAATTCTTGAGAGTCAATCTCCTTTTTACACCTTGCTCATCAGAATGTGTTATTATCATTTGTAGTCAACTTCTTGAATCATATATTTACTTTTTTATTTTTTCATCTAAAGTATATTATTTTTCATTTTCTTACTTCATAGGTATATATGATCTTAGCAGTAAACAAATACTATTACAATTTTAAGGAATTTATCTGTATAAGGAACCAATTCAACGGACAAGATATTCAAAGGATAAATTCTTCATGACCTAGCCAATCGACTAATGTTGATAAATGGATTGATTATATCATCAATTAAAATTATTAAAAGAAATCGATTATAATTTTTTTTATAACTTTACATCTCAAAATGCTAAAAATATACCCCATATAAAAATAAGTAAATATTATTTATTTTAAAAATTAAAAACCTCTAATCAAAGTTTGGCTTTATACCACCAAATTTATCGAGCCTCCGCAAGAGAAGCATGTAGAATTTTCAAGAACTAAGAGATGGTCAACCTTTAAATATTGTTGAAAAGAGTTGGTTGCTCAGAACTAGAATTTTACTATTGTAAAGTAAGGATCAACATCGATCTTACACTTTCTTACACTCAATTTCTTGTTTCGCTGAGCCTAGCAACTCATTTCGTTTCTACCTCTTTATTTCTCAATTGCTCTCACACTTTTCACTTGATGACTCATGTTTGGACTTCTTTCTTGCTAGAGCACTTCAGCTTACCCACAACTTAAATGGACCACATCTATTTATAAGTGGTGATAGAAGAATCAAATTTCTCATCCTGAAGTGGTTCTTAGAATTCTCCAAAATTGTTTGAACAATCTATAAAATCAAGTTTGTGATGATTTATTTTAACATTCCCCCACAGAATCAATTTTATTTGTTCTTTTAATCATTTCAAGTGCTTCTCGAAATTTACAATCATATTAATGTGCGTGAATCACTTCTTTAGTCGGGTTTCTCCGGTTACTACTAGGAGTGGCCAGTGGGCCGGGCTCGGGTCTGGCGGGCCGGGTCTGGCGGGGTCGGGGTCGGGGCGGGACGGGAGAAGGGGCGGGGTCGGGTCTGGCGGGCTCTGGCGGGGTCGGGTCTGGCGGGACTGGAGCAAGTCCCGTCCCGATCCCGATCCCGATCCCGTCGGGCTCGGGTCGGGGTCGGGTCGGGATACGGCGGGTTTTCATTTTTTTTTTTTTTTAAATAACATATGTATAAAAAAAACTCAATAAACAAAACAAGATAGTGTAATAAAAACATCTCAATGCTGTTTTTGTGCCTCTTATATTATTTAATAGACACGATTTTTTTGTAATACAAATACAATTGTCTAAAATCTAAATTGCAACTTTGTGGTGTTGTCCAAAAGTTACAAATTACATAATAAAATTACAATTAAAAAAATTACATTCTCAAAAACACATTCTAATTGCTTGATGATTTCATGTGGTTCTTGGTTGGAATTGGTATTTGTTGGTCAAATTGATCCACGCCGCTTCCACTACCTTCGGTTAAGATTTCGTTGTAGTTTTCATCATCTTCTTCGTTGATCTCCTGTTGACCGCACCTTCTCCGCTCCGCCAGATCCAATCTCAATAATACCGCAATTTCCAAGTCGCCTCCGCTAATGAGTGTCTGTGGTCTCCTATTTGATATCTCGTCAGAAAAGCGCTTCAGACGCAGCTGACGACGCTTGAATGTTCAAAACATCTCGAGCCATCATTGAAAGTGTCGGAAAGGTCTTCTCATTCCCTCCAAAGATTTCAAAGAAGTCTTCATGTCCATCTTCATTGATAACTTCTTGATACGGTACAGAACCCTGCAAAACAAAAAATATCCAACTCGCTAATTTGGTTAGTAGTAGAGGTACGACCGCACATTCTATGTCTGAGACTTTCAATACTAGCCGCAGAAACAGCATGTCTTTTGTTGAGGTTGTATTGAAGATGAAGAAGATGGTATGGAAGATGGTATGGAAGCTGGTAAGTTACTAGCATTTTCTTGTTGATAAAATCTATATATATTTTTGCATTGGTGTTCTACGCTAGACAATACTTCTTCTTTAGTTTGTTCAATAGGTGGTGGGTGATTTAGATTTTTGGGACTTGGAGGTGGTAGTACTTCTATACAATCGTAAATAGTTTCAATTAGTGATTTAGTACCGTCTATTTTAATAGTAGGATTTAATACAGAACCAATAATATAAATAGAGGGAATAGGAATAAAATATTTTTTTATTTTGAGAAACATTTTTTTAATAGTCCTTATAAGTTTGGTTTTTCCATGTATTCACTAAGTATTAAAAATATTAGAGTTATATAAAATAACATAGTTGAAATAGTAGGATAATATATACCGGAAAATTCTTTGTTGCTTGAAAAAATTTCTCTAAAAATACAATAAGTTCGAAATTTTTTCCCAATCACTATCTAAAATCATATCACCGGCTTTTTATTATGAGAGTTAAAAATAAAGTTATAGGTAATTTATAGTCATAAGCAACAAGTAGTTGCTCGTATAAAGAATTCCACCTAGTGGATACTTCTTGTGGAATTTTTCTAAAAGGTAGTCCACAATCGTGACAAATTTTTTATATTCTTTTCTCGTTGTACTTTATTACTTTTAAAAATAAAATTTATAGCAAATTGTATTTTACTAAGAATGTCTTCAAAAGTGATAAATCATCCTTTACAATTAAGTTATATATATGGCACGCACATTTTATATGAAAATGGTCCTGAAAAGACTGAGTTAAACTATTTTTTAAAATTGTAATTGCGTAATTGTTATTAGAAGCGTTATCTAATGTAATAGTCATAATTTTATCGGTAATTCAGTAATAATCGCACACTTGATAAATATTTTCTGCAATAAAAGTACCGGTGTGCCTATCATCTATATATCTATACGCTAAAAATACGTTTTTGCATAGACCATTTATAATCTATCCAATGACAAATTACAGTTAAATAATCATGGCGTTAATACTACGACCTATATCGACGTGATGGATACTTTGCCATTAAAATGATATAATGAAAACGTAAATATTGTTGATATTCATGCGCGAATTTAAATACATCTCTCTTAACAGTTGATCTAGGAAAACCGTTAAAAGCGAGGATTATATATATCTCTAATGTAATGAATAAACCTGAGATGAAGGAAATGAAAAAGGCAAACCCTCCACATCAACTAATTTTGATATTGCTTCCTATCTCTATGTTTATTGTATTTATGGCCTACAATTCCCCGTCATAGGGTTAATTTGACCTTGTACTTGGTCCGGGACAATATTAGTATGTGAACCTTGTCCTGATGGAGCGGGCGTTTGCGCACCCGATTTTGAAGCCTGGTATTGGGCATACCTAGCTGGATGAGCACTTACTACGTGTCTAATTAAACCCCCCGTCCCACCGTGACCTTTTCCAGTTTTAAATTTTAAAAAAAATTTACAAATTTTACATATGGCTACTTGATTCTCTACGTCCCTATCAAAAAATGTCCATGCATCTGATTTTAATGGTCGTTTTGCTGGACTTCGTCTCATACTAGGGGGGAATAGGAGGTATTTCAGTTGAAGGTGCACTGGTGGGTGTGTTGTCATCAACATTAGTGGGTATATCATCTAGATCATCGTCTAAATTAAAGTCTTCTTGAGTTCCAGAAAATAGCTCCTGGTCTAAATCTAATGGTATTGTAGGAAAATGTTGAGTATCAACAAAATCATCATGTGTAGGAATAAGATGACTAGAAGAAGTACTCTTGCCCTGGTTGCCCCTACTAGAAGAAGCGCCCTTACCCTTACCCTTAAACATACCTTTTAATCCTTCCATTTTAATTATGATAATAAATAAATAAATAAATAATTAAGACAATAAAATTAAGTGATCTAAACTAAATAAACAGACAATAATAATTTAATGAAGGAACGAATGTACCAAACGCCGACGTAACGTCGACGTGTAATCGAGAGGTTGAAAATTGAAACTTTGCTCGATGGAAGATCCTCAAGCTAGTTGCCAACTTCACTACCAATTCCCAAATGAATAAATAAAATTGAATATTTAGCAAACAATGTAGACTTGTAGAGAGATATATTGAGAAATTAGAGAGATTGTAGGAAGATTTGTGAGAAAGATGAAGAGAAAATGAGTTATTTATAGTTGAAAATTGAGTTAAAGTGTAAATATAATAACTTATGGGTTAAAAATAAATATTAAGGGGTAGGGGGTTGGGGGAGGGGGGGGCTAAAATGGCCGTTGGCCAACGGCCGTAATCTAAAATGGCCGTTGGTGCAACGGCCATTTTTGCAAAGGGCGGGGTCGGGGCCTGGGGCGGGCTCGGGGGCCTGGGGCGGGCTCGGGTCTCGCGGGACGAGACATCGTCCCGTCCCGAGTTCGAGTCCCGCCCCCGTATTTTTTTTTTTTGGCGGGGTCGGGGCGGGACCGGGGCGGGCTCGGGACGGGCTCGGGTCGGGGGCGGGCTGTCCCGGCCCACTGGCCAGCCCTAGTTACTACTCATTAAAGCTTGTTCAAAGATAGTAATCTCTTTGACATTGGCAAGTCTGATAAACCTCCTCAGCTTTGGTTGTGGTGCTTCTTAAACTTCTACATGCAACACTTCTGGAGTTTCACAAGCTTCAATTTGTTATAAGCTCTTATTTTCCTTTTATGGAGATACCTCTAGTGTAGGTGATTCAGGTTTTCCTCTTGCGTCTTTGATTAATTTATATCGTATTCCCTTTTTCTTCCTCTTTTGAGTTTATCTAGAAGTTTCTGCTTAAAGTGATATTTAATATGGTAAAATGACCTTTTGGGACCATCATGATATGCCTCGTCAAATATCACATTTCTCGACACAAATGTCCAATTAACGGTAGGGTCACAACACCTTCATTTATTCGTCCAAACCGAAGATGTGGCACAAAATAGCACACACATTTGACTACTTGAAAGTGAATTACATTAGGCATAATCTTCTTGAGCTTCTCGAATGGTGAGATAAATCATAATATCACATGTGGCAACCGGTTAGCTGTCGCACTCCTTTTTTCAACCCTCCAATTAAGAAGAGGTTTTAAAAAAAATATATTGAAAGTGACAATTTTAATTAGAAATTATTTATTTTACATAGTTGCCCCTTGAAATGAGATTTGGTGTTTCAGAATCCCCAATCACAAGAAAATGACTCTTTACTTTTTGGTATGTGAAAATAAAAGAATGGGTAAGAAATTTTATTGATTGAGGGGAAAATATGAGGGCACCCCAAGTCCGTAGCTCTAGCACAATGGCTTTTATTGACAAATTATTCCGCTTAAATTGAACTTGGATAAAACGTGCTTCTCTTAACTCTTAACTATATTTGCTCAAAGGGTTCAAATATTAACATTACGAACAACAGAACAAGCAACTAAAATAACTAGAAAAGTGACGTTATTTAGATTCCTTCACTGTCTAAAGCACTTAAAAGCCATCCAAGTTTCACATTATTTTTATTCAAATAAGATAATTCCAAATCTAACTAAAACTGATTAATTATTCAACTACTGCATTTTTTCCAAGTTCACACCCAATGATTTTGCAACCTACAACCTTTTTCTTAGGAGTACTTTTTTAAAAAACTCAAATCAAAACAGACACATGTAAATGGGACTTATACATGATAAAGGAAATAAATCAAATCAGTAATCAATACACTTTCTTTTAAACTTATATATAATTAACTATTCATGAGAATACTCCTCTAGCTTATTCAAATTAACACAAGAAGATAGTTCCTAATCTTTGCATTCCAACAGTTACAAATTGAAATCTTGACTAACTTCTGGATATTTAAAAACGACAAAAGTCTCACGTTTAGCACACCAGTAAACATATAAATACTAAAATATCTATCAAACTTTAATGTTCACACAAAGGGTCTATTTTTATATTTAAATTATGAAACATATACAAAGAAGTGACTTTGTACTCTCAAAAATTTGCTAATCATATAAGAAAAAAATCACTGCATTCACTATCTAACTAACATGCACAAAATAAACTAAAGTAAATGTAGAAGTGGACCTTTATTGCTGAATTAAAAATACACTTTTCTGCGTACGGTGAAATAAAAATTTCATGAATTCTCAACAAGCCTTGGACGCCAACCACAACCTTGAGCGATATCAAACGATAACTCAACCGAAAAATGGTGTATCGTGAGTTGGTTTTAAATGGAAATAAAGATGGTGTTAGTAATGGATTGGTGGTTTAGGTTTGAGTTGCTGCTAAGAAGAAGATGATGGCTAGTCTTTTGTATCAGTGTTCTCTTTTTAATTAGCTCTCCCTCTCTTTTTTTTGTGTTGTGTTTGTGTCTATTTATAGAAAAAGCAAGGTGTGTGTCAATGTGTAGTGTGAAAATATGAAAGGGAAGGGAGTGTAAAATTTGCAGATGAGTGAAATATGGGATTTGGTTGGGTTCATTTTTCAAAAGAAAGATTGGGGCATTTATTGTATAGATTTGGCTTTTGACAATTGCTCTTTTTTCTTTTGTCTTAATTTATCCTCTTTTTTTTCATTTTTATTTAATACAATAAATAAAATACAATAATAAATATTATTAGCTAACTATTTCTAAGACTTAAAAAATATTTAAAATTTAAATAGGTAATCCAAAGATAAAATATAACTAAGAAAATACTAAAATTACTAGCTCATTTATTAAAACTTAAAATAAAATAAAACAAAACACACACATAAATATACTGTTGGTATTCTATGGTACTTTATAGAGCAGTACGGGAAGTAATAACTATTACAAATGTTCGAAAGGATAAATAAATGGTCAATCTTCAAAACTGCCACATGTGTGTTGTGTCTTGAATCTTGATCACCTTGCAAAGCCAATGTTGAGAAGCTACTTAAGTTTGTTGTGTCTTGAATGTTGATATCCTGAAATCAAGAAACAACTAAAACTGGATGGTTATAACGTTGTGTGTTGAGTCGAGGATAGCCCTCTATCCTTAAGACAAGATTGCCCCGTATATATGCTTTTACGTTAGCGGGCAATAGTCTCCCAAGATAAAACAACACTTTAATCTCAACGCTACAAAGCTAATAGGTTGAGCCTGGCGAAGAAAACAAATATGACTCGACTTGCTGAAGATATGGAATAGGAAGGAAGAGTTTCTCTTTACTCTTCTCTTTTGTCTCTTTGTATATAGTGTGTCTCTGTAGTGTATATCTTGTGTATACGTGAGGGTGTTTGGTCAGTGATTTTCAGTCATTTTTCTTCACTGTTTTTCCAGTGATTTTGCTCACTGTTTCTGTCTATTTTGCTGTGTTTCCAGTGCTATTTTCTGTGTGGTTTTTCTGCCTGTTTTAAGCATTTTTGTGCCGCAATGTTGCTGTATTTCCCGTCTGTTTTCAGCTTGTTTCTTCCTACTGTTTTGAGCCAATTGAAGCTCAATATATAGCATGAGGAGGGGCTGTCCAACAGCCATAAACAAGGCTGTAATGGCCCTTAAAGGAGGTCTGTAATGGCAGGTTTTAATGCCATGAATGAGGTGAATTAAGGTCATGAAGGAGGTTGCTCAATTGCCCAACTAATGGGTTGTTAATGGAGAGTTAATCAGCCAAGTAATGGCTGATTAATGCTCCAAAACGCAGTCCAACGCGGCCTTCCGTCACCTTCCCAGAAACTATGGGGACCAAACTGTAAATATTGAAACTTTATGGACCAAAATATACATATGAAAGAATTCTGGTCCAAACTGTACATATGAAACTTCAGGGATCAAACTGTACATCTGGCAGAGTTCTCTGGTCCAAAAAGATAATATCAGAAAGCCCCACAGCCCCACAGCCCATAACCCGTGAACCCGTGAACCCGAGAATCCGAGAATCCGAGAACCCGAGAACCCGGAATCGGACCGGACGGGACGGGCGGGTGGCGGCGGCGCGCGTGTGGGCTTAGCCTTGAACCCAAACACATCTAGGTCTTCCCTCCTTTAAACACATGGGATACCCCTTGGGGTCCCAAACCCTTTACCAATTAGAGACTTATATAGAGAGTAATTCTTCCTATTCCCACCGATGTGGTAGATTTGTCCCACACCACATTTCCATGTCTCAAACACCTTACTTCGTGGACCAATATCTCTTTCTTTTCTCAACGTAATTAGACGATTCTTGGCCCTACGGTCATCTACTCACTTCGTAGATCATGCATGTGCGAAGAGACAAGGTCTCCAACATGCGGAACACTAGTGTTTAATTCATCAAAGATGGGTGGACGCATCTCCCCGCCAAAGGCTAATTTCCAACAATCCCCTCTATGAAAGTGAGATTGTGGCGCACGCACAAGGTGCCTACATTTCAGCAATCTTTCAGCGAAAAGATATTGCATCAGGAGAGGTAGCTTTCTCTTTGAACCTTCCCTAGTTGAAACCATCGGACTTACTTACTGCGCGGTGAACGTGATGTCTTGAACCGTCAGTGTTTAGTGTAAGCCAAGACAATGATATCAACACAACACAATGATATCACATCTTGTCTTAAGTTGTTGGTATTCTATGGTACTTTATAGAGCAGTACGGAAAGTAATAACTATTACAAATGTTCGAAAGGATAAATAAATGGTCAATCTTCAAAACTGCCGCATGTGTGTTGTGTCTTGAATCTTGATCACCTTGCAAAGCCAATGTTGAGAACTGCCGCAAGTTTGTTGTGTCTTGAATGTTGATATCCTGAAATCAAGAAACAACTAAATCTGGATGATTATAACGTTGTGTGTTGAGTCGAGGATAGCCCTCTATCCTTAAGACAAGATTGCCCCGTATATATGTTTTTACGTTAGCGGGCAATAGTCTCCCAAGATAAAACAACACTTTAATCTCAACGCTACACAGCCAATAGGTTGAGCCTGGCGAAGAAAACAAATATGACTCGACTTGCTGAAGATATGGAATAGGAAGGAAGAGTTTCTCTTTACTCTTCTCTTTTGTCTCTGTGTATATAGTGTGTCTCTGTAGTGTATATCTTGTGATACGTGAGGGTGTTTGGTCAGTGATTTTCAGTCATTTTTCTTCACTGTTTTTCCAGTGATTTTGCTCACTGTTTCTGTCTATTTTGCTGTGTTTCCAGTGCTATTTTCTGTGTGGTTTTTCTGCCTGTTTTCAGCGTTTTTGTGCCGCAATGTTGATGTATTTCCCGTCTGTTTTCAGCTTGTTTCTTCCTCCTGTTTTGAGCCAAATGAAGCTCAATATATAGCATGAGGAGGGGCTGTCCAACAGCCACAAACAAGGCTGTAATGGCCCTTAAAGGAGGGCTGTAATGACAGGTTTTAATGCCATGAATGAGGTGAATTAAGGTCATGAAGGAGGTTGCTCAATTGCCCAACTAATGGGCTGTTAATGGAGAGTTAATCAGCCAAGTAATGACTGATTAATGCTCCAAAATGCAGTCCAACGCGGCCTTCCGTCACCTTCCCAGAAACTATGGGGACCAAACTGTACATATGAAAGAATTCTGGTCCAAACTGTACATATGAAACTTCAGGGATCAAACTGTACATCTGGCAGAGTTCTCTGGTCCAAAAAGATAATATCCCAAAGCCCCGTGAACCCGGAACCGGACGGGCGAGCGGCGGCGGCGCGCGTGTGGGCTTAGCCTTGAACCCAAACACATCTAGGTCTTCCCTCCTTTAAACACATGGGATACCCCTTGGGGTCCCAAACCCTTTACCAATTAGAGACTTATATAGAGAGTAATTCTTCCTATTCCCACCGATGTGGTAGATTTGTCCCACACCACATTTTCATATCTCAAACACCTTACTTCGTGGACCAATATCTCTTTCATTTCTCAACGAAATTAGACGATTCTTGGCCCTACGGTCATCTACTCACTTCGTAGATCATGCATGTGCGAAGAGACAAGGTCTCCAACATGCGGAACACTAGTGTTTAATTCATCAAAGATGGGTGGACGCATCTCCCCGCCAAAGGTTAATTTCCAACATATACATTTAGTGTAACACCTTTAATTGGTCAAAAATTAGGTGTTCACATTAGTGACGTGGACAACAACCTTCATGCATTCTTCTGTTCAAAATCTAACTGGTACATTTACACTGTGCAACATACTTCTGCATATCTTTGTCAGGTGTCTATTTTTTTTTCAGCTACAAAATGAGGCGTATTAGAACGAGTTGTCTCTGCTAGTTTATTGTTGGACAAAATATGAAGAATGATCAAAGATTGACCCATGATTTAAAGACGATGGAAGAAACACTATCTTTAACATAGCCAAACTAATTACTAGCTACAAAATCCGGTATGTACCGCTCTTAAAACTTAATGTTATGATAAGATATGAACAAAGTGAAAGAAAAATTAACAAAGAACGAATTTGATGCGTGAAGAATCGACGGTTCTTAAAGAGTTATTGCTCGTATATTGATTTTGGGAAATACAAACGATTCTTTTCAGAATACAACAAAGCTAGAATATACTTGCAGATTTTGCTATACTATTTCATCGGAAATTTTTGTATATATAAGCAACCATCAGATCTTTTCCGAAATAAAAAATAAAATAATTATTTTAGGATCCGACCGGCCCGCGCTCAAGTCCGAGGCCAAATCTTTTATATATGATAAATGTTATAATTATTCACACACACTTAGGAATATGTATACTATATCAAAGTACATAAAATGACAAAGACATTTAATGCCCACAAATTATTCTTCCACTACCATATAGGAAAGAACTTTAATTCCCAATATCAAACTATCTTAACACAGAGTATAAATCTCAAAATGACGGGAGAGAGGGAGAGAGAGAAGCGCGCTTAGAGCTTGTTGAGGGAGGAGGCGGAAGAAAAGGAGCACCCAAAAAAATATGGACTGATGACTACTTGGGTTTAATCAGAAGAAATAGGAGTGTTTGGGGAAAACTAAAGAATAAGAATAAAAAAAGGTCGATGACTAGAATAGTCATTCACAGTTCAACTAAAACTAATTTTTTTAAGGTATTGTTGGATTTAGGAATCAAACCCAAGAGCAGACCTTAGGCAGCAAACTCAATCAGTTACATGTGACTTCTCAACGCATACACATATATATACTTATATAGTAATTGAACACGTGCGTGGCACATGTGACTTCTAACAATACTTACAAAATGTATATAAAAGTTTAATAATCTATCAATTACACACATATTTAAAATTGCTTTATAAATTATAAAATAAAAATTAATCTCCACAAAGAAGTTAATGTAGTCGCATATTAATCTCTGAATGATCATCATTAGTTGTAATTTTTGGCTAACTTTTATTACATATATATACTTCATTCATTCTTTTACATTATTACTGCAATAATTTTTACACAGAAACAATATACGTTTTTGTTGGATATTTTCAGCAAAATCAAAGGCCATCATTGATGTGATGTCCCTTCAACGTAGGGGAGTCTGTTAATATTATTCATATTTATTTTGAATTTGAACAGACGCAACATTTCCCAATAGCCACCATTGATGCCTCTTGGAGGTGTCTGTTGGTGATGAAAATGCATCACCAATGGATGTGAAATCTCTATAAGTAGTAAAGATGTTTTCTCATTTAATAACAGATATGAAAAAAGAATCAAAATTTCTGATGACAAAGAATCAAAACTTCTGATGACAAAGAATCAAAACTTCTGTTGAAAAGAATCAAAACTTCTGTTTTCTTTTCTTCCCTAAGCATCATCAGAAACTTCATATTGTGTGTTCTTGGTTGGATCAAGGGAGTACAAACTTTGAATTCAACATCATTGTTATGGCTTTATTGTATCCTAAAGGCAATATTTCTGTGACCTATTGTACTCGCCAATTTATTGAAAAGGGTCAAAATAATTATCTAAAAGTTCATGTATATAAGCAACATCGGCTATGATTGTAAATGATTCAAGTCTTAAAGTTGTGCCTTGTGTTTAAAAAGTTGTAGTCTCTTCCTTTTTATAGCTACATACGTATCAAGAAGTAATGAAAGTAGTATTTTGTAGAATTGTCTTACCAAAATTCGGTTAAATATGTCGGTAAAAAATGACTTCCTTGATTATTTCATTCTAAAGGAGTAGTAAATATACACATAATACAAGCATTATCTTAGGCTAGAATTAAGGTATTAAATGACTAAATATACACCTACTATATATAAAATATACTATGTACCAATCACAATTATGACTAAATATTCTATTAATTCTATCACACCCCCGTAGTCGAAGCGGGATGTTGACGTATGTTGAGACTGTCCCGAAAGTCTTCAAATAGAACCAGCGGAAGACCTTTTGTAAAAATATCAGTGATTTGATAGCGTGACGGGACATGTAAGACACACACTTGTCCATGAGCAACCTTTTCGCGAACAAAGTGAATATCCAGCTCAGTATATTTAGTGCATTGATATTGAACCAGATTTCTTGAGAGATAATTCGCACTAACATTATCACAATAAACCAATGTGGCCTTCGGAACAGGGCAGTGGAGCTCCAGAAGAAGGTTTGCGTAGCAGACAAGATTCAAAAATCACATTGGCAACTCATCAGTATTCTGCTTCGGCACTGGACTTAGACAAGGTAGCTTGCCGTTTGGAGGACCAAGATATCAAATTGTCATAAAGAAAGATATAATAATCAGACGTGGAGCGTCTGGTATTCGGACATCCACCCAAATTCGCATATGTGTAAGAGATGAGAGTGGTTGACGAAGACGGATATAGATGCAAGCCATGATCGAGAGTGCCCTGAATATAGCGCACAATGTGGTTGAGAGCATGCATATGATCCTCCATCGGGTTATGCATTAATAGACAAACTTGTTGCATATCATAAGATATATCGGGCCTCGTGAAAGTAAGATATTGTAGGGCTCCTGCAAGACTGCGGTAATGTGATGGATCAACATATGGCGTGCTGGAAATAGCACTCAACTTTGGTTTAGTATCAACCGGAGTGGAGGACGGCTTACACGAGGACATGTCAGCTCATTCAAAAATCTCTTCTACATACTTCTTTTGAGACAAAAATAAACCACATGCATGACGTGTTACATGTATCCCCAAGAAGTAGCTCAATGGCCCTAGATCCTTCATAGCAAATTCTGATCTAAGAAGAGACATGATAGACTTGCGAAGAGCATCAGATGAAGTAGTTAAGATAATATTATCCATATACAGAAGGATGTTAGTTATATCATTACCCTGACGGTATATGAAGAGAGAATGATCAGATCTGTGTTAGAAAACTCAATATTAGAAACATAGTCTGCAAACATATTGTACCAGACCCGAGGAGCTTGTTTGAGCCCATACAAGGATTTCTTCAGTACGCATACATGATTAGGATAAATGGGGTCTATTTACCTCATGTGTTGATACATGTACACCATTTCATTGAATTCTCCATGCAGGAATGCATTTTTCACATCAAGTTGATGTAGAGGCCATCCCTTCGATAGAGCCAGACTAAGTACCATGCAGATAGTTGTTGGCTTGACCACCGGACTGAAAGTCTCACCGCAGTTCACACCAACCTGTTGAGTCTTTCCATCACCTACAAGACGGGCTTTATGCCTCTCAAATATACCATCAAATTTTTCTTTATGACTAAAAATCCACATAGACTGAATCACATTAACATTAGAAGGACGAGGCACCAAATCACACGTTCTATTATTAATAAGAGCATTATATTTATCATCCATAACCATTTTTCAATTCGGGTCATTAAGGACAGACACAAGATTATGAGGTAACGGTGATTTGGTAACCTGGGTGTGAAGACCGTATTTTTTATTTGGTTTGAAAATCCCATGTTGACTATGAGTGACTGGCCATTGGGCCGGAATTGGAGTTGGTTGGATAGAGGAGCTGATGTCGGGTTAACGTATGGTGGGTCCGGAGGTCGAGAGTGTTGGAGATGGACTGCCTGAGAGTGGGCTGGCAGCTGCTGGGCCGCCACTGCCTGGGACTGGGCTGCCACCCAGTGGCCTGCCAGTCACTGGGCCTCTCGGCAGTGGGCTACCAGCGAGGGGCCCCACTGGTCTAGCAGCCACTAGGCTAGGGTAGGCAGGCCCAGTTAGCTGGGTTTGTGAATGAACTGTTTGGGCCGAGCTGGCCGAAATGGTAGGGCTTGTTTGCGAGGCCAATCGTTGGACCAAATAGAGGGGGAATGCTATCGTCAAGAAATTCGTAGGTAGGAGGCACGGAATAATGCATTTTGGCAAAGGGAAAATTGGATTCATCAAAAACTATGTGACAACTTACGATGATTTTATTAAAGGATAAGTCATAACATTTGTACCCATGATGGTTTGACGGGTATCCCAAAAAAATACACGGAGTAGACCGGGGTTGAAGTTTATTGATGGTAGTGGGAAAAAAATGGATAGCATAAGCACCCGAATATTCGTAGATGAGAGTAAGATGGGTCCTTTAGGTATAAAATTTTGAGAGGGGATTGATAGGCTAATTGTTTGCTTGGAAGTATGTTGAGGAGATAGGTTGTCATTTGTAATGCATGATGCCAAAATGATGGTGGTAGAGATGCATGGGCAAATAAGGTTCTAACAATGTTATTAATGGTTCAGATTTTTCTTTCGGCTTTTCCATTTTGAGATGAGGTATATGGACAAGAGAGACGAAAAGATAAACCATTAGCTTTGCAAAAATCTCAAAATGACCCATTATCAAATTCTCTATCATTATCACATTAAATATTTTTAATGTCCCGTTCAAATTGAGTGCAGATGAATGCTCTAAAGGAGAAAAATGTGAAAAAAAATTGTGACTTTTTAGACAAGAGAAATATCCACAAAAAAATAGAATAATCATCCAACAGAAGAAGATAATATCGATGGCCCGAAGAGCTCAAAACGAGAGATGTCCAAATATCACTATGGATAATATCAAAAGGCATAACAGTGCATGAATTAGAAGCAACAAAAGGCAACTTTACATGTTTTCCAAGAGAACATGAGCGACAAACATGAGAATTACGAGTTCTAATACACTCAATAAATTTATTTTGTTTAAGTGAGGCAAAAACAGGTGCTACCAGATGACCCAAACGTTCATGCCATAAAGAATGAGCTAAAACTGCAAAAGTGGATAGCAATGTGGATTGAGGTGTGGTTGTGGTGATTGGATACAGCTCGCCCCGACTATTACATCTCATTAGACGCATCACTGTATGAAAATTCTTCACAAAAATCCAAAAAGATCAAATTCAACAAAAACCGAATTGTCATTAGTAAATTTTCTAATTGAAATCAAGATTTTAATCAATTGAGGAGCATGAAGAACATTCTTTAAGGCAACAGTGGGTTCGGGGGAGGCAAGTTTTTATTACCATAATTACGAATTGGAATTGAATGACCGTTTCCGATAATTTTATCATGATTATTGCTCAAATTAAAATAGAACGAGAGATTACCTTGTGAGGATGTCATATAAGACGTTGCACCGGTGTCTATGTACTAGTTTGGGTCGGGCAGATTGAGCCCAAGAGTGTGCATCGTGTCCTCGATGTCGGTTGGTGTCGCTACGGCCACGTGGGCCTGCTACCACTGGTTTGGCTGTAGCCCAAGTACATTGGGCTACGGCTGGCCAGTGTGTCGTGGTCTGGGCCTGGCCTAATTTCCGAAAGGAAAAGGGCAAGGCGGAACGTCCCAAGGCCACTGCCAAGCCTAAGATGTCGGTCCACTGCCCCACTGGGCCCGCGGCTACCACGTCTGGTCGGATTGTTGATGTTGGCCGCCGCCCCTACCGCTACTCCCGCCACCTCCGCCACATCGGTGGCCGCCACCCTTTCCACCACCGCGGCCACCACCATGATTTTTACCTCCATTATTGCCATTTCGTTCTCTTTGACCACGATTTGGCGGCAAATTTTCAAATTTTGAAGAGTTATCATCGGACGGAGAGGCAACTATGGCGAATTTCGATACGGTGACCGTCTTTTTGGAAAAACCCACTTCTTTTAATATGAGCATAGAACGAGCTTGGTAAAATGGCAGAAGAGGGTTTCTTTGGCAAATGAGTGTACCAACTCCATTATACACCTCAGTGAGGCCGGCAACCATTTGTAAAACGAGCTGACTGTTAGTTACGGTGCCCCGACGTTCTTGAGTTGGTCCGACAAAACTTTGAGTCGTTAACAATATGCGGACTAATTGGAAAAATTCGCCATGTCAATGGTGGAGAATTCTTGTTCAAGTGTGACGGCTCGGGAATTTTTATTATCTTAGAATATGTCACGTAATCGATCCTAAGCCTCCATTATCATGGATTCGGGTTCAAGAATCGTATGCAACAAATCACTCAAAATTGTGGCATAAATCCACTGGAGAACCATCGCATCGAGGGTCAAACCATAATTCCTTTTCAACATCAGTTTTCGGCACCTTCTCCTTGCCTTTTTCCGGCGGAATTATGTGATGGATAACCTAGTGTGACCTACAATAAATTTTTAAGATCTCCGCCCATGTCGCGTAATGGACGTTTTCCATCTCAAGAGTGATTGAGATATGTATTTAATGTTTGAAACAACGAGGGAAGAGGAAGGAAGTGGGCAGCGACACAAAAAGGGGGGGTCGGCGTTGAAGGAAACAATTTTTAGGGTTTAAGAACTTTCCCTAGAATCTGATACTATGTAAGAAATATCTTCTTTGATTATTTCATTCCAAAGGGGTAGTAAATATACTCATAATACAAGCATCATCATAGACTAGAATTAAGGTATTAAATTACTAAATGTATATCCATCATATACAAAAAATATTATGTATCAATCACAATTATGACTAAATATTCTATTAATTCTATCAATGTCCTCGAGAGGATTGCTTGTAGATAATCATCAATTTTATGATGTACGCATGCAAAGTATTCCCTCCGTTCACTTTTACTTATTCACAATGGATTTTGCATGCCCTTTAGTAGTTGTTAATTGAGATAGAAATTCTTCATAGTGATTGTAATCAGTAAATTTAATTGATGTATATAAATCACAATTCCAAGTATATATGAGTGCCTTCTGTTTGATTCAAAATTATGACTTCATTCATATATATGAATTTAACGGAAGAACATTAGTTAAATTATGTAAATGTAATCGTATTACGAAATATAATATTACAATTGTAAAAGGAAGAAACCCAAAGGGTAAAGAATCATGGAAAGATCTTCCCTTATAATTGTAAAATTATTACATTCATCACTATGAAACTTCCACGGTATTAACTAAGAATAATAAAATTAAAAACCACCACTCAACTGTAACAATTAAGAGAAAGAAAATAAAAAGATCACCACTCAACTATCTAAGCTAACTGAATGAAAAAAAGTAGAAGCTTAACTGAGAATAGAAAAAGTATCTTCTCTACTTCTGGGCGGATCTTTTCATCATATAGTAACCCTGAAGAGAGTAGAAATATAGATCGTATATTAATAAAATTTTATCTAAGTATCAAATAATAAATATGTAATAAGGAAACGAGTAGTATCAACTCAAAATTCATTTTTAAATAAAAGTCTATAATCTTTAACCAATATGAACATCATAATTACAGAGTTTAACAGTTATCAAAATCATAATTAAAAACACGTAGTCTAGAAATTATACCTCTTAATCAGAATTTCAGATCACCGGAGATCTCAACCCACCCTTGGCCCTGCTTCCCTTCTTCTTTCACGAAATTGCGGGATAATTAGCCTAGGTGCCTGAGAGTTCTCAACAAACTATTTTCTAAAATTATTATCAAGGTGCAGGTTTAAAGACTAATATGGTTCTAATTATAATCTTTCAAAGTATTTTATCTCTGGTATTATGATATTATAATTTATTTGGATTATAGACTAAGGAGGGGGTTTAGCTAGACACATAGAGTTTTCAAACAAAGATTTGTATAGAAATTTTTTGAATGAATGATACAGTTACAAGAGGCTCTTTATATAGATAACCTCAGCTGATAAGATGACAAAAATTATTTTCTCAAAAGTCATAAAGTAAATAGTAATGACTTTTTCAAAAGTCTAAAGTGCTACAGTTTAGCCCAATGCAATACATGGTAGTAAATTGGGCTGCAAGTAGTAAAACTACAGGCTCCCTATCAGAGTAGTAATTGGGTTGCAATTAGTAAAACTACAGGCTCCCTATCAGAGTAGTAAATTGGGCTTCAAGTAGCAAAGCTACATGATCCCTATCAAAGTAGTAATTTCTCACATCCTTATGCAAAAGGATCATAATTCCCTTCTTTTTTTATTGTATTAGTAATAGTAGTAGGTCTAGTGTTTATTACATGCCTTCTATTTTGTCCAATTGTCCTTTGGTATTGGTCAATCGTTTCTTTTGCATGTTTATAATTCAGGTTTATAATTCTGTCATGCATTTCTGTTAGTTTCATGTTATCTTGTGTCATAATGTTATTGTTGTAATACAAGGTGATAATGTCTTCCACTGCTCCTCATTTCGAGTCACCAATAATGCATGCCTTCTTTGCTCGTAACATGTCCTCTATTCTGGTTTTCAAGGTTAATAATCCAAATGTTCTTTTTGCACTGAGCCACTCTTGAAATTTTTCCAAAGTGCACGGTATTTTCATGTTCAAATTTTCATCATCTCCGTTGATAGTACTATTTTTTTCCTGTCTTGAATATTTGACATATCACAATGTGTTTTCCTCTTAGATCTGTTGATGCATCAAATATTTGTATTCCATATACTCCTTTTCTGAATGATTCTATCATGAGTTTTGTAGATTCTACAATAATACTTGGTAATCTGACAATGTTGTACATGTTCTCATCCACTATTAGTTTATCAATAAAATCATAAGTGAATAATTTTGATACTATTTTCGGGTTAGCATGTTCACTGCATAAGAATCTGAGATACTTGCTCAGTTTAACATGCGTAAAATATGAGGGTTAGTCTTATAATCATAAAATTTATTGATCTTCATAAGTACTAATATATTCGGGTGTATATTTCAGTTTGTCGGCCATTGATACTGTTGATGAAGAGGATGGTATTGAAGATAGTATAGTTGCCAGTTTTGATACAAATGGTGCCAAAGTTTTAGTAGTAGGGTTTTTTTGGTTTTTCAAGTGTAGTGATAGGTAATTTGGATTGGGTTTCATTTTGTAAAGTTTTCAGGATTATCAAGTCTTGTATGGCTTCTCTGAATTGGTTTATAAGATTAGTGTTTTCTTGTAATCTGGATATTAAGATTTCATTGGTTTGTATAATGGAATATATGGCGTTGGTAATATATTCTTCAAGGTTATCACTGTTGATCGACATTATTATATCTGCTAAGAAAATCAGCTAAAATATTTTTAGTTTAAGATATATTCTTAACAATAAAATCATAACAACAAAATAATAATTGTCATTTTCCCCTTGTATTCAATTCTGGTAAAGGATTTATCTTGTTTGTAATAAAATCTCTTACATGTGTGTTGTCAGTTCTAACAACAAATTTTACTGGTAATAAATGGTATGAATTTTTCGTTCGGCTTTTCCATTTTGTGAGGACGTATGAAGACAAGAGAAACGAAAAAATATACCATTAGCATCACAAAAATCCTGAAACAACACATTATCATATTCTTTGCCATTATTATATTCTTTGCCATTATCACATTGAATATTTTTTATTTTCCATTCGAAATGTGTACGGATGAATGCTCTAAATTTTAAGAATGTGGAAGAAACTTGTGATTTTTTCGCTAACGGAAAGGTCCATAAAAAATTAGAATAATCATCCAAAAATATAACATAATACCGATGGCCCACAGAACTGAGAACGGATTAAGTCCATAAATCGCTACGAATAATATCAAAAGGCATCAAAGTACGAGACGTAGATGCTACAAATGGTAATCTAACATGTTTTCCTAAAGGATAGGAACGACAACTTGGAGTAATACGCATACCCTTACAAGAAATAAAATTATTTTTATGCAAAGAAGAAACAATAGACTATCCAGGGTGACCCAAACGTGCATGCCACAAGGAATGAGCTAAAGTTGCAAATGTCGATGGCATGGCTTGACTCGAGAAACTAGAGGGGGCATGATTGGATAAAGATCTCCCTACTATTGCATCTCGTGAAAGGTATCCCCGTTTTGAAATCCTTCACAAAAAATCCAAAAGGATCAAAATTAACAGAAACTCAATTATCAGTGGTGAATTTTCGGACAGACACCAAATTTTTAATTAAGTTCGGGGTATGAAGGTATTTTCAAGACAAGAGATGGATGTGGGGGAGACAAAGTTGTATTACCGTAAGTACAAATTGGAATTGTATTGCCATTACCAACAATAATGCCACGATTTTTCTCAAATTGGAATAAGACGAGAGAGTACCTTGGTCTGACGTCATGTGAGAAGTGACGCCGATGTTCATGTACCAATTCAGGTC
Source organism: Anisodus acutangulus (assembly GCA_029783415.1). NCBI lineage: Eukaryota > Viridiplantae > Streptophyta > Magnoliopsida > Solanales > Solanaceae > Anisodus > Anisodus acutangulus. The sequence goes on along the minus strand of CM056507.1, from coordinate 28,306,537 downwards.
TGGAGGATTTAATCCAAGCATATGCATCGCGGCCTCAATATCTATCGGAGTTGGTGTGGGGTCCACTGCCTGGAATGCCTGTGGTGGTTGAGGCCCAAGCAAACCGGCCTGCAGCCTCGACCCAGAAGGAAAACTGTTGCCTAAAGCTGGACCCGAGAAACTGGGTCTGGCCTGTTGCTGGAACTGGGCCCAGTTACCCGGGTAAAGGCTGGGAGGGAAATAACCATTTTTGGACCATGGGCCACTGGCATAGTTCTACTGCTAGGGGGCCCACTGCTGAGACCAATTAGGCTACTGTCCACTGCCCCAAGGCCCACCGTTGTTTCCACCACTGTTTCGGCCGCCGCTGTTGTTGCTATCGCGATTTTTGCCATTATTTTTACTGTTTTGACCCTTTTTTCCACAACCGTTGTTGCGGTTTTGGCCCGAATTGTCAACAAAACCGTGAGAGTTATTGGATGAAGTCATCATCACCACGGAACTGGCGCTGGTAGCCGCCTTTTTTTCCAAGTCAGTTTCTTCTAACATGAACATCGAACGGGCTTGATAAAAAGGGGGAAATGGATTACTTTGATGAAGGAGAGTCCCAACGCCATTATAGGCCTTAGATAGGACTGCAACCATTTGTAGAACAAGACGATTATTGGTAACAAGTGCGCCAACGTTACCGAGTTGGTCCGCCAATTCCTTGAGCCATTTACAATAGGCCAAAACATTCAGAAAATCTTTCATGCTTACTTGTGAAAATTCTTGCTCAAGGGTGACAACTCGGGAATGTTGGTTGTCTTGGAATATATCACACAATCTATTCCAGGAAACCATAGCCATAGTGTCTGGTTCAATGATTGTCTGTAAAAGATCGGTAGAAATAGTAGAGTAAATCCACTGAAGGACGGTAGCATCAAGAGTGATCCATAACTGAGGATTCCCCGCGGGTGGAGGGACTGCGGGGGAAATTATGTGATGCATGACTTGATGTGAGATTGCGTGAATTTTGAACAATTCTGCCCACGAAGCATATTGGACGTTTTCCATCTCAAAAACAATAGGAATGTAGTTCTTGATGTTAGAAACAGTAAGGGCAGGATGAAACATGTTCTTTGACGTAGACATAACGAAAGAACAATAGGTGAATGAGGGATTTGGAAGAAAATTTGGGAAGAGAGGAGGTAAGATGCACGGTTGCTGAGAATTTGACACGAAAACCGAGGCAGTGGAAGAGAGGAAAATCGATAGAAGCACCAAGACTTCTGATACCATAAAAGAAATAATCCCTTTATTGTTTTCGTTAATGAATGAGTACATATACAATTTACAATATCCATAATATGGAAAATCCTATTCTTATACTACTCTCAAAACCATATTCTATTTGTACAAGAATTCTACAATTATGGTTATACCATGCTAATTATATACAAATAATATGTTAGCAATATAGGAATGTACACGGCTGTGTATACCATGTATATTACGATTTCCCACTTGTCATGGTTTTCCGTGATATACATGGTATACACAAGGTATTGCATACCGTGTATATCCTTATATATTTTCAATAATGTCTTCCGCATTTTATATCTTCCGTTTACTTCCTTTTTATTCTCTTTATTGAATGTATATATACGGTTCTGCACTAAAAAGCTTTTGAAATAATATTTATTAGAAGGACATAATTGTAGTTTAACTTTTGAGGGATATTTTCGTAATTCAACTTTTAACTTTGGAGGGATATTTTCGTAATTCAACTTTTAACTTTGGAGCTTCTTACTAAATACTACTTGTTTGATTCTTTTTATTTAATTCTATCAATTATTATTGAAAAGATTATTTATCTTCTTATATCTTAATGACGCTGATAGAACCTCCATTTTTCTTCCTTTTTACAAAAATTTTTTACTTAATTGTTATAGAAGGTAGAGCTAATTACTAATTTACAAAATTAAACTCATAAGAAATAACAAATATCTTCTTATTAGAAAGAAAATGAATGATATCAACTTTTTTTTACATAAAGTGGAAATAATTTTCCAAAGTACAAGTCAATTATATACTTTAAAACTAATTCAAGCACTACATGCTAGGATAATACAAATACATTTAAAATTTTATCTTAATACATAAAATATTTTATTGAACTTCTTACGTTCTTACAAGAGAAATATAGCGAGAGTTGATTCTTATGGCTATTTCATTTTTAACCTTCACCAGACGTGCTTCCTGTCTCTCATTCTTTTTCCTGCGAAACAAAGAAGAAAACGAAATGGATGAATTAATGAAAATCTTGTAAAATGCAAGCAAGATGTTGAGTACGTGAAGATGGAGAGGAAGAGATCTATTTGAGGGAAATAAACCCTTTTGTTGCCATTTTATAGTTGTTTCTTGATTGTCATTCCTTGGACCTTTTATTCAAGCATTTATCATTTGAATTAATTTACATTAATTACTCATTACAAGCTACGGTTTTGTTACAGCAACCAAAAGGTTGGCTAACATAAATTTGATTGATGTAGTAATTTAAGAAAGATTAATTTATTTATTTACTTAATTAAAAGCATTATTCATTGAACTTTGTAAGGCTATTTTAATCTATTAATATATTAAGAATGGAAACTTCCACTGTTAGAGTAATATAAATATTATAATTTTTACTTATTCAACCTACATAATAAATTATAATAGTAAATTTTTATTTGCTCTCAAGAATAGATTAACCGAACTAATTTTTAAATATCTACTTGTTTAAAGAGTATATTAATTAGGATAGGTAATGGAAGAGACACAATCATTTTTGTTTACTGTGAAAGTTATGATTTTGTGTACATTAGTACCAGCATCTTAATGGCTTTCAAAATTAATTATTTATTGAGTAAATTTATTATCCACTTTGCTATATACTCCACAGATACATCTACACACATTCTATAATATATATCTAATTCTCTTATTTATTATTCAAAATTTCTATCTAATGGATAAGTAGCATTAATTATTAGAATGTATAATTATATTTCTGTATAAGAGTAATTTTTATTGGAGAGAAAATCGATCAAAAATTTAGTATCCAACTTATATGCACTAAACTTAACATTACGTTAATTTAGACTGGATGCAAGAAATATAATAAATTTATAAAGATAGATACAGTATGTATTTTAGTTGTATCTTCATATTTGGCAGAGGAAGAGACTTGCTACTAATTATGACCCATAATTGAATAATGACTTAACTTGAAAAAATTGCACAAGTAATAAAATAGGATGAAAGATAATGTAAGATTATAATAATTAAGAGTAAATTTCCACAATTTATACAGAAAATAAATGTGTTCAATTCTGACTTTATATTTATGATAATGTATACTAAAAAGTAATCAATTAATGGAAGGTTTTATTTTTTACTCAAGGGAAAGAAAACAAATGTATTCAATTCTGACTTTATATTTATTATGATGTATACTAAAAAGTAATCAATTAATGGAAGGTTTTATTTTTTACATAAGAGAAAATGACCACTTAATATTTAAAAAGCATTATTGTAATCCAACTTTCAATAAATAATTTTTCACTTTTAAAATATATAGATATAGATAGATATCATCCCTCAATCCGAGTTTAGTGAGGTACGATGAACCCCCCTTCTTCTACGTTGGTCTGCCTTTGAGGACGACGACTTCATTTTTGACAAAGGATGGGTTCGATGATGGTGGATGAGAAGGTGGTAGTGGAGGTGCAGATGGAAATGATAAAAAAATTAGAAGAATGAAAACAAGTGAAAAAGACTTAGACTACTTTTAGCCACGTGTTGAATTGGTGGCTCTTTCTGGTACTAAGCATGTTACTAGAGATTAATTGTCACACCTCTTTTTTCCACATTTTTATGATTAAAAGGATTTTTTCCACTTAAAGTGATATTTTGAAAAGGGATTAGTTATTAGTTATAGAATCGCTATTTGGATTGAGTTTTGGTGTTCCAAGTCATCTTATGAATCTCTAATCAAAAGGTTATTATTTGGTTTGAGAAAACAAAAGACATTGTAAAAAATTATGTTGATCGGGAAGGTATGAGGCACCTCGGAATCCCGGAATTTTAGCACGGTCGCTTAATTGACTAATATTTGGCTTAAATTAATTCTTGAAAATTTTGTGTTTTATTTGCCTATGTTTGCCTAGCCTTTTCTTTTTATTTACAATCCACCTCGCCCCCTCACAATTATTTGGGTTAAAGTGGAGTCAACGAGAGTAACCTCACACGAGACTCGATGGAGTTATTCTTCCATACTAAGCCAAGGGAGGTAATCGAACACATGACCAAAGTATATTTAATTATTAAGTGTTAAAATGCTTAACCACATATATAACCTTTGAAATATAACTAAATATAGACCTAAAATCATAATCGCACACATGGTTAATGTGCCTGTGTTTTTAGACTAACGCTTAACGGATCCTAATATTGGCCTATTATATTAGCGGATGTGAAGCATACTGTTAAGGTCAAATTAATTTTAAATATTCATACACATGCAGGCCATTTCAATGACAACGATCTAAAATCCCAAACAAATAAAAAATTATTTCATGTTCAGCTAATAATAATTCGATACATATGAATTTATATTTTATATACATACAAATTACTGAAACAAGCCATTTAAACATAAACTCTTCATGTCTTTAATCATATTAGTATTCAAAAAATTGGATCTCCAAAGATTGAACACATTAGCTATTTCAGTTTAACCTTTTCATTTCTACGACATATTAAAACTCACATTTTTTACACATCTTCAATATCATTTTATAGGTTATGTTTCAATTTCCATTACACAAGCAATTTTTTTTAAAAAAAAATGAAGTTGAACGTTCATCTCATATAACAATAAAACTAGATTGACACCCTCACATATCCATCCAGCAGCAATATCATTTAAAATTTAACACAGAAACAGTACAATACATTTATCTTCATCAAAGGTATCCACAAGAATCATATAAAGAAAACTGAAAGAGTAGAGTAAGAAATGAACCTTTTGCTGCAAAATTTTCTTTAAAATACTGATTGAATACGAATCCTTCGAAGCTTATCGTACAACAGCAAGAACGCCCTTACCGGAACTCGAACAGGAACCAAAATTTCAACTCACAAACTTTCGAAATTCTCCTTTTAGTAACGATATTGCTTTGTATTAGCGAATATTCTCCGAGTATTCTCCGTATATTTTGTAATTATGATAGATGTATATTTAAGGTAACTTAGAATTCTAATTGTATTAGGAATCAACCTTTGTAAGGTAAGTTAGGATTCGAACCATATTAGGAATCAACCTTGTACAACTATATATATTGTGAATAATGAAAGGAATCCCTAAGGGAAATTATTCTATCTTTCATGGTATCAAGAGCCTAAAACCTTCTCCCTTCTCCTCCTCATTCTCGGCCAAAACACAGATTTTTTTTCTGGTTTCCCCCTCCCTTTCTTGGCCAGAAACCAGAAAATTCTCGGCCAGAAACCAGAAAATTTTCGGCCAGAAAATTCCCTTCCCTCGGCCGGCGGCAACCATGTCTTCCCCCACAAATTCCGGTTCATCCACTGGCACCTTTGACAACCCCTCTCAACGTTCAGTATCTTCTTTTCATCCGGCATTCGCCGTTAACAACATCAAGAATTTTTCCCTATAATTCTTGACCAAGAAGACTGTCAATATTCCATGTGGATGGAACTATTCTACATTCATGCATGTGCATACAACGTGCTCGATCATATTGACGAATATGTTCCTCGTCCCACCGATGTTACAGACTCAATCTGGCGTCGTCTTGACGCCATCGTCAAATAATGAATCTACGGCACCATCTCCAAAGACCTGTTGTGCACTATCATGAAAACAGGTGCTACGACACGTGAACTTTGGGTCCGGCTAGAAGAAATCTTTCAGGACAATAAAAATACTCGGGCCGTATATTTGGAAGAGCAATTCAACAATACCCGCCTCGAGAATTTTAACAACATGTCCGAATATTGTAAGCAACTGAAACTCATAACCGATCAACTATCCAACGTCGGGACTTCTGTTTCAGAAACCAAGACGGTGCTTCAACTTATTGCGGGTTTACCGAAAGGTGAATATGACACACTCGCAACAATGATTCAACAAGCCGACCCTCTCCCAAGTTTCAACAAGGCACATTCACAACTATTGTTGGAAGAAACTAGACGTGCTAAACAAGAAGAACATAATCAAAAGGCGTTAGCCGTTGACGGGATGGCAACACTTGTGGCCAGCAGCAACCAACAGGTCCAGCAGCAGCAGCAGGCCAGTGGCGGAGGTCGTGGCGGCAGAGGTCGCAACAACAAAGGCAAGGGCCGCGGAAAGGGCCAACGCAACCAGTGGGCTGGACAACAGCCAGGCCAAAACACCGACAAAGAAATCGAACCAGCAGAAGCAGGGTACAACCAGCGGCAGCAGCGGGCCCAACCAAAGAATCGGGGCCTCGCCGCATGCCGCATTCGAATGCAGAGGCCCGGGCCCAAAGTCGTGGTCGACTGGCCTCTTGGGCCCTGCCCCAGCCACCAGACAGGACAACCAGCAGCAGCAGCAAGCCCACCTGGTTGCAGTCCAACAGCAACTGCAGCAGCAGCAGCAGCCTGGCCCCGACTGATTTGGGCCAGGCCTACACCACCGTGAACCTTCAACAGCCCGACGACAATTGGTACATGGACACCGAAGCCACATCTCACCTCACCCGGTCGTCAGGTAACCTATCTCAACTACGTCGGTTAAAGTGTCCTCAATTTATTACTGTCGGCAATGGTCATTGCATTCCAATTGAAGGTTACGGTAACACACACACCAAACATCCACACCCACCTTTCTCCCTAAACCACGTCCTATACACACCTAACATCATTAAAAAATTAATCTCCGTTAGAAAATTCATTAGCAATAATTTTGTGTCTGTCGAATTTGACCCTTTTGATTTTTCTGTGAAGGAACTCAATACGGGGAAAATTCTTACACGCTGAAATAGTGTGGGAGATCTGTACCCATTCACCTAATCTTCCGCTGTCAGACCGCAAACACCTCTATCTCTTGCGGCGATCTCTCTCTCAACTTGGTACAACAGACTCGGACACCCCGGAGACCCAGTTTTTACTTTTCTTAGGACTTCTAAGCGTATTCAATGTAATAATGAGAAAATTGCCCAACACTGTTTTTTTGTCCACTAGGCAAACATACTCGTATTCTATTTATGTCATCAAACAGTGTTACTTTTTCTCCCTTTGACATTGTTCATACTGATTTGTGGATATCTCCGATTGTTAGCTCTTTGGGTCATAAATTCTATCTAGTATTCTTGGATGATTTTTCACACTTTGTCTGGATTTACCCACTGAAATTTAAATCTAAAGTTTTTGCAAAATTCCTCGAGTTTCAAAAATTCATTAAAACACAATTTGAAAAATCTATCAAATCATTCCAATGTGATAATGGACGTGAATTTAATAACTCGACATTTCACAATTTCTGTTCTAAACAAGGCATGGTTTTCCATTTTTCTTGTCCCTATACTTCTTCCCAAAATGGAAAGGCTGAATGAATTATACGTATCATCAATAACATGGTTCGCACACTTCTGTTTCATGCCTGTCTACCACCGCCCTTCTAGGTCTATGCTGTCAAAATGGTAGAATCCCTTCTTAATATTTTACCAACTAGCACACTCCAAAACAAGACCCCTACCGAAATCTTATACCGTAGGCTACCATCATATGATCACCTACATATTTTTGGATGCTTATGCTACCCCAACATGGCCTCCACTGCACCTCACAAACTTGCCCCTCGCACTCTGCCATGTGTCTTCCTTGATCTATCTCCTAATCATAGGGGCTACTTGTGCTATGACATTGCTACTCGCAAAATCATCATCTCCCGTCACGTCACTTTTTATGAGGCAACCTTTTCTTTTTCCAATCTCCAAAAATTTCAGACCACCGATTACTTCTTTCTCGATGAACCGAGTCTGTCCCCGGTCATCCAAAATCTATATCAACAGCAGCCCACTGTTCTGACAGACCACCATGTCCTGTCTCCGCCACTGTCCAACACCTCACCAATACCCTCACTGCCTCCTGCCGTGCCTCCTACAACCACAACATCCCTGATTCCAATAGCCGGAAACCTGCAGCCACCCAGTCGGCAGATCGCCGCTTATCGACCACAAGCGATGACCATGCAGTCTCCAAATCCCTGCCTCCCAGTCCCGACACAGCAGCCCTGCAACCTCCCAGTCCTGACCCCCCACTGCTGCCCTCTCACCGCATGGAGACTCGTGCACAACACGGGATCTTCAAACCCAAGGTTCACTTCAACCTCTCCACACAAACATTATCACCCATTCCAAAAAATCCAAAACTAACAAAATTGGACCCTAATTGGAATGCGGCCATGTGCGAGGAGTTTAACGCTTTAACCAAGCAGAAAACTTGGGATTTGGTACCTAGACCAGACGGTGTGAATGTTATCCGGTATATGTGGCTATTTCGTCACAAGTTCAGAGACAATGGTGACTTAGAGATGTATAAGGCAAGACTGGTTGCCACTGACACTAATCAGTAGGAGGGTATTGATTGTGGTGAGACATATTCAGTCCGGTTGTTAAACCGGCAACTATTCGGACAGTTCTCAGTTATGGGCATGCATTGGTCGATTCATCAGCTTGATGTCAAGAATGCATTTCTTCATGGGGATTTGAAAGAGACTGTGTACATGCATCAGCCTCCTGGCTTTGTTCCTCCGGCTGCTCCGCAGTTTGTGTGTCGTTTCAGGAAGTCATTGTATGGATTGAAACATGCACCCCGCGCTTGGTATGATCGGTTCGCCAGGTATCTTCTGCAGATTGGTTTTGTATGTAGCAGGTGTGATACCTCTCTCTTCACTTTTCACTAAGGTAGCAACACTGCATATTTGCTATTATATGTCGATGACATTGTTCTTACTGCATCGTCTGACGGTTTGAAGAATGAAATCATTGCTCTACTCAAAACTGAATTTGCTATGACTGACTTGGGCAATCTGAGTTATTTTTTTGGGTATATCGATGACCAGATCTGCAACCACTATGTTCATGTGTCAGCGTAAGTATGCAGAAGAGATAGTGTACAGGGCCAAGATGACAAATTGTAAAATTATACCAACTCCGGTGGACTCAAAATCCAAGCTTAGTGCCAATGACGGTGCACAATTTCTGATCTCACTCTATATCGGAGTCTAGCAGGTGCTCTTCAGTATCTTACATTCACTAGGCCTGATATTGCATATGCCGTTCATCAGGTGTGTCTGTTCATGCACGACCCTCGAGAGTCCCATTTTTTCGCCCTCAAATGTATTATCAGATACGTTAAGGGCACACTAGACTTCGGATTACATCTATACCCCTCTGCCCCAACCAAGCTACTTGCCTATACGGATGCAGATTGGGCTGGATGCCCCGACACACGTCGCTCCACCTCATGGTACTGTGTATTTCTTGGGGATAATATTATCTCATGGTCCGCCAAGCGGCAAGCCACACTTTCCCGTTCGAGTGCTGAAGCAGAATATCGCGGTGTTGCTAACGTAGTTGCTGAGATCTGTTGGCTCCGAAATCTTATTTTGGAACTCCAGTGTCCACTCCGCAAGGCGTCTATAGTCTATTGTGATAACATATCTGCCATCTATATGTCTTAGAATCCGGTCCAACATCAACAAACTAAGCATATTGAGATGGATATTCACTTTGTGCGAGAGAAGGTTGCCCGTGGTCAGGTCAAAATATTACACGTGTCTTCCTTGTATCAGTATGCAAACATCTTCACAAAGGGACTACCGCGACAGCTCTTCACCGACTTCCGATCCAGCCTTAGCGTTCGGCCTCCTCCCGCTCTGTCTGAGGGTGGTATTAGCGAATATTCTCCGTATATTTTGTAATTATGATAGATGTATATTTAAGGTAACTTAGGATTCTAATTGTATTAGGAATCAACCTTTGTAAGGTAAGTTAGGATTCGTACCATATTAGGAATCAATCTTGTACAACTATATATATTGTGAATAATGAAAAGAATCTCACTTTCTTCTTTTTCTTTCTGAAATTGTTTTGCTCTCTCCGTTTTCTTTTCTGTATTGTTCCTTCTGCCCTTTTGGTGTTGGCTGTGTGTCTATTTATATAGGGGTGCGTTTGTGTATGTCGTGTGCTAGGGAGAGTCGTGTAGGAGAAATAATAGGGGGGATAGGGGAGTTAAGTTGAGTGAAATAAGGGGAAGAGGCCTGAGTGTGTGTGTGTGTGTGTGATAAACGTGAAATAGTGAACGGGGGAGTGGGATGAGTTGCGTCAATTATGGGAGTTTGGGTTTGCAGATCTTTTTTGTTATATTTCTAGGAAATCTTTTCTTTTGTTTTTTTTCTTTTGTAAAAATGAATACAAAACTTATCATAAAATGTGACTCTATATTTATAGTTTTGTATTTTAAAAAAAATAAAACTTACTAAAAAAAATCAAAATATCTAATTTAGACCGTAAATAAATATTTAAACACTAAAATGATGTAAAACTTTAGATTTGATAAAAAAATTAGGTGTTCACACTAATTAATTTATAAATATTTATTTCTTAGAAATAAAGGTTTTAATTGGTCCAATTTAATAATTATAAGGGTGTGATTGACCGAAATACTGACGGGGGATAAAATCAAATCATTTGGTATAATCTAAGAGTAAATTTGAATATTTACAATGTTTTAATAAATTTAATTTCATATGGCTTTTCAAGATTCAAACTATTTAAATTTTAATTAATATTTTAAAATATTTCTTTATCATATTAACATGAAAATAATTTTATATAATTTCTAAATATTTTAATTTTAATTTAAGCTATTAAGTTAATTTAATTCAGCCTAGCTAGTCAACTTAACCGTGGGGAAATGAAAAGTGAAAAAGAATTAATGATCAAACCATTAAAGTGTCATAATTAGATGGAGATAGAGGCAGTAATTTTCTTGTTTCCTCTGTAATCTCTCCAGCCAAACAAGGGAAAGCAAGCCTTCCTACCGTTTCCTAATCTATTAATATTGATGATGAGAGTAAATTACCTCTATATATAGGAGAGATCCTTTAAATATAATTAAAGCTTCATTTCTCTTTCATTTAACAAAAGAGAGAGGTATGAGAGAGCATCATCTTCAAACGCCACTGAAGGAGCTCGGAAATCGGCGATCCAAATCCATCTCCGATCAAATTAAGAAGCCTCTCAAAGTATACATTAGCTCCTTTTTGCTTAATGAACAATCAAGCATATGTATTGTTGTTATATTCATCTTATTTGTGTGCAGACTTCCACTAGGAAAAACTTGAATTCCGTGTTCGAATCGCAAGGCGCCTCAATTGCTGAATCATCGCCCAAGGAATCCATCGATAGTTCTCTGATTTCAGATGATCATAATCTACTCACTGAATCATTCGGTGAGGTAATTACGAAATGCGTCAACTCATCAGTAATTGTACTTCTCACAGAAGCCGTTATAGTTAATAGCGACCAAGTCCCTACTCCAATTTCTTCTGTAATTTTTTAATTTGAACTGCTATTCATTAAAAATATGCGTGTGTTTGTTTGTGCGTGCGAATTTTCATCGGTAATTGTAGTATTTACAGTAAATTTTCTAGTTGAGTTAGCAGAGTCCGTTCGTTTTCCAATTTTCGTTTGTAATTTTTTGACTTTTTGTTGATTTGAATTTTCTTTTCCCTCTATTTATATGTATTGGAAACAGCGTTCTGTTTCTGCTATGAACTTCGTTTTCAGTAGTGTAGTGAGTGTTAGTGTTATCGGTTAAAGTAGAAGGATGCAATTCGCTCAGATCTGTCAATTTCTTACACTTTTTGCGATATATATGGTTTTATAAGCTATTTGTATCCAAATTATGCAGATACGTGTTTTCAATTTTGACATCTTTTGATTTACTATTCGTCATAGTATTGAGATGTAACTTTGGGATTCGTATTGCTCGCAGGACTTGTTGATTCCAGAAAGTTGTCCTTCATCAGAGGCAGTGGATCCTCTAGCTCATCTCACTCCATTGTCATCAACAATAACTTGTGACTCGAATACCCCTAGTGATGTGAAGTTTGGTTTTGTTGAGGCCGAAATGGCAGTAAAATACCTAAGAGAAGCTCAAATGCAAGTGGTGAATGCAACAGATGTTGATATTAGGTATAAGAAGCTTCTAGATGCTGTGATGAACATTGTAGTTGAAGAGTTCTATGGACTGCCACAAGACAAGGACTGCTATAATAAACTTGTCTCGAGGAAATTCCATTTGGTGACACTGACTTTCTTGCTGTGGATAATTGCTGTCTTAATCGGATTCTTCTTTCATTCTGGCGAAAAGGACTGTTTCTACGGAACTCTACCTACCTAAATTTGTGCTTATCACAGTGGCTGATGTACAAGTGATTGCAAGTATATTTGAAGATTAATTCCTTAGATTAATATTCTCCAAAGATACAATATATGTTGGAAATTTACTAAATGTGAAATTAAGTATATCTCATTAATTTATAACTCGAATAATTGAGCCCGCACGTAGGAAACATCGTTTCCACACACGTAGTGCCAAGTATCGCAAATTTCATTAGTGAAAGAGATATTAGTACATATGTAATACGTTTGAGACATAGAATTATGGACTGTTATTGGCCAAATGACAAAGTATTCCACGTAGGTAAAGGAAGGAAGAAGTGTAAGATGAAACGAGTCGGAAATCGTCGCGGAGCCGTGAAAGGCCCCGACGCCACAACCGTCGGAGCCGCGGAACCGTAGCGCCGCGGCGCCTCCCAGGCTGCGACGCGGCGCAAAATGGTTGGTCAGCTACTGGAGCCGCGGCGCTTCGGAGGCAGATTGCTGCGAAGGAAAGTTGGAAAAATCTGACGTTTGGCCTGGTTTTGGAGCATTGATTCTCCATTACTTGCCACATGATTTCAGCCATTATTTGCCTGAATGTAACCCCTCATTCAAGTGCAATTACATGGCTATTGAAGGCCATTAGTTGGCTAGGTGAGGGGTCTTCTACTTACACTATAAATTGAGGCATTTGGCTCAATTGAAAACAAACACTCAACACTTAGAAAATTCTCCAGATTTTCAGAGCTCATGTTCTTCCTCTCTAGCAAAGTCACTATACTCAAAGTTCTTCAAGAGTAACACTTGAGTTTCCTTTGCTCACTTGTTAAAGTTGCTATTGTATCTTGGGAGACTATTGCTCAACACCATAAAAGGAGACATACGGGGCAATCTTGTCTTAAAGAAAGAGTGTCATTACCCGACTCAACGAATCTCACAAGCAATTTGTTAAGGTTTTGATTTCCAGTTTTATTGTAATAGTTTGTTTATCCTTTCTTCTATTGTAATAGTTACTTACTTCCCGTTCCCTACAACAATTGTATTCCAACAATTTTAAGATAAGATTTTGTTGTAAGTAACTAAGTTAGAAAGATGACTGGTATAAATCAAACTGCTTCTGATTCTACTGTTGCTGCTTAAGGCAATCCCACTGCCTTCCCCCACTGCTCAAGGCACTCCTAATGCCTTTCCGGTTGCTCAAGGCTCATCTAACGCCTTTGCTGCCACTCAAGGGAATGTTGCCGCTCCTCCACCCGCTAGATTTCACCATGAACGCCCTGAAAAGTTCATGGGGAAAAACTTCAAGAGATGACAACAAAAGATGATATTTTATCTGACTGTTATGGGAATGACACGTTTCCTAAAAGAAGATCCTTCACAAGCTGGAGATAAAATGGACCCTTCGCCTTCTAAAGCGGGTGAAGGGGGCCTAGGTATCCATGTCATTAATGGCATGAAAATGGTTCTTGATGCATAGAGTCATAGTGATTTCATGTGTAAGAATTACATATTGAACTGCTTGTCAGACCCTCTCTACATGGTGTATTGCACCGTTGGCACTGCCAAAGAGTTGTGGGAAAAGCTTCAAAAGAAGTACAATGCACAAGATGCAGGTACTAAGAAATTCATCGTTGGAAAATTTCTGAAATTTCAAATGGTGGATAGTAAGACAATGATGTCCCAAGTCCAGAAATTCCAAATGATTTTACATCACCTAGATTTGGAAGGTATGAAGCCAAACGAGCAGTTTTTGGTTGCATCACTGATTGAAAAGTTACTTCATTCATGGAATGAGTTTATGAGCTACTTAAAGCTCAAGACAAAGGAGATGACATTTGAAGAACTTATTATCAAACTCCAAATTCAGGAAGATAATAAGAAGGTATTTCCTAGGGGTAAACAACCCGCTGAGGCAAAGGAAAATCTGGCTGAGGCCAAAGGGAACCTAAGCAAAAAACGGAAATTCCAGAAAGACGGCAAGACCCAAGCAGCGGAGAAGTTCAAAGGAAACTGTCACCACTGTGGAAAACCTGGTCATATGATCAAGGACTGCCGCAAGCTCAAGACTGAGCAACAAGAGAAGGCCAAGGCTAAGGGCAAGACACATGTTAACGTCGTCAAAGACCAGTTTCTGGACGATATGATTGAAGAGTTCTCAAAGCAAACCTGGTTGAGAATCCTATACAATGGTGGATGGACACAGGTGCTACAAGACACATCTGTTCCAATAGAGATGCCTTCTCCACTTATACACCGGTAACAAACAAGAAGTTGTTCATGGGCAACAGCGCTTCCTATGATGTACTGGGGGTAGGAAATGTAGTCTTAAAGATGACTTCTGGAAAGGAGATCACTCTGAAGGAAGTGATGCATGTTCCTGAGATTAGAAGAAATTTAATTTCAGGTCCTTTTTTGGTTAATGCTGGTTTTAGACTAGTGTTTGAGTCCAATAAATTTGTAGTCACTAAGAATGGAACGTTTGTAGGAAGAAGATTCGTCTGTGAAGGCCTCTTCAAAGTGAACACCATGTCTGTATTACGTAAAAGCAATAATATTGAAGCCTCTTCATTTTACTTACTTGAGTCATCTAATTTATGGCATCATAGATTAGGACATTTCAACTACAAGTCTATCTAAAGGTTGGTAAAGTTGGAGTTGTTGCCGTCTATCGATGTAAACCCTCAATATAAGTGTGAGGTGTGCGTAGAGGCAAAACTCACAAAGCTTCCTTTTTGATCCGTCGAAAGGAATACCGCTCCTCTAGAACTTATTCACACAGATATATGTGATTTGAAGTTTGCACACACTAGAGGGGGGAACAAGTACTTTGTGACATTCATTGATGATAGCACAAGGTATTGTTACCTTTACTTATTGAAAAGTAAGGATGAAGCCTTTGAAGCGTTCCGACGTTACAAAACAGAAGTTGAGAACCAACTAAGCATGCGGATCAAATTCATTCGTAGCGATAGAGGGGGAGAATATGTAGCGCCATTTGAGGAATATTGTGCTCAAGAAGGCATTGTTCATCAAACGAAGGCTCCATACTCACCTCAATCGAACGGTGTGGCGGAACGTAAGAACCGCATATTGAAGGAAATGATGAATGCCTTGCTCATCAATTCTGGCCTTCCCCAAAACATGTGGGGAGAAGTTGTCCTTACCGCTAATATGATTCTTAACAGAGTCTCATATAAGGGTAAGGACAAAACTTCATATGAATCATGAAAAGGAATGAAACCCACCTATAAATATGTAAAGGTGTGGGGTTGTCTGGGAAAGGTTGAAGTACCCAAGCCAAAGCAGGTCAAGATTGGGCCTAAGACTGTAGATTGCTTATTCATCGAATATGCAAATAACAGTAGTGCTTATCGCTTCTTAGTGCATAAGTCAGATATTCCAGATATCCACGGGGGTACAATCATGGAATCAAGGAATGCTCAATTCTTTGAAGGTACCTTTCCTAGAAAGGAAAAAGACATAACCTCTCGCAAACGAAGTTATGAACAAAGCTCTCAAGAACCGGGAGTCGTTGACGGCCCGGATTAAGATGGTTCAGATCTAGTGGATCTCGAAATGGCTGAATATCCGGAATCTAGTGTTCCAGATTCTCAGAACTTGGAAACTCCAGAGATGGAACTAAGGCGAAGTAAAAGGGCCAGGAAGGATAAATCTTTCGGTCTTGACTTTGTAGCTTATATAGTTGATGATGAACCAAGGACAATTGCTGAAGCATTGTCAACTCCAGAGCACCGCTCTGGAAAGAAGCTATTGAGAGTGAAATAGGCTTCATTCTGCATAACCATACTTGGGAATTGGTTGATCTTCCTCTGAAAATAAACCGTTGGGTTGTAAGTTGGACTCAAACTGAAGTATAACGCAGATGGGTCTATAGATAAGTACAAGGTCAGGTTGGTTGTCAAGGGCTATCGGCAAAAAGAAGGTCTTGACTACTTTGACACGTACACCCCGGTATCTCGGATGACATCCATATGGGTATTCATTGCGATCGCAGCGTTACGTGACCTTGAGATACATCAAATGGATGTAAAGACAGCCTTCCTAAATGGTGATTTCGAAGAAGAATTTTATATGGACCAACCCGAGGGGTATGTGGTTCAAGGGCAAGAGAACAAAGTCTGTCGGCTTGTCAAATCTCTGTACGGGCTGAAACAAGCCCCGAAGCAATGTCACGAAAAATTTGATAGTATTGTACTAACGAAGGGTTTCGCCATTAATGAGTGTGACAAATGTGTCTACATAAAAGGTAACTCTTACTCATTTGTTATGATATGCCTGTATGTAGACGACATGTTGATCACAGGGAGCAGTCCTATCATAATTCTAGAGACTAAGAACATGTTGAAACAATGCTTCGACATGAAGGATATGGGTATCGCAGATGTCATTTTAGGGATAAAAATCTCTAAGACGTCTGACAGACTGGTTTTATCTCAGTCTCACTGCATCGATGATGTTTTGAAAAAGTTCGAGATGTTAGACAGTTCGCCTATAAAGTCATCAATGGATAGAAATCAAAAGTTTGATAAAAATCATGGTGCACCCATATGTCAGGAGCGATATGCACAAGTGATCGGTAGTTTGATGTACATAACAAACTTCACCCGACCTGATATTGATTATGCAGTCAACAAGTTGGCTAGGTTTACCCATAATCCGAGTGATGATCACTGGAAGGCATTGAATTGGGTACTTCAATACCTGAAATACACGCTAACTTACAGGTTGCATTATTCGAGATATCCAGTTGTACTAGAGGGGTATAGTGATGCAAACTGGAAATCTGATATAGAGAACACCAAGTCCACCAGTGGGTATGTATTTACAATTGGTGGTGGGGCTGTGTCTTGGAAATCCTCTAAGCAAACTTGCATCGCCCGATCCACGATGGAATCGGAGTTTATCGCTTTAGACAAAACAGGAGAAGAAGCTGAGTGGCTTCACGAATTCTTAGAGGATGTTCCTTGTTGGAACAAACCTGTACCTTCTGTAATGATCCACTGCGACAACCAGTCGGCTCTAAGAAGGGCTCAGAATGCTATGTATAATGGCAAGTCTCATCATATTCGACGGAGGCATAAGACCATTAGGCAGCTGATCACCACGGGTATAATATCAATTGATTACATAAAGTCAAAGGATAATATAACAGACCCGCTGACAAAGGGCTTACCCAAGGATCATATATTCTGCCTGTCTAGGGGAATGGGCTTAAAACCCAAAGTATAAGGACCAATACGGTGGTAACCCAACCTTACTGACTGGAGATCCCAGGAATTAGGTTCAATGGGAAAACTAAGCTGTAAATGTTCAGTTGATCGCTTCGGTGGAAGCATGAGCACTTCGGATAGTAATTTCTGTAGAGAAACACCAAATCCAAAGTCATTCCCGCGATAGACTATAAGTGCTATCTGCAGTGTGGGTGAAGGTTAAGTTTCCAAAACCTTTAATGATCCTCACCGGTTGAGGTTAGGTTTGGGTAAACTTTTAATGGTTCCTAACACTTGTAAAGTGAGGTATAACAGGATACCTTGTAAGAGACCACCTACTTAAGTGAGAGGACATGCCGCCTCAAATGAACGCACTTAAGAATCCAAGAAGTGTCCACGACCACAACGGATAAAACATTACGAAGAACTAAGTAGAGGAAGTTGTTGTGTTGGTACCATTGATTTGGCTTACACTAAACACTGACGGTTCAAGACATCATGTTCACCGCGCAGTAAGTAAGTCCGACGGTATTCAACTATGGAAGGTTCAAAGCATATGCTACCTATCCAGATGCAACATTGGTCCACTAAAAGATTGCTAGAAAATGCACCATATGTGTGCGCCAAAATCTCTTTCAATAGGGGATTGTTGGAAATTTACTAAATGTGGAATTAAGTATATCCCATTAATTTATGACTCAAACAATTAGGCCCACACGTCGGAAACATCATTTCCACACACGTGCACACGTGGTGCCAAGTATCACAAATTTCATTAGTGAAAGAGATATTGGTACATATGTAATACATTTGAGACATAGAATTATGGACGGTTATTGGCCAAATGACAAAGTATTCCACATTGGTAAAGGAAGGAAGAAGTGTAAGATGAACCGAGTCAGAAATCACCGCGGAGCCGTGAAGGGCATGGCGCCACAACTGCTTGAAAGCCAGCGCAAGAAATGGCTGGTCACCACCGAGCCGCGCGCTCAAAGGGCAGATTGCTGCGATGGGAAGTTGGAAAAATCTAACGTTTTGGCTGGTTCTGGAGCATTGATTCTCCATTATTTGCCACATGATTTCAGCCATTATTTGCCTGAATGTAACCCCTCATTCAAGTGCAATTACATGGCTATTGAAGGCCATTAGTTGGCTAGGTGATGGGTCTTCTACTTACACTATAAATTGAGGCCTTTGGCTCAATTGAAAACAAACACTCAACACTTAGAAAATTCTCCAGATTTTCAGAGCTCATATTCTTCCTCTCTAGCAAAGTCACTATACTCAAAGTTCTTTAAGAGTAACACTTGAGTTTCATTTGCTCACTTGTTAAAGTTGTTGTTGTATCTTGGGAGACTATTGTTCAACACAGTATAAAAGAGACATACGGGGCAATCTTGTCTTAAAGAAAGAGTGTCATCAGTCGACTCAACGAATCTCACAAGCAATTTGTTAAGGTTTTGATTTTCAGTTTTATTGTAATAGTTTGTTTATCCTTTCTTCTATTATAATAGTTACTTACTTCCCGTTCCCTACAACAATTGTATCCCAATAATATATATGCAATCATCCTTGAATTATGGAAGACTAACCTTACCTAAATTATATGATACTAATTACAATCATAATAATTACAATATATTACATTATCAATTATAATAAATGAGAGGTAATTATGAGGTATCCCTATAATTACTCTAACAATCCCCCGCAGTCTTAGCTGGAGGTTCATAAAAAAGTACGCACGGAAGACCTTTTGTGAAGATGTCAGCTATCTGATAACAGGACGGTACATGGAGAACACAGCCTTGACCATGGGCAACTTTTTCTCGGACAAATAAGATATCCATTTTAATGTGTTTCGTGCGTTGATGATGAACAACATTGTCAGATAAGTAGATCACATTCACATTGTCACAATACACCATTATTGCCTTTTCAATTGGACAATGGAGCTCTAGTAGTAGATTACAGAGCCAACATGATTCAGCAACAACATTGGCCACCCCTCGGTAATCTGCCTCTACACTCGACCAAGACAGTGTGGTCTGACGTTTAGATGACCATGAAATGAAATTGTCACCCAATAACACACAATAGTCGAAAGTGGAACAACGTGTGTCTGGGCAGCCACCCCAATCTGCATCAGTGTAGGAAGAAAGACTCAAGATGGAGGACTTATACAGATGAAGTTCGAAATGAAGAGTACCCTTAACGTACCACAGAATCCTCTTGAGAGCCCCCATATATTATTCTTTCGGATCATGCATGTGTAAACAAACTTGTTGAATCGCATAGAAAATATCTGGTCTTGTAAAATCAGATACTGTAAGGCCCTACTAGGCTACGGTAATGGGTAGTATCATTGTATTGAGTTCCAGCATTATTACTCAATTTCGCCTTCGTATCCACTAGAGTATGTGAAGGTTTGTATGACGACATCCCTGCTTTGTCAATTATTTTTTTGGCATATTTCTTTTGACTGAGAAACAGACCACCTGCATATTGGGAAACAACAATGCCAAGAAAATAATTCAACTGACCCAAGTCCTTCATTGCAAATCCAGTTGCAAGAAGGGACATAATGGACTGGCGAAGTGAAATGGATGATGTTGTGAGAATAATATCATCGACATACAAAAGGATATATGCCACGTCAGCGCCTCTGATCAGACTTGCTGAGAGAGAATCCCAATTTGGAAATAAATCATGCAAACATATTATACCATGCCCGATGAGCTTGTTTCAAATCATATAAGGATTTCTTCAATAGGCAAACATGATCTGGACGGGTATAATCGCAGAAACCCAACGGCTGATGCATGTATACTGTCTCCTGTAAGTTGTTATGCAATAACTGGTGAATGGTCCAAGATTTGGAAAGAGCTAAGTTGAGAACTGTCTGGATAGTTGCTAGCTTAACCACTGGACTGAACGTTTCACCACAATCTACCCCAACCTGCTGAGACCTGTCATCACCAACAAGACGAGCTTTGTATCTCGCAAAAGAACCATCAGAATTTTTCTTATAACAAAAAACCTACAGAGACCGAATGATGTTCACATTAGACGGACGTGGTACCAATTCCCATGTCTTATTTGTAATAAGAGCATTCAATTCGTCTAACATGGCAGCTTTCTAATTCGGGCGGATAAGACAGCTTTGAGATTTTTTGGTAGAGGTGATGGTTGAACAGATGATAGTAGGTTAAAATGACGTTTGGGCTGAAAGATCCCATACATGGCACGGGTTTCAATGGTCTGAGGCTGGTCCGTCACTGGTTGGGTAGTTTGGTTCTCGGGTATAACATTGGGCCTAGGTGAAGGCTGGAGGCCCAAGTGACTAGGTGTAGCCGTTGTGGTATGAAGCTGGGCTCCGGGAATGCTTTGGGCTAAGGGTGTGGTTGTGGACTGCCCTACGTGGGTCAGACCACCACGGAAACATGATTGGGCTGAGGTCTCCGATCCAGCCCCATTTTGTGGTTGGGCCGAAAAGTGTTGGGCATTTTGTTGGGTTCGTTCCACATGTGTTTGGTCATTAAGATGGTGGTGTAAAATGGGATGTAGTCCAGTATCCAAAAAATCATATGAAGGTAAGGATGCCACATGAGATTTAGCAAACGGGAATTTAGACTCATCAAAAATCACATGACGACAGACAATTATCTTCCCATTCGATAAATCATAACATTTATATCCCTATGATTTTGTGGGTATCCCAAAAACACACAAGTAGTAGAACGAGCCTGCAACTTGTTAATGAAAGTAGATGGAAACAAAGGAGAACACAAACATCCAAAGACCCTCAAATGTGTAAAAGACGGGAGACGATGATATAACATTTGTGTAGGAGACACGTTAGATAGCAATTTACTAGGAAGAATATTTAAAAGGTAAGTAGCCATTTGAAGTGCATGGTGCCAAAACTTTGGTGGTGTGGAAGAATGCACAAGAAGAGAGCAAATCATATTATTAATTGTTTGAATTTTTCTTTCGGATTTTCCATTTTGTGGTGAAGTATGTGGACACGAAAGACGCAAAGACATCTCATGTTGGTGACAGAAATCAGTAAAATTGGCATTTATGAATTTTCCCCCATTGTCACATTGAAAACATTTAATGCATTTGCTAAATTTAGTTTTTATAAAAACACTAAATTATTTTTAAATGGTGTATGTTTGTGATTTATGTCCCAATGGAAAAGTCCACAAAAAATTTGAATAATCATCTGGAATGAGCATATAGTATTTATGACCTACAGAACTCAAAATGGGTGATGTCCACAAATCACAATGCACAATATCAAATGGCATATAAGTATGAGAATTAGAAGAGGTAAAATGAAGCTTAACATGTTTACTAAACACGCAGGATTGGCAAACAAAATAGTCCAAAAGTTTATTACACAAAACCAAATTATTCTTCCTAAAATTATTAAAAACTTATGCTCTTGGGTGTCCCAATCTATTGTGCCACAGAGTAGGAGAAATGGCAGCAAAGGTTGATGGTTTGTTCATGCTATTTTTGGAAACAGAGATGATGGGATATAAGTCCCCCATTCTACTGCATCTCATAAGTGGCATTCACGTCTGAAAATTCTTCACAGAAAAGCCAAAAGGATCAAAATTTGTGGAAACATTATTGTCAATTGTAAAATGCCTAACAGAGATCAGGTTTTTAATTAGATTTGATGCATGTAAGACGCTTTTTCAAGTGTAAAGGTGGGTGTGGGGAAGATAGTGTTACCTGACCAATACCACGAATTAGAATTTCCTGCCCACTGCCGACAATAATATTTTTAGTATTGCTCATATTACAATAAGACGAGAGATTACCTTGAGATGCCGTCATGTGTGACGTATCCCCTGTGTCCATGTACCATGACTCATCGAGAACACTTAGATGCATGTTATTCATGGCATGTTCAATGTCCGTGGGTGCATAACCAACAAAAGATGGTGCCTGAGCCGCAAACGCATGTTGTGGACGAGATCCGAGAATACCGGGTTGGCGATTTAAAGAAGTGGGAGGTCGGGCCCACGAAGAGGTCGGATATAGACAAGGCGAGGCAACCCACTGTGGGGCCCAGGTCCACGGGGTACCGCTTCACCGTTGCCGCCATCGCCTCGGATCGCCATCGCCGCGCAGTGGCCACCTCCCCTTCCCCGTCCCTTTCCACTATTATTTTTTCCTTTATTGTTACGGTTTGAACCACGTTTTTTACCATTATTAGAACGATTACCGTGGCCCCCAGAACCAGAATTTTTTGGGGCTCCAAATCAGTGGAAGATGAGTTGGTAGAGACGAGAGCGGTTCCGACGGTGGTTGCTCCCGAGGATGCTTGCTTTGCTTTCCGCGTTTCCTCGAGAATTAACCTCGAACGGGCCTCGTAAAAGGGAGGCAACGGATTGCTTTGCTGAATGAACGTAGAAACACCATCATATTGTTCATTCAACCCCGCAATCAACTGAAGAACCAACCTTTGATTTGTCACAGGCGAACCAACGTTGGACAGTTGGTCCGCAAGTACCTTTAATTCTTGACAATAGGCGAAGATGTTGGAAAAGTCATCCAATTTAACATTTGTAAATTGATGTTCAAGATAAACTGCCCTAGAAATTTTGTTATCTTGAAAAATGTTTTGTAACCGTTCCCACGCCTGTTGTGCCGTAGAATTTGGTTCTAAGATAGTACGGAGAATATCATTCAAAATTGTGTCATAAATCCATTGAAGGACTATAGCATCTAATCGAGACCATAATTTCTTATCCACTGTAGTGGTATCCGATGGGGACTTGGACGGAATAATATGGTCAATCACCTCATAAGCGCGACAATAAATTTTGAAATGTTCTGTCCAAGAGGTATACTGCCCTTTCTCCATTTAGAGAGTTATGGAGATAAACTTCTTGACGTTATTAATGGCAAGAGCGGGATGAAATGTTTGTTTTTTGGCCATTGGTCCACAAGAAATTAAACTAGAGAATGAAAGAAGTAGTGTTTGATGTGTTGGTTGTGGAAAAAGAAAACCCTTAGGGTTTGGGATAGAAGCTAGCTGGGGAGGGGGTATTAGGGTTAGGATTTGTGTGGAGGAAGAAGTAGTTTAGGGTTTTAGGAGAGGGGGGCCGAAAATTTTAGGAGAAGAAAGGGAGAGAATTCGGTGGGAGAGTTTAGAATTAGGGTAAAGGATCTTTGACTCTTGATACTATGTAGAAAGATTAATTCCTTGATTAATACTTTTCACCTACGGTACATGGACTCTTCATTTTGCATAGGTGTATTGGTATCAAAATAATACAAAACAAGTGTTTGCAATCCTGTTTTGAATCTTCATTTTGGCATTTGGTACGGCTCGTGTGGATCATAACTATGGAATGTATGTGTCAAACAGATTCAACCCTGCGATCTGTTTACGTTTCTTGCTTGCTTGTTCTTGTACCCTAGTATTAATGTGTGCAGGCTACTTTGGAGTTGAATAATTACATTGTTGTTCTGTTACCAAGAGCTAATTGATTGGTAATCCTTTTGGACAATCATTTACATCCTCATCTAATATTGGAGCTTGAATTCTATTAAGAGTAGAAGTGGTGCCCATTCTGTGTCATGTATAGCTGGATATTAATTAGGAAATGTCACAATTATCCAACAAAAACAGTGAACAGTAAATGACGCCAAACATATAGAGTAGTTTAGCTTTATGCCACTTCTTAGAACATATGCGCATGTGAAGGTTAAATTTGCTCCATGTGATGCAGTAAGGAACATTGCTGCGAATAATGTTGATCACCATAAGATGCTAAAAGTGAAAAACAAGTACGGGGAGACCATTGATCCACTCTATCTCGTTGACCAACCACGTTCCTTACAATTTCTTTCTCTTTGGTTCAAAACAAAGGCAACACTTGATGATTCTTTCAGTGGCAGCAGCAAGTATTGTAAAATTTACTGAAATTAGAACAACTTATGGAACGTTGCATGGAAGAAATACTACGATAAAGCTCCATTGTGCACTGTTATTCCAAACTATAGGTCCATCACCGGGCACGTCAAAATTAACTTCTGAGGACTTACAATTCCGATATCAGTTGAAATCATGCCTTCCTACGACCAACTAATGCAGTTACAATAGTTTGATCAATCATTGTTATCTAAAGTTGAAGTTTAAAATACATAAAATTCTGGACACTCAGAAGACGAGAAAGCAGCGTTGACAATTTTGGTAATGGCCAGGGTTGATAACTTTTGGCTCCAGAGAGAAATATGTTGACTGTCTATTGTTAGACGTTGAGCTGACGTAACCAAAATCAATCTAGAGATACTCTCGGATGACAAATACCCATACTAAGACATAGGTTTAACCCCCTAAAAGGGAAAATTTAAAATTCCGTACAGAAAATGGACCAATTTGAAGCAATCTGTCCAAAAACAATTGCCCTCATGGAAACAGAGAAGAGCACGGGAAGAATGGAAGTGATTCTAAGGCTGAGGATGGCATGTGAATAGACTGTCTGATTGCTACTTTAGGTAACTTAACCAGTTGCGCGTCATAAAGAGAAGTTGAGCCTTTGCCAGTTTCAACAAAAAGAGACTACGATAGTAAAACTGTTAGATGCGCCATATGATGCAACTTGCCGTACTAACTAGGAACGACGTCAAATCACTGAGAGATGTTAAAAACTTGAGAACAAGTACAGAGACACATCTTTAAGAATCCAACCCAAAGCTCTTTACAACTAACTTTGATTCCAAATTGCAATAGAGCTCATTGTTGTTCCTCCTTTATTCCAGAACAAACCCAGGTAATTTTCTTTTGGGTTGAGATACAGAGAAATGCAACTTGAGAGTAGAATGCACTTCTAAATAAGTTCCGTCTGTTCAGGCAAACAATTTGACGCAACCAAATGGACCTCTTAAAGATTCTTTTGACATCTGTTCCAAAATTAAAACTTCAGAAAAAACATAGTGCAAATAGAATGAAAATTTTCAGACTTTTCAGGTATAGAAAATTCCTGTAAAAGCATGTCGAAGAATTCCACAGCTTAAAATTTGACAAAATTGCCTCAAATCTATGGTGCAACTGACAAATTAATGACCACAGAGAAAAGAAGCTCAGACCCAAAATCTACTAATGAAGCCTTTCTTATCTTTCTTCATCCGAGCGTCCAGTGATGGGAACTCAATAAGGTTATAAGCCAGGTCCAATACGATGGGATTGCGAGGAACTGGTTGGAAGGCAGGTGGAAAAGTTTCAATTCGAGGAACAGCCTTCATGTTGGCTTCACCAACAGATGATTCGTATGTATCCATTTTTTCCATGAGAAGTTTCTCCACCTGAAAGAAGTATAACATATGGATTACACCCGCTGGGGTAATCAAAAGAGCACAAACAGAAATGGGAGCAGAAACTAGACAAACTAGAAAAGGAAGAATGCAAAATACAATGCCTAAAAAGCAACCCCAAACAAATAAAGATATGATAAAGGATCCAATTCATTGAATACAAAACAGATAGGCAATCAACTGTTATGGATTAATGAAAGAGAAGTAGCATGAACATTTTAAGTAACTACCACATATCGAATATCAAAAATTTATCAACGCAGAATTATTTGTCATACTTGGTGCTTCAAACATTCAGGTTACCCTAATGTGTACCAAACCAAAAATATAAGAGAAGGGGAAAGGTTGTGCTAGCTTATATAGAACTACCAAGAAAATACGTCCAACAATTGGGAGCATCTAGTACTAAATGGATAAAAATCTGGAAAGAACTGTAAAACTGAAACTTCTACTATGGGAAAAATTTGTGTCAAACACACTGCTGAAGTGCTCAGCGAGAATTATCAATGAAGAAACATCATTCTTACTTGTCCATGTTTACATGTCATGTTTACACAACCAGAATTATAACACCAGAACAAATTCCCCAACTGCATTATCACTTCATGAGTTGAAACCTTATCCAGCACAAACACTTGAAAAGCAACGGAATTTACAACTTCATTTCACAATAATGCCTATTGATTTGAGGAATCATGCACACAAAATACAGTATCCTCTGAAGGACACTAGATGGAGAAAACTATTAACACTTCTGCTATAATAAGCGAGAGTACACAGCTGTAGGAATGACTGCAAAAGTACTAACAGACATATGGAAGGCCAAATCATACCTTCTTATCAGTTCCATTTAATGAGATATTTGCTATCTTTTTCGAAAGATTTTCTGGAGCCTTTTCCTCCTCTAAAATTCCTTTGGCGTGCTCAACACAGCTGTTAGATCTGCTCTCGTTATTCAGTGTTTTCAGTTCCTTGATCATGACCTGATACATACAGAGAGAAAACAACGACGAAAGGAGAAACGGAAAAGAATCATTCACTCATAATCATTACTGATTAAAGCAACATAAGTAGAATATATAAGAATGCTATAATTATGCATCATAATTTACTACTTGTATAAAAGGAGAGTAGCAGCTGAAGGTCAACATGTATAGAGAGAAAACAACGACGAAAGGAGAAACGGAAAAGAATCATTCACTCATAATCATTACTGATTAAAGCAACATAAGTAGAATATATAAGAATGCTATAATTATGCATCATAATTTACTACTTATACAAAAGGAGAGTAGCAGCTGAAGGTCAACATGGCTGCTTAAAGTCATAAAATCCATTTTTATGGCATTGTGGTCATTTTGTCTTACTTTTGTGCATTGTTTACTCGTATTATAGGCTTCAGTGCTTTGTTGTGCACTCAAATGACGAAAATACCAGGAATCTTTTACTTAATCCTAGCGTATCATACCTTTTACAACATGGGCCCAGGAGGTGTCAAAAATAGAGCAATGTTATTAGCCAAAGGAATACTTCACTTTAGCTGACATACAAAATTTCATGTGCCTTGACCAATTTGCCCTTTGCTTATATCACCACATTCTTTCAGTTCCCCACCCACCCACCCACCCCCACCCACCAAAAAAAGCCGGTTGTACATCCCCACGTGACCCATGTCTCCCAACACTTTCCGGCCCTCTAGTGTTTCTCCAGCAAATCATAAGATACAATTCCTTCCTCTATGTAGTTTGCACACATATATACATGAATTTTAAAAATTCCTTACCATTTTTGTGGGCAAATCTTTTATATTACTTGTACTCTTTTAGTTATTGCAGAAAATTTATTGGATGAAAATATTGAATTAATTTTCCTGCTTTGTCAAAAATATTACTCACATAATAAGGATCACCTCATTAACTTTTCAATTTCAAAGATTTAATTCAGATTTCAGTTTAAGGTCAACTTCGATTAATTTCTGGAAAAGAAGATTTTTTTACAATACATAAAATTATCAAAAAAAAAAACAAGATACAAACCTAAACTTAAGTAATATTGAAGTGATGAAATAATACTTAGGTGAGTATCTGGGAGTTTAGAGGATTATAAATAAATTGTGATATTAACGAAAAGGAATTATTACTATATTGAAAATGAAAATATATAACAAAAAAAAGATAGTGACCTTCAAACTGTGCCATCATTCTTTAAAGACGAATAGAATAATAATATTATAGCTTAATGTTGGGTCTTAGTCACATTTTATTAGTACCCAATTGTCCTAGAGCACATTTTATCATTAATAAGAATACCAACTATCTAAAAAGTAAAACAAATCAAGCATGTACTCTTTATTTATAAAAAGTATAATAGAGCAACTTTTCACTATTTTTAACATAACTTTTAAATTTCATCTTAAGAAAATACAAGGTATTATTTGGATTGGTATTTTCTATATTGAGTACGTTCTCAAGACCAAACACTATTAAACTAAATAATGATTCAGAAAATTTAGAGAGAAATTGAATTAGCTATTATATTTAAATTTTTAGTAACATATAAAAAACAATTGTAAATATTAAAGAGGATAAAGATACATTACTAAGTTTAAAACTATAGAAGTTTATATCACATTTTATCTTTTAGGAAAAATTTAATCAACTTAAGTTTAATATTGTAGAAACTGTATTATACTATAAGTAAAAGAAAGATCTTAAGATGATTTAATCTTGTGAGAAAGTTACGAAATTATGAATAGATTGATACAAATTTGAACATTTTGAAGTAGGAACTCTTTTGGAGTTGGGCACGTGTCTAGCACAGGCATCTTTGTACTAGTTCATCCTATAGGAAGCAGCTAGGAAGCTCTATCACTGAAGATTTAGAGTACATGCACAATCAACTTAATATAAAAAGATGGTAGTTTGACTGATAAAGTGCTTACCTGATCAGCAGCATTAGCGGACTGCAGTTTCTTAAGAACTGCATCAGCTAAAGAACGAGCTCGAGAATACAAGGCATAAGCTTCTGTCCTCTTTCCCGCCAAACTGTAGGACTTTGCTAAGTAGAAGCACCTGGCGGGAAATTGATATAAAAGCTTTTAATTGATTTCAAACAAGAAGATACACAAATCTGCAACCCCGAAAACCCAGTAAGATCCTGAAAAGCTAAGATGACTAACGCTTCATGGGGGAGGAGTGGCAAGACGACTGAATAAGAAGACCTCATCACAGTGCAAATGCAAAATTATTTTTTTAGAATAGGCTTAAAACAGAAGGATCAGTAAGATTCCTAATGTCTAGCAACAAGTTGAAATTAGCACATCAAATTACAGGTATACCACACCAATATTTTGCACATGAAGTTATAAGTGCGGAATGAAACTCAATCCAAGTGATGAAGTTACTCACACGAGGCAAATTGACTAATCCAGTGATTTCCTTCACCTACGATGATGAACATTTTATTATAGTTTAAATAGATACTGGCACTGGAACCACGATTTCAAATTACTCCAAACAGGCGAAGTACAATCATACATAGGATCGCTGACCCATAATTTCATCGATCATCACTTAAGCATTTTGTACATTGAAGTTGTACAACTTCCTTATCTCGGCACTAAAAGTTTCGGATCTCCTTTTCGTAAATTTGCAAATAATTTAGTTTTAGACAGCTACAAGTAAGAAATGCTAAAACAATATGAAGATAATCTTTCGCTCTCCCCTTCTTACCAGAAGCTTCATTTCAACTATCACATAGTGAAAGAAACAATGAAAGATCAAAAGATAAGAAGTAATAGAAGTTGAACCTTTCTGCTCGGAAAACCATACTTTTCATCTCACACTCTTCACCTAAGGCAATTTCTTCCATTTTTCTATCTCTACCAGAACTAACTAGATCAGAAAGATCAGCAGTATTCTGCACCAGAGAAAACAGTTAATAGTGCAGTTCAGAATTGGATAAGTGAGCCTTGTGATATTGCCAATTCTGATCCAAAATGCACTGATTAAGAATGTAATGAAAAAATAACACTCAAAATCTATTGTTACCTGTAACAGTAGATCATACAGTCGAACAAGCTCCTCTGGCTTTGTGACCTTTTCACTTTTATCATCACGGACCTTGTTGAGCTTGCTTTTAGCTATTTTCACTAGCAGCTGATTCCGTTCAATGGTTCGCTGCCCTAAAATTGCACCAATGGCTTTATCCAGGCCACTTAACTCATCCTTCACATTTTCCGAATTAGCAGCCGTAACCTAGAAGAAAAACCATGTGTGCAAGATGAACGAATTCAAGACGTTAATTTAATGTATGTAATATCAAGATCAACTTGAAAGTTCCAAGAGTTCTTCCATGTAATATAAGGAGTAATCACTTACCAGGTCATTCCGGATGCAGCTCCTGGCTTCGTGATATGCTGCAAATATTTTGTCATATAACACAAGTTTCTTCTCTGCTGGAAGAGAATCAGCGGCTGAGCCATGGATATCCTTCTCCAGTTCCTGGGCTGATGAATTTTACAGCGCATAATATAAGATTGAAATAAAACTAAAGCCAACATGATGTTTTAAGGACAGATATGCTAATATGCAATTAATTGACCAAAATCCAAATAAGTGGTTAAAGGTTACTCCCTCCATTTCAATTTATCTGGCATTGTTTGACTGGGAACAAAGTTTAAGAAAGAAGAATTTTTTGGATCTTGTGGTCTTGTATACATGACATGATTTTTGTGGTTATAAAAGCATATGCCATTAAGGGTAAAACGAGAATGAGAAGTTTAAAGTTGAATTGTTTCCAAGTATAAAAAGGTGTCATTCTTTTGGATCAAACTAACAAGGAAAGAGTGCCACATAATATGGAATAAGTGGAGTATTTCACTAAAGATGCAAAAATGAGAAATTAAAAAACTACATTACGAGCCTCTCAAGTTAAAGCCAGTGAAAATTCTCATTACCCACTGAGGTTTGCAAGAGCAACAACATTGATGGACTATTTTTAGGTACAATATATGCATCTGTATACTTCATTCTTTGTAAGATAATGGACTAATTGCATTATGTATAACATCACATTCCTAGAGGGCATTTGCTTACAATATTTGCCTCGTCTTGTTACATATTTTATACTCCGTTATATTTATCATCACTGTCGCTGGGATCATGCAAATCTGCAAGTGTTAACATGCTTAACATTAGAAGTCAACTCATAAGGGTCATAGATAGTGCTCCCCAACCTACAAGACTTCAAGTACACACATCGAAAAGCTAAGTGGAAAATATCAAGGGATGCCTAGAAATGCTTTGTTGCATAAAGAACACAAGTAGGCAGATCAAAATCTGATACTAGGTTGAAGAATTTGATTTAAGATAGTAGACGGGAAGAAATCCAAACTACAATAACATATCCAATGTAATCCCACGAGAGGGATCGGGGGAGGTTAGGATGTACACAGCCCTTACATCTACCTTTATGGGGAAGAATTCCAAACTCAAAGACAAAAAGAACTCCTAATGTTAGAACCTCCAGTAAGTTGGCTATTGATGCACTTTTAAAGTGCTACCTCCAAATCGAAGTAATTACATACCTTTCAAAATGGACACTCGTGTCTTTGCATTTGAAATTGGAAATCTATTTCCAAGCCAATGGAATTCTGTCATAGATGCAGCCTGCTGAGATCTTGCCTCTGCCATAGCAGCCTGTAAACAAAGAAAAGAGAGTGATAGATCAATCAGGAGCAAATACTCCTAAAAAACTCATTTTTCAAAAAAAATCTTCAGAAAGACAGCACCCAGAGTACAATGGAAGCATTAATATCTTACAAAAAGTTAGTGTCTATAAATCGTACACTTATTTTATCAGGGTAAGTTGTAGATACACTTAAAAATGATAGCTCACCTCCAACTTTGCTTTGAAAAGGTCCAGCGCAGGCCCTTCCATTTCACCGACGGAAACGAGTTCAGAAGTTTGTAAGTTAGACTCACCAATCTTGTGTAAGCAATATCTGATACTAGGTTCTAGTTCCTCAACCCGCTCACGGCACAATACTTGGTTCTCTAGATCTCCATATTTTCCAAGTTCCTCATACACAGCCCTATCCAAATTAGACAGATAGTGAGCGTTCAGGACCTTGTTGAAACAATAGTATATTCGAATTAGAGAAGCGGATATGGAGAGCAGGACAATAAAGAGATTATTCCACAACTTCCTCTATTGATATCGTTTGAAAACAAACTAGGCACACTGGCCATTATACTGTCAGCAATAGAGAAGTATACATCTCCATAAAGGCTATGGTACCTGGCACTTTTGAAGCACTTTAGAGCAACGTCCCAATTTTGATCTTGTTCAAACAATAAACTCCCTTTCATGTATGCAGCATAAGCCTGCAGATCAAGAAACAAGATTGCTTAGTTGTTGTTTTTACACTTATATTAGATCCAATTTGAGATAAATATGAGAGTTAGAGAACATCTAATTTGCGTCAAAAGACAGATTATTTGCCAGTGTTACATTGACATGGACCCAAATAGAATGAAATATATAGATGATTCATATCGTCGAATCCAGCTAATTTGGGATTGAGGTATAGTTGATCGTTGATTAACAAGTTAGAGAAACATATGATAACATAAGATGACCTGAAGCTTTTCCCATCTAAGCTCTTCAAATGCTAATTCCTGAAACTTTAATACAACAAATGGCCTTCCTAAAGGCTAAAACCTCAGACGTCGTTTGAAGGGTCAGGTTCTTAACTGGAAGTAAAAATTCCTCATGGACCCATAATGATTGTTGCCGGATAAAGCTGTGGTATTGTCAGTTATTAGCCAATAATTCTGTGAAATAAGTCAACTTTTTTAAGAAGTAAATGCAGTTTTAACACTGACAAAAGGAATGTTTGAAAGGTAAAATTGAGAAATAAGTCACAGTAACATCTCTTTTCTTTCAGTATAATTTTAAGTCATAAGATATTAACATATGAATCAACCTTATCTACCAAAATCTCGAACACAAAGTTATTCTAAAGAACCCATGGCTTTCCTGCCACCGCTACATTTTTATTCATTAGTGGCATGAGTTGCCTTTCCCTAACTTTATGTATTTCAGAAAAATCATCCTTATCCAAAGAAAATGAACAAAGAGACTTCAAGAATAGCAATGAAAAATCCTTTTGAGAAGATCAACAACTCAGCACCTCCAGCAGCAACTCAGGGGTCGGGTGACCAAAGGTTTGGACTAATGACTAAAATCAAACACTCTCATGAGCGAGCATAATGCCATGACAGCGTTGGATTTTATCCATTAGTGGCATGAGTTTCCTTTTCCTTACTTTATGTATTTCAGAAAAATCATCCTTATCGAAAGAAAATGAACAAATAGACTTCAATAATAGCAAGGAAAAAGCATTTTGAGAAAATTAACAACTCAGCACCTCCTGCAGAACCTCAGGGGTTGGATGACCAAAGGTTTGGATTAATGACTAAAATCAAACCCTCTCATGAGCAAGCATAATGCCATGTCTATGAGAATCATGACACAAGAGTCAAGAAGCATACCTCCGCTTCTAAAGATGTTCTTGAATCTCCCTTGATGGAAGATAATTCCTGGAAAAGACTAGCCCATTTAACTGCCTTTCTCAACCGACCAATGAGATAACTTCTTTGGTGTGCATTTGGTCCATCAGGCAATGTTTTCTTTTCCATAGCATGACTCCAAGCTCTCTCAGCTGTATAGAGAACCAAGTGAAGAAACCTACAACGAGCTCAAATCATTGACATTGTTATGTTTTAAGCAAGTTTGTACATTCAGGAGATAACAAAGAAAATATGACTCATATTGGGCAGAGTAAGATTGTTCACAAGTCAATAGACTCGTATCCCCAGAAAACATAGATCATGCGCTACCAAAAAAAAGTATAATACTTCTCTCTTATACTTCTTCAAGGAACTAGATCTTTAACATGTCAACTTTTTAGAAATCAACCCAAGAAAATGCACCCAAAAGCTCCAAAAAAAGGCGTCATGATAGCTTAATCAACATAAAACAGTGTCAGAAATTAGAACTTTAGACTTTCAAACATAAGATTGTTGAATAAAATAACCCAATACAGCAGAAACTTATCTACTCCTTCTCTTTTTTCCTTTCCCTGAAAAACCTTCACTAGATTGGCCTGCATGAATTTTCAACAGATCTCTTTTTTAGTATGGAATATATATCATTGTAGTAATATGTGTAGTCTAGTGGTCAATGAAGCGGGATGAAAATCATTCAACACTAGGATTTGAATCCCAACCTAGTGATTTCTTTCCAATGCCTAAACCATGATGGATAAAGTAACCCAGTAACTCTACTAGTGGGAGGTAGCAAGTATGCAGTGGAATAGTTGAGCGACGTGCAAGTTGGCCCGGATGTCACCAACTCACCATAATGTAAATAAGAAAAGAGGGAGATTTTGAGAATCTTTAGTTTTAGAAATCTCCTCATAATGGACCAAACAAGAAGTAATTCATAATTGGCCCTAGTTAGTTTGAGAGTGATGGGTAATTTTTATTGTTGTAATAAGTAAATACAATATTCACACATTTCTATATGTTCTGGCATGCTAGGGGTCCCTTAGTTCAAAGAACAAAAAAATAAAACATTGGAAACTTTCAACCAATCCATTACACCAAATAAACACTAGCAATAGAAAACATCACAAACAAAAAAGAAATAGACACACCTCACTTCAACGACCGTAGACACTGAAATGGGACGCTTGGTGTACTTCAAACGTCCGTGAGTGAACTTGAGGGATTTATATAATCTCCTTAATCGAGACGTACAATACCTCCTGCAAATTCCAATTTTCTTAAACCTTTTACACCAAAACTGTTAGTAGTAAAGTTGTACACAATGTTAATTATATTGTACCTTCTAGAATTAGTTAAGTCATTAAGTGAAGGTGGTTAGTTTGTTAGTTAGTTAGAGATTAGTTTAGCAAAGGGTATAAATAGTCATGTACAGAGCATTTCTTGTAACAGAAGATCAGAAATGAGAATCAAGTTTTCTCCCAAATTCTCTCCACATTTCTTCTCTCTAGAATCTTCCATTTCTCTTCTCAGATTTTAACATGGTATCAGAGTAAGGTTCCTATTCGAATTGAACCGCTCTCGTAACCTCTAATTTTCTCAGTTTTGATCGATTTGTTGCTCAGTTCACATTTTTCCTTTGATATTCTGATTTTACTCTGTTTTTAGCTAATTTTGAAACCCTAACAATGGCGATTGAGAACAACGAAGCTCCGGTGTTGATGAATACGGAGGTTCAACAAATTGACTTTAGCGATGTGCTCTATGTGCATCCATTATACTCCGGGAATCTCTTTAGTTCCTCAATTATTGACCGGAATGGAGAACTACTCGAAGTGGAGTAGATCGGTGAAAATGTCACTTCTCGTAAAGAATAAAATTGGATTATTGACGGTACGTGTATGAGAGAGAAGTACGAAGGAGATGAGTTCAAACTGCACCAGTGGGATCGTTGTAATGCAATAGTTCAGTCATGGATTATGGCGTCGGTGGCCAAGGAATTGCGAAGAGGAATTGTATACTCTTAACAGTGCGCAGAAGGTATGGGAAGCATTCAAAGAGAGATTTGACAAGGTAAATGAGACAAAAATTTATCACACGGACAAGGAGATAGCATGCTTAACTCAAGGTACTTCGAGTGTATCGATTTACTTTTCTAGGTTAAATGATCTATGGGATGAGTTCGAAACAATAATACCTTTCCCTGGTTGTGATTGCCCCAAATCCAAAACATTCCTAGACTACTTGCATTTACAGAAAACTATGAAGTTCCATATGGGACTCAATGAGACATACACACCGCAGAAAAGTCAGATTTTAATGATGAGTCCAACTCCAAGTCTTAGTCAAGTGTATTCAATGATTGTTCATGAAGAAAGTCAGAGAGTGAAGGAGAGTTTTGTCAATCAGCCAGGAATATTAGGAAATGCACCTATGGAGGGTGAGAGTAGTGCTGCACTGATCAATGTAGATGCATCACATTCAAATTTTAAGCCTAGTTCAAATGGAGAATTGTATTGTACTTATTGCAAAAGGACAGGACATATACAAGATTTTTGCTATAGATTGTATGGTTATCCTGATGAGGTTCAGTCTGCCAATAAGCAGAAGTCTCAAAACAATAATGCAGTTATAACAGTAGGGGCAATAGAGGTGGAAATAGAGGCAACAAAGGTTATAGCAACAATAGAGGACATGAAAATACACACAGAGAATGGAGGAAATAATGCAAGACCTGCAGCTCACAGTGCAAATGCAAATGCCATAGAAGAACCTCCAGTGATGCCTCAGCAGTTCAGACAGATGACTTTTACTCCTGAACAGTATGACAATCTTTTGCAGTTGCTTAACAAGGGAAAAGAACCAGAAGACATAGCCAATATGTCAGGTAAAACAGCTAAAACTCTACATGATTGGATTGTTGATTCAGGTGCTACTAACCATATGGCATCATCTTTGGACTTGTTATCTGATCCTGTATCCTTTCCTAGTTCAAAATCGGTACATCTTCCTAATAGAACACAAACCAACATTAGTCACACGGGGTCTTATTCTCTATCTGAAACACTATCATTGAAAAATGTCTTGTATATTCCTGAATTCAAATTCAATTTACTTTCAGTTTCTAGGTTCACAAGAGAACATACTTGTTTTGTTTTATTTTACCCCGACTCCTATTTATTCCAGGATCTCTACAGTGGTATGGTGAAGGGGATTGGTAGACTGTAAGGAGGTCTATACATCTTCAATCCTTCTAAGTCAACTACTAGTCCTAATTCACCCTCTCACTGCTTGAACTCCACATCCCATACCAGTACCCAATCTACTTCACAACCTTCTGATCATTCAATCTCACAATCATCTCATGGTCTGCAGAACACCTTACAGTCACATGGCTCACTTTCTACCTTATCGCACATCAGACTGGGACATGCTCCACACTCGGTGCTGATGAAGATTCCAGCTTTGCAACAACTTCTTACTAGGAATAATACATGTACTTGTCATATATGTCTATAGCCAAGCAGACTAGATTACCTTTTCCTATTAGTATTTCTTCCACTGTTAAGCCCGTTGATCTTGTTCACATGGACATTTGAGGTCCCTATAGAGTAAGCACCTATAATGGTTTTAGATATTTTCTTACTTTAGTCGATGATTGTACCAGGTTCACCTAGACCTTTCTTCTGAGATTAAAAAGTGATACCTTTGGTGTGCTTAGCAATTTTATTCAAATGATTCTTACTCAGTTTACAGCTTCCATTAAGAAACTAAGATCTGATAATGGATTTGAATTCTTCAATCAGCATTGTTCTTCATTATTTCTTTCCAAGGGCATAATACATCAAAATAGTTGTGCTCACACCCCTCAACAAAATGTCCTAGTTGAAAGGAAACATAAGCATCTACTTGAAGTTGCTGGAGTTTTAAGATTTCAAGCACACATACCTTTAAAATACTGGGGTGACTGTATTCTTACAGCCACTTACATCATCAATAGATTGCCTACTCAAACTTTGTCTGGGAAGAGTCCCTTCGAATGTTTTCATGGTCATGTCCCACCACTAAATCACATCAAAGCCTTAGACTGTCTATGCTATGCTACCAAGCCTAACTACTCTGATAAATTCTCTGCCAAATCAGTACCTGCAGTGTTTATGGCATATTCTTCTACTCAAAAGGGTTATAAACTCCTCAATCTAGAAACAAATACCAACACATTTTTCCTTTTCAGTATCCTAGATCCACTTTCCTTCAGCATCTACCTTCCACTCATTCCAATTTTCCCACTTCAGATTTTTCTATTCCTCCTCTTACTTCTTTGCCTTTTGATCATCCTATTGCTCATGATTCCAGTAAGTCTATTCCTCCATCACCAGCTCCTGCAGAATCTATTCCATCACCTACACCCTTATCTCCCATTGACACTTCTACTAATGGCAATTCTGCTACTGCACCTGCACCTTCTGATATTCCTTCTCATGAACTCGATCCTGTTCCTATCCCTTCTCCTGCAGCTGTACCTCCTAATGCTGCTCTTCCTACTTCCAGAAAGTCAGCTAGAAATCCCAAACCATCTATTTGGTTAACTGACTATGTCCATCCTCCCTTACCATCCTCTCATACTTCTTCCCTTGCTTCTTCCTCTCAGTATCCCATTGAGAACTATGTATCCTATGCTCATCTTTCCAAACCTTTTCAAGCTTTCCTCTCTTCTTTTCTAGTCATTCTGAACCTTCTATCTATTACCAAGCTATCAAGGATCAGAGATGGGTCGAAGCTATGAAGCTTGAGGTTGAGACACTTGAAGCAAACCATACATGGCAAGTGGTTGATCTACCTGCTGGGAAGTCCCCTATTGGATGCAAGTGGGTATTTAAAATCAAGTACAATGCTGATGGTACTGTTGAGGGATACAAGGTAAGACTGGTTGCCAAGGGTTACAATCAAAAGGAGGGTCTTGATTTTCATGACACCTTTTCTCTCGTGGCCAAGATGGTGACTATTAGGACGATCATATCCTTGGCAGCATTGCATTCTTGGCCTCTATACCAAATGGATGTACACAATGCATTTTTAAATGGTGATCTTACTGAGGAGGTATACGTGACTCCTCCTCAAAGATTTGGCAGTCAAGGGGAGAATTCTACCAAGGTCTGTAGACTGCTCAAATCCTTATATGGATTGAAGCAGGCTAGTAGACAATGGAATCTTAAATTGACAGAGTCATTATTGAAGTCTGGTTTTGTGCAGAGCAAACATGATTACTCATTGTTCACTAAATCTATAGGAGTCAGCAAGTTTGTTGTTTTACTTGTATATGTTGATGATTTGTTGCTAACAGGAAATGATTTAGATGAGATTCTCAGAGCTAAACATTAGCTTCAACAGTATTTTAAGGTGAAAGACTTGGGTGAGCTTAGATATTTCTTGGGCATAGAGTTTGCAAGGTCCAAAAAATGAATCATCATGTCTCAGAGGAAGTACGCACTTAGCTTGATTTCTGAGTTGGGACTAGCAGGTTCCAAACCAAAGGGTGCTCTCCACTTGAGCAGCACATCAAGTTGACAAGTAAAAAATATGATGAGAGCAAGAAGGATGATGATGAGAATAAAGAAAAGGCAGTTGAATATCCACTTTTGGAATATAGGGGGAGTTACCAGAAACTGATAGGAAAACTATTGTACCTGACAATGACAAGGCCAGATATTTCTTACTCAGTGCAGTGTCTTAGTCAGTTTATGTCAGAACCAAAGCAGTCACATTATGATGCAGCATTGAATGTAGTAAGGTATATCAAGAAACAACCAGGATTGGGATTGTTTATGTCTAGTACTGGGACTGCCAAAGTGTCTGCATATTGTGAAAGTGACTGGGCTTCATGTCCAATGTCAAAAAGATCAGTCACTGGATATTGTGATAAGATAGGATCATCTCTTGTGTCATGGAAATCAAAGAAGCAGAGTACTGTATCTAGAAGCTCAGCAGAGGCTGAGTAAATATCAATGGCATATACAGCTTCTAAGCTAGTATGGGTTGCAGGATTGCTCAAAGAAATGAAGATAGAAACAGAGTTGCCGATGGATTTATACTGTGATAACAAAGCAGCTCTGCAAATTGCAAAAAATCCCATGTATCATGAGAGAACAAAGCATATTGAAATTGATTGTCACTTTATAAGGGACAAGTTACATGAAGGGCTGATTAGAACTGCATATGTGAGCAGCAACGAGCAGTTGGCAGATATTCTCACCAAGGCTCTTGGACATCTGCAGCCTGGCTATCTACTGGACAAGTTGGGAATGAAAAACATATTTCATTCTCAACTTGAGGGGGAGTGTTAGAAGTAGTAAAGTTGTACACAATGTTAATTATATTGTATCTTCTAGAATTAATTAAGTCATTAAGTGAAGGTGGTTAGCTTGTTAGTTAGTTAGAGATTAGGTTAGCAAAGTGTATAAATAGTCATGTACAGTGCATTTCTTGTAACAGAAGATCAGAAATGAGAATCAATTTTTCTCCCAAATTCTCTCCACATTTCTTCTCTCTAGAATCTTCCATTTCTCTTCTCAGATTTTAACAAAAACAAATCATACCTAAATCACTTATTCATTGTTCTGAGGAACATACCTGTAACGAGCGTAATCACCGAATCGCAATCCATGCTGCATTTGAGCAGATTTTAAAAGTTGCAACACTACAAAACCATAAAAGAGTAAAATTGAGGGATGTAGAAGATTCCAAAATCTGCATTTCGATGCAATTGAATAAGGGAGGGAGTACCATTGACGGAGAACTTAAGGTTAGAGATCTGATCAGAAGGAATAGAACTCTGATCGTCGATTTCCATGGCGGAAGTTTCCTTCTGCTTTCCCATACTCCAGAAATTAGCTTACGGCGAAGCAACCTACACTTTACGTTTGACGAGACCCTATCGGAGAAATGTCCTGCGTTTCTATTTGGGTTTATTTTTTGGAATTTGGTATAGTACTAACTGTTTAGACATAACATAATTGATAAATGGGTTTGATCTATTTTTTTGGTTTTGGTCCTTAATGTATTGCATAAATTAATCATTAAACCCCAAAATTAACCTATTCTTCCAAAAACCTCTGTTAAAATAAATGGATGCTCTGTGCTCTGTTAAAATAAACAAATTAGATTCTAAACAAGATTGAATCTCAAAATCACATATATACTCTCCAAATTAATTAGCAGATCTGAAAAATCACACAAAAAAATTAATTTCACAAAATGAAACAACAGCCAGAAAAAATAGTGGTGGTGTTCTTGAAGGATTTTACAGACTTATCATGCGCCGCAACTCTGCCAATATTACATTTGTCATCGTTAGCATTTTCCTAGGCGAAAGGGCGATGGATTATGGGGTTCATAAGCTCTGGAAGAAGAACAATGTTGGGAAGCGCTATGAGGATATTTTAGTTTTGAGACAGCGGACGGTTGATGAATAAATTCTCAGTAATGAGTTTATTTGAGTGAGAGACAAAAGTACTTGTTATCATCTTTCAATGATCCTATTGTTAATCGGCCATTGCTGACTTTCTTTTATATATTTGTTGTAGTTTTGCAGGAAATTCATTAAATGACAAGAAGTAATCATGCCAACAAAGAAATACTTCTTGTAATTTATATGAAGATATTTGATAAAAAAATGAAGTTCAAAAACTAAATAGAAGGTGAAGCTAAAAATATTATTTATGTGAGTAATATATGTAAATCATATACATGATGATTGATGAAGCTAAAATATTAAATAAAAATACAGCTAAAGAGGAGGAGAAAATAGCTCACTAATGGACCAAAAATTTGAAGAAGCCGATACTCTAAGATGGTCGCTGTGAACAAAGGCACTAAAAAGGGGCTCTGAATCCTTATTATATTTTGATGGTTGCAAAAGAAAGTAAATTTTTCAAAAAGGGTCAGATTTATCCTTGTACTCTTAAAAAAATTATAGTTTCCCTTCGTTATACTTTTTCAATATATTTATCCTTACTATTCCAACTTTGAATACATATTTATCCGTAAACTATTAATTTTCCTTGTCTCCATTTTTATTATCACACATGACGCCTACACGAATATATTTTTCTCCAAATTTAATTCTGACAACGCCTAAATTATTTTAACCCGATTGATCCCTTCAAACCTGACCCAATTTACAAAATAAATCCAATACAAAGATTCTCAAACAGATTGTGCTAATAGAGCTTGCTCTACCTTGAGCACTAAAAATATCAATTTTGACTATTTACTTGGGAACTATAGAAATGAAAACTTATCAAGCAATGAAAGACCTTTTGAACACTAGTCACCCTCATTTATTAATATTATCAATGCCATAAAACTATATTGAGACGAATTTATAGAAATGACGAGCTTCTACCTTTGAGAATCTCAAATGATATTTTTCTCAAAGAACACTACAACAGTCCTACATATTTTAAATCTAAATAAAG
Source organism: Anisodus acutangulus (assembly GCA_029783415.1). NCBI lineage: Eukaryota > Viridiplantae > Streptophyta > Magnoliopsida > Solanales > Solanaceae > Anisodus > Anisodus acutangulus. Next base: position 28,264,478 of record CM056507.1, on the reverse strand, counting down.
TTTATTAGTCATATCATGAATCCGTTCAAGAAAGAAGCAAGTATTGGAAGAGAATCAAAGAAAATGAGTGTCATAAATAGAATTTCACTTGAAAATGTTAATTCTTTTTTAGAGGAAACTAGGATATAACTGAGATTATCGATTATTATGAGATATTCTCAGTCTCTGGTTGCCAATGCAATTTCCTCGGACCCAGAAATTGAAACATATGGGAAAGACAATTACCTGCATCACATTGAAATTGTTCTATTTGGGAAATTTTGGATTGGATTATTTTGCAAATTGGGTCGGATTTAAAGGGTTTGGTCGGGTTAAAATAATTTAGGCATTAACCATAATTAAATCGTGAGATTTTACGTAGGATAATAAAGATGTGGACAGGGGAAATTATTTGTTCAAGAATAATTTATGTGCTCAAAGTTGGATGATAAAGGCAAATATATCAACAAAAAAATGTAACAAAGAGCAAATATAATTTTATCGAAGAGTACAAGAACAAATCTGACCCTTTTTCAAAATTTCTTTAGCTTCCAGATCCAAATTGCCATCACTATGTAGATACCCTATAAAATGAGTTAGGTGCAAAGAAAATCAACTCAAGTACAACAAAATCAAGAATGCTCGACAATTAAATCTCGGACGTTCCATTCCAGATAACTCGAAATTATAGTTATTTGAACTTAGCATGCTAATTTTGTTTGTTTTGACAGAGCAGTGACTTGCACACAACTCAGTCGATTATTTTAACGAGATTTTGGGGGAGAAAAGTTAGTTTTATGGCTTTGGACCAAAATTGTTAATTTTTATTATACATTAAAGGAGTTGTTTGGTATGATCTATAGTTATATAGGGATTATAATGCAGAAATATGTAGGGATATACATAGATTATTTTTTGTTGAGTGTTTGGTTCATTGCATTAAAATTGGATATACAAAATATCATTTAAAATATTATTTATTTTTAAAATAAAAAGTAATGAGTTTTATAGTTATACCTTGAGGGGTCATTTGGTAGGGTGTACAAGAATAATGCTGAATATGGTGTATTAGTAATGTTGGTATTAGTAATGTTGAGATTAGCTATGCTAACATTAGTTATGCATGGATCATTTCTTATCCAATGTTTGATTTGGTGTATTAGAAATAACGTGCATTGCATAATTTCTAAAATGAAATTAGTTGTTTACAAAAATACTTCAGGGAAATTGTATCTTTAACTGTGCTTATGCATGTATTAAAAATACTTGCATTACAAATATCATGATTTGTTATGTATTAGTTATGCATAGGATAATACCAAATAGGATGTATAACTAATGCTTGTATTAATTATACATAGGTTGAAAAAAAGATACGAAATAAAATATTAGTAATACATAAAGCTAATAAATGTATTATTTTCTCTAATGTATCCTACCAATCGAGCCCTGAATGCTTGATATTTATTCGTTTCTAGGAAAAAGATAAAGGTAGTTTGCCCTTTTGCTACTTTATTCATGTATAAGTTATATATGAATTAGTTATTTCATGTTGGTGGTGGTAAAAAATAATACATCAATTGGTGTATTAAGTTATACGCGGATTAAGTTATACATGATTCAAATTACAACCAAACATTGGATAAAGTTATACCAAATTATACATCATGATTATTTTTCTTATACATCATACGAGATGACCTCTAAGAAGTTTTTTGGTAGTTAGTTAGAGTTATGAAAGTATTAGTAATACAGAGATTAGTTATGAAGGAATTTGCATATTATTTTATGTAGAGATTAGTTATGTAGGGTTTAATTATGACATAATACATAAACATGCCTTGAAACTTGACCTCATGTCAAACCCCAACCTCGGGGGTGTGGCCGGCACCCTATGCCTAACGGCCCGAGCGTACCATGTCTCGTCCGTGTGGCCACAATATATATCAAATGACTAACAGAGAGGATGGCAAGGTCATACATGACTTCGACACACAGGACGACTATCTACAAGCCTCTAAGAGTACATAAACATCATAAGGCCAGGACAGGACCCCACCATACCCATAATATATACATAAGACCGTACTGACTCAGACTGAATAAGTGGAGAGCTTTAATTCCACGGTTGAGCTGAGACCTTACTGCGAATGATCGTCATTCCGTCTATCTGATCATGCGAGCATGACACAACACCCCCAATAAAGGGACGTTAGTAGGAACAATGCAGTGAATATGTAAGACAAGTAAAGCATAAAGAGGTGTAGTAAAGTAAAGACAGATAAAAAGACAATTTGTAACTCTGAATGCCACTAAGGGCGTATGATATGCATGCTTTTCTTTTAAAAACATAGTCATACGTATATATATATATATGCCACACTATGGGCCAATATCATCATCATATCGTATCCGGTCATAATAGGACTCGATATTATCATACCCGGCCATGATAGGACTCGATGTTATCATATCCAGTCATGATAGGACTCGGTGTAATCATACTCAACTGTAGTGGTGTGCATATATAAGTTCATTCCCGCCGAATATAGCGTGACTCGGTGTCATAAAATAGATACATATATAAACAATGCATGAAAGATCTGCGAATATCAACATGAATAGGGCGGAGTGACCTAAGGTCGTTAACCCCCGCCTATCGTTATGTAACTATGTACACCAGATGTCGTGAAACCAATAAGAAGTACAAAACATCACATAGTGAGAGATAATACAATGTGTAGAAAAGTAATCCCGGCAAGGGACAAATAAGAGTCAAAAAAAATTTCAAGAATGAAGAACAAGCACATCTCTAGCGTTCAAGAGTAAAGTCTTTTTAGGGACGTTTCGTTGTATATCGTTTCTACTAAGATCATGCCATATGAAATAAAGGTAAGCCTTACATGCCTTTACTTTCGATTGTTTATTGACGACAGTGAAACCATTTTTCCTTACAAATTAATCTTGATTGCCTTCTTTTGAATTTTCTGTAACTATATTTCACTACGAAGTATCTTGTGATCCGCTTAAAATAAAACACGCTACTTCGACGAACTTGATGCTGCATAGTTATTTCTTAAAGAAAATCCATGTAACAAATAAGAGAAATGAGGTTGTTATTTATGTTTGCTAGCTCACGTTGATGCTATTAAAAGAAGAAAGTGAAATCGTTAGCGCACTATTCTCATAAGAAGTTGTCCAATGTTTGGCAATAATGTTTGGATATATATATATATATATATATATATCCAAACATTATTGCTACCATTAATAATAAATCACATTTGCTAACTAAATTGAGGTGTTGACCCCCTTTACACGTGAAACATATTTAGTTCACCCCTAATCCCTTTTAACTTATGAATGCCACCACCACGTATATATAATTAGTCACTAACTTCTTGCCTTGCCATGTGTCACATGCTACCAACCTCATCACTTATCCATAAAATTCAATTAAATACCATAATTCATTCTTTACTCTCTCATTATTCCAATATTTAACCAATTATACACATCATTAATTTATAAATTTAAATTCACTTAAATAATATTCATTTTAACACACTTTCTACACTCAATATTCTAATCATGCGATATAACACTAATCCATAGCTTCTTTGACAACATACATAAATATTATTTTCAATCACCATCATCCCGCTTATTAAGTTCTAAATTATTTCGGGACTTCATTCTTTTATACATTGAGATCTCTATTTGCATACACGAGTATGACAAAAATTCCATACAACCCGCATAACTTGTTTAACATTCCAAGCTTTGACGAAACTTATTTTCTCTAATTCGTTTTACTTCTAATCCTCAGTAACCTCTTTAACACTGTTATAAACCTCCTATAACCTCTCAAATGATTTACTATTCAAGCCCATATGGATTTACCATAACGAATGCTAACGCCAAAGTACGGGGTGTTACACCCTTCCCCCTTAGGAACATTCGTCCTCGAATCTTGGACTGTAACCCTGAGCTCTAACACACGATTTAAACATCTGAAGCATATTTGATATGATAAAGATCTTGTGATTACTCATCACTTTAATCTTACTCGTACGAAGCGGAATGATCTCTTAACGCCGCTCTATTGCACGATCTAAAATGTGAAAGAAGGGTAACACTTTCTAGATGCCCTGTAGCCTCCCAATTATAAATGTAGCGCGTAACACACACATAAGTAGGACGCTACTAGACACATCTTATAGACACTTTAGGACGAACTACTCTGATACCAAGTTTGTCACACCCCAACCTCGGGGGTGTGGCCAGCACCCGGTGCCTAATGGCCTGAGCATATCATGTCTCGTCCGTGCCCCGGATACACATGTATTTGGGCTACCAATGCCTTAGAATAACTCTTATGAGACAAACAAGACATAGTAACATGTAGAAGCAGAAGATCCCAATATATATATATATATATATATATATATATATATATATGAAGAAGGTCGACAAGGTCTCAATACATATCAACTGAGTAATAGAGAGGTCGGCAAGGTCTTACATGACTTCGGCACATAAGACGACCTTCTACCAGACTCTAATAGTACATAAACATCATAAGGTCGGGGCAGGGCTCCATCATACCCATAATATATATAAGAGACCGTAACTACTCAGACTGGCACCTCCAAAATAAGTGGAGAGCTTTGATTCCACGGCTGAGCTGAGAACTTATTGCGAATGATCGTCACTCAATCTATCTGAACCTGCGGGCATGAAACGTAGTGCCCCCAATAAAGGGATGTCAGTATGAACAATGTTCTGAATATGTAAGTAAAACATAAAGAGGAGTAGTAAAGTAAAGAGAGATAAAGAGACAACCTGTAACTCTGAATGCCACTAAGGGCGTATGATATGCATGTTTTCATTTTAAAAACATAGTCATACGTATATATATAGGCCACACTATAGGGGTAATATCATTATCATATCGTACCTGGTCATAATATGATTCAGCGTTATCGTACCCGACCATGATAGGACTCGGTATGCAGCCATGATAGGACTTGGTGTTATCGTACCCAACTGAAGTGGTGTGCATATATAAATGCCTTTCCGGCCGACTATAGTGCGGCTCGGTGTCATAAAATAGATATATATACAATGCATGAAAGACCTCAGAACATCAACATGAATAGGGCGGAGTGACCTAAGGTTGTTAACCCCTGCCTATCATTACGTAACTACGTACACCAGCTGTAGTTAAACCAATAAGAAGTACAAAACGTCACATAATGAGAGATAATACAAAGTGCGGAAAACTACTCCCGACAAGGGACAAACAAGAATCATGAAATTTTTTCAAGAATGGAGAACAAACACATCTTTAGCGTTCAAGAGTAGAGACTTTTTGTGGGACGTTTCGTTGTATGTCGTTTCCACTAGGATCATGCCATAGGAAATAAAGGGTAAACCTTACATACCTTTACTTCCAATCCTTTGTTAACAACAGTGAAATCATTTTTCCTTACAAGTTAATCTTGGTTGCCTTCTTTCGAATTTCCCGTAACTATATTTCACTACCAAGTATTCTTTGGTCCGCTTAAAATAAAACACGCTACTACTTCTACGAACTTGATGCTGCATAGTTAATTCTTAAAGAAAATCCATCTAACTAATAAGAGAAATGAGATTGCTATTTATGTTGGGTAGCTCACATTGCTGCTAATCGTTGTACACTATTGTCATTAGAAGTTGTCCAATTAATATTTAGAATGATATATATATATATATCCAAACATTATTGCTATCATTAATACCAAATCACAGTTGTTACCTAAAATAAGGTGTTGACCCCCTTTACACGTGGAAAACATTTAGTTCACCCCTAATTCCTTTTAACTTATGAATGCCATCACCATCTATATATAATTAGTCACTAACTTCTTGACATGCCACGTGTCACATATTGCCAACCTCATCACTTATCCATTTAACTACTTATTCATAAAATTTAATTTAATACTATAATTCATTCTTTACTCTCCCACTTTATTCCAACATCTAACCAATTATATACATAATTAGTTTATAAATTTAAATTCACTTAAATAATAATTATTTTAAACATACTTTCTATACTCAATATTATAATCATGCGATATAGCATCAATCCATAGCTTCTTTTGCAACACACATAAATATTATTACCAATCACTGTGACCCACTTATTAAGTTCTAAATTATTTCAGGACTTTATCATTTTCCACACTGAGTTCTCTATTTGCATACACGAGTATGACAAAAATTCCATACAGCTCGTATAACTTGTTCAACATTTCGAGTTTTGTCGAAACATATTTTCTCCGATCCGTTTAACCTCTAATCCTTAGTAACCTCTTTAACACTGTTATAAACCTCCTATAACCTCACAAATGATTTAATCTTCAAGCTCATATGGATTTACCATGACACATGCTAACGTCAAAGTATGGGGTGTTACACCTCAGGTGGAAAATATGCCCTCAAACTTTGGGTGTATACAAGTAGACACATCAACTAATATAAAATTGAACCTGTAGACACAAATTTCCGGTAGGTCACATGCGTGAATTATATGCTCCCACGTGGATTAGTGACCCATTCCGAGATTGCCAACTATTTTCATGTGTATTAATATAAGAATTGAGATGTTAAAAAACAAATTAAGGTAAAACTATAGAGGGAAATCAAATATATAAACTTAGTTAAAAGCTTCCTCACCCGTTAATGTTGTTTCCAAAATTTTAAGCTCCGAAAATCAATTCTATCCCACAAATAATCGACATATTCAAGCTCTAATTCAGATTCGAACAACAAATTCAATCAAATTTCTCAAACAATCTGCACAATCGAAATCAAATTCTCAGCCAAATTTGATCTTGCAATTTTCTAAGTTTTGGGAATTATTATTAATTTCAAAAGTTTTTAGAGTTACTTTGAGCTAAGAACAAAGAAGAATTGTGGTATTGAGGAGAGATTGCGATGAGCAATAGTTGAAACGTCTATTGTTGTAGTCGGTGCTTTTGGGATCTATTCAGATCTGAAAATCGAAATAAGAAATCGAGTGGGTTTTGTTGGGATTGCTAATATTGCTTTAAGAAAATCAAATCTGGAGTTTTAAGGGTTGTTTCTTGTTTGATCAAGATCATTAAATGGTTGATGCAAAAATGAAGAAGTGCAGGAAAGAGTGATAAATATAGGTAGTTCATTAAGGGTACAATAGTCATTTCCCAGTTTTCTTTACCTTGGGGACCGCAGATCTGAGCTCTAACTCACGTGCTGCCGGGTGTATCTCACGCGAAATGGCAGGTAGGATATGTTTACTTGTTCAATTTTATAAAAAGTTGAGGTGCCTATTTGTGCGCATCTAAAGTTGGAGGGCATATTTATCAGCTGAGACCAAATTTGGGGGCCTTGTATTATGCCTTTAGTTATTTATGTATTAGTTATTCTCCCTTCAATCGTACATAAAATAATACTCCATCTATTTCAATTTGTGTTTGTCTTATCTTTTTAGTTAGTTTAAAAAAGAATGTCTCTTCCTCTTCTTGGCAACTCTTTAGTTCAACTTTTCACATGACATGTTTAAAACACAAGATTAAAGGGAATTTAAGTACATTCTATATATCTTTAGTTTAAGACCACAAGATTTAAAAGTCTTCTTTACTTTATTAAACTTTGTGTCGAGTCAAAACCAGACAAATAACTTAAAACGGAAGGAGTACATAGATTCTCTCATAACTTATTCATATAATGCAGGTTTCTAAATTGCAAAACAAACACCGTATTAACGTGGTATTACTTATGCATGATTTAATACCTGCAGTAGAATTTAATACCTGCACAATTCACCTCAAAATCAGCTAGCAAACGACGCCTAAGTACTATTTCTTTTACATGTTATTTATCAAGGACCAAAATAGACCAAACCTCGTACATTAAGGACTATCTTGGTCATTTTCTCGACCATTTGACCATGGTATCCATGAAACTCTTTCCTCAATTGGGAAGAAATTATTATGTGTGACGTTTCTTTTATTTTACCAAAAACTAAATTCAAAGTTTCTAGATCCAAAAATGTAACATTTATATTTATTTTTTTGTGAAATAAAAAAAGCCTCACACAAATAATATAAGTTGTGTGAGGCACATAATAAAATTACTAAAGGTTCGGTTAGTAGAAGGGATAACTATGTCTCCCCGGAAAAGAATAGTCCCGCTCTCTAGCCGATTGATCATGTTGATCACATAATCCGAAGGGAACGTGTCACATTAGAGGTGAATGATCAGAGGTGTCAACTAATCACCACGATGAGGCTGGTCTCTCTTTTAGTAGACTCATTTATGAATGTTCATTCAGGAACGAATGTTGGGCTCTTCTTTACTGCTAACCAGTAGAAGTTTCAACATGCTGAAACTTTCTATTTCTTCGAGCCACGAGCTAGTGGTTCTCCTTTGGATTCATAATAGGAATGGTTATGGGCTCATCGTGAAACTAATTCATTTTATTTTTTTAAAAAACGAAGAAATCAGAAGTGACTAAGGGGGTTGATGTGCATTACAAAACGGAGATCTTTGAAAATGGTTATTTTTCATGAATACATAATGACAGTGTAGTTTCCTAACTAGGTCAACCTGTAGTATGTTTTGAACAAAAGTTGATGGTTCTGCAACAATACTAAGTGAGTTGAAGCCTCTCTATATAGAGACGTGTTGATCTAGCTTATCTGCCATAAATTTTTGTTCTCGTGTAAATGTGTTTGATTGGGTGATCCTCCAGCAATTTGAACAAGTACTAGTCATTAAATAGAGTGTGTGAGAGAAAATTAGCTCCAAATAAGCTGTGAATGACATCTTTAGCATCCAAGTTAATAATGAGATTTTAAAGTCCTTGTGATGCAACAGTTGAAGGGCTTGGAAAAGTGCTGATAGTTACGTATGAAAACTAGAATTTGGATAGATATTTCTTGAAAAACCAAACACCCAATTACTAACAGAGTCGGTAAAAATATGATCAATGGCACTAATGTCCTTTGGTTTCATGGTTACAGCATCTGCATTTAGTCTCAGTATAACATTAATTGGCGGATGCAATCTGAAGTATAGGAAAATTTTAATGCGAATAGGTTTGGTAGAGATTCTAAGGTATTGGAATTTCTGTAGCTTTACTCTTAATTGATATAGCGCTGTCTGAGGTAGTAAGAACAACAACATATCCAGTGAAATCCCACAACGTGGTGAGGAGGGTAGAGTGTACGCAGATCTTAACTCTACCTAGGTAAGTAGAGAAACTGTTTTCGAAAGACCCTCGGCTCAAGAAAAAGCAAAAGCAAAAGCAAAAACAAAAGCAAAAGCAAAAGCAAAAGCAAGAGCAAGAGAGACGGTCAGACTCGGACAAGAAATTTAAAACCGTATGAAAATGAGAGTAACAAAAGCGAACAGACCATGATAAAACATTCATGCAAAAGGAAGACGTAACTACCGCGGTAAATAAAATAAACAAAGTACACGAAAGAACATACAACAACAGAAATCAAAGGACAAGAAACTATAAAACAATATTGTGCCTAAACTAAGCAAGACTACAATCATAACACTATAACTACAAGCAGTAAGATTGTTAAATAATCTTGATTGTGAGTTAATTAGAGATTCCATATGGTGCAATATTAGCGCATGTGACATATGTTTGTGGTGAGATGGAGGTATTAGTGAGGATGATACGTAACTAGTTTAGAAGAGTCGTGTGATAATGAGCTGCTTTTTATAGTAATGGAATCAATCCTAGTTGGTTAGTAATTGAGCGTTGGAGTAATGGAAAGAGAGACAGTCAATAGAAGAAAATGGTTATTACAAACTGTGGTCACTGAAATTCCTTTATTTTCCTGTTACCTAGTGGTCATTTGGTTGGTGCAAAATTGTATCGGGGTTATAATATCAGAATTATAATATGAGGATCAAATAATGATGAAATTATTTAGTGTATATATTTTTACTAATATATATTTGATTCATTAGATAACAATGAAATATATGAGGCATAATATAAAGTATATATTTAATTTTACACTAAATAAGTTGGGTATAAATTTTTATTTTCTATTCTAGCATTGTATTTTTTAAAGAATTTTGAAAGAAGAGACTTGGAGAAGGTCATCTTTATCAATATTTTTGGTGTTTTATTTTGGGATTAGTAATCCTAAAATTATTATGCCACATTAAAGATGGTAAAAAAAGTTAATGCCACAATTGTGTTATGTCATGCCCTAAATTCAGGGGAGACATGGCCGACACTCGGTGTCTTAGTTGCCCGAACATACCCATTTGTAACTCTTTTCATAAATGACTCATATTTGGCAACAAGGTCGAATCACATCATAAGATGGAATTCTGTAAGCCGACAAGGCAACAATCAAGTCTACCTGGAGAGAATATGGCTTGCCATCTACAAGGGGGATTAGCCCAAGACATGTATACATAAATGGTCCGTCGAGGCCACAATGATTTTATAACTCATAAGTACAAAATATAAACAACCAAGGCCGACAAGACTATCATGTACAATCAAGACACAATCAAGGCCTACAAGGACATACTGTACATACTAGACATACACAAGACACATCTACATGCCTCTATAGAATAACAACTGTACTATGGTCGAGACAGGGACCTGACCTACCCATCATCTCTGTATGCATTACATTACTCTAAACCTGACAACTCCGAATGACATGGAGCTTACCAATCAAGATGAGCTCAATATCACCTATTGAGGAGGCTTGTCTATCTGTCTTTCAAGACCTGCACGCATAAAATGCAGTTCCCCGGCAAAAGGGACATCAATATGAATATAATGTACTGGTATGTAAGGAAACTGAATAACTAAAACCTGAAATTGAATTGATAAGCATAGCAGCTAAAAATCTCTGAGAGATGATGGAAAATCAGAGGATATACCTACATGTTCCCATCTCACATCATACAATAATATCAACAACGTATTAGACCTTACCGGGGTTCTATGGATAAATATAATGTACTAGGCCTTAAATGAGGGTCTGTAGAATATCACAAATCACACCGGGCCACTAGGGGCATCTGTGGTGCTCGCAACGACTAGGCCATCTATAGGCGTTGCGGGAGAGCAACATAGTACCAAAAAACTGAGTATAGCTCGAGGTGTAAATCAACTGTCATCAACCATGGACTATGTCAGCAAGATCTATATACACTCATCAAGTGAGGAGAATAAGCTAAGGTAGAAAGTACTCCTGACAAGAGACAAACAATAGCATATGAGTGATTTCTAAATATGAGACACAAGTTCGTTATGGATACTTATTTTATACAACTCATACGAGTGCCATTTTAGGTACGAAATCACGCCATAGAAAGAAGGGATATCCATTACATACCTTTCATTGTCTAATCGAAATAATCAACAACGTACCCAAATCATACAACACTTCAATTTATAAGAAAATGAAAATAGACTCATCGTCAACTAAATAAAACTAGATTACGGTGTATCGAGCAGCAACTCATCTCATAACGATAACCAAAATATCTCTATAGATTTTATTTTGTTCAAAATATAAACAACAACAACTAGGAATATAACCAGGTCCTTCTCATTAACTTCCATCCATAAGACATCATAGATATACCTCTAGAACAGTCCAACAATTATATCAATACATATATGACTTTCTGATATCCAAGTCCACAAGTTCATGCTTATATGACTTAGCTAAACAGATCACTAACACTCCTAAACTCTCCCTAGGCATTCTCTAAAGGTCCAAGAGTGATTCCAAGGTAAATACACCATTTACATCATCAAGAGCTAGCCTAGATGGAAGATAACACTTCTATGGTGTTGTGGAGTGATCAAGGATGGTTGTGAACAAATCAAAACTTGGATTTTGAGTTGTTTCTACTAGTTAAGGTAAGTAATTCATCCTCTTGGTTGTGCTTAAGTTTAATCTCATGTTAAGTTGTTGGGATGAAGAATCATGAACTAGAGCTTAAAATAAGAGGAGGTGTAGTTGCTTTGTTGTTGGGATGTTTTAAACCAATAACTATAACTTGTTATAGTAGGAACTCATGGAAAGCAACTTAGATATGATTTGTATTGTATTGTTGTGCTTGTCTAATTATTGTTATTAAATATTTAGAATTACATCACAAGCTAAAGGAAAAAGTAACTAGGAAACATGTTGAAGTTGTATTTCATGATGTTGGAAGTATGGATTGTTTTGGGTGTAATGTTTTGGTATTGGGTGGCTGGAAATCATGAAGAATAAGTTTTTTATGATGTTGTTATTATGAATATTGTTCTTGATTTGGAGAAGGTAAGGAAACATGGGAGATGCTATCCGATTTGCCGTAAAGTGAGCTTATCGCTCGATAACTAGTTGGTATGTTCCTTCTTGTTGACATGAGTATTGTTTGTTGCTGTAGATAGTTTTTGAAGAGGCATATTTCATCATCAATGTCAGTGCTTCCATTCCAAGGTATGTAAGACTTACATTCTTCTTCATTGTTGGCATGATCTAAAGTTAAATGTTATCTATTCGAATATTTCGTAAGAACTCATATTTCTAGAAAATACTTGCATGGTTATCCTTGATAATTGATATTGTGTTTATTCTCTACTTGTGAAATTGGTTATATGATCTTCACATATCCTTTGTCAAAAGTGTTTCCTTATAATCTATTGAGATCGTTGGATTTGTTCCCTTGTCGAGATTGTGTATCACTTCTCTTGATAGTCGTAGCTACACTAATAGTTCTGAGTTCATGATGAATTGTAATGCTTGATGTAAATGAGTTCCATAATGATGGACAGAGGGTTACCGACCATATGTCACCCCATCCTATTTCTATTAGTTTGTGAGGTCAGTCATGCATCATATATACATAGGTATCTATTTTATGACATCGAGCGGCGTTATAGTCGGCTAGGTACGACACTTATATGCGCACACCATTGCAGCTGGGTATGATAACACCGAGTCCTGTGTTAGGACCGGGTATGATAACACCGAGTCCCATGTTAAAGTCTGGTACGATAACATCGAGTCCCGTGTTAGGACCAGGTACAATAACATCGAGTCCCTTAATAGGGTTGGGTAAGATATGATATTGACATTGCCCCCAAAGTGTGGCTATATATAATTGGTTTTTAGTGATATTATACATGGCATATGCCTACCGTGGCCTCTGAGGTTCATGTTGTTTCGTTACTTCGATTTGCTCCTGTTATTATCTTCACTTATATGTCTTTATTTACCACCGATTGGGCAATTATGTATCATTATTTACCACCGGTTGGGCAATTATCACTGATAAGTTGGGCAGTTAGAATTACAACATTGATAGAGCAACATAGAATAAGGTTAGAAGATAAGAATGACCATTATGTATGTTGTAGCCCTTAGTGACATTTCAGGAGTTCAGGTTGATGCGTATCTCTCTCTTTTATGGTTACCTATTATTGCGTTTGATTTTCGCCTTACATATTCAATACATTATTCATATTGACGTCCCTTTGCTTGGGGATGCTGTGTTTCATGCCATGTAGGTTCAAGTAAGTGAGGAGCAAACCCGCTATTGTAGATCTCCTTCAGGGATTAGCCTTTGGTAGGTGAGCTCCACTTCTTCCTGGAGTATTGCCGAGTCAGGATCATGTTTATGTTTATTCCCTTTTGAGTACTTTGGGTATGTCAGGGCCCCTGTCCTGACTTATATATTATGTCGATGTTTCTTGTAAGAGGCTTTGTAGACTTGTCCTATGTTGTACAGTTTGTTCAGTACGACCTTGTAGATGTTGGTTAGAGATTATATTGGCCTTGTCGGCCTTAGTATGTATATATGCATAGGTTGGGTTCTTCTGTTTACAGGATTTGATGTGTTGTGTTACATTTACCATTCTAAGGCCTTGTGAGCCCAAACACTTGTACGTTCGCGTGATGATACGGGTACCGACCACACCCCCAAGGTTGGGGTGTGGCACTTACTTCACTTCAAGAAATTCTCCACATCAACCACAAGACAAAGAAGAACAATCTAACAAGCACCAAAGATTTCCCGGCGTTTGCTTCACCTGGATAGCCTTTGATTTTACTTTAGGATTATATGAGGACTGTTAGAGTGAATTTTAGGATGTCAAAGAATTGAAGAAGATGAAAAAATGAGACTTCCAAGTCATGCCACCAACTTATATAAAAAGATAAGCTTCCACCGCCTCAAGAGGGTCCCAATGAGGTTGCATGTGCAGTCTCATGAAATACAAATATATCTCTACTCCAATATTGTATCAATAAGGTTTAATGTGTTGGAAACTAGACTCGTAGACCTTCGATATGGTAGGTGGATCACCGCGTGACTCCACGTATATTGGGATAAAATCTCAGTGACATCTGACCCAAATTTCAGCGAACTTATGAACGTAATTTGCAATGACCTTTTGCCAACTTTTGTTTTACAACTTGCTTGACTTTTAAGCTTAAGATATAAATATTTTATAATTCAAATACCTTATAAAAATCCATTCTTAGAATATTAAGCACTCCCAATATCACCACGAAAGTACGAGCTATTACAACCACTTTCCGTTGGCGAACTTCGTCGAAAAGTATTTTCTTTGATTCATTTAGACTCAACCTCCCACGACACTTATTTAACACTTGTTTAAAATTGTCTTTATTCATAATAGAGACCTTAACCCTTCCGGGTTTTATTTTCTTTATTTATGATGCATTATAACACGAAAATATAGGATGTAACATCCTCCCCCTTAGAAACATTCATCCTCGAATGTAGAAGCATACATGGAACGAAACTGAATCCAAAGGGTTTTGAGAAAATTTGGAAATAGTCTCCTCTATATGCTGGACTATATCCAACTTGTCACGCAACTAGGAAACATAATATATATGCCACACAGGGCCATAATCAATCAACATCAACTTTTGGCTCCACACAACCATCAACTTTAATACAAACATCACAAAGCTATAACTTACCTCATATATATACATCTCTATATCAGATTTATACTGCAATTTTTCAACTTGAATACCCTCTAATCATAAAATACTTCCATAATATAGATACATGAAATACTAGATGCACTGACTCTAATTTCAGAGGCAACTCTAACTCATAGGCCACTTGGCCTATTCCTCGAACAATTCTGTACCCAATGTACCTTTAGCTAAGCTTTCCTTTCTTACTAAATCTCATTACACCTTTTATTGGCGACATTCTCTGGAAGACCCAATCATTTACACAAACTTTAGATATGGGCGTCACACATCCATAAATGATTTTCAATGACTCTGCGCTGTTAAAAATCGCTCTTGAAGGGGATTTACTTTTTTCTACAGCCTGGTGGACCAAAATAGGTCTAAATAACTTTTATCCTCCCACGTCGAACCAACCAATAAAAGATTTTCACCCCCGGCTATAAAAGGCCTCATAAAGAACCATTTTGATACTGGAATGGTAACTTCTATTATATGTGAACTTCAATAAGGTGTAAATGATCATCCTAATTCCATTTATAATCTCGAATACATGCCCGTACCATAACCTCGAGCATCTGAATTTTGCGCTCGGCCTGACCGTCTGTCTGGGGTGAAAAATTATACTAGGGTTCACCGGTGTCCCCCAAACCTTTCTGGGAGGATATCTAGTAGTTGACTGTAGCTTGGGCTCTTCTATATGATATAATAAACATCAGAATGTTATGAAGTCACACGGTCTCCTTAATGTACAACTTTTGCATAATTCTCGACCGTATGAAGGGCTCTATCTGGCAAAAAATGGGTCAACTTTGTAAGTCTGTCGACCATCACTCACATGAAGTCATATTTCTTATAAGAATGGAGTGAATCTATACTGAACTTTAGATTAACCACCTCCCATTTTTTAGTCGAGATCTCTATTCTTTGTACTCGCCCTCTGGGCTTCTGATGCTCTATCTTTACTTGCTGACAATTAGGACACTGTACCACAACTTGGCAATGTCCTTCTTCATATAATTCCACCAGTATATATATTTGATATCATGTTACATTTTCGTCAAACCAAGATGAATGTAATAGTGAGAATAATGTACTTCCGCCATAATCTTACCCCATAGACCAGCTATATTTGGGGAACACAATCAACCTCTGTATCGGAGAACTCCGTCTCCCTTAACATCAATAACTCAGGATCCTCGTATTGTCGTGCCTTTACCCCTATCACAAAGGATAATACTGCTATATTCTGCACCACAACTCTACCATCATCGGAGTCCATAAGTTGATCTCACAAACTTGCTAACTAATGAAGCTCTTTGGCTAAATTTCTCTCTTCTCTGCCTCTAGGTAGGCTAAGCTACCCACAAATCTCATCTTATGTTGCCTTGAAGGCTGTCACTTTATTTTGTTGGATTTTCTCTCTAAGCTATAATAGGACACAATCCTTATACTGCTACTCTCACCTCTACCACTGAGGGTGATACTACTGAGTTATGAATGGTAACTTTTCTATTATCTTAGTCCAATAGTCGAACCCTTAAGCCGACTCGTTGATGCAACTCTATAGTCTTGCTCTTCTACCACTTTCATGGGACACTCTTTTGTTGTAGTCGAACTTCTGAATCATTTCCCTCCCGTGGAGGACCATGTTCAACTATATCATCTTGGTTCATATTTACTTACTTTTCAATCCCAAGGATGGTTACCCTCTTTAACAAGACTCATGCATCTCTGAGCTATCGTGACTCATTCTAGAGGACGCTTTTACTATTAATAGAAGAAACTCATCCCAAATTCAGCTATTGCTGCTTGAAGATATACTAGAGATTCTTATGGTTATAAAATATGTCACGCCATACCTCAAATGGGTGCTCAACTGTTGTCGACCCTTAGTCATGGGTCTATAAATCTCCTTGTCTTTCCAAACTGCTCTTACGTGTAAAGAATCTCATTTCCTTATTCATTATATGTACGCGCATTAAGAATGTATTAACTTGTCTCAGTCTCTACTATCCCAGAGTTTCTTACATACACAACCTCAAGTATTATTCTAGGTTCTAATTTGGTTCTTTATTCTACCAACATAGTTAGTAATAAGCTTGTTAACGTGCTTTCGTATTGGGTACAACTCATATTATGAAGGAATAGACGTTATTGGTCGACTTTTCTATAATTCTTTCCTTGACTCACTGTACCCAGAGTAAATTCTCCTCCCTCATCTCTAGCTAACATCCTTTATCAATATAATTTTAGAATGAAACTTCTCGTTCATGTTAAGCTACAAGCTTATTATTATATATCCCTATAGGGTATTGGGCACTTTTAAACTGTCCTCAGTTATCCTTACTCATTTCCACTTCCACTTTCGCTCTGACAACATCAATTTTGTGTAAAACCTTTAACTGTTTGCATCAATTTCTAGGATTCATGCCCCCTTTAAATTTTGATATGCTTTATGATAGCCTCTTTCTGTTGTTACTTTCTGTTTGAAATGCTTTTAGAGAGTTGTGATCGTTTACTTGTAAAACTGAAACTTCTTGCTCTCGGACAATTTTGTAATATACAATTCTGTATCGTTTGACAGCTCGTCTGGCCTTTCAACGACCGGAGCATACCACATGTATATAATAAACTTAACATAGAACCATCTGGGCCAACAAGGCCACAGAATGACAAACACAATAGAAACTCGAATAGGATGACCTGTAGCAATAGATAGCTAATCAACACACACACACACACACACACATATATATATATATAGGTCCGACAAGGCCATTCCAAGAATACCAACAGTTGATAAGGAGGCCGTCAAGGCTGTACAAAATAAATATACAATGACAACTAGTCTACAAACCTCTATGAGTACTATAACATATCATCATGTCGGGATAGGGCTCCGCCGTACCCAAAATAACTATAAACATAAGCAACATGGCCTACCAACTATGTATAGCAACTCTAGGAAAATAGAGTGCGATGAACAACCACTGAATAAAATAGCCTACTACAGAGGTGAGTCTATTTGTCCACCTGCACCTACAAGCATGAAACACAACGCCCCAGCAAAAGGGACGTTAATACGAAAGAATGTACTGAATATGTAAGACATAAATAAACGTAAATAAGGGAATTAATGAGCAAACGAAACCAAAGGAAACAACATGTAACTAAGTAGTGTCACTGTGGACCATACTATACATAAATGAGATATAATAGCATATATAATGCCGTAGTCCTCTGTGGGCAATACCTTCTATATATTATATCGCGTATATAGTAGGCCTCTATGGGCAATATCCTTAATACCATATCTGTATAGGTTGCGTATATAATATCATAGGTCTCTGTGAGTAACATAGATACGTAATACATATACATGAAAGTCACTTAATGAACACATAATACTCTTTTAACCCGTCGGAGTGACGTAAGGTCGTTACACCTCTGACTATCCTTATGTGGTTAACATATCATATTACAGTTCTATATGAATCAATAAAAAGCGATAAACCATACCATTTTTAGTTTTCAGAAACCAATAAGGAACCATGTTATGTCAATATAGAAGTGATACTATAGAGTGCGGAAAGCACTCCCGACAAGGGACATATAAAATACAATAACAAATTGGTTGAATAAAGCACAAGTATATTCTTAACGACTAGGAGTAGAGTCTTTATTGAGGAACATTTCATTGTTGAAGTTTCTATATCGATCATGCCAAAAGAAAGGAGAGTAGGCCCTACATAACTTATCGCTTGACCAACTCTACTCCTACAAAGTCTCACTCACTATACAATCTTCGACCTATGCAATAGAGATAAGTTGGGTCAAGATCAAGTCGATAGTTTCGCGATTACTTCATCACGACATTCCATCAAACACTTAACGTACAAAATTCTCATATGTTATTTTCATGGCTATTCAAAATATTTACTTCTTCTTAATCACTCACAACAAGTTCACGATTACTACGCTTCTACTTCCCAAAATTCAGCTACAATTACCACAAGAATTTAACCAAAACAATCCCACATCTAACATTGCACCCACCTTAGGATTTAGCTAGTTTTCCACAAGTTATTTGTCTCATTTGATCAAGCTAAGCTGGGGGAAGTTAAAGGACATTAAGGAGTAGCTCAAACTTACCTTAAAAAAACCTAGAACTCTTCTAGACTAAGCCTCCTTCAACTTCAAGAGATTCCAAGCTCAATCTAACCAATAGGAGAGGATCTTTGAGATAATCTAGTCTTCTTAAGGGAGAATTTACTTCACAAGCTTAAGGGATGGCTCTTAATTGATGTACAAACCCTTGGTAAGTATTTGGGGTCATCTAGGGTGTGAGGGGGTCGAAAATGAAATAAAACAAATGAGGCTTCGAAGATTAACATTTATATAGCCTTTCCATCGCCTCCCATATACGGGAGGATCTGTGCCGAAGATCACCATCTGCGGCTGCAATTCGCACTACAGATGTTGGTAGGGAGGTGGAAAATTTATGGCCCAGATACTCAGCTTGATCTATGAAGCGGAATGGGTTCTGCAATGCTAAATGCTTAGCATATCATCCTATCTTTGTTAAAATTTGTCGAAATATGATTCCTTCCATCCAAATGACTTCTAACCTTCTGAGAACATTCTTAACACCCTTGTAAATCATACGAGACTCTAGGAAATGATTTTGAGTCACCGGGGTTCAAGTTGGCTAACTACGCTCTTATTTGCGTAAAAAACTAGGGGTGTAACATCCTTCCCTCCTTAAGAACGTTCATCCCCGAATGTGGAGCTAAAATTCTAACTCTAGGATTGTTAAGAATTTCGATAGAGTTTTCTCTGTAAATAGTACTATCCAAAACTTTTCAAGTAGTCAGAATACATATCCAATGCCACACAATGCCATAAAATAGCATAACATAACAATATCGGGCCCACACAATTGTTTATCTCTTCAGGAATAAAAAAGGTTAGCCATAACTCACCTCAACCGTCAAGAGCCAAAATTTGGGCTGCATCTGCCACATATGTATCAACAGCATTACCTATACAAGGCATACAAGATAAGCTTGATAGATAAGATTGAAAGAGGGAAATCGTATCGCATGAGTGTCGATATAAACCTATAGTCTAAAACAGATAAAGGTATCTAGACTTCATGTCCTTTTCAGCCTCCCACGTCATCTCTTCCACATTATTGTTCCTCGACATCACTTTAATGGAGTTTATTTCTTTGGTCTATAGCTTGCGGACCTGACGATCTCATATGGAAACTAGAGTCTCCTTATACGATAAGTCCTATGTAATCTGAACATCCTCTATAGGGGTAACATGAGAGGGATCTCTTTTGCACTTTCAAAGCATAGAAACATGGAACATGGATGGAATTCTACCAACTCCGGGGGTAATTCAAGCCTATAAGTCACCTAGACAATCCTCTGAAAAATCTTATACGGTCCAACATACTTGGGCTATACTTTCCCTTCTTACCAAACCCTATCACACCCTTCATAGGTGATACCTTTAGGAACACCCAATCTTTAACAACAAACTCTAGGCCTCTGCGTCGATTATCTGAATAGGACTTTT
The DNA here is from genome assembly GCA_029783415.1 of Anisodus acutangulus. Taxonomy (NCBI): domain Eukaryota; kingdom Viridiplantae; phylum Streptophyta; class Magnoliopsida; order Solanales; family Solanaceae; genus Anisodus; species Anisodus acutangulus. The sequence continues at coordinate 28,243,872 of CM056507.1, read as the reverse complement.
GCCAATTCTGGGCAGTTAATAATCGCTCCTAAATTAACTTTACCTTTTCTACTACTTGATATACAAACTCAGGTCCCAATAACTTTACTTCACCCATTTCAAATCAGCTGATAGGAGATTTACACTTCCACCTATACAAGGCTTTATACAGAGCCAACTTGATGCTGGAGTGGTAGCTGCTATTATAGGCAAACTCAATTAGCGGAAAATAATCTTCCAAACTCCCCTTGAAGTCCAAGACACAATCCCGTAACGTATCTTCAAACATCTGAATAGTGTGCTCGGCTTGTCCGTCTGTCTGTAGGTGGAAATTTGTGCTGATATTAACCTAAGTAACCAAACCTTTCTGAAAGAATTTCCATAAGTTAGATGTATACCTCTGTTAGATATAATGGAAACTGGAACCCTATGAAAATGAACTATCTCATTGACGTATAGCTTAGCATAATCTTCAGCCGAATACATAGTTCTGACAAGTAGAAAATAGGCTGACTTTGTAAGCCTATCAATGATACCCAAATGGAGTCAAACTTCCGATAAGAACGAGACAACCTATAATGAAATCCATATTGATTACCTCCCATTTCCAAGTAAGAATCTCTTTATCCTGAAGCAAACCACTAGGTTTCTAATGCTCATAATGTAAATCAGCCCTCGAACTTAAACTCCCAACATAAGTCGAGAAGAGATTTGCAAAGAGTGCCAACAATAGCACACTATTCTACACTTATATGCCTAACATGGCATGGAAAATGGAATGGAGTTGGAGTTGTCATATGAAGATCTAGGAAGCAAGTTCTATTCGGCCTTTGTATGCAGGTCTTGGCCGAAGACCATGTTTTGTTTTACCTTATCTTTTATTCTTAGCTTAGCTTCTAGTTCTCCTTAGGACACGATATAACGTGTAAATAACTCTTAGCTTCCATTAGGACATAGTTAATGTACCACGTAATAAAGGGACAAAGCCGAGTGCTCCTCTAAAAAGGTGACAAGGCCGTGTAAAGTTGTTCAAGCCAATGTGGCAAGGACAAGATGGATGACTAGGTCGAAAGTGACAAGTTGGCAAAGACAAGAATGGTCTAGAAGACGAGGCTTCCAAAAATACAATTCATGAACCAACTTGAGGACACCAACAATATGAAGTGTTAGTCGAAATACTCCCTTATCCATTCGGCCAAGGCACACAAATGCATGGAATGGAAGATTCTAACACATTCCATGAAGACGAGGTTGTTGGAAGAATTAAGTTCGTGAATATTGTTACATAGGAGACAACAATTTCGGCCTAGGGAAGAGGAAGGGTTGGCCGAACTCCCTTGGTCACCAAGTCAATACAAATGCGTCCACATTAGGTGTTAGTTTGTGTCTTTTCATTTGCTTTCTAGAATAGTCTCTTTTGTACTATAAATAGAGGCCTTAGGCCGTTGTAAAAATTAGAGTTTGTTGATATATAAAAGTCAATTTTACTCAAAAGCTAAGGTATTCAACTTGTGTGTTATATACATTAGTTGGTCCTTGTGTGAGCCAAACCCCTTATTGTAAGTTGAAGCTAGGATTGTGTGACCTAGTTAAAACCAAGCTAAGGTTTCTCTTCAGTTTAAGTCTTGATTGAGACTGTGTGACCTAATCAATACCCAAGCTCGAGGAACTCCCTTAGTGGTAAGTGAATGTTGGAACTGTGTGGACCAACCTATCCTAAGCTTCGGGTTACTAAAAGGGCTTCCGACCAACCTCACTTGGCTAATTAACAGGCTTGTACTTAGCAACCCCGGTCTTGTCCTTGTGGAATTGGCCATACTCATCTTGGTGTCGACCCGGGAAATAAAACCCCCATGTCTCTATCCTTGACATATCATCCGCATCCCACTAAAACCATAACAACCATACACTTAGCCAAAATTGAACCAACCAACACTTGGTGTGTACTCGGATTTTCATATCGCATTTCGTGTTCATTCCTTGTCCAACCACTTCATTCTTTCTACCACCACATCCCAAAAGACTCCATAAACATCCCCATCAAAGGTCCCCAACCGAAACCACCCACAAAGTCCTGTCCAATCCCAACAACACCAACCAATCCGCATAACACACCTTGCCGGGAACCTCACTATTTCAGATCTGTTCCTTCACCTTACCACCGTCCAACGATAAAACCCCAATCATCAATACAACCCTCAACACATCTGAAACACTCCCACAAAACCCCTAAGTCTGTTTCCAAGCACAACTACCCGAAATAGTCACCAAGTACCACCCCATCTGGCCAAACTTAGAACCCAAGAACCCTATTTCACATCCATTGTCGCGTCAACTAGTTCCCTGCTGAACTTATCCCCACTTACCCTCACTTACCCCTCTGTACTTACATCAGCTCAACCTTAGCCTGTTGGCAATTAGTATATTGGTTACAACCCCTATAAAAATTCCTTTTTATATCTTTTTGTTAGTGTGCTCATTAACTTCATGATACATATTAGGACATATTAGGTAGGATATTACGGACAATGGACTTTGGTCGTAATTGTGTCTCATAGTTCTGCTGTATTGGGAATACACACATGGCTATGGTATCCAAGGGCTCTTCTTCCATTAAGCTCAAGGGTCGCAATTTTGCTTCGTTAAGTATCCTCCCAACCTTTCTTGAAAATGAAGCTTTTATTATGATGTTCCTTATCTCTCCAAATGAAGGATGACTCTATTCAGTCCTGAATCTTAAGAATACCATTCCTTGCATTCATTAGTCAAGTTTCAATTAAATTGATCGATGCTTTCCTTAGACTTATTCCTTTTCTTAACTTTCACCCTAGATTACAATTCTACTTAATTTCAATACTATAACATCGTCGGTACATGAGATCCTTTAGAATACTTAAACCTTCACTCTCTTCATGAACTTAGCCTTACTTATCAACCAGTGTTCTAGGACTCTTATGGTTCACAGTGCTTCAATTGTGAATACTCCATTGATAATATCATCAAAATTCTTATTCAGGGTTTGAGAGAAAAACCTTTATGTTCCTTCTCACTTAGCTATACATAATCTTCTTTATTTACTTATTTTTACACTTGTCCATTCATTCGCTTACTTATCATACATTATTCATCCTAAAACATCCTGGGTATACATTCTTAGTCTCAAACATTACTGCTGATTCCATATTTGATAGTACTTATCTTATAAAGAACGAGTTGTTAAGTTATCCGCTTATGAAGTTCAAACTAGATTCTGGGAGGGAAGGGGTTCAATATTCGGCTATACCCAAACCGGGTCGTCGTACTTAAATCTTAAATACGAACTCCTTTGCTAGACTTAGGACTAAGACTTTTTGTCGATTGCGCTCTGAGATGAGATTTTCTTAATCACGCTGAGCTGTAAGTCCGTTACTCTACTTATCTAGTAAAACCTTTGATCGATTCAATGATGCTTGCAGATATCTTTACTTGCTTGACATTTTGTCTTCTCTATTAGGTCATTATCCCTTAACATACCTTTCTAATGTTTACTTGGTATACCTAGACTCGTTGACTCATTTTTCTTGCTTCTTTATATGTATACTTCAATCTTTACTCATTGTTACTTCCATCTACATACTTTACTGAAAGTCGTCACCTATTTCAATCCAATTTGTGGCATACCCAAATCTCTTTGGTTTGCCATAATTAGGTCTTTCACTGACCGATTGCTCAATCATTTTTCTTTTCGTTTCCATTTTAGGTTATCTTGGGGGGGGGGGTTTCTTGTTTCTAATGTACTTCTCATACTGATTTCCCGAACATTGAAGGTCTGGTACCTCTTATCAAAGGGTCCTTGTTGCCCCTTTACCATTATGGGTTCTTGCATTGCTTCAGAATACTCACACCTTTATGAAATCTATATAATCATAGCCTCGATCACTTTTATCCTTCTCATTATAATATGCCAGTTTGTCGTTAGCATACCCACTTTCATCTCCAAACTTCGTCATGTCACTCATTTTGTGCTTCCATTCATCTACAAGATTGCCCTAACTAATCACTATCATTCCAAAGTTCCCATCATTATTTGTCTCCAACAAGCTATTTTTACCCAAGGGGTATCTAGGATTATGTCATATTGGCCAAAAAGTTCGAAGGTTTTGTTAGTTCATTGCCTATCGCATGCTTTGGCTTACCAATACCACGATATGAAATTTCCAATGGTAAGCGATATGACAACTTTATGACTAGACAAATGGTTTATACCACCTTCTATAATCATGAATAAACTAACCCTCATGTGCGACTTGGGGTTACTATTATGGATGCATCATCCAACGACATATTCCTCACACATATCCACAACCAACCTTAATAAAACTTACTTGGGAAAACCCATCCTTATGGACGATATCCTGGGGTTATCTCCAACCCTTTATGCAAGGTATGACTACTTGGATCATGGGTTCATAAGATATTCTCTTATTTACATCGACTAATACTCACCGTGAGACGGGTAGGTTCTCCCAACCTTCCTTAATATTCCAACCATACTTTCTACATTTCATCGTCATAACCTATCTTCGTCCTACCATCTTTCCCAGAAAACTTGGGCTTTCATAGAATCGCTGGGGTAACTTAACATAGTATGTTTGGGACCCACCTAACATAACCATCTGAAAGAGGATCACATTACATATCTTATCACTATATCAGGCAGGGTTTCACATTTTTTTGGCCTACCAACGTACGTATGATGATTTAACTATCGTTTTACCCTTACAATAACAACTTATCGTTATTAGGGTGTCTCATTCCATAAGTGGTACCATATAAATAATTCCATAAAATAAGAGTCATGTCAATAATTCCAATATTAAACAAGTCAATATTAAGTCTATAAGAGGTAGTGGTACCGACACCTAAACAATATTATACCTCAAACATCATCAGGACTCGAGGTCCATCCGTTCCATTACCCTTAGCTTTATCGATCAACCTAGGACACTCACGAATCCTGTGGTCTTGACTGCCACACCAATAACAACCCCCTATAACTTTGTAACATAATCCAATATGTGCTTGACCACACTGACTATAAGGCGGTCGGGGCGACCTCACTCGACCTACACTACTCTGTCCCTGTGATACTGATGTTTGTGAACCCTGTTTTGGCCTTATCCCTAAAATCTGATCATATATCTTTAGCTCATCATCAGTTTGTTTTCTATGAACTCACCAATCATCCTGGCCCTCTTAGCCCTCTCACTACCATCAGCTGGGTCAAATTCTATAACCATCGGCAGTTCCTGATAGCAAATTTCTCTAGCTTGTGAACTCCTTAACCCTTCAAGGGGTCTATCAATATTAGCTGCTCTAGGGAGGTGCCATGCTTGGAGGCTACAAGCAGGGTCAACACCTATACCGCTCTCCTAACATCCTCATTTGAAGCAGCTGATGGTAGAACTGGTGATACGAAAGCTTCCCTCAGCCCCTCTGGTGCTACTGGGGTCGAAGAGAGCTGGAAATGCGACTCACTCATATATTTTGATGGATCTTCTCCATAAAGGCCGCCCTAATCTCATCCCCTCTCAATCATCCTCAAATCCCCCACTAGTCATTGCCCTACAGGAAGAAGTCATCGCTGTAACTATGATATTACACCCCATGTTTCATGCATTATCGTTATCATAATGTTAGCCAACATAGGCTCGGAGATGGTAAGATACCTTCAAGAGGCTAATAAAGGCTTATGGAAGTGTTGAGTAACTTTTGGGAAAGCTTGAGACTAATCGGATCGGAAGATATAAGTTTTGACAAAGTTCGCCGAAGGAAGTGGATTGTAATAGCCCATACTTTCGGGGTAAGAATAAGAGTGCTTAATGTGATAAGAAGTTCTTGTTATGAGTAACGTTAATCATACAATAGTCGTATATTAATCTTTTAAGTCAAGTAAGTTGTAAAACAAAAGTTGGCAAAAGTCATCGCAAGCTACATTCGTAAGTTTGCTGAAATTTGGTTCAGATACCTCTGATGTTTTCTCTCAATCTACTTGGATTTATAGGGTTATCCACCCACCAAATTGAAGGTTTATAGGTCTATATTTTGGCGCATTAAACAAATTATCGATACGATGTCAGAGGTTAGAGATATTTACATTTTTATTGGACTACAGAGACTGCCAGATAAGCAGCCAAGGGAGCTCCATACCGCAGGTGTAGCTCACCATAGGCTGCACTCAACGAGCTAGATGGTGGCGGTGGAACTCCTACTTAAGCCTTGAAGCACTGGACATTTCCCCAATTAGTTTTTTTCCACTCCAACACGACCTAAAACTCCTCGTAAGATCCTCCAAAGGTTCTCCCACCATCTAGGCCCAAACCCAAGAGGTTCCAAGGTAATTCTCCCTTCGAGAAGGTCATGGAGCTAGAAGAGCTCGGTTTCTACGCTTCATAGCTAAGTTGTAAAACAAAAGTTGGCAAAAGTCATCGCAAGCTACATTCGTAAGTTTGCTGAAATTTGGTTCAGATACCTCTGATGTTTTCTCTCAATCTACTTGGATTTATAGGGTTATCCACCCACCAAATTGAAGGTCTATAGGTCTATATTTTGGCGCATTAAACAAATTATCGATACGATGTCAGAGGTTAGAGATATTTACATTTTTATTGGACTACAGAGACTGCCAGATAAGCAGCCAAGGGAGCTCCATACCGCAGGTGTAGCTCACCATAGGCTGCACTCAACGAGCTAGATGGTGGCGGTGGAACTCCTACTTAAGCCTTGAAGCACTAGACATTTCCCCAATTAGTTTTTTTCCACTCCAACACGACCTAAAACTCCTCGTAAGATCCTCCAAAGGTTCTCCCACCATCTAGGCCCAAACCCAAGAGGTTCCAAGGTAATTCTCCCTTCGAGAAGGTCATGGAGCTAGAAGAGCTCGGTTTCTACGCTTCATAGCTAAGTTGCAACTTGTTTCTAATTAAAGGAGAGCTTGTTAAAGGATGGTTATTAAGGTTAAAGGTAAGAATCTCTATCTTCTTCATGTACATAAATTCATATGAGTTTTGGAGTGTTGTTTGTTAGGAGCTTGTAAAGTTATAGTCAGAACTCGTAAAGTTGTGTTGGGTTGTTATTGTGCTGCACGTATAAGACTATGGATATGATGTTGAGTTGTATACAAAGTTGTAATTATCGATTTAAGTGTTAAATTGATTAGTAATTCTATGAGGGAAGAAGGAAGTATTAGAAGGATCTTGTGGTGATGATAAATATTAGCTACCATTGTTAGAGATTAGGGACATTTTACGCACACTAGGTTCTCAATGAAATGTCTAAGTGAATTAACTCATGGTTTATTGATCCGTCATTAATATGGACCATTCGTATAATATAGATAAACGTCCGTAGGGTGGATGAGGACTCATGGGATCCGTTAGCTAAGGTGACAACATATGTTAAGACTCACTTTCCTTCTTTTTGGCATGCCCTTCCAAATAGTACTTTATTCTTAAGATGGAAATTGCTAATGTATTTCATTCCTATTGAAGTATTACATGACTCTTAGTTGTCCCTTGTCGGGAGTATTTTCCGCACTTTATAGTATCTTTCACTTATGACATCTTATTGTTCCTTGTTGGTTTCACGACATCTAAAAACATGTTAGCTACGTAATAGTTGTCAGAGGTGTAACGACCTTATGCCACTATGACCATGTTCATGGTGTTCCTATGATGGTTCTCATGCATGTATAGATAAGTATTATGTATTTCTATCACCCACAAAGGCATACAACGTTATATACGCGATCTATATATGTATGGTACCACTAATTAGTTGGTTATGATAATGATGATGTTTCCCATAGAGGCTTATGGCGTTATATACGCAGTATATATATATATAAATATATATATATATTATAAATGTGTACTAATATAATTGTCCAAAGAGGACTATGGCATTATATACACGATTATAATATATTTATGTATATTATGGCCCACAATGGCAAGTCTCGAGTTACAAGTTGATCTTCTTGACTCTTATCTATTGATGTCTTACTTATGCTCTTACTGCGTTACATATACAGTACATCTTTCATACTGACATACCTTTTATCGGGGGACTCTACATTTTATGCCCGCATGTCTAGGTACACTGATTGACAACCCCAACAAGTAGGATCTCAACTCAACTGTGGCGTTGGAGCACTCCACTTATTTCAGAGGTACTGGTCTGACTCGGTATGGTCTTATATACATATTATGGGTATGGAGGGGCCCTGTCCCGACCTATTTATTTAATGTGTTATGCTACACTTAGAGGCTTGTAGACTTAGGTATTATGTACAATGGTTTTGTATGGCTTTACCGACCTTCATGTTGGTTTGTTGATGTTGACCGTGGCCTTGTCGACCTTGTTATACATAGTTGGTCGTGAGGTCTCATATTACTAGCTATTATGTTCAGATTTCCTTATTATTGTCATTGTGAGGCCTTGTCAGCCTAGACAGTTGTATATTCATGTTATGGTATAAAAGTGGTACACTCAGGCCGTTCAAACACTAGGTGCTGGCCACCCCCTAAGGTTGGGTGTGACAAACTTATTATCAGAGTAGGTCAGTCCCAGGGAATGTAAAAGCCATGTCTAGTAGAGTCTTTTTTATGGGTGTGTTGTGCACCATACTTATAAGCGAGAGGTTGCCGGGCATTTAGGGATGGTTTCTGTTCTTTCATCTCATAGATCCTGTAGTAGAGTTGAGTTTTCAGAATTCGAGTCTAACTCATGCTTTATACTATTTTAGTAATGCCAATTACCAGAAAAACTTCGGTTAGTTCACATTCTTAGCCAGTAAATGGAATATCCCTACCAGACTATATTGATACGCCAGAGGTGCGAGTATTAAGTGAAAGTTTCAGAGTGTGAGCATTTATCTCACTTATGCATAAGAGATAATTAAAGCCTACAAAGGTAAAATGTTGGTTTTAGGATACAAATGAGTAAAGTAAAGGAATTACAGAGTACCTGAACGCAGAGGATTGTAAGGAGATTGATATATAGGTAGAATGATGTAAGTATTGTTATCTTGTCGTCAGTAGTGGTAGAACTACAATGAGAAATACCCATTCCAGCTTGTGATTTACCAACATCGATAAACCTAGTTTTATAAAGAAGTGAGATCTCGGGAGCTAGTAAAGGTTAGAGTGATCTTTAGTATGGTTAGTACTGAAGAATAGTAAAACTACGTTAAAGGCACCACTTTAGAAGATATATACATGATGTACTCGGGAATTGTTAGTTGGATATGACCTTTGAAGATCTTGAAGATTTAGGGGCCAGGTATTGGAATCTTGGTGTGCAAGGTCAATGTTTCCCCTCAGGGAGGCTCTTGTTTAAAGCAAAGTAGAAATAGTAAGTGCCGTAAAGATAAAGAAGGAAGAGTTAAAAGCAAAAAAATATTTTATTACAATTATTCTGATTACGGTAAGAAGTGAGATTGATAGCAAAGGGATGATACAGGTATATGTAGGACATATGAGCAATATGAGGAATAACAGAGAGTCATACGATAAAACATAGTAATATGACAAGTTAGTAGCCAAGTAAACAAGAAGACTAGAAGAAGTAAATATTGAGTTGAGAAGAATGTGTTATGAGACTAAGTATCTACTATGAGAATTGAATAACCAAATGTCAACAGAACATGCTGAACGGATGATTTAGCTCCCTGAATTAGAAAGTATCGATATTGAGAAATTTTCCCAGTTAAACGGAAAAGAGTTGGAACCTTGAGAGATTGTTATAATGAAAGATATTGAGAAGTTGCAAGGTAAGCAATAAGAAAATAAACTGCAAAAAGAAGGGGTAATCCTTAAAGGTTATCAAGAAAGAAGTCTTAAAGATTAAATGTCCTAACTAGAAGAGAAAGAGTCTATTGAGACTGAGAATTCCAGTTACGAACACATGACGTTCTATCCATGTAAATGGTTTAGTAATCCCGAGTAAGAGAGAATTGTGTTAGAGTAAATTGTAAGTTGTTAAAAGATAATAGCAGTATGGAAGGAGTTGACACAATAATATGACATTTCAGGACTGAAATATCTGCGCACAGAGAGTGGTCTTCCTCCTATAGGGAAGATAGGACGATACAAGATCGTATAGAACTCACATAATGGTTTAATAAAAAGATGAGAAGGTTATGATGAAGAAGTTTTAGGATGAATCAGTTAGTGTCATCCAAATTTGACGAATGTGACATGACTATAAAATGAGATGTAAGTATGAACACTAAGAAAGGAATGGTAGCAACCTCCTGGTTAAAGGAATTAAGCAACGGTAAGAGCCATTGAATATATAAGGCTCAAAAAAGAAGAGCATGGTCCGTAAGAGTAGAAAAAGCTATATAAGCTCAAAAGGGTATTCATAATTAATGAATGATAGGCATAAATTGAGTTAAGATGGAAGATGATGCATGTAGAACCTAGAAGAATGCTAGCCATGAGGTCGGAAGAGCCGTCGGTTGATACAAAATTTTACAGTATGGAATGGTCTAAGAGCCTGAAGTTTTAACCTCACCAGCACGTGATCACAACTCTCAAGAGATAATTCAAATTGAAAATAAAGACACAAATGGGGATAGCATAAAGTAAATCACGCTACGGAGCTGGGAAACTTGGAATGAACGCAAGCAATTAAGGAAGTACTCAGAATTGGTATTGTCAGAGTGAAAATGGATCTGAAGGTAAGGAGGATAATAACGGGTAGTTAAAAGTGCCCAAGATCCTATAAGGATATATGACGACAAGATTGCTAAAAGTATATTGTTAAAAGATGTTAGCTAAGAGGTGAAAAAGGAGAAATTACTCCAAATACAATGGTTTAAGTATATGTATATATCTAATAAGGAATATGTCAATAACTACCGTTTGATGTGTTGGTTGAATAAATGACCAAGATTATAACATTGAGTGGATCTTAAGGCCAAAGTATATAAGAAACTCCTGGATGATAGAGGTTGAAATAAATCAATGTATTGTGATGCGCATACCCAGAATGAATGAGAAAATGAGGTCGATTACGCTTAAGAACAGTTAGGAAAGCCAATGAAAGTTTTGGACTCATAACTCAGGCCATCAATAATGAGCATGCATTAGAGGTATGACGTGATATCTTTAGGCGACAATAGCTAAAAATAGAGGAAAGTTTCTCCTACTAATGGTAAAGGCATCCTCCAGGACAAGTTGCAATGATACAGAGACCTATGAGTCTTCTTAAAAGAGAGTAACACTTCTTGGGAGTGAAAAGGGTAAATAAAGGCAAGCCTAGATGATATAGCAGAATAAGGTCCTTCTTTAGAGAAAAACGGTTCAGAAGCCGTAATTACTAACTAGAACTTAGCAATAGCTCCCTTAGTGGTCAAAGTAAAAAAATAATAATATAGGGATTGTATCATATTATATTTTAAAAGAGAGAGTTTAACAGAATAATGCATTAACCTTAACATAAGAAAGGATTTATGGGAAGCTTAGCTTATCTAGAGGTTGGGGAAAGAGAAGGTAGCTAAAGAGCTTTAGTAGTTAGCAAGTTTAAGGGTCCAATTTCAAGGCTCTAATAATAATAAGGTCGTGATATAGAAGGTAGCAGCGTCGTCCCCGTGGCAAGGGTAAAATAGTAACAATATTAGAATACATAGTCAATACTATTAGAAAAGAAAGTCCTATGGAAAAGGAAACCAATATTTGAGTTAAAAGTGTCAATTATGTGTCCTAGATTTAACTATTTTCTGGAGCAAGGTTTGAGTAGAGGCACATTATTCCCGCTATCCTATTTCACTTAGTTCGATGAAGATGTACCAGGGTACTAAAGGCATGTATTGATGTAATAACACGAAGAGGAGTATTGCCGAGTTTTGGCATAATAACCCAATGGTTAGTAGGTAAAGGTAGAATATCAAGGCCTAGAGGGCTAATCCAGAGAATAAAGTTTCCGACGAAGGAATAGAAAGGTAGTTCAAAGGTAAAGTTCAGTATGAGTTCACATCGCTCTTATTAGAAATGCTACCCAGATGATTGATGGTCCACATATTTATAAGATTTACCCATTTCTCACCAGAATGAGCTATTCACACAACCGAGGATCATACAAGTAAAATATATAGAAGAAGACCGTACTACTTTAGGACATTATAATATTTATTATCTCAGATAAATGAGCTCAGTTATAATGAACTTCTAGAGATTCTTTCAGAAAGGTTGGGAGAACATGAAAACCCTGTTATAATTTTATCCTGGATAAATGACTAGGCAGAAAACCCGATATAGATGCTCGATGACATGTTGCAGGTGGGTATGTTAGATTTCAAAGGAGAGTGGGAAGATCACTTACCCCACAAAGAGTTATGTATCATAGAATTACAAATCTTCCATTGATTAATTTAACGTGAGAAAATAGGAGTTGTGTAGACCGTTGTTAACCCACTAGGAGGTAGAGAAAGTATAGCCCCTTTAGGAGTAAATGTTAATAACTCAGGATTGCTAGGAATCACATGCTGATGTGCAGCACCGAGACTTAAAGACACCATTTCATGATTGAGTATTCTTGAAGGATTTTGCCAATAAAAATTGTAATGAGATTCGACTAGGAAGCAAGCTTAGCCCCAGATATATTGGACCATATATGATTAATCAAAGATTTCCAAGTGGCCTATGAGCTTGAGTTACCTTAAGATGTTAAAGGAAGTTTAATTATTTTTTCCACATATCGATGTTACGAAAGTATATAGAAGATTTATTTCATATATCACTAGTCGCGGGTGTTCAAGGTACAAAGAATTTGTCTTACGAAGATATCTCAGTTGCTATTCTATATCGTCGAATCCAGAAGTTGCGGACTAAAGAGACCGATTGGGGTGTTGTGAAGGAAGAAATGGGTTAAAAGAGATGATTTGAGAAGTTAAGAAGGACATGAAGTCTAGGTACCCTTGTTTATTCCAGCTAAAAGGATATAACAACACATGTGTGATACGATTCCCTAATCTATGTTCTGTAGATACACACTTACTTTATGTACCTTATATTGGTGATGATCATAGCACTGATGTGACAGATGCATCCCAAACTTAAAGACTTGGCAAAGGAGGAGAGTTATGGTTTACTCTATTTTGACCTCTTGATAGATAGATAGTCGTGTGAGGCCGATATGATATTATATATTGTTCTATAACCTTGTGTTGCATTTGGTATGTTTTCTAGCTGCATTTCAGGTTTCGGGTTGTCCCATTTATAGGGGAAACTCTACTGAATTTAAGAATCATAAAAGTTAGAAGTTCTAAGTTATGTTACCTCCATATTCGAGGATAAATGTTCTTATGGGGGAAAGAATGTTACACCCCATGTTTCATGCATTGTCATTATCGTAATGTTAGCCGACTATCACACCCCAACCTAGGAGGAGTGTGGCTGGCACTCGGTGCCTGGCTAGGCCCGAGCATACCAAGCTAAACTCTCAGTCTGAGCCTCGAAGGAAAACTAGGCCCTTGAGGCCATATTGTAAAAGAAACCTCAACTTAGGCTGATAAGGCCAAACCTATTCTTACTAAGGCTATCGTGGGCATGTTGCTGACCAGTTATAAGAATAAAGTACTTATTGTTACTAATGGTTTTGAAGACCATATCTATCAACCTCTCTCCAAAACTCATTTTCGTCTGAACCTTAGTATAAAATAACCAAGATTGATGCAAGTAAGGAGGGGTGATATTGTGTAAGTAGGTAGGATGTTGGTGATATATGGGTTAACCCAAAAATGGATGTCAAAATGGGGGTTTCAGGTTTTCGGTTTGGCGGGACAGTGGGGTGTTTGATGGCTATTTTGGGTTGATTTAAAAGGAGTTGGGTCAAGGCGTTTTATAGGGTTGTTGTGGACAAATTGAGGGTTGTTTTTATGTTATGGCTTTGGTGGTTGGATGATAAAAGGATGACGGAAAAGTACTGGGACAGTAAGGTTCTCGGTAAAGTGTGTTATGCAGACTGTTTGGTGTTATCGGGATTGGATGTGTATTTATGGACTGTTTCGGATGGTGACCTTTGGTGGGGATGTATATGAAGTACTGTGGGAGGTAAGGGTAGTTGGTATATAGTAGGATGGGTAAATATTGAACACGAGTTGTAAACTTGGGTGAATGATGGTTGATTTGGTTAAGTGTTTGTTGGCTGATATGGTTTAAGTGTTTAGTGGTTATGGTTGTAGTGAAGTACGGTAGATGAGCCCAAGGATAGATACACAGGGGTTTTACTGTCCGAGTCGACACCAAGGATAAGGTGATCAATGCCACAAGGTCAAGACCAGGTTTTGCTAAGTGCAATGCCTTTGAACTAGCCAAGTGAGGGTGATTGAAAGCCCTTATAGTAACCCGAATCTTAGGCTAGGTTAGTCCACACAGTTCCAATGTTCGCTTACCACTAAAAGGGTTCCTCGAGCTTGGGTATTGATTAGGTCACACAGTCCTAACCAAGACTTACACTAAAGGGAGGGGTGACCCACACATGATCGATATGCTTCAACTCACAAGTTGAAAACACACTTTATATTTAATCTTAAATTCAAATAGATAATTTACAATATCCTAAGGCCATATTTATATATCATATAGACCATTCTAGAAGGAAAGAAAAAGGACACAAAGACAAGGCCATTCGGCCGAAACAAAAACAAGGGAAGATGATGGGTTGGCTTGAGAACCAAGTCTCCCTTCTGTCATTGTAAGCATGGTGTGAATGAGTTTGGTCTTTCTTGGAGACAAGGGTAAACTCAATCTTCTTCACACTTCCATTATAGCAACCGAGTAGAAGGAGAATGAATCTTGGCTTTTCTAGACTTCATCTTCTTGGGATCGATATAGAAGCTTCCATTCATTGCACCATACGTGGTCCTCGACAAACCCTTCCATTTCCCTAGGCCGAGCTTGACCTTCCTTATTTTGATCTTGAATGATCTTCTTGGAAAGCTTCTTGTCTCAGCTAAGTCTCCTCTTGTCTGTGCCATCTTGGCATTCTTGGCCATGTCACCTTCTCGGCTTAACCATTTCCTTACAAGAATTGAATGTGTCCTTATGGTAAGCTAAGAACTATTACATGATTTTAATATGTCATAGGATGACTAATAGCTAGGCTAGAAATAAAAGACACCAAAATAAAATGCAAGGTCTCGGCCAAGACCAACACATAAGGCCAAATAAAACCTGTCACTAGAAGGCCATTAAGTTATGGCTCCTAATCCTCCCCAAAATCCATGCCATTCTCGCCCCTTAACCGCGGGTTGATGACCAATCTTTGACCCCCTCGATCCTTCGGTCAATAAATCAAATTGAGAAGCTAAGTCTGGACCCTTTCTTTCATGAAGAAACCCTATTATATGCCTTTTTCATATCTAGTTTAAGGACCACATTGGCTATCTTGATCATTAATCTAATATCTACCACAATCTCTTGGGTTAGTAGAATATTCTCAACAATGCTCCTTCCTTTCACAAAACCAGCCTGGTTTAAAGAGATTAAACCATTTAACACTACTACAAGTCATTCATGTATCAATCTTGAGAATATCTTATTCACAAAATTACTCAAACTTATTGGTCTCATATAAGAAAAGGTATTGATTATATACTTTTTTTTGGTAATAAGACCAAATTAGTGTGAGTTATAAATTTAGGTAGCTCAGCTCCACAGAAAAAAACTCTTATCGTGTTAGTAACATCCTCCCCTATAATGCTCCAGCATGACTGGTAAAATAGTCCAGTAAATCCACTAGGGCCCCCAGCACTTTCACCATTTAAGCTGAAAACAACATTCCTCACTTCCTCTTGAGTTTGCATTTCAGTAAAAGTATTGTTTTGATCATCTGAGATCATTTTTGGCACATGATCCAGAATTTCAAATTTACTAGGATCTATCTCCTTAGTAAATTGATCCTGAAAAAACCTTATTGCCGCTGCTGCTATGTCATCACTATCTTCTATCCACATATCATGTTGATTATGTATTCTTCTCCATTATAGCCTTTTCCTCCTTCCATGCACATAAGAATGAAAGAATTTTGTAGTCATATCCCTATCTTGGAACCATTGTATGCCTGCCTTTCATTTATAGAATTGTTCATCTAAATGCAAATATCTATTAAGGTCAGCCTGAACTCTAAGCAACTTCTCCCTATTAATAGGAGTAGGTTGAAATTCAAATTGGAATTTATCAACCTTAATAACATCCTCCAAAGTTTCAATCTCCTGAGTAATGTTACCAAATATTCTTTTACTTCATTGTAACTGACATGACTGAAAAAGGGACAAAGCACAAATTAAAATCTAATTCATCTAACTCAACTTTATAGCACGATCTATGAGATGAAAGATCAACAACCATCCCTAAATGCCTGGAAGCCTCTCATTTATAAATGTGATGCACAACACACCCACAAACATGACTTTACTAGACACAACTTGTAGACTCTCTAGGACTGACCTGCTCTGATACCAAGTTTGTCACACCCCAACCTGGGGGGTGTGGCCAACACTTGGTGCCTTACTGGCCCGAGCATACCACACTAGAACACAACATATGAACATATGAAAAAGGGGCGACAAGGTCTCAAGATGGAAACATAGGATGTCAACTGGACATCTCAAATATAAGGGGTAAACAAACCCATAATGGATATATACATACATGTACAAAACCAGCAAGCTCGTATAACATTTGTATAAGCTGCGTATATAACGCCATAGGCCTCTGAGGGCAGTATAAATTCATAGATATATATGTATGGAGATTTATTGGAGAACATATCATACTTACTAATCCTTTTCGGAGTGACATAAGTTCGTTACCCCTCCGAGTATCCTTATGCAGATTATATACCACTTTCTTTTCCCATACGACTCAACAAGAATGACCAAACATACCATTTTTAGCTAGTTTGGAGACCATCAAGGAACCTTGTTTTATCAACTACAAAGTATCACTATAGAGTGTGAAAATAACTTTCGATGAGGAATAGATAAGGTACAATGATCCATCAAAAGAATAGAAAACAAGTATGTCATGGTTAAATCGATCATGCCAAAAGAGAAGAAGGTAAGCCCTACATACCTTATTGTCAAAGTTATGTAAGTCCTGCGAGTCCTCGCACCTACTACGAGCGGTTATGTATATCACACAAAGGATGTGTGTCAATATCGAATCCATAATTCATAAGAAAACTCTTTTCGACATTTTATCAAAAATCTTATGCGTAGGAATCATGTTTTATTTTACATGGAAATAAAGACATGTAGAAATAAAATCAAACTTCCTAATCCCCATTCTTCACCTCCATAACATCTACAATAACCCACAACTTCATATCACCCTTATAACTCCATACAAAATAGCCTAACAACTAAATTTCAAGATTTCCAACAATTATTTAGCAACTAGTAGCAAGAATTGCTCTTCATGACTTGTAGAAGCTTATGAACAAGAAGAAGATGATTGGACTTACCTCAAGCCAATCACCATAAGTGCAAGCTCACTCTACCCAAAGAATTTTCCAGTCTCTACTCAACAATTCAATGAGGATTCCAAGATCATTTAAGCTCTCCAAGGGGGAAATCACATCATAAGATTATGGAAATGTTCTTCAATGGTGTAGGAACCTTTAGGGAGCTTTTAGGAACGTGGTAGGTGTGATTTGGGGGTGTTGGGAGTGAAAAATGAGCCCTTGGTTGCGTTATAAACTCATAAAACCGCCCCACCTCTTCAAGTTTGTGGTGGCACTTATGGCCACAAGTCACCAATTGCCGCGCTGCAAGTCCATCGCATCCCTAGGCAGTTGGCAGCCCAAAAACGTGCAAAATGTGACCCCAAACGTGGTGCCGCAAACTCAGTATGCGGCTGCATTCTACGTTTGCCGAAACATGTTTTCTTAAAACATACATAACTATTTGTAAAGAGTTCCGATTAACAAATGGTTTATTGTGTTGGAAAATAGAATCTCTAAACTTGAATGCAGATATCTTATGGGATCCATAACACCTTATATACTAAGAGATATACCCCCAAAGCTTTGAGCCAAAATTCTATCCAGAATTCTGCCTATTTTTATCCTGAATTTCAATGAACTTACTTTCTTCCATTCATTTAGCCCCGAACTTTTACGAAACATACTTAGCACCCATCTAAACCTTTTTTAACCTTGTGAAGGGATATCAATCTCAGTAAGCTTATTTTAGTTAACCCATGATGAAAACGATGTAAAACGTACGGGGTGTAACACGAAATTTATTAGTGGATCCCAACTCTTGGCTGTAATAACATCCGTTGCAGGCATGCAACGCAACCCTCCGTGTATAATCCTCATCTCAGCATTTCCAACCATCTTATAGAACAACTTACCTTTCCAGTCTCATTTGACACACAACATTTCCATACCACTCACATTTTAATATCATCACAACCATGAGTGTATGAATGAAAATGACAATCCCAGGCAAGTAATCAGAACATATGAGATGCAATCAAGTATACAGATAAATATCACATGCATTCAGAAAGTCATTAAGCATATAATTTATGTAATTTCGGATATCATATCGAATGCTATGTGATGAGTAAACACACAATATCAAGTATGGTGATGAACCCATAAATTGGCGACAAGCCCAAACAACAAGAGTCAGAACCAGCTTAAGGCTGACTCCCTAAGTCACCCATCATCATAGTTCAACACTGGTACTCAATGAAGCGTTCATCACAACATCTAAGGTGGGACCCCCAAACATACCTAATACCTCTCAACATTTATAGCTAATACATACTTCTATCGAAGTCTACAAAAGAGAAATCGTAGCCTACCTCAAAGCCGAGCAGGAGCCACAAACGATCAACCCTCTACCTACTCCTTGCCCTTTTGGAGCACCTCATAGTAATCGTAGTCTAAAATACATAGAATCTACGTTAATAATTAAGCTAATACACTTACAAGGACTTGGTACTTAAAGATACCAAAAGACACCTAAAACCAACCCAAGGCCACTGTGCCAAAATTCGAACTTTATTATTCACACAACATAATTACATCCGAAATAGTCATATCCTTAAGTTAATTGGAAAACTAACCCTAACTGCACCCTCAATTGCAAAATTTACCCAAAAGCCGCAAATCCAAACCCTAGAATTTTCCCCAAATTGAAAACGGTTTCCATGATCAAATTAAACCTTACAACATGTTCATCTAACACTAAGCAATACTAAATCACAATATCAAGATTATCTAATACATATTGCACCCTCAAATTAATGTTTTATTCCTTCTTATTCTATCACGAACTTAAGAACTCATCTTCCCCAAATAAACTCTAAACTAAGATTTAAAATACAATAATAATAAAAAACGGGTGAAAATATACCTCAATCAAGAACCAAATCTAACTCCTAAAAATATCTCCCCCAGTCAAGCTCCAATCCCGAGATGAAGGATTTTGGGAAAATGGGATTGTTTTAGGGCTTGTAAGAACTGGCTAAACAACAATTCCGCACTGGCTAAATCAATCTCGCAGGTGCGGTCATGCTATGACAGAGTAAGGTCCATCATGGCGGGATTATTAAAAATCCCGCATACACGCTGTGGAGGAAGGTACTCAGCAGAGGCACCATCACCTCTGCGAGAAAGTCTTCGCAATGTCAAAAACCTCACGAATACTCAGAGCCCACATCTGCAAGCCAACATCCACAGAAGAAGACACGCAGAGGCGACAAACCACCCACTGGTGCGGACACCAGACACCAATAACTAGGAAACTACTCTAATCTTCCACAAAACAACCGAACACTCCCGGGCCCCCCCGTATAAAAAACAAATATGCTACCCTAAGGTAAACATTGCTACAAACTCACTCGTGCCTTCAGATTTCTCATACAACCAAGCTAAGACATACTTTCCTAAAGAATCAATCAAAACATCCAAATATCACAATTTTATGACTAAGGCCACAAAGTACATTCAATTGCCTCGGGAAGGAAACCAATGACTTGACTAAGTCATAAATGACCCTTCAGAACTACCAGAAGTGATGAAACTCGAAAATGAACCCTAAGAAAGTCAACTTTGAGTCAAACTAATCAACTCAAAGATTTATTTTTATGGTTTTTCATTCTAAAATCATATAAATGAATCTCGAGATCCATGCCACCCATCCCTGCACATCACAAACCCCACACAAAGTCTATAAGAAGGGAATTATACTCAAATAAGGTCTTTAGCTAAAAACGTCTGAACATGTCATTACATCATATATAATTTTAAAAAATGTTCATCCTTGAATGAAGAGAAACAAAAAGGAGAAATGTACCGGAAGTAGTAAAAAAGTGAGGGTATCGGCTCCACATATCAGACTTCGTCTCCTAAGTTGCCTCCTCAATAGGATGATTCTTCCACTGCACATTCACAGAAGCAATCTCTTTGGACCTCAGCTTTCTCACATGCCTGTCCAAAATGGCTAGAGACTCTTCTTCAAGCTCTAAATTCTGATCAAGCAATACAGAGTCCCACTGAATAATATAGGAACTATCGGTATGGTACTTCTTCAGCATGGAAACATGGAACACTTGATTGACGCCTGAAGACCTGGTGGCAGAGCCAACTCATATGCCGCCTCACCAACCCTCTAAATAATATTAAAAGGTCTGATATACCTCAGCCTCAACTTCTCTCTCTTGCCAAATCTTATTATGCCCTTCATAGGCGAGACCTTTAATAGAACCCTATCACTAATCATAAACTCTATATCTCGGACCTTCTAGTCTTCATACTCCTTCTGCCTACTCTGAGCTGCCAGGAGCTTATCCTGAACCACCTTCACCTTCTCTAAGGAACCCCTCAACAGATCGGTACTCCAATACCTTACCTTGAATATATCAAACTACCCAATAAGAGAACGACGCCTCCTACCATACAAAGCTTGGAATAGTGCCATATCAATGTTGGAGTTATAACTGTTATTGTACGCAAACTCTTCTAAAGGTAAGAACTTATCCCAATGACCACCAAAATCAATCACGCAGGCTCGTAACATATCCTCCGAAACTTGAATGGTCCGTTCGGACTGACCGTCCGTCTGCGAGTGAAATGCTACACTGAGATCTAAGTGAGTACCCAACTCTTTTTTCAATATTCGCCAGAAATAAGAGGTAAACTGAGTACCCCGGTCTGAAATGATAAAATATGCACCCCATGCAAATGAACAATCTCACGAATATAAATCTTACCAAACATCTAAAAATTGTAAGTCGTCTGAACCAGAATGAAATGTGCGGACTTGGTCAACCTATTAGTAATGACACAAATAACATCTAACTTGCCTAAAGACTTGGGCAACCTAAAGTCTTGGGCAAACCACAAGGTCACTGGTGCTCATACTTGACCTGTTGATAATTCAAACACCGAGACATGAAATCAATAATATCTCTCTTCATCCTACCCCACCAATATTGTTGCTTCAAGTCAAGGTACATCTTTGTAGCACCCGGATGAATTGAATATCTAGAGCTGTGAGCCTCCTCCATAATCAATCTTGTCAAATCTCCAACACGAGGAACACACACTCTCCCCTTGATCTTTAATATTGCCTCACCATCAATCATAGCCTTTTTAGCTTCACCACTCATCACTTTATCCCTGTTTTTCACAACTTCACATCATCATACTGGTGGTTCTTGTTTTGCTCCAAAAGAGATGACCTCGCCTGAACACAAGCCAAAATTCTACATGGATTCGAAATATCAAGCCTGATGAAACTGTTAGCTAAGGCCTGAACCTCCAATGGCAAGATGTTCAAGGATTATGATATAACTATCTTATACCATCTAGGCAAGGCAAAGATAGTGACGAATGCCTTAAGCCAAAAGGAATTCAATATGGGGAGTTCAGCTCGCTTGATTATTTCTGAGCGTCCTTTGGCATTGGAGGTTCAGGCCTTAGCTGACAGTTTCATCAGGCTTGATATTTTGAATCCAGGTAGGATTTTGGCTTATATTCAGGTGAGGTCATCTCTTTTGGAGCAAAACAAGAACCACCAGTATGATGATGTGAAGTTGTGAAAAAACAGGGATAAGGTGATGAGTGGTGAAGACAAAAAGGCTATGATTGATGGTGAGGGGGTATTAATATCAATGGGAGAGTGTGTGTTCCTTGTGTTAGAGATTTGACAAGATTGATTATGGAGGAGGTTCACAGCTCTAGATATTCAATTCATCCGGGTGCTACAAAGATGTACCTTGACTTGAAGCAACAATATTGGTGGGGTAGGATGAAGAGAGACATTGTTGAGTTTGTGTCTCGGTGTTTGAATTATCAGCAGGTCAAGTATGAGCACCAGTGACCTTGTGGTTTGTCTCAGAGGATGCCTATTAATCAGTAGAAGTGGGAGCGGATTGTTATGCATTTTGTTGTTGGGTTGCCCAAGACTTTGGGCAAGTTAGATGTTATTTGTCTCATTACTAATAGGTTGACTATGTCCGCACATTTCATTCTGGTTGGATGACTTACAATTTTTAGATGTTTGGTAAGATTTATATTCGTGAGATTGTTCATTTGCATGGGGTGCATATTTTATCATTTCAGATCGGGGTACTCAGTTTACCTCTTATTTCCGGCGGACATTGAAAAAAGAGTTGGGTACTCACTTAGATCTCAGTGTAGCATTTCACTCGCAGATGGACGGTCAGTCCGAACGGACCATTCAGGTTTTTGAGGATATGTTACGAGCCTGCGTGATTGATTTTGGTGGTCATTGGGACAAGTTCTTACCTTTAGAAGAGTTTGCGTACAATAACAGTTATAACTCCAACATTGATATGGCACTATTCCAAGCTTTGTATGGTAGGAGGCGTCGTTCTCTTATTGGGTAGTTTGATATATTCAAGGTAAGGCATTGGAGTACCGATCTGTTGAGGGGTTCCTTAGAGAAGGTGAAGGTAGTTCAGGATAAGCTCCTGGCAGCTCAGAGTAGGCAGAAGGAGTATGCAGACTAGAAGGTCCGAGATATAGAGTTTATGATTAGTGATAGGGTTCTATTAAAGGTGTCGCCTATGAAGGGCATAATAAGATTTGGCAAGAGAGGAAAGTTGAGGCTGAGGTATATCAGACCTTTTAATATTGTTTAGAGGGTTGGTGAGGCGGCATATGAGTTGGCTCTGCCACCAGGTCTTCAGGCGTCAATCAAGTGTTCCATGTTTCCATGCTGAAGAAGTACCATACCAATAGTTCCTATATTATTCAGTGGGACTCTGTATTGCTTGATCAGAATTTAGAGCTTGAAGAAGAGTCTCTAGCCATTTTGGACAGGCATGTGAGAAAGCTGAGGTCCAAAGAGATTGCTTCTGTGAATGTGCAGTGGAAGAATCATCCTATTGAGGAGGCAACTTAGGAGACGAAGTCTGATATGTGGAGCCGATACCCTCACTTTTTTACTACTTCCGGTACATTTCTCCTTTTTGTTTCTCTTCATTCAAGGATGAACATTTTTTTTAAAATTATATCTGATGTAACGACATGTCCGGATGTTTTTAGCTAAAGACCTTATTTGAGTATAATTCCCTTCTTATAGACTTTGTGTGGGGTTTGTGATGTGCAGGGATGGGTGGCATGGATCTCGAGATTCATTTATATGATTTTAGAATGAAAAACCATAAAAATAAATCTTTGAGTTGATTAGTTTGACTCAAAGTTGACTTTCTTAGGGTTCATTTTCGAGTTTCATCACTTCTGGTAGTTCCGAAGGGCCATTTATGACTTAGTCAAGTCATTGGTTTCCTTCCCGAGGCAATTGAATGTACTTTGTGGCCTTAGTTATAAAATTGTGATATTTGGATGTTTTGAGTGATTCTTTAGGAAATTATGTCTTAGCTTGGTAGTATGAGAAATCTGAGGGCACGAGTGAGTTTGTAGCAATGTTTACCTTGGGGTAGCATGTTTATTTTTTTATACGGGGGGACCCGGGAGTGTTTCAGGTGTTTTGTGGAAGATTAGAGTAGTTTCCTAGTTGTTGGTGTCTGGTGTCCGCACCAGTGGGTGGTTGGTCGCCTCTGCATGTCTTCTTCTATGGATGTTGGCTTGCAGATGCGGGCTCTGAGTATTCGTGAGGTTTTTGACATTGCGAAGACTTTCTCGCAAAGGTGATGGTGCCTCTGCTGAGTACCTTCCTCCACAGCGCGTATGCAGAATTTTTAATAATCCCGCCATGATGGACCTTACTCTGTCGTAGCATGACCGCACCTGCGAGATTGATTTAGCCAGTGCGGAATTGTTGTTTAGCCAGTTCTTACAAGCCCTAAAACAATCCCATTTTCCCAAAATCCTTCATCTCAGGATTGGAGCTTGATTGGGGGGAGATGTTTTTTAGGAGTTAGATTTGGTTCTTGATTGAGGTATATTTTCACCCATTTTTTATTATTATTGTATTTTAAATCTTAGTTTAGAGTTTATTTGGGGAAGATGAGTTCTTAAGTTCATGATAGAATAAGAAGGAATAAAACATTAATTTGAGGGTGCATTATGTATTAGATAATCTTGATATTGTGATTTAGTATTGCTTAGTGTTAGATGAACATGTTGTAAGGTTTAATTTGATCATGGAAACCATTTTCAATTTGGGGAAAATTCTAGGGTTTGGATTTGCGGCGGTAAATTTTGCAATTGAGGGTGCAATTGGGGTTAGTTTTCCAATTAACTTAAGGATATGACTCTTTCAGATGTAATTATGTTGTGTGAATAATAAAGTTCGGATTTTGGCACAGTGGGCCTTGGGTTGGTTTTAGGTGTCTTTTGGTATCTTTAAGGACTAAGTCCTTGTAAGTGTATTAACTTAATTATTAACGTAGATTCTATGTATTTTAGACTACGATTACTATGAGGTGCTCCAAAAGGGCAAGGCGTACGTAGAGGGTTGATTGTTTGTGGCTCCTGCTCGGCTTTGAGGTAGGCTATGATTTCTCTTTTGTAGACTTTGATAGAAATATGTATTAGTTATAAATGTTGAGAGGTATTGGGTGTGTTTGGGGTCCCACCTTAGATGTTGTGATGAACACTTCGGTGAGCACCTGTGTTGAACTATGATGATGGGTGACTTGGGGAGTCAGCCTTAAGCCGGTTCCGACTCTTGTTGTTTGGGCTTATCGCCAGTATGTGGGTTTATCGCCATACTTGATATTGTGTGTTTACTCATCACATAGCATTCGATATGATATCTGAAATGACATGAATTATATGCTTAATGACTTTCGGAATACATGTGATATTCATCTCTATACTTGATTGCATCTCATACGTTCCTATTACTTGCCTGGGATTGTCATTTTCATTCATACACTCATGGTTGTGATGATATTAAAATGCAAGTGGTATGGAAATGTTGTGTGTCAAATGAGACCGAAAAGGTAAGTTTTTCTATAAGATGGTTGGAAATGCTGAGATGAGGATTATACGCGGAGGGTTGCGTTGCACGCCTGCAACGGATGTTATTACAGCCAAGAGCTGGGATCCATTAATAAATTTCGTGTTACACCCCGTACGTTTTACGTCATTTTCATCATGGGTTAACTAAAATAAGCTTAGTGAGTTTGATATCCCTTCACAAGGTTAAAAAAGGTTTAGATGGGTGCTAAGTATGTTTCATAATCCATGATCAAATTAAACCTTACAACATGTTCATCTAACATTAAGCAATACTAAATCACAGTATCAAGATTCTCTAATTCATATTACACCCTTAATTCAAGGTTTTATTCCCTCTTATTCAATCATGAACTTAAGAACTCATTTGGGAAGAGCCGCTTCCTTCTTGCTTAATAGGGGGGCTTACATTCACCAGTGCAGACTAAAAGTGCTCTCCGAATCATGCTGGAAAACTAGGATTTAAAAGACAACAATAATAAAATGGGGTGAAAATATACCTCAATGAAGAACCAAATTGAACTCCTCAAGAAAAACTTCCCCAATCAAGACTCAATCCCGAGATGAAGCTTTTTGTAAAAGTGGGATCATTTTAGGGCTTTTAAGAACTGGCTGAACAACGATTCCTCATTGCGGAATCAATCTCGCCAACGGTCATGCTACGACGGACTAAGGCCCACTATAGCAGGGTCATTAAACATCCCGTATACACATTGTGGAGGAAGGGACTCCGTAGAGGTGCCATCGGTTTGCGAGAAAGTCTCCGCAGGGGTGGAAAAAGCTATAGATACTGAAGGCCCACATCTGTGAGCCAACCTCCACAGAGGCAAGCAAGAAGAAGCGGCCAACCACCCGCTAGTGTGGACACCAAATACCAGCAACTAGAAAACTACTTCAGTCTTGCATCAAACACTCGAGACGCTCCCGGAAACCCCCCCCCCCCAATACAAACAAAACATGCTACCCTAAGGTAAACAATGCTATGAACTCGCTCGCGCCCTCGGATTTTTAATACCACCGGCTAAGAATACTTTCCTAAAGAATCACTCAAAATATCCAAATATCACAATTTCATAACTATGGCCATAAAGTACATGTGATTGACTTGGGAAGCAAACCAATGACTCGACTAAGTCAGAAATGACCTTCCAGAACTATCCGAAGTGACGAAACATGGAAACAAACCCATATAATTGAAAGTCAATTTTGAGTCAAACTAATTAACTCTAAGATTTCTATTTTGGATTTTTCATCCGGAAATTACATAAATGAACCTCGGGATTCATGCCACTCATTCCGGCACATCACAAACCCCAAAGTATATGAGAAGAGAATTATAGTCAAATAAGAGTCTGTATCTAAACACGATTGAACGGGTCATTAAAGGTACATTATTTGTCAAATCATCAAAATTTTAATGTTAAGCTCATGATCATTGAGCCAGCAGCTACTCCACAATTTCAGTTCTTAATCCTAATGTATGGGTATTACATTTTCTCTCCCTTGAAACATTCATCCTTGAATGTGAGTTGTAGCTCAAGAAAAAGCTAACTCTGGGACTCTCTAGAAATTTTAATAGAGTTTCTTCTATAAATAGGACTATCCTAAAACCTATTAGCTGACCAGAAACAAATACAAAGCCTCTCAAAGCATCATACAGACTATACATAATAGCGATTAACATATGAGGCTCCATTTCCCCATCTGCATCAATTATCTATATGCTTTCTCCTTGATATTATTGCCATATAAGAGTAACTCTGATCATTATTATAATCTGAACATATGAGAACAATTTCATATAACATAACTTACTTCCTTACTTTTGCATTACTATTTCCATAAAACACGTAGAAAATAAAACATAGATGTCTATTTAAACTATGAGAGATACGTGAAATAGGCATATGAATTCAACATGACTCTATGTGAAACTTAACAAAGATGAGACATTGCCTGAATCATATAAAGTAGGAATAGGGTCCTAGTGCAGAGCGTAGAGCTCGAGCATAGGTACGACATGCAAAACTAAGTAGAATACTTCTAATATATGTACCTTAGGGTACCTGGAAACAATTATTATTGGAATTTAGGATGCAACATTACTTCAAACCTTACCTTGTTCATCCTAAAACTTAAACACAAATGCTGACTTATCTTGATTTTCGTAGCATCCTAAAACTTCATGCATAACATGACTTCAAACATGCGTTATTCTGATTCTCTTTCTTAATAGGCATGATAGACGATGAATTATCGGCAGACTTCCTTACCATAGACACATAAAATTCATAAGGCATTGACATTACATGCCATTTGACTAAACTTCCAATGATACTTTAATCATATTACTACGCATGGAGTTAATTCTCCCTTCTCTTAATTTACATATATTCTTCATAAATAGTTTTCTCAGGAAAATTCTATTATTCACATTAAACTTCAAATCTATATGTTATGCATCCAGTGGAACCTTAGGCGACTCTGGATTGTTTGTAATTATTCTTAGTTACTTCCACTCACCTTTACTCATACTTGCTTCTAATTAGTGTTACTCCTGAACATAACTTTGCACGTTTGTCTTGTATTCTAGGCTTAATTACTTATAATCTGCAATAGAAATACTGGTATTGGAATTAGTCTGCTACTTGCTTCTTTCTGGGATACTTTTTGAGAGTTGTGAACTATGCACCTAGAAAACTGATACTTTAAGCAGTTGGAAAATTATGCCATATGTAACTTGGCATAATCTGATGACATATCTGTGATCTCCTGACTATTCCTAACTAGAGTTGACATAAGTCAAATACTTATTATTCAAATCCATTCATGTTTTATATACATTCAAGGTATCTCCTCTTGGAGATTATATCCTTTTTCTCTTGTTTCTAAACTAGGGCATTTATATCTCATACTGACCCTATAGGTTGCAAATATTCAATTGTACTTATTGTCGATTGACACCTCTAGCCAAGAAGGTTGTTAAATTATTTTCTCTACCTTTGCAACACATACTCTTCTAAAGCCAAGACACATCTGCATAGTTTGAATGGATTACACATCATTTATTCTGAACCTTTTTGCTGTATATTTTCCAAACAACTTATCAATCTGTAGGATACATGATCCTACCTTGGTGCTTAATCATATCGTCTCCCCCTTAGGTCAAAAGATAATATCTTATGCTTGCAGATTACTTTCTTTTATTGAAGTTAAACACTTTTCCTTCTATCTTTCGCAACTTTTCATACTATACATACCTTACAACTCATCTTTATTAATCACTTCGGGAAATCTTTCCTTGCTAGGGATATTTGAGTTACTTCACATATAAGTAGCTGACATATTCAATCTTAATGAACATAACCCAAATAAGTCACACTGTCCACATTAGTTAACGGAATCAACAAGTCACTTTGTTCATAAAAGGGTTCAACCACAGTCAAGTACAATTCAAACATGTTACACGCAGGGAATCTTAAACTTAATTCCCCTTTTCAGCCAACTCTATCTATGTCATATACATGTTGTCACCACCTACTAAGTTATCAAATAATCAACTAAGACATGTTAACCCTAGTACACACATCAAATTACAATCCTTTTCAAGGGTATCACAATTAGACTAATCAAAACAATACTATCTTCTTATTCTCTCTGACTCCTAGGCTTGATTATAGTTTACACAAGTAAGGGCGTAACACGTATTTGTTCATTTCACATCCTCATTATACTCTAAGTAGAAATCTACGCCGTTTATCCTTGATTATTAAGGGAATCTACACATGCATAACATACAAGTCATTTAACTACCACACCACACCACATTCCATCCATTTCTTTTCTAGATTCTCAATCAAATAATGTTATCAATTATCAAGCAAAAAAAGACATACCTAGTTCTCTATGATCAACATGATCGTTCTGACAATAAAATCCACTGACCACAACATAGTTCAACCCTGAGTACTCAGACTCATAAAAGTGTAACCACGCAATCCAAAGCACAGAGAAAAAGCCAATCATGGCAACTAATCCTATCCAATATAATTAATCTAATCATCCAATCCATTTAATCTGGGTATCACCCAAGTACAGATAACCAATCCATATCACGTTATCAAACAACAAGCAATCACAGTATGAGTGAATATATGAATGATATAAATGCAATTCATATGCCATGTACCTTTCACCTCCCGTATACATGCATTCAAATTTTATGAACAACACAGCCATGAGGGACCCGCGAAGTCCATATACGCCTCCGTAATTTCTCAACGAATCCCAACCCTTGGCTGAAATAACTGTTGCAAGCGTGCAACCCGTTCCCCCACGTATTACCATCATCCGAAATTTCCAATCGGATCCCACCTCTGTGACTGTAGTATTATCATCTATCAATATTGTCAATATCATAAGTGTTCTTACCTTTCCGGTCTCTTGGACCCACAATATTTTCATACCACTCTCATATCAATATCATCAGAACTATGATTGTATAAATGGAAATGACAATTCAAGGCAAGAAATCATGATATAATGAGATGCAACCAAGTATAGATATGAATGTCACATGCTTTCAAGAATTCAATAACATATAATTCAAGTATAATCAGGATATCATATCAAAGCATATGTGATGAATAAACATGACAATAGCAAATATGGTGACGAGCCCACATAATGGCAACAAGCCCAATAAATAAGCAGTTGGAATTAACTTAAGGCTGATTCCCCAAATCACACATCATGACAGTTCAATATTGGTACCCACTCAAACGTTCATCACAACCATTTGAGTGGGAACCCCAAACACGCCTAATACCTTCATCATTTATAACTAATTACGTACTTCTTTCATATTCTAATAAAGAAAACTGTAGCCTACCTTAAGGTCGAGCAGGAGCCATGAATGATCGATCCTCTATGCATACCTTGCACTTCCAGAATGCCTCGTAGTACTCAAAATCTAACAGAAATATACTATACGTTAATAATAAGCTAACACATAATACAAGGACCTAGTCCTTCAACATACCAAGACTTCCAAAACCAACCCGGGCTCACAGTATCAAAATCCAAACTTTATTACCAAAAAAGCTTAAACACATACTAGATAATCATATACTTAAGTTAATTAAAAATCTAAGCTCATTAGGACCTTCAATTGCATAATCCAGGAAAAGCCCAATTTATGAACCCTAGGATTTTCCCCAAATTGAAAAGGGTTTCTATACACAAATTGCATGCTATAACATGATCTTCCATCATATTCCAATACTAATTCACAATACGAAGACAAACTAAACCATTTTACACCCTTAAATCAAATATTCAACCTCTCTTAATCTAATATAAAACTAGAATTCATCTTCCCCAATTTACATATATTATATACCACCATTAGAGACTTAAAACATGAAATATAACCACAAAGGTGAAGAATCTTACCTTATATAAATAATTTAATTCCAACCTTCAAGAACCCCCCACCCTCTTAGGTAGCTCTAGAACCGAGGTAATGATATTTTGGGTAAGTGTTTCAAGAACCCCCTGCGGCCTCACTTTGGCGGACAAAAGCTCATAGAGGCGGAGTCACTTGACACCTCACCTCAGCGTAGCAGCGGAACAAAACCCCACAGAGGCGTATTCATCCCTGCATGAAAACCCATGCTGGGGCGGAACTCTAACATAATCTTGAGACATGCTTCTGCGGGCCAACCTCCGTAGAGGCGGACATGCAGGAGTGGACAACTCACCCGCTAGGACGGACCTTGGGACACAAGCAATATGGACTTTCTCCGAACTTCCACCAAACACCCGAAACACTCCGAGAACCACTGGACACAAACCATACATGCTCTCCCAAGGTAAACAATGCTACGAACTCACTCGTGCCCTCAGATTACCCATTTAATTGAGCTATGTCATACTTTTCTAAAGAATCACCCAAAATAACCAAATATCACAATTTAACAAATAAGGCCACAAAACATATCTGATTTCCTCGAGAAGCAAACCAATGACTTGACTAAGTCGTAAATGACCTTACAGAACTACTAAAAGCGACAAAACCTATAAACGAACCCATATACGTGAAAGTCAACTTTGGGTCAAACTATCCAACTCTAAGATTCTTATTTTGGATTTTTCATCTGAAACTTTCATAAATGATCTTGGGATAAATGCCACCCATCCTCGCGCATCAAAAACCCTATACATAATCTATGACAAGGGTAGTTTAGTCAAATAAAGGTCTTTAGCAAATAACAACCGGATGGGTCATTACATTAGATACCAATTAAACAAACGTTCATCCTTGAACAGAGAGAAAATAAGTAAGACAGTCGATGAGTAACCAAGGAATCCCCATCATAACCTCAAGAAGCCTTAACAGGCAAGAATTATACCTCTAGTACCACTTGTTCACTGTATCCGTCAAGACTACCTTAACTCTGTTCTAAATCCAAATTTTTATCCCTTTATCCCCAAAATTTCTTTCACAGCTGATCCTCGAATGTAAGCACTGACTCTGCTTGAATTTTCTGATATTATCAAAACCCTACCTCTATACGAGTTCAATTGAATCCACCGTAATGCCTTAATCACTACCATCCTTTAGAAACACATAGACACACACAACAAGTCAAAGTCATGGCTTCCTTCCGCCAGAAAAGAATCCTTTCTTCATTTGAAAACATTCTAAGTAACTCCATTCAAAAATAGATCTAATCCAAGGCCGATTATGCAAATCCAGTCTCGTTAGTTTGTATTCCAAAGTCAAAATTACTTAGTCAAACCCCATTGCCCAATTCTTCTCGAATCTCCGAATCACCATACTAATAAGTATACTAACTGATTACCTTGTTGTGCCAAACCCGTAGAAAATCATTTATTCCTTCTAAAGACTCTTTGTAACCATTTGTACCTCCTTAATACATACCAAGTACCCGGGTAAACTATTAGAACTGTCCGAATCATTGTTATCCAAGAAATATCATCAATCGCACTTGCAAACTTCAATGTGAACTAGGGATGACAACAGATCGGATCTGGACCGGATCCTACTAGATCCAGATCCAGATCCATTTTTCATACCTGGATTCAGATCCGGATCCAGATCCATCGGGTCCATAAAAATCATATCCAAATCCGGATCCACCGGGTCCATGGATCGGATCTGGATCTACATGTAAATTTTTTTGTCTTGAATAATGTTCCCATATGTTGAAACTTTTATGAAAAAATGAAATGCAATCTGATTGAAAAAAATGATTGAGTCCATTCAATCAACCTACACAAACATGACACCATTCTTCCAAAATACTGAACAAAGTTTTAGCATCACAAGAAAATAAAGACGATTGACTTCATTAGTGATGCTAAACAGGTTGCAACTTTGAGCTAATTTTTGGAGGCTTTAGTGATGCTCCACTTGTAGTTCTACTGATTGACTTCATTAAACAATATAAAACAATGTCAGTCATATATCAAAAGTCCCAGTTTTTTTTTGCTGATCAAACAAATGAGAGAAAGATACTTAAAGCTTACGGCTAGCAGATTCAAGAAAGAGAAATTTAGAGAAGAGTGATAATTTTTTCTTTTTATAGAAATGAAAATATGGGAAACTACAGAGAGCATATAGGTAAAAGAAATGAAACTTCAAAGATAAATTATATGGCTGTGTGACTTCTGCCTTATCCTGGTTCAACCCTTTACCCAATACATAAATTATGAAAAACATTTAAGAAAATACTTATAAAATTACATTCTAGGTTATGGATATATTTAATAAAAAACGGATCTACGGATCAGATCTGGACCGGATACGGATCTCAAATATAGGATCCAAATCCAGATCCATATCCTATAAAATGGATCTGGATCCATCGGATTCGGATCGGGTCCAAGATCCATTGCCATCTCTAATGAGAACCGGTAACACTGTCATACCTGCATTCCGAATTAAAATCTAACCCTTATCGGTGGCTTACTAGAATGACATAAGTCCTCTAGCAATATAAACACGGGCCACCCGAGCCTAATTGACCAATGCTAACCCAAAAATAAGTGCCCAAATTTCTAAATCATCAATAGTCACCCAAACTAATTCCAAACAACTAATACACTTTCCATAAGCATGCGGTGACCTCTTTCATCTATTTTCTCATGAACAATCAATAAATGTGCCATCCCCATGACTCCAAGATGAATTCTATCTGAGTCATCAACTTAGTACCAAAGAATTATACCTTGTGATTGAAATCTTCCTATTTCTCAACTTCCACCCGATAAGCAAACTTGAATAAGCCCCATGCACTCTAATACGATGAATCATCTTTGTACTTCCTCATAACTCGCCACAACTTCGAACATTTCTACGCAAGGCCCATCGCCTCATTTACCACACCTCCACATGTCGAGTCCCTAATAGTAAGACCTCACTACCCTTTATCAATCCATATGGTATCAAATCCCGCAACCCTCGTGCCTTATCAATTCCTAACATATCAGCTTTATGATTCCTATTCTTTACCTTTTGCAATTACATACATGTCCTTAATCCTTGAAATACCCATCCATGCTATTAATCAACAATGCTTCAACACATTCTACCACCTATCGCCAACTACGAACCTTATGCAACATTCATCGTAGAACCTAGTAAATTATCATAGACCTACTCCCAAGCGTACCAAAAAATTTCACCCGATCCAAAACATGCTAAAATAATGTTGACAAAATCTACACCAATCCCAAAATTCCCATTATTTCAAATCCGAATCCTCTCCTATTTCGGAGAAGCACCTTACTCATTCCCAATCAGATCAACCATGCATTTATCAAAACTCTTAACTCTCCCCATTCATTTCATTCACACTCACCACTAACGACCGATTACAACTGAAACCTGTTCCAAAGTGTACTGAAATCTCATAGGTCTTGAAAATAACTGAATCAATCTTGTAAATACTACATTGTGCACCTAACCATAGAGAGTCTCCCTTTCCTCACTCGAACCTTTAAACTAGAAGCTCCTCCCAAAATTTGGCACATTCTATGTACCATCCATTACAAAATTTCTCAACTAGAAAGGCATCAACCCACTATGGTTACTCCGACCAATATCATTAAGTACCCAAGTGATAACCCAACCCATTCTTGAATCGGTCCATAATCGAAGTTGTTCCTTAATTACCGGACATATAATCCTGCTAACATTCTCATATAGTTTGTCGAAGTACCTTTGCCAAAATCTCTAACCTAAATAATCCTTCTTCTATATTGGTTCATAAGTTACTAACCCAATCCTCGATACCCGAAGCTTTACACACTAGTATTAGACCAAACCATCATCAATATGTTACCGTTAATCTCTCCATTGACCAATACATTGTTTGAGAGTCTTATACGATGCTTGTCTATGAATAACCAACCCTTACCTTATTTTGTCGAACCCTAACACATCAAGCTAACTGTGCAATTTTCCCCTGTCCTTTGGTCAACTCAAAAGTCATGATACCAAAGAATTATAGATCATTCTTAAGTATTAACTCTTACGTACGATGCTCACAAATCTTTTCCAAGAACTAGATACAACACCCGGTAATTTCTTAAATCGAACTTTGCACTTGTCCAGTACTAGAGTCATTCCTATTAATCGATCACTGGCTCCCATTAGCCCACGATATAGTCCAAAGTACCAACTCATATATAATCTCTTACACTTACTTTATACTAAAAATCTGTAAAATAACTCACAAATTAACAATCTCTTGGTTTCATCAATCCCTTTTTATCACTAACTCCAAATGCCAAGTAACCTTACAAACAAACTATTTATTTGAAGAAACTCAAATGCCTATTTCCATAAGCTTTGCTCAGCATAAGCCACCAGGCCTAAAATGGATAGTCATTCCCTGAAGAAACCCATAACCACTAGTTCTTACTCTGCTACCACCATTTTGTCAAGTTGAAGACAAACTTAATCCTTCATAACTTATACGACATCCACCCCCGTTCCTCCTACAAATTATCGTAACAAAGCACGTCAGATACCAAATTTTCCATTTACACAACGAAGATTGATCTATCCAACTACTTTTTCTTGCACCTCTATATTCCCATTTCCACTTCCCCAAGATATCATCGAACTTATGGTCTTCAAACATAACCCTAATCAACTGCACCTACATCTGACAGTTGAAGACTGACATTGATCACACGTCTGTATCATGGTTACACATCTCATACCCTACCATGTGACATCATATCAAACCACTCACGCACAAATTTAAGAGTGGGTTACCACCATCAACAATAGAATAGGAAGAAGAAGTTTTAGATACCAATTTGGTTGACCTTAGTACGAAGGGAATGAAGAAAGAGAAGTTTCCTAAAAGTTCCATAGCCTCTCGATGATAAGTACAGACGTCTCCGCACTGATCCGTGAGACTCAACTAGACATTGCTCTTATATTTAAGACCGTTTAACCAAAAGTTGTGATACCAATTTGTCATGACGCCTTTTAGAAATCGTGGTGGCACCTACACATTTCTCACAGGTAGGCATCTCACTCCCAATCCATTAACATGATATTAGGAAAAAATGCAAAAAGATAACAAAATACTTAAATAAATTTTTGATCATAATATAAAATGCGGAACATAATTCTGAGAATCATAATGCAACCCCCATAGATCTAGTCAATAATACAAGAGCTCCAAACCGAATACAAATCTCAATAAAGGGAAACATAATATAATGAACTAAACATCATAGTCTAAGTGTATGAATATGTCTCTTCGATAAATAAAAGACAAGGGATAGATATGAGCATTAAAGTCATGCCAGAAGGTAACATCTTCACTATGAATACTAATGATCAACCGGCTCGGACTCAAACTCAAGGTCTTGAACTTATATAAGGAGTTGTATCAGCATCCAAAAGAATGCATCAAGTGTAGTATGAGTATACAACGTACCCTCATAGGCATCGCAGGCCGACAATGACGGAAGATACGCAAAAAGAGTTAATACACCAAATAATCCTATACTAGACAATTCAATAACCCAAATAAGTCACATTGTCCATATAATAGATCACAGAATCAACAAGTCACTTTGTTCATATAAGGGTTCAACCACAGTCAAGTACAATTCAAACATGTTGCATACATGGAACCTTACACTTAATACCCCCTTTGTCAACCAACTCTATCTAAGTCATATACATGTTGTCACCACCTAGTAAGTTATCAAATAATCAACTAAGACAGGTTGACCCTAGTACACACATCAAATCACAATCCTTCTCAAAGGTATCACGATTAGCCTAATCATAACAATACTAGATTCTTATTCTCTCTGATATTTGGGCTTGATTATAATTTACACAAGTAAGAGAGGAACATATATTTGTACATTTAACATCCTCATTGTAATCTAAGTAGAAATCTACGATGTTTATCCTTGATTATGGAGGGAATTTACACATGTATAACATACAAGTCATTTAACAACCACACCACATTCCGTCTAGTTTTTTCTAGATGCTATATTGAATAATGTTATCAATTATCAAGAAAAAGAAGACATAGCTAGTTCTCTATGATCAACATGATAGTTCTATCAATAAAATGCACTGACCACAACATAGTTCAACACTGAGTACTCATACTTGTAAAGGTGTAACCATACAATACATTGCATAGAGAACAAGACAAATATGGGAACCAATATGATCCAATATAATCAATCCAATCATCCAATCCATTTAAGCAGGGTATTACCAATGTACCAATAACCAATCCATATCACTTTACTAATAAAAAAGTAATCACAATATGAGTGATTGTATGAATGATATGAATCCAATACATAAGCTAGGTACCTTTCATCTCCCGTATACAAGCGTTCAAAATCTATGAACAACACACCTATGGGGACCCGCCAAAGTCCATATACACCTCTAAAATTTCTCAATGGAGCCTAGACCTTGGTTGAAAAAACTGTTGCAGAGGTACAACCCGTTCCCCACATATCATCACCATCCGGAATTTTCCATTGGGTCCCAACTCTATGGTTGTAGTGTCATCATCAATCAATGTTTCCAATCTCATAAGTGTTCTTACCTTCTCAGTCTATTGGACCCACAACATTTTCATACCACACCCATATCAATATCATCATAACCATGAGCGTATGAATGCAAATGAGAATTCAAGGCACGAGATCATAATGTAATGAGATGCAACCAAGTATAGAGATGAATGTCACATTCTTTCAAGAATTCAATAACATATAATACAAGTATAATCAAGATATCATATAAAAATCATGTGATATGAATAAACACAACAATAGTAAATATGGCGATGAGCCCACATAATGGTGACAAGACCAATCAATCAGCAGTTGGAATCAACTTAAGGCTGATTCCCAAATTATCCATCATCACAGTTCAACACCGGTACCCACTCAAACGTTTATTATAACTGTTTGAGTGGGACCCCCAAACACTCCCAATATCTCTAACACTTATAACTAATTACATACTTCTATCGGAGTCTTATAAAGGAATGCGTAACCTACCACAAGGTCGAGCAAGGGCCACAAACAGTCGACCATCCATGCATGCCTTTCCCTTCCAAAGTGTCTCGTAGTAGTCGAAGGCTAACACACACGATACATTAATAATAAGCTAACACATAATACAAGGACCTAGTCTTTCAACATACCAAGACTTCGAAGAAAACCCGGGCCCACGGTATCAAAATTCCAACTTTATCACCCTAAAAGCATAAACACATACTAGATAATCATATCCTTAAGTTAATTCGAAATCTAAACTCATTGGACCTTCAATTGCATAATTCAGGAAAAAACTCAATTTATGAACCCTAAGAGTTCCCCCAAATTGGAAAGGATTTCTATACATAAGTTGCATGCTACAAAATGATCTTCTATCATAATACAATACTAATTTACAATATGAAGACAAACTAAACAATTTTACATCATTAAATCAAAGATTCAATCTCTCTTAATCTAATATGAACACTAGAATTCATCTTCCCCAATTTACATACATTCTATACCACCATTAGAGACTTAAAACATGAAATATAACCACAAGGGTGAAGAATCTTACCTCAAATAAAGAATTTAATCCTAACCTTCAAGAATCCCTCTTTGGCAGCTCTAAAACCAAAGTAATGATATTTTGGGAAAGTGTTTTGACCTAGGGAATATATGAGACTGCCTGGTCCAACGACTCCACTCCTGCAGAATAAACTCCGCAGGTGCGGTCTCGCTTCAGCGGACAAAAGCTTGCTGAGGCACAATCACTTGATACCTCACCTCAGTGCAGTAGTGGAACAAAATCCCAAAGAGGCATATTCACCCCTGCGTGAAACTCCCCACTACGCGGAAGTCAAACATAATCTTGAGACCCACTTATGCAAGCCAACCTTCATAGACGCAGACACATAGGGGCGGACAATACCCCGCTGGGGCGGACACCAGACACCACAATATAGACTTTCACCCAATATCCACCAAACACCCAAAATACTCCCCAGACCCTTTGGACACAAACCAGACATGCTTTCCTAAGGTAAATAGTGCTACGAGCTCACTCATGCCCTCAGATTTTCCATTTAACTAACCTAATATATACTTTTCTAAAGAATAGCCCAAAATAAGGAAATATCATAATTTCACAAATAAAGGCACAAAACACATCTGATTGCCTCAGGAAGTGAACCAATGACTCGACTAACGTAAATGACCATATGGAACTACTGGAAGGGATGAAACTCGAAATGAACTCATATACTCCAATGTCAACTTTTGGTCAAACTATCCAACTCTAAGATTCTTATTTTGGATTGTTCTTCTAAAACTTACATAAATGAACCTCGGGATCTGTGCAACCATCCCCGTGCATCACAAACCCCACAAAGATTTAGCTAAAAATGACCAGACGGATTGTTACTCTTGAGATTAGATTGGAAGAATTAAAATATGATAAAATATATTCTTATATGCATAATTTTTATGAAATATTAGTGTGGTCTTCAATTAATAAGTTATTTTGTCATTTATTAATATTATTATATAAGAACATAAGACTTGAAGAGTTTATTACTAATTTAATTAGATATCACTAGGATGATATTTCATTTAATAGCTACAATGATGACACATATTAGTTGTTGTGTCAAGCTTTTAGAAAGAGGTGGTTTAAAATAATGAAATCATATTTATTTATATTATAATTTTTTTGATATGTAAAGTCTTTACGATGAAATATACAAACTTATATAGATATAGCAACTAAAAGTGTTTTAGGTTTTCTCCTTTCTTTATGAAGTACCAAGAAGAATGAGTTGTTCCCTTTACGTAGGTAAATCCATTTTTGGCCAAAAGTTGTACACATACACGCACCTGCATACTTTCACAAAGCAACAAAGTTGCTAAATTTTCTCTCTTGCTCCTTAAGCTCATCAACAAAGTATAGCTAACTTATGTTAGAGATTTTATGATGTCACCAGTTTTCTCCAAATCCTAGCAAGTTGAAGATTAGTTCGTAATGAATTAAGGTGAGAGGAAGCTTTTAAGAAGGCTAGCCAAGTAAGATTTATTGTCTATGACCTTCTATGAGCATTCAATGTACGTATTTGTTAGTAACTCACAGGACGGTGATCGAAAGCTGTGAGTTCAAGTCATAATATTATCTTAAAAGGTTCAAGGTGTTGTTTTATGTTGTAGGGAGATGGTGATGGTTTTGTATCTTATTTAGATCTTGGATATAGTTACAAGGAGGTCAGGTGTGGAGTACACCATTGTATATAGCATTGGAAGCTCATTTGCTCTTTGATTTCTTGATGTAGTGTTGGTATAGCTATAGCATTTGTTGTGCTGTTGCTGTGTTGATATTAACCATCTTAAACATATTGTTTGTATATAAGAAGGATTGACTCACTGTAGTCATTTGAAGGATTTAATCAAGGTATGTGAGACTATTCTTTGACTCGCCACTACATCACAACATGTATTACTTGTTTCCTTATATGAACTATAAAGTCTAGAGCATTACAAGTGTAGTGAATCCATGTTATAAGTTTCATGAATATTTCAAGGAAGGTTATACATCCATAATAAGTTGCGATTCAAGCGTCCTACTCAAAGAGTTGAGTTAAAGTTACTATGGTGGAATTAGAGTTTATATTAAGTATGATGATGTTCATAGTATATGAAGCGTAATAAAGTGGTTACAGAACGTTGTCTAAGATGAGTGATGTTTAGAATGACTACATGATGATTCTCAGATATTAGTTGGAGGGTCATTGATCTAAGTTTAAGATATGGTATATTAGATAATCTACAGTTGTAAGTATGGTACTACATTATTTTGCTTAAGGTAAATAATGTTTTACGACTAATGTCTAAGTAAACGTTATGAGGTATATATATTAAAGTAAGATGGATTATGATTAACAAAATTAAGGTTATCTCTCTTAAGTTGTAAAGAGTCCTTGAGGACAATTCATATTACCAAACAAAGATAGCCTTTTTAGCTTCACCACTCATCACTTTATCCCTGTTTTTCACAACTTCACATCATCATACTGGTGGTTCTTGTTTTGCTCCAAAAGAGATGACCTCGCCTGAACACAAGCCAAAATTCTACATGGATTCGAAATATCAAGCCTGATGAAACTGTTAGCTAAGGCCTGAACCTCCAATGGCAAGATGTTCAAGGATTATGATATGACTATCTTATACCATCTAGGCAAGGCAAAGATGGTGACGAATGCCTTAAGCCAAAAGGAATTCAATATGGGGAGTTCAGCTCGCTTGATTATTTCTGAGCGTCCTTTGGCATTGGAGGTTCAGGCCTTAGCTGACAGTTTCATCAAGCTTGATATTTTGAATCCAAGTAGGATTTTGGCTTATATTCAGGTGAGGTCATCTCTTTTGGAGCAAAACAAGAACCACCAGTATGATGATGTGAAGTTGTGAAAAAACAGGGATAAGGTGATGAGTGGTGAAGACAAAAAGGCTATGATTGATGGTGAGGGGGTATTGAATATCAATGGGAGAGTGTGTGTTCCTTGTGTTAGAGATTTGACAAGATTGATTATGGAGGAGGTTCACAGCTCTAGATATTCAATTCATCCGGGTGCTACAAAGACGTACCTTGACTTGAAGCAACAATATTGGTGGGGTAGGATGAAGAGAGACATTGTTGAGTTTGTGTCTCGGTGTTTGAATTATCAGCAGGTCAAGTATGAGCACCAGTGACCTTGTGGTTTGTCTCAGAGGATGCCTATTAATCAGTAGAAGTGGGAGCGGATTGTTATGCATTTTGTTGTTGGGTTGCCCAAGACTTTGGGCAAGTTAGATGTTATTTGTCTCATTACTAATAGGTTGACTATGTCCGCACATTTCATTCTGGTTCAGATGACTTACAATTTTTAGATGTTTGGTAAGATTTATATTCGTGAGATTGTTCATTTGCATGGGGTGCATATTTTATCATTTCAGATCGGGGTACTCAGTTTACCTCTTATTTCCGGCGGACATTGAAAAAAGAGTTGGGTACTCACTTAGATCTCAGTGTAGCATTTCACTCGCAGATGGACGGTCAGTCCGAACGGACCATTCAGGTTTTTGAGGATATGTTACGAGCCTGCGTGATTGATTTTGGTGGTCATTGGGACAAGTTCTTACCTTTAGAAGAGTTTGCGTACAATAACAGTTATAACTCCAACATTGATATGGCACTATTCCAAGCTTTGTATGGTAGGAGGCGTCGTTCTCTTATTGGGTAGTTTGATATATTCAAGGTAAGGCATTGGAGTACCGATCTGTTGAGGGGTTCCTTAGAGAAGGTGAAGGTAGTTCAGGATAAGCTCCTGGCAGCTCAGAGTAGGCAGAAGGAGTATGCAGACTAGAAGGTCCGAGATATAGAGTTTATGATTAGTAATAGGGTTCTATTAAAGGTGTCGCCTATGAAGGGCATAATAAGATTTGGCAAGAGAGGAAAGTTGAGGCTGAGGTATATCAGACCTTTTAATATTGTTTAGAGGGTTGGTGAGGCGGCATATGAGTTGGCTCTGCCACCAGGTCTTCAGGCGTCAATCAAGTGTTCTATGTTTCCATGCTGAAGAAGTACCATACCAATAGTTCCTATATTATTCAGTGGGACTCTATATTGCTTGATCAGAATTTAGAGCTTGAAGAAGAGTCTCTAGCCATTTTGGACTGGTATGTGAGAAAGCTGAGGTCCAAAGAGATTGCTTCTGTGAATGTGCAGTGGAAGAATCATCCTATTGAGGAGGAAACTTAGGAGACGAAGTCTGATATGTGGAGCCGATACCCTCACTTTTTTACTACTTCCGGTACATTTCTCCTTTTTGTTTCTCTTCATTCAAGGATGAACATTTTTTTTAAAATTATATGTGATGTAACGACATGTCCGGATGTTTTTAGATAAAGACCTTATTTGAGTATAATTCCCTTCTTATAGACTTTGTGTGGGGTTTGTGATGTGCAGGGATGGGTGGCATGGATCTCGAGATTCATTTATATGATTTTAGAATGAAAAACCATAAAAATAAATCTTTGAGTTGATTAGTTTGACTCAAAGTTGACTTTCTTAGGGTTCATTTTCGAGTTTCATCACTTCTGGTAGTTCCGAAGGGCCATTTATGACTTAGTCAAGTCATTGGTTTCCTTCCCGAGGCAATTGAATGTACTTTGTGGCCTTAGTTATAAAATTGTGATATTTGGATGTTTTGAGTGATTCTTTAGGAAATTATGTCTTAGCTTGGTAGTATGAGAAATCTGAGGGCACGAGTGAGTTTGTAGCAATGTTTACCTTGGGGTAGCATGTTTATTTTTTTATACGGGGGGACCCGGGAGTGTTTCAGGTGTTTTGTGGAAGATTAGAGTAGTTTCCTAGTTGTTGGTGTCTGGTGTCCGCACCAGTGGGTGGTTGGTCGCCTCTGCATGTCTTCTTCTATGGATGTTGGCTTGCAGATGCGGGCTCTGAGTATTCGTGAGGTTTTTGACATTGCGAAGACTTTCTCGCAAAGGTGATGGTGCCTCTGCTGAGTACCTTCCTCCACAGCGCGTATGCAGGATTTTTAATAATCTCGCCATGATGGACCTTACTCTGTCGTAGCATGACCGCACCTGCGAGATTGATTTAGCCAGTGCGGAATTGTTGTTTAGCCAGTTCTTACAAGCCCTAAAACAATCCCATTTTCCCAAAATCCTTCATCTCGGGATTGGAGCTT
Source organism: Anisodus acutangulus (assembly GCA_029783415.1). Lineage (NCBI taxonomy): Eukaryota > Viridiplantae > Streptophyta > Magnoliopsida > Solanales > Solanaceae > Anisodus > Anisodus acutangulus. Next base: position 28,200,121 of record CM056507.1, on the reverse strand, counting down.
GATTGGGGGGAGATGTTTTTTAGGAGTTAGATTTGGTTCTTGATTGAGGTATATTTTCACCCATTTTTTATTATTATTGTATTTTAAATCTTAGTTTAGAGTTTATTTGGGGAAGATGAGTTCTTAAGTTCATGATAGAATAAGAAGGAATAAAACATTAATTTGAGGGTGCATTATGTATTAGATAATCTTGATATTGTGATTTAGTATTGCTTAGTGTTAGATGAACATGTTGTAAGGTTTAATTTGATCATGGAAACCATTTTCAATTTGGGGAAAATTCTAGGGTTTGGATTTGCGGCGGTAAATTTTGCAATTGAGGGTGCAATTGGGGTTAGTTTTCCAATTAACTTAAGGATATGACTCTTTCAGATGTAATTATGTTGTGTGAATAATAAAGTTCGGATTTTGGCACAGTGGGCCTTGGGTTGGTTTTAGGTGTCTTTTGGTATCTTTAAGGACTAAGTCCTTGTAAGTGTATTAACTTAATTATTAACGTAGATTCTATGTATTTTAGACTACGATTACTATGAGGTGCTCCAAAAGGGCAAGGCGTACGTAGAGGGTTGATCGTTTGTGGCTCCTGCTCGGCTTTGAGGTGGGGTTAGTTTTCCAATTAACTTAAGGATATGACTCTTTCATATGTAATTATGTTGTGTGAATAATAAAATTCGGATTTTGGCACAGTGGGCCTTGGGTTGGTTTTAGGTGTCTTTTGGTATCTTTAAGGACTAAGTCCTTGTAAGTGTATTAGCTTAATTATTAACGTAGATTCTATGTATTTTAGACTACGATTACTATGAGGTGCTCCAAAAGGGCAAGGCGTACGTAGAGGGTTGATTGTTTGTGGCTCCTGCTCGGCTTTGAGGTAGGCTATGATTTCTCTTTTGTAGACTTTGATAGAAATATGTATTAGTTATAAATGTTGAGAGGTATTGGGTGTGTTTGGGGTCCCACCTTAGATGTTGTGATGAACACTTCGGTGAGCACCTGTGTTGAACTATGATGATGGGTGACTTGGGGAGTCAGCCTTAAGCCGGTTCCGACTCTTGTTGTTTGGGCTTATCGCCAGTATGTGGGTTTATCGCCATACTTGATATTGTGTGTTTACTCATCACATAGCATTCGATATGATATCTGAAATGACATGAATTATATGCTTAATGACTTTCGGAATACATGTGATATTCATCTCTATACTTGATTGCATCTCATACGTTCCTATTACTTGCCTGGGATTGTCATTTTCATTCATACACTCATGGTTGTGATGATATTAAAATGCAAGTGGTATGGAAATGTTGTGTGTCAAATGAGACCGAAAAGGTAAGTTTTTCTATAAGATGGTTGGAAATGCTGAGATGAGGATTATACGCGGAGGGTTGCGTTGCACGCCTGCAACGGATGTTATTACAGCCAAGAGCTGGGATCCATTAATAAATTTCGTGTTACACCCCGTACGTTTTACGTCATTTTCATCATGGGTTAACTAAAATAAGCTTAGTGAGTTTGATATCCCTTCACAAGGTTAAAAAAGGTTTAGATGGGTGCTAAGTATGTTTCATAATCCATGATCAAATTAAACCTTACAACATGTTCATCTAACATTAAGCAATACTAAATCACAGTATCAAGATTCTCTAATTCATATTACACCCTTAATTCAAGGTTTTATTCCCTCTTATTCAATCATGAACTTAAGAACTCATTCGGGAAGAGCCGCTTCCTTCTTGCTTAATAGGGGGGCTTACATTCACCAGTGCAGACTAAAAGTGCTCTCCGAATCATGCTGGAAAACTAGGATTTAAAAGACAACAATAATAAAATGGGGTGAAAATATACCTCAATGAAGAACCAAATTGAACTCCTCAAGAAAAACTTCCCCAATCAAGACTCAATCTCGAGATGAAGCTTTTTGTAAAAGTGGGATCATTTTAGGGCTTTTAAGAACTGGCTGAACAACGATTCCTCATTGCGGAATCAATCTCGCCAACGGTCATGCTACGACGGACTAAGGCCCACTATAGCAGGGTCATTAAACATCCCGTATACACATTGTGGAGGAAGGGACTCCGTAGAGGTGCCATCGGTTTGCGAGAAAGTCTCCGCAGGGGTGGAAAAAGCTATAGATACTGAAGGCCCACATCTGTGAGCCAACCTCCACAGAGGCAAGCAAGAAGAAGCGGCCAACCACCCGCTAGTGTGGACACCAAATACCAGCAACTAGAAAACTACTTCAGTCTTGCATCAAACACTCGAGACGCTCCCGGAAACCCCCCCCCCCCCCAATACAAACAAAACATGCTACCCTAAGGTAAACAATGCTATGAACTCGCTCGCGCCCTCGGATTTTTAATACCACCGGCTAAGAATACTTTCCTAAAGAATCACTCAAAATATCCAAATATCACAATTTCATAACTATGGCCATAAAGTACATGTGATTGACTTGGGAAGCAAACCAATGACTCGACTAAGTCAGAAATGACCTTCCAGAACTATCCGAAGTGACGAAACCTGGAAACAAACCCATATAATTGAAAGTCAATTTTGAGTCAAACTAATTAACTCTAAGATTTCTATTTTGGATTTTTCATCCGGAAATTACATAAATGAACCTCGGGATTCATGCCACTCATTCCGGCACATCACAAACCCCAAAGTATATGAGAAGAGAATTATAGTCAAATAAGAGTCTGTATCTAAACACGATTGAACGGGTCATTAAAGGTACATTATTTGTCAAATCATCAAAATTTTAATGTTAAGCTCATGATCATTGAGCCAAAGACTACTCCACAATTTCAGTTCTTAATCCTAATGTATGGGTATTACATTTTCTCTCCCTTGAAACATTCATCCTTGAATGTGAGTTGTAGCTCAAGAAAAAGCTAACTCTGGGACTCTCTAGAAATTTTAATAGAGTTTCTTCTATAAATAGGACTATCCTAAAACCTATTAGCTGACCAGAAACAAATACAAAGCCTCTCAAAGCATCATACAGACTATACATAATAGCGATTAACATATGAGGCTCCATTTCCCCATCTGCATCAATTATCTATATGCTTTCTCCTTGATATTATTGCCATATAAGAGTAACTCTGATCATTATTATAATCTGAACATATGAGAACAATTTCATATAACATAACTTACTTCCTTACTTTTGCATTACTATTTCCATAAAACACGTAGAAAATAAAACATAGATGTCTATTTAAACTATGAGAGATACGTGAAATAGGCATATGAATTCAACATGACTCTATGTGAAACTTAACAAAGATGAGACATTGCCTGAATCATATAAAGTAGGAATAGGGTCCTAGTGCAGAGCGTAGAGCTCGAGCATAGGTACGACATGCAAAACTAAGTAGAATACTTCTAATATATGTACCTTAGGGTACCTGGAAACAATTATTATTGGAATTTAGGATGCAACATTACTTCAAACCTTACCTTGTTCATCCTAAAACTTAAACACAAATGCTGACTTATCTTGATTTTCGTAGCATCCTAAAACTTCATGCATAACATGACTTCAAACATGCGTTATTCTGATTCTCTTTCTTAATAGGCATGATAGACGATGAATTATCGGCAGACTTCCTTACCATAGACACATAAAATTCATAAGGCATTGACATTACATGCCATTTGACTAAACTTCCAATGATACTTTAATCATATTACTACGCATGGAGTTAATTCTCCCTTCTCTTAATTTACATATATTCTTCATAAATAGTTTTCTCGGGAAAATTCTATTATTCACATTAAACTTCAAATCTATATGTTATGCATCCAGTGGAACCTTAGGCGACTCTGGATTGTTTGTAATTATTCTTAGTTACTTCCACTCACCTTTACTCATACTTGCTTCTAATTAGTGTTACTCCTGAACATAACTTTGCACGTTTGTCTTGTATTCTAGGCTTAATTACTTATAATCTGCAATAGAAATACTGGTATTGGAATTAGTCTGCTACTTGCTTCTTTCTGGGATACTTTTTGAGAGTTGTGAACTATGCACCTAGAAAACTGATACTTTAAGCAGTTGGAAAATTATGCCATATGTAACTTGGCATAATCTGATGACATATCTGTGATCTCCTGACTATTCCTAACTAGAGTTGACATAAGTCAAATACTTATTATTCAAATCCATTCATGTTTTATATACATTCAAGGTATCTCCTCTTGGAGATTATATCCTTTTTCTCTTGTTTCTAAACTAGGGCATTTATATCTCATACTGACCCTATAGGTTGCAAATATTCAATTGTACTTATTGTCGATTGACACCTCTAGCCAAGAAGGTTGTTAAATTATTTTCTCTACCTTTGCAACACATACTCTTCTAAAGCCAAGACACATCTGCATAGTTTGAATGGATTACACATCATTTATTCTGAACCTTTTTGCTGTATATTTTCCAAACAACTTATCAATCTGTAGGATACATGATCCTACCTTGGTGCTTAATCATATCGTCTCCCCCTTAGGTCAAAAGATAATATCTTATGCTTGCAGATTACTTTCTTTTATTGAAGTTAAACACTTTTCCTTCTATCTTTCGCAACTTTTCATACTATACATACCTTACAACTCATCTTTATTAATCACTTCGGGAAATCTTTCCTTGCTAGGGATATTTGAGTTACTTCACATATAAGTAGCTGACATATTCAATCTTAATGAACATAACCCAAATAAGTCACACTGTCCACATTAGTTAACGGAATCAACAAGTCACTTTGTTCATAAAAGGGTTCAACCACAGTCAAGTACAATTCAAACATGTTACACGCAGGGAATCTTAAACTTAATTCCCCTTTTCAGCCAACTCTATCTATGTCATATACATGTTGTCACCACCTACTAAGTTATCAAATAATCAACTAAGACATGTTAACCCTAGTACACACATCAAATTACAATCCTTTTCAAGGGTATCACAATTAGACTAATCAAAACAATACTATCTTCTTATTCTCTCTGACTCCTAGGCTTGATTATAGTTTACACAAGTAAGGGCAGAACACGTATTTGTTCATTTCACATCCTCATTATACTCTAAGTAGAAATCTACGCCGTTTATCCTTGATTATTAAGGGAATCTACACATGCATAACATACAAGTCATTTAACTACCACACCACACCACATTCCATCCATTTTTTTTCTAGATTCTCAATCAAATAATGTTATCAATTATCAAGCAAAAAAAGACATACCTAGTTCTCTATGATCAACATGATCGTTCTGACAATAAAATCCACTGACCACAACATAGTTCAACCCTGAGTACTCAGACTCATAAAAGTGTAACCACGCAATCCAATGCACAGAGAAAAAGCCAATCATGGCAACTAATCCTATCCAATATAATTAATCTAATCATCCAATCCATTTAATCTGGGTATCACCCAAGTACAGATAACCAATCCATATCACGTTATCAAACAACAAGCAATCACAGTATGAGTGAATATATGAATGATATAAATGCAATTCATATGCCATGTACCTTTCACCTCCCGTATACATGCATTCAAATTTTATGAACAACACAGCCATGAGGGACCCGCGAAGTCCATATACGCCTCCATAATTTCTCAACGAATCCCAACCCTTGGCTGAAATAACTGTTGCAAGCGTGCAACCCGTTCCCCCACGTATTACCATCATCCGAAATTTCCAATCGGATCCCACCTCTGTGACTGTAGTATTATCATCTATCAATATTGTCAATATCATAAGTGTTCTTACCTTTCCGGTCTCTTGGACCCACAATATTTTCATACCACTCTCATATCAATATCATCAGAACTATGATTGTATAAATGGAAATGACAATTCAAGGCAAGAAATCATGATATAATGAGATGCAACCAAGTATAGATATGAATGTCACATGCTTTCAAGAATTCAATAACATATAATTCAAGTATAATCAGGATATCATATCAAAGCATATGTGATGAATAAACATGACAATAGCAAATATGGTGACGAGCCCACATAATGGCAACAAGCCCAATAAATAAGCAGTTGGAATTAACTTAAGGCTGATTCCCCAAATCACACATCATGACAGTTCAATATTGGTACCCACTCAAACGTTCATCACAACCATTTGAGTGGGAACCCCAAACACGCCTAATACCTTCATCATTTATAACTAATTACGTACTTCTTTCATATTCTAATAAAGAAAACTGTAGCCTACCTTAAGGTCGAGCAGGAGCCATGAATGATCGACCCTCTATGCATACCTTGCACTTCCAGAATGCCTCGTAGTACTCAAAATCTAACAGAAATATACTATACGTTAATAATAAGCTAACACATAATACAAGGACCTAGTCCTTCAACATACCAAGACTTCCAAAACCAACCCGGGCTCACAGTATCAAAATCCAAACTTTATTACCAAAAAAGCTTAAACACATACTAGATAATCATATACTTAAGTTAATTAAAAATCTAAGCTCATTAGGACCTTCAATTGCATAATCCAGGAAAAGCCCAATTTATGAACCCTAGGATTTTCCCCAAATTGAAAAGGGTTTCTATACACAAATTGCATGCTATAACATGATCTTCCATCATATTCCAATACTAATTCACAATACGAAGACAAACTAAACCATTTTACACCCTTAAATCAAATATTCAACCTCTCTTAATCTAATATAAAACTAGAATTCATCTTCCCCAATTTACATATATTATATACCACCATTAGAGACTTAAAACATGAAATATAACCACAAAGGTGAAGAATCTTACCTTATATAAATAATTTAATTCCAACCTTCAAGAACCCCCCACCCTCTTAGGTAGCTCTAGAACCGAGGTAATGATATTTTGGGTAAGTGTTTCAAGAACCCCCTGCGGCCTCACTTTGGCGGACAAAAGCTCATAGAGGCGGAGTCACTTGACACCTCACCTCAGCGTAGCAGCGGAACAAAACCCCACAGAGGCGTATTCATCCCTGCATGAAAACCCATGCTGGGGCGGAACTCTAACATAATCTTGAGACATGCTTCTGCGGGCCAACCTCCGTAGAGGCGGACATGCAGGAGTGGACAACTCACCCGCTAGGACGGACGCCGGACACAAGCAATATGGACTTTCTCCGAACTTCCACCAAACACCCGAAACACTCCGAGAACCACTGGACACAAACCATACATGCTCTCCCAAGGTAAACAATGCTACGAACTCACTCGTGCCCTCAGATTACCCATTTAATTGAGCTATGTCATACTTTTCTAAAGAATCACCCAAAATAACCAAATATCACAATTTAACAAATAAGGCCACAAAACATATCTGATTTCCTCGAGAAGCAAACCAATGACTTGACTAAGTCGTAAATGACCTTACAGAACTACTAAAAGCGACAAAACCTATAAACGAACCCATATACGTGAAAGTCAACTTTGGGTCAAACTATCCAACTCTAAGATTCTTATTTTGGATTTTTCATCTGAAACTTTCATAAATGATCTTGGGATAAATGCCACCCATCCTCGCGCATCAAAAACCCTATACATAATCTATGACAAGGGTAGTTTAGTCAAATAAAGGTCTTTAGCAAATAACAACCGGATGGGTCATTACATTAGATACCAATTAAACAAACGTTCATCCTTGAACAGAGAGAAAATAAGTAAGACAGTCGATGAGTAACCAAGGAATCCCCATCATAACCTCAAGAAGCCTTAACAGGCAAGAATTATACCTCTAGTACCACTTGTTCACTGTATCCGTCAAGACTACCTTAACTCTGTTCTAAATCCAAATTTTTATCCCTTTATCCCCAAAATTTCTTTCACAGCTGATCCTCGAATGTAAGCACTGACTCTGCTTGAATTTTCTGATATTATCAAAACCCTACCTCTATACGAGTTCAATTGAATCCACCGTAATGCCTTAATCACTACCATCCTTTAGAAACACATAGACACACACAACAAGTCAAAGTCATGGCTTCCTTCCGCCAGAAAAGAATCCTTTCTTCATTTGAAAACATTCTAAGTAACTCCATTCAAAAATAGATCTAATCCAAGGCCGATTATGCAAATCCAGTCTCGTTAGTTTGTATTCCAAAGTCAAAATTACTTAGTAAACCCCATTGCCCAATTCTTCTCGAATCTCCGAATCACCATACTAATAAGTATACTAACTGATTACCTTGTTGTGCCAAACCCGTAGAAAATCATTTATTCCTTCTAAAGACTCTTTGTAACCATTTGTACCTCCTTAATACATACCAAGTACCCGTGTAAACTATTAGAACTGTCCGAATCATTGTTATCCAAGAAATATCATCAATCGCACTTGCAAACTTCAATGTGAACTAGGGATGACAACAGATCGGATCTGGACCGGATCCTACTAGATCCAGATCCAGATCCATTTTTCATACCTGGATTCAGATCCGGATCCAGATCCATCGGGTCCATAAAAATCATATCCAAATCCGGATCCACCGGGTCCACGGATCGGATCTGGATCTACATGTAAATTTTTTTGTCTTGAATAATGTTCCCATATGTTGAAACTTTTATGAAAAAATGAAATGCAATCTGATTGAAAAAAATGATTGAGTCCATTCAATCAACCTACACAAACATGACACCATTCTTCCAAAATACTGAACAAAGTTTTAGCATCACAAGAAAATAAAGACGATTGACTTCATTAGTGATGCTAAACAGGTTGCAACTTTGAGCTAATTTTTGGAGGCTTTAGTGATGCTCCACTTGTAGTTCTACTGATTGACTTCATTAAACAATATAAAACAATGTCAGTCATATATCAAAAGTCCCAGTTTTTTTTTGCTGATCAAACAAATGAGAGAAAGATACTTAAAGCTTACGGCTAGCAGATTCAAGAAAGAGAAATTTAGAGAAGAGTGATAATTTTTTCTTTTTATAGAAATGAAAATATGGGAAACTACAGAGAGCATATAGGTAAAAGAAATGAAACTTCAAAGACAAATTATATGGCTGTGTGACTTCTGCCTTATCCTGGTTCAACCCTTTACCCAATACATAAATTATGAAAAACATTTAAGAAAATACTTATAAAATTACATTCTAGGTTATGGATATATTTAATAAAAAACGGATCTACGGATCAGATCTGGACCGGATACGGATCTCAAATATAGGATCCAAATCCAGATCCATATCCTATAAAATGGATCTGGATCCATCGGATTCGGATCGGGTCCAAGATCCATTGCCATCTCTAATGAGAACCGGTAACACTGTCATACCTGCATTCCGAATTAAAATCTAACCCTTATCGGTGGCTTACTAGAATGACATAAGTCCTCTAGCAATATAAACACGGGCCACCCGAGCCTAATTGACCAATGCTAACCCAAAAATAAGTGCCCAAATTTCTAAATCATCAATAGTCACCCAAACTAATTCCAAACAACTAATACACTTTCCATAAGCATGCGGTGACCTCTTTCATCTATTTTCTCATGAACAATCAATAAATGTGCCATCCCCATGACTCCAAAAGATGAATTCTATCTGAGTCATCAACTTAGTACCAAAGAATTATACCTTGTGATTGAAATCTTCCTATTTCTCAACTTCCACCCGATAAGCAAACTTGAATAAGCCCCATGCACTCTAATACGATGAATCATCTTTGTACTTCCTCATAACTCGCCACAACTTCGAACATTTCTACGCAAGGCCTACTGCCTCATTTACCACACCTCCACATGTCGAGTCCCTAATAGTAAGACCTCACTACCCTTTATCAATCCATATGGTATCAAATCCCGCAACCCTCGTGCCTTATCAATTCCTAACATATCAGCTTTATGATTCCTATTCTTTACCTTTTGCAATTACATACATGTCCTTAATCCTTGAAATACCCATCCATGCTATTAATCAACAATGCTTCAACACATTCTACCACCTATCGCCAACTACGAACCTTATGCAACATTCATCGTAGAACCTAGTAAATTATCATAGACCTACTCCCAAGCGTACCAAAAAATTTCACCCGATCCAAAACATGCTAAAATAATGTTGACAAAATCTACACCAATCCCAAAATTCCCATTATTTCAAATCCGAATCCTCTCCTATTTCGGAGAAGCACCTTACTCATTCCCAATCAGATCAACCATGCATTTATCAAAACTCTTAACTCTCCCCATTCATTTCATTCACACTCACCACTAACGACCGATTACAACTGAAACCTGTTCCAAAGTGTACTGAAATCTCATAGGTCTTGAAAATAACTGAATCAATCTTGTAAATACTACATTGTGCACCTAACCATAGAGAGTCTCCCTTTCCTCACTCGAACCTTTAAACTAGAAGCTCCTCCCAAAATTTGGCACATTCTATGTACCATCCATTACAAAATTTCTCAACTAGAAAGGCATCAACCCACTATGGTTACTCCGACCAATATCATTAAGTACCCAAGTGATAACCCAACCCATTACTGAACTGGTCCATAATCTGAAAGTTGTTCCTTAATTACCGGACATATAATCCTGCTAACATTCTCATATAGTTTGTCGAAGTACCTTTGCCAAAATCTCTAACCTAAATAATCCTTCTTCTATATTGGTTCATAAGTTACTAACCCAATCCTCGATACCCGAAGCTTTACACACTAGTATTAGACCAAACCATCATCAATATGTTACCGTTAATCTCTCCATTGACCAATACATTGTTTGAGAGTCTTATACGATGCTTGTCTATGAATAACCAACCCTTACCTTATTTTGTCGAACCCTAACACATCAAGCTAACTGTGCAATTTTCCCCTGTCCTTTGGTCAACTCAAAAGTCATGATACCAGTAATTATAGATCATTCTTAAGTATTAACTCTTACGTACGATGCTCACAAATCTTTTCCAAGAACTAGATACAACACCCGGTAATTTCTTAAATCGAACTTTGCACTTGTCCAGTACTAGAGTCATTCCTATTAATCGATCACTGGCTCCCATTAGCCCACGATATAGTCCAAAGTACCAACTCATATATAATCTCTTACACTTACTTTATACTAAAAATCTGTAAAATAACTCACAAATTAACAATCTCATGGTTTCATCAATCCCTTTTTATCACTAACTCCAAATGCCAAGTAACCTTACAAACAAACTATTTATTTGAAGAAACTCAAATGCCTATTTCCATAAGCTTTGCTCAGCATAAGCCACCAGGCCTAAAATGGATAGTCATTCCCTGAAGAAACCCATAACCACTAGTTCTTACTCTGCTACCACCATTTTGTCAAGTTGAAGACAAACTTAATCCTTCATAACTTATACGACATCCACCCCCGTTCCTCCTACAAATTATCATAACAAAGCACGTCAGATACCAAATTTTCCATTTACACAACGAAGATTGATCTATCTAACTACTTTTTCTTGCACCTCTATATTCCCATTTCCACTTCCCCAAGATATCATCGAACTTATGGTCTTCAAACATAACCCTAATCAACTGCACCTACATCTGACAGTTGAAGACTGACATTGATCACACGTCTGTATCATGGTTACACATCTCATACCCTACCATGTGACATCATATCAAACCACTCACGCACAAATTTAAGAGTGGGTTACCACCATCAATAATAGAATAGGAAGAAGAAGTTTTAGATACCAATTTGGTTGACCTTAGTACGAAGGGAATGAAGAAAGAGAAGTTTCCTAAAAGTTCCATAGCCTCTCGATGATAAGTACAGACGTCTCCGCACTGATCCGTGAGACTCAACTAGACATTGCTCTTATATTTAAGACCGTTTAACCAAAAGTTGTGATACCAATTTGTCATGACGCCTTTTAGAAATCGTGGTGGCACCTACACATTTCTCACAGGTAGGCATCTCACTCCCAATCCATTAACATGATATTAGGAAAAAATGCAAAAAGATAACAAAATACTTAAATAAATTTTTGATCATAATATAAAATGCGGAACATAATTCTGAGAATCATAATGCAACCCCCATAGATCTAGTCAATAATACAAGAGCTCCAAACCGAATACAAATCTCAATAAAGGGAAACATAATATAATGAACTAAACATCATAGTCTAAGTGTATGAATATGTCTCTTCGATAAATAAAAGACAAGGGATAGATATGAGCATTAAAGTCATGCCAGAAGGTAACATCTTCACTATGAATACTAATGATCAACCGGCTCGGACTCAAACTCAAGGTCTTGAACTTATATAAGGAGTTGTATCGCATCCAAAAGAATGCATCAAGTGTAGTATGAGTATACAACGCACTCTCATAGGCATCGCAGCCGACAATGACTAAGATACGCAAAAGAGTTAATACACCAAATAATCCTATACTAGACAATTCAATAACCCAAATAAGTCACATTGTCCATATAATAGATCACAGAATCAACAAGTCACTTTGTTCATATAAGGGTTCAACCACAGTCAAGTACAATTCAAACATGTTGCATACATGGAACCTTACACTTAATACCCCCTTTGTCAACCAACTCTATCTAAGTCATATACATGTTGTCACCACCTAGTAAGTTATCAAATAATCAACTAAGACAGGTTGACCCTAGTACACACATCAAATCACAATCCTTCTCAAAGGTATCACGATTAGCCTAATCATAACAATACTAGATTCTTATTCTCTCTGATATTTGGGCTTGATTATAATTTACACAAGTAAGAGAGGAACATATATTTGTACATTTAACATCCTCATTGTAATCTAAGTAGAAATCTACGATGTTTATCCTTGATTATGGAGGGAATTTACACATGTATAACATACAAGTCATTTAACAACCACACCACATTCCGTCTAGTTTTTTCTAGATGCTATATTGAATAATGTTATCAATTATCAAGAAAAAGAAGACATAGCTAGTTCTCTATGATCAACATGATAGTTCTATCAATAAAATGCACTGACCACAACATAGTTCAACACTGAGTACTCATACTTGTAAAGGTGTAACCATACAATACATTGCATAGAGAACAAGACAAATATGGGAACCAATATGATCCAATATAATCAATCCAATCATCCAATCCATTTAAGCAGGGTATTACCAATGTACCAATAACCAATCCATATCACTTTACTAATAAAAAGTAATCACAATATGAGTGATTGTATGAATGATATGAATCCAATACATAAGCTAGGTACCTTTCATCTCCCGTATACAAGCGTTCAAAATCTATGAACAACACACCTATGGGGACCCGCCAAAGTCCATATACACCTCTAAAATTTCTCAATGGAGCCTAGACCTTGGTTGAAAAAACTGTTGCAGAGGTACAACCCGTTCCCCACATATCATCACCATCCGCAATTTTGCATTGGGTCCCAACTCTATGGTTGTAGTGTCATCATCAATCAATGTTTCCAATCTCATAAGTGTTCTTACCTTCTCAGTCTATTGGACCCACAACATTTTCATACCACACCCATATCAATATCATCATAACCATGAGCGTATGAATGCAAATGAGAATTCAAGGCACGAGATCATAATGTAATGAGATGCAACCAAGTATAGAGATGAATGTCACATTCTTTCAAGAATTCAATAACATATAATACAAGTATAATCAAGATATCATATAAAAATCATGTGATATGAATAAACACAACAATAGTAAATATGGCGATGAGCCCACATAATGGTGACAAGACCAATCAATCAGCAGTTGGAATCAACTTAAGGCTGATTCCCAAATTATCCATCATCACAGTTCAACACCGGTACCCACTCAAACGTTTATTATAACTGTTTGAGTGGGACCCCCAAACACTCCCAATATCTCTAACACTTATAACTAATTACATACTTCTATCGGAGTCTTATAAAGGAATGCGTAACCTACCACAAGGTCGAGCAAGGGCCACAAACAGTCGACCATCCATGCATGCCTTTCCCTTCCAAAGTGTCTCGTAGTAGTCGAAGGCTAACACACACGATACATTAATAATAAGCTAACACATAATACAAGGACCTAGTCTTTCAACATACCAAGACTTCGAAGAAAACCCGGGCCCACGGTATCAAAATTCCAACTTTATCACCCTAAAAGCATAAACACATACTAGATAATCATATCCTTAAGTTAATTCAAAATCTAAACTCATTGGACCTTCAATTGCATAATTCAGGAAAAAACTCAATTTATGAACCCTAAGAGTTCCCCCAAATTGGAAAGGATTTCTATACATAAGTTGCATGCTACAAAATGATCTTCTATCATAATACAATACTAATTTACAATATGAAGACAAACTAAACAATTTTACATCATTAAATCAAAGATTCAATCTCTCTTAATCTAATATGAACACTAGAATTCATCTTCCCCAATTTACATACATTCTATACCACCATTAGAGACTTAAAACATGAAATATAACCACAAGGGTGAAGAATCTTACCTCAAATAAAGAATTTAATCCTAACCTTCAAGAATCCCTCTTTGGCAGCTCTAAAACCAAAGTAATGATATTTTGGGAAAGTGTTTTGACCTAGGGAATATATGAGACTGCCTGGTCCAACGACTCCACTCCTGCAGAATAAACTCCGCAGGTGCGGTCTCGCTTCAGTGGACAAAAGCTTGCTGAGGCACAATCACTTGATACCTCACCTCGGCAAGAGTGGAACAAAATCCCAAAGAGGCATATTCACCCCTGCGTGAAACTCCCCACTACGCGGAAGTCAAACATAATCTTGAGACCCACTTATGCAAGCCAACCTTCATAGACGCAGACACATAGGGGCGGACAATACCCCGCTGGGGCGGACACCAGACACCACAATATAGACTTTCACCCAATATCCACCAAACACCCAAAATACTCCCCAGACCCTTTGGACACAAACCAGACATGCTTTCCTAAGGTAAATAGTGCTACGAGCTCACTCATGCCCTCAGATTTTCCATTTAACTAACCTAAGATATACTTTTCTAAAGAATAGCCCAAAATAAGGAAATATCATAATTTCACAAATAAAGGCACAAAACACATCTGATTGCCTCAGGAAGTGAACCAATGACTCGACTAAGTCGTAAATGACCATATGGAACTACTGGAAGGGATGAAACTCGAAATGAACTCATATACTCCAATGTCAACTTTTGGTCAAACTATCCAACTCTAAGATTCTTATTTTGGATTGTTCTTCTAAAACTTACATAAATGAACCTCGGGATCTGTGCAACCATCCCCGTGCATCACAAACCCCACAAAGATTTAGCTAAAAATGACCAGACGGATTGTTACTCTTGAGATTAGATTGGAAGAATTAAAATATGATAAAATATATTCTTATATGCATAATTTTTATGAAATATTAGTGTGGTCTTCAATTAATAAGTTATTTTGTCATTTATTAATATTATTATATAAGAACATAAGACTTGAAGAGTTTATTACTAATTTAATTAGATATCACTAGGATGATATTTCATTTAATAGCTACAATGATGACACATATTAGTTGTTGTGTCAAGCTTTTAGAAAGAGGTGGTTTAAAATAATGAAATCATATTTATTTATATTATAATTTTTTTTGATATGTAAAGTCTTTACGATGAAATATACAAACTTATATAGATATAGCAACTAAAAGTGTTTTAGGTTTTCTCCTTTCTTTATGAAGTACCAAGAAGAATGAGTTGTTCCCTTTACGTAGGTAAATCCATTTTTGGCCAAAAGTTGTACACATACACGCACCTGCATACTTTCACAAAGCAACAAAGTTGCTAAATTTTCTCTCTTGCTCCTTAAGCTCATCAACAAAGTATAGCTAACTTATGTTAGAGATTTTATGATGTCACCAGTTTTCTCCAAATCCTAGCAAGTTGAAGATTAGTTCGTAATGAATTAAGGTGAGAGGAAGCTTTTAAGAAGGCTAGCCAAGTAAGATTTATTGTCTATGACCTTCTATGAGCATTCAATGTACGTATTTGTTAGTAACTCACAGGACGGTGATCGAAAGCTGTGAGTTCAAGTCATAATATTATCTTAAAAGGTTCAAGGTGTTGTTTTATGTTGTAGGGAGATGGTGATGGTTTTGTATCTTATTTAGATCTTGGATATAGTTACAAGGAGGTCAGGTGTGGAGTACACCATTGTATATAGCATTGGAAGCTCGCTGCTCTTTGATTTCTTGATGTAGTGTTGGTATAGCTATAGCATTTGTTGTGCTGTTGCTGTGTTGATATTAACCATCTTAAACATATTGTTTGTATATAAGAAGGATTGACTCACTGTAGTCATTTGAAGGATTTAATCAAGGTATGTGAGACTATTCTTTGACTCGCCACTACATCACAACATGTATTACTTGTTTCCTTATATGAACTATAAAGTCTAGAGCATTACAAGTGTAGTGAATCCATGTTATAAGTTTCATGAATATTTCAAGGAAGGTTATACATCCATAATAAGTTGCGATTCAAGCGTCCTACTCAAAGAGTTGAGTTAAAGTTACTATGGTGGAATTAGAGTTTATATTAAGTATGGTGATGTTCATAGTATATGAAGCGTAATAAAGTGGTTACGTAACGTTGTCTAAGATGAGTGATGTTTAGAATGACTACATGATGATTCTCGGATATTAGTTGGAGGGTCATTGATCTAAGTTTAAGATATGGTATATTAGATAATCTACAGTTGTAAGTATGGTACTACATTATTTTGCTTAAGGTAAATAATGTTTTACGACTAATGTCTAAGTAAACGTTATGAGGTATATATATTAAAGTAAGATGGATTATGATTAACAAAATTAAGGTTATCTCTCTTAAGTTGTAAAGAGTCCTTGAGGACAATTCATATTACCAAACAAAGATAGCCTTTTTAGCTTCACCACTCATCACTTTATCCCTGTTTTTCACAACTTCACATCATCATACCGGTGGTTCTTGTTTTGCTCCAAAAGAGATGACCTCGCCGAACACAAGCCAAAATTCTACATGGATTCGAAATATCAAGCCTGATGAAATCATAGCTAAGGCCTGAACCTCCAATGGCAAGATGTTCAAGGATTATGATATGACTATCTTATACCATCTAGGCAAGGCAAAGATGGTGACGAATGCCTTAAGCCAAAAGGAATTCAATATGGGGAGTTCAGCTCGCTTGATTATTTCTGAGCGTCCTTTGGCATTGGAGGTTCAGGCCTTAGCTGACAGTTTCATCAGGCTTGATATTTTGAATCCAGGTAGGATTTTGGCTTATATTCAGGTGAGGTCATCTCTTTTGGAGCAAAACAAGAACCACCAGTATGATGATGTGAAGTTGTGAAAAAACAGGGATAAGGTGATGAGTGGTGAAGACAAAAAGGCTATGATTGATGGTGAGGGGGTATTGAATATCAATGGGAGAGTGTGTGTTTAGTTATACAAAAAGAATATCTTATAGTTCATGTTTACAGATTTTCAGGCTTTACTGCATCATATTTCCAAGTACATGTTCATAGGAGATACATATAAGCTATGGTCATTTCCAGTCGAGACTAGGGCATGACAGAGTGGTATGGGAGTAGTTTAGTCCTCGGGGATCTATGAATCCGTGTCTAGTAAAGTTCTACTTATGGGTGTGTTGCACACTACACTTATAGTTGGAGGCTATGTGACATTAGGAAATGTTACCCTTCTTTCACATTCTAGATCGTGCTATAAAATAATGTTGTGAGATCATTCCCCTTTGTATAAGAAATTCTAAAAGCTATAAGTAATCGTAAGGTGTTTATCAGATTAGACATGCCTTAGATGTGCATATTGTGTGTCAGCACCTAAAGGTACTGTCCACATCCGAGGACGAATGTTCCTAAGGGGAATGATGTAACACCCCGTACATTAGCATTCGGATTTTGTAACTCCCTAAGTTTGATAATCTTGAAATTATTATATATTGTTTTGATATAATATATATTTTCAGTTAAGCAAACCTTTCGGTAAAATTTTTATAAGTGTGACTTTGGATAGTTATTATTATTACTTGTCATGACCCAAACCGGAGGGCCGCGACAGACACCAGGATCCCACCCGCCGGGTACCGCCATTCGTACATTTAACATCTAATCATAATTAATTACGGACTAAGCCGAAAGAAAATTATGAAAAATCAGGTAACCATCTTATATATATACATACCCATACCAAGGCCGACAAGGCCATACATGACAACTAATCACATGCCACCTGTCTACAAGCCTCTAAAGAATACATGACATCACAAGAACGGGACAGGACCCCGCCATACCCAGATGCAGACGCAAAAATACTATACCACGACCAACTGCAACTCTGAAACAAACAAGTGCTCCAATATTAGCTGAACCAACAACCTACTAGCATGAATCGTCACTCTCTTTAACTGAACCTACGGGCATGAAACGCAGCGTCCCCCGACAAAAGGGACGTCAGTACGACTGATGTACTGAGTATGTCAGGCATGAACAATAGTATAACATGGATATAACAACAACTGAAACAGAAACAACTGACCAATAGTAAATATCTCTGAGGATCCTAATACATATGCCTAAATGTCATGCACAATGCGGTATACATATACATCGGCTCCATTGGGTATATTCCTTGCCATAACAGCTTCTGTGGGCATCATTTCATGTCGGCCTCTGTGGGCATAATTTGTCTATATGTCATGTATAATGCGGTAAATACATATATACTGGCCACACACAGGCATCTTCCTCCCAAAAAATATATATGTATATATATATATATATATATTGGCCCTTAATCAGGCATCTTACTTCATTAAGCAACACAGGCTAGCCACATAAGCTTTATCATTATCATATCCCAGCTGATCAGGTGGTCTGCGTATCCCGTTTCCCATTCCCAATATACGGTCTCGGGTAAAACATGAATGCAATGCAAATGAAAATGCATGAATAACAATAGCACATCCTGGGTGATACAATATCCTTGTACCTTTGGCCAACACTGTAAATATCAACATTTATTTCCGTATGCCTCAATAAGGACTTAGGAACATATTTAGACATGCTTTTAACATAGGAATCAATAACATGAATATTCTTAACTTCTAAGAGTAGAACAATTTATGGAACAATATCACGGTTACGTTTCATTACGTGGAACATGCCAAAAGAAAGAAATAATTTGCCTTATACCTTTATTGGTCTTGGAATTCTTATTAAAAAAAATTTGGCCAAGAGCTTCCCAAATGAACTACAAACTATAAGCAACTACTTCTAACTCATTATTATAACATATGCAGGAGTTGCTGGAGCACTTGTATTCTTAATCTTCAAAAGTTAAAACGTAACTCCTCCTAACTAAAAATGGAAAAATGTTGACATGTTTTTGCCCTTTTGATTAAGTGTTCTCCCAAGTTACGAGCTTGCTGGCCAAATTTTGATTTGCATGAATTGATTAAATGACACGTAGGTCCACCTCCGCTTAGCACCACTTGCACTACTTAAAAGACTATATGTGACTAAAATTAACACACGTAATTCACCGACAATTCTTATCCACTAATGGCAATTAATGTGACCAATCCATTTATGGCCCACATCTAATGTGAACTACTCTCCAATACCACTAATAATTCTCTATGTCTTCCACTAATTCAACATACACCCAATTACACACATAATTAATTCTTGATCTCAATTGTCTTTAATTTTAATGACTTATAAAATCTTCATATACTAAATGTTATAGTCATGCGATATATCACTAGTCCATAACCTCTTTTGGGATATACAACTATTATTTCTGGGTTTAATCCTTTTATATACTAGTCTCTTTATTAGCATATGTGATATAACATAAAATTTCCGAAGTCCGAGTCTACTTATTATGCTTAGGTGCTCAAATCATTGTCCCAAAATTCCGGGATGTTACATTATTGTTTTTGGAAAATACATTAAATTATATAATTGCATGAGGAAGTTTATAAATGGGATTGTAATTATTATAATAATAGAAATTATTTTCTCATAATAACAATTACCTTTCTCCTTTTGGAGAATTACTAGTACAAAGAAATCTGTACTCTTGAGATTAGATTGGAAGAAAAATTTTAAATTATATATTCTTATATACATAATTTTTATGAAATTTTAGTGTGGTCTTCAATTGATAAGTTATTTTGTGATTTATTGAAATTATTATATAAGAAGATAAGACTTGAATAGTTTATTATTAATTTAATTTATCACTAGGATGATATTTCATTTAATAGCTACAATGTTGACACATATTAGTGGTTGTGTCAAGCTATTAGCAACAGGTGGGTTTTAAATTAATGAGCCCATCTTTATTTATATTATAACTTTTGTTGATATGTAAGGTCTTTATTAAGAAATATACAAAATTGTATAGATATAGCAACTAAAAGTGTTGTATGTTTTCTCCTTTCTTTTTGAAGTAGCTAGAAGAATGTGTTGTTCCCTTTACACAGTTAAATCCCTTTTAGGCTGAAAATTGCACACATACATACACCTGCATACATTCAAAGTGTAACAAAGTTGCTAAATTTTCTCTCCCGCTCCTTAAGCTCATCAATAGAGTATAGCTATCTTCCTTTGGGGATTTCATGATGTCATCAATTTTTGTCCAAATCCTAGCAAGTTGTGAATTACTTCGTAATAAAGTAAGGTGATTGAAAGCTTTTTAGAAGGCTATTCAAGTACGATTTATTGTCTATGACCTTCTACGAGCATTCAAGGTATGTATTTGTTAAGAACTCATGGGATGGTGATAGGAAGCCATGAGTTCAAGTGGTAATAATTATCTTAAAAGGTTCAAGGGGTTATTTTATGTTGTATGGAGATGGCGGGGTTTAGGAGCTCATGTAGATCTTGGTTGTAGTTATAAGGAGGTCAGGTGTGGAGTACACCATTGTATATAGCATCGGGAGCTCGTCGCTCTTTGGTTGCTTGAATCCCATATATCGCAGAAAGATAGTCCCACTCGTATACATCAACCCTTCTCATGTTCTCTAATATGGATAGTACTATGTTCCATGCGGATATGTGGAGTCCTACAGGCCTTGCATAGAATGAAAGTCTCTTCTTTATAAGCTATTTATATGTACAATATGTCAGTGAGCTGGTTCTGCAGATGATTAACTTATAAGAGATAAATTGTATATTCCCAAAATCTAAAGAGCAAGATCTTCAGAATGCTTAATGTGTATGTTACATATGTTATATGAGGTTATTGCTTTGCATTGCATCACGTTCACTAAATGTTCAGAGATAGTATTCTGTATGGATGGACTATGAAACGCATAGGCGCTCCGTTACTCAGATATGATATTCCCTATGGACGGATTATGAAATGCATAGGAGCATATATATGGTCAACTGTGGATGGTCTAAATAAGAAACGCATATTCCAACCTAAATAGAGATGGGTCCTATGGATGGTCTATGAAACACATAGTAACACCACGAGCATTTTATACATACAATATTGCATTGATATTATATGTTGCTTTTAGTTAGCCAAGATTGGCTTACAGGTCCTACAGAAAGAAAAGAAAGAATCTAATGTACAATGATACCAATTATTACAACAAATAATCCAGAACATCACTCCACATAGCGACCCAAAAGGATATCATTTGAAAGACTCAAAAGAAGATCCAGAAAGACAGAAATACAGTAAGATCTATGATATTTTACCATAAAGAGTTACAGAGTCTATGGTTATGGTTTGGTTTTATCTTCCAGTTACTCTTTTTTCAGCTTCTATTTTCATTGTATATGTTTCATTGCTGCATTACGTACTCGGTAAAATCTTTCTGTACTAACGTCTGTTGGCTAGGGGCGCTACATTTATTTATGTAACATATTGAAAGTTTAGGTATACATAGTTTAAGCATGTATTCTAGTTATGTACTGATGTTCAGTGAGATGGTGTAAGCTCTACTTCATCCTGGAGTTGAATCTGGTCATGTGCTTACATGTATAGAGATTATGGGTAGGTCAGGGCCCTGTCCCGCCAGCATTCCAATTGTACAAGTTCAGTTGTCTTTAGAGGCTTCGTAGTCGTCTGTGGTCAGGATCAGTCATGTATAGATTTTATGTTCAGTTACACACATAATATTTTATAGTTCATGGTTATAGATGTTCAGACTTTACTGTATCATATTTCTCCAGTACAGGTTCATATTAGATGCATATTGGGTATGGTCCGTTCCAGTCAAGAATAGGTCATGACAAGAGTACGAGCTTATGAAAGAATCAACACCTTATTGTTACTGATCTAGGATTCTTAAACTCAAGACTTTGATAATGTATACACGAGCCCTCATCTTAAGATTTTGGGACTATCTTCTGTAATCTTCCAAACATGGATTATATGCATAGCACATCAGAATAAAATGCAGTAGTCTAATCGATAAGATATCAAAGTCAGAGAACACTTTACACTGCTATAACTTTGTGTTATCTTTTCCTAGATTCTCTAAGTATACAAGCTCGTTAAGAGTGTAGTACTTGGGAAGAATGTTTCCACTTATATATACCTACTAATAACTTCTCAAAGTAGGTACTGTGATCACTCTAGAGGGATTCTATATAGCTCAACAACATACGCAATTACAACATCTGGGAAGACACAATGACTGGAGTTTAACATCTTATGGAAGACTCTACACAATAGGTTTTATAGGGGCTTGACATAATATGAGCATACTTATCTACAGGAGATTCAACACCTAGGAGCATAACCCATAAATGATCTTATTCTCTTGAAAGACCTAGTATATCAATATGATTCATCTTAATAATAATAACTATTACCTAATAATAGTAATCTAAAATCTCGACCCAAGCACCAATAACAACTGAATGAAGTATGGACTCGTAGGCACATGATATAGACATTCTTTGATTCATGAAACAATTAACGTGGGGTTTCGAGATGCTTTTGTAATCTTAGAAATCATAACTCATACAAGAGAAACTTAAGATTAAAGGCCATTCCATAGCGTCAAATAACGAATTTAGTCTTACATGGTAGCGCTTCAATTTTTTCAATGACTACAATGAGTCAATCATTTCATTATACACTTAACCTGTTAAAGAAGGGATCTAATATCAATATAACAACATCTTAAATGTATACATAACATGTACCAATAGTGTCATTAAATAATAAAATATCGATGAGCTCCCGAGGCAATAACTCAATGGTGTACTTCACACCCACCCTCCTTCTAACAGCATAAAGCCCCACACAAGCTAGATAACCCTTCTCAAACTTAATAGAACAAGAAAACAACCCTTATATCACTTTACATACCACTATCACTTGAACTCATAACTTCCGATCACCGTTCCGTGAGTTCTTTCCAAAACATAACTTAAATGCTCACATGAGAGCATAGATGATTACAGACGAGAAATATTACCTTGGCTGCCAAAACCCTTTGATTTCCTTATTTCACTTTGCCTTTAAGTAACTTTGAATGACTATAATTAGAGAAGAATTAATACAAGCATCACGTGATTAATAGGTGATAGGATCGGGCTACACCTATGCACTTGTAACAACTTGTTTCATCATTTTTAGCTAAAGGCCATTACCTGACTAAATTACCCTTCCCGTAGACTCTATGTGGGGTTTATGATGCATGAGGATGGATATCCTGAGGTACCTTTATGTTATTTTCAGAAGAAAAAGCCAAATTGTAGATCTTAGAATTGATAAGTTTGGAATTGTGGCTTTTGCTAAATCTTGAAATTGAGGGTCCAATCAGGTTTAGTTTTACAAATTAACTAAAGGATATGATAACATAGTATGATATTGTACTTTTTAAGTAATAAATATCAGATTTTGCTACCGTGGGCCTTGGCTCAATTTTGGGATGAATCTTTATATTCTTTGAAAGGAATAAGTCTTTGTATTTGTATTAGATTACTTTTAACGTAGAATATATATATGTTAGACTATGAGTACTATGAGGCACTCCAAACGGGCATCGCCTGCATTGAGGGTTGAAGGTTCATGGCTCTTGCTCGTCTTTGAGGTAGGCTACAAAATATTATTTGTAGACTCCGATAGAAGTGTGTATTAGTTAAAAATGTTGAGGGGCATTGGGCATATTTGGGAGTCCCACCTTAGTGGTTGTGATGAATTCTTGGGTGGGTACCGGTGTTGAACTGTAATTATGGTCGATTTGGGGAAACAACCTTAAGCTGATTCCGACAGCTCTCGTTTGGGCTTGTCGCTATTATGTGTTCTTGTCACCATTATGATAATTGTGGAGTGGTATGGAAATGCTGTGGGTCCAATGAGATCGGTAAATGTAAGGTTATTTTATGAGATGGTGGGAAACACTGAGATGATGGAAATGATTGATATGGCTCCAAAAGGGCTTGGCTCTAGTCAGATACATGTGTTGAATTTTGGCTGGCTAGGAGCGGTGTGTGGAAGGCGTGAGTCCCCTATGGGTTGTAGCTCAAAGAATTTAAATTCATGTATACCGGTATTGAAAGGTACCTGGGATTTTCATTTGCATGTATATCATACATACATTTATACATTAATTACCCATTGATTGGTAACGTGATTTGGATTGGTTATTGGAACTTGGGTAACTTTATGATAAATGATTTTATTGATGGATTCCATGATACCAGGATTGTCGGTTATTGAATTCTTAAGTGAATAAGGTGACTTATATGATTCATGAACTTTTATGTGAATGATGTGATTTATATGATTCATTGAACTCTTATGTGAACAAGGTTACATATACGATTTATTGTTCTTAGTATAGGATTACTTAAGAGTCACGTTTATGTTTATTTATGTTATGTATCTTCTGTCGTTGTCGACTTTTGATGCCTACGGTACTTTGTGTACTCATACTACACTTACTGCATTCTTTTTAGATGCAGATCCAGCGCCATCTACCAGTTCAGGACTTCATGGCTGAGTCTGAGTTGGAGGATGTCTTGTGTCCGGGGTGAGAATGCCTTCACTAAGCTTGCCCCAGATTCTCTCTCATTACTGTTTTCTTATCTTTGTTCATGAGACAGTTTTAGAGTTTCAGACTATGTTACTCTTTTATTAGTGTTCTTGTATTCACATATCAGATTTTGGGGGTTGTAATAACTTCGTATTCAGAGATGTTAAGTATTAATGTTATGATTAGACAATCGTATTAATCATTTTGGTTATTCCGCTTTTCTTATTAGTTTGTGTTATTAATTGAGATGTTTTTCGCTTATTGGTGGGAAAAGTGTAGGTACCACCACGATGCGCCAAAAGGGTTGTGACAAAGTCGGTATCAGAGTTTTAGGTTAAACGGTCTTAAATACAAGAGTAATCTCTAGTAGAGTCTTGCATATCGGTGAGGAGACAATCGTACTTAACTTCAGAGGCTATATGACATTTAGGAAACTTCACTTTTTTCATTCCTTTGGTGCTAAGATTAATCAAATTGGTATCTGACCGATATTTCCTATTTTCTCATAAATGGTGAGGACTCGTTCTCACACAGTGAGAGAGGTGGCATCGACACCTGCACCTATAGTGCGCTATCATTCTAGAGGTCATGGTTGGGACCTAGGTAGAGCTCGAGCAGCTGCACCAGTGAGGGGTGGATCATAGGGAACTGGTCAGGCTCGTGCTAGATCAGTGTCCCTCGAGCGTGATATTGAGCTTCAGGATGAGCAATATGATAAGGAGATGTGCCCATCCCAGGATCAACATGGATTTATAGCTACTCTAATTCTTTGGGAAACCTTGACTAGGTTGTCGAGTGTGCTTGATGGTTTTACCCAGGCGAACAATCTTCCTACTACTTCAAGTGGGTCATAGAATCAAGTGGGAGAAGGACAGACTCCTGAGTTTCACACTCTACAGGTTCAACCAGTTGCTATTTCGCCACCCTATTACAATGACTTTGATGACCCATAATATATAGAAGATATAGGAGCATTTCTCCAATATAAAGCCTCTTGTATTTTATGGCCAGCCTGACTAGAATGCATATGCATTTATAGTACGTAGCCACGAGAAGCTCCATACTTTGGGTATCATGGATTCACACAGAGTTTGTTTTGTTTCTCTTCAGCTTATGGGAGATGTGATGAAATTATGGAGGGTTATGTTAATTTTCCACCAGTGGGGTCGACTCCACTATGTTGGACCAGGTTTTATTGGATCTTTATAATGAAGTATGTGCCCCATAGGTTGCGTATGAGAAAGCGGTATGAGTTTTCTAAGTTGGAGTAGAGGGGTTCGTTAGTTGCTGAGCACAAGAATCATTTTTATGCGTTATCGCGCTATGTAGCGCCATTACTACCTACAAACACTGAGAGAGTTAGATGCTTTATGAGAGGGTTAAGTGTTCCTCTTCAGTTGGCTACTTTACAGTTGGTGGCCTCTAGGGCTTTTTTTTATTAAGAGGCAAAGCATGATAGGATGGTTGAGTCTGTGAGGGGAAAGTTATCCAGAGAAGAGTCCGACAAGAGGGTTCGATGACATGGGTGTGGGTTTACTTCTCATATGTATGTGAAGTAGGGTAGATTCCAGCATTTGCAGTCTAGTCGACCGATTCAGGAAACCCTCTAGATTATAGATGGTTCTTCTGCGGGGCAGAGTGGTTATAGTGAGGGTCAGTGTTCTATAGGTACTCAATCTCTGTACTATGACCGTGGTGGTCACTAAGTTTCTTCTATCACTATTAAGCAACCCTCAGCGGCCAAGACTTGTTACGATTGTGGTAAGGTTGGGCATTTCAGGAGAGAGTGTTCTAGACTTAGATTAGGTGGATACCAGACACCCAGGACCCCAACACAACCATCCAAGGGTGGTATTCAGTCTAACAGAAGGGGTTCCTAGTCAGGCCGCGGTGGCTATTAGACTAGTTGAGGTGGATCTCAGATTGGTAGAGATATTGCGTGTACAGGCTGAGGTGGTCATCAATGTACACAGTCCGAGGGAGGACACACTCATTTTTATGTTTTCCCTGGTAGGGCAGAGGCTGAGGCATCATATGTGGTTATCACAGTATTATCTCAATCTGTCATCAGTCTGCTTCAGTGTTCTTTGATCTAGGGTCTACGTTATCCTTTGTGTCTGCCTACTTTTTTGTTGATTTGGATATGTGGTGTGATATTCTTGATGTCCCTTGAATTAATGGAGATTATTAAGAATATGAAGATTAGAATAGCTTGTGTTTAGGAAACCAAATGGGTAGGAACTAAGGATTTGGAGGTAGATAGGTATAAGTTGAGGTACTCAGGGAGTGCGAGGGGTAGGAACGGAGCAGGCATTTTAGTGGATAGGGAACTCTGGGATCAAGTTGTAGAGGTTAGGATGGTGAATGATAAGATGATGACTATTAATCTAGTTTTGGGAGGATTTACTTTTAACATAATTAGTGCGTATGCGCCTTAGGCGGATTTGGTGGAGGACAAAAGATGCTTTTGGTAGGAGTTGAATGAGGTTGTGAGGGGTTTCCCATAGACCGAGAAAGTAGTGGTAGGAAGAGACTTTAATGGCCACATAGGGTCTACTGTAGGAGGATATGGTGACATTCATGTGCGGTTCATCTTTGGGGATAGAAATCAAGGAGGAATTTCACTTTTAGACTTCGTGAATGCTTTTGAGTTGGTCATAACTAACGCAAGGTTTCGGAAAAGGGAGGAGATATTTGTTAAGACTTAGATAGATTACTTGCTCCTTAGGAAGGGTGACAGAGGTGTTTGTAAGGACTGCAAATTGTCTCGAATGAGAACCTTACACACATCATAAGCTCATGGTTATGGACTACAAGATCAAGCTAAAGAAGAAGAAAAGGGTTTCTTTTGAAAGATCAATGATTCGATGGTAAGGCCTGACTAAGGTTAAAACTCAGGAGATCATGGAGATGTTGGGGGATATAGGGGATTGGACAAGTAGAGGGGATGCTGATAACATGTGTGCTAGGATAGTCAGATATATCAGGGAAGCATCTAGAGAGGTACTTGGGATCTCGAGGGGCAACTCAGGTGGACGTAAAGGGGATTGGTGGTGGAATGAAGAGGTCAAGGAAAGGTAGAAGCCAAGAAAGTTGTGTATGCGTTGCTAGTAGAAAACATTGACGAGTAGGATGACAAGAGAAGGAATAAGGAGAGGTATAAAACAATCAAGAAAGAAGCAAAACTAGTGGTCATGATGGCAATAACAGAAGCCTTTGAGCATATGTACAGAGAACACAAGTGCAAAAGCGGGGATAGAAAGTTGTATAGGCTCGCCAAGATGAGAGAGAGGATGTCTCACGACCTGGACCAAGTTAAGTACATTAAATATGAGAGTGGTGAAGTGTTGGTAGATGACACACACATTAGACGGAGATGACAGAAGTACTTCCATAAGCTATTTAATGAAGAAACGGACAAGGCTATCATGTTGGAGGAGTTAGAGCATTCTGAGAGTCATAGAGATTTTGGGTACTGTAGGTGCATCAAGGCTGCATAGGTTAAGAAGGCTATCCATAAGATGAGGAGAGAAAGAATGAGCGAGCTTGATAAGATCCCTATAGACATTTGAAAGAGCGAATGAGAGGCAGGTATGGAGTGACTGACTAGGTTTTTAATGTCATTTTTCAAATGGCTAAGATTCCAGAGAGCAGAGGTGGAGTACAATGATCCTGTTGTATAAGAACAAGAGTGATATTCAGAGTTTCAATAACTATATAGGTAATTTGTTAAGTCACATTAAGAAAATATGGGAGAGGGTGGTCTAGTTGAGGATAAGAAGGGATGTATTGATATCTGAGAGCCAATTTAGATTCATGTTGGATAGATCGACTACATAAGCTAATCATCTAGTTAGGAGATTGGTGGAGCAGTATACAGAGAAAAAGAGAGACCTACACATGGTGTTTATTGATCTAGAGAAGGCTTATGATAAATTGCATCGGGAGGTCCTTTGGAGACGCTTGGAGTCTAGAGGTGTGCTTGTGGCCTATATCATGGTAATTAAGGACATGTATGAGGGTTCCAAAACTCGGTTTAGGATAGTTGGAGGTGATTCCGAACACTTTTCAGTCGTGATGGGGTTGCACCAAATTAACGCGACATATTTAGGAGGAGGTGACATGGTGTATGTTATTTATTGAGGACATAGTTTTGATTGATGAAACGCATAATGACATTAATAATAGGCTAGAAGTTTGTAGAATGACCTTAAAATCTAAAGGTTTCAGGTTAAGCAAGACTAAGACGGAGTACATAGAATGCAAGTTCAGTGATATGACATAAGAGATGGATGTGGAAGTGAAGATCGAAGAACAAGTTGTACTCGAAAGAGGGATTTTCAAGTATCTTGGCTCAATTATACATAGGAATAGGGAGATTGACGATGAGATCGTCCACCCTATTAGAGCAGGGTGGATGAAATAGAGGCTTGCCTCTGGGGTGCTTTGTGATACAAATGTGTCACCTAGACTAAAAGCTAAGCTCTACAAAGTTGTGGTTAGAACAACATTTTTGTATAGGACAGAGTGTTGGCTAGTCAAGAACGTCCACATTCAGAAGATGAAAGTAGCAGGGATGTGAATGCTTAAATGGATGTGTGGTATACTAGGAGAGATATGATTAGAAATGAAGATATATGAGACAAGGTCGGATAATCCTCTGTGGGGGACAAGATGAGGGAGGCCATACTGAGATGGTGTGGGCATGTGAAGTGTATGTGTCAAGATGCGCTGGTTAGGAGGTGTGAGAGAGGTAGAGGTAGGCTGAAGAAGAACTTGGGAGAGGTGATTCGACAGGATATGAATCAACTCTAGTTGACTGAGGACATGAACTAAGATAGGAAGATTTGGTGGTCGAGGATTACGATAGAAGGCTAGTAGATACTTGAGTTTTATCGCGCCGTGTGTGAGAAAGGCGGGGGTCGTCTCGAGCACATGCATTCTACTTTGGTCTCTTTTGTTCAATTTAGTTCCCCTCTAAAGCTTCCTCGTCCTCTTAATTCCTCATACGTACTGACTTTATTTTGAGGCATCTTGTTTCTTATATTCTTGATTAAAACTTCCCTCATGTTATCATTTTACCTCCTAGACACTAACTCTTCTATTGTTCCTCTATGTTCAATGTCTTCCTATTCGTTTTTTCAAATTCTCACTTCTATCCTTCCCCCTGGCTCGCTGCTTGTGTTCTATATTAACAAGTATTTCAACCCCTTATTAAATGTGTCTTTGGGTATTTTCGGTTGTGATCATTTGATGTGGTTGAGGTGCCTATCAGCCTATAGATATGGACTTGCAAACAAGAGAGGGGCTTTGCAATCTTGGGTATTAGTATCTGGAAACTCAAGTTGGTTTCTTTCTGGATGAAGTTTTTATAGCTGACTAGGATGGATTCGCAGTACAAATATATATAACCAACTTTCAATTGGAAATGAGGTGCACACCTGATAGTTATAAGAACCAGATTCTTTCACTAATTTCCTTATTATATGTGTTGTCTGTGATAGATTATCCATGCCAATAGTGCATATAGTTCTATCTGGAGCACTCTTCTTTTCATAGCCAATGGGAGAGGACTTACATAATCAATTTATCTTTAATGTCTGCTCCTTAGCTACTTTACCTATTAATGCGGGTTTTTATTTTCCTGCTTCCTCAAAACCCTTTTTAGACCAGTTTCTTCATGGGTGTACTTCACTAGGTTGTCCTGGCTTGTATATTTCTTTGTTCATCTCATTTTCTTATTCCTTTTCCAATGTACCAGGTTCCCACTGAGCATATTTGGGAAGATAGATCCCGATGCCTTTTTTATAGTGTGTCTTTATCAAGACTGGTCTCCTTCTTATTCATGGGAGTGGATGTTGCGCAGTTTCCAAACTCCATTTCGGTAATCACCCATTTGATCGTTTTTCACTTTTGAACACTTTTTTGCCAAATATCTTTTCATAACTTTAAAACGACATTCTTTACTTGCGGGAATGGGTGGGAGGTTATTTAATTAAACAATAATCTTTTAAAATATATTTATTTAATGTGTGTGAATATTTTATTCTTATGAATATTATTTGCACTCATATAAGGTATAAGTTGGTAAATATAGTATTTGACTAAGTGGATAAATTTTAAATCAACACAAAGTGGTTAAGTAATTGGAAAAACTATTATGATAAATTATTGGGCCAAGCCCATATTTTATTTGTTGTCATCTCATGAAGGGTGGGAAAATATAAGGAAACAAGGAAACTATTATCTCTAACCTAAAAGAAGAAGGGAACTAAAGGATATTGACTAAAGTGGCAGCGTAAGAGTTGAGGTTAAAAAATTGACGTGATTAAGTCGTCAGGTAATGCTCTAAATTTAAATTGTTGTATTAAGTTATGTCCACATATGAGTACATTATGATGGTCAACCACAAAGGTTAAACTCTGCACAGCAGTATATAATTTGCTTGGAAATGAAAGTAATGTATGGCTTTTACTACTTGGAGAAAAGAGAAGGAAATGACTATTGGATCTATAGTTGGATTTAGCAAAGGTAGGAATTAACCAATAGGTGAAAAATTGTTGAAATATAATGGGTGTACAGTGCCCCATTTCTGTAGCTTTGATTCTTGAATTAATTTGGATAGAAATATATTTTGTATTCTTAAAATTGTGGAATTAATTGTCATGCACTAATTGAGTGTAATAATGAAGTAATGATGAGTAACCATGAGCAATAATAATTGAATAGTGCTTATGTCTCCGGTGTATTCTTGTAGTTTGAGTCACTGTTTTTCAAAAAATTTGCTGCAGGTTTCGAGTTTCTTGTATATTATTATGTTTCAAACTTCAATTTTTGGCATATTGATAGATATAATTGAATATTAGTTGTATTGGATTATATGAACACATTCAAATTCATGGTATTTGAGTAGTGGAAAGTGAGATTTTGATCCTAAGTTAAGATTTTGGGATAATTAAAGGTTTTGAGCCCTAGTCTTAAGAAGTAATAATTTACTATTTGTGAGTCCAATTGTGGATGGAATTGACTATTTAGGTTATGGGTAAACTATTTCTACACTAAAATTTCAACTTTGCTCTTGTGGGCCTGGGGTCACTTTTTGAGTTAATTCTTTTTGTTCCGAATTAAAGTGTAGCAATATGAGTGTCCTTAGATTCATAATTTAACGTAGATTATATATTTGATAGACCTTGTTTGCTCGAAAGCGTTCCTAAAGGGGAAAGCTCAAGTTCGATTGTTCGTGGCTCTTGCTTGGCCTCGAGGTAGGTTACGACTTACTTTAGGTAGACTTTGATTAGAGAATCATATATAGTTATAGAATTTGACGGAGATAGCATGATAGGCCTTCGGGCCCGGAGGTTTTGATAAAGCTCACTTGTTTGGTATGGATGTTGTTTATGTGGGCTTATCGCCATATGTGTTATTTTCTTGTGATTATTGCTTATCTATTTTTCTATAACATAATACATCACTCATCTCATGAAATGAAGATTAATATTGTTAATTGAAACGTGAAGGGTAATATGACGTGTAATTATTTGTTGTATATTGGCAATATTATTGAGATTGATATCATGCATGACATGCTTTACTTATTACTCTTATATTGTCATTATGGTGAGGTGAGTGATTCAGATACTCTGAGGTCTTTGCTGGAGACTGAGAGTGACAGAGAGACTCCGAGGTTTCTGTCGGAGGTGAGAGTGATTGGTAGCCTCCGAGTTTTTTGTCGAAGAGCGCGAGTGGTACATGGACTTCACGGGTCCCCCACGGGTCATGTCTTTGAGGCATTGCCCTTAGCATGGGTGTATGAGAGTGTAGTGAGAGAGGTGACCACTGCATTGCATCGCATTCATCCATTCGTAGATTCTCTATTATTCATGTGGTGACCCATATCTGTCTTTAGTTGATTACATGATCTCCTTAATATTGTACCTATTATGAAACGTGATCATACTTGTTACTCTATATGCTACTTATTAATTTCTACTTCTTTATACGTTATCTAATTATTGTCAGAATGTGGTACTTACCAGTACTAGTGTTCTACTAATACTACTCTTGCTGCACTTTTTGTTGAGTGCAGAGTACGGTCCTGGTTCTTTCTCTGCGCCTCGTGGTTGATACATGAGGGTGACATCTTTCGGTCTTTCAGGGTGAGCACTTTCTCATCCATATGCCCTGAAATGATCCTCCTTATTTACTTCTGTATTTTCTATTCAGCAAACAATATGTAGCCTTCGAGAAATTTCATACTTATATTTCATATTGTATTAGAGCTCTTGTACGCTTTTGAACAGATTTTGGGATATTGGATAATTTGGTTATGAAAGTATTCGAGACTTGTTAAATTATTATTATTACATTTCCGCTTATTTGACTTGTTTCTAGAATTTAGGGGATGTTGTTAGCCTATACGGAGGGATAGTGTAGGTGTCACCACGACCCATGATTTGGGTCATGAGAAATTGGTATCAGAGCCCTACATTAATTGGTCTGATGAGTATAAAAGTAATGTCAAATAGAGTCTTGCGGATTGGTACGTAGACGTCTGTACCCATCCTCGACAGGCTATAGGACATATAATAGACACTTCTATCTTTCTTTCTAGTTGTGCTACTTTGATTCGATTGGTATCTGTTTATTCTTTTTGTCCTAGTTCGATCAGATTGGTATCTGGTTTACTCTTTTCATGTGAGTTTGTTATCATTGGTATCATAACCTCATTTATTGGTTTGCTCGCAGAAGGTGATAATGCATTCGATTGCTATTCGAGGCCAGGAGCTTGTACCTACACCTGCACTCGCACCCATACCCGTTGCCCAGTAGTTGTCTGTGGGCGTGGCAGGGGATGTGGAAGGGGAAGAAGTCGTGCAGCTGTGCCAGCTAGTGTCCGAGCAGCAACACCCGCTCAGGATCCCGACAGATATTTGACTATAGAGCTTGAGTATATTTTGGGTGAGGAGCTGATTCCGACTGAGGAGCTTGGGGCCGCAGTAGCACAACCTGGGTTTGTTGCTACTCCTTATCTTCTAGAGGCTGTGTTTCGAGTCTTGGGGTACTTTGACGATTTGGACCCGACGGAAATGATTCTAGCTACTCTGGACGGCTCATAGATAAGAGTGGGAGGTCAGACCCCCGATGCTTGAGTTACTCTAAGATTTTGGACTCTAGTGGTACTACCGCCAGTCGTAGTGGCTCTCCATATTGATGCGTTTCAATCCTATGATTTTGCTTTTCAGCCTATAGATGGCCAGTATTGACTGTTGAGGATGGGAAGTTGTTCTAGAGGTTCACTTTGATGTCTCCTCCTTAGTTATGTGGTACTCGGAGGGAGGAGAGGGGAGGATGTAGATGAGTTCATTGTTAGCTGCCAAGAGATGCTTCATAAGTTGGGTGTGGTAGAGTATCACGCAGTAGATTATGCCTCTTGTCAGTTAGTTGGGGATGCCAAGCTATGGTAGAGATCTTACATAGAGTGCCGACTAGCCAAGTCGCCACCTTTGACTTGGACTCAGTTTTATCAGGTGTTCTTGGAGATGTACGTCCCTCGTAATCTTAGAGATAGCAAGAAGGATGAGTTTTTGACTTTTAAGAAATGGGTTATGTCAGTTGTAGAGTATGAGATCAGGTTTCTTTCTTTGTCCCGATATGCGGCAACATTACTTCTTATAGATACTGAGAAGATTAGATGGTTCGTGAAGGGTTTGGACCTTAAACTTCGTTTGGTAAACTTATAGTTGGAGGCCGCCGGGGCCTCATTTCAGTTAGTAGTTGATCATGTCGAGAGAGTTGAGGCAGAGAGCTCGGGCATAAGGCTAAGGGGGCGACAAGAAGGCTTGCATATTTGATAGCTATAGAGGTCCTGCTAGAGGCAGGGGACACCATGAAAGAGGTCACTATCATCCCTACAATCGTCCCATCTAGTCACCACTTCAGACTTCCGTGAGTGGTTTTTTAGGGTATAGTGGGCATAGTTCTGGATAGACTTCCAGAGGTTCTAACTCTTGATGTTCATACCGCAGAGGCTACTCAGGTTTTTATATGAGAATTCAGTAGCTTACGGTCAAAGGGGAATGATTTAAGTGTGGTGAGACAGGGCATTTCGCTAGAGAGTGACCTAGATTCAGAAGGGTTCCAGAGATCAGACATCTAGGCCCCCAGTACCGCCAGCTAAAGGAGACGGGCATTCTGGTAGAGGTAGTTCAAAGTCTGGCAGAGGTATCCATCAGTTTGGTAGTGGTAGTTATTAGTCAGGTAGGTGAAACACTCTGTCAGGGAGAGGTGGATCACAGTCAGGTCGTAGAGGTCATGAAGGCACACAGTTTGAGGGTGGACGTGACCATTTTTATGCTTTTCTTGGTAGGCCAAACACCAAGGCTTCTGACGCAATTATTACATGTATTATTTCATTTGCCATCGGCGGACTTCAGTCTTATTTGATCCGAACTCTACTTTCTTCTATGTGGCTACCTATTTTTCTATGGGTTCGCTGAGTGATTTACTTGATGTGCCTATTCATGTTTCTACCCCTGTTGGTGATTATGTGGTAGTGGATAGAGTTTATAGGTCTTGTATAGTTACCTTCCTGGGATATGATACTCTAGTAGACTTAGTCATTCTTGACATGGTATATTTTGATATTATATAGGGTATGGACTGGTTATCACCTTATCATGCTATTCTAGACTGTCATTCTAAGGTAGTCACGTTGGCCATACTTGGTATTTGTGTGTAAGGGGTGTTTTGGCCCGTATTCCAGATACAAGCATGGACCCGCCTCCACATGAGTTAGTACCGATAGTGAGGAGTTTCTAAGGTATTTTTGATAGATTTTCTTGGTATACCACCTGATCAAGATATTAAATTTTGCTTTAATATGAAGTCGGGCACTCGACCTATTTCTATTCCGCCTTATTGGATGGCGCTCGCTGAGTTGAGCGAGTTGAAGGAACAGTTGCAGGACTTATTGATAAAAAATTTCATCAAACCAAGTGTTTTTTCTTGTGTTGCTCCAGTACTGTTGTAAAGAAGAAGGATGGTTTGAGACGGATGTGTATTTACTATCAGAAATTGAACAAGATTACTATCAAGAACGAGTATCCAATTTCCCACATTGATGACTTGTTTGATCATCTTCAAGGTGCATCGGTCTTTTCCAAGATCGATTTAAGGTCGGGTTACCATTAGTTGAAGATTCGAGTGGAGGATATTCTGAAGACGACTTTCATGACCCGCTATGGTCACTATGAGTTTTTGGCCATATCTTTTGGGCTTACAAATTGCCCCGCAACTTTTATGGATTTGATGAATGGGATTTTCAATCCCTATTTAGATTCCTTCATCCTTGTCTTCATTGATGATATCTTAATTTATTTTTGTAGTGAGGAGGATCACGAGAAATATTTGAGGATCATGCTTGAGTTATTGAAAGAGAAGCAGTTGTATGCCATGTTTTCAAGTGTGAGTTTTGCCTCAGTTCTGTGGCATTTTTAGGGCATGTAGTGTTTACGTATGGCATCATGGTGGATCCTAAGAAGATTGAGGCAGTTCAAGATTGGGCCAGGCCTACTACAGTGACAGAGATTAGGAGTTTCATGGGTCTTGCGAGTTATTATCGACGGTCATGAAATGTTTCTTGACTATTGCTTCTTATTTAACCATGTTGACCCAGATGAATATGCCTTTTCAATGGTCAGATGAGTGTGAAGAGAGCTTTCAAAAGCTCAAGTCTTTGTTGACCTCAACCTCGATTTTGGCTTTACCAGTAGTGGGGAAATACTTTGCAGTTTATTGTGATGCTTCGCGACCTTGTCTAGGTTGTGTGTTAATGCAAGAAGGCTAGGTGATAGCTTATGCTTTGAGGCAGTTGAAGGTGAATTTAAGGAACTACCACACTCATGATTTGGAGTTGGCGGCGATAGTCTTTGCCCTAAATATTTTGAGGCATTACTTGTATGCGGTCCATTGTGAGGTGTTCATGGACCATCGTAGTCTTCAACATGTATTCAATCAGCATGATCTGAATTCTGGGCAGTGTATGTGGATGGAGTTACTCAAGGAGTATGACATAACCATTATTTACCATCCGCGCAAGAATAATGTGGTAGTATATGCTTTAAGCCGAAATGTGGTGAGTATGGGTAGTTTAACTCATTTGATTGTGAGGGAGCATCCCTTGAATAGAGAGGTTCAGTCTTTGGAAAACAGTCCGATGAGACTTGATATTTAGGAACCAGGCAAGGTTTTATCTTGTGTTGAGGAGAGGTCATCACTTTTAATGAAAATCAAGGCCCAACAGTTTGAGGATGCGAAGTTGTGCAAGATTTGGGACATGGTGTTGAAGGGGAAGGCTAGAGAGGAATTTTTTATTGATAATGAGGGTGTTTTAATGAATAAGTGGAGAGT
Source organism: Anisodus acutangulus (assembly GCA_029783415.1). Lineage (NCBI taxonomy): Eukaryota > Viridiplantae > Streptophyta > Magnoliopsida > Solanales > Solanaceae > Anisodus > Anisodus acutangulus. The sequence goes on along the minus strand of CM056507.1, from coordinate 28,162,660 downwards.
GTGTGTTCCTCTTGTGGGTGGTCTGACTAAGTTGATTATGTAAGAGGATCACAACTCTAAGTACTCTATTCATCCTTGTGCTACGAAGATGTATCGAGATTTGAGGCAACATAATTGGTGGGTTCGAATGAAGAGGGATTTAGTGGAGTTTGTATCTCAGTGTTTTAATGTTACACCTCGTGTTGTCATGCGTTATCTCTACCGTAACATAGCCAGCATAGGCCCAGGGATTAAAATACCTCTCTAAAAGGTTTACAAAGGTTTTTGGATGTATTGAGTATGTTTCAGAAAGGTTTAACAATTATCAAAGAAACAGAAATATGTTTTGACGAAAATTAGATGGAGAGTCGCTTCCCAGAGCACTCTTCGAATTGCAGACCACAACTTGCGACTCATAGGTGCTGCATGATTGGACAGAAAGTTTTGGGGCATAAGACAAGTCCTGTGAGTCGCTTAACCTGTCTCGGGATAGGTCGGTGCTAACTTTCTTTTTTTCCATAAATAAGACCCCCTTTAACCAAAACATCATTTTCACAACCATAACTAGCTCAAATACTCTCTCTAAGGAATTCAAATTGAACCAAGGCGAAATCAAAGATAAATTACACAAATTTGACGTGGGGAATCCCGTGAATATTGCTAGATCATCTCCATCCTTGTTGTAACAATATTGGAGGAAGCTTGGTGGTGAAGTCAGCTTGGAATTCAAGTATTTCTTTTGGTTTAAGGTAAGTTTCACCCCTCCATCACGTTCTTAAGATTATACAATAGTTTAAGATATGATTATTAAAGGTATTCTTGAAGAACAAGTGTTTATGGAACTTGAGGCTAAGTTGTGTTATTATGGGCTGTTTTGTGTGATTTGAAGTTTCTATATGAAGTTGTGAAGTTATGGATGGAGTTATGTTGATGAGTAGGAGTAGTATGGAATATTGTTGTGATGATATGTATGGAATTTAAGTTTCAAATGATCTTACCAAGTTATGCACACAAGTTGTTTGCTAAAATATCTAAATGAACTTCCTTATACATTATGAATCTTATATTGATGCAAATCATTCGTATAATGTAGATAATCATTCGTAGAGAATATGAAGACTTATAGAATCCGTAAAACTAAGCTGACAAGTTATGTTGGGCTATCTTATTTCTTTGGCATGATTTTGTGATGAAAAGAAGGTCGTGAACTTAAGTTTCAAACATGAGCCATGAGGTGATTTGCTAGAAGTTCCCAAGATTTCCAACCGTCCTATGGTGACATGCCTAGTGTGGAGTGGAGTGTGGAGTGGATTTAAAGACAAGACTTGAAGATCCACGAAGGAAACATTTTGTTTCGGCTTATGTAGGTCTTGGTCGAGACCACCTTTTAGCTTGTTTTAATTCCTAGCTTAATTACTAGATCTCCTTATAGCTTAATTACTATGCCATGTAATAAGATAGGATGATCAAGCTGAGAACCGTCTATAAGGAGAAGCTTCCAATGAGGTAATTCATGAAGTAGCTAGTTCATGCACTTATCTACATGGATGACACAAAAGGGTGGCCTAGAGAACATAAAGAGTTGGGTCTTTTCCCTTCTCCCAAATCGGCTGAACCTCTCCCCCTTTTCCATTCGGCCTAGATGCATTTTTATGTCTATCTTGTTACCTCTTGTAGAAGGTTTAGAACTAGTATAAATAGGGGATGTAGTTGATGAAAGGAAATATGGAAATTTATGAAATATATTTTAGTTTTCTCAAACTTTGCTAAGTTATTCAACTTTTGTGTTGTTATCTTCAAGTATTATTCTTGTATTATCTCCTCATATAACTTAGTTAACACTTATACATGCTCAAATACATGGAAAGGATGGAGAACTTACCTTGTTTTAGCATAACCAATCTCTACAACAACCTCATTTTTCTAGGAAGAAGATGCACCTCTATCAACAACAACAACTAGATGCTCTCGACAACTTTGACTTCAATTTTGATGAAGGGTAGAAGTGATGATGCTTGGAATTACCTTAGGAACCTTTAGGAATGTTCTTGGAAGATTTTATAGGATTTTAGGACTTGAGGAGGTTGAAAAATGAATTTCCAAAGTGAAGCACCTCTTAAATTACCAAGGAAAGTCAGCCACTTCCTCAGATATGTGAGGCCATATGCGGCCGCATATGGGGTCACATATGTTTCCAGGGATTTCTTCAATTTTGGGCTTGCCATCTATGGCTCCTTCTGCGAGGCGGATCCTATTTACGATGCAAATCGCTTAGCGTATCGTCTGATCTTCATCACACTTTGTCAATGGATTGTTCCTTCAATTCTGATAACCTCCAACCTTCCATGCATTCTCTTAACATCCCTCTAAGTCAGAAGTGACCCTCGGAAAGAATCTCGAGTTACCGAGACTTGCATCATCTAACTATACTCTCATTCGTACGTGAAACTTCGGGATGTAATATATATGACTTATTTGAGTTATTGAACTATCTAGTATAGGATTATTTAGTGTAAACATGATATTTATCTCTTTTTGCATATTTTCTTTCGTTGTCGGCCTATGATGCCTATGGGGGTACGTTGTGTACTCATACTACACTTGATGCATTCTTTTTGATGCAAATATAGATCATTCTACCAGTTTGAGACCTCGAGTTTGAGTCCAAGTCTGTTAATCATCAATATACATGGTGGGGATGCTACCTTCCGGCATGCCTTGTATGCTTCTCTCTCTTTCTTGACTTTAATTGATTCGAGAGACATATTCAGACAATTAGACTATGACGTTTAGTATTTGGCTTATGTTTCCCTTTTCTTCAGACTTGTATCTGGTTTAGAGCTCTTGTATTATTGACTAGATCTATAGGAGTTGCATTTTCATTCTCAGACTTATGTTCCGCATTTTATATTATGATCGACAATTCATTTAAGTATTTTGTTATGTTTCTGCATTTCTTTCTTACATCATACTAATAGATTGGGAGTGGTTTACCTACTGGTGGAAAAAGTATAGGTTCCACCACGATTCCTTTATGGGATCGTGACAAAGTTGGTATAAGAGCTTTAGGTTAAATATTCTTAAATACAAGAGCGATGTCTAGTAGAGTCCTGTGGATCGGTGCAGAGACATCCATACTTATCTTTTAGAGGATATGGGACATTTAGGAAACTTTGCTTTCTTAATTCCCTTCATTCTAAGATTAATCAAATTGGTATATGAAACTTCTTCTACTATTTTATCACCGATGGTGGTAACATGCTCTTAAATTCATGTGTGAGTGGTTTGATATGACTTCACATCTTAGGGTATTAGATGTGTCACAATGATGCGGGCGTGTGACCAAGTTTAGTCTTTATCTATGAATTGAAGATGAAATTGATTGGGGATTAGGTTTGGAGACCCCTTAGTTTGATGCTATCTTAGGGAATTGGAAATAGGAATACATATGCACAAGAAAAAGTAATTGGATTGATCAATCTTCGCTGTATGAAGGGAAGAATTGGTATCTGACTTGCTTGTTATGATAAGTTGCAAGGTGTACGAGGGTGGATGTCGTATAAGTTATAAAAGGTTAAGTTTGGCTTCGACTTGACAGAATTGTGGTTGCAAAGTAAGAACTAGTGGTTGAGGGCTTCTTCAGGGAATGACTATCTGTCCTAGGACAGGTGGCAATGTTACTTGTGATGAGCGTAGCTTATGGAAATAGATAGTCGTGTTTATTAAAATAAAGAGTGTTTGTAGGGTCACTTTTAGTTTCGAAGTTAGTGATAAAAAAGGGTTGTTGAACCAATGTTGTGTTGATATATGACTTATTTCGCAACGGTTTAGTATAGAGTAAGTGTAAGTAATTGTATATGAGTTGTTACGTTGGAATACGTCGTAGTCTAATAAGAGCTAGTGATAGACTAATAGGAATGCCTCTAGCGCTGGACAAGTATGAAGATATATTTAAGGAATTACCAGGCGTTGCATCTAGTTCTTGGGTAACATTTATGGGCATTGTATGTAAAGGTTAATACTTGAGAATTTTCTATAATTACTGGTATAATGACTTTGGAGTTGACAGAAGGATAGGGAAAAATATCATGGTTAGCTAGATGTGTTAGGGTTCGATAAAATTAGGTAAGGGTTGGTTCTTCTCAGGCAAGCAACATATAAGACTCTTGAACAATGTAATGGTCAATGAAGATATTTATGGTAACAAATTGAAGATGGTTTGGTCTAATACTAGTTGTGGAAAGATTCAGGTATCGAGGGTCGGGCTAGTAGCTAGTGTGGTCCAATACCTTGTATAGTTGGGTAATTTTACAAATGATGATGCATGGAATGTGCAGGATTAGGGAGAAGTGTCCAGTTTTAAGGTTTGAGTGAAGTAAATGGAACTCTCTATTGTTGGTTATGCAGTGTTCTACTATTTTTGGGATCGGTTTAGTTATTTTATTAGGCTTATGATATTTCGATACACTCTAGAGAGGATTTGAGTAATGATCAGTTATTAGTGGGGGATGTGATTGAAAAGAAAGGTGGAAATTAAAGGATTTGGATTAGAAATAATAGGGATTCTTTGGTTAGGTGTGGATGATGTTGATATTATTTTCGCATCTTGTAGAGTGGCTGAAATCTTCTGGAGTCATGGGTGACGGTGCATGTTTTATTATTCGTGAGAAAAAGAGATTTAAGAGGTCACTGCATGTCATGGGAAGCCTATCAGTTATGTTTGGAATCAGTTTGGATGACCATCGATGATTTAAAGATTGAGCATCTTATTTCTGGATCAGATTTGTTCATTTACGGCCGGGTGACCCGTACGTATATTGCTTGGAATATTTATGGTATTCTAATAAATAACAGACAAGGGTTCGATGGATTTTAATTCAAAATAGAGGGATGACAATGTTACCAGTCCTCATTGAAGTTGGCAAGTAGAATTCCTAATATTTTTGGATGACAATGATTCAGATATTTCTAATGGTTCACATGGGTACTTGGTATGTATTGATGAGGTACAAATAGTTATGAAGAGTCTTTATACCGATAATTTGATTTTCTACAGAATTGGCATGATAGGGTAATCAGTAAATATGCTTATTAGTATGGTGATTCGGATATTCGAGAATAGAATTTGCACAATCAACCTGGGATTAGATAAGTTTTTGAATGGAATTACTTAAAATGCTCTTAGATAAATCAAGGATTCTGTTCTAGAGAAAGGAAGCCATGAATTAGGCTTGTGGCGTGTGTTTTTGTGTTACTAAGGAACCTGGGTGCAAAGGACGGCAGTGATACTTGTGAAAGAAGACTAGTAGAATCAGACTATGTTATCGGTGCAAGTTGGACAACGGTTTGTGGCTACACTAAAGGATAGTAGTGATTAAGGTGGTATTGGTAGGTTTAATCGAACGCATACAGATGTATGGTTATAATAATACCAGGGAATTCGATCGGAGTCGGTGCTTACACTTGAGGATCAGTTGTGAAAGGAATTTTGGGTATGAAAGAATGGAAATTTGGGTCGTTCAATTAAGTTGAACGTAGTTTGACTGATAAAGTGAACAATCGATACTATCAGCGTATTTCTTACATGTGGAGGCTTTCATGAGGTTACAATGGGATATCTTAATTACTCGCCAGCTTTCGTACTTTCCTTCATCTGTTCAATGATGAACCCTTATTTAATTGGTATTTGATATACCGACCCATGTGGTCATTTTTACCTAAAGATACTTATTTGACTAATTACCCTTCCCGTAAACTCTATATGGGGTTTATGACATGCAGGGATGGATGGCACCTATCTCAAGGTTCATTCATGAGAGTTTCATAAGAAAAACCAAATTAAAAATCTTAGAGTTGATTAGTTTGACTCAATGTTGACTTTCGAATATATGGGTCCAATTTTGGGTTCTATAATTTTCGTTAGTTCCGGAGGGTCATTTACGACTTATTTGAGTCATTAGTTCACTTCCTGAGGCAACCAGATGCACTTTGTAACCCTAGTTGTGAAATTGTGAGGTTTGGTTATTTTGGGAAATTCTTTAGAAACGTATATCTTAGCTCGGTTAAATGAAAAATCTGAGGGCACGAGCGAGTTTGTCTCCCTGTTTACCTTGGAGTAGCATGTCTGTTTTGTGTCTAGAGGATCTCGGGAGTGTTTCAGGTGTTTGGTGAAAGTTTGGGAAAACTTTCATGTTGCTGGTGTCTGGTGTTCGTCCTAACGAGTCGGTGTCTGCTCCTACGTGTCTGCCTCTGTGGAGGTTGGCTCGCAGAAACGTGTCTTGTAGAGGTAAAGGCGGCCCTGCAGGGTCATGTTCCGTTTCTGCGCTGAGCCTAGACTATAGTCCGTTGAAGCAATACCGTGCCTACAGAGGTGATTCTGCATGAGTGAAATCGCTGGATCTGATATATTCTTAAATTCCCTAGCTCGAAATCATTTCATAAAATATCTTGTCTCGGTTCTAGAGCTGCCTAAGGGGTGAAATCTTGAAGTTGTGCTTAAGTTCTACTTGGAAGGTAAATTCTTAATCCTTTTTTATTCTAATCCATTTTTTTAAGGTTCATAATGTTAGTGTAATCTTTATTTGGGATAAATGAGTTATAAGCTTCATTGTAGAATAAGAGGTGATGAATCATGGATTTAAAGGTGTAATATGGATTAGTTCATCTTGATTTTGTGAATAAGTATTGAATTATATTATAGGATCACATTGTAGTGTTTAATTTGAATATGAAAACCCTTTTCAATTTGGAGGAAACACTAGGGTTTGTAAATTGGGGCGTTTCTTAAATTATGCAATTGAGGGTCCAATTGAGTTTAGGTTTTCGATTAACTTAAGGGTATGACTCCCTAATATATATGTTCATGTTTTTTGAGTTGTAAAGTTTGGATTTTTGGCACCGTGGGCCCGAGGTTGGTTATATGTGTCTTTTGGTTTGATTCAGGACCAAGTTCTTGTATGTGTATTAGCTTAATTATTAACGTAGAGTCTATATATGTTAGACTATAATTACAGCGAGGCGCTCTGAAAGGGAAAGGCGTGTGTAAAGGATTGATGGTTCGTGGTTCCTACTCGGCTTTGAGGTAGGCTACAATTTCCTTTTATTAGACTTCGATAGATGTACGTAATTAGTTATAAATATTGAGGGGTATTGGGCGTGTTTGGGGGTCCCACTCAAACAGTTGTGATAAACATTTGAGTGGGTATCAGTGTTGAATTGTGATGATGGATGATTTGGGGAATCAACCTTAAGTTGATTCCGACTGCTGTTGATAGGGCTTGTCGCCATTATGTGGGCTCGTCGCTGTATTTTCTTTTGTTGTTTTATTCATGACACATTGCTTTCATTATGATATCCTAATTGTACTTGGATTATGTCTTATTGAATTTTTGAAAGCATGTGATATTCATCTCTATACTTGATTACATCTAACTACATATTGATTTCTTGCCTTGTATTATCATTTGCATTCATACACTCATGGTTCTGATGATGTGATATGAGTGGTATGAAAATGGTTTGGGTCCAAAGGACCGGGAAGGTAAGAATAATTATGAGATTGGAACCATTTATTGATGATGATACTACAACCACAGAGCTGGGATTCGATGGGAAATTCTAGATGATGATGATACATAGGAGAACAAGTTGCACACCTGCAACAATTATTTTAGCCAAAAGCTAGGATCCATTGAGAAATTTCGAAGGCATATATGGACTTCGCGGGTCCCCCATAGGTGTGTAGTTCATAGAATTTGAACGCCTCTATACAGAAGATGAAAGGCACTTGTCATATGCATTGCATTCATATCACCCGTTCATCATTTATTGATTAATTGTGATTTGGTAATGTGACACAAATTGGTTATTGGAATTTGGGTAATGATTAAATGCATTTGGATAATTGGATTGATTGTATTGAACAAATTTGGTGGTCATAATTGTCTTGTTCTTTGTGCAATGGATTTGTGTGGTTACACCTTTATGAGTTTGAGTGCTCACTGTTGATCTATGTTGTGGTCAGTGAATTTTATTGACAAATCTATCATGTTGATCGTACAGAACTGGGTAAGTCTTGTATTACTTGATAATTGATAACATTATTTGATAGAGAGTGTAGTAAAGAACTGGTCGGGATGTTGTTATGGTAGTTGAATGACTTGTATATTACGCATGTGTATATCCCCTTACTAATTAAGGATTAATGGTGTAGAATTCTACTTAGAGTATAATAAGGATGTTAAATGAAAAATATGTGTCCTGCCCTTACTTGTATAGAACCGTAATTAGCCCAGGAGTTAAGGTGGAATAAGAAGCTAATGTTGTTATGATTAGACTAATCGTGATACCCCGTGAAGAGGATTGTGATAGGGTGATATGTAATCGAATCAACCTATTTTATTTGGTTATTTGATAACTTGGGTTTTGTTCATTGAACTCTTCCGTAATTTTTCTAACTTATACGATTATGAAACCTTATATTAAAAAAGTAACTTGTTGATTTCATGAACTATTATGTGGACAATGTGACTTATTTGGTGTCACATCCCATACTTTTGACGTTGATTGCATCGCAGATTAACTAACATAATCCCGATGAGTCTATGCCCCTACACTTTGTTGATAATGATTTTAAATAAGTATTAAGTAAGTCTCGTAAGATTTTGTGGCTAAACAAATCAAAGAAATTATGTTCACCGAAACTCGGGGAAAGGCATGCAGAATTCTGGACAAGATTTTGGCTCCAATTTCTAGGGGTATATCTCCTAGTATGTAAGGTGTTATGGGGTGAATATCCTATCTAAATTCATGTTCATCATCTACTTTCAAAAGACAAACCGTTCATCAATCAGACCTCTGTACAAAAAGTTACGTATATTTTAAGAAAATGCTGCAAACAGCTCCTTTTGGGACCCACATCGTTGGTGGAAGTTTATCTTGATGTATAAAAAGGTGGTCTTCTTCTCCAACCTTTATTTTCGACTAAACAGACCTCCAAGCACCTCTAAACTCTGTCAAAGTATATCCTAAAGGTTCATACACAAATCCAAGGTTAAACAACAAAAGTTCTTCACTAAAAGTGTTGTAGAAGTTGTAGAGACCACTTTTATGGTGTTGTTGCTAAGGCTTGAGCTCTTCCAAGTTAAGGGATACTTGTTCCTGGATTTTCTCTTGCTGTATAAGGTAAGGGTTCTCTTCTTCTTCTTCTTCATGTTTTTAAGCTTAATGGAGCTTTAGATGTGCTAAAAAGCTATGAAAGTGCAAATAAATTTTGATATGTTAAAGTCGAGCTAAGGGTGTTTTGTGTGATGTTTTGATGGGTTGTTCTTGTTATTATTCATGTGCTGAACATAGAGTGGTTGGTTGTGGTTGTATTGATGTTATTATTTACCTGAGGGATGAAAATGTAATATGGGAGATATTTTCCAAATTGTCGTAAAACGAGCTTGTCGATATCGTGTGGTATAGGACTGTTTTGAAGCAATGTTTATGATGTGTTTTGGATGGAAATATATGCAATAGCTTGAATATGATTTTTTTAATATTGTTCTTGTGTTATTGGTATTTTTTTGAGGTTTTGGGAAATAGAAGGAAAGAGGGGAGGTGTTGTCCGATTTCGTATAAGCAAGTTTGTCGCTCGTTGGCTATCGTCATGCTTCATATGTATTATAAGGTTATAATTCTATCTTGTAGAACATCGTATTGGTGAGTTTCTCGCAGGATTGTTAAGGATAACTACAATTGAAGTTATGTAACACTATCCATTTTCTCAAAGGCATGAATACAACGTATATCCTTTTCCAAATAAGTCATTGAAAGAACTATCCTAAATCGTATGTTAGTTGTCCCTTGTCGGGAGCGTTTCATTGTATTGGTATCATTTTCTATATCACTTGGTTATTAGCTGTATATCTAAGTTTCATAGACCTCTATAAGGAGCATTTCAAAAGGTTAATCATTGAATCGACCAAGAATCGTTCCAAAGTAAAGTCAAAAGAGTTTATAAGATTCAAAGGGGCCAAAAGTGCCAACACTATTACAGTGTCTTATGAACACCACCGGCCTAATAATGGTTGGCAAAATATATATACATATACAATACATACCACAAGTCTAAATTGGTGGGCAGTTATTTATGCGCATACACACCCCGGGCTATAACCAGAGCGATGGAAATTATATATGCATCCATACACACACTCCAGACTATTACCTGAGAGCAGTACCTTATTTAAACACCTTGGGCTATAAATCATGGTCAGATTATATAATAAACCGCATGTAAAGAAGTTTCAATACAGTTTTAGAGTTTCATTGTTCGCCTTGAGTGGCACACAGGTTATCAGAGTATCAGGTTGCTTTTTATGCCATCTTTTATAGCTTATGATTTTATAATGCTATATATGCTTTACATATTGGTACATTTCTTTTGTATTGACATCGCTTTCACCAGGGAACGGGACATTTCATGATGTAGGTTAAGATAGGGGCCTTCACAGACCCCTACAGTAACAGCTTTTGAGTGGTACACTCGGGCTAGTATGACACCAGGTGCCGGCCACACCCCCTAGTTTGGGGTGTAATAAGTTCTTCATATGTTGAACATAGAGTGATTGATTGTCATTATGTTGATGTTATTATTGACCTGAGGGATGTAAAAGAAATAGGGGAGATGTTTTCCAAATTGCCATAAAACGAGCTTGTCAATATCATGTGGTATGGGACCATTTTGAAGCAATGGTTATGATGTGGTGTGGCTGGAAATTTATGGAATAGCTTGAATATGATTTTGTTAATATTGTTCTTGTGTTGCTGGTGTTGTTTTGAGGTTACGGGAAATAGAGGGAGAGAGGGGAGGTGTTGTCCGATTTCGTATAAGCAAGTTTTTCACTTGTCGGCTATCGTCATGCTTCATATGTATTATAAGGTTGTTTTTCTATCTTATAGATCAGCGTAATGGTGAGTTTATTGCGGGATTTTTAAGTACGACTATGGTTTAATATATGTAAGTCTATCCCTTTTCATTCAAAGGCATGAATCCAACGTATATCATTTCCCAATAAGTCTTCGAAAGAACTATCCTAAATCGTATGTTGGTTATCCCTTGTCGAGAGAGTTTCTTCGTATTGTTATCATATTTTATGTCACTGGGTTGTTGGCTGTATATCTATGTTTTATAGACCTACATAAGGAGCATTTCAAAGAGCTAATCATTGAGTTGACCAAGAGTCATTCCAAAGTAAAGTCAAAAGAGTTTATAAGTTTCAAAGGGGTGAAACGTGTCATTACTACTATAGTGTCTTATGACACCACCGACCTAATAATGGTGGGCATATATATATATATATATAATACATACCACCAGACTAATATCGGTAGGCAGTTATTTATGCACATACATACCCCGAGCTATAATTGGAGGGCATGCATTTATATCTACATCCATAGACATACCTCAAACTATTACCTGAAGGCAGTACCTTATTTAAAAACTTTGGGATATAAGCCGAGGGAAAATTATATAATAAACCGCATATATAGAAGTTTCAATATAGTTTAAGAGTTTTATTGTTTGCCCTGAGTGGTACACAAGTTATCGGAGTATCAGGTTACTTCTTATGCCATGTTTTATAGCTTATCCTTTCATATTGCTATTCATGTTTTACATACCGGTACATTTCTTTGGTACTGATGTCCCTTTGGTCGCTGCATTTTATGTTGCAGGTGCAGATAGGGGCCCTGATAGACCTCTACAGTAGGAGCTATTGAGTCTCAGTCGTTAGTTGGTATGCTTCGCTTCTTTTAGTTCTTCATGGTCAGATATTGAGATTATATCTTATGTACATATGTAGATAATGGGTAGGTCGGCCCTGTCCCAACCAGATGATTGTTCAGTTACTCGTAGAGGCTCGTAGACATAAATGGTATGTCTAGTAGTGGTGTATGGACTTACTGACCTGATTATTGTGTTGCTAACTGGTGCTAGGGCCTAGTCGGCCTTCCTTGTATATATATTTTTAGGTTAATCCCCCCCCCCATCCCACTTTCGAAGTTTGGGATTGTATTTTTATTTCACAACTGGTGGCCTTGTTGGCCTTTTTGTTATATTGTCATTCAGGTTGAGTGCTAGTACATCCTTGTCAGTCTAAAGTCATATATGTACAAGAGGTCTTATCTTCAGGGTGGTATGCTCGAGCCAGTAAGGCACCGAGTGTCGGCTACACCCCCTAGTTTGGGGTGTGACATTTGGGTTATTGAACTGTCTAGTATAGGATTATTTGGTGTCAACCTTATATTTATCTGTTTTTGCGTATATTTTATTATTGTCGACCTATGATGACAATAGGGGTACGTTGTGTACTCATACTACACTTTGCTGCATTCTTTTAGATGCTGATATAGATCCTTCTACCAGTTTGAGACGTCGAGTTTGAGTCCGAGCTGGTTGATCATTAGTATATAAGATAGGGATGCTACCTTCCGACATGCCTTGGATGCTCGTATCTCTTTGTTATCATTTATTGATTCGAGAGACATATTCAGACACTTAGACTATGACGTTTAGTATTTGTCTTATGTTGCCCTTTTAGAGCTCTTGTATTATTGACTAGATCTATGGGGGTTGCATTTTGATTCTCAGACTTATGTTTCGCATTTTACATTATGATTGATAGTTCAGCTAAGTATTTTATTATCTTTCCGCATTTCTTTCTTTTATCATGCTAATGGATTGGGAGTGGTTCGCCTACCGATCGGAAAAGTGTACATGTCACCACAATTCGTAAAAAGGGTCATGACAATTACCGAGTCCTACGTGGACGCATATGATATAATGAGATTTGCCCCCACATAGAAGCTTGTTACTATATTATATGGCCCCATAGAGTGGCCCAATTTTACTTTTATGCATCTATTCACGATTATGTCAATTATATGCCCTAAGAGGCCTTTTCTGAGTTTCAGGTGGACTTATGTACCCTTATCTTACATTACATTCCTTATTTATATGTGTTACATGCCTTACATATTTTGCACATTTTTTCGTACTAACGTCTTTTTCTGGGGCACTATGTTTCATGCCCGCAGATACAGATAGACAGACTGATGTACCTCCACAGTAGGGTATCTACTTTCAACTATTAGTAGTCGTACTTCACTTCTCCGTAGTTGCTGTACAGAGTCGGTAGGCACTATTGCATATGTATATGGTTCTTTTGGGTATGTTGGGGCCCTGTTCCGACTTGAAGACATATGTTAGTATTCTTAGAGGCTTGTAGACTAGAGGTTGTCTTATATATTTTTGTGTGGTCTTTTCGGCCTTGTCAGTTGTGGATATGATTTTCACGTCTTTATCGACCTCAGTTATGTATATATATATATATATATTTATTTATATATTGTTTTTAGGCTTTTTCTGCATGCGAGGTGTTGTTGCATTCTATCCTATTATTGTTATTGGGAGGCCTTGTCAGCCTAAGTCTCGTTTCGTGTGGTTATGATACTACAGTAGGTACTCTTGGGCCTTAGGGTGTTGGATGTCGGCCACAACCCCCAAGGTTGAGGTGTGACATTGAATTGTTAACAGGTCAATTATGAACATTAAAAACCAGGGGTATGACTCAGAGGATGCCTATACCAGAGTGGAAATGGGAGAAGATTGCTATTGACTTCGTTGTAAGATTGCTGAAGACTCTAGAGAAGTTTGATGATATTTCGATTATCGTGGACATGTTAACTAAGTCTGCACACTTCATTCCAGTTCATACTACCTACAATTCGGAAAAGTTGGCAAAGCTCTACATTTGGGAGATTGTAAGGTTGCATGGAGTGCCCATCTCCATTATTTCAGATTGAGGCACTCAATTCACTTCTCATTTTTGAAAGACCTTGCAGAAGGAGATTGGGATTCAGTTGGATGTCAGTATCACATTTCACCCGCAGATAGATGGTCAGTCCGAGCGAACTGTTATGGTTCTTGAGGATATGTTGTTGGCTTGTGTGATCAACATTGGTGGTGATTGGGACTAGTTCTTACCTTTAACAAAGTTTGCCTACAACAACAGTTTTCATTCGAGCATCGAGATAACACTTCTTGAGGCTTGGTATGGTAGGAGATGTCGGTCTCCGATTGGTTGGTTCAATGTTTTTGAGGTGAGGCCATGGGGTATATACTTGTTGAGAGACTCCTTGGACAAAGTGAAGTTGATTCAGGAAAAGCTCCTAGCGGTTAAGAATATATAGAAGGAGTATGCGGACCGGAAGGTTCATGATATGGAGTTTATGGTAGGTTATCGGGTTCTGTTAAAGGTCTCGCCTATGAAGCGCATGATGAGGTTTTGAAATAAGGGTGAGTTGAGTCCAAGGTATATCGGGCCATTCGAGATCCTTTGGCGAGTTGGTGAGGTGACTTATGAGTTGGCTTTGCCACCGGATTTATCATGTCTCATCTTATTTTTCATGTATTCATGTTGAAGAAATATTATTCTGATGGGTCCTACATCATCCAATGGGACTTGGTGTTGTTTGATCAGAATCTGGCATTTGAGGAAGAACCTGTGGCCATCTTGGACATGCATGATAGAAAGTTGAGGTCTATGGATATTGCTTCACTCAAGGTGCAGTGGAAGAATCGTCCAGTTGAGGAGGCCACTTGGGAGACCGATGCGGATATGCGTAGTAGATATCCTCAGGTGTTCGATGGTTCAAGTATCCTTTTTCTCCATCTCTTCCCTTGTTGCTCGAGGATGAGTGATGGTTTGATAGATGTATGATGTAGCGACCCTTTGGTCATTTAGCAGTTTTGGACACATTTTGGCTAAAATACCCGTTTTATAGCTTTGAAACGACATTCTTAATTTGAAGAAATAGGTGGCATGGTTATTTAATAAATCGGTAATTTTTTAAAATATATTTATTTATTGTGTGAATAGTTTATTCATAGGAATATAATTTGCACCCATATAAGGTATTAGTTGGTAAATATATTGTATTTGACTAAGTGGGTAAATATTAAATTGACACAAAGTGGTTAAGTGATTGGGAAAACTATTATGATAAGTTATTGGGCCAAGACCCCACCTTTTATTTGTTATCTCAAGAAGGGTGGGGAAAAATATTGGGAAACAAGGAAAGTATTATCTCTAACCTTAATATGTCACGACCTAATCACGAGCATCGTGGTGGCACTTACACAATTCCATCGGTAGGCAAACCGATCCCTATACAAGAAGGTTAAGAAAAATGCGGAAGTGAACGAATTGCAATATAAAATATCAATTCTTCCATTTTAAAACTCATGCATAAAAACCCTTACAATACAACCTTCATTACCCCAAAATCTGATTTGACTTATACAATGACTTCTAGATACAATAGATGAATGAAAAATAGAACATCACTACCCCGAATGAATAAGAACAGTCAATCTAAGATGGAAACCAAGGCCACTAGAATAAGTGGTCTACCTCGAGCCTCCCGTGCTCCAAAATACAACCTGATAGATCGAGTACCTGCATTTATGTAAAAGATCCAGCAATCATAGCATGAGTACACAATGTACCCCCGTAGGCATCATAGGCCGACAACGACGGAAGATATGCGGTTAGATATAATTATCAAGTTGACACCAAATAGTCCTACCCTAAACAGTCAATACTCAAGTAAGTCACATGGTTCACATAACAACTCTATGAACTATACAAGTCATTTCGTTCATCTAAAGATTCATGAAATCGCATAAGGCTTAACAATCATATGAACTACCTCAATCATATAAAGTTCATTAATCACATAACCACCCAGTTCACAATAATAGTTCATAAAATCCACTTAATCCACGTAGGAGTTTATCAATCACATAAATCACACAAATTGGACTATTAATCACAGAATCATATTTGACCACTCACATTCGATTAGATAACACATTCGTTAAGTCGATACTTAGTTTTTAATCCGTTACTGTAAACCCGTTTCTCAATTATAACTCTAAAGTTGAGATTACTTCATTAATACCATGTTATTTCCAGGCCCTACCCTCAAGCACAACTAGGTACGATTACATGAAAGACACCCATATTTCATTAGACTCTCTTCATGTACCCTATGTCGTCACCAATTTCTTACCCTTTTATTCAAGAAAGAAGTCCCACACATAAGATCTACAAGCAAGAAATACATGATACAACTCATCAACCATGCCAAACAATCCCTCATTAGACCCATTATAAAGTGAATCATTTAACCATAAGGACACACCTACATACTTAGTACCCCTAAATTAAGTTTAACATCACGGTGTGCAGACCATAATTTAACAGCAATTCCCTAGACTCTTGAGCTATAATCACAGGACCAAATGCACAACAAACCAAGTCAAGCATGACAACCAGCCCAGTTCAACGAGAATAATTCAACAATTCATTCCATAACAACGCTTAACCACATCATTAAATATAGTAGTTCAACAATTAACTCACCAACATATAATCAATGGAATGATGTATGTATGAAATGAATGTAACACAATGCTTATGCCATGTACCTTTCATCTTCAAGTATACATGCATTTAAATTCTAAGAACAACACACCCATGGGGGACCCGCAAAGTCCATAAACTCCTCTAGAATTTCCCATCGGTGCAAACTCTTGGCAAAATGGTAATAACTGTTGCAGGCATGCAACGGCATATCATCATCATCATCTCAATATTTCCATAATCTCATAAAGCTCTTACCTTTCCAGTGTCTTGGACCCATAGAAATTTTCATACCACTCTCATATCAATATCATCAGATCCATGAGTGTATAAATGCAAATGATAGCACAAGGTAAGAAATCATGATGTAATGAGATGCAAGCAAGTATAGAGATGAACATCACATGCTTTCAAGAATTCAATAACATATAATCCAAGTACAATCATGATATCATATCAAAGAATGTGTGATGAATAAGCACAACAATAACAAGTATGACGACAATCCCACATAACAACAATAAGCCTAAATAATCAGCAGTCAGAATCAACTCGTGGCTAATTCCCCAAACCTATAATCATAGTTTAACACCGGTACCCATTAAAAAATTCATCACAACCGTTTGAAGGGGACCCCTAAACATGCCCAATACGCCTCAACATTTATAATAAATTACGTATTTCTATCGGAGTCTAGTGAAAGTAATCTATAGCCTATCTCAAACTCGAGTAGGAACCATGAACTGCCAGTCATCCACACTCGCCTTCACATATTTGGGATGCGTCATAGAAAACGTTATCTACCACGCATGTACTAGACATTAATATCAAACCAAAGTACATACAAGGACATATTCCTTACAATTCAAAAGACACCTAAAATCTATCCCGGACCCAGATTGTCAAAATCCAAACTTTAATACTCAATTATCATAATCACATACTAGGTTATCATATCATTAATTTAATTGAAGAACTAAACTCAATTGAACCCCCAATTTCACAATTCAAGAAAAGCCCCAATTCATGAACCCTAGAATTTCCCCCAATTCCAAAAGGATTTCTATAATCAAATTAAACCTTACAACATCATCATCTATCATTAATCAATACCATGCTACAATATCAAGGTAAACTACTTCATTTAAAACCTTTTAATCAAGATTCATCTATGTTCATTCTACCATAAAGTTTTCAACTCATTATCCCCAAATTGTAATTTATCCCAAGACAAGAAACATGAAATATAATCAAAAGGGATGGAGAGAGTACCTCCTATGAAGGATTTTGGTCCACAATTCTAGAAAATACTCTCTAGACCAGTCCCAACTTTGAGGTATGAAATTTTTGAAAGTGGAGCCTTTTAAGGCATTTAATTATACTGGACAGATAACGATTCCGCTCTGGCGAACTCGACTCCGCAGGCATGGTCACGCTTCCGCGAGAAATGTTATCGTCGAGTTGAAGGCACTTGACACTTTTCCTCAACACACGCGTGGAAAACTCTCGTATATACGGACCTAGCACCTTCATTGGTGCGGACAGAAACTCACTGGCGCGATTTTGCGTGGGTGATGATACCTCGTTGCTGTAGAAAATGGACTTCTAGATTTCTTCAAATTGATTAATCTTCTTCCCGAAGAGTAAGAGCTACTTTTACTCATAATGTTCACGTATAATATGCATCGATAGTTCTCGAATGATGGATATGATAGGAAGTCAGGCGGAAGGTTCGTAACGATCGAACGGGTTGTTATATCAGGTACAATTAAATAAATGTTTGTCCTCAAACGAGAATCAATAGGGAAGGAATATCACAAGATCGGAAGGAACCTGGCCCTATGAGGATTTTTCTTAATCACGCATAACAATGACCATAGATAACACCATGTAACATAACCAGGACTCTATGTCACCTGCCCAGATTTAACATAGCTCTCGCTACGATAACTCAGAGTAGTCGATGGAAACCACGGGTGTATGATTGCAGATGAAAACACAAGGTAAGAAATTATGATGTAATGAGATGTAACCAAGTATAGACATGATTATCATGATTTTGAGAATTCTATAACATACGATCCAAGTATAATCAGGATATCATATCAAAACATGTGCGATGAATTAGCACAATAATAGAAAATGTGGCAACAAGCCCATATAATGGCGACAAGCCCAATCAATCAGCAGTTGGAATCAGCTCGAGGCTGATTCTCCAAACCCATCATCACAGTTCAACACTGGTACCTATTCAAACATTCATCACACCCGTAGAATGGGACCCCCAAACAAGCCCAATACCCCTAAACATTTATAACTAATTACGCACTTCTATCGAAGTCTAGAGAAAATAAACGGTAACCTACCTCAAAGCTGAGTAGGAGCCACGAATGGTCTACCATACACACCCGCCATTCCCTTCCGGAGCGCCTTGTGGTAGTCAAATTCTAACACACATATACTATTCGTTACTATAAGGATTATATACAATACAAGGACATAGTCCTTAAACAAATCAACACTTCCAAAACCAACCCCGGGCCCACATCATCAAGACCTAAACTTTATTATTCAAAAAATATAAACACATACTAGATAATCATATCCTTAAGCTAATTAAAAAACAAAGCTCATTAAGACCTTCAATGGCAGAATTTATGAGAAGCCCCAATTTAAGAACCCTAGAATTTCCCCCATTTGAAAAGGTTTCCAATACCAAATTTATCCTTACTACATGATTATCTATCACTAATTAACATTTATTTATAATATCACAATCATCTAATCAGTATACGTTCCCCGAATCATATTTTAAGCTCTCTTATTCTAGCATGGAAGCCTATGCTATCATCCTCCCCAAAATAGAAGTCATACTAGGATTGGAAGACCCAAAATATAATAAATAATTAAAGGGGATGAAGTTATACCTCCAATGAAGAACAATAGTGAAAACCACTAGAATTTTCTTCCTAGCCGAACTCTAGTCCCAAGAGGATGTTTTTTGGAGGAATGAATTTGTATAGGGCATTTAATATCTAATATAGAACAATGCTATAACTTCGGCGGAATTGACATCCCTACGACGGTCTCGCTTTAGTGAAAAAAGGGCCACTGAAGCGGAATAGACTCCGCAGAAGCTCATCGCCTCTTTGAGAAAGACATCTGCAAAGGAGAAAATATACAGAGCACATTGCCCATATCTGCGAGCTAGCCTCCACAAAGGCGGACATGCAAAAGAGGAAAGGAGGACGCTGGTGCAGACACTTTACACCAGCAACAAAGCAACTCACTTAAATCTTCACCAAACACCTAAATGCTCCTAGGGCCCCCCAGACACAAACCAAACATTCTACCTCAAGGTATACAGTGATATAAACTCGCTCGCGCCCTCGAATGTCTCATAAGATCGGGATAACACATACTTTTCGAAAGAATCACCCAAAATAACCATAATATCACAATTTCACAAGACCACAAGGTACATCTGAGTCCTTCACAAAGTAAACCAATGAATTGACTAAGTCATAAATGACCCTCCGGAACTACCAAAAGCAACAAACTCAAAATTGAATCCATATACTAGAAAGTCAACTGTGAATCAAACTAATCAACTCTAAGATTCTAAATTTGGGGTTTTCATCTGAAACTCACATAATTAGACTTTAGGATCCATGCCACCCATCCACGCACATCACAAACCCCACATAGAGTCTACGTGAAGGGTAAAATAGTCAAATAAGGGTCTTTAGATAAAAACAATTGAATGAGTCATTACATCAGATACCAATTAAATAAGTGTTCGTCCTCAAATAGAGAGAAAGGAAGTACAAAGTTGACTAGTAACCAAGGAATCCCATAATGACCTCATGAAGTCGTAATATGAAAGAAATATACATGGAGTACTACTTGTGCACTATATCCGTCAAGACAACCTTTAATTGTGCTCAAACTCAACTTTCCATTCCTTTATACTCGAAATTATTTCACAGCTGATCCTCAAATGTTACCACTGACCCCGCTCGAATTTCCTGATATTATCATAACCATACCTTTATACGCTTTCAATTGATTCCACAATTATCACAATAATCACCACCATCCTTTAGTTGTAGCCACAACCATCGCCCAAGATGTACCGACAAAACAATTTGATCCTACTAATCTTTTTTCATAGCTATCAATGTTGTCCTTCGCACCAAGATTCCTCAAAACATATATACACACGCTACAAGCCCACAACATGGCTTCCTTTTACTAGAACATAATCCATGTTTTATCTAAGAACACTCTAAGTAATTCCACTCAAAAATTGATCTAATCCAAGCCAATTGTGCATATTCCATTCTCGTTAGTTTGTACCCCAAAGTCAAAATCACTTAGTCAAAACCTATTTCCCAGTTCTTCTCAGATCCTCGAATCACCATACTAATAAACATACCTACTGATTACCTTGTTGCGCCAAACCCGTCGAAAATCAACTGATCTCTCAAAGACATCATATAACCATTTGTACCTCTTGAATACATTCTAAGTATCCGCGTAAAATACTAGAACTGTCTGAATCATCGTTACTCAAGAAATATCATCAATCCCACTTGCAATTTCAATGAGAACCAGTAACACTATCATACCTCCATTTCAAATTGAAATCTATCAAATCCTTATCGGTGGTTTACTAGAATGCCATAAGTCTTCCTAGAACATAATCATAGGCCGCCCGACCCTAATTGAACAATGCTAACCCAAAAATAAGTGCTCAAATAACTAAATCATTAATAGTCATCTGACTGATTCCAAACATAACTGATAGGCTTTCTATAACATGAGGTGACCTCATAAATCAATTTTCTCATGAATACATAATCATGTACCATCACCCACTACTCAAAAATGGGATTCTATCTGAGTCATTCACGTAGTACTAAAACTATACCTTATGATTATAATCTTTATGTTTCTCAACTTACACTTGATGTACAATTCTGACATAACCCCGTGAACTCTAAACACATCAAATCCTTCTTTATTCTAAAGAAGCACCGTATTCATTCCCAATCAGATCAACCATGCATTTATCGAAATTTATAATTCTCCACATTTCATTTCAATCACACTCACAACTAACGATTGATCACTACTTGAACATATTCCAAAGTGTACCAAAGTCTCATTGATCTCATAATAATTGAGCTGATCCTATAAATAGTACACTATGCATTCAATCAAAGAGTTTCCTTCGCCTCACTTGAACATTAATACTGGAAGATTCTCCCAAAATCTAGAATATTCCATGTACCATCTTTTATAAAATTACTCGATTAGAAAAGGCATCGACCACTCTAGTTAGTCCGACCAACCATCATTTAATACCCAAGCGATAACCCAACCCATTACTGAACTGGTGCAAAATTGAAAAGTTGATCCTTAATTACCGAATATACATTCCTGCTAATATTATCATATAGTTTCAACAAAGCACCCTTGCCGAAAAGATCTACCCTAAATAATCCTTCTTCTATATTGGTCCATAAGTTACTAACTCAATCATCGATACCCGAAGCTTTTCACAACCAGAATTAGGTCAAATATATATAAATATGTTACCATAGACATCCCCATTAACCACTACCTTATTCGAGAGTCTTTATGTGATGATCTCCTATAAAGAAACAACCCTTACCTTATTTTTGAAATATCACATATCCAATTAACCGTGTAATTTTCCCTGCCCTTCAGCTAACTCCAAGTCATTATACCAGTAATTATAGAACTTTTCAAGTATTAACCTTTATATACCATTACCAGAGATCTTATCTAAAACTAGATGTAACACTCGATAACTCATTACAATAAAACTTCACTTTTGCCCATTGCTATAGTTATTTATGTTAGTCGATCACTGGTTCACATTAGCCTATGACGTAGTCCAATATATCAGCTCATATGCAATCACTTACTTTACTCTATACTAACCCACTGTGAAATAACTCAAGTATCAACACCATATTGATTTCCAGAATCCCTCTTTATCACTCACATATAATATCCAAGTGACCCTACGAACACACTCCTTATTTGGAGAAATATGACATTCTATTTCCATAAGCTTCACTCGCCACAAGTAACCTTGACACCTAGTTTAGAACATATAGTCATTTCATGAAAGAATACACAATCATTAGATCTTATCTGGCTACCTCAATTATGTCAAGTGGAAGCCAAACTAAATCTTTCATAACTTACCCGATGTCTACCTTCGTACACATTGCAACTTATCCTAACAAGAACGTCAGATACAAATTTTTCCTTTCTTATAGCGGAGATTGATCCATCCAATTACTATTTCCATTCTTGAGACTTGTATCTATATTTTCACTTCCCCGAGATATCACTCAACTGAGGGGTCCCCAAACATAAAACCCAATTAATTGCACCTTCAAATCATAGCAGAAGACTGAACTTGGTCACGTGTCCGTATCATGGTGGAAATTCTCATTTGCTACCATGTGATGCCATGTCGAACCACTCACGCATGCATTTAAGAGAGTGTTACCACGATCGGTGATAGAATAAGAAGAAGAAGTTTAAGATACCAAATTGATTGATCTTAGCATAAAATAAAGGAAGGGACTGAAGTTTCCTAAATGTCCTATTGTTGTTCTTTGACGGGAACATTTAACGACTTGATATCATTTTGAATTTTATGCCTTCTTATGGTCTTTATTGGTCCTCATAAAATTAATACAGACACAGTTACATAACAATAATTGGAGATTGGAGAATAAAGACCTTGAGTCACTCCGATCAAATTCATAAGGCCCTTCAGAGTCATTGCATATATATATATATATATATATATATATATATATATATATTTTACGACACCGCGTCGCGCTATAGTCAGTCGGACAGGAACTTATATGTGTACACCACTGTAGTTTGGATGTTTATGATGATGATAACCCCAAGAGTGGCTTAATGATAATGAGCTAGCCCCGATGTGTGGCATATGTATACATATACATGTATACATAAGTTTTAAAGCAAATTATGCATATTCCTTGACCACCGAGGCACTCAAAGTAAAGGTTGTTTCTCTATTTCTCTACTTATAGATTGGCACTCAACTACAGTTTCAGGTTTATGCACCATCTATCATAATGCACTTATTTACAATTTTAGCCTTACATATTCAATACATCTTTCATACAGATGAAACCTTGCTGGGGCATTGCGTTTCATGCCCACAATTATAGATAGAGATTTGGACAATACCTCACAGTATGTGGCTCTACTCAGTTGAAGGTTGTCACGCTCCTTTCTTCAGGAGCTGTCTAGTGAGCTGATAGGTATGGCAGTTGCATATATGTACATAGTTGGGTGTGGTAGGACCCTGTCCAGACCAGGTGTTGTAGATATACTCTCTAGAGGTTTGTAGATAGTCTTCTTGTGTATAGTAGTCTTATGTGGCCTTGTTGACCTTTCCAGTTGACTCGTTGTGTTTATACAGGCCTTGTCGGCCTTGTTGTATATATGTATGTTGGGTCTTTTTTTAGTGCAGGTGGTTATGTCATTTGATCAGGTATCACTCGTCATAGGCCTTGTTGGCCCATGTATTTTTGGGTATACTACAGGTACCATGGTTGGTACGCTCGGGCCTTAGGGCATCGGGTGTCGGCCACAACCCCCAAGGTTGTGGTGTGTCAAATTTTATATTAGAGCAGGTCAGTTCTAGGGATGTCTACAAGTCGTGTCTAGTAGAGTCTTGCTTATATACATAACATACCCAGTGGAGGACTAGTCGAATATGACGTGTAAAAGATCCTGAAGTTACAAGAATTAAGCCTTGCACTTTTATTAGGAAGTAAAGGTTACTCTCTGAGAAGGACCGGTCCAAAATAATCAAAACCAATAGATGCCTAATAGGAAAGAGGAGATTATTTTACCAACATTCAAACAAAAATGGAAAGTAAGGTGAATAGTAAAGGAATGATACAAATCGAGAAATGATACTTGAGCAAATATGGGACCCAATTAAGGAATGATGAGACCACTTTTGATTACATAGCATCATGTATATAGTATTTGGATTGGTGATGCTATAAGAAATAAGAGGTTTTGACGTAGTGGATAAGAAGATAGTGGACGATATGGTCACGAATAATTGGTAAGAGAGCTAATATGAAGGCTAAAGGAAAGAATCGACCAAAGAGGATCATACATAGCTAATCGCAATAGAAGTCAACTGATGATAATTCCCTAAAGAAGAATGCGAAAGAACCCTTTCTTATACTGGGAGCTGAGGGAATGCCAAAACAACAATGGTGTAAAATCCATCAGTCTAGAATCTACTGAGAGGTAGCATGTTGTTTAATAAAGGTAATAAAGAGAACCTTATCAAGATCAAAGCATTTATATATTGGTTATTGATACCCAAGGGGATACACACTCGATGTGGGAAGAATTAACTAAGGATTTTTAGTTGGCATAAGAATTGTTAAAAGTTATCTCATTGTTAGCGTAAGCCATTCTAATCTGGGAGACTAATGCGTAAATGGCTCGTTGGTTCATATCGTGATGACTAAGACTACATATATGATTGAATACTAAGCAACAATTTATATCAAGAGGATTACTTATTTTCTTGGAAATTATCTCGAGCTATTGTACAAGCGCTAACTCTATAGTGAGAGATTCCTGGGCAATTATATTGAAAGGGATTTTGGATGTTTAAGATTAGCCCCACCTCCATCCTAATAGACCAGTCAATAGTGAGGTTCAAATCACTAGAAACATGTTGTGAGCATACATATTGCACTCAAAAGTAAGTTGAGGTAATCGTCTAAGAATCAATGACTATTACGTGAAGTGCTACTAAGTCAATATATAAGGTGTTGTGTAAGGAAGATGATCAAGACTACTATTGAATAATATAAAATGAAGTGACTCGAGGTAACAGTGTTTGACTTGAAAAGAGGGAAGATTTCATTTGAATCGTCCACGATCGTAATACCCGAACTTGACTACGGAGTGAAATGACAGACAACTGATTATATCCCTAACCGTGGATGTTTACCCACCTGGTTCTTACGTTTTGACACTAAGGGCATTTATTAAGAATCCACTTCAAATTTTGTTGTGGTGGAAATGTGAAGGTGGAGAAGGGCATACCGCATCAAATGATTCCAGGATCACTGAATTGTCCATAATTAACATCTACAAGGGTTACAATATAACTAAAGTAAAAAAAGAATGTATGAAAGGGAAGAATAGAAGGAGAAATGAACCCGGAATGTCCCTATCTTTAACAAAGAACTCGTAATCTATGACGATCCTCGTGTAACAAATTTTCTCTATATCCCTACTTATGCTCATCATAACAAATGGATGAAAGACAATTCAGATTTCAGGATTCTATGGCTCAGGTAAATTACAGTTTACTATGTGATATTATAAAGTGATATACGACCGTGTTGGGTAGATGTTGTACTGACATTTCTTATGTAGCCCTTTAGGGCAATAATTATGATTTATGACTGTGTGACAGGTTGAGATGGTCCTATTTACAGCAGAAATTTTGCCAAAATTTTCAAAGAATATATGAATCCTTATGCCCGATTGATGATACCCCAACTACACTCTTTCTCTATCCGCCAAATCCAGATGTCTAAGTTGCACTTTTATCATAATCACCACTTAAGTAGGATATACATATAAGGTAAGATTATAAGCATGGAGCATGCATGAAAGGAGACTAATGCACGATTATCGCTATGAACCTTCTGTTTGGAAGAGGTAAGGATATATGGCCTTCATATTTTCTTCCGCTTCCCAAGTCATCTCTTTTATATTATTATTCCTCCATAGGATTTTAATAGAGTCCACTTCTTTAGTTCGCAACTTTCGAACCTACGATGTAGGATAGCAATAGGAACTTCTTCATACGATATATCTTCTCAAATCCGAACATCTTTTACAAGGGTAATACGAGAGGGATCCCCTACACACTTCCAAAGCATTAGCACATGGAATACCGGATGGACAACTTCTAATTATGTGGGTAACTCTAGTTCATATTCTACCTAGGCAATTCTTCAAATAATCTTATAAGGCCTAACATACCGAGGGTTAAGCTTGCCCTTTTTTCCAAATCGCATTACACCTTTCATATGTGATACCTTTAGGAAGACCCAATCACCAATGGAAAATTCTAAGTCCCGATGCCGAGTATCCGAATAAGATTTCTGTCAAATTTAAGCAGTCAATAGGTGTTCTTGAATTAACTTCACCTTCTCTACTGCTTGTTGGACCAAATCAGAACCCAATAACTTAGCTTCACCCATTTCAAACCAATCGATCGGAGATCTACACTTCTTCCACACAAAGACTCATACAGAGTCATCTTAATTCTGGAATGATAGTTGTTATAATAAGCAAACTCAATCAATGGAAAATGATCATCCCAGCTACCTTTGAAGTGCAATATGTAAGCCGTAACATATCTTCGAGCGTCTGAATTGTGTACTCTACTTGACCATCGGTGTATGGATGAAAGTTTATGCTAACGTTTACTTTAGTACCTTAGCCTCTTTGAAAAGACATCCAGAAGTTAGCTGTGAATTCGGTGCCTCTATCTAATATAGTAGACATTGGTACTTCGTGAAGGAGAACTATCTCTCGAATGTATAGCTTAGCATAATTGTCAGTTTTGTAGGTACTCTTGACTAGAAAAAACAAGTCGATTTCATCAATCTTTCGACAATCACCCATATAGAATCATACTTTCTCTGCGAACCAGGCAACTCCGTAATGAAATCTCTGTTAATGACCTCTCATTTCCATATCAGATGGTCTATATTCTGAATGAGTCCCCCGGGCTTCAACTGTTCAATAACTTGCTAATAGTTCGGACATTGAGCTACATATTCTGTAATATTCTACTTCAAATCATTCCACTAATAAAATGCTTTTAGGTCATGCTACATTTTTGTCGACCCTGGATGGACAAAATAACGAGACTGATGCACTTCTACCATAATGCACTTTCTAAGTCCCCCAATATTAGGTACACACTCACGACCTCTATATATGAGAAATCTATCATTCCCAAGCTCCAATATCGACTTCTTTTGTTATTGAATCCCTTTTTCATTCTTACCAACTCAGGATCATCAAATTATCTCTTTCACCTCGGATACCAACGACGATTCTACTGTGTTCTGAAGAACCATCTTACCATCACCTGAATCAAATAAGTGAATGCTCAAGCTAACCAACTGGTATTTATGTATTTAGTCATCCATAACTTTTTGCCGCAACATCACTTAAACTACCTATGGAATTATGATTCAAAGTATCAGCGACCATATTAGCCTTACCAGGGTGATACAAGATGTCAACGCTATAGTCTTTGAATAACTCAAGCCATCTTTTTTTTCTCAAATTCAACTCCCTCTGCCGTAAAATGTATTGTAGTCTCTTATAGTCAGTATAGATATAAACATGAACCCCATATAGATAGTGATGCTATATATTCAGGGCAAACACTACCGCTGCTAACTCAAGGTCATAAGTTGGATAGTTTTGCTCGTGCTTTCTCAATTGCCTCAAAGCGTATGCGATGACTCTACCATGCTGCATTAGAACACATCTAGGCCAACTCTGGAGGCATCACAATACACCATATACCCTTCAGTGCCTTCTGGTAGTGCTAAGACAAGTGTTGTTGTCAACTTATCTTTCAATTTCTGGAGACTCTGCTCACATGCTTCTAACCACTGAAATTTAGCTTCCTTATGAGTGAGTTTTATCAATGGATCAGCAACGACGAGAAACCCACTACCAATCTCTGATAATAACCAGATAAGCCCAAGAAATTTTGGACATCCGTAGGAGTACATCAGCCAATACTTTATAGCTTCGATTTTATGGCTGTCAACCTTAATACCTTCATCGGATACGATATGACCAAGGAAATCTGTAACACTGCTCGCAATTGATCAGTTGCTTCGCTTGACTGAGAATACACCAGAATATCATCAATAATACAATTATGAAGATATCCAAGAGTGATTTGAATACCTGACTCATTAGGTCCATAAAAGTTTTCGGTGCATTAGTAAGCTCGAAAGATATCACAAGAAACTCATAAAGGCCATATCAAGTTATGAAAGCAGTTTTCGGAATGTCTTTTTCTTTAAACCGCAACTGATAATATCCAGACTTAAGATCAATCATTGTGAAGTAATTAGCACCCTATAACTGATCAAACAAATCATCAATCCTCGGAAGTGGGTACTTATTCTTGATAGCCACCTTTTTCAGCTGGTGATAATCGATACACATTCTAAGAGTGTTGTTCTTCTTACAAACAAACAACATGGGTGCGCCCACGAGGAAGTACTAGGCCTAATAAAGCCTTTTCCCCGAAAATCTCTCAACTATTCTTTCAAATCTTTTAACTCAACAGGGGCCATTCTATAGGGAGGAATAGATATGGGCTGAGTTCCCGAAAGCACATCGATGGCAAAGTAAATTTCCCTTTTGAGATGAATACCTGGAAGCTCGTCTGGGAATACGCCTAGGAATTCGTTAACCCCAAGGATGTACTGGAGAGTTGGGGGTTTTATTTCAGCATCTCGAATCCAAACTAAATGAAATATATAGACTTTGTAGATCATCTTTCTCGCCTTAAGGTAGGAAATAAACCTACCCTTAGGTGTTATGGAATTCCCTTTCCATTTTAGGACTAGTTCATTCAGAAAATGAAATCGAACAACTTCAGACCAGCAATCCACATTAGCATAGCACGAGGCTAGCCAATCCATACCCATAATCACATCAAAATATACCATTTTTAGCTCTACCAAGATCGCTAAAGTACGATGACCAGAAACACCTACCATATAATCCTGATATACCCGCTTGGTAATTACAATAATATTAACTGCCATAGATACCGCAAACAGTTCTCTTAGAAACTCAGGTTCTTTACCAAACATATTATCAACAAATGGGGTGACATATGATAAAGTGAACTAGGATCAATCAATGCATACACATCTTAAAAGAAGATAGACAATATACATGTGATGGCATTCGGTGATGACTCCTGATCCTGATGACCCACTAGCACGTAGATACAATTCTGATTATCACCTGAACTATATGCTCCACCATTACCTCTACCTCGACAGGCTGGCGGATGTGAACCTTGCCTTAGAGGGCTTATGGAAGATGAAGAAGCAGATACTGACCCAGTTAGTTGTGCCATGCAACCCCCGCCCCTCGACGGATAATTTCTCATAACATGGCAGGGCTGCCCACAAGAGTAACATAGATATGATTCTTCACAATACTGTTTGAAATGGGCTCTACCACACTGATCACAAGAAGCAAAGATGGTCTCGCCTAACTATAGTCTATTATATGTTGCGACCCTACTACCTTGGAACTTTGGCCCTGTCCAAAATAGGTGGATCAATCCTGGCATGGTCCCTAAAACTGTGGTGGTGCACTGGCTTTCAGATAAGCTTGATATCTGGAAGACTCGGGTCTGGGCCCACCTCTAAACATGCCAAAATCACCCACAGATCGGGCCCTCTTATGCTGACCCCAGTCTCACTGTCGAATGACCCGTTGCAGCCGCTTACGAACTTCTAAATTCTAAGCATATACCTGGATATGAGAGATGTCGATACCTGGATTCAAAGAGTCCATAGTACACTCATTTACTGAATGCAGTCCCAAACCATTAACAAATTGATGCACCTGATCACTCATCTCAACTACTCTAGTAGGAGCATATCTGGCCAAAGAGTTAAACTACATACTGTATTCCCGTACGCTCATATTACCCTACTCAAGTTGTAAGAATTTATCATGCCTGGCTAGTTGGAGCTCGACCGGCGGAAAATGCTATAAGAAGGTCTTAGAAAATTCTCTCCATCCTGCTAGTGGAGTATGAAATCCCCTAGACCTCTCCCAAGTCTCATACCATGTCACTCTGATATCCCACAACCTATAAGAAGCTAACTCTACCAACTAGGTATATGAGGCATGTATTACCCACAAAGTACACTACATCTGATCTAGAAAGTTCTGCAGGTCCATATTTGGATCTGATCCCATGAATACCGAAAGGTCCATATTGATGAAATCTTAAACTTTCTCACTAACTACTGTATCAGAAGGATCAGTAGTCTGGAGTTGAGCCTGAGCAGCCACTAATCGAGTCAATAACTATGCAACGCTCTGCATATCAAGGTCTTGTTTAGAAGCAACCTGGGAGGAACTGGAGGTACATCATCTCCTCTATGCTCCTCTGGAGGTGGTGGGGGTGGAGTTCTGAAAGCCCTAGATACAACCTCATCCTGATGTTCCTTCTGCCTATGTTAGCGGGTGGTACATGACTGGCGCCCTCTTGCGCTTCTAGACCTAACCTCTGAATAGTCACTTGTTGTCTAGTGGTAGGCATTACTGAAAGTATAAACAAATATAAATAAGGATATGGAATTCTTACGACTCAGCTCTAACGCACGATCTAAGATAAGAAAAATGCAACCATCCGAAAATGTCTTGTAGCCTCCTTATTCTAAATATTATGCGTGACACATCCATAAACAAGAATCTACTAGACGCGGCTTGTAGACTCCCTAGGACAAACCTGGCACTAATACTAAGTTTGTCACACCCCAACCTTGGAGGGCTGGCCGGTATTCGAAACCCTAGCTAAGGCCCGAGCTTAACAACCATAGTACATGAACCACCCGAAGCTAGACTTGGCCTAACAAGGCCTCTAATCAGTAATAATAACGTAAGATGCCACTATGTCTTGCAAGTACAAGAAGCCCAATAACATATATATATATATATATATATATAAACTAAGGCCGAGAAGGCCATCGTAGATACAATTTACCATTCGATAGGGGCCAGCAAGGCCATATCAAACAACTAGATACCTGACACTAGTCTACAAGCCTCTAAACATAACATAGAGTGGAAACAGGTCATGACAAGGTCCCGACATACCCATGATGCATATATACAGCAAAACCAGCATCTACCAACTGTCTAGAAAACTCCGGTGGAATAAAGCATGACAACAACAGTTGAATCAAGTCATCTACTATGAAGGAGCATCTGGATGTCTATCTATACATGCGGGCATGAAATACAGTGCCCTAGCAAGGGACGTCAGTACAAAAGAATATACTGAATATGTAAGGTAGACAATGTAAGTTAAGACAATAACAAGAGCTGGAAGTGTAAGGAAAACCACTTGAACCTCTGAAAGCCATAGAAGGCGTATGAAATGCATAATGTCTCTGAAAACCATACTCACACACACATATATATATATAAGCGACACTTTGAGGCAATGTCATTATCATATCGTACCTGACCATAAATGACTTGTTATTATCGTACCCAACTGTAATGGTATGCACATATAAATGTCGTACCCAGCTGACTATAGCATGGCTCAATGTCATAAAATAGATCATATGTATATAGAATGCATGAATGACTTTAGAAACCAATAGAACCATGGCGGAGTGACATAAAGTTGTTAACCTCCGCCTTCCATTATGGAGCTAAACACAGTGTTCGTTACAATCCGACCTAGATCTCATAACCAATAATGTAACAAATAATATTCAGAAGAGTGATAAACAATACCGAGAAGGGACAAATGAAAAGATCTCAATAGAATGCAATGATTACTTTCTCTAACTTTTCACAATAGGAAGGGACATGTTTCTACATTCAAGAATGGAATTAGGATAAGGAACATTTGGAGAATCATGACTCTTTTACGATCATGCCAATAGAAGGAAGAGGGTAAGCCTTGCATACCTTATCGTTGACCAACGTTACTCCTATGCCATCTTTATCGCTCTACCATCACCAACCTATGCAATAGAGATAAGTTCTATCAAACTCAAGTCAACAGTTTCACGATCACTTCATTACGACATTCTATTGAACACCTAATGTGCACAACTTCCATACATTGTTTTAATGGAAATTCAAGCTACATTCATGCCTTATTCAACAACCACAATAATACTAAGATCACAACTTCCATTTTCTATAATATATAGCCGTCACTATCTCAATAATTCCAATCAAATCAATATGATACTTATCATGCCTATATCTTAGAATTTTAGCTCAAATCTCATGTGCCATCTTTATTATTTCATCTATCTAGTCAAGGAGAAGATTAAGAACACTTAGGAGTAGAAAAACATACCTTTATCAGTCAAGGATTCCTCCACACCAAATTCATTTCAATACCATGTAATTCCAACTCAATCCAACCAAGTAGGTGTTGTCTTTGAGATAATCGAGCCTTGCTAAGAGTGAATTGACTTCCTAATCTTAAGGGATTGGTCTTAGATGATGTACAAGCCTTTGGAGATTGTTTTGGGTCTTTTAGGATGAGTGACAATCGAAAATGGAATGAAACAAATAAAGGTCCGAGATTGACATATATATAGCCAACCCACCGCCTCCATTCTACGGGAGGATATGCGCCAGGGATCACCATTTACGACTGCATTTCCCACCACAGATGGTTAAAGAAATATGTAAAAAAATGTCCCTGATCTTTGTCTTGATCCACAAAGCAAAGTGGTTTCTGCAATGCAAAACACTTAGTGCATCCTCCTATCATCATCAAACTCCATCAACTTATATATTTTTTTACCCAATTGACTTCTAACCTTTCATAACCCTTTCTTAACACCTTTATATATCATACGAGACTCTCGAAAATGATCTCAAGTCCTCGAGGCTCAAGTCAGCTAACTATGCTCTTATTCGTGTACAAAACTATGGATGTAACACTTCTCGTCAAACTGGTACTTCATTGGTAGACTATATCCATAAATGTTATTCTTTTATCGCTTATCCTCTTACTACTTAGGAACTTGATCTGATAACATGGTGATGTTCCATATTTTTTAAGTTCTTCTAATCTCTAACTCCTCTGGTTTAACTCAAGCTATACCGCTCTCTCTATAACTTACCAAAATTGTCAAATCACCTTTCCTGATGGGCTTAATCCCAAGGTGTACTTATTCTTATCACTTTCCTACTCACTATCTTTTCCTTTGCTTCTATCTATATAAAACTTTATCGTACTACCATACTTTGGCATACGACCTACAATTCATCATATCTATCATTCGATCGACCATTATTGCTCTTATGATCTATTATCTAAATTCACTTAAGTAATCTTCTATGCCCCAATACAACGGTCTAGAATCCTTTGAACAGTCACACTAATTGTACGATTCAACTTAAGTAACAATCATTTACATACTACTTATATAACTCATCTTATGTATCACTCCATCCTCCACTAATGATCTTAACACATGATTCATCCTACTATAATTTGTGACTCAACAATTTACATGAAAAGTAACCATGGATTTTTTACCGTACAAAATATTCTATAGTCCCACAATTTTAGCTCATACTTATTAAAATACTTGCTAGCATCATAAGCTTTCTTATGATGTTCTAGAATTCCAAGCGAGACATCACACCTTTTCTCACTCCCCCGTACTCTCATAGCTAGACCTTCTGGTAGCTGGGAACCATAAACTAGAAGTTATGTTACTAACAGTGTCACTATCATTTTTGTATATTGAATCATGGCATTTCTGACCCTCTTTTCGAAGTCAGAACTACATATAATCTCCTATACTTAAGTATCTAACCCGCAGAAATTCTTATAAGGATGGTATATTTTCTGGTTTATTTACCCCTAATTCGTATAGAAGAACACACATATCATATGCTCACTTGTTTAACCGTGGTCACCTAGAAGCACCAAAACATAATATCCATTTTCTTGACTTACATTAAGGACGTACTACATGGCCATATAATGGAGTTAACAACATGGGTTTATTCTCGACTTCGACAATGACTTATGACTCCATATTATCTACTCATCTTTGATCTTAGGTTGGACATTCTAACCCCGTATTATAATTAGAACTCGGCTCGCTAGAACCCTATCGTAACCATGAAGGTAGATAATCAAGCAGACTCAAGACTATCTTTACACAATACTATAATAAAGAGACGAGCAACATACCTATATCATTGTCGTACAATGGATCTAGCCCCTATCGATACTGCAAAGAATATATGTGGTCCTTATCATCACCCTTACTTATAAACATGCTCATCCTCCTACCCTAACCTTTGGGATAAGGTTCTGCTAATGATAATGGTGTTATAACCAAACCCTCGTTACCTTACCTCTGTCTATGGAAACTATCCCACATCTTATAATCGGTAACTTCACAACAATAATAAGTATTTATACCCCGATGGTACACTCTTGAATATGTCTTCCCGTACTGACCACAAAAAGGCCGAGATGGATTCATCTGACTTATGCTCCCCTGAGACTGTCACTCAAATATTAGTGAGCTCTGACTCGGCCCTACCTAAAACTCTTATTCATACGTTGGCCCCTGGAATGATCCAACTGGTCACCAAGAGGGTCATGACATACTATCCCTTTGAAACGCTTTGCTACTACTGTCTACCTTATCCCTCTTATTGGGCCCTCTATCTATATCCTGGTTAGGGTGACGTTGCTGCTCACGATCCTCTAATATCTGAGCGAAGGCTTGAATTGTGGAGATTTACTTATTCAGGTTCATGGGTGCTACCATACAACCTTCCACTAAATAAGGCTCTAACCCATACACAAATCGGTGAACTCTATCTTGCATAGAGGCTACTATAGTCGGAGCATATCTAGCTAGCAAGTCAAACCTAAGGATATACACTTATACACTCATATCCCCTGTCTAAGAGCTAGGAATTTCTATCATCATTTGGGAATTATAGGAAAGGAGAAATTCTATCAAGGATTGGGAGAAAAGAT
The DNA here is from genome assembly GCA_029783415.1 of Anisodus acutangulus. NCBI lineage: Eukaryota > Viridiplantae > Streptophyta > Magnoliopsida > Solanales > Solanaceae > Anisodus > Anisodus acutangulus. The sequence continues at coordinate 28,127,275 of CM056507.1, read as the reverse complement.
CAGCGGGAAGAGTAATATACCAGGTCTATGCAACAATTCACAGACTGGTTATTATCATAGATCCATCTATCAGACAGGTGCCTAATAGGTGGGATACTTTAATATAGATATTAGAAGGAGGAAGAAATCAGTTAAAGGTTACAAAGGTGATTTGGGAGTTCCCTCCATCAAGAAGGATATTATGCAACACTCTTGGAGCCTTAAGGGGGAATCCAGGTTGATGTTCTTACTGTTTCTACTTAAGAAATTCATGGGGAAATTTGATGTATGCACAAGTAGAAGATATAGCGATCAATACCAATACTGAAGCAGGAATAATGTCTATCATGGAATCATTGAAGTTTTGCAGAACTAAACATTTAAACCACATCATAGTACATACTCTCATAGATGGTTCAGAGAATACACCCAGAATGGTGGAAACCCACATGGAGTATTGCAATATGGTTTGAGGATATATAGGATATCAGCTGCAACATGGAGGTCAGGTTTACACACATACTGAGGGAGGGTAATTAGCTAGCTAATGCTCTGAAAATTCAGGCCCTTGACAAAGGATCCTTCTAATACCAATGCGTTATTTTAATGAAACCATCACATGGTGATGGGAATTTATTAAAAGAAAAAGATCTATACAAGAAAATCTACTCCAATAGACTGGAGAGCAAAAGAAAGTGGAAAAAATAAAAAGCAACAAAAGCAAAACTAAGCTAAGCTAACGGTAGAGAACTAAACATGAGAATTGATCTACTAATCATGGGGCCTTGTCTTGTTTCCATATATCACACCTCTAAGCTCTCACCAGGTGGTATGGAAACAAAATCAGTTGAATATCTTTAGGCTTCCGGTATGGTTTTCCAAATTCAATTTAGTTTCCCATAAAAACTAATCAACTTCAGCATGTAAAACTTGTGCCTTGGTTCAAATGTTAATTCTATAGTATGGTAAAATCAGTTAAAGATTTTCTGCATAGGGATGAGCATGTATACACACTAATACCAACAATACTAGATTTCCAAAAAGGTTTTTACCACTTACAGTTATGCTCCAGTGGATCATAGGCAGTGCAATGAAGCAACTTGTGCTCAGAAGAGATCAATTGCAGTATTGGGACTATGTTGCCTCAGTTTTGTTGATCTAATATGTCATGAGCATATTTGATTGTCAGATTTGGAATCTAAGCTTTATCTATGTTAAGCATCTTCCTCGCCATGGATGGTAACTCCTGAAAACTAGTAAAATGTTGGATACCTACAAAATCAAAAACAAAGCTAGCCAAATAATCTGCTAGTCCATTTCCCGTTCTATATATGTGTTCTACCATTACTGCCTGGCCTCTCAGCATACGGTTAATTTCCTTCACAACCACTATAATGCGAACACTTTCAAGAGTATGAGGTAGACAAAAGAAGAATATTAAATAGTGTCAAGTCTCAAATTCCTTACCTAAGGATTAGAACTAAATTTTTACATGGGGAGGTAAGATATCACTAAGACCAATATGATTCTTTGGATGCAAAAGGTTACAAGGGACAGAATGCACAATCTTTCACACAAGCATAATAGTATATATTTGGGATTCATGGGGACAGTAATACAATGGAACAAGGAAAATACATTTAGACATGCCAAAACCAAGTACACAAAGGTAAAAGGAAAGGAAGTGCACCATTTGTTGTTTCAACTAATTTTCACATGTAAAGAACAAAATTCGACCGGAGAGGGGAAGACTATCTCTAGTTTTACATTAGGACTTGGACCCCTCATGCCACAAACATATAAAAAGTTGAAGCAGCACACCTGTCAACATCAGAACAAATACAAAAGAAATTTCACAGACGCAGAAAGAAAATACAAGCAGGCTAACAAGGTCAGCTTACCTAGAAAGGCAAATAGAGGAACATCATCGCTACAAATTAGCTCAATAGTTTCTAGCAATGGATCTTGCCACCAAAATACGATCTTTTCAATAATTTCTCAATAGCAATAGGTCCAGGACATCTACCTCAACAACCAGTCGAGGTGGTAGAGAAGCAAGTTCATACGAATCAGATTTAACGCATGCAACACAAGAAGAAGGTGGAAATCAGTGCACCATACATAGATCTAGTGTAAAAATAAAAACACTTGATGGTAGAAGACTTACCTAAAGATTTAGAGAGATGCGAACAACTAAAAGGATGGAGAAATCAGTCAGCTAGGGTGCAAATCAAATACAAAATGAAATTAGACAATGATAGTATCAAAGGTATCACCAAGTACATAATTGATATTTTTAGAGTAAGGATGGAAGTGGAAGTGATTAAGAATAATTGTGGGCATCTTAAGAGTGCCAAATATGAATGAGAAGTTTCGGTCTGATAGTATATTGATAAAAAAATGTTAGCTAAGAGACAATGAAGGGCAATTTACTACGAGTATAGTGGTTTGAGGCATGGGTTACAAGGAAAACAATGACCAATAATGTCAGTCCCTTCAGTATGTATCCATTAACAAAGTATGTCAATAGTTTATTGTTAGCTATGCTGGTTAAATAAAGAACCAAATCAGAATAAAAATAATACCTGAGGCTATCAATATAAGGAACTCTAGATTAGTGGATACTAAGAAAAGTTAATGCATTTATAAATGCACATATTCAGAATGAATAAGGAAATGAGATCTTGTACACCTAAGAGCACTTGGGAAAGACAAGGAGAATTATGGACCCATGACTTAGGGTTGGCAATAATTGAGCATCCATTTTAGATATATCGTTGCACCTTTATAATTATAAGAACCACATGTATATCTTCAAGAAACATCAGCTGAATTTGGGATGAATCTGCCCTATTAATAGTAAAAGCATCATCTAAGAGGAGTCACAATAGTTTATAGATACATGAGTACTTCTGATATAAGTACGAAGGGCTTTGAGTTGGTAAGTGGTTCGGGTCTTGGTGAGATTCGGGTTGACCCAAAATTAGGCAAGGAAGGTGGGGTTTCTCGGATTCTCGGTAAGTCGAGATGTGGGGTATTTGGCGACGGTGTCGGGTAAATAGAGAAGGATTCGGGTAAAGGCATTTTGTGTGGTGGTAACGGGTGGTATGAGGGTTCAGCTGGTGGTCGGGGTTCGGTAGTTTAGTGGTGGTAGGGTCGCGGAAGAAAGCTAAAATAGTGAGGTTCTTGATTTCTCGAGTGGGATAGACAATGGGATGGTTAAAGCCCGATTCGGGTGGAACGGCTTGAAGGCGTGTTAAGGAGATTTGGGGAATGTGTCTTGGGGGGTCTTACGGGATATAATGGTGGTGGTGTTTTGGTGTTTTGGTGTTTTGGTGGTGCTAAGGTTGTGGAAACAAGCGAAAATAGTGAGGGTCTGAGGGGTGGGCTCGATAGGGATGTTGGTATGTTTGATGGAGTTTGTGTGGAGTTACGGTTGGTTTAGGATGAAGGAGTTTTTAGAGGATGTTAATGAGGTGTTATGGGAGATAGTATAGTGGGGAAACAATTAATTGGAACAAGGAATATATACGGATTTTTGGAAACAATCCAAGACACAAACCAAGTCTCAATTCGATCGATATGTGGTTCTTGGACGGTAACACGAGGAGTTAATTGCGTGTGTGATCTCCAAGGATGTTGTGGTCAATTCCACAAGGACTAGGTTGAATTTTGCTGACCACGAGGCTCAACACTAACCAATCAAGGGTGATCGAAACCTTATAAAAGATTGGTGGTTCTCCCAGAGAACCAAGCGACCCTCCCGGAGGATCAACTAAGAACTTATAATCCCGGATTGAATGACATAGAAAAATAAGTAAGCACTCAAGTTTTATATCAACAACAACTCTGAATTTTACTATGGACTAGGGCCTTTATTTATAGTACAAAATGGACTATTCTAAAAGAAGACAAAATGACACAAATTGCATGGGAGTTTTGCCTAGTGTGAACGGATTTGGAGTGACTTGGAGAGCAAGGTGTTTTGGCCACCTCTTTCACTTCTCTAGGCCACGATTAAGGTCTCCCATGTAACCATATTCATGAATTTGTTAGCTCATAAATTCTTCCAACAACCTCATCTTCTTGGAATGTGTTGGAAACTTCTATTCTTGGTATTTGTTTTGATGAACCATTTTGTCCAACTCTTAAATTCCCCTTGGCCTATTTTTAAGTCTTCAATGTATCCAAATTCATGAACTAATTGGTTCATGAATTGTCTTCTTGGAGGCCTTAACTTTTAGATCATTCTTGTCCTTGCCATCCTGTCTTTAACCTCTCGGCCTAGTTATCCTTTGGAAGTCCTTTCGGCCTTGTCATCTTCTTCCCTCTTACATATATTATTAATTGTGTCCTAATGAGAACTAAAAGCTAAGCTAAGAAATACAGACAAGCTAAAAGGAAAACAAACATGGTCTTTGTCCAAGACCTATCTACAAATGTCGAATAGAAAATATGTTTCTTAGATCTTCACGTGACAATTCCAATTCCATTCCATTTTCCATGCCGTGTTAGGAATCTAAGTGTAGAATGACGTTCCATTGTTGGCACTCTTAATAAATCACTTCTCGGCATAGGATGAGAGTTTAAGTCCACGGGCTCACTTACATCAATCTCATCTTCTTTGAAAGAATTTGTCCTCAAATTCACGCCGTCTAAGCACATTGTCAATTCCTCAACATGGAACCTGGAATTTCCATATCCACAAAGGAATTCTTCTTTGTAGAAAAGATCTTCATATAAGACCAAGGGCTTCAGATCTAAGTAGTGCTCTCATGGGACCAAAGATCCTTCTGTATCAACATCCTTTCCGTATGTATGATAATCGAGTCGGATGCCATCCAATTCCCTCATAGAGGAAGATACGGGTCTTGTGCCTTGAATAACAAAACTAATGCCATCATCACATTCTTCTTCAAGTTGTAAACTGATATTCAAGGGCTCAGGCCAATGCCGGGAAGTTACCATCGTGGTTGGAATTTCGTACATGCCCTCAGATAATGTAGTGTTACCTTTGGACCATTGTAGCCTCTTGTGCATAAAGCTCGTGGTAGAAATGATAGCATTGCACAATATATATGGCATGATGAATGTTCTGCCCCGTGGGTAACCAAGAATTAGATCCAAGTTCACATCATCCCATGGTTGTTCCAGGACCGGCAAAAGAATATACGATTCTTGGTGGAAGAACCTTCTAACCCTTTGACACATGGAATACTTTCTTACTACAAATTTTAACTTGGGGTCTCGTTTAGGGAATTCCTTTAAAACTTCCAATACTATCGGCCTTGGTTTTAGCAAGGTAAACATTATGTGCCTTTGAAGAAGTGTATCCACCGCCATAATGGATTTGTCATCTTCATGTCTTGTGGACTATGTAGGAGTTTGTAAGTGTGCTACTGAATTATCAAGCCTCGGATTCAACTTCCTTTGAACCACATAAAATTCCGCATCATAATTATGATAAGGACTTCTTGTGCCACCCAATCTTCCACTAGAGGAAGCTATGAACTTTTGGCCTTGAAGTAAGACGACTCCAATATAACATTCAACTTCAAGATTTGGAATAGGGGTAGTAAGGAAAGCATTACCTCAGGTGAAGTGACGGTAAAATGAAGGCTAGCCATGGAAGTTTCCTACCATCACTTGGTTTGTGCTACATGTGTGCCAAGTCTCATCTTCTTGTGGAACCAACAAGTCGGATGTCGCACAAGGACTATGACTCTTTTGGACAAGGCCTTTGCCTTGTAATTCTTGCCCTTGTTCTTGCAACTTCATGGCCTCTCCCAGATCGTGTCTATAAGCTTGATGGTTAGGTAATGAACTACTTGTCAATAAACCAAGAGCACGTTCAATGCCTTCCATCGTTTGTGACTCGGTTTCCACATACATCTTCCAAAGACTCCTTTAAGTCGGCATCAATAGAATTCCCCTTCTTAGATTTTTTTCTCTACATTTTGTGCATCAAGTAAGAGAGTTTCTACTTTGCGCTTCTTCGCCCTTTGGATTTTCATGTCTTTCACCTCACTAGGTAACAACGATAGCAACTGAATCTTCTTATCATTATTTTAAAAGGAATAGCTATTCTTTTCTTCATCATGTTGTGCCTTCGTGCCATGTTGCCATGGTTGTCCCAATAAAATATGGCATGAATCCATAGGTAGGATGTCATACCATATTCTATCTTCATACATTCCAATCCGAAAGTTAACAAGTGTTTGTTTTGTTACTCTTAGCCCTTCGTCTTGGTTTAGACGTTGGAGAGTGTATGGTTTAGGATGGTTGCGGGAAGGTAGGTTCAATTTGGTCACCATATCCACAGAAGCCGCATTGATGCTACTTCTTCTATCAATGATTATGTTACACACTTTGTCTTTTACTTTGCATCAAGTGTGAAATAATCGCTCACTTCGTGTCTCCTCGTGTTTGTTAAGTTGAACACTTAATATATGTCAGAGAACTGAGTCTTCACATACCTCCACAAGAGTAACATATTCCTCAACATCTTCTCGACCATATAACAGATTAGTGAACAAGGTATAGTCTTGTTCTTTCTCTCGGCATTTCTTGGCTTCGGTTTGTTTCATAGGAAAGGTGTCCTCACAACCACAAGGTTCTTCCTTTCCACATCTTGGATTTCTTTTTTCAAACTTGGAGTGCTTAGTTACAGTATAACCTGCAAGTTGCTCTCTTATTTCTTGCTCACGTTTGGCCAAAATGTCGCATACGATCTTCTAGTACTCTTATTTAGTGTAGGCCATAGCATTATTCCGTAGGACGGGAACACTTGGCTCTGATACCAATTTGATGTAAGTACGGAGGGATTTGAGCTGGTAAGTGGTTCGAGTCTTAGTGAGATCAGGGTTGACCCTAAATTAATCAAGGAAGGTCGGGTTTCTCGGGTTCTCGGTAAGCCGAGAAGTGGGGTGTTTGGCGATAGTGCCGGGTAAATGGAGAAGGATTCGGGTCAAGGCGCTTTGTATGGTAGTCACATGTGGTATGAAGGTTGGGATGGTGGTCGGGGTTCGGTAGTTTAGTGGTGGTAGGGTCAAGGTACAAAGCCAAAACATTGAGGTTCTTGATTTCTCGGGTGGGATGGACAATGGGATGGTTGAAGGACGATTCGGGTGGAATGACTTGAAGCAGTGTAAAGGTGATTTAGGGAATGTATTTTAGGGGGTATTATGGGATAGGATGGTGGTAGTGGTTTGGTGTTTTGGTGATGCTAAGGTTGCGGAAAAAACCTCAAACAGTGAGGGTCCGAGGGGTGGGCTCGGTACGGATATTGGTGTGTTTGATGGTGTTTGCGTGGAGTTACGATTGGTTTCGGATGGAGGCCTTTTCAAAGGATGTTAATGAGTTGTTGTGGGAGATAGTAGAGTGGGGAAAAAAGTAATTGGAACAAGGAATGTTTACGGATTGTTGGAAACAATCCGAGACACAAACCAAGTCTCAATTTGGTCGATATGTGTTTCTTGGATGGTAACACGAGGAGTTAATTGCTCGTGTGGTCTCCAAGGATGTTGTGGTTAATTGAAAAAGTACGAGGTTGAGGTTTTCTAACCACGAGGCTCAACACTAACCAAGAAAGGGTGAACGAAACCTTATAAAATATAGGTGGTTCCCTGGAGAACCAAGCGACCCTCCCGGAGGATCAACTAAGAACTTACAATCCCGGATTGAAAGACTTATCAAAATGAGTAAAACCTCAAGTTTTATATCAACAACAACTCTGAATTTTAAAATGGCCTAAGGCCTATATTTATAGTACAAAATGGACTATTCTAGAAAAAGACAAAAGGACACAAATTGCTTGGGAGTTCGACCTAGTGTGAACAGATTTGGAGTGACTTGGAGAGCAAAGTGTTTCGGCCACCTCTTCCTCTTCTCTAGGCCGAGATTAAGGTATCCCATGTAACCATGTTCATGAATTTGTTAGCTCATAAATTCTCCCAACAACCTCATCTTCTTGGAATATGTTGGAAGTTTCTATTTTTGGTATTTGTTTTGATGAACCATTTTGGCCAACTCTTGAAAACCCCTTGGCCGATTTTGAAGTCTTCAATGTAGCCAAATTCATGAACTAATTGGTTCATGAATTGTCTTCTTGGAGGCCTTAACTTCTAGATCATTATTGTCCTTGCCACCCTGTCATTAACCTCTTGACCTAGTCATCCTTTGGAAGAACTTTTGGCCTTGTCATCTTCTTCCCTCTTACATAGCTTATTAATTGTGTCCTAATGAGAACTAAAAACTAAGTTAAGAAATACAGACAAGCTAAAAGGAAAATAAACATGGTCTTCGGCTAAGACCTACATACAAAGGCTGAATAGAAAATATGTTTCTTAGATATTCACATGACAATTCCAGTTCCATTCCATTTTCCATGCCATGTTAGGAATCTAAATGTAGAATGACGTGCCATTGTTGGCACTCTTAATAAATCACTTCTCGACTTAGGATAAGAGTTTAAGTCCGCGGGCTCACTTACATCAACTTCTAAGGAGAGTAACAATCCTTGGGATTGAGAAATAAGTAAAGATGAGCCGAGATAATATAGTTGAGTATGGCCTTCCTCAAGAGCGGAATGACTCAAAAACTAGACAATAACAGAAGAGTATCCCACAAAAGTGGTAAAATAAATATGAACTAAGATAACAACGGAGTTACCGTTCAAAACCTAGTGGTATTACCCTTAGTGGTAAAAGTGAAAGAGTAGCAATATGCAGATCCTGTCCTTATATAGCTTAAAGAGAAAGTTCAACACAATAAGGTGAAAACCTACAGGGCAACATAAGATGAGATCTATAGTAGCTTGGCTTACCTAGGAGCTAAGAAGAGAGTAAGTCAACTAAAGAGATCAAACCTAGGGAGTTTGATTAATGGATCCCGATGATGGTAGAATTATGATTTAGAATGTGACAAAATCGTCCCTTGTAACATGAAAAGGATCAACAATATAAGGATCTTTAGTTGGTGATATTGAAAGAGAAATTTCCATGGCAAGAGAATCCAATGTTTGAGCTTAAAAGAGACGGAGTTTTCCGATAAAGAGATTGATTGTGTGCCCCTAGATATAGCTAGTCTATAGTGAATTATTATGGTAGAGGTACATTATTTCCGCCATTCTATTCATTCTGGTTTGACGAAGATATATCATGATACTAGAGCTATGAGCGGGGATGATAATATAAAGAAGTACTTTGCCAAGTTTTGGCATAATAACCCAATTGGCAGTAAATAAAGGTGGAGCATCAGAGGCCAGAGGGCTAGCACAAAGTATAGAGATATCGACTTGGAATAAAAGATAATTAACATGAATTGTAGTGTTAGTCCATCCCACTCTTACTAGAAAGATGACTCCATATGAGTAATGGTCGACAGAGTTGCAAAATTGACCCCTTCTTGTCAGATGGAGCAATTCACACGCACGAGGAGTATGAGGCCTTGTAATCTCCTGTGAATTTATTTGACGTGGGAGGATCAAAGTTACTTAGACCTATTTTTGTTCACCAGGTTGTAGAAAACATCAACCAGAGTCACTAGAATTCACTTATGGATGTGCGACGCTGAGATCTAGAGTTTATGTAAATGATTGGTTCTTCTCAAGAATGTCGCCAATGAAAGGTGTAATGAGATTTAGTGAGCAAGGATAGCTTAACCCAAAGGTACATTGGGATGTACAGAATTGTTTGAGGAATAGGTCAAGTGGCTTACGAGTTAGAGTTGCCTCCGAAATTGGAGTCTATGCATCTAGTCTTCATATATCTATATTACAAAAGTGTTTTATGATTAAAGGATATTCGATTTGAAAAAGTAGAAGAATAAATCAGAGATAGAGATGTATGTATATGAGGTAAGCTACAACTTTGTGATGTTATTATTAAAGTTGATGGCTGTGAGGAGCCAAAAGTTATTGTTGATTGATTATGACCCTGTAAGGAATATATATTGTGTTTGATGGATATGTGACAACTTGGATATAGTCCAGTATATCGAAGAAACTCAGTTGGAATTTTTCATAAGATCCAAAATAGTTAGTCTTTCTTCATGTACGCCTCCACATTCGAGGATGAATATATCTAAGGGGGAGAGGATGTTATACCTTATATTTTCATGCTAGTATACGTCGTGAGTAAAGTAAAAAAAGATCAGTGAGTCTAGGGTTCCATATTTGGATGACAATGAGTTTAAACAAGTGTTAAGTAAGTTTTGTAACAGTTCGAGGTGAAACAAATCTGAGAAAATACTTTTTCAATGAAGTTCAGCAAAGGAAAGTAGATTGTAATAGTCCATACTTTTGGGATAAGACTAGAAGTGATTAACATGATAAGAATCTCTTTTTATTATGTATTTGAATTGTACAATATTTGTATGTTAAGCATTGAGGTCAAGCAAGTTATAAAATAAAAGTTGGCAAAGGTCACTGCAACTTACATTCATAATTTAGTTGAAATTTGGGTATGATGTAGCAGAGCTTTTCTCTCAATATACTATTATTTAAGGGGTGATCAACCCATAAAATTAAATCTCTACGAGTCTAGTTTCCAAAACATTAAACCATTTGATGATACGACATTAGAGTAGAGAGATATTTGCGTGTTTGCAGGACTACACATGCAGCCCCTTTAGGACCCACTTGAGGCAGTAAATTTCTTTTCAGGTATAAAAGTCGGTGGCAGCTATGTACCACATTTTCTATCCATTTCCAGTTCCAAAACTCTCCTAATCTCACCTATAAGGTTATTACATGATCCAATGGCGAAATCCCAAGTAAACAATGTAAAATAAACGCTAGGAATATGCGGTGCTTGTTAGATCGTGGTTCTTCCTCTTGTGGCTATTTTGGAGGATTCTTCCAAGTGAAGTAACATAAGATTTGAATTGATTCTTGTTGTTTGAGGTATGACATAACATCTACTTTATGTATTTAAGCTTGTAGGAGTTATGTCTAGCTCGTATGATTGAAAACCCGTAATATAAAGGTCGAAAATCATAGTTTTGTTGTCATTGTTTGTCGAACTATTTTGAAGACCCCCTTATAGTATTTTGTAGCTGGAAATTCATGTAATAAACTGAGTATTGTATTGATTGATTTTTTAACAAGTTTTGAAAGGAAGAAGGGGGTTAAAGCTATAGTATTTTGTGGCTGGAAATTCATGTAATAAACTGAGTATGTATTGCCTCTCGTCGTATTGTTCATTTTGTCGAGACATATTGGATGTTTGAAGAGTTGTTTTGCTTATGTTTTATAGCTGAATATTGTTGAGTAAGACCTAGAAGAGTTGTTAGTATTGTTGTCTTGTGTTCTAAAAGAGAACAGAAGTTGGAAAAACAATGTTTGATATTGTAAAAGTCGAACTTGTTGTTCATTTGTTGTTGTTGTTGTTGCGTCATTATTTGGCTGTTGTAAGCTTAATTCTAAGTTAAATTCATGGATGGTTTATGGGATAAGGAGTTTGGATATGTGTTTTTGGTTGTGTTGTTAGATTTGAAAGAAAAGAGAAATTGGAAACGTGTCGTTTAGTAATCTGAAACCGAGCTTGTCGCTCGTTACTTTGTTGTTGAGTTGTTGGCTGCATATAACCATTATTATGCCTATTGTAGGCTTGAGGAAAGTAATTAAATAAGGGGAGGTTCTTCCCGTTTTAATATAGAATAAGAGTGATGTTCGTTATACGATAATTGTATCTTTCATAGCTTAATGATAGTGTCATTATCATTGTTGTAGATTAAGGTGCGACTAGTTGAGTTCAACGTGGTCATTGAAGAGATTGTCATAAGGTATGTTAAGGCACCTTCACCTTATTTCCTTCTTTTTTCATGATTCCGAACGAACAAAACGTAAATGTAGATGAACAATATTCATAAATGACTCTACTCTTAGTAGTTTTAGAAGCTTATGTTCATTGTCTTCTATGAGTTTTTTCTACTCCATACTACAGCGATCTTTGGCTCCTAATGAATTTTATGTTGATGATGTTATATTCATAACAATAATCAAAGGTGTAATGACCCTACGTCACTCTGATAGACTCAGAATGTCCTTTGATGACTCTTACACATGCATACATATATATTATGATATTATGAGTCTGTGTGTAGCGCCAATGGATTTATATACGCATATATATGTACGATGGCTTTTTATACGCATATATATATATTGTACTTATGCATATCATGGACGTCAGAGGCAATTCAGATGTGTAGGTTGATCGCATTATCCCTATGTTACTTTAATGTCTTTAATCATATTGTTATCTGCCTTACATACTCGATACTTTTATTCATACTGACGTTCATTTTTCCTGGGGATGTTGCATTTCATGCATGTAGGTCCCGCTAGATAGGTTGACGGTCTCTATCAGTAGGCTATCTTCATCAGCGAAAGTGTTAGGGCACTCCACTTGTTTCAGAATTGTTATTTTGAGTCGGTATGGCTTTTATGTACATGTTACGCATATGACGGGGCCCTGTACCGACCTTATGATGTTTATGTTACTCGTAGACGACTTTAGACATATGTCCCTATGTATAGATGTCATGTATGGCCTTGTCGGTATATGTTGATGTATAGACTTTCATGGTGTCGTTGTCATCCCTTGTCTAAGTACATATGCATAGCTTGTTGCTATCATCAACTGCATATAGCCTTTTCATTTAATTCAGTTTTTCATGGCGACCTTGATGGCCCGTTTCTTTGTTAAGTTATGTTGTTAAGTCACGTAAGTTGTTGCTCGGCAAGTAATGCCCGGGTGCTGGCCATGCCTCTCTTGTTTGGGGTGTGAAAACGACTTTGTGGACTTCCTTGGACACGACCTACTCTGATACCAAGTTTGTCATGCCCCTAACCTAGGGAGTCATGGCTGGTACCTGGTGCCTTAATTGACTGAATGAACCAATATGTATCACATACATCCTGAACATATACAAAGATTTCTCGGCCGACAAGTCTATAACATATGACATGCTTAGAATAGGAAGGGACAACGCTTCAACTCATAACCATGCCAAACCATATATATATATATATAGAAGTGGGCCAACAATGCCGCTATGGATTTCTACATCCGAACCATCCAAAAGGAATACAACAAGGGCCGATAAGTCCATAATACATATTGTACAAACTAGACATACATATACAAAGCCTCTAAGAGTGACTGAAAACATAACATGGTCACGACAGGGCCCCGAGGAAGCCATATGTTATATATACATAACAATACCAACTAGACCCGACTAACTTTATGATGAAGTGGAGCTCATCGAACACCTGCTGAACTCTGGAGACTACCTAATGTGGATGTTCGTTAACCAATCTATCTGAACATACAACATGAAATGCAGCGTCCCTGGCAAAAGGGACGTCAGTATAAAATAATGTACTGGTATGTAAGGCATGAATAACATATGAAAAGCAGCAACAGTAAACAGAGTACAAGAATCAACCTAAAACCTGAATGCCTCATAGGGCGAACAATATGAAAACAAAAAAGCCATACCAGGCCTCAAATACATATATGTGTATATATCTATCACTCACCGATTATAACTAGATAGTAGTTAATATGCATGCATAAATATATGTTTGTCGCCCAACCGATTATAGCTCTGTAGTGGTGCATAAATATATGTCTATTGTCCAACCGATTATAGCTTCGTGGTGGTTATGTAATAATTCCCAATGGGTGGCACCTATCACGTAGGGGATATATAATCCATATAAGGCCCATCTTCCACCAATTATAGCTCGATATTGTTCATATCATATAAATTCATATATGTGTAGAGAATTCTAGGCTCGATGATCCACGACTTATTTTTTTTACCTCGGATAGACTTTGAACGACTATATGGATGTTATCTCAAACACTTTTCTTTGGAATAGAAAAAGATTCAATATGGACTTATCGATATCAACCAACAAAATGTGCCATGACCCTTTTTAGGCATCGTGATGGCACCTACACTTTTCCCACCCATAGGCGAACCATATCCAGATTAACAAAAAATTATAAATAAGAAAAGCGGAAATAACATAATAGTAATAAAGATTCTCTCATCATAACATAAATACAGAAATAAGTATGATAATAAGTTATTACAACCCCCAAAAGATCTATTCTGTGAATAGAAGAGAACTAACATAAGATTAGCGTAATTTGAAAGTTAAAATTATCTCATGAACACATATAAGAGCAGAAGTAGAGGAAAGTGTCCAAGGCATGCTGGAAGGATGCAAGCTCACCCTGAACACTAGCTCTCCAAGATGGACTCAGCCATGTGGTCCTGAGCTAGAAGATGGTGTTGTCTCTGTATCAAAAAAATGCGGCAAGTGTAGCATGAGTACACAACATACCCCGGTAGGCATCATAGGCTGACAACAACGGAAGATACGTAATAGAAATAAACATCAAGTTGACTCTCAAGTAATGTTATACTAAGTCATTCGGTAAATCATATAAGTCACCTTGTTCAGATAAGATTCAATAAATCATATGTCACCTTGTTCACAGAAAAGTACATTGGATCATATGAGTCATTTTGTTCACATAAGAATTCAGTAACCCACAATCCAGGTATTACGGAATCAATCAAAAAGATCCTCTATCATGAAGTCACCTAAGTTCCAATAACCAATCCAAATCACGTCACGAGACAACAAGTAATCAATGTATAAATGAATGTATGATATGAATGCAAATGTCAGGTACCTTTTCACAACTGATATACATACATTCAAATTCTATGAATTGTAACCCATGGGGGACCCATGTCATCCATATATCACTCCTAGCCAGCTGGAATTCAACATCGAGTACACACAACCTCAAATACATATCAAGAATATGAATGAATGCAATGCAGATGATATGTATATGTGTGATGGCCATATGTACCTAGTATACATACGCTCCTATAGTAGGTGTCACGTGACCCATAGGGGACTTATGAGTTTTATATAACCATCTTATCCCACCGGACCCCAGCTCTGTGGCTATATTGTCATCCTCAATCATCACTCTCGTATCATGTACCTTATTCGATAAATCATCTTTTAAGCCCATTTCAGTATATCTCAACAGTTTAAATGCCAAAATAATATGTATAAATGATATGGATATGAGTACACCATGCAATAGTATAATCAATACAATCAGTATTATCAATTTTATTTTCAAGTATTGAGACGAGATGTAGAGTGATGAATGCATGACAAGTCAAATCAAAATAAGATATCAAACATGGCTACGACCCTAAATAATCAGCAATAGATAGTCTCCGTTAATTACAAGATACTAGTTTTGTTATACCTCATATTTCATTCATAAGATATACCTTAATATAGGGAGCCTAAGACAAGAAAGAAGGTTCCCTTGGGAAGATTTTGGAAGGATCGAGTTGAAGCCCTAGAAGGTCATAAGACTTTAAGAGTCGTGGTGTCCTTCATGTCTGCAATTCATACGTTGTGTACGTCATGTCAAACCGATGTAAGATGAGAAGAGTTATTATAGCCATAAAACGTTAAGGAAGGCCTTGGGTAAAGATTGGATGTACAGCTAAGAGACTCTGAATTACACCTGTGTTCATGCACGTTTAGGAGTATAGTTTATCGACTTGAGCTCTGACATAAATGGATGTTAAGAGGGTCAACGGATAGTTATAAGTCATTGGGTTTGAAGTAATTACATCTCGGCGAAGGTTGACGAAGATCAGCCGATACGCTAGAGAGTTTCGCATTGCTAATGGGATCCACCTCACGGAAAGGGGCGTATATGAGCCAAGGGATCAAGGCCAGCTCACTATCTTAATATGCCCTTGGATATGCAGCTGCATATGGCATGTGCAACTATTTATGCCATCACATATTAGTGGTGGTGGCCGGCCAGCTTGGCTTATTTAAGTAGTGACTTGCTTAATTGACCCTCATTTCGAACAAAACTCACCCCTAACACCCCCGAAACCCTCTCTAGACATTATCTAAGGTTCTAAGAGTGATACAAAGTGAACTCACCATATTACAACACCAAAATGTTGTCTAGGTGGGAGATGACACTTGTATGGCAAAGTTGAATGATCAAGGATGGATAAGAGAAAAGACAAGCTTGGATTTCAAGTTGCTACATGTGATTAAGGTATGGTTCTTGTTGTTCTTGATCACTCTTAAATTCTCATATCTTAAAGTATCCTTTTGGAAAAAGTAATCCATGGAAAATTAAGATAAACTTCATAGTTCATCATCATAGTTGTTGGATTGTTGTGATGAAGTCTTGGGGTAACTATGGCTAGATTTCATGGAATATAATGGTTGTAATCTTATTATAATTGTGGTTGTTTTAAAGGAAGATGATAATAGCTTAGGTTTCCATAACAATAAGATGGGATAAAGTATGCACGCTAAGTGTTCGATGTTATGTAGCAACGACAACTTCTTGAAACTCTTGAATGGATTTTGACACGGATTGTCGATATTGCTTAGGTCGACGCTTGTAGGAAAAGAAAGGAGCCATAGTAGTGTTATTGGTTGTCAACAAGGTATGTTGAGTCTCTTTCCTTTATTCTTTTGTCATGATCTACGAATAAGCATAACCATAATGATGTCCCTTCAAAAGGAACTCTACTCTCAAAGTTTAAGCTTGTGAATATCTTTGTTACAAATTGGTATAGTTTATAATTCCTATTGTTGTGTTTTGGGAAGAATTTCCCGACTTCATAGTAACTTGAATCTTATGCCTCCTTATGCCTTTTGTTAATTCTTAGCTAATTCATACAAACACAGTTACATAATGATAGTCGGAGGGTAACGACCCTGAGTCACTCCGATCAAGATTCATAAGGCCCTTCAGAGTCATTGCATGTATTATATATATATATTTAAATATTTTACAACACCGCACCGCACTATTGTTGGTCGGGTAGGCACTTATAGGTGCACACCATTATAGTTGGGAAGTTTATGATGGTAGCCCCAAAAAGTGGCGTAATGATGACAAAGTAGCCCTGTTATATATATATATATATATATATATATATATATATGGTCAAATTAGGCCGAGAGTGTCACCTTGATGTGGTGGAAGTCATCAGTTTGAGCCTGATTATCCCTAAGCCCAATATGAGTTTTTCTAGTTGGATTTGCTCCCCCGCCGTCGTTCAATAAGAATGGATAAGAGGCTCTTGGGATTGACGTGAGGGGGCAGGGATGGGAAAGATGGCCCAATTTCTCTTCTTGTTTTTCCAGGGGTCCAGAAGGCTAAAAGGTGGGGGAGAAGGAAGCCGAACCTCTAATCGACCTGGACACATAAAGAATTCTCGGTGAGGATCTAAAGGGGATAATAAATAGCGAAGGAACTGGTATATAAGGGATTGAATAATTAATAGATAATTAAATAATATGGTAAGTAAGAAAGATTAACTTATAAATTAAGGTTCCAAGTTATGGAAACCAGAATCATAAGGGTCTGCAGGAATTTAAAGGAATTTAAATGCAGTAGGTGGTAGAACCAACCATATTGCAGTAATTAATAATTAGACGTGAATTTAAATGCAAGAATTTAAAGAACATGAATATTTAAAAAGATTAGGAGGTAGTACCATCCATAATCATATTATTCAAAACTTTAAAATACTTACAAGGACTTTAATTCCGAACGGTGTATTGTTCATATGCTATGAGTCATATGGTTCATATGGATCATATGGGACATATGAAGGTATTTTGGGAATTTAGGAATTTCGGGTAAGGTATTTTGAGGAGTATTGCTTCATAGACTCCCCGAGGTCATATGAAGAAGGGAATATTTTGAATTTAACTAATCTACTAAGGGGGTAACTTGAAAGAACTTCAAAACTCTAGAGAGAAGGAAGAGAATTCTAAACTAAGGAAAGAAAAAACTTGTGAAACTAAGGGAGAGGGGTTCTCTTTTTATAAGAGAATTACAAAGTGGGAATTACTATTATAAATAATATTTAAATAATTAAACTATTCATACGAGTGCAGAATGACATCATGCATGACCTTATTGTGTTTGTCTTCATCTCGAATCTTGCTTTCACTATTTGGGTATTTATTTTTGTCGAGAATTTTTGTCAATTATTCCTCCGGGATTTTCGGCATTTTGTTGGCAGCTTCTAGAATCCACTGTTGCCAAAAATAGGAATATTTTCATTTTCAATTCCATGTTCTTCCTCTTCTGTTGAAGAGCTCTGTTTAGCTGGGGATGGTGCAAATTTCTGGAGTATTGCCTGCATTTCCTCGGGATTTTTAGCCGCCGCAAGCATTGAAGCCATTTGGGGTTTTTTGTGAGAGGAACTGGTATGTTCCTTCAATTGGAATGGCTTCTGTGGTGTCTGGGGAGGTGCCTATAAAGGAATGGGTTTATTATCATCTAACCATTCCTGGACATTTGGTGGTGCAAGGCTTTTTGGTATTTTAAAGCTGTCCCACCATCGAATTTTAAACCTTCTTCGGATGACTGGTATTTTGTCATCTGAATAGTCTACAAACCATGTGAATACCCATGGTAAGTGGAATTTTGTATGAAAAAGGTGCAAAGGTATAAATCTTTTTTCTTCTTCTGAGGGTTTGAATTGGGATTTGAAGAGGCTAAAAGATTTAATGACTTCGGGTTTTTGTATATCCGGGGTGAATCAGAATTGTTCCCACCATGAATTCCACCAAGTGGGAAATTGTGAAGGGTCACATGAGGTATCAAAATGGAAAAGTCAAGTATGGCTTAGGTTGGGATTTTGAATAAAAAAGGAATTGAACCAAGATTGTTGGTAATCTCAGTAATTAAAAGGAATATCAAAGAAGGGCTTATTTTTGTGGGAGTTTGGGAATTTTATGTGTTTTGATAAGTCATCCCCCCAATGAGTGGGAGTAATTACTTGGAGTATTTTGCAGATCGAATAAGAGGGATCTGGATTGTTTTTGGAAAAATTAATTTTTGTTGTTGCTGATCCTGTTATTTCAAGGATAGCCTGATAAAAATATGGGGTTTTAAAATTATTCCATGATTTATAAAACCATTTTGATCCAAAATAATTTTGTAGTGCCAAAAAAGGGTCTTTATTAAAATATCATTTTTCAAGAGTTACAATGTTTTGAAAAAATGGTTTTACGAAAAATTTAGGAGCGGATTTTTTGGGCACTTGTGTCACAAGTTGGTTTTTGGAAAATTGTTTTTGAGAAAGGTTTTTTCTTTCTCGAGTTCGGTACTTAAAAATTCATTTTGAGAAAGGGTTTTTGAAGATTCTCCTTTCTCGATTTTTGTGGGAAAATTAGAGATTTTTTTCTCTAATTTTTCTTGGACAATCTCTTTTTTAGGAATTTGTAGTTGCCTTAGTGCCTGTTGTAACTCTGGGGATTTTGCAAGGACCTGAAAAAGGGTTTCAGCAGTTAATTCTTGCGCGGGGTCTGATGCTATTTCCTGTACAGTTTCTGTGTTGCTGGAATTTTCCTGTTCTTCTTTTATTATCGCGTCATACCAAGACATGGTTTTTTCTGTTGAAATTGGTGCCGGGGATTTTTCTTTTTCTTCTTTTACTGGCTTGGGATTGGTGTTTTGGGATTTTTTAGGAGCCATGAAATTTGTTTGCTGTTGTTCGGTTGTAGCAGCTGGGGTATTTATTGTTGGAAGGGTTTCTTCTTTTCTTTTCTGGAGCAAGGCTCCACATACTGTCTGCAAACAATATTGTCCGTATTCACGCATATCCTTCCTCGGTATTTTGTGATCGTAGGATATACACCTGTTATTTGGGCAATGGTAGGACATTTTGTGTCTTTTGTTTTGGAACAGACATGAGACAAGGATTCACTGAAACAATTCTTTAAAGATTAGTTTAGAAAATATTAATTTTAATGCAGTGTTTTGAAAACATGCATGATTTGAAAATTTATTTTGATGGAATTTGAAATCAGGATTTAATGAATGGTCAGAAAAATTGTTTTTTAATTGTTGTAAATAATATGGTTTCGCATTATGTATTGAGCACGTTTTTATGAGATCGAGATCTTTTGTTTTTGGTATCGTTATAAACTGAAATTTTAATTTCTTGTTTTTAATATCAAAAGATATAGATTTATTTTTTACTTTATAAGGAGTGATCGGGTTCATAAATGGTGTTCCTAGAATTACGATATTGTGAATTTCCTCAACTATGACAAACGATGTTGCTATCGAAGTTTCATCATTTATGATTGATGCCTTGGTTTTATACCTAATTTCCAACTTAGAATTATTAGCTGCTGCTAATGAATCCTGGGTTTCTTCTCGGAATATTTTAGGTATTATACCGGTGTTTATACAGTTTAAGTCTGCCCCTATGTCAAAGAGGGCAACAGTTGTTATTCTAAAATTATCTGAAAATTGTAGTGTTATTTTTATTAAATATTTCTTTGTTGTTATTTGTCGTAACACAGTCAGAAAATCTTCTGGAATTTCATCTAGATTTTCTATTTGGTTTTCAACATTATTATCTTTGAGATTTTCTGAATCAGATTTTTCTGAGTCCAACTGATTTGGAACAGGGTTTTGTTTTGCACTATTCGAAAGTTTAATTTTAATAAGTTCCGAATCTTTTTGTTGTTTTTTTTTAATTCTTTTATCTCTAATTTTATCTGAATTACCTGTTTTTGTAATTCTTGAGTTGTAATTTCTTTTATTTTCTTGCCTTTTTCTAAGATTTTTGTTTAGTCGTATTTCTTAGAAGTATTTGGTAGCACGACATTTTTAATCTCTTTCTTTTCTGTTGAAAAGGTTTTTAGGAGTTTATTTAAGTATTCTTTTTGGTGTTGAGTATCTATGTGTTTAATCATATCTATCATAAATTCTTGATCTTTGGTCAAGAAACATATTCGTTTTCCTTTAATCTTTTCAGGTTTTTCGGTTGAACTACTCGTCACTAATTCATCTATTTGGGGTGGTTTATTATCTTCTGATGAAAGAGAGAAATATTCAGGGTCTGATCAATGACTCAATCGAAGGAATCAACTAGTAGATTAGAGATTTTCTTTGTAGTATCTTTATCGAGATTCAATTCCTGTAGTTTTTTGTTTATTCTATAGTATTTTGATGTATGTCCTTTCTTATTACATTTGTAACAAGTTAGGTTCTTGTAATTATAATTATAATTTCTCGAATTTCTATTATTTTTGTAACGATTATTTTTATAAGGATTCTTATAATAATCATTGTTAGATTTGTAATCTTTTGTTGGTTTTTTGTGGGATTTATAAGTTTTGCTACAGTCTCCTTCGCATGTTTTGGAATTTCCTATGGTATTTGGTTCGAACTGTTTGCAAAACGTACCTAATTCACATTTTGTTCTTTTTAATTCTTCTTTTAGGTGTTTTTGTAATTTTAGGTCTTGATAAATTTTTAATCCCTCTTGTTGAGTTACACAGACTAATTCTCCGTATGCAAACTCATCGTAGGGTATTATTTGTTTTCCACAATTTTGTTTGGGCAATACAAATGGAATGTAATGCCTTTTGGTCTAAAATATGCGCCTTCAGAATTCCAACGAATAATGAATGATATTTTTAATGATTATTCCAAATTCTGCATAGTCTATATTGATGATGTGTTAATCTTCTCAAACTCCGTAGAAGAACACTTCAAGCATCTTAAAACATTCTTCTTTGTTACTAAGAAAAATGGATTAGTAGTATCCAAATAAAAAATGAGCCTGTTTCAAACAAAGATAAGATTTCTAGGACATTATCTATCCCAAGGAAAAATCACTCCCATAGAAAGGTCCTTAGAATTCGCAAACAAATTCCCTGACAAAATCCTTGACAAAACTCAGTTGCAAAGATTCTTAGGCAGCTTAAATTATGTTTTAGATTTTTGTCCGGAGATCAATAAAATGGCAAAACTCCTCCATGATAGACTAAGAAAAAATCCGACTCCATGGACTAATGACCATACTATCTCAAGGCCCGTAAAATCAAGAAGAAAGTACTAGAAATACCGTGTCTTCATATAGCGTAACCTCGGCTACCTAAGATAGTAGAGACAAATTCCTCGGACTTAGGATATGGGGATATTGAAACAAAAATCAGGGGAAAAAGAATTTATAGTCCAAAGTACACCTCTTCCCATTGGAATGATACCCAGAAAAACTATTCCACCATTAAAAGGAAATTTTGAGCATCGTCTTATGCATACAAAAATTTCAAAGTGATTTACTAAATCAATTTTTTTTACTTAGAGTAGACTGCAAAAGTGCTAAAGAGGTTTTACAAATGGATGTTAAAAACCTTGCGTCAAAACAAATTTTTGCATGATGGCAAGCAATTCTCAGTATTTTTGATTTTGATATTGAATATATTAAAGGAGAAACAAATTCCATTCCAGATTTCCTAACCCGAGAATTCCTCCAAAATAGAGAAAATACCTAAAACCCCTCTTACTCATTCACAAATCCCCCAGAAGAAAAAGAAGTTCAAGCAATTACAGATTCAGAAAGAGTAGATACAGTCACAAATTGAAGAAAAGAAGTTGATACAATTTCTGGTTCACAAACAAAGGATCATCCAAGGACAATTGAGCGTTCATAAGCAAGGAATCATACAAAGATCATCCAAAATACAAAAGATAATTAAACTAAAAATGTTTTCTAAAAAGTAGAGGAAGAAATTTCAAAACCCTTTCTCAAAACAATTTCTAAAATTCTAACTTGTAGTAAATACGAGTTACTTTAAAATAAATTTTTGGACAAAAATGGTTTTTTCCCAAAATCATGGGATTTTAAAACCCCCATATTTTTATGATATTATTTTTTGAAAATATTCCTTTTTACAAACAAAATTTTGTTTATTCCTTTCTTGTGCCATTACACTTATTGCACACAAAATTCCATTCGCCATAAATATTCTTATGGTTCATAGAGGATTTAAAATCACATGATAAGGCAATTTCAAAATTCCCGCAAGTCGCCATGTTTAAATTACGGGAACATGAAACTAACACCGAAGATAGGCCAATTTTTGGCAATAATGAATTATGAATGACAATCGCAAAAGACCGGAATGAAGACTAGTTGATTCTGACCGACAAAAGAAAATGCCTGAACAAAATTAAGCATAAATTCGATCATCCAAACAGAGCTCTTCGACAGAAGAATCTGGAATTGAAAATGGAGATAGTCCTAATTTTGGCAACAGTGGATTCTAGAAGCTGCCAAGAAAAGGCCTAAAATCCCGGAGGAATAATTGAGAAAAATTCCCGACAAAAATAAATGCCCAAATAGTGAAAGCAAGATTCGGGATGAAGACAAAAACAATTAGGTCATGCATGACGTCATTCTGCACTCGGATGAATAGTTTAATTAATTAAATATTATTTGTTCTAGTAATTCCCACTTTGTAATTCTCTTATAAAAAGAGAACCCCTCTCCCTTAGTTCCACAAGTTTTTTCTTTCCTTAGTTTAGAATTCTCTTCCTTCTCTCTAAAGTTTTGAAGTTCTTTCAAGTTATCCCCTTAGTAGATTAGTTAAATTCAAAATATTCCCTTCTTCATATGACCTCGGGGAGTCTATGAAGCAATACTCCTCAAAATACCTTACCCGAAATTTCTAAATTCCCAAAATACCTTCATATGTCCCGTATGATCCATATGACCCATATGACTCATAGCATATGAATAATACACCGTTCGGAATTAAACTCCTTGTAAGTATTTTAAAGTTTTGAATAATATGATTATGGATGGTACTACCTCCTAATCTTTTTAAATATTCATGTTCTTTAAATTCTTGCATTTAAATTCACGTCTAATTATTAATTATCGCAACATGGTTGGTTCTACCACCTCATCGCACTTAAATTCCCATTTTTTTGCCCAAATTAGGCCGAGGATCTAAAGGGAATAATAAACAGGGAAGGAAACTGGTATATAAGGGATTGAATAATTAATAGATAATTAAATAATACGGTAAGTAAGAAAGATTAACTTACAAATTAAGGTTCCAAGTTATGGAAACCAGAATCATAAGCGTCTGCAGGAATTTAAATGCAGTAGGTGGTAGAACCAATCATGATGCAGAAATATAAATAATTTTAAAAAAAAATGGGATTTCGGCATTTTGTTGGCAGCTTCTAGAATCCACTGTTGCCAAAATTAGGACTATCTCCATTTTCAATTCCAGATTCTTCTGTCGAAGAGCTCTGTTTGGATGATCGAATTTATGCTTAGTTTTGTTCAGGCATTTTCTTTTGTCAGTCAGAATCAACTATTCTTCATTCTGGTCTTTTGCGATTGTCATTCATAATTCATTATTGCCAAAAATTGGCCTGTCTTCGGTGTTAGTTTCATGTTTCTGTAATTTAAACATGGTGACTTGCGGGAATTTTGAAACTGCCTTATCATGTGATTTTAAATCCTCTATGAACCATAAGAATATTTATGGCCAATGGAATTTTGTGTGCAATAAGTGTAATGGCACAAGAAAGGAATAAACAAAATTTTGTTTGTAAAAAGGAATATTTTTGAAAAATAATTTGATAAAAATATGGGGGTTTTAAAATCCCATGATTTTGGGAAAAACCATTTTTGTCCAAAAATTTATTTTAAAGTAACTCGTATTTACTACAAGTTAGAATTTTAGAAAGTGTTTTGAGAAAGGGTTTTGAAATTTCTTCCTCTATTTTTTAGAAAACATTTTTAGTTTAATCATCTTTTGTATTTTGGATGATCTTTGGATGATTCCTTGCTTATGAACGCGCAATTGTCCTTGGATGATCCTTTGTTTGTGAACCAGAAATTGTATCAACTTCTTTTCTTCAATTTGTGACTGTATCTACTCTTTCTGAATCCATAATTGCTTGAACTTCTTTTTCTTCTGGGGGATTTGTGAATGAGTAAGAGGGGTTTTAGGTATTTTCTCTATTTTGGAGGAATTCTCGGGTTAGGAAATCTGGAATGGAATTTGTTTCTCCTTTAATATATTCAATATCAAAATCAAAAATACTGAGAATTGCTTGCCATCGTGCAAAAAATTGTTTTGACGCAAGGTTTTTAACATCCTTTTGTAAAACCTCTTTAGCACTTTTGCAGTCTACTCTAAGTAAAAAAATTTGATTTAGTAAATCACTTTGAAATTTTTGTATGCATAAGACGATGCTCAAAATTTCCTTTTTAATGGTAGAATAGTTTTTCTGGGTATCATTCCAATGGGAAGAGGTGTACTGGACTATAAATTCTTTTTCCCCTGATTTTTGTTTCAAGATCCCCCCGTATTCTAAGTTTGAGGCATCTGTCTCTACTATCTTAGGTAGCTGAGGGTCTGCTATATGAAGACACGGTATTTCTAGTACTTTCTTCTTGATTTTCTGGACGCAGATAGTATGGTCGTTAGTCCATGGAGTCGGATTTTTTCTTAGTCTATCATGGAGGAGTTTTGCCATTTTATTGATCTCCGGACAAAAATCTAAAACATAATTTAAGCTGCCTAAGAATCTTTGCAATTGAGTTTTGTCAAGGATTTTGTCAGGGAATTTGTTTGCAAATTCTAAGGACCTTTCTATGGGAGTGATTTTTCCTTGGGATAGATAATGTCCTAGAAATCTTAACTTTGTTTGAAACAGGCTCATTTTTTATTTGGATACTACTAATCCATTTTTCTTAGTAACAAAGAAGAATGTTTTAAGATGCTTGAAGTGTTCTTCAACGGAGTTTGAGAAGATTAACACATCATCAATATAGACTATGCAGAATTTGGAATAATCATTAAAAATATCATTCATTATTCGTCGGAATTATGAAGGCGCATTTTTTAGACCAAAAGGCATTACATTCCATTCGTATTGCCCAAAGGGTATCGTAAAGGCGGTTTTATAACGATCCTTGGTAGAGATTTGGATTTGCCAAAACCCTGATTTCATATCGAATTTTGAAAATATTAAGGCTGAATGTAATTTTTGTAACAGGTCTTTTTTGTTCGGAATTGGGTATCTAATCCATTTGAGGGCTGTGTTTAGGGGTTTATAGTACTTGGGAATTCCTCTTTCTATTTCGGAATTTTTGTTTATGTAGAAAGCGGCGCAATTCCAAGGGGATCGAGATTTAGAAATTAGTTTCTTATTCTCAAGATCTTGGATTTCTTTTCTGCAATGTTGTTCAAGGTCACTATTCATCTGAATGGGTCTGGCCTTGATTGGAATTTGTCTTTCGTCAAAATCTTTTTCATAAGGAAGATCTACTATGTGATGTTTTCTGTTCCAAAAAGCATTTGGAATATCAGAACATATCTCTGCTTCGAAGGTTTTTTGGAGTTTAGAGATATGTTTTTTAACTTTGGGTATTTCTAATTGTTCATTTAATCTTTTAAATGAAACTTCTTTTTTCAGTTCTTGTAGGTGGTATGTTTTCCCTTGTATTTTTGCGTTTATACCATCCTCATGTATCGAACACGTTCTCATTACGTTTAAATTTCTTGTTTTTGGTTTTGCTATAAAATGGAATTTTAATTTCTTTTTATTAAATTTAAAGGATACAGAATCGCTATCTATCTTATAAAGAGTAATGTGTTTTATAAACGGTGTTCCTAAGATGACGGAACTGTGTATGTCATCTGTTAAAACAAATGGTGTTGCTATAGAAGCTCCGTTATTTTCAATCGTTGCATTGGTTTTTGAATTAATATTGATTTTAGTGTTATTAGCAGCTTTCACCTTTTCACGAGTTTTTTCTCTGAACTTTTCTGGTACTATGTCTATTTTTATTAGGTTTAAATCTGCACCTGTATCAAAAAGTGCAATCGTCTGAATTTTAAAGTTATTAGAGAATTTAAGAGTTATTTTTATTAGGTATCTTTTTGTCGTGATTTGTTTTAGGACACTAAGAAAGTCATCTAAGTTTTTTGAATCTGATTTGGAGTTTTGTGGTGTAGGTTTTGAAAGGATTACTTTTATTTATTTAGAATCTTGTTTTTGTTTTTCTTTTAATTCTTTTATCTCTAATTTTATTTCTTTTATTTCTTTTTGTAATTCCTGTTTTGTTATTACTTTGCTATCCTTTATTATTTCTTTATTATTGTCTAATACACATATGTGTTTTACGAAAAATTTAGGAGCGGATTTTTTGGGCACTTGTGTCACAAGTTGGTTTTTGGAAAATTGTTTTTGAGAAAAGTTTTTTGAAAACTCTTCTTTCTCGAGTTCGGTACTTAAAAATTCATTTTGAGAAAGGGTTTTTGAAGATTCTCCTTTCTCGATTTTTGTGGGAAAATTAGAGATTTTTTTCTCTAATTTTTCTTGGACAATCTCTTTTTTAGGAATTTGTAGTTGCCTTAGTGCCTGTTGTAACTCTGGGGATTTTGCAAGGACCTGAAAAAGGGTTTCAGCAGTTAATTCTTGCGCGGGGTCTGATGCTATTTCCTGTACAGTTTCTGTGTTGCTGGAATTTTCCTGTTCTTCTTTTATTACCGCGTCATACCAAGACATGGTTTTTTCTGTTGAAATTGGTGCCGGGGATTTTTTTTTTTCTTCTTTTACTGGCTTGGGATTGGTGTTTTGGGATTTTTTAGGAGCCATGAAATTTGTTTGCTGTTGTTCGGTTGTAGCAGCTGGGGTATTTATTGTTGGAAGGGTTTCTTCTTTTCTTTTCTGGAGCAAGGCTCCACATACTGTCTGCAAACAATATTGTCCGTATTCACGCATATCCTTCCTCGGTATTTTGTGATCGTAGGATATACACCTGTTATTTGGGCAATGGTAGGACATTTTGTGTCTTTTGTTTTGGAACAGATTACAGACAAGGATTCCTGGAAACAATTCTTTAAAGATTAGTTTAGAAAATATTAATTTTAATGCAGTGTTTTGAAAACATGCATGATTTGAAAATTTATTTTGATGGAATTTGAAATCAGGATTTAATGAATGGTCAGAAAAATTGTTTTTTAATTGTTGTAAATAATATGGTTTCGCATTATGTATTGAGCACGTTTTTATGAGATCGAGATCTTTTGTTTTTGGTATCGTTATAAACTGAAATTTTAATTTCTTGTTTTTAATATCAAAAGATATAGATTTATTTTTTACTTTATAAGGAGTGATCGGGTTCATAAATGGTGTTCCTAGAATTACGATATTGTGAATTTCCTCAACTATGACAAACGATGTTGCTATCGAAGTTTCATCATTTATGATTGATGCCTTGGTTTTATACCTAATTTCCAACTTAGAATTATTAGCTGCTGCTAATGAATCCTGGGTTTCTTCTCGGAATATTTTAGGTATTATACCGGTGTTTATACAGTTTAAGTCCGCTTTATGTCAAAGAGGGCAACAGCTTGTTATTCTAAAATTATCTGAAAATTGTAGTGTTATTTTTATTAAATATTTCTTTGTTGTTATTTGTCGTAATACGCTCAGAAAATCTTCTGGAATTTCATCTAGATTTTCTATTTGGTTTTCAACATTATTATCTTTGAGATTTTTACGAATCAGATTTTTCTGAGTCCAACTGATTTGGAACAGGGTTTTGTTTTGCACTATTCGAAAGTTTAATTTTAATAAGTTCAATCTTTTTGTTGTTTTTTTTTAATTCTTTTATCTCTAATTTTTTCTGAATTACCTGTTTTTGTAATTCTTGAGTTGTAATTTCTTTTATTTTCTTGCCTTTTTCTAAGATTTTTGTTTAGTCGTATTTCTTAGAAGTATTTGGTAGCACGACATTTTTAATCTCTTTCTTTTCTGTTGAAAAGGTTTTTAGGAGTTTATTTAAGTATTCTTTTTGGTGTTGAGTATCTATGTGTTTAATCATATCTATCATAAATTCTTGATCTTTGGTCAAGAAACATATTCGTTTTCCTTTAATCTTTTCAGGTTTTTCGGTTGAACTACTCGTCACTAATTCATCTATTTGGGGTGGTTTATTATCTTCTGATGAAAGAGAGAAATATTCAGGGTCTGACTGGGCTGACTCTGAATCAGAGGAATCAACTAGTAGATTAGAGATTTTCTTTGTAGTATCTTTATCGAGATTCAATTCCTGTAGTTTTTTGTTTATTCTATAGTATTTTGATGTATGTCCTTTCTTATTACATTTGTAACAAGTTAGGTTCTTGTAATTATAATTATAATTTCTCGAATTTCTATTATTTTTGTAACGATTATTTTTATAAGGATTCTTATAATAATCATTGTTAGATTTGTAATCTTTTGTTGGTTTTTTGTGGGATTTATAAGTTTTGCTACAGTCTCCTTCGCATGTTTTGGAATTTCCTATGGTATTTGGTTCGAACTGTTTGCAAAACGTACCTAATTCACATTTTGTTCTTTTTAATTCTTCTTTTAGGTGTTTTTGTAATTTTAGGTCTTGATAAATTTTTAATCCCTCTTGTTGAGTTACACAGACTAATTCTCCGTATGCAAACTCATCGTAGGGTATTATTTGTTTTCCACAATTTTGTTTGGGCAATACAAATGGAATGTAATGCCTTTTGGTCTAAAATATGCGCCTTCAGAATTCCAACGAATAATGAATGATATTTTTAATGATTATTCCAAATTCTGCATAGTCTATATTGATGATGTGTTAATCTTCTCAAACTCCGTAGAAGAACACTTCAAGCATCTTAAAACATTCTTCTTTGTTACTAAGAAAAATGGATTAGTAGTATCCAAATAAAAAATGAGCCTGTTTCAAACAAAGATAAGATTTCTAGGACATTATCTATCCCAAGGAAAAATCACTCCCATAGAAAGGTCCTTAGAATTCGCAAACAAATTCCCTGACAAAATCCTTGACAAAACTCAGTTGCAAAGATTCTTAGGCAGCTTAAATTATGTTTTAGATTTTTGTCCGGAGATCAATAAAATGGCAAAACTCCTCCATGATAGACTAAGAAAAAATCCGACTCCATGGACTAATGACCATACTATCTGCGTCCAGAAAATCAAGAAGAAAGTACTAGAAATACCGTGTCTTCATATAGCAGAACCTCAGCTACCTAAGATAGTAGAGACAAATTCCTCAGACTTAGGATATGGGGGGATATTGAAACAAAAATCAGGGGAAAAAGAATTTATAGTCCAGTACACCTCTTCCCATTGGAATGATACCCAGAAAAACTATTCCACCATTAAAAAGGAAATTTTGAGCATCGTCTTATGCATACAAAAATTTCAAAGTGATTTACTAAATCAATTTTTTTTACTTAGAGTAGACTGCAAAAGTGCTAAAGAGGTTTTACAAATGGATGTTAAAAACCTTGCGTCAAAACAAATTTTTGCATGATGGCAAGCAATTCTCAGTATTTTTGATTTTGATATTGAATATATTAAAGGAGAAACAAATTCCATTCCAGATTTCCTAACCCGAGAATTCCTCCAAAATAGAGAAAATACCTAAAACCCCTCTTACTCATTCACAAATCCCCCAGAAGAAAAAGAAGTTCAAGCAATTACAGATTCAGAAAGAGTAGATACAGTCACAAATTGAAGAAAAGAAGTTGATACAATTTCTGGTTCACAAACAAAGGATCATCCAAGGACAATTGAGCGTTCATAAGCAAGGAATCATACAAAGATCATCCAAAATACAAAAGATAATTAAACTAAAAATGTTTTCTAAAAAGTAGAGGAAGAAATTTCAAAACCCTTTCTCAAAACAATTTCTAAAATTCTAACTTGTAGTAAATACGAGTTACTTTAAAATAAATTTTTGGTCAAAAATGCGTTATTCCCAAAATCATGGGATTTTAAAACCCCCATATTTTTATGATATTATTTTTTGAAAATATTCCTTTTTACAAACAAAATTTTGTTTATTCCTTTCTTGTGCCATTACACTTATTGCACACAAAATTCCATTCGCCATAAATATTCTTATGGTTCATAGAGGATTTAAAATCACATGATAAGGCAATTTCAAAATTCCCGCAAGTCGCCATGTTTAAATTACGGGAACATGAAACTAACACCGAAGATAGGCCAATTTTTGGCAATAATGAATTATGAATGACAATCGCAAAAGACCGGAATGAAGACTAGTTGATTCTGACCGACAAAAGAAAATGCCTGAACAAAATTAAGCATAAATTCGATCATCCAAACAGAGCTCTTCGACAGAAGAATCTGGAATTGAAAATGGAGATAGTCCTAATTTTGGCAACAGTGGATTCTAGAAGCTGCCAAGAAAAGGCCTAAAATCCCGGAGGAATAATTGAGAAAAATTCCCGACAAAAATAAATGCCCAAATAGTGAAAGCAAGATTCGGGATGAAGACAAAAACAATTAGGTCATGCATGACGTCATTCTGCACTCGGATGAATAGTTTAATTAATTAAATATTATTTGTTCTAGTAATTCCCACTTTGTAATTCTCTTATAAAAAGAGAACCCCTCTCCCTTAGTTCCACAAGTTTTTTCTTTCCTTAGTTTAGAATTCTCTTCCTTCTCTCTAAAGTTTTGAAGTTCTTTCAAGTTATCCCCTTAGTAGATTAGTTAAATTCAAAATATTCCCTTCTTCATATGACCTCGGGGAGTCTATGAAGCAATACTCCTCAAAATACCTTACCCGAAATTTCTAAATTCCCAAAATACCTTCATATGTCCCGTATGATCCATATGACCCATATGACTCATAGCATATGAATAATACACCGTTCGGAATTAAACTCCTTGTAAGTATTTTAAAGTTTTGAATAATATGATTATGGATGGTACTACCTCCTAATCTTTTTAAATATTCATGTTCTTTAAATTCTTGCATTTAAATTCACGTCTAATTATTAATTACTGCAACATGGTTGGTTCTACCACCTACTGCACTTAAATTCCCATTTTTTTTGCCCAAATTAGGCCGAGGATCTAAAGGGAATAATAAACAGGGAAGGAAACTGGTATATAAGGGATTGAATAATTAATAGATAATTAAATAATACGGTAAGTAAGAAAGATTAACTTACAAATTAAGGTTCCAAGTTATGGAAACCAGAATCATAAGCGTCTGCAGGAATTTAAATGCAGTAGGTGGTAGAACCAATCATGATGCAGAAATATAAATAATTTTAAAAAAAAATGGGATTTCGGCATTTTGTTGGCAGCTTCTAGAATCCACTGTTGCCAAAATTAGGACTATCTCCATTTTCAATTCCAGATTCTTCTGTCGAAGAGCTCTGTTTGGATGATCGAATTTATGCTTAGTTTTGTTCAGGCATTTTCTTTTGTCAGTCAGAATCAACTATTCTTCATTCTGGTCTTTTGCGATTGTCATTCATAATTCATTATTGCCAAAAATTGGCCTGTCTTCGGTGTTAGTTTCATGTTTCTGTAATTTAAACATGGTGACTTATGGAATTTTGAATCTGCTTTATCATGTGATTTTAAATCCTCTATGAACCATAAGAATATTTATGGCCAATGGAATTTTGTGTGCAATAAGTGTAATGGCACAAGAAAGGAATAAACAAAATTTTGTTTGTAAAAAGGAATATTTTTGAAAAATAATTTGATAAAAATATGGGGGTTTTAAAATCCCATGATTTTGGGAAAAACCATTTTTGTCCAAAAATTTATTTTAAAGTAACTCGTATTTACTACAAGTTAGAATTTTAGAAAGTGTTTTGAGAAAGGGTTTTGAAATTTCTTCCTCTATTTTTTAGAAAACATTTTTAGTTTAATCATCTTTTGTATTT
Source organism: Anisodus acutangulus (assembly GCA_029783415.1). Lineage (NCBI taxonomy): Eukaryota > Viridiplantae > Streptophyta > Magnoliopsida > Solanales > Solanaceae > Anisodus > Anisodus acutangulus. Next base: position 28,094,640 of record CM056507.1, on the reverse strand, counting down.
TGGATGATCTTTGGATGATTCCTTGCTTATGAACGCGCAATTGTCCTTGGATGATCCTTTGTTTGTGAACCAGAAATTGTATCAACTTCTTTTCTTCAATTTGTGACTGTATCTACTCTTTCTGAATCCATAATTGCTTGAACTTCTTTTTCTTCTGGGGGATTTGTGAATGAGTAAGAGGGGTTTTAGGTATTTTCTCTATTTTGGAGGAATTCTCGGGTTAGGAAATCTGGAATGGAATTTGTTTCTCCTTTAATATATTCAATATCAAAATCAAAAATACTGAGAATTGCTTGCCATCGTGCAAAAAATTGTTTTGACGCAAGGTTTTTAACATCCTTTTGTAAAACCTCTTTAGCACTTTTGCAGTCTACTCTAAGTAAAAAAATTTGATTTAGTAAATCACTTTGAAATTTTTGTATGCATAAGACGATGCTCAAAATTTCCTTTTTAATGGTAGAATAGTTTTTCTGGGTATCATTCCAATGGGAAGAGGTGTCTTTGGACTATAAATTCTTTCCCCTTGATTTTTGTTTCAAGATCCCCCCGTATTCTAAGTTTGAGGCATCTGTCTCTACTATCTTAGGTAGCTGAGGGTCTGCTATATGAAGACACGGTATTTCTAGTACTTTCTTCTTGATTTTCTGGACGCAGATAGTATGGTCGTTAGTCCATGGAGTCGGATTTTTTCTTAGTCTATCATGGAGGAGTTTTGCCATTTTATTGATCTCCGGACAAAAATCTAAAACATAATTTAAGCTGCCTAAGAATCTTTGCAATTGAGTTTTGTCAAGGATTTTGTCAGGGAATTTGTTTGCAAATTCTAAGGACCTTTCTATGGGAGTGATTTTTCCTTGGGATAGATAATGTCCTAGAAATCTTAACTTTGTTTGAAACAGGCTCATTTTTTATTTGGATACTACTAATCCATTTTTCTTAGTAACAAAGAAGAATGTTTTAAGATGCTTGAAGTGTTCTTCAACGGAGTTTGAGAAGATTAACACATCATCAATATAGACTATGCAGAATTTGGAATAATCATTAAAAATATCATTCATTATTCGTCGGAATTATGAAGGCGCATTTTTTAGACCAAAAGGCATTACATTCCATTCGTATTGCCCAAAGGGTATCGTAAAGGCGGTTTTATAACGATCCTTGGTAGAGATTTGGATTTGCCAAAACCCTGATTTCATATCGAATTTTGAAAATATTAAGGCTGAATGTAATTTTTGTAACAGGTCTTTTTTGTTCGGAATTGGGTATCTAATCCATTTGAGGGCTGTGTTTAGGGGTTTATAGTACTTGGGAATTCCTCTTTCTATTTCGGAATTTTTGTTTATGTAGAAAGCGGCGCAATTCCAAGGGGATCGAGATTTAGAAATTAGTTTCTTATTCTCAAGATCTTGGATTTCTTTTCTGCAATGTTGTTCAAGGTCACTATTCATCTGAATGGGTCTGGCCTTGATTGGAATTTGTCTTTCGTCAAAATCTTTTTCATAAGGAAGATCTACTATGTGATGTTTTCTGTTCCAAAAAGCATTTGGAATATCAGAACATATCTCTGCTTCGAAGGTTTTTTGGAGTTTAGAGATATGTTTTTTAACTTCGGGTATTTCTAATTGTTCATTTAATCTTTTAAATGAAACTTCTTTTTTCAGTTCTTGTAGGTGGTATGTTTTCCCTTGTATTTTTGCGTTTATACCATCCTCATGTATCGAACACGTTCTCATTACGTTTAAATTTCTTGTTTTTGGTTTTGCTATAAAATGGAATTTTAATTTCTTTTTATTAAATTTAAAGGATACAGAATCGCTATCTATCTTATAAAGAGTAATGTGTTTTATAAACGGTGTTCCTAAGATGACGGAACTGTGTATGTCATCTGTTAAAACAAATGGTGTTGCTATAGAAGCTCCGTTATTTTCAATCGTTGCATTGGTTTTTGAATTAATATTGATTTTAGTGTTATTAGCAGCTTTCACCTTTTCACGAGTTTTTTCTCTGAACTTTTCTGGTACTATGTCTATTTTTATTAGGTTTAAATCTGCACCTGTATCAAAAAGTGCAATCGTCTGAATTTTAAAGTTATTAGAGAATTTAAGAGTTATTTTTATTAGGTATCTTTTTGTCGTGATTTGTTTTAGGACACTAAGAAAGTCATCTAAGTTTTTTGAATCTGATTTGGAGTTTTGTGGTGTAGGTTTTGAAAGGATTACTTTTATTTATTTAGAATCTTGTTTTTGTTTTTCTTTTAATTCTTTTATCTCTAATTTTATTTCTTTTATTTCTTTTTGTAATTCCTGTTTTGTTATTACTTTGCTATCCTTTATTATTTCTTTATTATTGTCTAATACACATATGTGTTTTACGAAAAATTTAGGAGCGGATTTTTTGGGCACTTGTGTCACAAGTTGGTTTTTGGAAAATTGTTTTTGAGAAAAGTTTTTTGAAAACTCTTCTTTCTCGAGTTCGGTACTTAAAAATTCATTTTGAGAAAGGGTTTTTGAAGATTCTCCTTTCTCGATTTTTGTGGGAAAATTAGAGATTTTTTTCTCTAATTTTTCTTGGACAATCTCTTTTTTAGGAATTTGTAGTTGCCTTAGTGCCTGTTGTAACTCTGGGGATTTTGCAAGGACCTGAAAAAGGGTTTCAGCAGTTAATTCTTGCGCGGGGTCTGATGCTATTTCCTGTACAGTTTCTGTGTTGCTGGAATTTTCCTGTTCTTCTTTTATTACCGCGTCATACCAAGACATGGTTTTTTCTGTTGAAATTGGTGCCGTGGATTTTTTTTTTTCTTCTTTTACTGGCTTGGGATTGGTGTTTTGGGATTTTTTAGGAGCCATGAAATTTGTTTGCTGTTGTTCGGTTGTAGCAGCTGGGGTATTTATTGTTGGAAGGGTTTCTTCTTTTCTTTTCTGGAGCAAGGCTCCACATACTGTCTGCAAACAATATTGTCCGTATTCACGCATATCCTTCCTCGGTATTTTGTGATCGTAGGATATACACCTGTTATTTGGGCAATGGTAGGACATTTTGTGTCTTTTGTTTTGGAGCAGTTACATGACAAGGATTCCTGAAACAATTCTTTAAAGATTAGTTTAGAAAATATTAATTTTAATGCAGTGTTTTGAAAACATGCATGATTTGAAAATTTATTTTGATGGAATTTGAAATCGAGGATTTAATGAATGGTCGGAAAAATTGTTTTTAATTGTTGTAAATAATATGGTTTAGCATTATGTATTGAGCACGTTTTTATGAGATCGAGATCTTTTGTTTTTGGTATCGTTATAAACTGAAATTTTAATTTCTTGTTTTTAATATCAAAAGATATAGATTTATTTTTTACTTTATAAGGAGTGATCGGGTTCATAAATGGTGTTCCTAGAATTACGATATTGTGAATTTCCTCAACTATGACAAACGATGTTGCTATCGAAGTTTCATCATTTATGATTGATGCCTTGGTTTTATACCTAATTTCCAACTTAGAATTATTAGCTGCTGCTAATGAATCCTGGGTTTCTTCTCGGAATATTTTAGGTATTATACCGGTTTTTATACTGATTTAAGTCCATTTTATGTCAAAGAGGGCAACAGTTGTTATTCTAAAATTATCTGAAAATTGTAGTGTTATTTTTATTAAATATTTCTTTGTTGTTATTTGTCGTAACACAGTCAGAAAATCTTCTGGAATTTCATCTAGATTTTCTATTTGGTTTTCAACATTATTATCTTTGAGATTTTCTGAATCAGATTTTTCTGAGTCCAACTGATTTGGAACAGGGTTTTGTTTTGCACTATTCGAAAGTTTAATTTTAATAAGTTCCGAATCTTTTTGCTGTTTTTATTTTAATTCTTTTATCTCTAATTTTATCTGAATTACTTGTTTTGTAATTCTTGAGTTGTTATTTCTTTTATTTTCTTGCCTTTTTCTAAGATTTTTGTTAAGTCGTATTTCTTAGAAGTATTTGGTAGCACGACATTTTTAATCTCTTTATTTTCTGTTGAAAAGGTTTTTAGGAGTTTATTTAAGTATTCTTTTTGGTGTTGAGTTCTATGTGTTTAATCATATCTATCATAAATTATTGGTCTTTGGTCAAGACACATATTCGTTTTCCTTTAACCTTTTCAGGTTTTTCGGTTGAACTACTCTTGACTAATTCATCTATTTGGAGTGGTTTATTATCTTCTGGTGAAAGAGAGAAATATTCAGGGTCTGACTGGTCTGACTCTTAATCAGAGGAATCAGCTAGTATATTAGAGAATTTCTTTGTAGTATCTTTATCGAGATTCAATTCCTGTAGTTTTTTGTTTATTCTACAGTATTTTGATGTATGTCCTTTCTTATTACATTTGTAACAAGTTAGGTTCTTGTAATTAGAATTATAATCTCGAATTTCTATTATTTTTGTAACGATTATTTTTATAAGGATTCTTATAATAATCATTGTTAGATTTGTAATCTTTTGTTGGTTTTTTGTGGGATTTATAAGTTTTGCTACTGTCTCCTTCGCAGGTTTTGGAATTTCCTATGGTATTTGGTTCGAACTGTTTGGAAAAAGTACCTAATTCACATTTTGTTCTTTTTAATTCTTATTTTAGGTGTTTTTGTAATTTTAGGTCCTGACAAATTTTTAATCCCTCTTGTTGAGTTACACAGACTAATTCTCCGTATGTAAACTCATCGTAGGGTATTATTTGTTTTCCATAATTTTCTTTAATTTTATTCCTAACCTTTTCCCCTAGGAGGGTAGGCAATCCGGCTAAGAATTTTTCTTTCCAGAATGGTTGCCTGAAATCTTCTCTAACCATTATTCTAGTTAAGAAGGTATTTTTATACCATTGAAAATCACTTAATGTTTTGCATTTTAGATTTGAAAGTAATTCAGCATTTTTATTTTTAAGATGTGTAGAATCACCTATGAAATTTAAAGATATTGTCAGTATCAAAGTTGATACTGCATCTTGTATAGGTTCTCTTAGTTCATCTAGTATTGGTACTCCTTCTTCATCGGTTTTTATGGAATTTAAGATGTCTTCTTTTTGTTGGTCAGTGAGATAATGATCCCACCATCCTTTTAGTTAACCAGAGAATCCTGCGATTAGCAGTTCTGCAGAGGTCTTATCTAGGACATCTTTTTGTGTTTGGTGGGCATTTGCTGCCATTGTCATTTGTTGGAGGAAGCTGAGGATATTGTATTCAGTCATTCCATCTAGGTTCCAATCATAAATGGAAGCAGCATTATAACGGGATTAAGCTAGGGGTTTTATTATTCCTAGGTCTGGAGCAGGGATTATTTGTAACCCTGGGCTATTTGTAGCCCTTGTACGGGTTGTTGTTCCCAATTCATATTATTTATGAGGAGTTTTACGTAATGTTCACTGCTATCGGATTTATGTGTTAGTGTGGTTACACTATTATTAATAATGGGGTCTTTTGTTTTAAGAAAGGGGTATCCTATGGAGTTTTGAGAGGAGTATATCTCAAACCAATCGAAAAAAGGAATATTAATTTTATTTTCTTGAACAAATTCATAGAATTTTTCTTGTATTTGTTTTCTTGTATTTAGGAAATTTTGAAAGAACCAAATTCTTTTTTCTGAATTATGTTTTTCATAGAATTCTTTTTGTAGTAGTTTTTTATCTACTTGGAATTCTTTTTCTAAAACTTAATTTCATTTGCTAAATCATTGTGGGTTATTGAAGAATATGTTGGACTTGTAGGTTCTTGGTCGCCCATATTTTCTTTAACCGTGGAATTTATATATACTGGTCTGGGTATTTTATTTGTGTAATCTACGTTTGTTAAATTTGGTAGATCTGATGTAGAATACCTAGGTTTTATTTTGACTGGTGTATTTATTATAGAAGGGATTTGTGAGACTCTTCCTGAATCTAGGGTCTCTTCGGAACTTGTATCTTCGTATCTATTACTCATAGATCTTCTTAAAAATGAGGGACTGACCCTACCATCTTGGTATTGTGTTATTTCTCTAAGATGGGTATTTGGTTGCTCAGATTCTAAGGGTTCAGGTTTAACTACACCTTCCAGGATCCATTCTTCTGGTAGGGTAATATGTTTCCACCTAATTGGTATTGGTATTACTGTGTTAGATCTGGAAAGATCTGTTTGTAAAATAAGGGTTTCACCTTTCTTGCTGTCGTATCTAACCTTTGTGGCAAAAGCAGATGACATAGCTTTATAGTGAATTCTGAAAATTAATGCTACATGAATAGATCCTTCAAGCATTTGGTAATTGTGTGTCTTAATCTGTAAGACAAGGGATTTTTGGATATTTTTATCATTCAAAGAGACTGAAAATTTTGGGTAACAATCAAAAGAGATTGGTCCTATGCAGAGACTAGACTCAACCGAACTTAACAGGGAATCTTTGAAATTTGTGAATCTTGCATCTCTTAAGATAGCAAGGATTGAGGTGTTTAATCCTTCTTTAGTAAGGGGTTTTATCCCTACTTAGACTAAACCAATATGTATGTATTTATAATTTCTTTCTCTATGTTTTTTCAAGAAATTTTGAGAAAGTAATTGAATTGTCTCAAAGGGTTTTGTTAATTGGATATCTCTTTCTTCCGTTTTAATAGTGAAATCTGTTTTGAAAAATTGGTATTTGGAATTTTTGTAAATTTGATCTCTATTTACTTTTGGTATTTTCCAATTATCTATTGATTTTTCAAAATCTTGTATAACGATTTCTTCGGAATTTATTATCTTCTTTGAATCCATGGAAGAAGATGATCCAAAATCATAAGAAGTAGTTCTATCGAGAAACGGATCCATGTATATGGAATCCTAGTCCAGAAACCCTTACCTTCCTACAATCCACACCGAGACAGTATACATGTGGGTTCTTATCAGCCTTACACACGAAGACTTACCGTGACCCTATGGTCTGATCGCTGGGAATTCTAGGATTTAGCCAACTCAGAAGGTCCATCCATAGGCAGATTTATCCTGGAATCCGAACAGGGATTTCACCTGATCTGGATATCATATCTCTCTATATCTCTACCCTTTATGACTTTGATACCAAATTAGAGAGAGATATATCATATCTCTCTATATCTCTACCCTTTATGGCTTTGGTATCAGAGCCATAAAGGGTAGAGATATAGAGAGATATGATATCCAGATCAGGTGAAATCCCAGTTCGGATTCCCGGATAAATTTGTTGCCCTCTTTGACTCAGGGGCAGACTTAATAGAAATAACAACTCAAGAATTACAAAAATAGGTAATTCAGATAAAATTAAAGATAAAAGAATTAAAAGAAAAACAGCAAAAATATTCGAAACTTATTAAAATTATACTTTCGAATAGTGCAAAACAAAACCCTGTTCCAAATCAGTTGGACTCAGAAAAATCTGATTCAGAAAATTCCGAAGATAAAAATGTTGAAAACCAAATAGAAAATCTAGAAGATTTTCTGACTTTGTTACGACAAATAACAACAAAGAAATATTTAATAAAAATAACACTACAATTTCCAGATAATTTTAGAATAACAACTGTTGCCCTCTTTGATACAGGGGCAGACTTAAATCAGATATAAAGCGGTATAATACCTAAAAATTCCTAGAAGAAACCCAGGATTCATTAGCAGCAGCTAATAATTCTAAGTTGGAAATTAGGTATAAAACCAAGGCTTCAATCATAAATGATGAAACTTCGATAGCAACATCGTTTGTCCTAGTTGAGGAAATTCAGAATACCGTAATTCTAGGAACACCATTTATGAACCTGATCACTCCTTATAAAGTAAAAAATAAATCTATATCTTTTGATATTAAAAACAAGAAATTAAAATTTCAGTTTATAATGACACCAAAAACAAAAGATCTCGATCTCAGAAAAATGTGCTCAATACATAATGCGAAACCATATTATTTACAACAATTAAAAAAACAATTTTCTGACCATTCATTAAATCCTGATTTCAAATTCCTTCAAAATAAATTTTCAAATCATGCATGTTTTCAAAACACTGCATTAAAATTAATATTTTCTAAACTAATCTTTAAAGAATGGTTTCCAGGAATCCTTGTCTGTAATTTGTTCCAAAACAAAAGACACAAAATGTCCTACCATTGCCCAAATAACAGGTGTATATCCTACGATCACAAAATATCGAGGAAGGATATGCGTGAATGCGGACAATATTGTGTGCAGGCAGTATGTGGAGCCTTGTTCCAGAAAAGAAGAGAAGAAACCCTTCCAACAATAAATACCCCAGCTGCTACAACCGAACAACATCAAACAAATTTCATGGCTCCTAAAAAACCCCAAAACACCAATCCCAAGCCGTTAAAAGAAGAAAAAGAAAAATTCCCGGCACCAATTTCAATAGAAAAAACCATGTCTTGGTACGACGCGGTAGTAAAAGAAGAACAGGAAATAGCATCAGACCCCGCGCAAGAATTAACTGCTGAAACCCTTTTTCAGCTCCTTGCAAAATCCCCAGAGTTACAACAGACACTAAGGCAACTACAAATTCCTAAAAAAGAGATTGTCCAAGAAAAATTAGAGAAAAAAATCTCTAATTTTCCCACAAAAATCGAGAAAGGAGAATATTCAAAAACCCTTTCTCAAAATGAATTTTTAAGTACCGAATGAATAGTTTAATTAATTAAATATTATTTGTAATAGTAATTCCCACTTTGTAATTCTCTTATAAAATGAGAACCCCTCTCCCTTAGTTCCACAAGTTTTTTCTTTCCTTAGTTTAGAATTCTATTCCTTCTCTCTAGAGTTTTGAAGTTCTTTCAAGTTATCCCCTTAGTAGATTAGTTAAATTCAAAATATTCCATTCTTCATATGACCTCGGGGAGTCTATGAAGCAATACTCCTCAAAATACCTTACCCGAAATTCCTAAATTCCCAAAATACCTTCATATGTCCCATATGACCCATATGACTCATAGCATATGAACAATACACCGTTCGGAATTAAACTCCTTGTAAGTATTTTAAAGTTTTGAATAATATGATTATGGATGGTACTACCTCCTAATCTTTTTAAATATTCATGTTCTTTAAATTCTTGCATTTAAATTCACGTCTAATTATTAATTACTGCAATATGGTTGGTTCTACCACCTACTGCATTTTAATTCCAATTTTTTTTAAATTATTTATATTCCAGCATCATGGTAGGTTCTACCACCTACTGCATTTAAATTCCTTTAAATTCCTGCAGACCCTTATGATTCTGGTTTCCATAACTTGGAACCTTAATTTGTAAGTTAATCTTTCTTACTTACCGTATTATTTAATTATCTATTAATTATTCAATCCCTTATATACCAGTTCCTTCCCTATTTATTATCCCCTTTAGATCCTCGGCCTAATTTGGTATCAAAGCCATAAAGGGTAGAGATATAGAGAGATATGATATCCAGATCAGGTGAAATCCCTGTTCGGATTCCCAGATAAATCTGCCTACGGGTGGACCTTCTGAGTTGGCTAAATCCTAGAATTCCGAGCGATCAGACCATAGGGTCACGGTAAGTCCTCGTGTGTAAGGCTGATAAGAACCCACAGGTATACTGTCTCGGTGTGGATTGTAGGAAGGTAAGGGTTTCTGGACTAAGATTCCATATACATGGATCCGTTTCTCGATAGAACTACTTCTTATGATTTTTGGATTATCTTCTTCCATGGATTCAAAGAAGATAAAAAATTCCGGAGAAATCGTTATATAGGATTTTGAATAGTAGATTGATAATTAATTATACCAAAAGTAATTAAAGATAAAATTTACAGAATCCAAAATACCATTCCCCAAAATAGGTTTCCTTATATGAAAACCCATCCTTCTTTCCAAAGGATAAATTTTGCTAATTCATCCAAGTGGCTACACTTGAAAATTAAAAGAAAATTCTCAAAAAGGAGAACTCAAGCCCTTAGTCTGCTAAGTTATTACTCAAAATTAGTGCCCTCCGAGTCACTTGATAACTATAGCAAGGAAATTGTTAGGGAAGTAATCCTCTCTAGAATCGTAGAACTATATAGCAGTTTAAAAAATATTAACATAAACATAATTGTCCAGCAAAGGCAGATAGACTGGTGCTCTAATGCACTTAATATGTCCACTGCTCAGTATTGATGAAAATTCACCCCTCTTTTCGTAGCATAAGACATGCTAACTCAACTAGATGGTTACATTCAATTATTAAAAGAAAATTACTCAAAGAAAAAATTGAAGTTAAAAATCTTATAGGCTATTACTCAAAATTAGTGCCAACCGAGTTGTTGGATAGCTATAAGATAATTGTAGATAAAATCTTTAATCTATATCGAAGACTTAATAACATCAATTCAAATATTTTCATGCATATTCATTACCCACAGAGGCACTCTGAGTACATGTTGTTTCTCCATTGCTCTACTTACAGTCTTGCACTCAGTTACAGTTTCAGATGTATGCTTCATTCATAGTATTGTACTTGTTTACAGTTTTAGCCTTACATATTCAGTACAACATTTGTACTGAAGACCCCGTGCTTGGACACTGCATTTCATGCCCGCAAGTATAGATAAGGATACGGATGATACCTCACAGTAGGTGACTCGACTCAACTGAAGGTTGTTACGCTTCTTTCATCCGGAGTTGTTTAGTGAGATGATAGGTATGGTGGTTGTATATATGTACATAATTGGGTATGTCGGGGCCCTGTCCCGACCAAATGTCTTTTATATACTCTTTAGAGTCTTGTAGACAGTCGTCTAGTATACAGTAGTCTTATGTGGCCTTGTCGGCCTTGTTAGATATGTAGGTTTGGCCTTTTATGTATGTAGGTGATTACGTCTTTAGATTAGATATTCACTCATTAGAGGCCTTGTCGGCCCATGTATTACTGAGTATGTTACAGGTATCATGGTTGGTATGCTCGGTCCCTCGGGCACCGGGTACCGGCCAGACCCCCCAAGGTTGCGGTGTGACAAACTTGGTATTAGATTTGTTCAGTCCTATGGATGTCTACAAGTTGTGTCCAGTGGAGCCTTTCTTATGGGTGTGTTGTGCCCCACTTATAAATTAGAGGCTACATGGAATGTATGATGGTTTCCTTCTTTATTGATCTAGATTGTGCACTAGAGCCGAGATGTAAGTAACTTGTTCATAATCTTAACATGTTTACGATTTCAGCATTGTCTTCCTCGAGAGATACACCTCCCCACCAATTTTCGACCCATATACGATCAGGAGCGCCAAGAGGGACCTTCGCGCCGTCGGATATACCATTATATATATCTCCGGCACCATCTGATGAAGATGTTATGAAGGAAATTCAGGTATTGGCCTTATTGGTTTCCTCTCATGGCAGTTCAAGTATTGGATAGTGTTAAACCCCTGGAACGGGCAGGGAGTTAACAGTCCAAAGAGCCCAGTTACCGGAGACAGTTGGTGTTTGATAGGTCTGGCTCAGTTGGAGAAAAAGAAAGGATTAAGAGACCTAAGGTGGTTGTGATCATTGGGGAAGACAAAATGAAGGAGGATTCCGGATATAAGGTCAGTATAATGAAGTCTCATGGAAAGTAAGGTACGATCAGAGTTCTCGGCTAAGGTCGAGGTAGAGATCACAAACCTCGATATTTTAGGATCAGGGTAGGAGTGGTTCAGACTGAGTAGGGCCATCTAGGCTATATTGTAAGAAGTGCAGACGGATGCATGTTGGACCATGTCATAGAAGAACATGAGGTTGCAATTAGTGTAGAAATTAAGGACACAAGATATGAGAGTGTCCCGAGTTGGCTCACGGGAAAAAAAAGGAGAGCGAGTATATAGCCTCGAGTTCTGATGCTACCCGAGGAGAGCGGACGAGCACATGTATATTGTTGATTTTCTTACTCATTTACCTAACTTCTAACTGCATAGTATGGATTTGTTTTATACTCTAGAAGAGTGATACCATTATGGAATCAATTTTCTAAACTAACTGTGGGATAAGATATTCTGATAAGAAAGAGTTGTGAATGTAATAATGTCGACTAAAGAGGAAGCGTTTGGTCCAATAGACAGTTAACATTATGAATGCATATTGTGAATGGAAAGGCTATGGAACCCTCCAACCCCATCAAGTGTCGAGATGTGTGGCATGTTTTTGAACGACTATAATAGATGAAGATCCAATTCATGATAATACATCATCTGATAATTGAATGAAAATCTCAGGCTTTAGGGGAGAAGTGGCAAGCTGACATAAGATCGAAAGACACGGTAAAGCAAAAGGGGTGGTCGGAGAGTTTGGGACATTTTTGAGAATGTTCTTCACCTCTTAGCGGCTCACGTCTCTTGAACGTGAGAATTTGTTATGGATGTGTGAATTAAATAGTAATCATGGGCTCAAGAAATTAGGAGGACTCCGGAAGATTCATAACGAGAATGGATTTCTGAGTTTACGTTACATGAAGCTTCATTTCAGGGAATAGCTAAAGGAAAGGGGCGCGAAACGGCATGCCTAACCTAGAAACCCCAACTTCTTCACAAGGACTAGATTGTTTATAAAGATTGAGAGACAAGATGAGTTTTGTCGGTTAAAGGAAAAAGGCATACCCTCTTTACTGTTAGTAATATGTGGGAAGGCGGTAAAAGATAAGATTTTGAATCCTATGGTGTAAATTTATATGTCGAGAAGGCAAGAATAGCGGATTAAATACAACATATGATAAAAGGCATGACGGGACATAAGAATGACTATAAGAGGTGGATGAATGATTGGCAGGTGCAAGAGGAATGTTATAACAAAGTACCGAGGCCATAAGATATTCCTTGCAAGGGCAGACAGGTGAAAAGACTTTAATGGTAAGGATACTGATAAGGAGACTAGGGTAGAACCCACGACAGTACAAGGACCTTAAAGATAAGGACCATGGAAAATAAACGCTGTGTAGATCCTCCCATCTAAGAGAATAAACCCCGACGCTCGGGAGAAATAGGTACAAGTAGTACATTTAGTCAAGGGGTCCTTAGAGGGACTTAAGTTGGAGATGTAAAGGTTAAAGGATTGAGTGGCGGGTTGAGGGAATAGCTAATACCCATTTAGGGGGTAAGTCTGGGTAAGTAGTAAATTGGAACTAAGCTACGATTGGGACTTAGACATGTGAAATGCTAATTCCACCCTGAATAACGGCAAGACGTTGGGAAATAAGTAAGTGGAAGTAATGACGAATGGGTCTGATGTGGGCATATGACGGAATAAAAAAAGTAATGATCGACGGATCTCAAAGAGGCCAAAGTAGACATTAAGGAAAGGAGTCAAAGAATAGGGACGACAAAGCAATGATAAGAGCAAGCGGATAGCAGAAACCTTTGGAACTATCAAATTGACCGGAAACTTTGCGGGGTGGATGATAATTAATGATGTGGGTTGCGAAAGGAACCTGGGTCGAGATATATGAGATGAAAGCATTAGCTCAAGTATAGTAATCATGGTGGGTCTGGCAGATCGGCGCCTTGCAGATATGAATCTTTTGATGAAAAAGGGTAGGACGACCCTTAGCATGGACAATACTGAGGAACGACATAATTACGTCAAAGATTTTCTCCAATATAAGGCATATACGGCATACCCAACAAAATAATAGTCAAACATGATGAGTAGCGAATCTCGAAGTCACCAAGATAAAGTATTGCATTTTTAGTATGGAATAAATATTGACCCCAGGAAGGCGTAGGTCCGGGATAATAAAAGACATTGGATTCCTAAGAGATAAGGCCAAGTATGGGAAAAGATGTCGAATTGAAAGGATGTTTTATTTCTGGAATATAAACAAAAAGGATAGCAAGGCGAGTAGAGAGGAAATGATACGAATCAAAAAGAAGATATTTCAGAAAATATGGTAAATGACTAAGGGATGATAAACTCCTTTTATATGTGACAACATCACTTATGGAATATTCAGCCGAAACGTTATAAGAAATAAGAAGTTCTGACATAACAGACAATGATATAATAAATGGTAAGGTCGTGTATCATTGGGAAGAGGGAAAATACGAAGACCAAAGGAAAGAGTCGACCCAAGATGGTAAAAATATAGCCAACCATAGTATAAAACAGATGATAATAATTTCCTGAGGAAGGATGCAAATGAACCCTTCCTTATTCTAGGATCTAGAGGGATGCCAAGGCAAAAATCCCCATCGAGAGTCCATTGGGAGGTATTGTTATATGGAATAAAGGTATTGTGATATGATGTGTGAGACTGCATATTCCATCGCACATCAGTGGCAATGGTCGACCAGCTTGGCTTATTTAAATGGTGGCTTGCTTAATTGACCCTTATTTTAACCAAAACTGACCCAGAACACCCCCCCCCCAAACCCTCTCTAGACATTCTATAAGGTTATAAGAGTGATACCAAGTGAACTCACCATATTACAAAACAAAAATCTTGTCTATGTGGGATATGACACTTGTATGGCAAAGTAGAATGATCAAGGATGGTTAAGAGAAAAGATAAGCTTGGATTTCAAATTGCTACTTGTGATTAAGGTATGGTTCTTGTTGTTCTTGAGAACTCTTAAATTCTCTTAGGTAAAAGTAACCTTTTGTCAAAATTAATCCATGGAAGGTTAAGATCATAGTTGATCATCATAGTTGTTGTATTGATTGCTGGATGGTTGTGATGAAGCCTTGGAGTAACTATGGCTAGATTTCATAGAATATGATGGTTGTAATGTTGTTAGAATTGTGGTTGTTGTGAATGAAGATGCGAATTGCTTAAGTTGCCAAAATAATAAGATGGGATAAAGTATGCACGCTAAGTGTTCGACGGAATGTCACAACGACAAGTTCATAAAACTCTTGAATGCATTTTAGCACGGATTGACCATATTGCTAAGGTCAACGCTTGTAGGCCAAGAAAGGAGCCATAGGAATGGTATTGGTCGTCAACAAGGTATGTTGAGGCTCTTTTCTTCTTTCTTTTGGCATGATCTATGAATAAGCATAACCATAATGACGTCCCTTCAAAAGGAACTCTACTCTCAAAGTTTAAGCTTGTGAATATCTTTGTTTCAAATTGTTATAGTTCATGATTCATATTGTTGTGTTTCAGGAAGCATTTCCCGACTGCTAGTAACTTAAATCTTATGCCTCTTTATGGATTTTGCAATTCTTAGCTCATTGATAGAGACATAGTTATATAATGATAATCGTAGGGTACCGACCCTAAGTCACTCGGATCAAGATTCATAAGGCCCTTCAAAGTTATTGCATGTATTTTATATATATATATATATATATATATATATGTACATATATATATATATATATATATGTACATATATATATATGTATATAGTTTACAACACCGCACAGCGCTATTGTTGTCGGTCGGGTAGGCACTTATATGTGCACACCATTATAGTTGGGAAGTTTATGATGGTAGCCCCAAAGAGTGGCGTAATGATGACAAAGTAGCCCTGTTGTGTGGCTTTTATATGTATATATATATATATACGTATGTTTTAAAGTAAAGTATGCATATGCATATTCCTCGCCCACAGAGGCACTCTGTGTACAGGTTGTTTCTTCATTGCTCTATTTACAGTCTTGCACTCAGTTACAGTTTCAACAGTATGCTTCATTCACAGTATTGTACTTGTTTATGGTTTCAGCCTTACGTATTTTGTATAGCGTTTGTACTAACAACCCCTTGTTGGAGTTGCATTTCATGTCCGCAAGTACAGATAGGGGTACGAACGATACCTCACAGTAGGTGACTTGAATCAAATGAAGGTTGTCATGCTCCTTTGTTCCGGAGCTGTTTAGTGAGCTGATAGGTATGGTGGTTATATATATGTACATAGTTGGGTATGTCGGGGCCCTGTCCCGACCAAATGTTGTTGATAAACTCTTTAGAGTCTTGTAGACATTTGTCTTATAAATAGTAGTCTTGTGTGTCCTTGTCGGTCTTGTTATATATATGTAGGTTGGGTCTTTTCTGCATATAGGTGAGTACGTCTTTAGATTAGAAATTCACTCGTTAGAGTCCTTGTCGGTCCATGTATTACTGAGTATGTTACATGTATCATGGTTGGTACACTCGGGGCCTCAGGCACCGAGTGTCGGCCACACCACCCAAGGCTAAGGTGTGACAAGTTTATTAATTACCATTTTAGTTCACCGGTACCCGTACAAGTTCTTGTCACCTCATAAGTACGGTACCCCCAATTCCCCATTACTCCCATTAATTAGCATACAACATACAACTCATAACACTGTATTAGAGTCTAGTAAGTCTTAACTTTCCTTATACCGAGCCGAAGAATCACGCGACAGCTTTCCCCTTCCTTAGAGCCTCCTCATGAGCCCAATCTGATCAATATTGGCTAACAAGACTAGAATCCCCAAGTCGAACTACAAAGGAACCCGGGCCTGCCATATCAAAATCTGAACTTTATTACTCAAATAGTATACTAACATGCTAAGTAGTCATATACTTAAGTTAATTTGAACACTAAGCCTGATTTAATCCTCAATTTCAAGTCTAGGCAAAAAGCCCCAATTCTAACCCAAGAATCATCCCCATTTCCCAAAAGGGTCTCTACGACGAAATTGATCAATTAAACATTATCATCTAGGATAATATATCACTAGTTTACAATATAAACATCAACTAATCAATATCCAATCCCCAAATCCCAATTCCCACCCTCTTATCTTTAACATGGAACTAAGCCACCGTTTCCTTAATTAAAAGATTACACTAAGATAAGAACTTGATGATTAATCACTAAATTAAAGGGAATGGAATTTACCTCTAATGAAGAGCTCAATCAAAATCTCCATGAAATCCTCCAATGGCTGAGCACTAATCCCATGGAAAGGTAATTTGGGGAATGAAATCATTTTAGGGATTTTAAGGTTCTAATAAGGAGCAGCGATTCCGTTTTGGTGGAATTGACTCTGCTGGCGCAGACGCACTTTGACAAAAAGTACACTGCCCAAGCTAGGTCACTTACTCTCCCAAATATCCGCGGGGCAGAAGGAATTTTACAAAGGTGCACTCGCCTCTGCGAGGAAGTCATCCGCATAAGCGGAAAATCCACTTGAGGTCAAGTCAAGCATCTGCGAGCTAAACCTCTGCAGAGGCGTACATGCAGAAGCGGACAAGGTCTCGCTAGTGCACACACCAGAAACGAACAACCAACATCATCAAACTCCCCGTCCAACGTTCGAAACACTCCCAGGACCTCCTGAATTCAAACCAAACATGTATTTCAATTATAAAACACATTCCAAACCTGCTCACAAAATCCCAGAAAAGGTCTCTAAGGCTTGGGTTTGACCAAAGTCAACTCACAATTTCACAATTTCACAACATATCACCCAAAATGCACCCGGTTGCCTCAGAAACCGAACCAAAGGCTCGACTAAGTCATAAATGCCTTTCCGGGGCTAATGAAATAGACGAAACCATGAAAAGAACGTGTTTAATCAAAAATCAACTATGAATCAAACTCATTTATTCTCTTAATTTAGGATTTTCCCAACTTACCAAAAAGGATCAGAGACCTACCCGATCACCTCGGGAACCATGCCACTCATCCCCGCTAGTCACAAACAAGCAAATAAAGACTCGAAAAGGGTAATCTATTGATTTCTAAGCAAAATGCAAAATGACTTTTTGAGTCGTTACATCGGATACTACTTAAATAAATATTCGTCCTCTAATAGTAAAGAAGAGGAAAAACCTTGAATCTCAAATAGCTCGGGGTAGTTAGCCCACATATCGGACTCAATCTCCTTAGAAGCTTCCTCCACCGGGCAATTTCTCCACTGCACTTTCACAGATGCTATCTCCTTGGACCTCAACTTTCGAACTTGCCTATCTAAAATAGCTATAGGCTCCTCTTCATAAGCTAAATTCTGATCAAGCATCACCAAATCCCATCTAATCACATTAGAACCATCAGCAACATACTTCTTCATCATCGACACATGAAACACAGGGTGTACACTCGACAACCCAAGAGGTAAAGACAACACATAGGCCACCTCACAAACTCTGTGAACTGTATCAAAAGGCCCAATATACCTCGAGCTAAGATTTCCCTTATTTTTGAACCTTATCACACCCTTCATGGGTGAAACCTTCAGCAAAACGCGCTCTACAACCATGAACTCCAATGCACGGACCTTTCGATCCGCATAACTCTTATGTCTGGTCTAAGTTGAAAGAAGTTGATGAAGCTGAATCAACTTAACCTTATCCAAAGAATCCCTCAAAAGATTAGTATCCCAAGGTCGAACCTCAAAAGCATCAAACTATCCAACTGGAGAACGACACCTTCTGCCATACAAAGCCTCAAATGGTGCCATCTCAATACACGAATGGTTATTGTTGTTGTAAGAAAACTCTACCAAGGGTAGAAACTGGTCCCACTGACCATCAAAATCAATCACATAGGCTCATAACATATCCTCAAGAACCTGAGTAGTCCACTCAAACTGGCCGCCCATCTGAGGATGGAAGGCTGTACTAAGCTCCACTCTAGTACCCAACTCTATCTGCATAGACCGCCAAAAGTGAGAAGTAAATTGCGTACCCAAGTTTGAAATAATAGAAATGGGCACCCCATGCAATCGAACTATCTCTCAGATGTATATCCTGGCCAACTCCTTGGAATTGTAAGTAGTCTGGATAGGAATAAAATGTGCAGATTTGGTCAACCTGTCCATAATAACCCATATAACATCAAACTTTCCCAAGGTATGTAGCAATCCTACCACGAAGTCCATAGAAATGCGCTCCCACTTCTACTCGGGAATAGACATCCTCTAAATCACACCACCAGGCCTCTAGTGCTCATATTTCACTTGTTGGAAATTCAAACACCTGGACACAAACTCCACTATGTCCCTCTTCAAATTGCACCACTAATAATGTTGTCTCAAGTTACGGTACATCTTAGTAGCCCCTGGGTGAATGGAATATTTCGAACTATGGGCCTCCTCTATTATCAATATAGTCAAATCACCCACCCTAGGAAGACAAACTTGCCCCCTGATCCTCAAAACACCATCACTATCAATAGCCTCATTTGCCTCTCTCTGTAACACCTTGTCACGAATCTTGCACAACTGCACATCATTGAACTGTTGAGATCTAATCTGCTCCAATAAGGAAGACCGCGCCTCCACACAGGCTAAAACTATACTAGGCTCCGAAATATAAAGTCGCACAAACCGATTTTCTAAGGACTGGACATCTATAGACATAGGTTTCTCTCCCACATACAATATAGCTAAACTACCCACGCACACTGCCTTGTGACTCAAGGCATTCGCCACCACATTCACCTTGCCCAAATGATACAAGATAGTCATGTCATAATCCTTAAGTAGCTCCAACCAGCTTCATTGTATCAAATTAAGATCTTTCTGATTGAAAAAATACTGAATACTGCGATGGTCAGTGTACACCTCACAATGCACTCCCATATAGATAATACCTCTAAATCTTCAAAGCAAACATGATCCCCGCCAACTTCAAGTCATAGGTGGGATAATGTTTCCCATGAACCTTCAATTTTCTTGAACCATAAGCTATCACTATTCCCTTTTGCATCAACACACACCCAAGAACCTACCCCAGATCAAAATACACGGTAAAGCTATCTCCCTCGACTGGTAAGGTCAAAATCAGAGCGATAGTCAATAAGGTCATAAGTTTTTGAAAGCTTGCATCACACTCTTCAAACTACTAAAATGATACATACTTTTGGGTCAATCAAGTGAATGGAGCTGAAATGGATGAAAACACCTCCACAAAACACCGGTAATACCCTACGAGGCCAATAAAACTCTAAACCTTGATGACTGAAGGAGGTCGAACCCAATCCTGAACTGCCTCAATCTTCTTGAGATCTATCATAATATCATCCTTAGTCACCACATTCCCTAAGAAAGTTACCAAACTGAGACAGAACTCACACTTTGAAAATTTTGCATAGAGTTGTTTTTCCTTCAGAATACCCAACACGATCCTCAAATGTTGCTTAATCCGAGAACAGATCAAGATATCATCGATGAACCCAACCATGAGTGAATCTAACTAAAGTCTGAATACCCCATTCATCAACTCGGTAAAGGGTACAGGTGCATTCGTCAACCCAAATGACATCATCAAAAACTTATAATGCCCATATCTAGTTCGTAAGGTCGTCCTAGATATATCCTCAGCCCTGGTCTTTAGTTGATGTTAATCGGATCTCAAGTCAATCTTAGAAAAGTCTGATGCACCCTGTAGCTAGTCAAGTAAGTCATTGATGTAGGGTATCAGATACTTGTTCTTAATTGTCAATTGTCGATAATCGATACACATGCGCATAGACCCATCCTTCTTCTTCACAAACAACTAGGAGCACCCAAGGCAAAAAACTGGGTCGAATAAAACTCTTACTCAAAAGATCTTGCAACTGCTCATTTAACTCTCTCAACTCACTCGGTTCCATCTGATATGGCAAAACAGAAATAGGCTAAGCACCCAGCTGTAGGTAAATACAGAAATTGATATCACGATCCAATAGAATACCGAGAAGGTTTGTAGGAAACATCTCTAGATACTCCTGAACTACCAGAATGGCTCTAATGGAGAAGCCTCTACACTCGTTTCACGAACATAAGCGAAATAAGAAAGACACTCTTTTTGTACCATTTTCTAAGCTTTATGAAATGAAATCACCTTCTTCGGACACTGGCTAAGATTACCCTTCCAAACTAACTGAGGAATACCCGGTATGGATAAGGTAACTATCTTGGCATAATAATCCAAGATCACATGATACAGAGCTAACCAATCCATCAGCCTCATCAAAACATGGTGAGACAAAGCATGGAAACTTGTCTCGTACATTGTCACAATCATATGCCCCTGGTGTAACCCCTCGAACTGAGCTTGTCTCCTCTCTCTAACACTGCGAGGCACGAACTTCTCTAAGAAAATATAGGTAAATAAAACCCAAGTGAGAGGAAATGACCCTGCTGATCAAGACTCAACATAAGACTTCCACCAATGCTTGGCAGGTCCAACCATCTAAAAAGTAGTGTAATGAACTCCACGGGACTCTACTAAACTGAGGTTGTGCAACCTCTCATAATAGCTAATCAAGAAATCATACGCATTATCCTCGGGATCTCCATCATATTTGGGAGGATCCAACTTCCTTAACCGCTCAAACATCTTCTGCTCATCAATAGACATCACAGGCTGAGCAGCTGGAGGTGTAGCATGACTAAGTACGGTCACACCTAAGATTTGAGGAACCCCAACAGGTGCTGGATGAACCTCCGGTATTCAAAATCTGGGAATAGCACCATGGTCGGGAGTTTGTCCTCCAACCCTAGTTTGTGATCCATTAGAAGTGACCCAATGAATACCATGAGCTATAGTCTCAAGAAAGCTCATCATGCAAACCAGAGTATCCTGAAGCACCAGTGTAGCAATAAAACTCGGGGGCGCCTACTCTGATCCTATCACGTCTGCCTCACCCTAGTCATCCTCATTAACCTTAACCTCATCATTCTCTGAAATAGCCTCTAACCCCGGAGACTGCTTTGTCATGATCCCAAGCAACTGCAGGTAACTCGCGGTCTGCCACTACCTCTACCTCACCCTCTTCCCCATGCACCACCTCTAACAATGGATGCAGGGGCAAGTGCGGGCTCCTGATCTCCTTCTACGGCTGAACGAGTCCGCAGCATCTATGAGAACAGTAAAACAAAGTGATATGTACGGAGCTATTCATACCGATCAGAAAGACTCTACTAGACATCACTCATGTACTCATGAGACCATTGAACCTAGTGCTCTGATATTAATTTGTCATGACCTAAAATTTCATTGTGTCGTGAGGGTACCTATCCAAACCTATAGACAAACCCCAATCATTCAACATAATAAGATATAAGTAAATACGGAAAAGTAAAGAAATAACAAAAATATTATAAAGTCTAGAACTTAATACATAAACTTGAAAGAAATCCCCCAAAATTCGGTAGTCATGAGTATAGAGCTCTAAAGAAGAATACAAGTCTGAAAATGAAATACATAGTGTTCTCCAAAAATACAAAAAAACAAAATCATAAATAATCATAAGAGAGTTCCAGTGCCGGTAAGGAAGTTGTAGCTCACCCTAGACTCCTCTAGCGATCTCCAAAGGTCTGCTCTCAAGCTGCTCTGCTCTGATCCAGCTCAATACCTGCACATAAAGTGCAACAAGCTTAGAGTGAGTACGGGAAACACATGTACTTAGCAGCATCATCGATCGACTCTAACTATAATGGTGGAAAGGGTTGGTACTTTCCAATACTTCTCTACTAATTAGTTACCTAAGCATAAAAGAGTTTAGTTATCCAAACCTATCAGTAGCTCCTATAGTTCAACAAGGTGCAAGAATTATCAACGTTCTCAAGTCTTATCATAGTTTGCAGGTATATACTATGATTATGCCCAACAATGTTACCAAAGTCAGCCTAAGCCCCATTCAGGGCATCTAGACCTATCAAGCCTCTCAACTCAGTGTCACCACAAGTATAAGTCTTAGGATTCAGGATATCATCTATCAAAAGCCATAAAATCATAATGTCTACCAAAAATAAACACCGAGTACTCGGAGCATCAAATACATATCAAGAATATGAATGAATGCAATGCAGATGATACGTATGTATGCAATGGCCATATATACTTGATATACACACGCTCTTACAGTAGGTGTCACATGACCCATATGGGACTCATGAGGTCCATATACCCATCCGACTCTATCGGACCCCAACTCTATGGTTGTAATGGCATCCTCAATCATCACTCTCGTATCATGTACCATATCTGATAAATTGGCTTTCAAGCCCCTTTCAGCAGTATCTCAACAGTTCAAATGCCAAAATAATATGTTTGAAAGATATGGATATGAGTAAACCATGCAACATCATAATTAATAAAATCAGTATTATCAATTTTCTTTTCAAGTATTTAGACGAGATGTAGAGTGATGAATGCATGACAAGTCAAATCAAGATAAAATATAAAACATGGCTACGAACCCAAATAATCAACAATCATACCAACCTAAGTGGATTTATGCACCGTGCTCACGGCTCAAAAGTTAAACACAAAGTCTCTGTCATGTACAAAATATTGTTCATCAGTTACCCTTTTAGTTCACCAGCAAGTACTCATCACCTCACTAGTACGGGACCCCAATTCCCTATTACTCCTATTAATTAACATACAGAATACCAACACATAACGTTATATTAGAGTTTAGTAAGTCTTAACTTTCCTGATACAGAGCTGAAGAATAACGCGACAGCTCTTCCCTTCCTTACAACCTCCTCACGATCCCACCCTGATAATTATACTAACTAAATAATATTACGGGTCTAACGGTATCCATATTTGTTAACAAGACTAGAATCCCCAAGTCGAACTATAAAGGAACCCCGGGCCCACCTTAGCAAAATCTAAAATTTATTACTCGAATAGGATACTAACATGATAAGTAGTCATATCCTTAAGTTAATTTGAAAACTAAGCCCGATTTGATCCTCAATTTCAAGTTTAGGCAAAAAGCCCCAATTATAACCCTAGAATCATCCCCAATTCCCAAAATGGTCTCTATTACGAAATTGATTAATTAAACATCACCATCTACCATAATATAACACTAGTTTACAGTATCAACAATCAACTAATCAATATCCAATCCCCAAATCCCTATTCACACCCTCTTATCTTTAACATGGAACTAAGCCACCATTTCCTTAATTAAAAGATTATAGTAAGATAAGAACTTAATGATTAATTACTAAATAAAAGGGAATGGAGTTTACCTCTAATAAAGAACTCAATCAGAATCTCCAAGAAATCCTCCAATGGCCGAGCTCTAACCCCAAGGAAAGGTGATTTGGGGAATGAATTTTTTTAGGGCTTTTAAGGTTCTAATAAGAAGCAGCGATTCCGCTTCGGAGGACGCGCTTTGGTGGAAAAGTACGCTGCCGAGGCGAGGTCACTTACTCTCCCACATATCCGCAGGGTAGAAGGAATTCTGCAGAAGCGGAAACTCTACTCGAGGGCAAGTCTCGCATCTGTGAGGTAAATCTCTGCAGAGGCAGACACGCAAAAGCGGGCAAGGTCTCGCTGGTGCAGACACCGAAAACCAAGAACAACCAACTTTTATCAAACTCCCCGTCAAACATCCGAAACACTCTTGGGATCTTCCAAATACAATCCAAACATGTAATCCTATCATTAAACATATTCTAGACCTGCTCACGTATTCGAAAATCTCATAAAATGTCTCTAATGCTCAGGTTTGACCAAAGACAACTCTTACGTTCTAGTTTCACAATTTCATAATCTATCACCAAAAATGCACCTGATTGCCTTAAGGACTGAACCAAAGGTTCGACTAAGTCATAAGCATTGTTTTGGAGTTAATAGAACTGACCAAACTATGAAAAGAGTGCATTTACCCAAAAGTAAACTATGAGTCAAACTCCTCTATTCTCTTAACTTAAGATTTTCTCAACTTACCAAAAAGGACCCGAGACCTACCTGATCACCTTGGGAATTGTGTCATCCATCCCCGCAAGTCACAAACAAGCAAGTAAAGACTCGTGAAGGGTAATCAAGGGATTTCTAAGCAAAACAAGTAAAATGACTTTTCAAGTCGTTACAAATATAAGAGTGGCATAGTCTGAAAGTCTAAACATGTCTCATGAACAAATATAAGAGTAGACGTAGATGAAAGTGTTCAAGGAATGTTGGAAGGATGCAGGCTAACCCCGAAGACTGGCTCTCAAAGTTGGACTCAGCCACATGGTCCGAAGCTAGAAGATGTCATTCTCTCGGCATCCAAAAAGAATGCAGTAAGTGTAACATGAATACATAGCGTTCCCCCGTAGGCATCATAGTTTGACAACAATGGAAGATATGTAACAGAAATAAACATCAAGTTGACTCTTAAGTAATCCAATACTAAGAAGTTTAGTAAACCATATAAGTCACCTTGTTCACATAAGAGTTTAGTAAATCATATAAGTCACCTTGTTCACATAAAAATACATTGGATCATATGAGTCGCTTTGTTCACATAATAATTCAATAACGAACAATCCAGTTATTATGGAATCAATCAACAAGATCCTTTATCATGAACTCACCCAAGTTCCAATAACCAATCTAAATCATGTCATGAGACAACAAGTAATTAATGTATAAATTAATATATGATATGAATGCAAATGCCAGGTAGCTTTTCATAACTAGTATACATACGTTCAAATTCTATGAACTGTAACCCTTGGGGGACCTGCGTCATCCATATACTGCTCCTAGCCGGTTGGAATTCAACATACGTATCTAACTATATCCAAGACCCCTTTGGAGTCATATCAATCATTTCTATCATCTCAATATTTTCAACCATCTCATAAAATATCCTTACCTTCCCGATCTCATTGGACCCACATCATTTCCATACCACTCTACTTTTAATATCATCAGAATCATGAGTGTATGAATGCAATGATAATAACTAGGCAAGTAATCATGATATATGAGATGCAATCAAGTATACGAGATGAATATCACATGCTTCCAGAAACTCAATAACACATAAATCAGTCTATCATATCAAAAGAAATGTGATGACTAAACATAGCGATTATCAACAATGGCGACAAGCCCAAGTAATGGCGACAAGCCCAAATAACAACAGTAGGAATCAGCCTAACTAAATCACCCATCAACATAGTTCAACACCGCTACCCACCCAAGCGTTCATCACAACCGCTAAGGTGGGACCCCCAAATACTCCAAATACCTCTCAACATTTATGCTACTACGTACTTCTATCGAAGTATAAAAGAGTTTAACCATAGCCTACCTCAAAGCCGAGCAGAGCCACCAACCTCAACCCTCAATGTAGGCCTTTCCCTTTTGAAGGGCCGCATAGTACTCGTAATCTAACATATAGGTTCTACGTTAATAAGTAATTAATACAAATACAAGGGCTTAGTCCATACACCCTAAAATTGACCGCTGGCCCATTGTAGGAAAATCCACTCTTTATTACTCAAGAAGTATGATAACATGCTAAATAATCATATCCTTAAGTTAATTTAAAAACTAAACATGTTTGGACCCTCAATATCAAGATTAAACAAAAATCCCCAATTTCAAAAGGGTTTAAATTAACCATCATAATGTCATCATCTATCATTAATCAATACTAGATTACAATATTACATCTATTTAATCAAATAAACAATCCCAAAATCATTTTTCAAGGTCCCTTATTAGAGCATGGAACCTATGTTATCTTCTTTTCCAAATAGAATTTACACTAGGACTAGAAGACTGAAATGATTAATAATAATGAAAAGGGGTGAAAGTTTACCTCTAATGAAGAAAAATGATTGAATACACAAGAAAAGCCCTCCTTGCCGAGCTTTAATCCCAAGAGAATGTTTTGGGGAAAATGAAAATATTTTAGGGCATTAAATTCTTATCTGAAACAGCGATTCTGATTTGGCATAATTGACCTCACCAAAGTGAAGACGCTTCGGCGGAAAACAGGTAGCTGAGGTGGAGTCACTTAAAATTCCGGATAGGTGCCAGAGTGTAAAAAACTCTGCAGAGGCGAATATCCGCAGAAGAGGAAACTCAGATTATCATAAGGCCCGCATTTGCGAGCCAAACTCCTCATAGGCGGACCCGCAGAAGCGGCTTAAAGGCCTCTAGCGCGACACACTAGAAACCAGTAACTAGAAACTTAGCCAATTTTCTACCAAACTCCCGAAACACTCATAGGACCCCTCCCCCCTCCCCAGATACAAACCAAACATGTCACCCCAAGGTAAATGGTTCTACAAACTCGCTCATGCACTCGGATTTCTCATAGTACCGAGCTAAGACATACTTTTCTACAAAATCACTCAAAACATCCAAATTTTAGAATTTTACAAATAAAGCCATAAAGTACATATGCATGCCTCGAGAAGTGAACCAATGACTCAACAAAGTCATAAATGACCCTTCGGAACTACCGAAAGAAACGAAACCTAGAAACAAACCCATATACTTGAAAGCCAAATTTGGGTCAAATTTATCATTTCTAAACTCTTCAGTTTGTGTTTATCTTCTGAAAATAACATAAAGGTACCTCGGGATTCATAATACCCATCCACTCACATCACAAACCCCACATAGAGCCTACGAAAAGGGTAATTTAGTCAAATAAGAGTCTTTAGCTAAAAATGAACATATGGGTTGCTACAGAATGTCACATAAGGAAAAGTGGTCTAATAATATGGAATATACTCCCACCAAGGGACAGACAAGTACAACTAATAGAATGGTTCATTTATGTACTTCATTTAGAAAACATTATACGTTCAGATTCATGCCAAAAAGGAAAGAGGGATAGCCATTACATATCTTTATGACGACTTTCCAATATCGACACGGAACCAACCTCCTTCACAACTAGTCTACAATAAGAGACAATACTAGCATTAATCAAAGAAGAATGCAACAACTAGCCGACTAGCGGCTCACTTCGCTATACGTATGATTCTATAGTATGCATCCCATCCTAGCCCCCTTCTTATACATAAAACACCCACAACAACATACATGTATGAATTTACTAATACTTCCAGCATCTAAACACCACAAGAGAATTCTCTACAACACAATACAACAACAACAACAAACACTAGTTACAAGTTCTAATTTGCGTTTAGCAAATTCTTATTATGACAACACATCCCCCAAAGCTTGATTAACCCATTTACAAAAAAGATAAAGGGTATTCTTACCTTAATCCATAAGATCACTCTTGAGATACCTTATTTATATATATACCCGAAGAAACCTCTGTCTTACTCACAACATGCGAGAATGAATCTTGTACGTGTACTATGATACTTCTGAGGGAAGATTCACCTTGGAATCTTGTATATCTATGCTAGGATTGTGGAGGAACAACTAGGGAGAGTTTAGGAGCTTAGAAGGTCGAGTTGGATGAGAGAAATGAGATAAAATAAGCTGACACCACTTTAAATAAC
Source organism: Anisodus acutangulus (assembly GCA_029783415.1). Classification (NCBI taxonomy): domain Eukaryota; kingdom Viridiplantae; phylum Streptophyta; class Magnoliopsida; order Solanales; family Solanaceae; genus Anisodus; species Anisodus acutangulus. The sequence continues at coordinate 28,066,531 of CM056507.1, read as the reverse complement.
CTTAGAACCACCTCACTTAGCTCGTTGAGTAAATATCAAGGCGAGCAACACCCTCACTTTGGCACTCGCTAAGTGAGCTCATCCACTGCCTGCCTGGTAGTCTATGCAGTCTGGCGAAAATGCGAATATTTCTCTACTCTGATATCATATTTACAAATGGTGTACTGCGATGGAAACTAGACTCATAGACCTTTCATTTGGAGGGTGGACCACCCCATAAATCCAAGTAGATTGACAAAAAATCTCCGCGACATCTGATCCAAATTTTAGCAAACCTATAAGCGTAACTTGCGACGACCTTTACCGACTTTTATTTTCCAACTTTCTTTACTTCAACACTTAAAATAGGACTATTGTACTATTCAAATACCTCATAACAAGAATTTCTTAGCATATTAATCACTCCTAGTCTTACCCCGAAAGTACGGGCTATTATAATCTACTTTTCTTCGGTGAACTTTGTCGAAAAGTATTTTCTTTGATTCGTCTAGCCTTAACCTCCCACGACACTTACTCATATATAGGATCTTAACCTCTTCAGGTTTACATTAGTTTACTTACAACGCATTCTAACGCGAAAATACAAGGTCTAACACGAACTATTCTAACTTGTTATGACGTAATCTAACCCGAAAACTCAGGACATTTACCATTGATGTTTCTTCTTGTAGGTTTATCCTCTATATTGACTATTAGGTATACCTAGTTGTTTATTTCTAACTCCATTTGGCCACAAATTATGAGGAATTTCATCTATTTAATAAGATGCAAAAAGCATGGTATTGAAATTAATAAGTTGCTTGATGCTTTTTGGACTGTTTCAATGTATGAAAAGAATTTTTGATTTTTAAGATACCTTCAAAAAATAGGTTTGCCTATGTTCCTAAAATCTTGTAATAGTTCTAGCCATAATTTATATATTGTTAGTTGTCTAGGGTAGTTGGTATAGTTCTTTTGTTTATATATGAAGCCTCTAACATTCTAGGTAATTTGTCAAAGTCTTAAATTTAAATAAACGACTAACCTCTTTTAAAAAAGAAGAAAAAGATATGATTTGTTGTCTAAGCAAAGGAATGCATTATGTCTGTTATGAATTTATAATTTATTATTGAGAAGTGAAGCGGAGTATGGTTTGACCGTGGGTGGTACTTGCAATTAATTAATTAATAAATTCCTTTAATGAGAAAAAAAATCCTAGCGAGGACTGTGTAAAATGAAACACCCCCTTCGTGTCTCTCTTGTGAGTATGTGTCTTTATATCTTCTAGTTTGTCTCATCCTTGGATATGCTAGTAAAATTGTAGTGCAATAATTAATTTGATAACGATTCCATAACTTTCTTAGGATATGAAACATTGTAGTAAATAAATAATGATGCAAACATTATGATACATGATGAATTGATGACATGTTAGTGTTTTCAATCTACAATTTGATATAAAGATACTCCTCTATTTATTTGTTGTCTATGGAGTAGCATTTTTTCCTTCAATATTTTCCCAAATAATGCGTTCTAAACCATTAGTACTTGAAGATAAAATGCGATATTATAAGTGTATTTCTAGTATTATCATTGAATTTCAACATGCTCTAATTTGTCGATAGCATGTTAATGGTAGTGTTAAACATCCAAAATATTCACTTCTTAATTTTGATTGGCTCAAAGAAACATCCTATATTTCAAAGTCGCTTTGTTAAATTCTTCTGAAGTGTCTTTCCTGAAGGATTTGTAAGGATTGAAGCCACAAATTCCACCTTCTGTATCCTATTGCATGGATCAACCTACATTGAAAAGATGGTTGAATTTAGGCGTTATATACTAGTACAATACAAAAATTTCAAAGACAGTCCATGTTGGTATTTACTTCTTACACAAAAACTAGTATATTCCATTACACCTTACCTGTTTGGCAACAAAATCCATGACTCCACTTTCTGATATTATACTTCCATCCACATATGTCTTGGGATACAGGGTGACCTCATTATCTGATAACCTTGGGCACCAAAAAAATACAAGATATGATCATCAAAGAAAAATTAGTTTATCCTTCATTGAGATGATATAGATCCAAACAAAAGAAAATTGATTTGGAGGAGTTATCTGGCCGCCACAAATTGAATTGGAACTAATAGTGGATTTATTACTTGATACAAGTAAAATCAATCAAGCAAGGTTACGATAAAGCATTATCAGAGTACGAGCAATGAAATATGTTTGAGGAAGTGATACGTACGGTGTGACAGCGACATCAGAAATTTCTGTATGAGTGAGCAACAAAGTATCTAGGAACCTACAAGAGCAAGCCATATGTTGTCATAGAATACAAACCAAGCTCAATGTAAAGTGTCATCTAATCACTCAATCAACTAGATGCCTTAACCCCAAATTTGTTGGAGTAATGTACATCATTTGCATACATTATACTAAATACAAGTCAATATTTAGAAGATTACTCATAATTAAATTATTTTTATATTGATTGTTAACCTATTGCAGTCCTCCTATATTGAAACTTGAAACAGATTATGACTTTTACATAGGCCGAACTAAGCACCGGTTGAATAGAGTAAATTGAACACTATAATTGGATGAAAAGACTTGATATGAGTGAAGAATCATGTGCCTACAAGAATGACAAAATATATATCCTCTTACTTGATAACCTTTGTATTTGATCAACTCCTTCAACCTATCTACCACCAAAAATGAAACCATCCTCATCAATGAAGACCACTTCTCCAGTTCTTAACCATCTATCTGAATCTACTTTGGAGGTAGCTGCTTCTTCATTACTGAAGTGACCTGTTTGCATAACCAATGAATAGATGTATATTTATTCTAGCAAAAGGGAAAGTCAATGCAAGAAACATACTGCATGAAAATGCTAGAAAAGCACCAACTGCTTCAAACATGTATTTGAGAAGACTGTCGATCGATATCATTCTTGGAAGTTTGTGTAGTTCCGCAACAAGTACAACAGAAATCTCTTTTAGCATATATAGATGTCAATTTTTAACTACAACAACATGGAAGTATATTGACCAGATATTAGATCCAACTTTTAAGTTACCTTATTCTTCTTTTAAAAACAATGAGAATAGTATTATGCATGGAGTCCGACTAATAGTTATTCTTTTAGTTACCCTATTTTAATTTCCAATGACTTTGGTAACATTGATTGAATTCTCTACCTTAATAAATTAGTCTTGTGCCACAATCCGAGAGAATACTATTACATGTGCAAAGGGTTTTGAAGTCTTATCTTATCAACATGCTGGAAATTATTCTAGTGAGACCTCAATTTAGTACATGCCCAAACATGTTGTGGTGCCTCAACTAATTGTAGTCGTATCAGGGCTCGATCTCGGAAGATTTGATTAAAGTTGAAGGATATTCATTGTATCACAACTCTTGGTGGTAAATGATTTCACACTTAAATTTTACATGCCTTGAGGTAATCCTTTCAATTGGGGAGGATCGACCCAACCCGAAACGGTAAAACACTTGCCCATATTTGAAACTGGAGGGGATAGGTTGGGGGGTCTGAGAATTGAGCTAGGTCGCTCAAGAACTTGGGTTCGATAGACCGACCCAATTATAAGACCGGGATGCATCACACCAAGGAACTGGCTAGGTTACTTAAAAAAAGGTTCTTTAAAAATAAAAATAAAAATAAAAATTTGGTGCACTTGTAACCATTTTGGCAATGACAATTTTAAACGGACGAATTCCCAAAAAGTAGCCCCAACCTCCCAAAACATCTCCTACCGCCCTTAAAATTGTTTTTAACTCCAAAGTCTATAAGATTACAATCTAACCCCTTTTCACCTATAAACTCCTCTTAACTTTGTCATTTTTTACTACAATCTTTTTATTCCCTCTCTTACTCTTAGTTTGCTAGCCATTTCTAAATTAATTGCTTTTGCAAACTTGAAATTAACAAGATTAAGCGGAAACTTTCAAGTGTTTGATTCATCAATTTAAGGTCGTCTTGTCTCTTCTTTTTCTCCAGCAATTTGGTATATTCATGTCACGACCCGATTTACAAGTAGTGAAGGCATTAACTCTGTCACGCCCCAACCTTGGGGTGGCCGGCACCTAGTGCATTAACGGCCTGAGCATTCCACTTCTAGAACCTGGCATGAACATATAAGAATTTGGGCCGACAAGGCCTCAGAATGATAGTTGCATAGTCATTTGAACATAATAACTGGTGAACGGAGACAACCTAACTATATATACATAACCTAGGCCGTAAAGGCCATCATAAGTATAAACAAACCATCAAAAAGGCCGGAAAGGCCATACAAAACTTATGTACACTAGACTCAAGTCTACAAGCCTCTAGACATAACATAGAGTAATAGAAGGTCGGGAAAGGGCCCCGCTATACCCAAAATAAATATGTACATAAATAACACAACCTAATAATGCATTACAGCTGCTCCGAAAAAAATAGAGAATGACAATCAATCGCTGGATCAGGCAACCTATTGGGGAGGAGCGTCTGTCCGTCTATCTATACCTACGGGCATGAAACAAAGCGCCTCCAACAAAGGGACGTCAGTACGAAAGAATTTAATGAATATGTAAGGCAAGTACCCATACATAAGAGTGGAGAATGTAAATAGGGTTAAGAAAGACAACCTGCGACTCTGAATGCCACTGAGGGCTTAGGATATGCATGCTTTCATTTATAAACATATATATATATATATATATATATATATATATATATAAGACACACTATGGGGCAATATTATCATCAGTGTCTCTCTAGGGCTATATAACGTACCCAACTGCATTGTGTGCACATATAAGTGTCGTACCAGGCCAACTATGATGCGGCTCAATGTCATAAAATGGATACATATATATAATGCATGAATGACCTCAGAAGAATATTTTGAACATGGTCGAAGTTACATAAGGTCGTTAACCTCCGACTATCATTATGTAACTACATACATCAGCTATCGTGAAACCAAATAAGAGTACAGAATAGCACAGAAATAGAGATATCATAAAATGCAGAAAGTACTCCCGGCAAGGAACAAGCAAGATCCATATAACCTTGCAAGGGTAAGAATGAATACACTACCAATATTCAGCGATAGAGTCGTTTAAGGAACATATCATTTGATGTTGTATTTTATAAAATCATGCCAAAGAGAAGAAAGGGTAGGTCTTACATACCTTATCATATGGCTAATAGTTAGCTCACAATGTCTCACACGCTCTACGTATGACAACCTACATAATAGATATAATTCGGGTCATGTTTGTATTGAATAATAAAAGATCGGTTCTTTACGATATTTCATCGAACGATTAAGGTGCATAGAGCTCCCTATTCTTTTACAATTGCAACTTAAAGTCTAGCCAACATTTTTAACTCTTTCTAGCTTCCTCTTCTCATTCATCAACTAACAACAATATTCCATAACTTACAACAACCTTAAATCCAACCAAAACACCCCCAACACTAGTTAACAACAACAAGAATAATTTTTACATATTTTCTAGCCATTTCTCCTTGTAGCTTGTGATTCCATTATCAATATCAATACTTATACAATCACAATAATATTATCTACAACATACCAAGGTTATTTTACCAATTTGCAACCATTACTCCTCCTATATGTATTCTTATGGTTCTTCATCTAGGCAACTTACTCAACACCCAAACAAGCTTAACAATAAAAAAAAGAGGATCATACTTACTTGAAATGGTAGATACAACTCCTAGCTTGAGCTCAACTTAGCCCACAATAATCCTTAACAACACAACAACGCCATAGAAGTGTAGTTTTCCACTCTAGCTAGCTTTTGGTGTCAATATTAGGTGTAATCACTTGGGTTTCACCTCAAATACTTATGGAATAGTTTAGAGAGATTAGGAAGTCTTAGGATGAAGTTTTGTCGAAATATGGAAAATGAGGAGCCCTAAAACAATTTTTGAAGCAAGCTAAAGTCGGCATGCACCTCAAATTTGCGGTGAGGTCTGCATTGTGCATATAGTGTCACAGACCGTTCCCTGAAAACCAAAATCTCTGTCTCATTTTACGGCACGATCTGCATTTTGCAGACATGGTCTGCAATTGCAGAGTGCCCTATATGACAATATTTTATCGAGTTTCATCGAAACTTATTTTCGTCGATTTGATTAGTCTTATATTTTTCCGAAACATACTCAACACTTCCCTAAAAATTTATTGGTCTCTTGGAGTGATGTTACCCTCCCCGGGTTTATGACGGATAACATTATGATAATGGTGTCATACTAAACACAGGGTGTAACATCCTTCTATTATTAAAAATACTCATTCTCGTATGTTGGGGTAACGTATCTTAGGGTTCCAACTCTTAGATTTTTCCAAATATTTTGGCTGAGTTTCCCCTATAAATAGGAATATCCAAACCTTTCATGCAACAAAAAAATAACAAATCCAATGCCACACACGGCCATACAAAATATATATAATAGCATACCGACCTCACACGACTGTCTATCTATTAAGAGATCAATAGGATAAGCTATAATTCACCTAAACTATCAAGTCTGAAGTCTGGGTTATGTCTGTCACATATGTACCAATATCAATGTCTACACAAGGTATAGAGTAAGCTTATTACTAAAAGGCATGAATAAAAAAATCGTGTCGCATGAGGGTCAATATAAACATGATGTCCGAAATAAGTGAGAATATCTAGACTTCATATCCTCCTCAGCCTCCCACGTCATCTATTTTATATTATTTTTTTCTCCATAACACCTTAACGGAGGCTACTTCTTTAGTCTGCAACGTTCGGACTTGACTATATATGATAGCAACTAGGACCTCTTTGTAAGATAGGTCCTCTGTAATCTGAACATCCTCTATAGGAAACTCCTATACATCTTTAAACAATTTTATAGAGTCCTACGTATCTAGGGCTAAGCTTTTCCCTTGTTGTCAAATCTCATACCCTCCATAGGTAATACCTTCAAAAATACCCAATCAGCAATGGCAAACTCTAAGTCCCCGATACTGAACATCTGAATAGGACTTCTACCGACTCTAAGCAGTCAACAAGCGCTCCTAGATTAGTTTTACTTTCTCTACTGCTTGTTGAACCAAATGAGGACTCAATAATTCAGCTTCGTTCACTTCAAACCAGCCAATTGAAGATATACATTTTTGCCCGTAAAAGGATTCATATAGAGCCATTTTAATGCTGGAATGATAGCTATTATTTTAAGAAAACTCAATCAGTGGTAAGTGATTATCCCAACTACCTTTGAAGTCCAATACACAAGCCCGTAGCATATCTTCGAGTGTCTGAATAGTGCGCTCGGCTTGATCGTCAGTTTGTGGATTAAATGTCATTCTAAGGTTCACCCAAGTACCCAAACCTCCTTGAAATGACTTCTAGAAGTTAGTTGTAAATTGTGCACCCCTATAGATATAATAGATATTGTAATCCTATGAAGGCTAACTATCTCTCTTATATATAATCTGGAATATCTAAACCTTTCATGCAACAACAAAAAACAAATCCAATGCCACACACGGCCATACAAAATATATATAATAGCATACCGACATCACACGACTGTCTATCTATTAAGAGATCAATAGGATAAGTCATAATTCACCTAAACTGTCAAGTCTGAAGTCTGGGTAATGTCTGTCACATATGTACCAATATCAATGCCTACACAAGGTATATAGAGTAAGCTTACTACTAAAAGGCATGAATAAGAAAATCGTGTCGCACGAGGGTCAATATAAACATGATGTCTGAAATAAGTGAGAATATCCAGACTTCATATCCTCCTCAGCCTCCCACGTCATCTATTTTATATTATTTTTTCTCCATAACACCTTAACGGAGGCTACTTCTTTAGTCTGCAACGTTCGGACTTGACTATATATGATAGCAACTAGGACCTCTTTGTAAGATAGGTCCTCTGTAATCTGAACATCCTCTATAGGAAACTCCTATACATCTTTAAACAATTTTATAGAGTCCGACGTATCTAGGGCTAAGTTTTTCCCTTGTTGTCAAATCTCATACCCTCCATAGGTAATACCTTCAAAAATACCCAATCAGCAATGGCAAACTCTAAGTCCCCGATACTAAACATCTGAATAGGACTTCTACCGACTCTAAGCAGTCAACAAGCGCTCCTAGATTAGTTTTACTTTCTCTACTGCTTGTTGAACCAAATGAGGACTCAACAATTCAGCTTCGTCCACTTCAAACCAGCCAATTGAAGATATACATTTTCGCCCGTAAAAGGATTCGTCTAGAGCCATTTTAATGTTGGAATGATAGCTATTATTTTAAGAAAACTCAATCAGCGGTAAGTGATTATCCTAACTACCTTTGAAGTCCAATACATAAGCCCATAGCATATCTTCGAGTGTCTGAATAGTGCGCTCGGCCTGATCGTCAGTTTGTGGATTAAATGTCATTCTAAGGTTCACCCAAGCACCCAAACCTCCTTGAAATGACTTCTAGAAGTTAGCTGTAAATTGTGCACCCCTATAGATATAATAGATATTGTAATCCTATGAAGGCTAACAATCTCTCTTATATATAATCTGGAATATCTAAACCTTTCATACAACAACAAAAAAACAAATCCAATGCCACACACGGCCATACAAAATATATATAATAGCATACCGACCTCACACGACTGTCTATCTATTAAGAGATCAATAGGATAAGTCATAATTCACCTAAACTGTCAAGTCTGAAGTCTGGGTTATATCTGTCACATATGTACCAATATCAATGCCTACACAAGGTATATAGAGTAAGCTTACTACTAAAAGGCATGAATAAGAAAATAGTGTCGCACGAGGGTCAATATAAACATGATGTCCGAAATAAGTGAGAATATCTAAACTTCATGTCCTCCTCAGCCTCTCACGTCATCTATTTTATATTATTTTTTCCTCATAACACCTTAACGGAGGCTACTTCTTTAGTCTGCAACGTTCGGACTTGACTATATATGATAGAAACTAGGACCTCTTTGTAAGACAGGTCCTCTGTAATCTGAACATCCTCTATAGGAAACTCCTATACATCTTTAAACAATTTTATAGAGTCTGACGTATCTAGGGCTAAGCCTTTCCCTTGCTGTTGAATCTCATTACACCCTTCATAGGTAATACCTTCAAAAATACCCAATCAGCAATGGCAAACTCTAAGTCCACGATACTGAACATCTGAATAGGACTTCTACCAACTCTAAGCAGTCAACAAGCACTCCTAGATTAGTTTTACTTTCTCTACTGCTTGTTGAACCAAATGAGGACTCAACAGTTCAGCTTCGTCCACTTCAAACCAGCCAATTGAAGATATACATTTTCGCCCGTAAAAGGATTCATATAGAGCCATTTTAATGTTGGAATGATAGCTATTATTTTAAGAAAACTCATTCAGCGGTAAGTGATTATCCCAACTACCTTTGAAGTCCAATGCACAAGCCCATAGCATATCTTCGAGTGTCTGAATAGTGCACTCGGCCTGATCGTCAGTTTGTGGATTAAATGTCATTCTAATGTTCACCCAAGTACCCAAACCTCCTTGAAATGACTTCTAGAAGTTAGCTGTAAATTGTGCACCCCTATAGATATAATAGATATTGTAATCCTATGAAGGCTAACTATCTCTCTTATATATAATCTGGAATATCTAAACCTTTCATGCAACAACAAAAAAACAAATCCAATGCCACACACGGCCATACAAAATATATATAATAGCATACCGACCTCACACGACTGTCTATCTATTAAGAGATCAATAGGATAAGTCATAATTCACCTAAACTGTCAAGTCTGAAGTCTGGGTTATGTCTGTCACATATGTACCAATGTCAATGCCTACACAAGGTATATAGAGTAAGCTTACTACTAAAAGGCATGAATAAGAAAATCGTGTCGCACGAGGGTCAATATAAACATGATGTCCGAAATAAGTGAGAATATCTAAACTTCATGTCCTCCTCAGCCTCCCACGTCATCTATTTTATATTATTTTTTCTTCATAACACCTTAACGGAGGCTACTTCTTTAGTCTGCAACGTTCGGACTTGACTATATATGATAGAAACTAGGACCTCTTTGTAAGACAGGTCCTCTGTAATCTGAACATCCTCTATAGGAAACTCCTATACATCTTTAAACAATTTTATAGAGTCTGACGTATCTAGGGCTAAGCTTTTCCCTTGTTGTCGAATCTCATTACACCCTTCATAGGTAATACCTTCAAAAATACACAATCAGTAATGGAAAACTCTAAGTCCCTGATACTGAACATCTGAGTAGGACTTCTACCGACTCTAAGCAGTCAACAAGCGCTCCTATATTAGTTTTACTTTCTCTACTGCTTATTGAACCAAATGAGGACTCAATAATTCAGCTTCGTCCACTTCAAACTAGCCAATTGAAGATATACATTTTCTCCCGTAAAAGGATTCATATAGAGCCATTTTAATGTTGGAATGATAGCTATTATTTTAAGAAAACTCATTCAGCGGTAAGTGATTATCCCAGCTACCTTTGAAGTCCAATACACAAGCCCATAGCATATCTTCGAGTGTCTGAATAGTGCACTCGGCCTGATCGTCAGTTTTTGGATTAAATGTCATTCTAATGTTCACCCAAGTACCCAAACCTCCTTGAAATGACTTCTAGAAGTTAGTTGTAAATTGTGCACCCCTATAGATATAATAGATATTGTAATCCTATGAAGGCTGACTATCTCTCTTCTATATAATCTGGCATAATCTTTGGTAGTATAGGTAGTCTTAATCGGACAGAAATGAGCCGACTTCGTCAAACTTTCAACAATCACCCATATACGGTCATACTTTCGTTGTGAACGTGGCAAACCTGTAATGAAATTCATGTCAATAATCTATCATTTCCATATCGGAAGTTTTATATTTTGAATTAGTCCCCCGGGCTTCTGTGCTCGATCTTAAATTGCTGACAATTCGGACATTGAGCCACGTACTCTACAATATTCTTTTCTAGGTCATTCTACCAGTAGATTCTTTTAAGGTCGTGGTACATCTTTGTCGACCCTGGGTGAACAGAATATTGTAATCGATGTATCTTCTTCATAATACTCTCTCTGAGTCACCCAACATCTGGTACACATAAACGACCTCAATATCTAAGAACTTCATCTTCCCCAAGCTCTAGTATCGGCTTCTTCTGCTGTGAGATTCCTTCTTTCATCTTTACTAATTCAGGATCTTCAAACTGTCACTCCTTCACTTCAGCTATTAACGATGATACTGCTGTATTTTGGAGGATAACACCTCTATCGCCTGAATCAAGTAACTGAATGCTCAAACTAGCCAACTGACATAATCTTTAGTCATAGACATATTCTCTGCTGCTACATGACTCATACTACCCATCAATTTACGGCTTAGAGTGTCACCTACCACGTTAGCTTTGCTGGGGTGATAAAGAAATCAATTATGATAGTCTTTCAGCAACTCAAACCACCTTTTTTCCTTAAATTCAACTCCTCTGCCGGAAGATATACCGAAGACTCTTATGATCGGTAAAGATATAAACATGAACCACATATAGATAATGACACTATATCTTCAAGGCGAACACTACCATAGATAACTCAAGATCATGAGTCGGGTAATTCTGCCCGTGCTTCCTCAACTGTCTCGAAGCATATGCGATAACCTTACCATGCTGCATCAGGACACAACCTAGGCCAACTCTTGAAGCGTCGCAATAAACAATAAACCTTTCTGAGCCCTCTGGAAGTGTTAAGACAGGTGTTGATGTCAACCTATTCTTTAATTACTCAAAACTCTGTTCGCAATGCCTCTAACCATTGAAACTTAGCCTCTTTATGAGTTAGCTTTGTCAACGGGGGAAACTAGAAGAGAAACCCTCTATAAATCTCTGATAATATCTTGCAAAGCCCAAAAAACTATGGACTCCTACGAGTTGTGGGCCTCGGCCAATTCTTCACATCTTCAATCTCACGATTGTCAACTTCAATTCCTTCATCCGAAACTATATGTCCAAGAAAGGCTAATGAAATCAACCAGAACTCACATTTGAAAAACTTGGCATACAACTTGTGATCCTGGAGTGTTTGTAGCACCGCTCGCAAATGATTAGCATGCCCCTCTTGTGATCGAGAATATACCAAAATATTGTTTATACACACAATCACAAATATATCCAAAACGGTTTGAATACCCAATTCATCAAGTCCATGAAAGTTGGCAGCGCGTTAGTAAGCCCGAAAGACATTACAAGGAACTCGTAATGGCAATATCTAGTTTTGAAAGTAGTCTTTGGAATATCTGTTTCCTTGACCCACAACTGATGATACCCATATCAATCTTTGAGAAATATTTAGCACCCTGTAACTGATCAAATAAGTCATCGATCCTCAAAAGCGGGTACTTATTCTTGATATTAACTGTATTTAGCTGACGATGATCAATACACATTCTCAGCCAACCATCCTTCTTATGGACAAACAATATGGGTGCGCCCCATGGAGAATTATTGGGCCTAATAAGCCTCTCTCCAGCAAGTCCTTCAACTGCTCCTTCAATTCTTTCAACTCGACAGAAGCCATTCTATAAGGGGGAATGGATATTGGTTGAGTTCCCAGAAGCACATCGATATCAAAGTCAATTTCTCTTTCAGGAGGAATACCTGGAAGCTCATCGGGAAATACGTCAGAGAATTCATTGACCACGGGAACAAACTGAAGAGTTGGGGGGTTTTGTTTTAGCATCACAAACCCAAACTAAATGATATATATAACCTTTGGAAATCATTTTCTCCCCTTAAGTTAGGAAATAAACCTACCCTTAGGTATTGCAGAGTTTGCCTTCCATTCTAATACCGGCTCATTCGGAAAATGAAATCGAACAACTTGTGTTTGAAAGTCAACATTAGCGTAACACAAGGCTAAGAATTCCATACCAATAATCACATCGAAATCCACAATTTCCAATTCAACCAAGGTTGTTAAGGTGTGATGGCCAGCAACTATTACTATACAATCCTAATAGACCCGTTTAGCAATTATTGGATCACCAACCAATGTAGACACCGAAAGCGGTTCACCTAATAACTCGGGCTCTCTATTAAACTTACCAGCTACAAATGACATAACATACAATAAGGTAGAGCCTAGATCTATCAACACATATACATCATGCGAGAAGATGAACAATATACCTGTGATGACATCCAAAGATGACTCCTGATCCTATCAACCCACCAGTGCATAAATACAATTATGATTAGCACCCGAACTAGATGCTCCACTTCTACCTCTACTCTACCTCGATCGGCTGACGGCTGAGAACCTTGTCCTAGAGGGCGTACTTAAGATGAATAAGTAGATATAAACCTAGTCGGTTGTGCCATACCACCCTTGCCTCTCGATGGATAGTTCCGCATAATATGGATTGGTTGCCCGCAAGAATAACACAAGTCCAAGCCCTAGCGACAATGCCTGAAATGAGCTCTACCACACTGATCACAACGAGGTAAAGGCGGCCTCGGATGACTAAAATCTCCCCTACGTTGTGGGTTTGATGCCTGCAAAAAGATGTGTGAGGTAGCCTTCTTGGCTGGGTAACCGTTAGGTTACTATGGTTCTTGTACTCTGTTTGTCCTATCCCACCATTATATAGTTAAATGGTTTGGGTTGGATTGAGTTAAATGGGTTTGATGAGTTTAATAAATTTATTATTAAATTATAGAATTTTAATGTGACATGGCATGCCAACTAGGAGAGAATGATGGTTTTGTGTGTTTAGTATATTTTGAGGGAAATGGTGATAGTCTAGTCCTAAAAGAAACATAAGTGATGTTGTGCAATTTTCAAAACATGGATGACCTTTTAAGGAATTTACTCCTCTTATGATGCCACGTTAGTATATTATTATATACCATATAAATTTCATAGAGGGTTGATAAGTGTTTTTAAAAAAATAACAGAAGTTCTCTGTGATACCATCATGGTATATAAGAGACAAACTGATATCATGTCGGTATCATAATTTTGGGGCATCTGGATAAATAGTATTGGAGGCATGAAAGTAAGGGGGTATGGGTGGCGGGTAATTATTTTGCTTGGAGGGGGCACCTACGTTCTTTCCCTTTTTTTATGAAAAGACTATAACGTGTATGTGTGGGGCGTTTTCAGAAAAGGGTCAGATTTGCCCTTGTATTATCACGAATAAGTTATATTTACCCTTCGTTACACTTTTTGATATATTTGTCATCTTCATCCAACTTTCAGGATATATTTGTCCTTGTACTCTAAAAAGGGGCCACATATACCCCTACTTCGTTAAATCCTCATTTCCACCTTAGTTTTCCTTTGTCTATATGGCAATATTTTTTAGAAAAAATGAAGTGTTTTAAAAAAAACTCTGCAAAATTTGATTTTTTTTTTAATGTTCAAATCCATTTTTTTTAAATCTGGAAAACTGGATTATTAGAAGTTTAGATTTTTAAAATTTCGAAAACTGAAGCTTTTTTTAAAAAAAATGTGGAAAACTTATTACCTTTTTAAAGATTTTTTTTAAAAATCGAGTTTTCCATTTTTTTTTAAATGCCGTTTTTGCAGATTGATATTTAAAAAATTCAGTTTTTGTAAGTTTTTTAAAAATTAATCGAGAATTATTTTGAAAAAACGTGTTCTAAGAAAATGAAATGGTGAAAATCTGAATTGTTTTGACACTTTTTGTTTGAAAAAAAAAATCTAGTTTTCCATATTTACAAAAAAATCCTGTTTTTCAAGATTTTTTAATAAAATAAATTCAGTTTTCCATATTATTTTTAAAAAATGGGTTTTAATAAAAAAACTCCATTTTTTAGGATTTATTTTTAAAAATTGTCGTATGTGCCACATAGGAAAACTAAGGTGGAAATGGGAATTTAACGAACTAGAGGTAAATATGTCTCTTTTTAGAGTACAAGGGCGAATATTGCCCAAAAGTTGGATGAGAAGGGTAAATACATCAAAAAAATATAACGAAGGATAAATATAGCTTATTAATGAGAGTACAACGCAAACCCGACCCTTTTCCATTTTTTTTATATCGGAGTCCAGGTTTCTTAAAAAGGGATTTCATAGTCTTTAGCATTTTATGGATTTAACAACAAAACTAGAGTTGAACTAAAGTTATACTCCCTTGGGTCCCGTATTATATGAAGGTATTTGACTACGCAAAAAATTTAAGAAATAAAGGAAGACTTATGAAATGTGGTATAAAATAACTCATAGAAATTTTTGAGGCTAAAAATCATTTCATTAATGATATAAAAGTAAATTTGAAGTTAAGTTGTTATAAATGTATCATTCTTTTTGGAACCGAATAAAAAAAAGTGTCATATAAATTGAATTGAAATGGAGGGAGCAATATTGAAAAATTATTAGCGTTTTATGTTAAAGAATAAAGGTCATTTTGATTCAAATCGCAAACTTAAGGGGCAATTTTAAACATATTCTTTCACTTTAAAAGGGGCTTTCTAGCAATAGTTACTTTGTAAGAAAAATATGTGAACTTGAATTACCTTATTGAAACAAAAAAAACATATTTAACTTTACTTGATAATTTCAATAAGTTGAATGACCATTTGAGAAATTGACTCTTAATAAATGGCAAGCATTCAATATTCTTAAAAGTTTCAACACAAAATGGGTTGACATTTTCATAATCCAGTATCAAAAGGGAAATTAGTTACCAAAAGAAATCAAGTTCGAGTTGCTAAGAATACTTTCTGCAGTTTAAATTAAAACAAATATCATAGGCTTCACATCAGTTTTCTCAGTATCAGCGAAAATACATGATATTCATCAAGAAACCCGTCACAGTGTTATTTTCCTACTGGAAACGAATGCATGAGGAGCAAAACTAGAATGGCTGGGGGTTGAAGGGGGGCCATGAATTAAGATGCAATTTATCACAATATGAGAGTACCTATGGGTCTTCAAAAATTGGCCAAGAATTTTGTCAAAAATGAAAAATTGTTCATGTTGTTGAACCTTTTGTGCACCTTCACACCATAGGAATCCCAAAAGATTATCAATGATGAGAGCCTGATTGATTCATTTCTGAGGACTCTGAATTGGAAACAGATACTTGATTTGGAATTGCAGCACAAAATCATGACCACAACCAGATGTAATTTCAGCCTTCACCATCTTCTTAATTTATGATTTACTAATGCCCTGCATCAACTTTATCTACTCAACCCAAGATGCACCCAAGACCTTAGCCATGAAGGCATATCTGTCTGCGGCTTCATCAATCTGCAATACAGATTACATTCAATAGTGACTCTCAATTGAAGCAGGCCCAAAATGATAACTAGTGAAGAACTTACCACTTTTTGTGTTGGTCGTCCAGCTCCATGACCAGCCTTGCTTTCGATCCTACCAATGATGGGATTGGTCTGGGGACTCTTCTCCAAGCTTGTGCATAGGACATATTGCATGGTCTAAAGAAGACCATAATTAGCAAAATAGTTCACTTGAGAACAAGAAAACAAGATGTAAATCACAGAGAAATTAGCAGTAATGGAACTTTCTTTTTTGAAACAAAAAAATAAAATAAAAGAAAGTTCCACAACTGCTTAACTATGGATCACACGGGTCCACATTAATGCATGCTTCACATAAAAAGACAAGTTTAGTTATGAAAAAAGTAAATAGATAATTAAGTGTGTTTAGTATGAAGGAAAATGTTTTCCTATTTTTCCTTGTTTGGTTGCACTAAATATCTTGAAAAATATTTTCCTCAAAATAGGATAAAATGTTTTTGTTGTGCAGACTCTTCAAAATCCAGCTGCAACGGTGTCGTCACGACATGGGTGTGGGATCCGTACAGGATTTGGTCAATTTATCTTGGGTACTTCTATCAGATTTTAGGACCGAGAAATACAGATTGATTGGGTATTTGGTTTGAAGAGTGTGTGTATATATAACTATAGTTATATACACACATTATATATATGTATAAATAGTTATATAAAGTATGAGAATGCTTTTCTATTACGCGAGACAAAATAAAATATTGGTGTTTATAAAGAATGAAGTTCTATTAGTTTTAGTTCAATAACTTTAACTAATCGAATGATATACTTTATAGTAATATACATCTATTGGCCGTATCCCAGCACCCGTGTCCACACTCGGATTCATACACCCAGAACCTAAAATTTATGTGATAAAGAGTCCAACCTCTAGATTCCGCACCCGAACCGAATAACCGCACCCGAATCCGAGCAACATAAATAGCAACATACCAACGCATCTCCAACCCACTCCTGGACTATCAGTCCACACCCCCCACCACCTACCCCACAAACCCACCTCCCCACCCCCACCACTTACCCCACAAACCCATTGGATGCAGATGCAATGGCAATAAAAAGGCTCATAGTTGGCTATGAAGAGGCAGCAGAAGGAGAAGAAGCAAGACTATTTATTTAGTGACCTAAACAACAACAAACATAGTGTGATCCCACAAGTGGAGTCTAGGGAGGGTAGAATGTACGCGGACCTTACCCCTACCTTTTGTGGGGTAGGGAGGCTGTTTCCGGTAGTACACCTCAAAGAATAAGATATTTATTTAGTGACCTACCGCCAATAATTTCAAAGAGTGTAGTGGCACCACTCGATCGTCATGATCTGCTGTCAATAGCATAGTGGACGGATATTGAGACTCTTGATTGTGAGATTGTTCCCATGGCCTTCTGACATTATGCAGTGGTGAGTACCTGAACACAAGATTTGAGTGAGAACGACAATCCAAGTACATTTTATGTCGCAGCTGGATAAAGGATAAGAAAATGTTAGGTCAATCAACAGAACATCGAGTGTCATTAGATGCAGACACGGAAAGGGGAAGAAAGAGAAGGGGAGGAAGCAAGAAGGAGAAGTATCAAATGTATGGTTGACTGGCACAGTTGCTCAGGTTGTCCTTATCTCATTCTCTTGTACACGGAATTTTGCAAATGGGGCTTCCTCCAAAAGTAATCTATCACCATACTGCTAGTTTTTCACCCTAGGAACTGCTGTCATATTTCTTTTCATTTTCCTTACATGCATGAATTGAAAAGCATATTAAGGGTGTGTTTGGTATGAAGGAAAATGTTTTCCATAGAAAATGTTTTCCAGGAAAATAAATGGTTTCTTACTTATTTTCTTGTGTTCGGTGTAAGCAAAAACTATTATCCTACAAGCATTTGTACATAATCTAGAAAAATACTATGGTGGTTGGGGGTGGATTGGGGGGGGGAGGGGGGGAGGGATGGGGGCTACAGGGGTAGGGTTGAAGATGAGGTGTGTTGGAGGGAATGCTACTTGTGGAACTTGTTTTCCCTACTTCCACTAGGGAAGTCATTTTCCGGAACTTATTTTCCTAGAGAAACTGTTTTCCAATAATTTCGACCAACCGAACATGAGAAAATTGACAAACATTTTTTGGAAAATATTTTCCTCCATACACACCTTAAGAGTATGTGAAGGATGCTTCAATGAGAGTTTGAAAACTCACCTTATTAGCCACTGAAACTCTTCCTCCTCCTCCGAGCAGCCATAATCAGAGGTCCACGCATGACCTAATGAGGAAGAGAATATAACTTGTAAAACGCAAAACAAATATGTAACACAGAAGGTGAGAACTCAGTCTATGATTATACACTACCTATGGTGAACTTGTGAAACCTAAGCATATCCATAACACCAACATGTGCAAGAGCACAGCCAAAGAGATCAGGTCTCTACAATTATGAAGTTTCCACAGTCAATCACTGATTTATCAGCAGAAGTAAGATAGTCATATTGAAGAAAAAGTTTAAGTACCTGATTGATGCAGGCTCCAACAAGAAGCCCACCATTGCTTCCACCTTCGATACACAACTTTTGGGGCCGAGTGTAACCAGCTTCCACCAGATACTCAGCAGCAGAAATGAAGTCGTCAAAGCAATTTTGCTTTTTGGAAAGGGAGCCAGCTTTATGCCAATCTTCTCCATATTCCCCGCCACCACGGATATTTGCAATGCAAAACACAACACCTAAATGCTTCGCAATCACAACACGACCAACAGAGAAGTATGGAGTAATACTAATATTGAATCCTCCATATCCATATAATAAACAAGGGTGTGATCCATCCAAGGAAATATCCTTTCCAGCCACTATGAACATAGGGATCTTGACACCGTTTTTACTGGGCACAAAAACCTGACCCCAACCAAGAAAGAAAAGGGGAAATCAGACAAAAGTAGTTGAAGAAAGAGACAGGTCATTCTTTTTCAAGAAGAAAAAAAAGTGAAACTCCTTGTTACTTTTATATGTTTTACATGGATCTTGCTGTGATGTTCACTGTGAGAGAAGCAATCTGATTTTATTTTATTTTTTGATACATAATAGAAGCAATCTGTAAAAGCTTTGTTTTCACTAAATTGCATTTGCCTCAGTGCACTCTCAGAGTAAGTACTTTATAACCAAAAGTAGAGGGATTCATCAGTCCACTGCAATGCCCAGAAGAATTCCTCGTCCCCTCAAAATGGATGACATGTTCAACCAATTTGTATGATTAAGTATTTTCCCCTTCACAGATTTGGAAAAAGTAGGTATTTGTCTTCTGTCAAGAACATTGGGCAGCTAATTACACCAAGTGAACTGAAGTATGGCAAAGAGATGCAGGAAGGTATGGTTCAAAATAAATTAATTTTAAAAGAAAATGAAAATATCAAATTTCAGAACTAATAATCTTGTAATTTTCCTATTCTGCAGGAGCCAAATGAGTGCGCATGAAAGTGTAAATCCTACTGTAGTTTAGACATTTCAGGTAAAACTAATTTGGAAAAATGGGTTGACAAAAATCATGGACAAAATTTTCAATTATAAAACCAGATCAGATGCGCCCACTACGGCCAGGACTAAATGTTGGTAGGTTTCAAGCATTATAAACAACACAAGCATAATTGTGACAAAGCTCAATTCACCTGATTAACTTGAAAATCAGTATGATCAAAGCCTGGGACAACAGTTTCTCGAAATACTTTCAGATTTGGAACCTCTGCTTGGAGATTACACTCATATATAATTCCAGGGATTAGGAAGTTTGAAAATCCAATAAAAATAGTGCCGTCTTTGCGGCGAGCAGAAATTCCAGAGACTGTGCCAATATCAATGGGAAAATGATGAAGCAGTGCTCCTGTTTTCAGATCTCTCAATTGCAAAACATTTTTCACGTCACTCAGGTAACTCACAACAAGTTGATTCTCATTGACAGCAACAGCTGATTCAAGCACATCCTTGTCATCCTCTGGGATGATATCAGACCAAGAACCAGGCTCCTTCAGATCTACTCTGACTAACTTGTACATGGGAGCATCCTTATTGGTCCGAAAAGTGAAGGCAGTGCCATCATTTCCAACATAGTCATAAGAGGCCTCAAAGTTATCAACAAGCTTGATAAAGGGTAGCAGCTCATTTCTCCCTTTATAACCTTCAATCCCATCAGCAAGTGCAGATAAATCACAGTAATAAACTTGGTTGACTGGATCACAGTTCTCGTATGTATACAGGAGAACATACTGTAAGAGAAATTAAACTTAGTGAGCAAACAATTTTTTTGGGAAGTTAGATTCTAGGGAAAAGGGCCACAAATACCCCTGAACTATTCGAAGTAGATCAAAGTTACCCTCCGTTACGTTTTTGGCTCAAAAATGCCCTCATCGTTACATTTTTGGCTCAAAAATGCCCTCTAACTAGCCAAATAGCTCAAAATACCCTGTACTAACGGTTGTTTCAAAACAAGGGAAAATAGACCGATTTTGCCCTTGTTCTTTTAAATTTTTTTGGGGTGAGGGCTGGGGGGTTGAATGTGTGAGACATATAATAACATAAGGAAATAAGTAGTACAAACACTTCGCTTTGAACTACTAAAAAACAATAACATATAACCTTTTTTCCTTCTAGTTCCGAACGCATTAGGTATGAGTTATTATTTCTGAACATAATATTATATACCTTTTCTTACATAATTACTTAAAATTTACTTTTTTACATTAATAATAATAGATTTATTTTAGTAACTCTAAGAATGATAGGATCAATGAAATCAAATTCAGTTATACTTTGGTACATTGCATAACTTATGGTAACTTTAAGACATCCCAAATGAAACAGTTGAGTAAATATTTAGTTGAAAATTAATACTGGTAATTGAACTTTATATAAAACATAAGATTGACATTGTTTAAAAATTGTAATTTAAAATAGTCAAAGTAATCTCATAATCTCCAATATAAGTTTTTGCTGAAGTCTTCACAATTAAGAGCATTTGTCCCGAACTTTAAATGAAGGGCAAAACTTCCCCATTTTCAATAGTTCAAGGGCAAAATGGGTCCATTTTCCCTAGTTTTGCAACAACAATTAGTAGGAAGGGTATTTTTGAGCTATTTGGATAGTTTGAGGGCAATTTTGAGACAAAAACGTAAAGACAAGGGCATCTTTGAGCCAAAAACATAACGAAGGGTAAATTTGATCAATTTCGAATAGTCAGGGGTATTTTTGGCCCTTTTCCCTAGATTTTATACATGATCCACCTTTTTTTCCTTTTGGATTGGATAAGTTAAAACCAAATTAAAACTTGTGAACAAATTAACTTCATAAATGAAAGAAAGACAAAAAGTAAACCTAAAAAAGGGAGTTGCTAATGAAGAGCTTCTAAGCATCCAATGGCTAAATTCTATCAATTTACAAAGCCTCACTTTATTCCAATTTATAATCACTAACATGGGAGGAAGTTTATCAAAAAAAATTCATCCGTCTCAATAATCCTAACAAAAAGCCTTTAAGAAAGTTACTCATTGACTACTAATAATCTATCATATTTTAGAACCTTCTCAGGAATTTCTCTCAATTTTTCTTCTTATAAGTACCATCCTTCTTTCCCGAAGTGCACACCTTTAGCGGCATAGAATAATATTTCATTAAATGGTAAGTAGGACACCTTATACTCTAGGCAAAACAACCCACTTTGAAGAAGCACATTACATCCGTGAGAGTGATACTTATCAATGTATCCCTGTTCCAAGTAATTTTGAATATATCTTTACCTTTCCCAAGACCCACGTCTATTTTACCAGCGTTTTAGAAGAAACAAAATATTTATAATACTTTGTAATTTGAAGGTTTTATAATTGTCAGACCACAATAATTATGCAACAGATTAGGAAATTCTATAGTAAACCTTTCCATCTTCTGTCACCGAAGCTGAACGCGTACACTTTGGATTTTCACGATCTTTCCAGCACAATATATCATTGGACTGATCAGTTCCCAAGCAATGATAATACACTTCATGGTGTAAATTGGCATGTGTCTCTGTCCCAGCATCCATACTTTCTCCATCTCTAAGAAGCAAGACACACTCCAAAATTTAGAATCACACAATTATGGAAGCCTCTTTATCTAGAAAAATGGACATATTTTTCAGAAATATATGTCATATTTATACCCTTACTATAAAACAGATTTAAGGTTCTGTTTGGATATTTATACCCTCTAAGAAGTAGGGGTAAGGTCTGCGTACACTCTACCCTCCCTAGACCCCACTAGTGGGATTACACTGGGTATGTTGTTGTTGTTATTGTTTGGATATTTATACCTTTGCAATGATAGCATACCATCAGATAGTAGCACAATATGTGTTACAACAAACCTATTGAGTTTATTGGAGAATTAGCCAGCAGATAACATTACATCAGATCAGATGATATAGGTGACATCACGTACTCAATTGGTATAGATCATCCGCCAGAGACATACAGAAATACGATTGTCAAATCACACTTGTATATGAAACAGATTTATAATGAGAATTTAACTTTCAGTACTCACTTGGGCGCTGGATAACGGCTGTAGAAAAACCCTTTGCTATCATGGGTCCAGCTAGCATCAGAAAACTTAACCTGTGAGGAAACAGTTACATACACAATGAGGAATAAAGAACTTAACTATGTCCACCATAATCAAAATTGATCATCTTTTCAAAGACTTACCCATGACACTACATCAGACTCGACGCTCTTATGATCAACCCTCATAACTTTGATAGTCACCCAATCACTACCGCTGGAATTAATACCATATGCCAAGTACTTAGCATCCTCACTAATAGAATAAATACTCAATGCAATTGTCCCGTCCTCACTAAGTGTGTTCGGATCAAGCAAAACCTCTGGTTCTCCGTCCAAACTGTCCTAAAATCACCAAGCAATAAGAGACAGTCAATCAACTTATGCCTCAATTCCAGATCAGTTGGAGTTGGCTAAAACATTATCATTTTCTCTATTTTAATGGAAACGACCGAAACAAAAAGAGGGAATAAAAATAGAATCTTTGCAGACCTGCACATAAAGGACTTTTTGGGGTTGCAGCCCTGTATTGTGGAAGTAAAAGTACTTATCTCCCGCCCTAAAAGGGACTTCATATTTTGGAAAATCGTACAACTCCGTGATTTTTCCCCTTAGCTTTTCTCTAGTCTCACAAGTCTTGAGAACTGAATCCATTAGATTCACCTGCTTTTCCACAAACTCCTTCGTCTCCTCTGAGTCGGGATCCTCAAGCCTAATCAAAAGGTTCAAAACACAAAACGAATCAAAACAACAACAATAACAACAGCCTCTGCCACAGTCCCAAGTTAGTTGGGTAGACTATTTAAATCCTCCATTCCAGAACCATGTGGCAAAGAAAACACTAGCATAAATTGCTGTTGACTATGAAACCACGAACGAAGATCATGTAAGAAAGAGAGGCAAAAACATTTAGAGCTTGTATGTATATTGAGCTAATGACAATGTTCAAACACTCAATCTAAACTAGTGGAAGTGTATATATACTTCTGCATCTGTTCTGCTATATCGGAGCCAAGTCAAGAATTTATAAAAGTAAGACGCTAGCAAAAAAAATACTGGGATATGCTTTGCGATGATATAAAATAGAGAAGTAAAGTATATAGAGCATGCTCATTGAGCTGATTCTAATTAAACTGTACCATCGATAAGGATCAGGAATGTTAACCCCGTGATAGTTATCTATAACAGATTCATTACGGCGAACAATTGGGTAGGGCAGAGGCTCTTGGAGGGGGGACAGGGATCCCATTACAGATGAGGATGAGGCAAGCAAATGGGTAAGAAGATGTGAAGGGTTCTTGGGGTGTTCACGTTCTTTGTTGGGTTTTGGGACGAGGAAAGCAATGCGGGTAAGAGATTTGGGGGAATTAAGAGAGAAGCGAATGGCACGATGCAAATGCAATGAAAACATTGTGGGCTGACGACCCAAATAATGCGTCCCAATAGGCCTAAAAATGTTGCCACTTTGTGTGGATCATGTCATTTTCACTATCTTCCCTTGTTGCAAGGATTATATCAAGGCAATTATATGAACTGAAAGGTGCAAATATATTCCTTTTAGAATAAATATAACTCTGGTTAAAATATTAGTGCATTGTTACACAAATATACCTTTGATATTATATATATAGTGCAAATATATTTTTTTCACTGATAGAATTTTTTTTTTAAATCATTTAGTTTATTTAAATTTTAAAAAATGTCACATGATTTTGAAAAAAAAAGTAGTGCAAATATACTCTTTTCGCTGATAGAATTTTTTTTTAAAATCATTTAATTTATTTTAAATTTTAAAAAATGTCACGTGGCTTTGAAAAAAAAGTCTACTCATTTTTTTAGTAGAATTATTTTTTAAGCCACGTAGTAAAAATATTTCTGGTGGGTCAGCTCTGGTTTGATTAAAAAATATCTCGGTGACTTTAAAAAAATAAGTCTACCCATTTTTTTAACCGAACCAACACAACCCACTAGAGAAAAAATATCACGTGGCTTTAAAAAAATAATTCTACTGAAAATGAGAGGACTTTAAAGCTATGTGATATTTTTAATTAAAAATAAACTAAATGATTCTTTAAAAATATTTTATCAACAACAAAAGGGTTTATATGTACAACTTTTTTAACGAAAAGTTTATATGCTTTAAATCGCAAAATTAAGGATATATTTGCCCATTTTTCCCTTCTATCAAAATCCTTCAGCTTTTTAGCATAAAAATTAGAGGGCAGGACCTCTCAAGTGTTTTATTAGGGAATGGGACCCCCATTTTCTCTTTTCTTTTTTTTTTCATCACATAAAATACTAATACTACGATTATCTAGCACATGTAGGCTTCTTTGTATTTTTAAAAAAAACTTTGTGGCTCTCTTTAAACTTTTCAAAACAACTCTCTTTCTCTTTCTTTCCCTCTTTCTTCTTCGTTATTTTTCCCTATAGCTCCAACGACCTTCATCTTCCTCCTTCTCTCACTCCTCCATCTCCAAAATAGAATTAAAGGCGGCTAAGGGAGCAAAAAAAGCTATTTCGAGAGCCGCGATTTGAAGATTTCAGCTGAAGAACAGTTGCAGGTTTCAGAAGCCCTAATTTAGTCATATTCGGATTTTATTCGAGTTCAAAATGGTATTTTTAACGTCTTGTTTTGTGATTTTCTAAGTTTACAATCATGGTGAAGCCCTAATTTATTATTATTCTAATTGTTTTAGCTCCATGGTGTTTTGCATTCCCTATTCCTGATTCCATTCGAGTTCAAAATATTGTTTTTGATGTCTTATTTTTTTATTTTTCGAGTTTACAGTTATGGCGAAGCCCTATTCTTATTCCAATTTTATTATTGGATTTCATGGTATTTTGTTTTCTCCTCTGCGAAGATATCAATGCTTTATTCAAGATCTTTAACAGTCTTTTCGGAGCTATCGCCCAAATAAAAAAAAATAGTGTGGTAGGCTCTGTCCCTAGTCAAAATATCTAGTGAAATAACCTTCCATATTCTTTCTTCGGACCCTACTACTAAGAAGGATGTTCACTGCAACAAATATCGCCCATGCGTCTCCTGTAATGGTTGGGCTTGGCTCTGCTTGTCGGTTGTGCTTATTTATTGATTATTCTGAGTTTATAGTCATAGTGACAACTAAAGGACGTTCTGGATCACTTTGGAGAGTTGGTTACATGCCTTCTTCATTCAAAAAGAGGTTAAGAACATTGGTTATTGACCTAGATAAAGTTGAAGCCCAAAACAAACAACTAGACGAGTTAATTAATAGATGAAATGAAGAAAAGGCAGACTCTATTGATACAGTCGAGCAGATTGATGTATTTCGGGAAGGTAATAAAGACTGGAGAAGAGGAATCTGGCGAAGGTGAGGATCCGGAAGATGAGGAGGCCAATAACGATCGCCTATCAGTTCTTGAATATGTTAAGTCTGTGGATGTAGAAAAGTTGGAAAGGATCGGATTGAACTCGTGGCTACTGGAAAGAGTTCATTTCCTTTCCAAAATCATAATAAGGTCTATTATGAAGTCGTGGTTTGCCTTCAAAGATGAACTGCAAAAGCATAAACTTTTAAATTTATTTCATATCTCTTAAACTGGATCAATTCAGTGGACAATTAGTTCATTCGCTTCTTATATGTCAAATTAAGTAGTAGAAGAAAAGGCATGAGATGTGGTACATCATGTTGTTTTTTACTAAGGGAGATCGCATTGGTCACTGGGCTAAAATGTGAGGCCTTCCCTAACGAAGAGGAGTTGAATAAAGTCCATGAAAAAGGAGAGATTTCAATATTAAAGTTAAATCAAATTACAAGTGGGTTAACCAGGATGTGTTTGTGGAATGTCTGGAAAATAATGAGTTCTCCATGGTAGAGACGATGAATATGTCCTTGTGGTGGTTTCTTCACAACATTTTATTGGTGCATGATCGGTTCCAACTAACACACAAGTGCACCTGGTCGATAAGTAATAAGTAGAGTATCATTCACAACGAGAATTTAGTCGTTAACTTTTCTAACCAGATTAATAGTAAGAAAACCAATAGTTAGTATAATTAAATACAAGAAACTAATGAAATCAATAATATGATTTCGAAACGTTAGAGAAGAAAAATATCCTAGAGTCACGGGGAATTTATCCATTCATGTTGTGTATCTACTTGAGTTAGTTCGTTGAAAATCTAGTTTACTAGCCACATGTTTGATATTTCTTCGAACAAGATCTATCGTAGAACGACGTCTACCCAAACTACTGAAACATATATGTATCCATGATTGATACTAATAATAAGGATGCAGTTGTATCTTCTATACTTAAATAAGCAAGGCGAACAAAGTACAGGTCTACAACTAGCATGTACTTGCTAATTATAAATTTGTCAGCGACGCTACTCACTTTACATCTACCTCCAAAACAAACAAAAAGGACGACGAAATTTCTATATAAAGAAAGACGTGGACGGGAGAGTTTGGATTGAGGTCAATATGCTTAACACATCGTAGTTGGACAGCTTATCGAAGAGATGAGAGCCAGACAGATCGTCCGTCTAACGAACCAAACAAGTTCTACCTTATCCTACAATGCAAAATAGACCTCTCCGCAAGGACTCACAATCTAAATTCATAGATTGTATTCAAATAGTGATCAAGCAATTAAATAATTAAGCGCATGATAATATAAGTAAACTATTTAAATAAATAGATATCGATGATAATAAAAAATATGCTAACATCAAGTTTCAACTAACAACAATCATGAATAATCCCATAATCCTAGAATAATAAAAAAAAACTAGTCACTTATAATGTGGCAATTCACAATTTATCTTCAACTAAGTAAATAGAAGAAAGATATGATAAACTGTGTGAATTGTTTCTCCACAATGATTGCCTAGCCGTCATTGTGTTGTGCTCTTCTCCAAAATCTGAAAAGTACCAAAAAACATGTAGAATAGGTCTTTATAGTGTTTAGATTTTACAATGGGTTGTATCTATAAGTCACGTCTAAAACTGACTCGGATTGGCAGAAAAATTAAAAATCAAAAATACAAAGGCCACGTCGTGTAGGTTTGGCACCTAGCATATCATGCCCTAGTTAATTAGGGAGTACTATTTTCTGTAATTTTGAAAAGGCGCCTCACGTGGGGTGGGTATCTAGCACGTAATGTCTTTGTGTTTCATGCGACATTCACCTTTTCAACTCCTTTTAATGTGTACTTGGCACTGGGGTGTTTAGTTCATTTTGAATACTTCAAAATGTCTTTTACTCACACACACTTCAATATATTTCTCTTCTTTTTGCATCAAAACATAAGTTTCCCATTAAATCATCACCTAAACATAATAAACACACATATCAAATATAAAGTGTTCGAAATACATTTAAACACAAGAAAAGGGTAACAAATGAGAGGCATAAAGTGTCCAAAAACATGTACTTCTAGACATAGATCTAAACCCCACACCTAAACATTTGCTTGCCTCAAGCAACTCCTAGAATCTAACTTGCAACTAGGGCTGGCTAGTGGGTCGGGTCGGCCTGGTCCCGCCCTGACACTGCCCCGAACCCGACAATTTAAAAAAAATCGCGGTAACGGGACTCGAACCGGGACGGGACATGGTCTCGTCTCAACCCGTCCCGGCCCGCCTGTCCCGACCGGGTCCCGCCCGAAATCCCCCCTTTTGCAAAAATAGTCGTTGCACCAACGACTATTTTTGGCCTCCCCCAACCCCCTTAATATTTATTTTAACCCATAAGTTATTATATTTACACTTTAACCCAATTTTTTAACTATAAATACCTCATTTTCTCTTCATCTTTCTCACAAATCTTCCTACATCTCTCAATACTCAATCTATCTCTACATTGTCTACTAAATATTCAGTTTTATTTATTCATTTGGAAATTGGGAGTGAACTTGGCAACTAGCTTGAGGATCTTCCATCGAGCAAAGTTTCAATTTTCAACCTCTCGATTACACGTCGACATTATGTCGGCGTTTGGTACATTCGTTCCTTCATTAAATTATTATTGTTTGTTTATTTTATTTAGTGCACTTAATTTTATTTACTTTAATTATTTATTAGTATAATTATAAATTTATAATGGAAGGATTTAAACGTACGTTTACGGGTAGGGGTCACGCTTCTTCTAGTAGGGGAAACAAGGGCATGAGTCCTATTTCTAGATAGAATTTTATTCCTACACAGGATGATTTTGTTGATACTGAACATTTTCCTACAATACCATTAGATTTAGACGAGGAGCTATTTTCTGGAACTCAAGAAGACTTTAATTTAGACAATGATACACCCACTAATGTAGATGACAACACACCCACTAGTGCACCTTTAACTGAAATGCCTCATATTGCCCCTAGTATGAGATGAGGTCCAGCAAAACGAACATTAAAATCAGATGCATGGACATTTTTTTATAGGGACGTAGAGAATCAAGTAGCTAGATGTAAAATTTGTAAAGATGTTTTAAAATTTAAAACTGGAAAAGGTCACGGTGGGACGGGGGGTTTAATGAGACACGTAGCAAGGGCTCATCCAGTTAGGTATGCTCAATACGAGGCTTCAAAATCGGGTGCGCAAACGCCCGCTCCATCGGGACAAAGTTCACATACTGATACTGTCCCGGACCAAGTACATGGTCAAATTAACCCTATGATGGGGGGAATTGTAGGCCCTAAATACAATAAATATAGAGATAGGGAAGCAATAGCAAAATTAGTTGCTGTGGAGGGTTTGCCTTTTTCATTTCCTTCATCTCCCAGTTTTATTCATTACATTAGAGATATGTATAATCCTGCTTTTAACGGTTTTTCTAGATCAACGGTTAAGAGAGATGTATTTAAATTCGCACATGAATATCAACAGTATTTACGTTATTCATTATATCATTTTAATGGCAAAGTGGCTATCACGTCTGATATAGGCCGTAGTACTAACGGCCATGATTATTTAACGGTAACTTGTCATTGGATAGATTATAAATGGTCTATGCAAAAACGTATCTTAGCGTATAGATATATAGATGATAGGCACACTGGTACTTTTATTGCAGAAAATATTTATCAAGTGTGCGATTATTACGGAATAACCGATAAAATTATGACTATTACATTAGATAACGCTTCTTCTAACAATTAAGCTATAACAATTTTAAAAAATAGTTTAACTCCATCGTTTTCAGATCATTTTCATATAAAATGTGTGTGCCATATATATAACTTAATTGTAAATGATGATCTATCACTTTTTGAAGACATTCTTAGTAAAATACAATTTGCTATAAACTTTATTTTTAAAAATAATAGAATACAACGAAGAAAAGAATACAAAAAAAACTTGTCACGATTACCAACTACCTTATCGAAAAATTTCAGAAGAAGTACCCACTAGGTGAAATTCTTTATACGAGTAACTACTTGTTGCTTATGACAATAGAAAATCTATAACTTTATTTTTTAACTCTCATAATCAAAATTCAGATGATATGGTTGTAGATAGCGATTGGGGGAAAATTCCGAACTTATTGTATTTCTAGAGAAATTTTTTCAAGCAACAAAAGAATTTTTCGGTATATATTATCCTACTATTTCAACTATGTTGTTTTATATAGCTCTAATATTTTCATTACTTAATGAATATATGGATAAACCAGCTTATAAGACAACTATTGAAAAAATATTTATCAAAATAAAAAAATATTTTATTCTATTCCCACTATTTATATTATTGGTGATGTATTAAAATCCGACTATTAAAATAGACGGTTCTAAATCACTTATTGAAACTATTTACGATTGTATAGAAGTACTACCACCTCCAAGTCCCAAAAATCCAAATCACCCACCACCTATTGAACAAACTAAAGAAGAAGTGGTGTCTAGCGTAGAAGACCAATGCAAAAAAGTATATAGGTTTTACCAACAAGAAAGTGCTAGTAACCTATCGGCTTCCATACCATCTTCTTCTTCTTCAACACAACCTCACAAAAGACATGCTGTTTCTGCTGCTAGTATTGAAAGCCTTAGAAATAGAATGTGCGGCCGTACCTCTACTAACCAAATTAGCGAGTTTGATATTTTTGTTTTGCAGAGTTCTGTACCGTACCAAGCAGTTCTCAATGAAGAACGACATGAAGACTTGCTGAAATATTGGAGGGGGAATGAGAAGACCTTTCTGACACTTTCAATGATGGCATGAGATGTTTTGAACATTAAAGCGTCATCAACTGCGTCTGAAAGCGCTTTTTCTGCCGGCAGATATCAAATAGGAGACCACAGACACTCATTAGCAAGAGACAGCTCGGAGATTGTAGTATTATTCAGAGATTGGATAGGAGCGGAGCGGAGAAGGTGTGGTCAACGGAGATCAACGAAGAAGAAGACGAAAACTACAACGAAATCTTATCCGAAGGCGGTGGAAGCGACGTGGATCAATTTGACCAACAAATACCAATTCCAACCGAAGAACCACAAAAAATTATCAAGAAATTAGAACAGGTTTTTTTCAGAATGTAATTTTTTTAATTGCAGTTTTAGTATTTTACTATGTAATTTTCAACTTTTGAACAACACCACAAAATTGCAATTTTGACAATTGTATTTATATTACAAAAAAATCATATGTCTATTAAATAATATAAGAGGCACAAAAACAACATTGACATGTTTTTATTACACTATCTTGTTTAATTATTAAGTTTTTTAAATATATGTTATTTTTTAAATTAAGTGCCAAAAAAAAAAACCGCGGGATCCCGACTCGACCCGATTCCGATGGGATCGGGATCGGGGCGAGACTTCGGCAAATCCCGCCTGACCCGACCCGCCCCGATCCCTCCCTTTTCCCCGCCCCGACCCGATCTCGCCAAACTCGGCCCGCCGATCCCGAGCCCGGCCCACTGGCCACCCTTAGTTGCAACTGCTCAGGCCCACATCCAAAAGTCTCCTAAAACCCACGATATCAGTTTCAAGTTAGAGGCCTCATCTTTTGCTTAGGTATGTCTAGGGGTGGCTAACGGGCCGGGCCGGAACGAATCGGGGCGGATTTGGCCGGATCGGGTCGGGGCTGGATGTGGGGAGGGCGGGATCGGGTCGGGTCGGGACATGCGGGATCGGGTCGGGACATGCGGGATCGGGTCGGGACAAGCGGGATCCGCCGAAGTACCGTCCCGATCCCGATCCCGTTGGAATGGGGTCGGGGCGGGATCAGGTCTTGGCGGGATTTTTTTTTGCACTTAATTTAAAAAATAACATATATAAACAACTCAATAATTGAACAAGGTAGTATAATAAAAATATCCCAAGACTATTTTTGTGCCTCTTATATTATTTAATAGACATATGATTCTTTTTGTAATACAAATACAATTGTCAGAATTGTAATTTTGTGGTGTTGTTCAAAAGTTGTAAATTACATAGTAAAATTACAATTAAAAAAATTACATTTTGAAAAAATCATGTTCTAGTTTCTTATAAATTCCTGTGCTTCTTCGGTTGGAATAGGTATTTGTTAGTCAAATTACTTCACGTCGCTTCCACCACACTCAGATAAGATTTCGTTGTAGTTTTCGTCTTCTTCTTCGTTGATCTTCGGTTGACCGCACCTTCTTCGCTCCGCTCGTATCCAATCTCTGAATAATACTGCAATCTTCAAGCTGTCTCCGGCTATTGAGTGTTTGTGCTCTCCTATTTGATATTTGCCGGCAGAAAAAGCGCTTTCAGACGCCGTTGATGACGGTTGAATGTTCAAAACTAGCGGTGAGTGGGTCCGGGTACCCTAACATTTTTGAACTACCCGTACCCTACCCGGTTAAATATCAGTTCCTAAATTTACTACCCGGAACCTACCCGTAGCAATCATTACCCAGAACCTACCCGGACCCTGCGATTTTGAGTAGGTTCCCGGGTACCCTATAAATAAAAAAACATAGATTAAGCAACAATTTTTTAGCTTATGAGAATCAAAAAGAGTTATAAAATAATTTCATCCATTAATTTTTTAGCCTGTAATCGGAGTTTTTAATACC
Organism: Anisodus acutangulus; assembly: GCA_029783415.1. NCBI lineage: Eukaryota > Viridiplantae > Streptophyta > Magnoliopsida > Solanales > Solanaceae > Anisodus > Anisodus acutangulus. Next base: position 28,033,532 of record CM056507.1, on the reverse strand, counting down.
CTTATAAGAAGTTTTAGAAAACTTATTCATTGTAGAAAAGCTAATTCTGTAACCATAACCTAAAATTGTAAGCCAAATTTGACACTCAATTAATTGAACATGTTGATTTCAAAATAAATTTGGAAATATTTGAATTAAACTTATTTTCGTATTCATAAGCTCTTGGATACAAAATAAAAGCTTTATTACACTAGTAAATGCCTAAATTTCATCTTCACAACTACAAAAATATACACAAATTTTAAAAATAGATTTACATTTCAAATAAAAAAGCAATACAGATTGAAGATTAATTCGCCTGAAATTGAACAGAAGCATAGGATATTAAAAAGAAATTGAAGAGTTAGATATGAACCCATATGCATTTTATGAACGACGTGAACACAACCAAAGGAGAGAAAGAGGCAAAGGTGAAGCTTCAACGACGACAACGATGAAAGTACCTGAGAGAAAGCTTCAACGACGACGACGATGAAGCTCGGTGGTATAGCTAAAACGTCATTGTTATTGAGAGAGTTTTGGGTGCTTTCTCTTAGGGCACAAAGAGCATTCTAGAATAAAGGGGTGAAAAAACTTAAATATTTGCGTCTTGGGGTGGGGAAAATCAAAGTGCAGGCGTGAAACAAACAATTTTGGAGAAGTTAAAAGTTGTCCAAATGTTTCTCAAAAAAGTAAAAATATTTAATATTTTATAGGTTCCGGGTATCGGTTTCGGGTCCGGGTACCCTGTCTCTATTTGCCGGAACCGGACTCGACATTGATCGGTTCCTAATTTTACTAATCGGACCCTACTCGTTATTATAATATATCTACACGGAACCTACCCGTTAGTGTCGGTTCTTGTCGGGTATCTGGGTACCCTGTACCCGTGCTTACCCATATTCAAAACATCTCGGGCCATCATTGAAAGTGTCGGATAGGTCTTCTTATTCCCTCTCAAGTATTTCAGCAAGTCTTCACGTCCTTCTTCATTGAGAACTGTTTGGTACGGTACAGAACCCTGCAAAAAAAAATATCAAACTCGCTAATTTTGTTAGTAGCGTTAAGACCGCCCATTCTATTTTTGAGGCTTTCAATACTAGCCGCAGAAACATCATGTCTTTTGTGATGTTGTATTGAAGAAGAAGAAGATGGTATGGAAGCCGGTAGGTTGCTAGCACTTTGTTGTTGGTAAAACCTATATATTTTTTTGCATTCGTCTTCTACGCTAGACACCACTTCTTCTTTAGTTTGTTCAATAAGTGGTGGGTGATTTGGTTTTTTGGGACTTGGAGGTGGTAGTACTTCTATACAATTGTAAATAGTTTCAATAAGTGATTTAGGACCGTCTATTTTAATAGTCGGATTTTAATACATCACCAATAATATAAATAGTGGGAATAGAATAAAATATTTTTTTTATTTTGATAAATATTTTTTTAATAGTTGCCTTATAAGCGGATTTATCTATATATTCATTAAGTAATGAAAATATTAGAGCTATATAAAACAACATAGTTGAAATAGTAGGATAATATATACCGAAAATTTTTTTGTTGTTTGAAAAAATTTCTCTAGAAATACAATAAGTTCGGAATTTTTCCCCTAATCGCTATCTACAACCATATCAGTTGAATTTTGATTATGAGAGTTAAAAAATAAAGTTATAGATTTTCTATAGTCATAAGCAACAAGTAGTTGCTCATATAAAGATTTTCACCTAGTGGTACTTCTGAAATTTTTCTATAAGGTAGTTGGCAATCGTGACAAATTTTTTTATATTCTTTTTTCGTTGTATTCTATTAATTTTAAAAATAAAGTTTATAGCAAATTGTATTTTACTAAGAATGTCTTCAAAAAGTGGTAGACCATAATTTACAACTAAGTTATATATATGACACACACATTTTATATGAAAATGATCTGAAAAATATGGAGTTACTATTTTTTAAAATTGTAATAGCATAATTGTTAGAAGAAGTGTTATCTAATGTAATAGTCATAATTTTATCAGTTATTCCGTAATAATCGCACACTTGATAAATATTTTCTGTAATAAAAGCACCAGTGTGCCTATCATCTATATATCTATACGCTAAGATACATTTTTGCATAGACCATTTATAATCTATCCAATGATAGGTTACCGTTAAATAATCATGGTCGTTAGTACTACGGCCTATATCAGAAGTGAAAGCCACTTTGCCATTATAAAATGATATAATGAATAACGTAAATACTGTTGATATTCATCTGCAAATTTAAATACATCTCTCTTAACAGTTGGTCTAGAAAAACCGTTAAAAGCAAGATTATACATTTCTCTAATGTAATGAATAAAACCAGGAAATGAAGGAAATGAAAAAAGAAAACCCTCCACAACAACTAATTTTGCTATAGCTTCCCTATCTCTATGTTTATTGTAATTAGAGCCTACAATTCCCCCCGTCGTGAGGTTAATTTGACCATGTACTTGATCCGGGACAGTATGTGAACCTTGTCCCAATGGAGAAGGCGTTTGCGCACCCGATTTTGAAGCCTCGTATTGGGCATACCTAGCTGGATAAGCCCTTGCTCCGTGTCTCATTAAACCCCCCGTCCCACCGTCTTTACAAATTTTACATCTAGCTACTTGATTCTCTACGTCCCTATAAAAAAATGTCCATGCATCTAATTTTAATGGTCGTTTTGCTGGACTCGTCTCATATTAGGGGGAATATGAGGCATTTCAGTTGAAGGTGCACTAGTGGGTGTGTTGTCATCTACATTAGTGGGTGTATCATCGTCTAAATTAAAGTCTTCTTGAGTTCTAGAAAATAGCTCATCGTCTAAATCTAATGGTATTGTAGAAAAATGTTCAGTATCAACAAAATCATCCTGTGTAGGAATAGGATGATTAGAAGAAGTACCCTTGCCCTTGTTGCCCCTACTAGAAGAAGCCTGACCCCTACCCGTAAGCATACGTTTAAATCCTTCCATTATAAATTTATAATTATACTAATAAATAATTAAAGTAAATGAAATTAAGTACGTTAAATAAAATAAACAGACAATACTAATTTAATGAAGGAACGAATGTATCAAACGCCGACGTAACGTCGACGTGTAATCGAGAGGTTGAAAATTAAAACTTTGCTTAATGGAAGATCCTCAATCTAATTGCCAACTTCACTCCCAAATGAATAAATAAAATTCAATATTTAGTAGACAATGTAGACTTGTAGAGAGATAGATTGAGAGATTTAGAGAGATTGTAGGAAAATTTGTGAGAAAGATGAAGAGAAAATGAGGTATTTATAGTTGAGAAATTGAGTTAAAGTGTAAATATAATAACTTATGGGTTAAAAATAAATATTAAGGGGTAGGGGGTTAGGGGAGGGGGAGGCCAAAAATGGTCGTTGCACAAAGGTTAAAAAGTAAAATGGCCGTTGGTGCAACGACTATTTGTGCAATGAGGGGATTTAGGGCGGGATCGGGGGCGGGAACGTGACCGGGTCGGGCTTGGCGGGACTGGGGCGAGCCAGGACGGGTCGGGACGAGACCATGTCCCGTCCCGGTTCGAGTCCCGATACCGCAATTTTTTTTTTTAAAAAGTCGGGGTCGGGGCGGGGTCGGGGCGGGATCGGGGCGGTGTTGGCCAGTGGACCGGGCCGACCCGGCCCACTGGCCAGCCTTAGGTATATCTGAAACCCCAAGCCTTTGTGGTGATATGCCCCATCTTTTGCTTGCCATGCATGTGTTGGTTGCTTATTCTTTCTTCTATTTAGATTTTTCTTCTTCTCAACCTCCTGAAACCCCTTCTCTTTTTGACCTGCTGCTTTCATATTCTAGCAATTATCAGTTATATGCCCAAACTTCATGCACTCAGCACAAAACTTAGGCTTCCAATCATAGGTTACAGTTTGATGAAAGCACCCTTTGGGAGTTATAATCTCAATAGCATCAATGAGTGTTTGAGAAACATCAGCTTCAATCAGTATCCGAGCATAAGAAATCCCCTCCATATTTATAGTAAATTTATCAGTATAAAGAGGTCTCCTTATAGCACTAGCAACCTTACCAAGAGCGTCAACAAACTAGTAACCCACAGGCAGACCAAGGAATATGACCCACAGTGGGATGGTAGTCAAGCAATTAGGATAAAAAACAAAATCTACCTCCCAATTTTGAAGCACAAATGGTTTATTATAGAAATAGTAAGGTCCTGCCTCAATGACCGTTTTGCATTCTTCAATCGTATTGAATCTAAAGATGAAGTAGCCATCAGCATGTAGCAGAATCTGAGGCTTTGTTTCACAATTCCAAGTGTGTTCAACGTAGCTTTCCATTATTGTCAAATATGGCGTATCACCAATAACATAGCCAATTAATGCCGATTTCCAGTATTCCTCTTGTTCTTTTAGGTCATCTTCCACAATCGTTACATAGAATTTGCCATCTCAAGTACTAGGAAGTAAGTAAGAGAGAGCTTTACCTTTCTGAGCAATCCTATTCTCGCGATAATCTTTCTCCCCAATCGGAGTAGGTTGTGTTGAGGTAGCTGCTTCAGAGAACTGAAGCTTTCTCACTGCCGGATGACTTGCTACCATAGGGTTTCCATATTCTTCTAGCTGAATCGATTTCTGAGAGTCAGAATCTGATCCACTTTCTTTTGTGTGTTCCGCAATTGATTGAAATTGGGCTGGTAGAAAGCTACCAAATGTAAGAGAAGACAATCTACAGCTTACTCCGTCATCCAGAGTTACTAACTTCGCCATCGCATCAGTGCATTTTCCAGTGGTCGTCATGGTTGAATCCCTAATTCGGTGCAATTTAGCAATCTTCGCTAAAATGCACTGAGAGAGAGAGAGACCCGTCATGACTCTCGGCTTCCCAAATTTTGATTCAGATTTTGGATGTCGTGTTACTATTAAATATTTAAACTACTTATTAGAGGCCATTAAATTTCACGGATGAATCCAAACAGCCTATACTTGGAAAGCAAGAAATAAATAAAAATAATGTCAAGTGAGAAAACAAAAAAAATGTATGAATATTACAGTCATCCAATAAAAATATGAATAAATTCCTAAAGCATGAAAGTATTTTGCTGACCCCACACTTAGACAGTGCGTGCAATTGCCCCAAAATAGAAGAAAGAAATTGAATTTATTTATCGTTAAAATTGCAACGTTTCAATAGCCTCATGCTATTTAAAACATAACCAAAATGCTTAAAATATGAAGAAATTTGAATTTTTGAAAGTAAATCAAAATCATTTAATCGAAAACACTATTTTCAGGTTAAAATCATTTAAATAAGATTAAAATGAACTAATAATCAATTACCGTAATTAAACTTCTTCATTAAACAGAGAAGAATTATTATAATTGTAATTACAAATAATCTTAATTTTACACTTATGATATTTTCTCAACTAAATTGTCTTTTATGTGAATTGATTTTCAAAATTAACATAATTAATATGTAATTAATACTAAAAACGGTATATATAATATATTCAGTAGAAATTGAGTTTTGCCAAGTGAAATGGAAAATACCCTTGAGTAAGTATAAAATTATTTTTAAATTATAGAAAATAGCTATTTTGTTCTGTTTGAATTTGAAGAAGTCTAACTAATTAATTAAGACTTTTCAATCCTCCTACTCAAGGAAATACGACACAATTTCAAGAAGTTTCTCAAACCTTCTATTCAAGGAAATAACCTCCCCAAGAGTTCAATTCCTTGGTGATGGTAGTGAATCTATTAAACATCTTTTGAGTGGATTCTCCTTCATTCATCTTATACAACTTATATTGCCGATTTAACATGCAACCTTTGACTTTTGAACTAACTTTTCTCCTTGTGTATGGTCTGTAAGGTGTCCCACATTTTTTGACTGATTTACAAGAGGAGATTCTACTATATTCATCAGATCCAATGACACAAATAAGTAATTTCTTTGACTTGGCATACTTTTGTACTGCGTTGATGTCTTCATCATTATACTTCTCTCTTGCGTTGGGAACATTTTTCTTACCTTTATCATCAGTGATAATGGGAATTTTTGGACCTTCTTGGATAATATTTCATAGTTCTAGGTCATCTCTAGCAATACAATTTTACATCCTTGCCTTCCACCATGCATAATATTTTCTATTGAAGCATAATGGCATTGTGGTTGATTGTCCTTCTTGAACTCCTGGTGGTACAACCATCTTTTGTCTGTCAAGGTGTTAACCTCTTTGAAAGAATTGCTCTGATATCATTTGATTTACGCTGCCACCTATATACTAAAGAAGCAGGTTCTTCAGCCGCTAAACAAGAAGTAAATTATGGAATAACAAATCAACACAAAGATTTTTACGTGAAAAACTCCTTGCTCAAGAGGACAAAAATCAAGAACTATCTCCAACATGATTTTTCCAAATCTCTACTATAACTCGAGTAGTTATAAGGTTAAAAATCTTGTACACCTAAGAAATTGACCACTACAACACCTATCCCCTTCTACACTTCTCCTTTAAGTGTATCTAACTACTTCAAAAACTCTACCCAATCTAAGAAGTCCCTTACAACTCAAAATAACACCTAATACAAATTCTCTATGAATATAAACATTTACAATTTAAGACCAAAAGAATCTAACTGTTACCACTCAAAGAACCGTATGAATATATCTTGCCAGATATTAAATTCATGAGCTTGTACGGACAGAAGAGGTTACAAATTTAGTAGTAGCGATATTAAATGATGTGATGTGATATTTGTGTGATCGATGTCATGGCGCTGTACCGCAAATCTCTAAAGCCTAAATTCTCCAAACAAATAATTCTCTTCTTAAGATTGAGTATAGTAAGTTGTTTCCACCGACTAGTTTAAGTTGTTCATAAACGGAAATTATGTTGGATCAAAGTTGGTGACGTAGAGTCCTAGTTATGGTGAATGACGTTATTCCTAGTCATTGTTGTGCGTGATTGATAAGAATCCTTTATGGGACAAGGTCTTGAGTCCTTTATATTCTATAACTACTTCCATTTTATCCACATTCGAGGACGAACGTTCTATTTAATTGGTATCTGATGAAATGACCTACTTAGTTATTATGAACCTTCCATTTGATTTTCTGTCATATCCCTCATCCGGGCACTCGCTGGTGACTATTACACGTGTAAATTATGGGTAAAACAACTTTTACTATTCAGAAAAAAGACGTGCTTATTTGAAGAATTGTTGCAAAACAGTTTCCGCTCCAGTTGGGTAGTGTCTCCTAGTGAAATCGCGCCAGTGCATCCAGTCCACATTGACAGAAGTTTCATGTCTGTGTCTACGGAGTTATTTTCCGCTTCTATGCTGAGGTAATGTGGCAAGTGTCTGCACCTCAGCGATCTTCATTCCATGGAAGCGTGTCCGCACCTACAGGGTGGGGTCTTCAGGAGCGGAATCTTTGTCTGTTCAGTAGGATTAAAAGCCCTAAAATGATCTCATTTCTCCAAAATCATTTCCTTGGGAGTAGAGCTCATCTAAGAAGGGGATTTTGAGTATTCCACTATTGTTCTACATTGGATGTATAATTTCATCCCCTTTAATTATTTATTCTTAAGGTTTAATTTTATCATGTTTTAAGGTTTAATTTTATCATGGAAACTCTTTTTAATTTGGGGGAAAACCTAGGGTTTGTAAATTGGAGCTTTTCCTGAATCATGCAATTGAAGGTCTGATTGAGCTTAGGTTTCTAATTAACTTAAATATATGATTACCTATTATGTGTTTATGAGTTTTGGATAATAAAGTTTGGATTTTGATATCGTGGGCCCGAAGTTGGTTTGGGAAGTCTTGTTATGTTTAAGGACTACGTCCTTGTATTATATGTTAACTTTATTTTAATGAATAGTATATACGTATTAGACTACAACTACTATGAGGTGTTTCGAAAAGGCAAGACTTGTGTGAAAGGTGGATCATTCGTGGCTCCTGCTCGGCCCAAAGGTAGGCTATGATTTACTTTCACTAGACTCCGATAGAAGTACATAATTAGTTATAAATATTGAGGGGTATTAGGCGTATTTGGGGGTCCCACTCAGCCGGTTGTGATGAACGTTTGAGTAGGTACCAGTGTTGAACTGTGATAATGAGTGATTTGGGGAATCAACCTTATGTGGTTCCGACTGCTAATTGATTAGTCTTGTCACCATATGTGGGCTTGTCACCATATTTGTTGTTGTATGTTTATTCATCACACCTGCTTTTGATTTGTTATCCTGATTTGTACTTGGATTGTTATGCTGTTGAATTCTTGGAAGCATGTGATATTTATCTATATACTTGGTTTCATCTCATTACATCATGATTTCTTACCTTATATTGTCATTTGCATTCATATACTCATGGTTATAAGATATTGATATGAGAGTGGTATAGAAATGCTATGGGTCCAAGAGACCAGAAAAGTGAGAATACTTATGAGATTATGGTAACACTAAGATGATGATGATGATACACGAGGGGACGAGTTGCACGCCTGTAATAATTATTATTCACCCAAGAGCTGGGCTCCGATGAATTTTTTTGAAGGAATATATGGACTTCGATGGGTCCACTATGGGTGTGCATCTCATAATAAAAACTTGAGCGCCTGTATACTGGATGATAAAAGTACCTGATATATGTATTGCATTCATACCATATATACATTCATTCATACATTGATTTCTTATTGTGTGATAATGTGACATGGGTTGATTATTGGAACTTGGGTGATCCTTGATTAACTGGAATTGTATGATTGAACTGATTAGATTGGACTGAATTGGCTACCATGATTGGCTTATTTTCTGTGTATTGGACTGTGTGGTTACACCTTTATGTGTCTGAATACTCACTGTCTGACCTTATTGTGGTTGGTGGATTCTATTAGTCTATATGGTTTGATAGTTATCCCTGTTATTTGTTAAGAAGTCTAGTAGGGATTGTTAGATTGTTGTTGAGTAGTCTTTGCATGGTATGCCTTATGGGTGTGGAGTTTCTCGCTTAATAAGAGGCTGTATAATAAAGTAATGATCTATGATTTTCATCAAGAGCGTAACTGTATGAAGTCTAGTTGGGGGTTAATGACTAGAGACACTCAATAGAGTCAATGAACCAATGCGTGTTTGCTTATGCTTTATGTGATTATACTTAAGCTTAGGGACCGAAATTAGTAGGGTGTTAGTCGAGTGATTCTGTTTTTAAGGTAAACTATGGAATGTCAAAAGCACCGATACAATGAATTGAGTGTCAACATAATGCGTGTGTCAATTTGGAAGTTTGAGGTAAAATCTGTTACTTAGGATCTGTGAAGCTTTCCGTGTATTAAATGTTTTCGTGGTTGATAACTTTTTATGTGATTCTATGGTATTCCATGAAATTATGTGAGTTGGGTCTTTATATGATTGGTCAGTCTTATGTGGCTGTGAACTTTTACCTGATTTAGTGGATCTTCGTATGGACAAGTGAATTTATAAGCTATATGTGAACAATGTGAACTACTAGGCGTATTGAAATGTTAGTGTAAGACTATGTGGTGTCAACTTGATATCTATCTCTATTTGCGTATCTTCCGTCGTTGTCAACCTATGATGCTTACAGGGGTACATTGTGTACTTATACTATGCTTGTTGCATCTTTGTAGATGCATGTACTCGATCTATTAGGTTGTAGTTTGGAACACGAGAAGCTGAGACAGACCACTCATTCTATTGGCCTTAGTTTCCATCTTATTTAGACTATCTTCTTTATTTAGAGCAATGTTGTTGTATTTCTCCTTCATCTGTTGTATCTTAGAGTCCTTGTATAAGTTAGACCAGGTTTTAGGAAAAGAAGGTTGTTGTAAGAATCGGTTATTGAAGGTGTTTTAATGAAAACTGATATTTTATATTGTATTTTGTTCTCTTCCGCATTTTTTTAACCTTCTTGAAAAGTGTTTTGGGATTGGTTCGCTTATCAGGGGATTATGTAGGTGCAACCATGACGCTCGTGATTTGGGTCGTGATATATTTTGAGTTGACCACGATCAACATTAGGTCAAGAAGGTCCCATTTGGGTGTTTTGAGAGTTCGACAGATTCGTATGATATTTTGGACTTTTGCAAATTTTAGTTAGATTTTGATGAGTTCCAAATGGGTTTGGGTTGTATGACGTTTATTTTTGGTTTCGATGTCGTTTTGAGCCTAAATGGTACCATATTGGGAAAACGAGATTGGGTATGTGTTTCGATTGAATTGTTAGATCCGTATCATAATTTTGGAAATATAGCAACAAGAATCGTCGCGTTTTGACATCGTATGAGGGATATATGATCATATTACTAAAATTGTTGTTGCTGGTTTTGGTGTAAAGAAAAGGTTAACCTTCGCGATCACGACATGTGGCGTCACGATTGCGATGAAGGAACAATGCCTGGACAGTGTTCAAATTAGACAAATATGAAATATTTAGTATTTTGAGCATATTTTGAGTTTTAGAGCTTCGTTTGAAGTGATTTTCATGACGTTGTTCTCGTCTCAACGAGGGGGTAAGTATCAAACCTTTATTTTTGTGTTTCATAATAATTATTTTTGTTGGTTATCATTTTTATGCGTGTTTGGATTGTAGAAATTGGAGTTTTGAAACCATGGATTTGAGGATCAAGATGATGGCTTTTGAATTAGTTTTATGGATTTAGACTAATTAAGCTATGGGTAAACCAATTTTAAAATAAAATTTTAGTTTTGTATTTGGGGGCTCATGGTTACATTTATAGGGTCATTTTTGAGTTCCAAACTAAATTATAACATTATGGGTATCATTGGACTCATTTAACCTCATACAGTACTATTTTGACTATATTGAACTCGATTTTGCGATGAAATTATAGTTTTGCCCTTTGGAGCCCAGAATTGGTTTTTTGGGTGACTTTTTTTTACCCGAATTATTATCATAGCAATATGAGTATCTACGGACTCGTATACTTACGTAGATTACGTATTTGAACAGTTTGGGACATTCAGAGGTTTTGAAGAAGGGAAAGACCATGTGGTGAGCGCTTGAGCTTCAAACTTCAAATCAGGCAAATTGAGACTTTTCTTCACCTTAATTAAAGTGTCATGGTTGGTTTAAATGAACTGAATAAGAGGGAGTAATGGAGAAACTAAGGGGGTCCCAATACTTGTGAGGTGACAAGCACTTGTATCGGGTATCGGTGTCATGCTAAGGGAATTTATGTACTTTCAATTGTATAGTCCGGTCTGAATGCCATGCTTTGGGCATTAGCTGATAGATAGAATGATTTTGTGAATTATGATTGGGTATGAGACCCGTACTTTATGTCTCCATTATTATATGCTTGTCTTATTTGTGATTGTGTGTTACTCATCACTCTGTAATCTCCGTCTAAAAGAGGAAAAAAGCTAAATATTGAATCTTTATTGCTTATCTTGATTGTTAATTGTTATGCATGTCATATTCATGCTTTCATATGGAATTTCATGCATTTTAAACTTGAGGATACATATGTGGGGTCCGACGAGAAATAGTTCCCGATAGAGTGGTGCAATTGATATGAGCCCGATTGACTAGAGACAAGTATTATGTGCCTAAATTGGCTAAGTGATGCGATTGGTATGAGCCCCATTATAGAGATATGTATTTTGTGAGCCTAAATTGGCTAATTGATCGATTGATATGAGCCCGATTGGCTGGAGATAGGTACTGTGAGCCTAAATTGGCTAAGTGATGTGATTTAAAGCCTAATATTGGCTAGGAACTCGATGAGAAATTATTACGGGTGGCATATGGATCTCAGAGTCCCCAATGGGTCATGATTCATAGTATTTGAACGTGTGTATACCGGTGATGAAAAGTCCTTGCATTGCATAGCATTTGCATATCATATCATCTTATTAATATTTGACTTGAATGTTTTGCCTAAATTATTGATTGAATCATTCTTGGTTATTTGGATACTTAAACGGACTTGAGGACTTAGTAGCATTTTACTTTTAGGATTGAAACTTGTGATTATTTACTATGATGGACTAACCCTAGTTAATTGTTAAAGTAGTTTCGAAAGACCAACCCTCATGTCCGTTTTAGTTTAGAGTCGATCGACGATGCTACTAAGTACACGTTGATTCACATACTCACTCCATACTTGTACCTATTTTGTGTAGATTCAGTTTCTAGCACGAGCGGATCTCAAGACTACGCTGGTCATTGATGAGGACATTTGGAGGATTCAAGGTGAGCTACTAGTGTCACACCCCAACCTTGGGGTGTGGCTGGCACCCGACACCCTAAGGCCCGAGTGTACCAATTATAGTGTCTGAACAACATGACATAACATCTGGGACGACAAGGCCTCCCAATGAAAATAGTAAGAATGAATGTAACGACATCCTGAACACAGAAGAAGCCCAACATCAACAACAATATTTGTATACATAACTGAGGTCGACAAGGCCGCACAAAACATGTATACAACAACAACCCATAGTCTGCAAGCCTCTAAGAGTACTAATAAATATCATCAAGTCAGGACAAGGCCCCAATATACCCAAAAGAACCATATACATATGCAATAGTGCCTACTAGCTCTGTACAACAACTCCAGAGAAGTGGAGTGCGACTACTAGCAACTGAAAGTAGATATCCTACTGTGGAGATATGTCGGTCTGTCTATCTGTACCTACAGCCATGAAACACAATATCCTAGAAAGGGACGTCGGTATGAAAGAATGTACTGAATATATAAGGCATGTAAAACATATAAATAAGGAGTGCAATGCAAGATAAGGGTACATACGTCAACCTGAACTCAAAAAAAGGCCGCTGAGGGCATCCAACTGACATAACCATGAATATATGCATGTAAGTAAAATTGGGCCACTCTATTGGGCCATATAATATAGTATCAAACCTCTCTCTAGGGCAATCTCATCATAACCTACCCGGCCATATATGAATCTATAATGTCTACCTAACTGCAGTGGTGTGCACATACAAGTGCCTGCCCAACCATCTATAGCACGTCGCAAGTAAGAAAATCAATACATATATATATGTGCAATGCAAGACCTCATAATAGGACAGGGTGACCTAACATCATTAACCCCCGCCAATCATTAGGGAATCATATACAACGGACATTATAGTCCAATAAGAGTTCTCAGAGATTATTTGAATAACACGAGATATCGCAAGGTATGAATAGGACTTTTGACAAAGGATGCACAAGAATCATAAGCATAAAAGGGAAATGGAAACTTAAAGTAATCAAGTTATCAATAATTGATTCGTTCGACGACATCTTCATGTGTTTTATGGTAAACAAGATCATGCCAAAGAAAAGATAAGCCTTACATACCTTCTTGATTAGCTTATATAGATTCCAAGATTCCTTGAACGTTCTACACACGATTATATACATTATATAAATTATTGATATCAATAATGGATTCAAAATTCATAAGAAAACTCATTGAGGCTTTTGTCAAACACCTAATGTGCACAAGATTTATATGCTTTTCTACAAGGCAACCTACACATGTTTCAACACCATAACTTCTCCAACTACTTTTATTCATCTTCATAGTATAAACAACACCTTAATAATCTCATACCAAGCTTAATATTCCAATAAAATAGCCCAACACAACTTATCCTAGTTTTCAAGCTTACAAACTTATGTTCTATGGAACTCTCCAACAACCACATCATAAACACTTGAATAATCTTATATAACATGATGGAGGTAGGAAAACTTACCTTAATCTCCAAAGAACACTTAAATATCAGCTTACTTCACCACCAAGATGTCTCCAAAATTGTTGCAACAACGAAGAATATGATCAAATGGTGTTCACGGGATTCCTCACGTCGAACTTTAGTAGTTTATATTTTATTTTAGCTTAGGACCATTGGAGATCCTTAAGAAATGTTTTAATAGATGGCTAGGGTATAAAAATGAAGGAAATGATATTTTGATCATTCAAATGAGATATATAGAAGCTTAAAAATTTCTGCCAACTTAAAGGGAGTTGTCCAAGACCCTTATACGGACCGTATATCTGGTCCGTACCTCCTAAATAGGGAGTTATCCAAGACCCTTATCTAATAAAATCCACGTTGTCCGAATGGTATGGGCCTTACATAAATGCATGGTCCGTACCTTCCACCGTACAACACCACAATTTGTCAAAATTCATGAAACGTCTTCTCTTAGATTCGTTTAACTTTCATACTTTTTGATACTTCTCTAATCAGGTTTTAACTTGTTGTTATGATTTTGTAGAGTCTCATATATTCTCGGATAGTATAATTAATTGATGGCACGACATGTCAGAAAAAAATGAGGTGTAAGATCCTTCCCCCCTTAAGAACATTCTTCCACGAATGTTAGGGTAACATATCTTTAGGATTTCGATTCTTAAGGATTTTCTAGAAATTTTGGTAGAGTTTCCTCTGTAAACAGGACTAACCAAAACCTGTGAAGTAGCCCAAAACACATATCCATGCCATGCAGGGCCACAATAACTAAAACATAATAATATTGTCCTCAAAGGACCATCCATCTGATCAGAAATCAAAAGAGTTAACCATAACTCACCTCTGCTGTTGGAAACCTGGGTTGCAGCTGTCACATCTACCTCAATAACATTACCTAAACAAGATGTATGTAAGATACTACTGATAGATAGAATACAAATCCGAAAGTCATATTGCACGAGTGTCGATATAAACCTTAAGTCTAAAACAAATAGGGGTATCTGGACTTCATGTCCTCTTCAGCTTCCCATGTCATCTCCTCCACATTATTATTCCTCTAAAGCACCTTAACTGAGGCTACTTCATTGGTCCGCAATTTATGGAACTGATGATCTAAGGGGCTACATGAACTTATATGATAGATTCTCTGTGACCTGTACATCTCTTATATGGGTGATACGGGAAGGATTGCCTAAGAATTTTCGAAGCATAGATACATGGAATACTAGATAAACTATTTCCAACTCTGGGGGTAAGTCCAATTCGTAAGCAACTTGGCCGATTCTCTGAACGATCTTATATGGTCCGACGAATCTGAGGCTAAGCTTGCCCTTCTTGCCGAACCTCATCACGCCTTTCATAGGCTATACCTTCAGAAATACCTAATCACCAATAACAGATTCTAGGTCTCAGCGCCGATTATCTGAATAAAATTTCTTACAACTCTTAGCGGTTAACAATCGCTCCTGAATTAACTTCACCTTCTCAATTGCTTGTGTACCAAATTAGTCCCCAATAACTTTGTTTCACCAACTTTAAACCAGTCAATAAGAGATATGCATTTCCGTCCATACATGGATTCATATAGTGCCATTTTGATACTGGAATGATAGCTATTATTATAGACAAACTCAATAAGCGGCAGATGGTTCTCCCAATTTCCTTAGAAATACAAGACACAAGCTCGCATCATATCCTTGAGCGTTTAAATAGTACGCTCATCTTGTCCGTCTGTTTGTGGATGAAAATATGTGCTGAGATTAACTTGAGTACTCGAACCTTTCTGAAAGGATCTCCAGATGTTGACTATAGACTAGGCACCTCTGTCAGATATAATAGAAAATAGAACTACATGTAGCTGAACTATCTCCCTGACATATAATTTGGCATAATCCTCAGCCGAATAAGTGGTTCTAACATGTAGAAAATGAGATGACTTCGTAAGTTTGTCAATGATAATCCAAATGGAATCGAACTTCCGATGAGAAGTAGGTAACCCCGTAATGAAGTCCATATTAATCACTTCCCACTTCTATGTCAGAATCTCAATATTCTGAAGTAGTCCTCCTGGTTCTGATGTTAAACATTAACCTGTTGATAATTAAGATATTGAGTTATGAATTCTGTAATATTTTTCTTCATATCATTCCACCAATAAATCTGCTGAAGGTCATGGTACATCTTAGTAGAACCAGGATAGATAAAATATTCGAACTGTTGAATCTTTGTCATAATCTGCCTTCGGAGTCCTCAACATCAGTACACACAATCGACCTTTAACTGAGTACCCTATCGCTTGATAACTCAAATAACTGCTTATTTTGAAAAGGAACCCCTTCTCTTATCCTAACTAACTCTGGATCATCAAACTGCGTTACTTTTCCTTCTGCTACTAAGGATGACTCTGCAGTGTTCTGAAACTATATCACCTCCATCTCACGCATCAAGAAATCACAGACTCAAGCTGGCCAATCAACATAGATCTTTAGTCATCTCCGACTTATCAGCTTCTACGTGCCTATAACACTTCGTACCTTCAAACTAAGCCATGTTCATGATTTAGGAGTGTAGGAAAATAAGACGGGGAGTTTAAGTTAAACACTCAGTTTCAGTTCTGCAATCCCAGTTTTATGCCAATGTTTTACGGATAGTAGAAATGGGTACAGTCGTAAAAATGGGTTGTACAAATCATTGTTGAAATTGACAATGTACGGTAGGTTATATGGATCGTACATTTTGATCGTAAGGCCCCCCTCATCTTTTGGTAATCACTAGAAAGTCATACCTCTATGATGCTCATTTTATACGGACTATAAAAAATTGTACGGATTCAAATTGTACGAAAGTTATACGTACCGTACAATATGGCCATAAATCCCCCAATGACTAGAACAATATATATTGCGAACTTAGTTCTGAAAAATCAATTTTCTTATTTTCCAAGCCCTAGAACGAAGTTCTCTCCTCCCATCATCCTCATAACTCAAGGTAAGTCATTTACATGTATTTTCACGTGATTTAAATTAAGTATACTCAATTCAAAAGTGATATTCAATATTTCTAACCTAGGGTTTTCAAGAAAATCCAACCCAAGAGATTAAAGTTCAAGCTTTGGGTTTCTTTTTCAAAGTTCAGATTTTTATTACAAGTATTGGAGCGATTAAGGTATGTAAATCTTCTATCCACGTGTGGGAACATCATTAAACTTCCCCATGTTTCTTTTAATCTATGAAACACAAATTTTCTCAGACTTAAGGTTTTGTTCTAATTCATGATGACCATATATACACGTACAACTATATACCATGCTTATATCATATTTTCATTATTTATATTCATGGTACATCATTATGATTTATCATGAACCTGTCCGTAATCCATGAATACATGTTTTGAATTCCATGAGTTCCCGAATACAAGTCATGAATCTTTATTACTCAACCCATGAAAGTATACATGTTTTCGCACAAGTTATATTATGTATTTATATTCATGTTAATTTACATTTACAAATGTTGTTTACAAGTTATATTTATGAAATCCATGGGGTTATAAGCCAACTATATTCATGCTCATGTTTTGGGAGTTGCACATATTACCGAAAAGGTTTAATACCTGAAAATACATATGGCAACGTAGGATAAGGATCGCTCCACCCAGTTAGGATACTTCCTTCATGTTACGTACATCGGGTTATTGGATCCATTCATGTCATGTGTATGTCTCGTACCCCGGCAAGGTACGAGATGACTTAGCTGATCGGTCTTAAATCAGACGCCACATGATAGCGTGGTGATTTCATGTTGGTTATACTATTGCTCTCCATAGATATAAAGATATACAGACATAAAAAATTTATACATATTTTTACATTCATGTCAGATCATGTTCATGTTCATTTTTCAGTTTCAGTACCAGTTCCTATTATATTATGTGCATGTTTATTCTTTCAGTTGGTTTACATATAATACAATTCAAATATACTTACGTCCCTTTTTGCTCAGGGCCTGCACTTCATGGTGCGAGTACTAAGTTTCAGGACGACGAACCCACTTATTAGGACTTTATCAACATTTGCTATTGGTGAGCCCTATCTCATTCAGGGTGTTATATTTAATTACTTACATGTCATGCTTTACAATAGGGGTATGCCATGACCTTGTCCTGGTAAACAATTTTAGCAGTCAGACTCATGTCTAGAGGTTTCATAGACTAGCTTAGCATGTTATGTCAGTCATTCAGAATTATTATATTTTTAGACTATTTTCCGCTATGATATTTTCAAACTATTTTCAATATACATTTTTACATATTTTGTTATCATTATTATTTCATGTGGTTTAGTCGTTCACATGAAGTTAGGTATCGAGTGCCGTGTTTCTTCCAGGCCATGGCTCGGGGCATTACAAAACATGGTATAGAGCCTAGGTTCAAGTGTTTTAGGGACTCTATGAAAATGTGTCCAGTGTGGTCACTTTTATATGTGTGAGGCGCCCACACATGTAAACAATTGACCACCAAGACATCTAGGATTGTCTCACTTCTTTCATACTCTAGATCGTGCAGTTAGAGTTATACCTTCAGGACATTCTTCGAACTCGTGCATATTACGTATTTCATAAAATCCTGCTAAAATAAATTCAGCTACAAGGAAGAGGGCCACTACCAGTGCTGCTCAGGAAGAGAACACTCAGGCTCAGTGAGCCGACGTGGGAACAACACCCCCACCTGATACTAGGGGGCCTGTGGAGGTTCGTACAACAATTCAACCACCTAGTTCTACTGACCCAAATATTAGAGGAGCTATTTAGCTGCTCACCCAGATTGTGGCTGCACAAGCTCAACATCAGGGAATGGCTCTGAGTACGGGTACTAGTGGAGAGTCATCTGATTTTAGGACTTGGGAATTTCTGTGTATGGATCCTCCAGTGTTCACAGGGTCTAGTAAGATAGAGGATTGATGAAATTTCATTGACGGGCTTTAGAAGATTTTTCATGTTATGTATACTATTGAGTTAGAGGCAGTAGAGTTGGGGGCTTATCAGTTGTAGGATGTTGCTAATATGAGTTATTGAAACAGTCTCGAGGGGAAGATGTGTCTCCTGTGACTTGGGATGACTTTGCAGATGCTTTCATTGAACATTTCTTGCCATTAGAGGTCAGGGAGGCAAAGTCCATTGAATTCGAGGAGCTCAAGAAGAATGGTAGAGGTGTGCATGAGTACTACCTCCATTATTTTCGTTGGCTAAGTATGCTCAACACCTGGTTCCAATCATGAGGGCTATAATTAGGTGCTTTCTGTGCGGTCTTGACCTCTAATTGTTCGACGCTGGTAATATTTATGCTCAAAATAAGGAAATTCCTATTACCAAGATTGTTGCTTTTGTGCAAGGTAATGAGAGAAAAATGAAGGAAGAAGAAGCGTTACAGAATGAGAAAGAAAGGGAGTTTAATAAGAGGGTTAAGTCTTCAGCACACTTCAGTAATGGGGGAGGTGGAGGCAGAAAGTTCATTATAAGTAGGCCATCAGGACCCGTACCATCTTCAGCCAGTGCCCCGGTCACAAGGTTCAAGAATGATCAGAAGAGGTAGAACTTTAGAGCATCAGGCTCTCAGTCACAAGCCAATGTGAGTTAGAAGACCTTTGATAATCCAGTTTTCTATAAGTGTGGTAAGAGACGCACGAGAGAGTGTCGCATGGGTATGTATATATGTTATGGGTGTGGTCAGCAAAGCCACTTTTAGAGAGACTATCTATCAGCGAGGCAGGGTACATGAGGAAATGTGGCTTATTCCATAAATTCAGCAGTTCCTCGTAATTCACAGGCCTAATCAGGGTGTGGTACAACTAGGTCTGGTAACACACGCGGAGGTCCAAACCGCTTGTATCACTAGCAGGTCATCAGGATACAGAGGCTCAAGCAGATGTTGTCACAGGTATGCTAACCGTTTTCACTTTTGATATTTATGCCCTTATGGATCCTGGATCTACTCTACTTATGTAACCCTTTTTTTGCAAGTTTGTTTAGATAGAGCCAGAAAAGTTACATGAACCCTTCGAAGTATGCACTCCAATTGCTGAGTCAGTTATAAAAAGATGAGTATATAGGATTTGATGTAAGTACGAAAGGCTTTGAGTTGGTAAGTGGTTCGGGTCTTGGTGAGATTTGGGTTGACCCAAAATTAGGCAAGGAAGACAGGGTTTCTCGGGTTCTCGATAAGCCGAGATGTGGGGTGTTTGGCGATGATGTTGGGTAAATAGAGAAGGAGTTGGGTCAAGATGCTTTTTATGATGGTCACGGGTGGTATGAGGGTTGGGATAATGGTCGAGGTTTGGTGGTTTAGTGGTGGAAGGTTCGCGAAACAAAGGCGAAACTGTGAAGTTCTTGATTTCTCGGGTGGGATGAACAATGGGATGGTTGAAGGCCAATTAAGGCGGAATGACTTGAAGGCGTGTTAAGGCAATTTGGGAATGTGTCTCGAGGGTCTTGCGGGCCAGGTTGGTGGTGGTGGTTTGATGTTTTAGTGGTGTTAAGGTTGCGGAAACAACCTGAGATAGTGAGGGTCCGAGGGGGTGTCTTAGTAGGAACGTTGGTATGTTTGGTGGTGTTTGCGTGGGGCTAAGGATATGTGCGGATAGTGGCCTTTTGTGGAGATGTTTATAAAGTGTTGCGGGAGATAGAAATATGGAGAAAGAAGTAATTGGAACATGGATTGTATACGGATTGTTGGAAACAATCCGAGACACAAACCAAGTCATAATTCGGTCGATATGGGTCCTTGAATGGCAACACGAGGAGTTAATTGCTCATGTGGTCTCCAAGTATACTGTGATCAATTTCACAAGGATTAGGCTGAGATTGCTGACCGCGTGGATCAACAATAACCAAGGAAGGGTGATAAAAAATCTAAGAAAAGACGGGTGGTTCTCACGGAGAACCAAGCGACCCTCCCAGATGATCAACTAAGAAGTTCAATCTCGGATTGAAAGACTTATCAAAATGAGTAAACACTCAAGTTTTATATCAAACAACTCTACCTCTTTAAAAAGGCCTAATAGTCCCTTTTATAGTAGAGAAAGGACCATCCTAGAAGAAAACAAAAAGACACAAATTAAGACTTAGTTGACTAGGTGGGAAAAGGTGGAGGGGTCCTCGGCCGAGGGGAGCTTTACGTCCAAATACAATATTTTAGAATCTTCTTTGATGGCTTCCATATACGATTAGTTAGAACTTGAATGAGCTCCTTGGAGTGTGTTGAGATGCATGCCCCTTGGTCGATTGGTAAAGAGAACAACTAGGCCAACCCCTCGGCTGCACCAAAATGCGTCCTTGATGAAATACATACACACGGTTTGTCCATCTTGAATATCACCATGACCTTGGCTAATGTTTGAACTCTCGAAACAATCTTTTTTGTCTTTTATATCTCTTGGGTAGCTTAGATCAACATATGTCCCAAATTATTCCACAATCCACTTAGACACATCAAATTGTCTCTCGGGAACCACCGCTTCATCACCACTCGATGTTATCCTAGAAAGAAGATTCCAATAGCCATCCACTCTCGGTTCGCGCCTCAAGACCAATTTGAGAATCTTGTGATCGTAGACACTTATGAACCAAGTGTCACATCCTTCTTGGGCCAACATATACGGTAGTGGCACCAACACATTCCACGGTCTCCCCTTCTTTATCTCTTCCTCTCCTATTTTCCCCTCAATCAGGAGAGCCTCAGATTCGGCATTACATTCTCTTATGTATTAAAGTTTCATCATTCTTACTTGGCTAGGTGAAAGAGGTCATAAATGAAAGTCCCTACCATCCTTATGGATGGAATAGGTGTTGTCCTCCCCATCGTGCAATGTCCTTCGGTCGAATTGCCATGGCCTCCCCAACAATATGTGACACGCATCCATCGGAAGGACGTCGCACCATAATTCATCGACAATTCACCAATCCGGAAGTTGACACGGGCTTGAGTTGCTATGGTGACCCCATTTCCTTTATTGACCCATTGAAAATAGCAATGTCTAGGATGCATACGGATTGACGATTTCAACTTACCGATTATTCCGATGGAAATCAAGTTGGTAGTACTACCTCCATCGATAATCATATTGTATACTTTTTTCTTTTATCTTGAAACGGGTGTAGAATATCAGCTCCCTTTGCGATTATTCATGCTCCCCTGGTTGGCTATTCAATACATGTTGGAGTATCAAGCTCACACCGTCTTCCCTAACAGAATCACTGATTTTCTCCAAGTAGGAATCATAGATTTGATGGATAGGTGGTGATCTCCAGGGAGTTATTTCCCTATTATATGTAGCATCTCCCGTGAATGGTGGCATGATAACATCCGTACACACATCCTTCACCAATTCCTTCACGGTTCCCTTCTGGGTCGCATCACTAACCGTGTCTATTACGAGGTCGTCCTTTCCTATTAATGAGTTTAGAAGGCTCCCCTTCTTGGCTTATTCTTCTATATTTTGTGCATCGACTAATAAAGCCTCGGTTTTGCGCTTTATTTCGCTCATGATTCTCATATCCCTTACTTCACTAGGGGACATTGGCACCAACTGGATCATTTTGTTGTTCTTTCGAAAGGAATAAGTATTCCTTCCCTCATCATATTGTGCCTTTGTGTTGAGTTGCCATATTTGTCCTAGCAAAATATGGCATGCATCCATAGGGAGGATGTCAAACCAGACTTTATCTTCGTACACCCGAATTCGGAAGCTAATAAGATATAGTTAAATGATTCTTAGCTTTCCGTTCGGGTTCACCCATTGAAGATCCTAATGTTTTGGGTGGATGCGAATGAGCAACTTTAGTTTGGCTACCATTTCCTCAGAGGCCAAGTTAGCACAACTCTTTCCATCAATAATCATGTTACACACTCTTTCTTGTACTTTGCACCGTGTGTAAAAGAGTTGATCCCTTTGTGATTCCTTAGGCATTTCGTGTAGAACCTCCAACTCACGTTGGAGTACCAAGTCTTCATGCTTTAGGCTGTTTGGTACATGCTCGGATTTAGTGCAGTTACTCATGGTATGCCCGACAAGTTTCTTTCTGAAGGCTTGCACATATTTCGCAACTAACTCGGACATAACCCTCCTAAGTTCGTCGTTTAGATTGGACATAACGTTATTGCGTGGGACGGGAACGCATGGCTCTGATACCAATTTGATGTAAGTATGGAAGGATTTGAGTTGGTAAGTGGTTCGATTCTTGGTGAGATTCGGGTTGACCCGAAATTAGGCAATAAAGATGGGGTTTCTCGGTAAACCGAGATGTGGGGTGTTAGGCAATGATGTCAGGTAAATAGAGAAGTAGTCGGGTCAAGGCGCTTTGTGTGGTGGTCACGGGTGGTATGAGGGTTGGGATATTGGTCGGGGTTCGATAGTTTAGTGGTGGAAGGGTCGCGGCACAAAGCCGAAAAAGTGAGGTTCTTGATTTCTCAGGTGGGATGAACAATGGGATGGTTGAAGGCCAAATCGGGCGGAATGGATTGAAGGAGTGTTAAGGCAATTTGGGAATGTTTCTCGAGGGTCTTGAGGGATAGGATGGTGGTGGTAGTTTCGTGTTTTTGTGGTGTTAAGGTTGCGAAACAACCTGAGACAGTGAGGGTATGAGGGGGTGGCTCAGTAGGAACGTTGGTATATTTGGTGGTGTTTGCGGATAATGGCCTTTAGTGGAGATGTTTATAAAGTGTTGCGGGAGATAGAAATATGGAGAAAGAAGTAATTGGAACACGAATTATATACGAATTATTGGAAACAATCAGAGACACAAACCAAGTCACAATTCGGTCGATATGGGTCCTTGAATGGTAACACGAGTAGTTAATTGCTCGTGTGGTCTCCAAGTATGTTGTGATCAATTTCACAAGGATTAGGATGATGTTTTTTGACTGTGTAGCTCATCACTAACCAAGTAAGGGTGATCGAAAACCTTAGAAAAGATGGGTGGTTCTCCCGTAGAACCAAACGACCCTCCCGGAGGATCAACTAAGAAGTCCAATCCCGTATTGAAAGACTTAGCAAAATGAGTAAACACTAAGTTTTATATCAAACAACTCTACGTCTTTACAATGGCTTAAGGGTCCCTTTTATAGTAGAGAAAGGACCATTCTACAAGGAAACCATATAGACACAAACTAAGACTTAGTCGACTAGGTGGGAAAATGGGAAGGGGAGGGGTCCTCGGCCGAGGGGAGCTTCACGTCCAAATACAATGTTTTAGAACTTTCTTTGATGGCTTCCATAGAAGGTTAGTTAGCACCTGAATGAGCTCCTTGGTGTGTGTTGAGATGCCTGCCCCTTGGTTGATTGATAAAGAGAACAACTAGGCCAACCCCTCGGCTTCACCAAAATGCGTCTTTGATGAAATACATACACACGGTTTGTCCATCTTGAAGATCACATCTCAACCTCTGAGATAAGGAGTTTCTTGGGTCTGGCAGGCTATTACATGTGCTTTGTAGAGGTTTTTTCCTCCATCACAGCTCTATTGACTAGATTAACTCAGAAGAAACTCAAATTTCAATGGTCTGATGCTTGTGAGCATTGTTTCAAAGAATAAAAAATAAGACTGGCTTCTGCCCTAATGTTAAAATTGGGATAGGATTCTATAGGATCTCCCCCCCTTCAAAATCGGACGTGAAAGTTTCCTTTCATCCGGCTCAAGATGTTGCCAGTGTATTGTGATGCATTAGGAATTGGTCTCGGATGTGTTTTAATGCATCATGGTAAGGTTATAGCTTATGCATCCAGACATCTTAAGCGTCATCAAAAGAACTATCCAACTCACGATTTAGAATTGGCAGCCGTGATTTTTGCGCTCAAGATATGGCGCCACTACCTATATGGCGTTCACATTGATATTTTCACAGATCACAAGAGACTTCAGTAAATTTTTAAGCTGTGGGAGTTTAATCTTAGACAGAGAAGACGGCTTGAATTGATAAAGGATTATGATGTGAATGTTCTCTATCATCCGGAGAATGTAAATGTGTTAGCCGATGCTCTTAGTCGGTGGTGTATGGGAATCTTAGCTCATGTTAAATAAGAAAAGAGAACCACGATGAAGGAAATTCACCGACTAGACAGTGTAGGAGTTTGACTCATGGACTCTGAAGATGGTGGTATTTTTGTCTAGAACAACTCTGAATCCTCCTTAGTAGCCGAGGTGAAAGAGAAACAGTTTAATGATACCTATTTATTATAGCTGAAAGAGGGGATTCACTAGCATATTACTACGACTTTTGAACAAGAGGGAGATGATAGTATTTTGAGGTATCAAGGCAGGTTATGTGTCCCAGATGTGGATAGACTCAGAGAGCGGATCATGGCAGAATCACATAATTCCAGGTATTCTATTCACCCAAGTTCTACAAATATGTATCATGATCTTAAAGAGATTTATTGGTGAACATATATAAAGAGGAATGTGCTAGATTTTGTAGCCAAGTGTCCAAATTGTCAGTAGGTGAAAGCCGAGCATCAGAGGTTTAATGGATTGGCTCAGAATATGGATATTCCAGTGTGGAAATGAGAGATAATAAACATGGACTTCATAACAGGCCTACCTCCCTTATCCGAAAAGGCATGATTCAATTTGGGTGATTGTGGATTGCCCCACTAAATCAGCCAAGTCAAGACTACATATTCAGTAAAAGACTGTGCCAAGTTATATATCTGAGAAATTTTCAGGCTTTATGGGAACCCAATGTCCATTATTTCTAATCGTGGCAATCAATTTATAGTGAACTTTTGGAAGTCTTTCCAAAAACGATTGGGCACCAAGGTAAATCTCAGCATAACTTTTCATCCTCAGATAGATGGCCCAGGCAGAGTGTACTATTCAAACCCTCGAGGACATGTTGAGAGTATGTGTCCTTGATTTCAAAGGTGATTTGGATGATCAATTTTGCTCTCGTTGATTTTTCTTATAATAATAGTTATCATGCTAGCATCCAGATGGCACCATTCAAAGCTCTGTATGGGTGAAGGTGTAGATCGCCAATTTGTTGGTCCAAAGTTGGTGAAGCAGAATTGTTAGGACCAGACTCGGTCTATCAAGCTATGGAAAAAGTCAATTTGATTTAGGAGTGTTTGAAAATGACTTAGAGTCGCCAGAAGTCCTATTCAGATGTGAGGCATAGAGACTGGAGTTTCAGGTAGATGATTGGGTGTTTATGAACGTTTCACCTATGAAAGGTGTTATGAGGTTTGAAAATAAATGGAAACTCAGTCCCAAATATATCAAACCATACATGATCTTGCGAATAATTAGCCAAGTGCCTTATGAGCTTAAATTTCCACAAGATTTAAGTATTGTACACCCAGTGTTTCATGTATCTATATTGAGGATGTGTGTGGGAGTCCCATCGCTGGTCGTTCCAACTAAGTCCATCACAGTTAAGGATGGTCTGACCTATGAAGAGATCCCTATAACTATTCTGGATCATCAGGTTCGCAAGTTGAGAACTAAGGAAGTTGCCTCAGAGAAAGTGTTATGGAGAAGTCAGAAAGTTGAAGAGGCTACATGGGAAACCGAAGAGGACATGAAGTCCACATATCTGCACTTATTTGAGGCGCAAGAAGAAAGCGTACAAGGTAATACCTTCGGTATTTATGCCATGTACTGTGTATCCATGTCTAATATTTCACGTTCATGTATTCAGTACTCATGTCCCACACACCATGTTCATGTTTTCATGCAATCATGTCATTTAGTTCCCATGTTCCATGAAATGTTTCTTTATATTCATGTACTCATGCCATGCCCAGTCTTATTTTTAACCATGACCCATCATTCGAGGATGAATGATCCCAAGATCATACCTTCAAACTAAGCCATGTTCATGATTTAGTTGTTTAAAAAACCAAGACATGGAGTTAAGTTAAAAACACAATTTCAGTTCTGCAATCCTAGTTTTACGCCAAAGTTTTACGGATTGTAGAAATGGGTACGAACCATTGAAATGGGTATGGATCGTAGAAATCACCATCGAAATTGACAATGTATGGTAGGTTAGACGGACTGTATAAAAATATACGGACCGTACATTTTGATCATAGGGTCACCCTAAGCTTTTGGTAATCACTGAAAGTCATACCTCGATGATTGTCATTTTATACGGATAATACAAAATTGTATGGACTGTACCCCTTAACATAAAATTTATACGAACCGTACAATATGACCATAAATCCCCCCACGACAGAAACAATATATTGCAAACTTAGTTTTGAAAAATTAGTTTTCTTATTTTCCAAGCCCCAGAATGAAGTTCTCTCCTCCCATCAACCTCATAACTCAAGGTAAGCCATTTCCATGTATTTCCGTGTGATTCTAATCAAGTATACTCACTTCCTAAGTGAAATTCATTGTTTCTAACCTAGGGTTTTCAAGAAAACCCAACCCCAAGAGATTAAAGTTCAAGCTTTGGGTTTCTTCTTCAAAGTTTAGATTTTTATTACAAGTATTTAAGAGGCTACATGGCAAACCGAAGAGGACATGAAGTCCACATAGCTGCACTTACTTGAGGCGCAAGAGGAAAGCGTACAAGGTAATACCTTCGGTATTTATGCCATGTACTGTGTATCCATGTCTAATAATTCACGTTCATGTATTCAGTACTCATGTCCCACACACCCATGTTCATGTTTTCATGCAATCATGTCATTTAGTTCCCATGTTCCATGTTATGTTTCTTCTCATTCATGTACTCATGCCATGTCCAGTCTTATTTTTAACCATGACCCATCATTCGAGGATGAATGATCCCAAGATCGTACCTTCAAACTAAGCCATGTTCATGATTTAGGAGTTTAAAAAACCAAGACATGAAGTTAAGTTAAAACGCAATTTCAGTTCTGCAATCCTAGTTTTACGCCAAAGTTTTACGGATTGTAGAAATGGGTACGAACCATTGAAATGGGTATGGATCGTAGAAATCACCATCGAAATTGACAATGTATGGTAGGTTAGACGGACTGTATAAAATTATACAGACCGTACATTTTGATCATAGGGTCCCCCTAAGCTTTTGGTAATCACTGAAAGTCATACCTCGATGATTGTCATTTTATACGGATAATACAAAATTGTATGGACTGTACCCCTTAACATAAAATTTATATGGACCGTACAATAAGACTATAAATCCCCTCACGACAGAAATAACATATTGCAAACTTAGTTCTGAAAAATTAGTTTTCTTATTTTCCAAGCCCCAGAACGAAGTTCTCTCCTCCCACCAACCTCATAACTCAGCCATTTCCATGTATTTCCGTGTGATTCTAATGAAGTATACTCAATTCCTAAGTGAAATTCATTGTTTCTAACCTAGGGTTTTCAAGAAAACCCAATCCCAAGAGATTAAAGTTCAAGCTTTGGGTTTCTTCTTCAAAGTTTAGATTTTTATTACAAGTATTTAAGAGGCTACATGGCAAACCGAAGAGGACATGAAGTCCACATAGCTGCACTTACTTGAGGCGCAAGAGGAAAGCGTACAAGGTAATACCTTCGGTATTTATGCCATGTACTGTGTATCCATGTCTAATAATTCACGTTCATGTATTCAGTACTCATGTCCCACACACCCATGTTCATGTTTTCATGCAATCATGTCATTTAGTTCCCATGTTCCATGTTATGTTTCTTCTCATTCATGTACTCATGCCATGTCCAGTCTTATTTTTAACCATGACCCATCATTCGAGGATGAATGATCCCAAGATCGTACCTTCAAACTAAGCCATGTTCATGATTTAGGAGTTTAAAAACCAAGACATGAAGTTAAGTTAAAACGCATAATTTCAGTTCTGCAATCCTAGTTTTACGCCAAAGTTTTACGGATTGTAGAAATGGGTACGAACCATTGAAATGGGTATGGATCGTAGAAATCACCATCGAAATTGACAATGTATGGTAGGTTAGACGGACTGTATAAAATTATACAGACCGTACATTTTGATCATAGGGTCCCCCTAAGCTTTTGGTAATCACTGAAAGTCATACCTCGATGATTGTCATTTTATACGGATAATACAAAATTGTATGGACTGTACCCCTTAACATAAAATTTATATGGACCGTACAATAAGACTATAAATCCCCTCACGACAGAAATAACATATTGCAAACTTAGTTCTGAAAAATTAGTTTTCTTATTTTCCAAGCCCCAGAACGAAGTTCTCTCCTCCCACCAACCTCATAACTCAGCCATTTCCATGTATTTCCGTGTGATTCTAATGAAGTATACTCAATTCCTAAGTGAAATTCATTGTTTCTAACCTAGGGTTTTCAAGAAAACCCAATCCCAAGAGATTAAAGTTCAAGCTTTGGGTTTCTTCTTCAAAGTTTAGATTTTTATTACAAGTATTTAAGAGGCTACATGGCAAACCGAAGAGGACATGAAGTCCACATAGCTGCACTTACTTGAGGCGCAAGAGGAAAGCGTACAAGGTAATACCTTCGGTATTTATGCCATGTACTGTGTATCCATGTCTAATAATTCACGTTCATGTATTCAGTACTCATGTCCCACACACCCATGTTCATGTTTTCATGCAATCATGTCATTTAGTTCCCATGTTCCATGTTATGTTTCTTCTCATTCATGTACTCATGCCATGTCCAGTCTTATTTTTAACCATGACCCATCATTCGAGGATGAATGATCCCAAGATCGTACCTTCAAACTAAGCCATGTTCATGATTTAGGAGTTTAAAAAACCAAGACATGAAGTTAAGTTAAAACGCAATTTCAGTTCTGCAATCCTAGTTTTACGCCAAAGTTTTACGGATTGTAGAAATGGGTACGAACCATTGAAATGGGTATGGATCGTAGAAATCACCATCGAAATTGACAATGTATGGTAGGTTAGACGGACTGTATAAAATTATACAGACCGTACATTTTGATCATAGGGTCCCCCTAAGCTTTTGGTAATCACTGAAAGTCATACCTCGATGATTGTCATTTTATACGGATAATACAAAATTGTATGGACTGTACCCCTTAACATAAAATTTATATGGACCGTACAATAAGACTATAAATCCCCTCACGACAGAAATAACATATTGCAAACTTAGTTCTGAAAAATTAGTTTTCTTATTTTCCAAGCCCCAGAACGAAGTTCTCTCCTCCCACCAACCTCATAACTCAGCCATTTCCATGTATTTCCGTGTGATTCTAATGAAGTATACTCAATTCCTAAGTGAAATTCATTGTTTCTAACCTAGGGTTTTCAAGAAAACCCAATCCCAAGAGATTAAAGTTCAAGCTTTGGGTTTCTTATTCAAAGTTTAGATTTTTATTACAAGTATTGAAGCAATTAAGGTATTTAAAGCTTCTATCCATGTGTGGTAACATCATTGTTCTTGCCCATGTCACTTTTAATCCATTAAACACGAATTTCCATAGACCTAGAGTTTTGTTCTAATTCATGATGACCATATATACATGTACAACTATATACCATGCTTATATTATATTTTTATTATTTGTATTCATGATACATCATTATGATTTGTCATGAACCTGTCTGTAATCCATGAATACATGCTTTGAATTCCACGAGTTCCCGAATACAAGTCATGAATCATTATTACTCAATTCATGAAAGAATACATGATTTCTCACAAGTTATGTTATGTATTTATATTCATGTTAATTTACATTTACAAATCATGTTTGCACAAATTACTGAGAAGGTTTAATACATGAAACTACACATGCCAACGTAAGATAATGATCGTTCCACCATATTTTCAAAGCGAATATAATAGATGCTAACTCCATGTCATGAGTCAGATTATTCTGCTTTTGATTCCTCAACTGCCTTGAAGCATATGCGATAACCTTGCCATGCTACATTAGAACATAACCCTCTGAACCTTCTGGAAGTGCCAAAATAGGTGCTGAGGTTAACATGTCTTTCAACTCTTGAAAACTCTTTTCACAAGCATCTTTCCACCGAAACTTAGCTGCTTTATGTGTCAGCTTCATCAACGGAGCAACAATAGAGGAGAAGTTCTCCACGAATCTCTGATAATAACCTCCCAAGCCCATGGGACTATGCACCTCAGTAGGCGTTGTGGGCCTTGGCCAATTCTTCACTACCTAGATCTTCTGACTATCAACTTTAATGCCCTCATCTGATACTATATTCCCAAGAAAGGCCCCCGAATTCAACCATAACTCATTTGGAAAATTTGACATATAACTTACAATCTTGGAGCGTCAGTAACACCGCTCTCAAGTGACATGCATGGTCTTCTTCTGATTGAGAATACACCAGAATGTCATCTATAAATACGATTACAAAGATATCCAAAAATTACTTAAACACCTGATTCAAGGAACTCATAATGACCATATCTGGTCCCGAAAATGGTCTTTGGAATGTATTTCTCCTTAACCCTCAACTGATGGTACCCAGACCTAAGATCGATCTTGAAAAATTAATTAGCAGCTTGAAACTGATCAAACAAGTATCGACCCTGGGAAGCGGATATTTATTTTTGATAGTGACATTATTCAGTTGATAGTAATCAATAAACATCCTCAACATGCCATTTTTCTTACAAACAAATAATACAGGTGCGCCCATGGTGAAGTGATCAGTCTAATAAAGCCCTTTTCTAGAAAATCCTTCAACTGCGCTTTCAATGCTTTCAACTCAGTAGGGGTCATCTTATACAAGGGAATAGATATAGCTTGTCTATTGGAAATCACATTGATAGCAAAATCAAATTCCCGTTAGAGAGAAATGCCTGGATGTTCATCAGGGAATACATCAGGAAATTCATTAACAATAGGGACAACTGAAAAGTTGGAGGTTCTGCCTCCGCATTCTATACTCTAATCAAATGATAGATATACCCCTTCGAAATCATTTTCAGAGCCTTAAGGTAGGAAATATACCTCCCCTTATGCGCTAGAGCATTACACTTCCATTAAATAATAGGCTATCACATCCCAACATTTGAGGGTGTAGCCAGCACCCAGCACTCAATGGCCCTAGCGAAACAACCACAACACTGTAACATGTGTCATAATATTAGGACGGCAAGTTCACTAAACGACAATAATAATAACCAGACATGACAACCTGCAAGAAGAAGAAATCCAACAACCTATATATACATATACAAGGCTGACAAGGCTATAAAAAATTACATCGACTATGTAGAAGGCCGACAAGGCCAAACAAAACACATATATAAACTGACTGCAAGTCTACAAGCCTCTAAGAGTATTGTACAACGTCTATTGGTCGGGACAGGGATCCACCATACCCAAAACCATATATATATATATGCATATATACCTGTAGACTCAGAACCAGCAACTTTGGAGAAGTGGAGTGTGACACCCAACTGCTGATATCGGAATCCTACTGAGAAGACGCGCCGACCTGTCTATCTGCACTTGTGGGCATGAACACATCGCACAAAAATAGGCGTCAGTACGAAATATGTACCGAGTATGTAAGGAGATAAGCATAATCATAAATAATGTAATAACATGAGAAAGAGGTACATCGACAACGTGAAACTTAGAATAAGGACATTGCGGGAATTCAGAGAACACAATATTACTAAAAATGTATGAACGTAAAGTCATTCCTCACTGTGGAGACATACATCATATCATACAATAATAAATCCCTCCGCGGGGTGACCTCATCATAACTGCCTGGCTATATGGGATGAGGTAAACATCTGCTCAACTGATCAGTGGTATGCACAGCTACGTGCTTGCCCGACCATCTTGACACGGTGCGGTAATGAAATAAATACATGTATGTGCGAATCTACATGCCTGCCCGGCCGATTATAGCGCAACATGGTAATTAATATATATATATATATATATATATAAGTACAATGCAAGATCAACCTCAAAAGAGATATCATAGAAAGAGTTGGAGTGACCTATCATCGTTATACTGCGACATGAGTTATTATCGCTACTTTCATCATTTTTCAATTGGTAGAAAAACAAGATAACCGACATAGAGAACATGCAATAAATTTGATTTAGAATACACAAGAAGTAAGGTTCAGCTCAATCGGGTAAACCACTATCAACTCAAGTTTAGTAGGGACATTCCAATTGATAACCAAAGGGAATATCAAAACAGGGAAAGTACTTGACACAAATCATAAATGAAATAAAGATTAGTCAATCACAAGGAAGCATATTCATCTCATCTTTATCGGAAAATATATCAATGGAGCTTCTGTCATATATGAGTAATGGAAAAGAAATATAAGGATGCGAGAATATACTTTAATACATGCCATTCATGAGAAAAGGTAAGCTTACCCATTTGGAATACGGTCGACTCATGTTTAACGGAACCGTTTGAATCAATAAACAAGGAAACATGGAAATATTGGCAATACTTTAGTATAGGTCATATATGAAGTAGAGGGTAGCTCAATCATAAGAATATGACGACCTTATGTTTTCACGGAATGAATGTATCAATGAAACGTTCATCAAGTTCTAGTCATGCCACAAAAGAGAAGAGTAAGCCCTACATACCTCGTCGATGGAGCTATATACTTATCCCGAGTTCTTGAACACCTTACGAATGCCATCCTACATAATATGGACAGTTTGAGATCAATTTCGAGTTCTAGCTTATGGAAACTTTCATTTAAACATTTAATTGAGCAACTTGCAGGTGTAAGTTCGTAGGCCTTTTTGTAGCTTAATTTCCCGTAGAACGCTACCCTTTTTCTTTCCTTCTATTCCTACTTCTCATTAAAATCCCATCCATATCTCCACAACTTCAAACAATACATTAAAACAATATGAAAGATCCCACACAACTAGCTAAGTTCACAAGAGTTCACAAATATTCATAAGGACTTGTTCTAGGAAATTCTCCTTCCAATTTCTATGTAAAACACTTGTAGTATCTTAGGAGGATCATTAAGATGAGTAAATATACCTCAATTTATGAAAAACACCCCATCACCAATATTATTTAAAGTTGAGGAATCCTTCCAACAAGTGAAACGATGGGAAAACAACGATTCTACGAGTACCACATGATTTCTTATGTTGTAATCTTGTTTAACTCTTGGATTTGGTCTTCATTCATGGAGGAGAGTTTGAGGGAACGTTAGAGGTGTTTAGGGTTTTGAGTTTGGGAGAAATGAAACTTAATTCGTTTTGGGGCTTTATTATATGAGATGATTTAAGTTTCCACAGACCATGTCCTCTGCCCCGCGTCAGTTTGCACCCTTGGACGAAAATGTAAATATATCTCTACTCCGATGTCATATCGATGAACAGTTTGTTTAGTTGGAAAGAAAACTCCATGAAATTGAACGTAGATAGGTTATTCATCCCATAAACACATATATAACATCAGATATACCCCTACTAAGTTGGGTCAAAAATTTTGTTCGAAATTCAGCCTACCCTTCCCTGAGTTTTGATGAACTTAATTTTCTTTGATTGGTTTGACCCGAATTCTTATGAAACTTTCATAACACCTATTTAAACTTATTTTCATCCAAATATGAGGTCTTATCTTATCGAGCTTTACATTACTTTAGTTACAATGCATAAGAGTGCGAAAATACGGGGTGTATCATGGGCTCACCTGGAAAATTAAAATGAACAACTTTCCTCCAGCAATCCACGTTAGCATAACAAGAATCTAGCCAATACATACCCATAATAACATCGAAATCGACCATCTCCAATTCATTTAGGTCAGCTAAAGTATGCCGATCATAAATCATCATATTACAACCCCGATATACTCACCTAACTATCACGAACTCACCAACGGGCATAGGCACTTCAAATAACTTATGCAATAATTTAGGTTCTTTACCACACTTACCAACAACAAAGGGAGTAATATAAGAGAGAGTAGAACCTGCATGTATTATTGCATACACATTTAGAGAAAAGACATATAATATACATGTGAGCACATCAGGAGATGACTCTAGATACTGTTGACCCGATAATGCATAGATGTGGTTCTGATGATCGCCTAAGCTAGACGCTCCACCCCTACCTATACCTTTACCAGCCGACGTCTGCGTATCTTGCATAAAGGGCGTACAGATGAAGAAGAGGCAGCTATAGGTCATGTTGGCTGCATCATACCACCCATGCCTCTTATCGGACAAAACCATAAAATATGACCAGTTGGCCACACAAAAAACACACATCCAAACCTTGATGGAATTTTCTTGAATGAGCCCTACCACATCGATCACAATAATGCAATGAAAGTCTTATCTGACTAGACTCTCCTCTATACCGTGGGCCTAATGCCTGTGAACTCTGACCCTAACCAGATTAAGTGGTCTGATAATATCGCTAGCCTTGAAACTGTGGTGGCACACTGGCTGCCTCATAAGATGGGCACCTAGAAAATTATGGCCGAAACTCACCTGTATCACCCGTAAATCGGGCCCACTTATGCTGGCCCTTATCCCACTCTCAATCAACTCGCTGATGCCTTTTATGATCCTCCAAATTACGTGGATATGCTTGAATACGGGCGATAGTACATTCATTAACCAAATGCAGTCTCAAACCATTAACAAACCGATGTACTCGAGCACTCATATCAACTTGAATTATCGGAGCATACCTAGAAAATGAATTAAACTGCAAATTGTACTCTCGCACATTCATATTACCCTGCTCCAGACGTAATAACATATCCTGCTTGGCTCGTCAGAGCTTGACTAGCAGAAAATGTTGTAAGAAAGCCTAAAAAAACTCTCTCCATCATGATGGTGGGGTACAAGGTCCCCGAGTCTGCTCCCAAGTCTTATACTAGGTCACAAAATATCTCACAACCTACATAAAGCAAACTCTATTGACTCAGTATCCATAGCATGTCTTACCTGTAAAGTACGCTACATCTAGTCCAATAAGTCTTGTAGGTCTACATTCGGGCCTAACCTTGTGAATACCAGAGGATCCAGGTTGATAAAATCTCGAACTCTCGCACTGACTTCTCTATCGGAAGGACCAGTTGTCTGACACTGAGCCTGGGAGGCTACTAATCGAGTCAACAACTGTACGACACTCCGCATATTAAGGTCCTACTCAAGGGAAACCTGGGGAAGAACTGAAGGTACCTCTTCTCTCCTAGGATCCTTTGGAGGTGGTGGGGGTGGAGTCCCGGAGGCCTATGATATAGCCTCATCCCGATGCTCATGTTGCCTTGAGTCAACGGATGGTACCTGATTGGCACCCTCTCCCGTTTCCACATTTAACCTCTGAATAGTCATTTCTCGTCTAGTAGTAGGCATTGCTAAACATATAAACAAGATAAGGATTAGGAATTTAACACTTATGAATCGGCTCTATCACACAATCTAGATCAAGTAGGAAGGTATCCATCCTAAATGCCCTATAGCCTTCTGTGTATATGTGTGGTGCACAACAAATCCATAAATAAAAATCTACTAGACACGACTTGCAGACTCCCTATGATAGACCTGCTCTAATACCAAATTTGTCACACCCCAAACTTAGGGGTGGGGGGGAGGGGGGCACAGACACCCGAAGACCCGAGCATACACTCTGTAGTGTCTTAACAACATAACATAAGATCTGGGATAGTAAGGCCTCCCAATGAAAATAGTAAGAATGAATGTAATGATGTCCTGCACACAGAAGAACCCTAACAACAACAACAACATCTATATACATAAATGAGGATGACAAGGCCACACAAAATATATATACAACAACCCCTAGTCTACAAGCCTCTAAGAGTACTAGCATAAGTCATCAAGTCGGGAGAGGGCAATAATGCCTAGTGATTTTGTACAACAACTCTGGATAAGTGGAGTGCGACTACCAATATTTGAAAGCAGATATCCTACTGTGAAGGTACATCGGTTTGTTTATCTATACCTGCAAGCATGAAACATAGTGCTCTAGAAAGGGACGTCAGTACGAAAGAATGTACTTAATATATAAGGTAGGTAAAGCATATAAATAAGGAGTGTAATCCAAGATAAGGGTATAAAATTCAACCTGAACTCAGAAAATGGCCGCTAAGGGCATACAACTGACATAACCATGAATATATACATGTCAATAAAATCGGGCAACTCTATTGGGCCATATAGTATCATATCAAGCCTCTATGTGTGGAAATTTAATCATAACGTACCCGACCATATAGGACTTGGTAATATCTACCCAACTGTAGTGGTGTGTATATATAAGTTCCTGCCTAGCCATCTATAGCACAACGAGGTAAGAAAATAGATACATATATATATATATGTGTAATGCAATACCTCAGAATAGTAACATGAATAGGGCGAGATGACCTGACATCGTTAACCCCCGCCAATCATTATGAAATCATATACATCGGACGTTACAATCCAACAAGAGTTCTCAGAGATTATTTGAATAACATGATATATTTACAAGGTACGAATAGGACTTCTAACAAAGGATGCACAAGAATCATACGCATAAAAAGGAAATGGAAACTTAAAGTAATAAAGTTATCAAGAATGGATTCATTCAATGACATCTTCATGTTGTTTTGTTGTAAACAAGATCATGCCAAAGAAAGGATAAGCCTTACCTACCGCGTTTCTTTTCTTATATAGATTCCATGAGTCCTAGGACATTCTACACATGTTTATATACATCATATAAATGATTGATATCAATAACGAATTCAAAATTTATAAGAAAACTCATTGAGATGTTTTATCGAATATCTAACGTGCACAAGATTTATATGCTTTTATATAGGGCAACCTAAGCATGTTTCAACACCATAACTTTTCCAACTATTTTTCTTCATCTTCATAGTATAAACAACACCTTAATAATCACATACTAGCTTAAAATTCCACAAAAATATCCCAACACAACTTATCCTAGTTTTTAAGTTTACAAACTTATGTTCTATGGAACTTTCTCCATCAACCACATCTCAAACATTTGAATAATCTTAAAGAACATGAAGGAGGAAGGGTAACTTATCTTAATTCCCAAAGAACTTAAACTCTTAGCTTACTTCACCACCAAGATGTCTCCAAAATTATTGCAAGAAGGAATAACATAATCTAATAATGTTCACCGAATTCCTCACGTCGAAGTTGGGTAGTTTATCTTTAATTTTGGCTTAGGACCATTGGAGATCCTTAAGAAATGTTGTAAGATCTGTCAAGGGTTTATAAATGAAGGAAATGAAATGTTTGATCATTCAAATGAGATATATATATAGAAGCTGAAAATTTTCTGCCGACTTAAAGTATAGCCATTTGTACGGACCTTACATAATTTTATGGACTGTATCTTTGGTCCGTACCTCCCAAACAGGGAGTTCAGCAATCCCCGTAGCTGATACAGTCCCCCTTGGCCAAATTGTATGGGCCATACATAAATGTATGGTCCATACCTTGCACCATACAACACCACACTTTGTCACAATTCACGAAACATCTTCTCTTTGATTCTTTTAACTTTCATACTTTTCGATACTTCTCTAATCAGGTCTTAACTCGTAGTTATAATTCCTAGAGTCTCATATCTTCTCGGGATACTAGAATTAATCTATGGCATGATATTTCAAAAAACTATGAGGTGTAACATCTAACATGATCTATGGCGCCAGATTCTCCATCTGTCTTTACTTTCTATGTTTCCTATTTCTAGACAGTATTTAGGTTATATCCTAGACTTGTAAATTTATTTTAGAAAGTTCTTATACTAGTGAAACTAGGTTTTGGGGGTTGTAATACTTATTTCATATTTTTATGATTATAAAACTTATTAAGACTTTAAATTGACTTGTTTGCTTGTTACACACATTTTTTCTTAATTAATTAACTTTAAATAGGTTGTGGGTTGCGTACGGACTTGGTGAGAGTTAGTGCCATCACGGTTTATTAAATTGGATCGTGACAAATTGGTATTAGAGCTTTAGGTTCACCGGTCTCACAACTACATCAACAATGTCTAGTAGAATCTTGCAGATTAGTACGATAAGCTCCATACTTATCTTCAAGAGGATACTGAACATTTAGGAAACTTCTATTCTTTCATTCCATATTGTGCATATGTGATTCGGTTTAAGGTCTAAACCTCTTTGTTTCACTCTCTCACTGATGGTAAGAACATGTTCTCGGGTTAGCATGATGAGCGACTGGATGTGATGTTCATGTTAAAGTAAGAGATGTGTCATCGTGATAGGGATGTGTGACCAAGTTCAAATTTCAGTGATGTTGTGAAGACTAGTTGAATGGGGTTGTGTTTTAGACCCTTTGGTTTGGTGATATCCTCTGGGAAATAAGAGTAATGTTGAGAAGGATTGTATTAACCTACACGTGTTCTACAACTAGTCGCTCGGAAGCTGGGAGAGTGTATCTATGACTTAAGGAGTAATGAAAAGGGAGTTGGCAATTTTAAGATGTATAGTTAGCGGAATGAATAGGTCATAAGCGTTGTGGCTTTACGCTTGAGAAGCTTGAGAATAACACAAGAATTTCTTGAGGTGAAATGAGATGGGACATGTACTAATATTATGAAGACGAAGTAAAACTTAGGAAAATTAGTTGCTCAAGCAAGAATAATAGTTGATGAGGTTATGAAGTGATGTTTCGGAAAGATATGAACATGAACAATGACCTTTTGTGATAAGGTATGAGGGAGTAGGACTTTGTATTGGGTGCATATGAAGATTCTTCAGCTACTTGACAAAAAAGATATAATGAAAGGAAATAGAATGGGTTATTCTTAGTTATAGTACGAGTACATGTGGCGGATGTTCTCATCTGACAAAAAGTTACTATGGATGATTGAATCTTGTAGGAATATTCGTGTATAGCATTTTAGTAAAGGTCGTATTTGCAAGTTCTCTTGATATCATGTGGTATGGTTACAAGAAAGAGTGATTTTGAACTATGAACTTGTTGATTTTGTGAGACTACTCTGTTTATGAAGTGAATGCTAAATGAACATGAATTGATCGGCAAATTTAACTATAGGCTTCTGGGGAAAACAATATTCGACTAATAGAAATGGCTCTAGCGATGGATGAGTGGTGAAGATTTAGTTACTTAAAGAGTTATCGATTATTGCGCCTAATTTGGATAAAACAATATGGATATTGTATATATGATACATTTGGATTAGAGGAATGTTTAGTTTTATGGTTTGGTTGAGGCAAGAAAAACTTTCAGATGCTCAAGATTATGGCTTACTACTACCTCTATGATTGGATTAGTTATTCTTCAAGATGTATGATATTTCGATCTACCCCACAAGTGGGTTTGAGTATTTTTTAATAGTGAAAAAGTGAGTTTGAATGGAATATGGTGACTGAGGAGTTATGATAGAGGCATCATACTACTGTTTTGGAGGTTTAAGGTTCATAAGACTTGAATTTGAAGCAGTGTGACAACTTGAATTACGTATGAGATATGATGTCATTAAACTATATCATTTAGATAGGGTGTAAAAGTGATAATTATGATTGAGTAGACCTGTCCATAGGGTCGGGGACCCGCCCGGCCCGGCCCGACCCGGCCCGAAAAAGCAGGCTGTGGTCGACTTTTAGCCGACGAGAGCCACTCGACGAGAGCCACTCGACCCGGCAGGTCGTGGTCGGGCCAGTCGAAAAAAATTACCCGTCCGACTGCCCGGCCCGACCCGACCCGACCCGACCTCGGCCCGACTCGACTCCGACCTCGGCCCGACCCGACCGCATATTTTTATTATAATTTATATTATTTTTCCTTCATTAATATTTATTTTGTACTTATATATATTTTTGTCATTAATAAGTGATATAATACCTGTTTATATATATATATATATATATATATATATATATATCTAATCTACATTTAGCTCGACATAAAATAAGATAAAAACGGTAGCTGATTATTAATTATATATTTATATTATTAGTCATTTTGTTAATATCATGGAAGCATAATGTAGGGAGATAAAGTAGTTGTAAATTGGTGAAACTTTAAATGGTCATAACTCTGCTCGAATGTCCGCTTTATCCAATTTTTGATTTTGCATATTTTTTGAGACAGGGACGGTCAAACCCCATAAGGCGGTTTACGCAGCCAATTTTTAGAAAACGTCAGTTTTCCAATCAATTTGTGTTTTTCCCCAAATCGATTTCCAATTCTCTTTTTCTTTAGTCAAGATTTCACGATATACAATACATTTCAACGTCGAAATTTCGTGGTAATGTAGGGGTGAATACCAATTTCAGTTTTGAAAATTCAATTTTAAAAAAAAAAAAATCTCGACCCGACCCGACCCGACCCGACCTCGGCCCGACCCCGACCGCCAAAAAAAAATCGTCGGGTCAGGGCCGACCCGTGACCCGTAGGGTCCCCGAAGGGTCAGGGCCAGGGTCGGAATTTTAAAAAAAATATAGGGTCAGGGTCGGGCAAGGAGGAAAAAAAAAGCCACCCGACCCGGCCCTGACCCGGCCCGACCCGACCTTTGGACAGGTCTATGATTGAGTAAGGAAGGCTATAGATAATTTGACTTAGAGTATGGCAAGTGTCAATGAGACTTTGCGGTTAAGGAATTGATGGTGAGATAACTTGTGCAGTACCAAGATGGGTAATTTTATGGAATCATTTAAAGGAAAAACTAGAGTTGATTGAAAAGAAGGAATCTCTACAAATGAAGGTTGAAGTCATAATTCTGAGATAAGACTATGTCCATGGTAGTAGACTATATCAAAATGTTAATCGTTAGATAGTATGGTTGAGTATTTCAAATACATATAACTTGAGAGTATTTATGTGTGGTAAGGAAAATGGATTGTAACATTTGATACTCTTGGATTTGCTAAAGACGTAATGAGGTATTGCACTCAGAGATTTTATGATTGTGAAGGGTGAAGTATGGGGCCATAGGCCTTACGTTGAAGTGTTCGAGGTGATTAACGAGTTTAGTGAAATTACAAGAAGGAAAGTTCGATGTAATTAGATTCTATGAATATTTAAAGTCATAAAGTATAGTTCATCGCTACTTGGTTGATGACTTGGGAACATTTTAGGTTTTGAGATTGGGAATGACAACATAAGGTTGGGTATTTAGGATTAATGGATTAGAATGGGTCACCACAGATTTATGGAAGGATTACTTTTCATTTTATGAAGATTTGAAAATAGTTTGGGTGATTATTGATGACATTTAGGGAATTATTCATTTTAAGCAGGCCAGGTCTGTTCATTTAAAGTTAGGTAGCTTATGGATATAGCACCAAATTATTTTTTGGTTATTCTAGTAATTCATTTCTAAATGATTGATGGATATCAGTTCAAAATAGAGGTATGACATGTTTATCGAGCGTTATTGGAGTTAATAAGGAGATTAGAAAATATTTTGTTGATGGTAGCTATACAGACACTTCTAATGGTCTACGTGGATACTTGGTGATGTTTTGGAGGAGGTCAAATGGATATAGGAAGTCTTTAGAGTGACCAGTTGATTTTTACAGATTTGGCACGGCAAGATACTACTTAGGAGATTGAATTGGACATGTCAAATATATATCCTAGCTTTCCAATAGTTTAGATACCTTCTTTCTATTTACAATTGAGGACGAACGTATGTTTAAGTGGTGGATGATGTAACGACCTGATCGGTCATTTTGAGAATCGATACTCGGTTTTGCATGTTGTCTATTCCAAAAACTCCATAATAATTCTTTTAACTTGCTTGCAAAATTCGAAGTCAAACAGATATTATTTGGTTCACTTTGGAAGAAGGTTTCATTTTAGAAATCCGGATATTTAATTATTTGAATTAATTGTTCATTCTAGAAAATTGTGCTTTGATTGGCCACCTGAAGATTTTGTTGGATTTGTAATATTATTTATGATAGTAGGAATTGACAAAACTAATTTTAGAGTTCGTTTGGTTAATTTTTGACAATTAAGTCGGTTTTAGAATTTAATATGTCAATTTATGGTGAAAAGATGGTCACTGGAAGCAATAAGACTCTAATTGGAAATATGTTGATCCGTTCGCTTCATATTGATGTTTATAACTTGTGCGGATAGATGACACAATTCTCGACGCTTCCGTATGATTTTGGGCAAGGAAAAGGATATTTTGGAAATCCTTAAGTTAAGAAATGAGAATGGTTGATGAAGTCAAAATCAGTGGTGAATGAGTCTTTATTGAAGTTTCATCGATTCCATTAGGCCCGAATGTGATTTATGACTTATTCGTTGGATCGGTTCCCGAGAGGTTCAGGTGTGATTTAGGTGGTTGGTTAAGAAACTAAATTTTGATATGATTTGGAGTTAACCTTGGTCAACATCGGGTCAAGACGGTCCCGTTTGGGTGTTTTGAGAGTTCGAGTAGCTTCGTATGATAATTTTGGGCTTATTCAAAAATTTTAGTTAGATTTCAATGAGTTTCGAATGAGTTTAGGTTGTATGGCATTTGTTTTTTGTTTTTATA
Source organism: Anisodus acutangulus (assembly GCA_029783415.1). Taxonomy (NCBI): domain Eukaryota; kingdom Viridiplantae; phylum Streptophyta; class Magnoliopsida; order Solanales; family Solanaceae; genus Anisodus; species Anisodus acutangulus. The sequence goes on along the minus strand of CM056507.1, from coordinate 27,990,285 downwards.
TCTTTTTACGCATAGATGGTACCATATTAGACAAACAAAATTTGATTTGTGTTTCGATTGAGCTATTAGATCCGTATCGTAATTATAGAACTATAACAATAAAAATCATCCCATTTTGAGATCGTATGAAGGAAATATGGTCATTTTACTAAAAACATTGTTGCTCATTTCTGGTGTAAAAAGAACTTGACCTTCGGGATCGCAACATGTGGCATCGCGATGGTGATGAAGGAATAATACCTGGACAATGTTTAAATTGGACAACTCCGAAATATTTAGTATTTTGAGCATATTTTGAGTTCTAGAGCTCCGTTTGAGGTAATTTTTGTAGTGTTGTTCTCGTCCCAACGAGTGGGTAAGTATCTAACCTTTGTTTTTGTGTTTCCCTATGACTATTTTCGTTGGTTATTGTTTATATCCGTGTTAGGATTGTAGAAATTGGGGTTTTGAACCCAAAAGTAGAAAAGTGGTAAATCATGCATTTGAGGATCAAAATGATGACTTTTTGAATGGATTTTCTGGATTTAGACCAATAAGTTATGAGTAAACTAATTCTCAAATAAAATTTCAGTTTTGTCCTTGGGGGCTTAAGGTTACTTTTTTCGGGTCATTTTCGGGTTTTGAACGAAATTATAGCTTTATGGATATCACTGGACTCGTCTAAGCTCATAGAGTACTATTTTTATTATGTTGAACTCGATTTTGTGATGAAATTATAATTTCGACCTTCAAAGCTCGGGATTGGTTGTTTGAGTAACGTTTTGGACCGGAATTATTATTATAGTAAAATGGTGTCTACAGATTCGTATACTTACGTATTTGACTAGTTTGGGATCGTTCAAAGGCTTTGAAGAAGGAAAAGGCCATGTGGTGAGCAGTTGAGCTTCGGACTTCAAATCAGGCAAGTTGAGAATTTTTTTCACCTTAATTAAAGCATCGTGGTTGGTATAAATGAACTAAATAAGAGGAGTAAAGGATAAACTCAGAGGGTATCGATACTTGTGAGGTGACAATAATTTGTCTCAGTACTAGTGCCATGCTAAGGGAATTTGTACTTTCAATTGTGTAGTCTAGTCTTAACGACATGCTTTGGCATTAGCTGATAGATAGAATGATTCTGTGAATTATGATTGCGGTATGAGGCATGTATTTTCTATGTCCATGATCATATGCTTGTCTTGTTTGTGATTGTGTGTTTCTCATCACTCTGTAATCTTCATCTAAAATAGGGGAAAAAAGCTAAATATTGAGTATTTATTGCTTAGTTTGGTTGTTTATTGTTGTGAATGACATATTCATGCTTTCATATGGTATATCATGCATTTTACACTTGAGGATACATATGTGAGGTCTGAGAAGAAATGGTTCCAGAAGAGTGACGCGGTTGATATGAGCCTAATTGGCTAGGTATTGTCAGCCTAAATTGGCTAAGTGATGCGATTGATATTAGCCTGATTGGTTAGAGATATATATTTTATGAGCCTAAATTGGCTAAGTTATGTAATTTATATGAGCCCGATTGGCTAGAGACAAGTATTGTGATCCTGAATTGTCTAAGTGATGTGATTGAAAGCCTAATATTAGCTAGGAACCCAATCGGAAATGCTTCTAGGTGGTATATAGACCTCGTGAATCCCTCATTGGTCACGATTCATAGTAATTGAATGTGTGTATTCCGGTGATGAAAAGGCCCTGCATTGCATAACATTTACATATTATATCATCTTATTAATATTTGACTTGGATTTGTTTCCTAAATTGTTTATTGAATCATTCTTACTTGGTTATTTGGCTACTTAAACGGACTTGAGGGCTTAGTAGCATTTTAATTTTAGGCTTGAAACTTGTGATTATTATTAATACTATGATGGACTCCGCAGTTAAGCGTGGAAGTAGTGTTTGAAAGACCAACCCTCATCTCTATTTTAGTTTAGGGTCGATCGATGCTGCTGCTGAGTACACGTTGATTTCTGTAATGACTTGTCTGGTTATTTTTAGCTATAGACCTCTATTTGACTATTCTACCCCTCTCGTAGACTCTATCTAGGATTTGTGATATGCAGGGATGGGTGGCACATATATCGAGGTCCATTTATATGAGTTTCGGATGAAAAATCCAAAATAAGAGAACTTTAGAGTTGGATACTTTGACTCAAGGTTGAGTTTTGACTTAAATGGGTTTGTTTCAGAGTTTCCTCGCTTCGGTAGTTTCGGAGGGTCATTTATGACTTAGTTATTTTTCGAGACAATCAGAATGTATTTTGTGGTCCTATTTGTGAAATTTGGATATTTGGTTATTTTGAGCCATTCTTTAGAAAAGTATGTCTTATCTCGGTTAAATGAGAAATCTGAGGGCGCGAGTGAGTTTATAACACTGTTTACCTTGGAAGAGCATGTCTGATTTGTGTCTGGGGGGGTCTCGGGTGTTTGGTGGAAGTTTGAGTTGAAATCTATTTTGTTGGTGTCTGGTGTCCGCCCCAGCGGTACAATTATCTGCTCCTGCGTATCCGCCTCTGTGGAGGTTGGCTCGCAGAAGCAGGTTATGAGATTTTATGGGAGTTTTGCCCCAGTGAGGGTCTTCACGTAGGGGCGAGTGCGCCTCTATGGGGTCATGTTCTATTTTAGCACAGAGGTGAGCTGTCAAGTGACTGCGCCTCAATGAGCCCTTTATCCGCCAGAGCGAGACCGCGCCTGCGGAGTCAATTATGCAGGAGCAGAATCGCTGTATCTGAAAAGTACATAAATTCCCTAGGTCAAAACACTTTCTCAAAATAACATCACCTCGATTCTAGAGCTGCCAAAGGGGGGATTCTTAAAGGTTGGGATTAAATTCTTCATTTGAGGTAAGATTCTTCATCCTTGTAATTGTATTTCATGTTTTAAGTCTCTAATGGTGGAATATAATGTATGTAAATTGGAGAAGATGAATTCTAGAGTTCATATTAGATTAAGAAAGGTTGAATCTTTGATTTAAGTGTATAATATGGTTTACTTTGTCTTCATATTGTAAACTAGCATTGGAATATGATAGACGATGATGTTGTAGCATTCAATTTGTGTATAGAAGCCCTTTCCAATTTGGGAAAATTCTAAGGTTTATAAATTAGGTATTTTCCTAGATTGTGCAATTGAATGTCCTAATGAGCTTAGATTTCCAATTAACTTAAGGATATGATTATCTAGTAAGTGTTTATGCTTATTGGGTAAAAACATTTTGATTTTGATATCGTGGGCCCATGGTTGGTTCTGGAAGTCTTGGTATGTTAAAAACTACATCCTTATATTATGTGATAGCTTTATTTTAACGTATAATATGTGTGTTTTAGACTTTGATTACCACGAGGCAATCCGGAAGGGCAAGGCTTGTGTGGAGGGTTGACTATTTTATGCTCCTGCTCAGCCCAGAGGTAGGCTACGATTTCCTTTCACTATACTCCAATAGAAGTATGTAATTAATTATAAATATTGAGGGATTTTGGACATGTTTGGCGGTCCCACTCAAATGATTGTGATGAACATTTGAGTGGGTACCGGTGTTGAACTGCGATGATGGGTGATTTAGAGAATCAATCATAAGCTAATTCTGACTGTTGATTAGGCTTGTCACCATTATGTGGGCTCGTCGCCATAATTGCTATTGTTGTGCTTATTCATCACACATGCTTTGATATGATATCCTGATTGTACTTGGATTATATGTTATTGAATTCTTGAAAGCATGTGATATGCATCTCTATACTTGATTGTATCTCATTACATCCTGATTCCTTTCCTTGTATTGTCATTTGCATTTATACACTCATGGTTCTGATGATATTGATATGACAGCGGTATGGAAATGTTGTAGGTCCAAAATACCGAAAAGATAAGGGCATTTATGAGATTATGGCAATATTAAGATGTGATGATGATGATGATGATGATATGCGGGGGACCGGGTTGCACGCCTGTAAAGAGTTGGGCTGCGATGAGAAATTCCGGAGAAGTATATGGACTTTGTGGGTCCCCCATGGGTGTGCTGTTCATAAAATTTGAAAGCTTGTATATTGGAAGATGAAAGGTACATGGCATATGCATTGTATTCATATCATACATACGTCATTAAATTGATTATATGTTGATGAATTAACTGTTGGATTGGTAATTGGTGACTTGATTGATTTATGGATAAATGAGGATTTAGAACTGATTATTAAGTACTTGAACACTGCTATTGAACCTTTCTGGAATTGGATAACTCTTATGAATATGAGGTCAGATGTGAAATTAGTGGCTTATTGTTTCAGTGAACCTACGTGACTTAATTGGATTATTAAACTATCTAGTATAGGATTTATCTAGTGTCAACTTGATATTTATCCTTTTTTACATATCTTCCATCGTTGTCGACCTATGACGCCAATGGGGGTACATTTGTGTACTCATGCTACACTTGCTACATTCTATTTCGATGCAGATAAAGCTTTTTCTACCAGTTCAGGACTTCGTGGTTGATTCTGAGCAGGCATATTTATAGTGTTCGAGGTGAGAATGTTTTCATTCAGCATTGTCCTGGATGCTCTTATCTCTATTTATATATTTTACGTGTTCCGGGAGACATTATCAGACTTGTTAGATCTTGTATCCGAATTTAGTGCTCTTGTATTATTGACCAGATTTTGGGGATTTAAAACTTATTATAAGATTTTTTCCAGCATTTATGTTATGATTTGACAATCTTATTAATTTTTGTGTTATTTTTGCCTTTCTTATTTTAATCGTGTTGTTAATTGAGAGTGGTTCGCCTACCGATGGAAAAAGTGTAGGTGTCACCACGATCTTTAAAAGGGTCGTGACAGTTTCCGTACTCACTCTACACTTGCTGCACCTTTTGTTTGCACATTCGGTTCGTAGCACGAGCGGATCTCGAAAATGTGTCAGTCGTTGAGGAGGCCATTCAGAGGATTTGGGGTGAGCTACTAGCATGATCCATGAAACATGATTCTCCAGCTGTCTTTACTTTATGTCTGTCCTATTTCTAGATTGTATTTGGGTTATATCCCATACTTGTATCTTTATTTTTGAATGTTCTTGTACTAGTTGCATCCGGTTTTGGGGGTTGTAATATTTATTGCATATTTTTATGATTATAAGACTTATTAAGACTTTAAATTGACTTATTTTCATGTTTTGCACTATTTTTCTTAAATAATTAAATGTAAATGATTGTGGTTGACTTACTGACTTGGTGGGAGTTAATTCCATCATGGCTTATTAAATTAGATCGTGACAGTATCAACCTTATATAAAAGCATATAGGAGGTATTTATGCTCAATTTACACTATTATGCATAATTATGTAATATTATACAAACTCATACAAAAATTGGGTCTCGTTTACTACAAACTTCAAGCACGAAACTTATTACGAATGTCTAATATTCATGAATAGCTTCAAATATTAATCACACATTCAAAATGACATCCTAACGAACCCCTATCATCAATTTGTCAAAAAAAAAAATTCAATACATTACAAAATTCATTTGTGAATTTTAAGCTTTCAAAAATTCCAACAATGGAATTTTAGATTTTTTAATTGATTCACCTAACAATGTGTAAATCTATGATGATAAACATGAATATCACTCTCAATTAGCTTTTAAACATAAAATATGGAAATCATAATCACAATGGAATTATTGCATTTTCCCCAAGTATTTCAAATTATATATAAAATAGGATAAGTAGTGTAAGATATAAAAATATGAGCTTACATTGGTTATGAGCTTGGTCCATGTGATAAAAAGTGTAAGAATCTACAAAAACACAAATTGTAAATATACTAGCATAAGAAGTTGGACTATACCATTGCTATAATCAAGATATCTAATCTTGTGCTACAAACATATCAATGACATGTTCAATTTTCATCTTAGACTTTGAACTTAAATTTTATAACTTATAAGAATTGATGATTTATTCTCCGTGTATAAACTAAATCTCTATATACAAAATAATCTACTATATAAAACAAACACAAACCAATATATAGTCTATTTATAATTTTGTTAAATTTAAATAAATAATTATTTCATAATAAATATTATATCTAAACACAGTTAATTAATACTCCCTCAGGATAAAAAATAGTGTTCACTTAGCCATTTGTACACCCCTTAAGAGAATATTAATTTTTATGCAAAAGTAGGTAATTTGCCTAAAATGTACCTAATTAAATACGTATTGAGATTTGATCACCTAACACATAATAAAGACAAATCTGAAAAAATAAGGTTAATTCTTTCTTGATTTGATAAGTGGATACTCTTTTTGAATCAAAATATAATTATTAAGTGAACACCTTTTTAAATTTAGTGGGAGTAGTAAATATTCCAATATTTGTATGCATCTATTTGAGGTAAGAGAATGAGACCATTTAGACGTAGCTTAAGCTAAGTATGCCCGAGTAGTCTTCATATTGGTTGATTTGAGGATTCGTTAGTTTTATACTAACAAGCAAGCTTCGGCGACCGCTCGACCTAGCGCGTTAGCCCCAATACTATAGGGAAGAGTAGAAGCTGATCATTGAATTAGAATTAGTAAGTTCAAAATGTGTACTTTCTTCGTCAATTTATGTACCATCATTTAAAGAGTACAAAGTTTAAAAGAAAAATAACTTTTTAAAACTTGTATTTTAAATTAAGTCTTAGACATTTTTGTGACTATAAATCATTCCATTAAAGGTGAAATCAAAATTTTAATGTAAAAAATATATATTATATTAAAAGCACAAACTCCTAAACTTAAAAGTTAAATTACTAAAATACCCTTCTAAATAAACAAAATAACTTATTTAAATAAAAAATGAACCTATTCTTTATGAAAAGGTGTTATCAATCTTAAAAGGTGTTTTCAATATTAAAGGGTACCTCTATTCTTGAAAAGGTACATTTATTATTTGTTGAATCTCTATAAATACCTATCATTCTTCATAGAAGATTTGCACCAAAATTTTTAATCTTGTCAGTCCACATAATACAAATCATAAATATTTGCGAAAGCCCATGCAATGTCACAAAATATATACAATTAGTGAATCTAATTGCAATGCCACTATCTTGAAAGGTTGCATTTACTCTTTTCTCTATCTCAAAGATTCTCTTTTACACCATTTGAAAAGATCTTTTCATCAGTAGCATTTTATATTAATCCCAACTTCATTTACTTTTTTAAATAGCAATATTCACTTGACCAATTCATTAGGCAATGGCTCCACGTATAATATTTTATACACAGAGACTTGGATGGGCCAAATATAAGTATTATGATTCTTAAATATCATAATTATTTATCCCAAGAGTTTCCAAAATCGTTGAAATACAAGTAAGTCCACAATCTCATATACGTAATTAGTTAATTTTTAAAATTTCAGAAAATAATTGTTGGAGATTGTATTCTGACATATATTTGTTTAGTTTAACTGATCATTTGTGATATCTTTATCTTTTCTCCTTTATTTCCATATAAAATGAGTTTAACATTTGAAGTCTTCGTCATACTTTTAAGTTATGATCATAGCTGGTAGATAAATTACTGTAAGTATCAAAAAAGTTAAGAGAATAACCTTATGTACTCAAGTTATTTAATCATTCATAAATGGGTCTTCTTTGAATATAAATCATAGATTCTATATATTGCAGTCATGCAATAAAGCGGTATTTGAACAATAAAAATTCTTATAATTACATTATAGATAACAAATATTTTTGTTAAGTTTATTTTTTTGTACATGTTTTTCATGATTTGCTATGTTTAATATTTTTACATTAGATGCAGCATAATCTTCTATCTCTCAGATACGATGTATAATTGTTTCCCTGTATAAACAAAATAGTGTGATCAGTAAAAATATTAAAGAAATTTAAAATATAAATAATTATTATTAACATTCGTACCTCGACTTGACTTTTGTTTAATTAAAAGATATCACATTACATATTATAGAACTACTGATAGCAATAATTAATATAAAAATGTATCAAAATAATAATTCTTTTAACTAAATAGATAATAACATAAAATTAACTAATTACACGTAGAGGGATTCTAGAAAGGGATGAGACTAGAGTCACCACCGAGCTTTACTAATTGGAGATATCATGAGGAAGGTCAGTGTGATAACAACAAGCTACCCAACAATCTGAGAAGTTCCATAACTATTCTTATTATCTTACTCCCATCATGGATAATTTTTATGTACTTAATGTAAAGGTAGAGAAGAGAACAAGCTCTCAATGAATTTGTAGAAAATTATGCAAGCTATGTACACATTTCCTTGATAAAATTAAAATTGTGTATTATGTAATTTAGAATACACGTATATCTATCTGTTAATGTTGAATTTTATCTTGTGACATTTGACACAACATATCTCCTGAAGTATTGATTTGAATGAATAAGAATGTTGGGACAAATGTGACATAACATTCGGACCAACATTTTCAGAACTGATTTTTCCTTACTTCACGTAATGATTACTATGTAGTAAATATGACTTGGCAAGATAAAAAGGAGTTGGTAAACACGTGTGAAGAACGAGTCAAGGCTGCTGCTTTTGGTGAGGAACAAGTCAAAGTTGTTAGAGGTTTTTGCTCCTTGATCGTTTCCAACAAATCCTACCAGCTGCACACCTTTCCCTCAACCTCCACAACCGATCGATGAGCCTTTCAAGGAAGACTCTCTACTATAAATAGAGAGTATACTACAGTGAATCGATATCCAGAATCAGAAAGCAGAAATACCAAGAGAGCTCTCAGAATTTCATCTCAAAAATCTGGATCACCAGTGTTGCCTGAGTGTGTTAACAACATTCTGTCCAACATTACAATTGTTGTTTAGATTCTATATTAGTTTTGTATGGAGCAATTGTAATGAGAGGTTGTCTATGTCTACTTAGTTAGTTTTTTCAGGCAGAAGTCATCTGCGACTTCAACTTTTAATTCCTTTCCATTTTATATTGTAAATCTGTAAAGAAAGGAATTTGTACTGTTGTATATAATATATATAAAATACATTTTGTCATTGACCATCATAAGTTATATAATATATATAACTTATGAAAATTTAAACCTTTATGTTCTTTAAATTCCGCTGCATTTACTCTTTGAAGTTTCTGTTTTGCTAAGTGTTGTTACTGGTGTCGGATGACATAATTGCCGACATTCAGAAACAGAATTGACATCTGATTTATTTCATCTCTTGTTTTTAGTTTTCATAACATTTGACACCCTTCAAGTGGTATCAGAGCTGACACTTAACAAAATAAGTGATTGGTCCTGTTGTCATAAGCTATGGATCTGGCAAATCCAATTATTGGTAGGCATCCTATTTTAGATGGATCTAATTATGCGTATTGGAAGATTCGCCAACATTCTCATATCAAATAAATTGATGTTAGGGCATGAAGATCTATAACCAATGGGTATGTTGTTCCAATGTTGCCACCGGATGAGGAAGGTAACATTCTTGTTTAACCTGAATTCGAATGGACTACAAAAGAAACTAATTATGTTAGCTTTAACGAAAAAGTCTTACATGCAATTTTTGGATGGGTTAATATGTATATGTTCAAACTCATTCAAAACTGCCCCACGACTAATGATGTATGAGATACTTTACAAATTCATTATGAAGGTAGCTCAAATGTCCGTCGAACAAAGCGACACATGCTCATTAGTAAATATGAATGTTTAAGGATGAAAGAAGCGGATGATGTTAAATCTTATTTTAAAGAGTTGATTGACATCTCAAATGAATCTCAAGTGCTTGGTGAACCATTAACCAACACTCAACTTATTGAAAAAGCTCTCTGTTCTCTTCCTGAAAAGTTCAATTTAAAGATTTGTGCTATTGAAGAAGCTCATAATCTTGCCATAATGGACCTTCATACCTTGATGAGCATTCTCAAAACTGATGACATGAACATTGAGAATCAAAAGGAATTGTATAAAAGCAGGAATGTGGCACTTCAAGTTCAATCATCGGAGAGTCAAATCGAAGAAGAGGATGAGAATCTTGAAGAGATTGGTGATAGTGCAAATGTTGCCTTACTACTCGATAATACAATTGGATGGTAAGGAAGCTCAACAATGAGAGAAATCAATATAAATCTAAAGAGCACCAAACCCAAGTCTTCAATCAAAATTCAACTAGATTCCTTCCAAATGTACAAAAAGGAAATCAACTAAGAAGAACCAACTCAGATCATACCAAATTTGATCTCAAACAACTTGAGTTCGTGCAGTGTCATACATGTTCGGATTGGGTCACTGTGCTAATAAATGTGCAAACACTCTTAGAAAATTTGGTAAGAACCTATGGGTTTCTCTTAGTTATGATGAAGGAGAAGATGTAGGAGATTGTGAAATTAAAACACAAGCAATGCTGGCTACTATTTTCGAACAGTCTCTATCGGATAATAACGATGTGTGGTTGTATTTCTGTTGATAAGACTGATTATATGGATTAATTTGAATGCAAAGATGATATGATTAATGAATTACAAAGTATTTGTAAGACTTAATCATAGAATCCAAGCAAATTAACAAAAAGGTAAAATCTTTAACTCATAAGAATTTAGTACTAAAAGGCACGATAACCCGACTTGAGGTTGCACTTACCAAAAAAGATATTGAATTTGGTAAGATCCGTGCAAAATTGGATTTAGCTGAAGCAACCTTCCATAAGCTCAATACGGGGACTTCGAAATTGAATGAGATACTCAATCTTAGCAAACCTTCACATGCAGGAATTGGGTACGAAAACTCTCTTAAAACCATATGCTCTAATCTCTTTGATAAAAATGAGAAAATATGCTTTGTAAAAGAAAAATGGATGAATAATAGGTTCTCATATATGTTAAAGATTATGAAGTTTGTGTGTCATCACTATAACACTCCTGGACACTTAAAACCATACTGTTTCAAATATCAAGATTCTGTAAGCAAAAATATTTCCTAAAATGTTGTCCAACATTCAGGATAACAATCGAAGCAACATTTCTGAGCCAAAAGGTAAAACATGTTTTAAGAGAGTTTGGGTTCCTAAAAAGGGTGTAACCTATAATGTTGCTATAACTGCATTAAGAACTAACATTTAGGTTCGTGGTACTTTGATAGTGGATGTTCTCTCCACATGACAGGTATAAAAGGTTTTCTAAAGAACTATGAGTCATTCAATGGAGGAAATGTGACTTATGGTAGAGGCAGTAAAAGCAAAATAATCAGAAAAGAGATCTTGGATGTTTCTGGTTTTCCAGCCTTAAGAAATGTCTTACACGTTGATGGATTAATGGCTAATATGATAAGTGTTAGTCAATTGTGTGATGACGATCTTGAGGTAAAATTTAATAAGAATGCCTGTAAAGTTACGAATAAAGCAAATATATGTGTCATGATAGGTACTAGAATATGTAATAATTGCTATCTTGCTGGAGGACAAGAAACATGCAATAATGCTAAGGTCGATGACACAACACTATGGCATCAAAAGTTGGGGCATGTCAACTACCGTTATTTAGAAAAAATGGTCTCATATGAAGCGGTTAGAGGCATGGAATTTTTGGAGGAACAAATTTCAAACCAGTCAAAGAATAGGATGTTTATCCTATGTTCATTTACAAAATCATAGAATTTTTCTTGTATTTGTATCCTAGTATTTAAAAAGTTTTTGAAGAACCAAATTCTTTTTTCTAGGTTGTATTTTTCATAAAAATGATTTTGTAGGAATTTCTTGTCTATTTGGAATTCTTTTTCTAAAACACCAATTTCATTTACTATGTTCTCTATAATCGAGGAAAATGTCGGACTAGTAGGTTCTTGGTCCTCTATTGTTTCTCTAACAGTGGAATTTTCATAAACGACTCTAGGTTTCGTTGGTGTAGTCTACGTTTCATAGATTGGGTAAATCTGACGTAGAATGTCTAGTTTGTTTTGTAAGAAGTATTTGTTGCCGAAGGAATCTGTGAGACTTTTCCTAAGTCTAGGGTTTCTACTGAACTAGAATCATCATATCTACTACTCGTAGATCTTCTATGGAACGATAGACTAACTCTACCGTCTTGGTATTGGGTAACTTGTCTAAGACAAGTATTTGGTTGGGAAGTCTCTATAGGTTCAGGTTTAACTACACCCTCTAGGATCCATTCGTCTGGTAGGGTAATGTCCTTCCACCTAATAGGTCTTCGTATTACGGTGTTAGATCTGGAAAGATCTGTTTGTAAAAGAAGGGTTTCGCCTTTCTTACTATGGTATCTGACTTTTGTGGCAAAAGCTGAAGTCATAGCTTTGTAATGGATTCTCAAATTTACAGCTACCAGAATTGAACCTTCAAGCATCTGATAATTGTGAGTCTTTATTTGTAAGACGAGGGATTTTTGGATATTTTTATCATTTAAAGAAACGGAGAATTTGGGTAACAATCAAAAGATATTGGTCCTGTACAGAGACTAGATTCAACAGAACTCAATAGGGAATCTTCAAAATTTGTAAATCTGGCATCTCTGAGAATAGCAAGGATTGAGGTTTTAATCCTTCCTTAGTCAAGGGTTTTATCCCTACTTGGACTAATCCAATATGGATGTATTTGTAATTTCTTTCCCTATGTTTTTTCAAGGAATTTTGAGAAAGTAATTGGATTGTTTCGAAGGGTTGAGATAATTCGATATCTCTCTCATCTATTTTGATAGAGAAATCAGTTTTGAAGAACTGGTATCTAGAAGTTTTGTAAATCTGATCTCGATTTACTCTCGGTATTTCCCAATTATCAATTGATTTTTCAAAATCTTGTATCACGATTTCTTCAGAGTTTATTATCTTCTTTGAATCCATGGAAGAAGATAAACCAAAATCACAAGAAGTAGATCTGTTGAGAAACGGATCCATGTGTATAAAACTCCTATAACAGAGCACTTGGATTCTTTCTACAATCAAAGGCGTTTCACGGAGTCTGACTGCCTACACACCTGAGTACTTACTACCCGGACCATCCTAAGCAAAAAACCTCGAAAGAACCTGAACCTCTAACAATGAAACTCATCTGATATGGACATGTCTCTCTCTATCTCTACCCTTTATAACTTTGATACCAAACTTAGGCCGAGGATCTAAAGGGGATAACAGATAGGGAAGGAATTGAGATATAAGGGATTGAAGAATTAATGGATAAAAGAGATATGCAGAAAACAAATAAAAATTAACTTACAAATTAAGGTTCCAGTTAAGGAAACCATAATCTTAAGGATCTGCAGGAATTTAAATCAAATAGGCGGTAGAGGCAATCAAGTATTTAATGCAGGAATTTAAAGAATTTAAAAGCATGAAGTATTTAAAAGATTAGGAGGTAATAGCATCCATAATCATATTTATTTAAAATATTAAAATTTACAAAGATTTTTATCAAGGAGATATACCTTGGGAATTTCTAAGGTATTTTGGATCATATGAACTGAATCATATAAGTCATATGAACAGAATCATATGAGGGGTAATTTGATCTAACTAAAGGAAATTTTCTTTAGAGCTCTCACTTCTCTCTAAAATCTGAAAGCTTATGAGAGAAAAACTAAAAAAGAAAAGCTTGTCTAACTAATGGAGAGGGGTTCTCCTTTTATTGGAGTTTTACATGACATTTTGGTAAATAAAAGGGAATCTAACTATTCATCTAAGTGGAGAATAACTATTCATCCGAGTAGAGAATGACTATTCATCTGAGTGCAGATTGACATCATCTTTTTTGACATTTTCTTGAATTGTTACTGGAATCTTTGCTTTTACTATTTGTTTTTTGAAAGTCTCTTTTTCGGGCATTTTCTTTTGTTGGAATTTTGTCTGATCTCTACTCCGGGTATTTTGTCTTTTCTTGGCAATCTTTTTCAGAATCCACTGTTGCCGAAAAAAATTGGACTGTCTTCAATATCAATTTCTGGTTCTTCTTTTTCTGATGAAGAGCCTTGTTTTGATGAAGATGGTACAAACTTCAGAATTATGGCCTGCATTTCTTCTAGATTTTTGGCCGCTGCAAATATTGAGGCCATTTGTGATTTTTGTGAAAGGCACTGAGTATGCTCTGGTGTTTGTAGTGGTGCTTATGGTGTTTGTAGAGGCACCTGTATCTGAATGGACTTTCAGGCATTTAGTCATTCCGGGATGTTTTATGGTCCGAGGCTTGCTGGTATTTTAAAGTTGTCCCACCATTGGATCTTAAATCTTCTTCGGATTATCGGAATTGTATTTTCCGAATAATCTACAGACCATGTGAAAACCCTTGGTAAATGGAATTTGGTGTGAAAGAGGTGCAGGGGAACAAATCTTTTTTCTTCTTCAGTGGGTTTATACTAGGATTTAAAAAGGCTAAAAGATTTTGTGACTTGGGGTTTTTGTATTTCAAGGGAGGATCCGAATTGTTCCTACCATGAATTCCACCATGTTGGAAATTGTGATGGATTACATGAGGTATCAAAATGAAAAAGTCTGGTGTGTCGTTGGTTGGTATTTTGAATAAAAAAGGAATTGAACCCAGCTTGTTGGTAATCCCAATAATTTAATGGAATATCTAAGAATGGTTCATTTTTATGGGTATCTGGGAAATTTTGGAGTTGGTACAGATCATTCCCCCAATCGCTTGGAGCAATTACGTTAAGCATTTTGCAAATAGAATACGAGGGATCTGGGTTATTTTTATAATAATTATTTTTTATTGTTGTTGATCCTGATATTTCAAGGATAGCCTGGTAAAAATATGGGGTTTTTGAAATATCCATGATTTGTAAAACTATCCTTGGCCAAAATAAATTTGTAATGTTAAAAAAAGGTCTTGGTCAAAAACTCATTTTTCAATAGTTACAATATTTAAAAAAATGGCTTTATGAAAAATTCAAGGGCAGGTTTTTTGGGGACTTGTGATACCACAAGTTGGGTTTTTGAAAATTATTTTTGAGAAAGGGTTTTTGAAGATTCTCCTTTCTCGATTTTTGTAAAATTTTGAGAGGTTTTTTCCTCCCTTGAGCTTTGAACAACTTCTTGTTTGGGATTTTAAAGTTGTATCAATACCTGCTGTAGTTTCGGGGATTTTGCAAGGAGGTTTAGAAGATTCTCAGCAGTTATTTCCTGTGCGGGAGTTGCTGGTATTTTCTGCATAGATGTTGCGGCATTTTCGTTTTCTTCTTTCATAAATGCATCATACCATGTCAGGGGTTTTTCGGTAGAAGTTTTTGCAAGGAATTTTTCTTTTTCTTCCTTTGTTGGTTTGGAAGTGGTGGAGTTTACAAGTTTTTTGGGGGCCATGGAATTTATTTGTTGTTGTGGTGCAACAACTGATGTATTTATTGGTGGAGGAATTTCATCTTTTCTCATTTGGAGCAACGCTCCACACATCACATAGTTACAGTATTGTCCGAATTCTCGCATGTCCTTCCTCGATATTTTATCATTTTAACCCAAACAGTGGGGTAAGGGACAGTGATAGGACATTTCTGTGTTGCAACCAATATCAGGAATCGGTGGGTTTTTTCTCCTGCTTTTGAAAAAGTCGTTGGTTAAAAGTTTTTCTTTAAATTAAAAAATGTCAGGAATCAATTTGCAGAAAATATTTTTAATGAAATATTTTGGAAATATTTTTGACATTATAAATCATACTTTAATTTTTTTTTGTATGCAATGGTATCAATTAATATGATGAAACGAGTATCATAGGTTCTAGGGGAGTCAGGTTTCTGATCTAAAAAATCATTCCTCAATTCTCCTAGATGACCGGAATAAGTCTTTATCAGATTGAGGTCTCTTGGTTTTTGTTTGTTTAGATAAGGGAATTTTAAATTCTTATTATTGGAATCAAAAGATATGAAATCATTATCTACCTTATAAGGAGTGATAAGATTTATGAACGGTGTTCCAAAGATGACGGAGTTGTGTATGTCTTTTACTAAAACAAACGATGTTGTTATAGAAACTCCATCATTAATAATAGATGCCTTGGTTTGGGAATTGATCTCTAATTTAGTATTATTAGCAGCTGCTAATGTTTCATTGGTATTTTCGTGGAACTCTTCTGGTACTAAACCTGTTTTTATGGAATTCAAATCTGCTCATGTGTCAAAAAGAGCAATTGTTGCGATCCTAAAATTACCTAGAAATTTAAGGGTTATCCTTACTAGGTATTTTTTCAACGTGATCTGTCTTAAGAAAGTAAGGAACTCTTTTGGAATTTCTTCAAGATGTTGGTTTTCAGAAGGTTCTTCTGGATATTCAGAGTCAAAATTATGGTACTCAGAACCGGATTCCGAACTATCCTGGGTTTCTTTTGAAAGAATTGTTTTTAGTAGCAGAGTCTTGTACTTGTTTTTCTCATAGATCCTTGATCTTTATTTTTATTTGTTTTATCTCTCTTTGGAGTTCTAGAACCGGAGTTTCTTTGGATTCCTTCATCTTTCTACCCTTCTTTAGGATATTTGTCAGGTCATAGGTATTTTTGGAAGTATTGGGCAAAATCGTACATCTGGAATTTTTTTTCTCATCTGTAAAGGATTTGAGGAGTTTATTCAAATAATCCTTTTGGTGTTGGGCATCTATGTACTTAACCATATCTAACATAAATTATTGGTCTTTTGTTAATACGCAGACGCACTTTCCATTGCCCTTATCAAAATTTTCAGATGAACTTGTTGTGAGTAATTCATCTATTTGGACAACCTTATTGTCTTCCGAAGACAGGGAAAAATAGTCAGGTTCTGACTCGGCGTTTGAATCGGAGGAATCTATTAGAAGATTGGAGATTTTTTGTGTCAGTTCATCGTCTAATATTAATTATTGTAATTTTTTATTCATTTTACAGTATCTCGAAGTATGACCTTTTTTTTGGCATTTGTAACACGTAATATCTTTGTATTTGGAATCGGTCCTTTTGGGATTTGGTCTATTTTTGAAAAAATGAGTATTTTTATAAGGATTTTTGAAATACTCTTCGTTAGTCTTGCAGAAATCCATCTTTTTGTAACCTCTTGATGTACTCTTAAGGAATTTATGAGTCTTGCTACAATTTCCTGTACAACTGGAAGAGTGTTTTGTGAAATTCATATCAAACTGTTTGCAAAAAGTACCAAGTTCGCACCTAGTTCTCTTTAGCTCCAATTTGAGTTGTTTTTTTTTATAATTTTAGGTCTTGGCAGATTTTTAGACCTTCATGTTGAGTTATACTAACTAGTTGTCCGTATGTAAACTCACTGTAAGGTATAATCTGTTTTCCACAATTCTCTTTGATTTTATTCCTAACCTTTTCTCCTAAAAGGGTAGGTAGTCCGGCCAAGAATTTCTCTTTCCAAAATGGCTGGTTGGAATCTTCCCTAAGGATAACTCTGGTTAAGAAAGTTTTATTGTACAATTGGAAATCACTAAGTTTTTTGCATTTGAGATTAGAAAGTAACTCGGCATTTTTATCTTTCAGATGCGAAGAATCTCATATGAAGTTTAAAGAGATTGTGAGAATCAAGGTTGATACGACATCTTGTAGGGGTTCACCTTGTTCATCAAGGATTGGTATTCCTTCTTCATCAGTTTTGATGAAATTGATGATGTCTTTTTTTTTTGATCAGTGAGATAATTATCCCACCAACCTTTCAATTGACTAGAGAATTCTGCGATGAGCAGTTCTGCAATGGTATTGTCTTGTGTACCATTCTGGGTTTTATAGGCATTTGCAGCCATGGTCATTTGTTGGAGAAAGATGAGGATATTGTATTTAGCCATCTATGTTCCAATCATAAATAGAAGAGGCATTGAAACGGGATTGAGCTAGGGGTTTTACTATTAGTTGTTTTCCTACGGTATTCATACTGATATTGGTGAAATTGTTTTGTGCGAGGATATTCTTTGTATTTGTTTTTTCATCCACTACTGGATTCTTATGAGTAATCGCGTCTACAGGACATCCATGAATGTTTAGCTTAATTCCTTGTAGAGGAGGGTGGTTGGATTGGACTTTCCTAGAGTCAGCTAGGGTTTCCCACTCCGGTGTCTTGTTTCTAGTCGTGGCGGAATTTACCGTTTTGAAAAAGGGATATTCTATGAAATTTTCGGAGGAATAAATTTCAAACCAGTCAAAGAAAAGGATGTTTATCCTATGTTCATTTACAAAATCATATAAAATTTTCCTGCATTTGTTTCCCAGTATTTAGAAAGGTTTTTCAGAACCAAATTCTTTTTTCTAGGTTGTATTTTTCATAAAAATCATTTGTAGGAATTTCTTAAATATTTGGAATTCTTTTTCTAAAACACCAATTTCGTTTACTATGTTCTATGTAATCGAGGAAAATATCAGAATAGTAGGTTCTTGGGCCTCTATTTTATCTCTAATAGTGGAATTTTCATAAACGACTCTAGGTATTTCATTGGTGTAGTCTACGTTTCTTAGATTGGGTAAATCTGACGTATAATGTCTAGGTTTTGTTTTGTAAGGATTATTAATTACTGAAGGAATCTGTGAGACTCTTTCTAAGTCTAGGGTTTCTACTGAACTAGAATAATCATATCTACTACTCGTAGATCTTCTATGGAACGATAGACTAACTCTACCGTCTTGGTATTGGGTTATTTCTCTAAGACATGTATTTGGTTGGGAAGTCTCTATAGGTTCAAGTTTAACTACACCTTCCAGGATCCATTCGTCTGGTAGGGTAATGTTCTTCCACCTAATAGGTCTTTGTATTACGGTGTTAGATCTGAAAAGATCTGTTTATAAAGGAAGGGTTTCACCTTTCTTACTATGGTATCTGACTTTTGTGGCAAAAGTTGAAGTCATAGCTTTGTAATGGATTATAAAAATTATAGCTACTGAAATTGAACCTTCAAGCATCTGATAATTGTGTGTATTTATTTGTAACACAAGGGATTTTTGAATATTTTTATCGTTTAAAGAAATTGAGAAATTTGGGTAACAGTCAAAAGATATTGGTCCTCTGCAGAGACTAGACTCAACAGAACTCAATAGGGAATCTTCGAAATTTGTAAATCTGGCATCTTTGAGAATAGCAAGGATTTAATCCTTCCTTAGTCAAGGATTTTATCCCTACTTGAACTAATCCAATATGGATGTATTTGTAATTTCTTTCCCTGTGTTTTTTCAAGGAATTTTGAGAAAGTAATTGGATTGTTTCGAAGGGTTGAGATAATTGGATATCTCTCTCCTTTATTTTGATAGAGAAATCAGTTTTGAAGAACTGGTATCTGGAATTTTTGTAAATCTGATCTCGATTTACTCTCGGTATTTCCCAATTATCAATCAATTTTTCAAAATCTTATATCACGATTCTTCGAAATTTATTATCTTCTTTGAATCCATAGAAGAAGATGAACCAAAATCACAAGAAGTAGATTTGTTGAGAAACGAATCCATCTGTATAAAACTCCTATAACAGAGCACTCAGATTCTTCCTACAATCAAAGGCGTTTCACGGAGTTTGACTGCCTACGCACCCGAGGACTTACTACCCCGGACAATCCTAAGCAAAAAACCTCGGAAGAACCTAAACCTCTAACAAGGAATCTCATCTGATCTGGACATGTCTCTCTCTATCTCTACCATTTATGGCTCTGATACCAAACTTAGGCCGAGGTGGTGTCAGAAGTGGGATATGAACCCACACCCTCTCTCTCTCTCTCTCTCTATATATATATATATATATATATATATATCATAAAAATGGAGTATCAAAATAAGGCAAAGCCTTTGCAAATATTTGGCAATAGTGAAAAATGGACAAAACCCATGGAAAGATACCGTTCCTACTCTATAGGAGTATCGAGTGCTTCAAAAGAAATTTGAGAATATCATAAAAGTATTCTTATTTTTTACACGAAAAATTCATTTATATGTGTTATATGATTATACACGATTGGAAAATGTTACATTGGTCCGGTGGTCAAACTCATAAAATGCATATAAAACGTGTTTCAATTTGTTGTCAAATCTGAAAATTCTTTTGTCGTCCAAAATGTTGCCAACATTGTTGTTGATATTTTTAGAATGTGATATATGTTGGGATGTTGTGCTTATCGGATCGTTGAAATATCAGATCTTACTCCCTATTATATGCATTGTTTATAGGAATTTCAAAAATTTAAAATGATAAGATTAAATTATATTCCTACCGTGATGTTTATTTTTTTATCCCAATATTTTAGGTGTAAGTTATTGTGTAAAATTGAAACACCTAAAATTAAAGGATTTTTGTTGCTAAGTAAATTTGCCATGTATATAAATATTTCTCTCATTTGTTTTTTTTTACAAAAAGAACAAAAAAATGGGAAAAGCTCATATGTGTATATCTTCCTACCTACCCTATGGAAACACCAAATCAAACTCCAATCACTTTCACAAACCCTAATTCCTCAAAACCCTCTCCTCAATTCTCACCAATGGAAACTTATCCAATATTAGAACAAATGTCAACCAACATTCCAACCAACACTCCCATGAGCATTAGCCCTCCGTCGAATACACCTCAGCAACCTGGCCAGTCTTCTTCCTCAAATCTCCCTGAGGATCTTTCTAAAGCAATAGTGTTTAAAGGTTTTGATGAACCTTTAGATATCATCTATCCTGGATATAATAATAACCCTATAGATGTCGAACTAACTTTTGATTTCTCATCTGTGGGTAAAAGTCCAAGATCATCTACCTTACCTACTCGCCGATCGAGTAGAGTGTTTGAGAAAATAGTTCAAGAAGGTTCGAGTAGCAAAAAAGGATTAAATGTGAAACATCTAAACTCGCTTACTCGAGCATTGATAGTGAAACTACGGACTATGTTTTCTCAACTAAGGAAGAATCATCTGCTTCTGAACAACCCAGTGTGCCTCAAGAAAGGGAAATCCCAGATGAAACCCCCTTGAAACAACTTTTTCCAAAGGGAGTTCCCAAGACTACAAGGATAAGTGCTGCTCCAAATATTGCCCCAGATGCCACAATATCTCAGGCAACATTTCAGCCAACATTCGAAGAGACACACACCACAACATCCTCCAACAGTACCAAATCCATCAATTCAGACATGTCTGATTCAGACATTGAGGTATCTTCTTGCTCATATAAATTTTATTCTAAAGCTAACCATGATATGTGGGATTTTTACAAGAATAGAGTAATTAGTCATGAGAGAGTGCTAGATATTGCTTTCTGTAATGAATATGGTTTGGTAGAATTCTTAAAGGACAAACAACTTCTTGGTTCTGTCATTGAAAAAGAACCACATGTTGATGAGATAGTAAGGTTGTTTTATGCGAATTTAAGCTCTGCTATAGAGGATACCTCTTTAAAGAAATTTAGGAAGGTATATCTCTATAACAATGTATATATTTTTACGCCTTCTATCATAAATCAATGTATTGGCTAAAATGCTGGAGATAATGTTAGAGAAGCTTAACAGGTGATAGACAATAGGGACGAAATAATTGAATACCTCACTGGAGGTATAATGAAGAAATGGATCCCTAGATGTCCAGCTTCCAAACTAACAACCCTGTTTTTCACCCTCCACAAAATTGCTATTCACAATTGGCTTCCTTCAATGAATGAGTCAATTGTGACATATGAACAAGCCACCTTGTTGTATAAAGTTGGGAAAGGTTTGAAAGTAGATTTGGGAAAAATGATATTTCATCAAATTGCCAACTTGGCTGAGAAAGAATCAACTTTAATCCTTCATTTTCCCTCTCTGATCTACAAAGTATTAACCACCCAAGACTTTGAGCCTAAGAGAGATGACATTTTAGGGAAGGATTCTAAGTTTTATACTGTAAACAAAGCAATTTTGAAGAGCAAGGACAGAGTTATCGATTTGCCCTGAAAAAGGAAGTTGAAAGTGAAAATGTTGCCAGAAATGTCTTCAATATTTTGGGCAACACTGGTCCAGGACAATCTACACTGTCTACAAAGTGGATTGTGGATCAAATTGCAAAAATCAACCAACAAATTGCTGAAGTTGATGCTGCAAGGAATGCCCTGATACAAGCTAGAGACCATTTCATGATGCTACTTTCTTCACAAAAAGGGTGAGATGATGCTGATGAGGGGGAGAAAGCTAAAGCTGCTATGCTGCAGAGGAAGCTGAAGCTGTTATACAGGGGTAGAAAGCTGCTAGAAGCTACTGCTGCTGTATGATGAGCAAGGAGAAAGCTGAATGCTGTTGTTGAACCTAAGTTATAAATGTTTGTTAAATGTTTTGATGGATTGATGTGGATATTTGTTGACAATGGTTTATTTCTATTTGTGTTTTGTATATATTGGATAATATGTGTATATATGTGCTCATATTTTTTTTCTAATCCTATGAATTGGTATACACATATTTGCTTGTATGCCATCACAGGTTAAGGGGGCGCATGACCTTGAAATTGTTGATCACAGATGTTGGACAACATTTGTGATAACGCCATAAGTCAACTTTACATTTTAATGAGTTTTGTGAAGAAAGACAAAAATGGGAGATTGTTAATGTTGGATTTGATGTTGTGACATTTGACCCAACATATATCCTGAAGTATTGATTTGAATGAACAAGAATGTTGGGAAAAATGTTGCACAACATTCGGACCAACATTTTCAGAACTGATTTTTCCTTACTTCACGTAATGATTACTATGTAGTAAATATGACTTGGCAAGATAAAAATGAGTTGGTAAACACGTGTGAAGAATGATTCAAGGTTGCTGCTTTTCATGAGGAACAAGTCAAAGTTGTTATATAATTTTGCTCCTTGATCGTCTCCAACGAATCCTACCTGCTGCGCACCTTTTCCTCAACCTCCACAACCGATCGATGAGCCTTTTAATGAAGACTCTCTACTATAAATAGAGAGGCTACTACAGTGAATCGATATCCAGAATCATAAAGCAAAAATACCAAGAGAGCTCTCGAAATTTCATCTCAGAAATCTGGATCATCAGTGTTGCCTGACTGTGTTGACAACATTCTGTCCAACATTACAATTGTTGTGTAGATTCTAGATTAGTTTTGTATGGAGCGATTGTAATGAGAGGTTGTCTATGTCTACTTAGTTAGATTTTTCAGGCAGAAGTCATCTGCGACTTCAACTTTTAATTCTTTTCTGTTTTATATTGTAAATCTGTAAAGAAAGGAATTTGTACTATTGTATATAATATATATACAATACATTTGGTCATTGACCATCAAAAGTTACATAATAATGTAACTTATGAAAATTTAAACCTTTGTGTTCTTTAAATTCTGCTGCATTTACTCTTTGAAGTTTCTGTTTTGCTAAGTGTTGTTACTGGTGTCGGACGACATAATTGCCGACATTCGGAAATAGAATTGGCATCCGATTTATTTCATCTCTTGTTTTTAGTTTCCGTAACATTTGACACCCTTCACTATCTATGATATATTAAAAGCACGAAGCCCCTGACTTAAAAATTAAATTACGCAAATGTCATTCTAAATAACTTAAATTTCTATTATTAAAAATTAACGCCTACAAACTAACTCGGTGCTTCATACTCCTTGATTAACCGTTACAACTATTCCTACCACATAATTAGCCTTTAAACGGTTACATAGAGAAATTTAAATTTGATTCAAACGTATACCATAATTTCGAAGAACGTAATTAAGAGCAAAAGAAATGGATGTTCATATCGAGAGTTTCATATGGAGATTTCGAGTCATTCCATAACAAATCTGAATAACAACAAATTAAAAAACAGAAGTTCAATAGCACGTGAGATTTCATATGGAAATTTAGTCATTATTCCATTGGTAAGTGGTAAGCAATCAACATCTACTTTAACATGATATATATAATAGCATGTTGGTAGCTACAAATTATTTTCTTTCTTAAATTTGAAGTTTGTTTGGTTGTTACTTTTAGATGCAGATTCACGATTTAACTTTCATGGATATCATATTTAAGATACTTAATAGTTAACTCAATATATCTTTAATGCTATGAGTTTACATCTACTATATTTATGTCACGCCTCGAACTATGGTCTGGGCGGAACACGACACTGGGTGCCTTACTGCATGTGACCGAACGAACCACATGACTTGCTTGTTCACATGGGCATCAAAAATATGCTAAAGAAATGATTTAAAATATGGTATTGAAATAACAGTCTGAAAATATCATAGCGGAATCATCTAAGTAAAACATGATAAGTCTAAAAAATACTACTGACATGATACTGGACTAGTCTATGAGACCTCTAAAACATGAGTCTATAAAACTGTTTACCAGGATAAGGCTCTGGCATTCCTCTGCTAATAAAATATAATCATAAAATAACTAGACTGGCACCCCGAATGAGATGGAGCTCACCGAAATAGCTGATACTAAAGCAGTCCTACTGAGCATATCCGTCTCCCTAAAACTCAACACCTACACAGTGAAGTGCAAACCCCATACAAAAGGATGTTAGTACATTTGAATTGTACCGTATGTAAAACAACTGAAAGAATAAGCATGCATATGAAATAATAGGAAAATGAACTGAAACAGAAACAAAAATAGAAAACATGAACATGAACATGAGTAAAAAATTGAAAATTGTATATCTGTGGGAAAGCATTAGCAAAACCGATATGAACCACCACGCGTGAATGTGGAGTCTGATCTCTGTCCGATCAGCTAAGCCATCTCGTACTTTGCCAGAGTATGAGACATGAACATGAACATGAACATGATGAATCTAATAAATAATATGAAGGTATTGCCCTCTGACGGAGAGACCCTTATCCTATGTTGGCATACGTAGTTTTCGGCTATCTGAGCCTTCTCGGTAATCTGTACAACTCTCAAAACATGTAGTTGAAAATAGTTGGCTTGAAAGCCCATGAATTACATGAAATAACTTGAAATTATACCTTGTAAATTTATAATTTAGCATGTGAAGAAATATATAGTATAACTTGTCAAAATCATGAGAAACATATATGACTTCATGAAATTGAGTGATAATAATCATAATTTATATTTAAGAACTCATGAAAATTAAAATATGGGTTCATGGATTACGGACCGGTTCATGATAGTGACAATATCATATCATGAATGTAAGTAACGAAGTCAGGACATAACATGGAGTATAATTATACATGTATAGAATGATTATCATTAACTTGAATAAAACCCTAGGTTATGGAAATTCATGGTTTTCATGGATAACTGTGGCATGGGGAAGAACAATGACGTTCCCACACATAGATAGAAGCTCTAGATACCTTAATCGCTCCAAAACTTATCTTAAAATCTGAACTTGGAAAAAAGAACCCAAAGCTTGAACTTTAATTCCTTGAGTTGGGTTTTCTTAAAAACCCTAGGTTAGAAATAGTGAATTACGCTTAGGAATTGATAGTTATCGATTAGAATTGCATGAAAATATATGGAAAAGACTTACCTTGGTGTAGGAAATGATTGGGAAGAGAGAACCTTCGTTCAAGGGATTGGGAATTGTGAAAACTGATTTTTAGAATAAAGTCCCGAATTTATATTGTTTGCTGTCGGAAGATATCGATGATTGATTCCATCAATTTTTTGACGGTATGAGTCTGGGTTGTTGATATTTTGATGGTCCATAAAATTTATAGTCTGGCCATTAATTTCAAAAGTGAAATTGACAGTTCATTTGACATGTTGTAAATCATTTTACGGTCCATATAATTTACAGTCTGGCCATCAATTTCAAAAGATATCATCAATGAAGACAATAACGAAAAGACCAAGATAAGGCCTGAAGACCCTATTCATAAGATCCATAAAAGCAGTTGGAGCATTCATCAATCCGAATTACATGACACAAAATTCGAAATGACCATAACGAGTTCTGAAGGCGGTTTTCAGAATATCAACTCCGTTAACCTTAAGCTGATGGTGCCCTGATCAGAGGTCAATCTTGGAATAACACTGAGCACCCTGGAGTTGATTAAATAAATCATCGATTCTGGGAAGAGGATATTTGTTCATAATGGTAACCTTGTTCAACTGTCGGTAATCAATGCACATACGCTGAGACCCATCTTTCTTTCGAATAAATAGAACTGGTGCATCCCATGGTGAGACACTTGGTATAGTAAATCCTTATCAAGGAGATGTTTCAACTAGGAATTTATCTCTCTTAACTCTGCTGGCGCCATTCTGTATGGCGGAATAGATATCAACTTGGTGCCAAGAAGTAGATTGATTCCAAACTCAATCTCCCTATCACGAGGAACTCCGAGAAGATCTTCAGAAAAGACTTTTGGAAACTCATTAACAACTGGCACTGACTAGAGAGTTAGTGACTGGGTACCTGCATCCCTAACCCAAACTAGATGGTAAATATACCCTTTGGATATCATCTTTATAACCTTAAGATAGGAAATAAATCTACACATGGGTGCTACTGAATCATCCTTCCATTATATGACTGGCTCACCTGAAAATTCGAACTTTACAATTTTGGTTCTACAACCCATTGTGGCATAATATGACGACAACAATCCATACCCATGAATACATCGAAGTATACTATTTCCAACTCTACTAAATCGCCTATGGTAATGCGGTGATAGATTTTAACTGGACAACCCTTATATACCTGTCTGGATATAACTGACTCACTAACTAAGGTGGATACTTCGAAGGGTTCATGTAACTTTTCTGGTTATATCCCAAATTATTTAGAAATAAAAGGGGTTACATATGACAGAGTGGATCCAGGGTCTATAAGGGCATAAAAATTGAAAGTGAAAATGGTTAATATACCTGTGACCACATCTACACGGGCCTCTATATCCTAACGAACTGATAATGCATATAAACGGTTTGGACCTCTGCCTGTATTACTGGACTTAGCTGGACCACGCCCTTATTATGCCCTAGAATTACGAGGGACTGTAAAATTTGTGGATTGAGCCACATTACCTCTTGTACCCTACCTCGCTGATGGGTAGTCTCGCTGAAAATAACCTCGCTGGCCACACCTAAAATAGACATAGCGACACTCTCATGGGTGCCTCTTACCACACTTAGCACAAATCGGGTTACTGAAAGAACTTTGACCCACACTAGCCTGTGATTGGGAGCCTGATGCTCTGAAGTTCTGCTTCCTATTTTCATTCCTAAACATTGAGGCTGGGGCACTGGCTGAAAATGGAGCAGGTCCGGATGACCTGTTCTTGAAGTGTTGTCTGCCTCCACCTCCCCAAGACTGAAGTGGCCTGAAGACTTAACTCTCTTACTAAACTCTTTGTCCTTCTCTTTCTGCAAAGCGTCCTCTTCCTTCAACCTACTTTCCTTACCCTATACGAAAGCAACGATCTTTGTAATAGTTATCTCCCTATTCTGAGCTGTAATATTAGTTGCATCATACAAATAGGAAATAATACCATACATGAAACGTCTAACTCTGGCCCTCATGTATGGAACCATATGTATAGAATACATTGCCAAAAAGACAAACTGAAGGTAGTACTCCTACACACTCCTTCCATTCTACTTAAGATTTTCAAATTCCACAACCTTTGCCTCTCTGACCTATATTGGCAGAAAGTGCTGAATGAAGAAATCTACAAACTTATCCCAAGTCGTTGGAGGTACATCTTCCCCCCGGGACTGCTTCCATGACTCATACCAGAGGTTGGAAACTTCCTGTAACTGATAAGCTCCAAACTCTGATGCCTCTACCTCATTAACATGCATAATACGGAAGATTTTCTGAAGCCCATCAATAAAATTCTGATGATCCTTGGTCTTAATTGACCATGTGAACACTGGAGGGTCCATATGAAGAAACTTACGAGTCCTAAAACTGGATGACTGCCCATTAGGTCTCGTGTTTGGAGCTATTTTTTATCATTAGGCTTGAGCAGCCGCAAGCTAGGTGAGAAGTTAAATAGCTCCCCTAACGTCTGAATTAGAAGAACTTGGCGGCAGAACTAGGATCTCCGCAGGCCCTGTGGTATTGAGTAGGGGTGTTGTACTTGGATTAGCTCTCTGAGCCTGAACATCTTTCTCACGAGCAACATTAGTAGCAACCCTCTTGCTGGTAGCTGATTTTCTCTTCGCAGACATTTTTCTGAAATACGTAGTAAGCACGAGTTAGAAGGATATCCTGAAGGTATAGCTCTAACTGCACGATCTAGAGCATGAAAGAAGTGAGATAATTCTAGATATCTTCGTGGTCAATTGTTTATATGTGTGGGGGACTCACACACATAAAAATGACCTCACTGGATACGGTTTCATAGACTCCCTAAGACACTTGAAATCTGGCTCTGATACCAAGCTTTTTCATGCCCCGAACCATGGCCTAGGCAAAATACGGCACTCGGTGTCTTGTTGCGTGTGACCGAGTGAACCACATGGCTTGCTTGTCCACATGGGCATCGAAACATGCTAAAGAAATGATTTAAAATATTTAAAATATGGTATTGAAATAACAGTCTAAAAATATAATAGCGAAATCATCTAAGTAAAACATGATAAGTCTAAAAAATACTACTGACATGATACTGGACTAGTTTATGAAACCTCTAAAACATGAATCTGTAAAACTGTTTACCAGGATAAGGCTCTGGCATTCCTCTGCTAATAAAATATAATCATAAAATAACTAGACTGGAACCCCGAATGAGATGGAGCTCACCGAAATAGCTGATACTAAAGCAGTCCTACTGAGCATATCCGTCTCCCTAAAACTCAACACCTACACAGTGAAGTGCAAACCCCATACAAAAGGATGTTAGTACATTTGAATTGTACCATATGTAAAGCAACTGAAAGAATAAGCATGCATATGAAAATTCATGGAATATAATTATACATGTCTAGAAGGATTATCATGAACTTGAATAAAACCCTAGGTTATGGAAATTCATGGTTTCATGGATAACTGTGGCATAGGGAAGAACAATGACGTTCTCACACGTAGATAGAAGCTCTACATACCTTAATCGCTTCAAAACATTTCTTAAAAATCTGAACTTAGAAGAAGGAAACCAAAGCTTGAACTTTAATTCCTTGAGTTGGGTTTTCTTGAAAACCCTTGGTTAGAAATAGTGAATTACACTTCGGAATTGATAGTAATCGATTAGAATTGCATGAAAATACATGGAAATGACTTACCTTGGTGTAGGAGATGGTTGGGAAGAGAGAACCTCGGGCTTGAGAATTGTCAAAACTCATTTTTAGAATGAAGTCCCGAATTTATATTGTTTGTTGTCGGAAGAAATCGACGGTTGATTCAACGGTCCGCCGAATTTTTGACTGTAGAGTCTGGACCGTCGATATTTTGATGGTCCATAGAATTTACAATCTAGCCGTCAATTTCAAAAGTGACATTAACGATTATTTTGACTGGCCGTAAAATATTTTACAACTCGTATAATTTACAGTCTACCCATCAATTTTGAAATTGACGGTTCGTTTGACGGGCCGTAAAATATTTTACGGTCCGTATAATCTGCCGTCAAATTCCATCTGCAGAACTGAACTTGATTTTTCAACTTAAACTCCCCGTTTTGATTTTCTACACTCATGGATCATGAACAAAGCTTAGTTTGAAGGTATAAGGTGTTACAATTTATAGCAATTTTCGTGAACATTTACATATAAATTTATACTTTACGTTAAAAGTACTGGATTCAGATGAACCCGGTATCAGTATGCTACAACCGCCTCTGGTTACCTTGCCCAAAATAATTCTTATTGGATGGAAGTTGAGTATAGAAAGAACACTATAAGGAATGGAATATTATTGATAAATTAATTATGAGACTCGGACAATACAACATACAAAATTTAATTATTTCTTATATAACTAAAATTATTATTTTTGCTTCTCATAATGAACATACTTTTGTTTGTTCAATTATCTATTTAAAGCAATTTTCTAGCATGTGATTACTTATAAAGGTATTTGGAACATCAAATAAACTATAGCAAAGAAATTTTTGTGATATATGAGAATATTAAAGTTCAAACAACAATACATATGTATTGACTGGATCAATTTAATCTACTTGTGCTTTTTGATTGATTGTTCTAAAATGTTAGTTTTATATATTTTATAACTTCAATGTTTTATATGTTTCAATACTTACCGATTGTTTTAATTAATTTCATTTGCGAAATTATTATTTTTTTCCTTATATATTTAATGTTGCATCCGATGTAAATCTAATTTTTACTTTTCCAATAGAATACACAGATTACTTGATCAGACAAGTTGTTATACATCCGTTTTTTTACTAATTACAATTACTTCAGTATACATACTACAACAATAATAGCGACTGAAAACACATATATTACATTTTCAAAAACTATTTTATATTATTTTTTGTTTCAAATTATTATTAGTATTTTTTTCTTTTCCATGAAACGATCTGAAATTCTATCAAAACAGTAACCAAAGTAAAATTAGCGAAGCATACCTATCAATATGTTATAGAGATATTCATCTGAATTGTGATAAAAGTATTAGTAATTAGAAGAGTTTCAGTATAACCATACAAAAGTCCAAAAAATAAAAGGTGTTTTCAGACCAATAACATTAGTTGGAAAACAGGTAATACAATTTTTAATTTGTATTATATTCTTTACTTCTCTATATTGTCTTTATTAATGTCATTAATTGATGGTTAAAGTTTTAATAGAGAACAAATATTCAAACAAAACTTTTCAATACTCGTGTCGAAAACGAAAAGCGAAAGAAATACTTTGAACCAAGTAAGACCTACTGCTATATTAGTATATTACTAATGACCACTTAGATCATGTTAACTCTCAACTACTCTTTATGATTTTTTTCGTATTTATTGATATATAGCAATAATTTTAAAATCATTTCATTCATACGTAATTTGCATGTTAGTAACATTCAAATAACTTATAGAAGATGTCACGATCCAAAATTTTATTGTGTCGTTAGGGCACCTAACCTATCCGTAGGCGAACCACTAACATTCAAACGTCAATGATATAAAGCAAATGCAGAAAAATCAAGAAAAACAACATAAGTAGTATTAAGTCTTAGAACTAAATACATAAACCTTGAAAGAAAACCTCAAAATCTGGTTGTCATGTGTACATAGCTAATAACTGGAATACAAGTCTGAAATAATATACAAATTCTGTCTAGAATATAAAGGATAGAAATGTAAAATAACAAGAGGGAGAGTTCCAGTGCCGGCATAGTGTCTGTGGCTCACCCTGGACTCGCAAGAAAGATCTCCAAGCGCCTCGTCTAAGCTCCTCCTTCGGCGTCCATATCGGTACCTGCACATGGAGTGCAGCAAGTGTAGAGTGACTACGGGAAGCACATGTATCCAGCAACATCGTCGACCAATCCTATCTATAGCGGTGGCGAGGTTTGGTACACCCAATACTTCTATTCTTGCTTGGTTTAGTCAAATTATACATTTTATAAGCATTACAACCATCTAACTAATGATTCCACAATCGACCGAATATAAAGTACATTACTTTTCAAATATCATACTAAAGTCTTCTAACTTTACCTCAATTAGGATAATTAGCAATAAGGTTCCAACCTACACCCAATCAGGCCTTTAAATCCTCAAGATTACATCTTTTATCCAAATAAATAGGTTTACCATTAAAGGTTCAATATTTTAGTCCTTATACTAAGGGACAAGTAAACATCCCATCTCTATATCGTTCCTAACAATCTAAGTCATAAAGATCCCATCATTATTAGCATTTCTAGCAATCAAGGTCATAAAGATCCCATCTTTATATCATTACCATACCGTCTTATATTTCTGTCTTACATCAAGAATAAGCTACAAGGTGCCAGTATTTCTCTCCTTAAAAGTCACATATCATAAAGTCTATCAGAAATCAACATCGGGTACACACAACATCAAATACATATCAGGAATATGAATGAATGCAATACAGATGATATGTATTTATGTATCTATGAAATTGTTATATATACCTGGTATACACACGCTGCAGCAGTAGCTGTCACATGGCCCATGGGAAACTCATGAGGTCCATATATCCATTTGATCCCATCGGACCCCAGTTCTGTGGTTGTGCTGTCATTTACCAATCATCACTCTCGTGTTATGTACCATATCCAGGTAATCGGATTCCCAAGCCTCTTTCCTAGGTATCACAATAGTTCAAATGTCACTGTAATTTGTATAAATAATAAGGATATGAGTACACCATGCAATCAACATAAGCAATATAATTTGTATTATAAATTCCTTTTCAAGTATTTAGACGAAATGTAGAGTGATGAATTTATGACAAGTCAAATCAATAATAAAATATCAAGCATGGCTACTATCCCAAATAATCAGCAATCATACCAAACCTAAGTGGATTTATGCACCGCGCTCACAACCCGAAGGCTAAACACACAATCTTTGTCATTCATATCATACTAAGTTCATTAAACTACCCAAGTTAAGTTCACTAGTACCCATACAAGTGCTCGTCACTTCACAAGTACGGGACCCCTAATACCCCATTACTATAATTAATTATTAAACAACATACCAATACATACACTATACTAGAGTCTAGTAAGTCTCAACATGCCTTATTATAAAGTCCCATAGCTCCCGAATGACTCCAAGCTCGATCCGCGAAAAGATTAAGCCTCCCAAAAGCTCCACCATGTCCAAACTCATCGGACAATTTCAACCTAGTCAAAATATTAATATATGGAGTTAGATGAGTCTAACGATAACCATATTGCTATACTGTATTTTGGAACTCAAAAATAGATCCAAAAAGTCAATCCCGAACCCCCAAAGGTCAAAACTATAATTTCTTCATAAAATTGAGTTACCCATAGCCCATAGGTTTTTAACCCATAAAATTAACTAATTTCATACATGAATTGACCCTCAAATTAAAGGTTTATCATTTCTCAACTCTAGGGCTCAAAACCCCTAATTGTTTCCATCCAAACACGAATAAAATTGATAATAAACGAAACTAAACTTGAAGAAACGTCAATATAAAGATACTTACCCCCTTGTTGAGACGAGAACAACACTGCAAAAATCACCTCAATCGGAGCTCTAGAACTCAGGTTATGCTCAAAATACAAAATGAATGCAATTTGATTTTTAATACACACAGATTTTTGCTTCCGCAGGTTCGCTTCCGTGCCTGATGTCCGCTTCCGCGGCCACACCAGAACAACAATAGTTATCCGCAGTAAAATGACCATAAATCCCTTACACGATGTCAAAATTCGACGATTCAAATTGCTACGACTCAAGACTTTTGATACACATCTATTACAAGAACCAAAACTCAATTCCAACATCGAATGAATATAATAGTTTATTGAAGCATCGAAGGTAGAAGACTTATGCCAATGACTCAAACACATAAACTTCACCAAACGAAGTCCAAATCCAATTCTAAAAGTTCCTACAAGTCAAAAATAATCATACGAAGCTGCCCGAACTCTCAAATCACCCAACTGGACCCTTCTTGATCTGAAGTTGACCGTGGCTAACTCCAACCCATCTCAAAAGCTAGTTTCTCAATCAACCACCTTAATCACACAAAAACCTCTCGGAAATCGAACCAACGACTCGACTAAGTCATAAATCACATTTCGGACCTAATGGAATCGACTAAACTTCAAAAAAGATGCATTTATCCAAAACTTAACCTTTGGTCAAACTTCTTTCTTTATTAACTTAAGAGCTTCCATCTTTACTAAAATTGATTCGAAACTCAACCGATTGCCTCGGGAGCCATTCCACCATTTACGCAAGTCATAAATATAGAGTTAAAGCTACGAAAAGAGTATTCTTTGGAAAACAAGTTCAAAATGACCAAACAGGTCATTACATCATCTACCATATAAACACACGTTCGTTCTTGAACAGTAAATAGAAGTACCAAAGCTGGTGAGTAGCTGAAGAACCTCCGTGATAAACCTCATGAAAGACTTCACATGCAAGAATCACGTTGATATCACTACTTGTCCGCTTTACCAGTCAGAACTTTTCTTGACTTACTTTAAAAACCCCAAATTTCTTCCACGACTAATTTTCTTATATTTGAACTGACTTCGCTCAAATCCCTTGACTTCTATTCTAACCAGACATCTGAACGCAATTGGTTGATTCCACGAATTCCATCATGAACACTCCAATCCTTTAGTCGTAGCCACAATCTATTACTAAGTTTGTACTGGTCAAATACTCCAATTCTACTTATTTTCTTTCCACACCATCCAAAGTCGTCTTTAAATATGTAATATGAATATCATAAAATTCCATTAAGGTTAATAGATTGTGGATTAGATAACTGACCTTATGTAAGGTCAATTTGCGCAATTGACCTTAGATAAGGTCAAATACTCCAACGCTTCGAAAATATGACTTTAACTTTCACACTTGAGAGATTTCAAGCTTCCCTCTTATTAACCAACTCTAGCTCATTCATTCAAGAATGATATGAAATTATCCACTGGTACCACATAAGCCACCTTCCCATCAATCTTATCATGTCAGTCATTTCAAATCCGAATCTCACGATCATCAATCTACTTCCTTCTTCTAGGTTACTTAATAATTACACTCTATCTGAAATAATGCGAGATAATTCCAACATAACTTATACTTTACTCAAATAATCATGTTTCTTAGAATCCAATATGTCTTTATCTTAATTCTTTAATTTCCATTTTCTATCCAAAATAGCATTCGTCGCTATCGATCGAAAATCACTCAAACTCACTCGAGAGTGTATTGATATATCGCAAATCTTGTAAAATAGTGAAGTAAATCCTGGAGATAGTAGTAAACCACAAACTCAAACAACCGAAAGTTTTTCTTACCTCACTCGAATCTCAAAACTGGATGATTATCTAAATCAAACGCATCTTATGAATAATCCTTCACGAAACCTCTTACCAGAAATACTGATCAACCTCTATTACCCCAATAAGATCCATTATTGCCAATGTAATATTCTAAACCGTCACTGCAGGTCCATAACCTGTAGGGTAATTTAACTTACCATTTACAAAGCTTTACTAACGCTTTCATACGGTTCCATACCAGCATCCTTTCCTATGATCCCTTAACTGAAGAATTTTTCTTCTACCCTGGATTACAAGTCCATCAACCAAATATCAATACACAAAGTACTATAGTGAATTCACTTTTCTTGGTTTCAACCATTATCATTGATCCTTACTTCAATTTCTGAAATGTACTTCAAAACTCAAGTCAGTTAACATCTACCATTGATCCACCACTTTAAATATCCTTATCGACTAACACCTCACTCAAGGGTACATAACTGATACTTGCCCAAAAAGAACCATTTCTCTCCTTGTCTCATCAAATTAGAATACCTCTAACAAATCATGTAGTTATCCTCCTCATTCCATCAATTCCGAAAAATTACATCACTATCATTTGTGAAAACTTGTGTAGACTTAAGCAATAAGTACAATGCCCACACTCTGTATCCACAGTTAAGTGTAACCACCGATAATTCCTTAAGTAATACATCTTCACACTTGTCCATCGCTAGATCCATCCTCGTTAGCCGATCCTTGTACATCATAGTAGTCTACATTATAGTCAAAATATCAATCAATCCATCTCCTATTAGTGTCCACTTTATACCCAAATCAGTCTCTCCCGCTGATATCTTAGTGAATTTATCGAACTTATCCTGGGGCCATTTGCCAATTATGTAGACATTTCACATACCACTCGTCTTTAATCCACCACTATAATGCTATCCTATCATAACTCCGCTTGACCTTTTATACCCTTATGAATCAATAGACTTAGCATACCCCACACTCTTATTAGATTAGTACTTTACCATTTTCATATCTTGTCACCAAGCTCAAAGCATTTGGATCCTTTCCAGTACCACTCAACTCCGTAACATAGAAAGAAAACTCTTCATAAGAACCTCATAACAAGTTCTACCACCTCTGACCGCATCACTAAGGATCACGTTTCACATCTTTACCTTTTATCAAATCCTCGCAACATTACCATGGTCACTGTCCTCTCATATGACAAATTATTCCTCTCATGTCTAAGTTTGTCTTCAAGATACCAACATATGTACTGGTCTATTACTGAATCATTTATTGGTCATTAATACACCCGTGTCATAAGATTGTCATAATAAATATGGATGACATTAAACCCACATCAATCACACCTCAAGTAAATCTCCCCTGATATGTCAAACCTTCTCAAGCAAAGTTCTCAAAGTCGTAACGCTTATTACTTAGTTACTTCGTTAACCATATCTATTCAAATCACTAACTCCTTCCCCATCACATGTTATACCATAAAGGAACCTCTTTGACCTTTGAGTAACTAACTGTTGAAGATATGGATATCAAACAGTCCTTCATATCATCGCTCCCATTTCCTAGGGATATCACTTAACCAACAGTCTGAATCACAACCCCGCTCAATCGAGTCTTCAAATAATAGATCCAATATGAACTCAATCTTGCGTCCTTCTCATGGTGACACATCTCGTACCATACCGTGTGATGTCACATCCAGTCACTCATGGGCGAATCCAAAAATGTGTCCTCACCATTGGTGAGAGACTAAAACGAAGAAGTTTAGACCATAGACTGAATCATATATGCACGATAAGGAATGAAATAATGGAAGTTTCCTAAATGTCTTATAGCCTCTCGAAGATAGATATAGAGCTCTTTGTACCGATCCACAAGACTCTACTAGACACTGCTCTTGTACTCATGAGATCAATGAACCAAGTGCTCTAATACCAATTTGTCATGATCCAAAATCTCATTGTGTCGTGAGAGCACCTACCCTACCCATAGGCGAACCACTAACATCCAAATGTCAATAATATAAAGCAAATATGGAAAAAATAAGGAAAATAATATAAGTATTATTAAGTCTTAGAACTTAATACATAAACCTTGAAAGAAAACCTCAAAATTTGGTTGTCATGAATATAGAGCTACTAACTGGAATAAAAGTCTGAAATGATATACAAATCACTATCTAAAATATAAATGATAGAAATGTAAAATAACAAGAGGGAGAGTTCCAGTGCCGGCATAGTGTATGCGGCTCACCCTGGACTCCCAAGAAAAATCTCCAAGCGTTGCGTCTAAGCTCCTCCTCCGGCATATAGATTAGTAGTTGCACATAGAATGCAGCAAGTGTAGAGTGAGTATGGAAAGAAAATGTATCCAACAACATCGTCGATCGACACTAACTATAGCGGTGGCGAGGGTTGGTACTCCCAATACTTCTCCTCTTTCTTGGTTTGTCAAATTATACATTTTATAAGCATTACAACCATCTAACAAAGGATTCCACAACCGACTGAATGATAAATTACAATACTTTTCAAAGATCATACTAAAGTCTTCTAACTTTACCTCAATTAGGATAGTTAGCAATAAGGTTCCAACCTACCCCCAATCGGGCATCTAAATCCTCATTGCATCTTTTATCCAAATAAATAAGTTTACCATTAAAGGTTCAATCTTTTAATTCTTATACTAAGGGACAAGTAAAGATCCCATCTCTATATCGTTCATAACAATCCAATTCATAAAGATCCCATCTTTATTAGCATTTCTAACAATCAAGGTCATAAAAATCCCATATTTATATCATTACCATACCATCTCATATTTCCATCTTACATCAAGAATAAGCTACATGATGCCAGTATTTCTCCCCCTAAAAGTCACATGATCATAAAGTCTATCAGAAATCAACACCAAGTACACACACCATCAAATACATATCAGGAATATGAATGAATGCAATCTAGATGATATGTATGTATGTATGCAATGACCAGATGTAACCGGTATATACACACTACTGTAGTAGCTGTCATGTGACCCATGAGAGACTCATTAGGTCCATATACCCATCCTTTCCCATCGGACCCCGGCTCTATGGATGTGCTGTCATTTACCAATCATCACTCTCTTGTCATGTACCATATCCAGATCACTGGTTTTCCAAGCCTCTTTCCTCGGTATCTCAACAATTCAAATGTTAATGTTATATATGTGAATGATGTGGATATGTGTACACCATGAAATTACCATAAGCAATACAATCAACATTATAAATTCCTTTTGAAGTATTTAGATGAGATGTAGAGTAATTAATGCATGACAAGTCAAATAAATAAGAGAATATCAAACATGGCTACGAGCCCAGATAATCAACAATCATACCAAACCTAAACGGATTTACACACCGCACTCATGGTCCAAAGGCTAAACACATAATCTGCGTCATGCATATCATACTAAGTTTATTAAATAACCCAAGTTAATTCATCGGTACCCGTACAAGTGATCATCACCTCACTAGTATGGGACCCGCAATACCCCATTATTCTAATTAATTATGAAACAACATACCAACACATACACTGTACTAGAGTCTAGTAAGTCTCAACTTGCCTAATTACGAAGTCCCATAGCTCCCGAACGACTCCAAGCTCGATCCACGTGAAGATTAAACCTCCCGAAAGCTCCACCATGTCCAAACTCACCTAACGAGTTCAACCTAGTGAAAATAGTAATCTACAGAGTTAGACGAGTCCAACAATACCCATATTGCTATACTTTATTTCAGAATCCAAAAATAGACCCAAAAAGATAATTCTGAGCCCCTAATGTCAAAACTGTAATTTTGTTGTAAAATCGAGTTACCCGTAGCCCATAGGTTATGAATCTATAAAATCAACTAATTTTATTCATGAATTGATCCTCAAATCAAAGGTTTATCATTTCTCAACTCTAGGGCTCAAACCCCCCCAATTTTCCCCAACCAAACACGGATAAAATCGATAACCAACGAAAATAAACTTGAAGAAACGTCAAAATAAAGGTTGGATACTTACTCCCTTGTTGATATGAGAACAATGCCATAAAATCACCTCAATCGGAGCTCTAGAACTCAAGTTGTGCTCAACCTACGAAATGAACGGAATCTGATTTTTAATAAACAGAGATTTTCACTTCTGCGGCCCAAAATCCACTTCCGCAGGTCCACTTCCGCACCCAAAAGTCCGCTTCCGCGGCCACACCAGAACAACAACAACTGTCTACACTAAAATGACAATAACCCCCTCATACGATGTCGAAATTCGATGATTCAAGTTGTTGCAACTCACAAATTTTGATACGCAACTATTACAACAATCAAAACTCAATTCCAACATCAAATGAATATAATGGTAAATTGAAGCATCGAAGGCGAGCGACTTATGCTAACGACCCAAACACCTAAACATGACAAAACGAAGTCCAAATCCAATTCTGAAAGTTCCTGCAAGTCACAAATGATAATAAGAAACTGCTCAAATTTTCAAAACACCCAAATGGACCCGTATTGATCCGATGTTGACCGTGGTCAACTCCAACCCATTTCAAAAGCTACTTTGTCAACCAACCACCATAATCACATCCGAACCTCTTGAAAACCGAACCAACGACTCGACTAAGTCATAAATCATATTCCGGACCTAACGGAATCAACAAAATTTCAAAAAAGACGCATTTATCCAAAAGTCAACTTTTGGTCAAACCTGTTACTTTCTTTAACTTAAGAGCTTCCATCTTTACTAAAATTGATCTGAAACTCACCCGATTGCCTCGGGAACCATGCCACCCATTCCCGCAAGTCATAAATATTGAGTTAAAGGTACGGAAAATGTATTCTTTACAAATGAAAGATAAGATTAAATGACATAAGTTTTATTGAGAAGTGTTCGTTTAACGTACTACATAAATAAGATCATGTAATTTATGGAATTTTGTAATTTTGAAATATAGTTATAATAATAAAATTGTTACTTTATGGGGAGGTTTTCCTATAAATGTGATTCTTGAAAAAAGAAAAGACGATAAACCGTACCTAGACATTTGTGCGGTTAAAATCTCAATTTTACAAAGGTATTACACCAATAGTATTATGTACTTATACATTATATTTGGGGATTGAAATCATACTAAATTTCTTTGTTTCTTATCTAACGAGGATATTTTGGAATATCCTTATTTATGTCAGTAGAAAAATCACAAGGATCTATGTAAGCTCAGACGATATCCAATCATGTTGATCCATAAAAAAAAACAGGTCATCACATGACAATTCATATTGATCATGCATAAAAACGTTACTTTTTTCTTTCATGTATAATTCTTTGTTCAACGCTTTATTTTAATAATAGTGATGTTGTTTTACAAAATCGTATACTATATGATTCGACATACACTTACAACGTGCTGAGAAACTAGTTATATTAAAAGCATGAAATCCTAAATTAAAATGTTAAATTACCTAAATACCCTTTTAAAAACTTACTAGTAACTATCCTACGAAC
Source organism: Anisodus acutangulus (assembly GCA_029783415.1). Classification (NCBI taxonomy): domain Eukaryota; kingdom Viridiplantae; phylum Streptophyta; class Magnoliopsida; order Solanales; family Solanaceae; genus Anisodus; species Anisodus acutangulus. The sequence continues at coordinate 27,949,859 of CM056507.1, read as the reverse complement.
TAAACTATATACTGCCGCGCAAAGCCCCACCCCCATGCTTGGATACCAACATACGTGTTGTTTAGAGAAGTTGCAAAACTTAAACTGTATGGCTTTACACTCCAAATGTTCACGGAAGACATCCTCACTCAATCCAGGTAACTTAAGCAGGTGATCTTCTCTTTTTAATTGCTTGAATTTAATTTTCGTACATATATAACATGATCTCAACTTTTCAATTTAGATAATACATTTGAATTCAAGCCCACTTGCATCTTCTAAAAGCATAGTTTCCGTCGATTGTTGCGTTATAGTTTTCCCACTGGTATATTCATAACTTCATGAACGTTACCAACTAAATAAGGTCTTTACTGTTACTGATTATTTCTTTTTTCAGCGGGAAGTAACTCATGTATTCTTTATAGATGATGTGTATTTTATGATGAGATTTTTCAATTTGGGTTTTAGGTCATTAATTTCTTTCTTTGGCTAGACGTGTATCTTCCTTTCCTTTATTAAATATTTTGGAATATGTGACTATATGATTATTGCATAGAGAAGTGGGTCTGTAAGTCATTTACAAATATTTAACTTTTATGTCTCTTTTTCCAGAGATCTTCATTTTTTAAATATATGAGATCTGAAGAAAAAAAAATATAAGAAATCTACATAAGTTATTTTTTTATATTCAAATTGTAAGTCGGCATGTTATTATTTTGATCATCCCGATGATAAAGAAGACATGCAAATTTAAAGTATTAATTTAAACATACATGAAATGAACAACTCAATGAAGCCAAATTTCATGTCAAAAGAAAAGATCTCATTTCCTCGATTTTATAATATTGCATCTAATAACTTAGTTTTACTTGATATAGTTGTAGCTTTGGTACTCTCCCTGCTACTGTCTGTATTTGACCTATTTTTAATAAAAAAAAAACTTTCAGCAATGGATTATTAAAATAGAAAGGTAAGAAAGAAAGTCAGAAGCCAAATAATCTAAAATTCCATTAAGGTTCCTTATCCTTTAATACGGAGACTGATATTTTGGTTGAAGATGTTTTTTATTTTAAATAATGAAAGTACTCCATTACTATCAATTCAAAGAAATACGACATTTTTAAGATATACGGTTATTTATTTTCTTTACAAAACAAGCAACTGTTTGAACTGTCTTGGGAAAAAAATAAAATTCTTATGAGAACTGGATAAACATCATTATTAGCTGTTAACTTAGGTTATCTAATTTCATAGCAAATTTAAAAGGCAAATCATGATATAAACATACATAAAAAAATGAGGTAACCGAACAAAGTTGTTTGTTATCTAAAATACTCTATTTTTGCCACAATTACTAACATTATCACACAGTAAAATTGATAGATAATGAATAAAAATAACTTGCAATATCATATGTACTTAATAAAGATGTCGATAGTGCTACAAAACTAATAGGCATCCAGGTAAGGTCATTTATATCTAATAAGTATAAATCACTTACATATGTACGTATAATTATATGTATGTATGTGTGTCATGTGCATGTACGTAGATTACATTATTTGTCCAAAAAATATTCGTATTTTATTTTAGCGTAAAGTAAAATTATTATTGAAAATAACATTGCAAATGGAGGAAAAGTAAATGTGTAACTATTTCCCTCCGTTTCAAAATGTTTGTCTGGTTTTGACTTGGCACTGAGTTTAAAAAGGTAAATAAGATTTTTGAATCTTGTGTTCTTAAACTAAATATATGTAGAGTGTACCAAATATCTTTCAATTTTGCAGTCTTAAACATGTCATGTGAAAAGTTGAAATTAAAGAGTTGTCAAAAAGAGAAAGAAACATTCATTTTGAAATGGACAAAAAAAAAGTAAGAAGGTCATATTAACTCCGAAAAAAGTGATCCGAAAATGGATTTGACCTAAAGTTTTAGAGGGAGTATTAAGTTTCTCTATCGCAAATAATTACTTTTTCATTGCAGTGTTATCATGAAATTAACAATGATATATAAGCCAACGTATAAGGAGGACATATGTCGATCAAATCTGTCTATCTATAACTTTTATAACATATTATTTTTATTTTTATTTTGTCAACAATTTCTTGATATGTATGTGACGGTAAACACGAGGCTACAATTTTCTAAAGACAAAAGCAGAAACATTAAGACCTAAAATGTTAGCAGTGATAGCCACTACTTCTCATGGTCACATTTAAATTATGTTCCTTGAACTATCTAAAAATTAAGAAACCGCCTAGCTGAATATTTGAAATATTATAATAATTGTTATCGTTCAAACATTGATTTATTGCATTGAGTTTTATATTCAACCCTATGATCGTGATACATACAAAACATAATAGTAATCTAAAAAAAAAATTTAACTGAGAGAAGCTGATACCAGCTCAGCTGATTGTGTACAAATATAAATATAACTATGACCGAAGTAAAATAAAACACTACTAAAGAAACATCTCTTTCTTCCCAGATTTAAATTTTGATTGCTCATTTTAGAAGCATCAACAAACTAGACATAATATGATGATTAACATTGATCATTGGCAGAAATTTATATTTTATTCTTTCATATATAATTTACTCAAAACTATATTCTTATAATATTGATATTATTTTATATCATTGTCTATTATAAAACTTAACATACACGTGCAACGCACGTGACGAGAAATTAATTATTTTTATATAGAAAGAATTCTTTTTGGATAGACTATAAGAAGGAAAATATGTCACCTAAATTAGAAATTATATACTCCATATTTTTAACTCTGTTTCACATACATATTTATTGTCAAAGCCAAAAACCACTATCACAATGCTAGATCTGCGATGCCACTACAAGAAGAAAGGCATTTGCCAATAATAATTTTGTTGCAATATGTTAGATGTTGTTGCTAAAAGTATTTTTCACAACAACAAAAATCGTTGCATGTCGTTGCAATAACCTCTGATGCAAAAAGTTTTAACAGTAACAAGTTTTATTTTATTGTCATTTACGATTTTAGCAATAATATATCATTTACATTTTTTAGCAACAACATATTTATTGTTGCTAAAGTTTTGTTATCAATTCTATACTTTCTTGTTGTAGTGTGCTTAGAGTTAATCAAAGACTAGCTATATTGGTACTAGTTTAAGACACATATTTGGAAAGGTTAGAGAAACGAAGATTGATTCCATGATAATTCAAATGAACTCTTTGAATTTAGGGTGAATTTTGTGGTATAAAGACATGATTATTACTTGGAAGTTAATGAAACAAAGTGTATATGCAATTGGGAAAGACATGAAAAGCCGCCGACACGAATGATTTGCTCACATGGGTGAAAGCTGAAACATCATTCTTTTCCTTATGAATATATATATATATATCCTCATACCTAGACTTGGACAATATGCTCTTAACGTTTTGGGAAAGTTTACTCTCTTTTTGTAACAGCATACGACAGACATGATAGCACTGTGTTTTCCGGAGACTTCAATTTGTGTTCTTGTGGGCTGGAAATTCTTGATTTCTAGCTAAAAGAATTAGAATATAATCATAACGTACTCTAATATTAAGCGTGATAGCAGCTTTCTTATGCAAGTGAGAGGCAGTAGTAGTAGAAGAGAAGACTTGGAAATATTTTAGATTCCTCAAACTAGTTGGTCTAAGTTGATTCATTTCTCGCCATGAAGCTATTTGATCGCTTACGAAAAATTGTTATGAGTTTAATTTTTGTAACCTCCAGATCCCGGAGTGAGGGGGAGATGGGGGGACAAAGGAGGAGGTCATGTGATAGGCCTGATCCACCAAAGACTTCGTGTAGTTCCTCATATTATTCCTCCACTTCTCATTACAATGAAGCTATTGCTGATTGTATTGAGTTCCTCAACAAGTCTTGACAAGATCAGGTTGGCTTTAGTGGTAGGAAATCGGATGTTATCATCTGATTTGCTTCTTCTTTTTGTCTTTTTATTTTATAAAATATATACTAGTTGGCACTTGTCTTTTGCTTTTGAATCGTTGATTGACTTAGATCAGAGGAAAATAAGGGCAATAAACTGCATTTTAATCATTCGTTTGAATCTCGTGTTATCAAATTTGTCCCCAAGTACATTTGATAGATGTTCAGTTTTGATTAACTGAATTAAAGCATCATTTGTTCTGTCTTTGTTTAATTTTATGATGATATATGTACTGAGGTTCATGTTCATAGTGGCTCATGTCTTGGAAAGCCTAGAATTTCTCACCTCTCGTAAATGACATGTTCATGCAGGTAAAAGGTTGTTTTAATAATATACATTAGAGAAAAAAGTGTTGGATATGTAAAGCAGTACAAGAAGTAAATAAATATTATAAGTGTTCGAAATGATAAATAAATAGGCAATTCAGAACTGCCGCAAGCTTGTTGAGTCTTGAATCTTGATAACCTGAAATCAAGAAACACTAAATCTGGATTGTTACAACTGTGGCTGAGTCGAGAGATGACTCTCTGTCTTTAAGACAAGATTGCCCCGTATATATGCTTTTACGTTAACGGGCAATAGTCTCCCAAGATAAAACAGCAACTAATCAACACTACAAAGCAAATAGGTTGATTCTGACGAAGAAAAAACAAACACGAAACGACTTGCTGAAGAATGGAAAAGGAAGGAAGAGTTTTCTGTTATGTTTTTGCCCACTGTTTGTGCTCACGTTTTGGACAGAATTTCAGTTGTTCTCTCTTCTGTTTGTCTCTGTGTTCTATATCTTAATCTCTGCAATTGATCCAAAAAGCTCCAATATATAGCATAAGGGGAGGGACTCCTCAACTGCCAAGTAATGACAGTTTATGGCCAAGTAATGGATGTTTATGGCCATTAGTGAGAGAGTTAATCAGTCAAGTAATGACTGATTTAATGTAATGTGCAACATAAATGAGTTGTTAGGGAGGAGTTAAGGTGCAGATTAATGGAGTTTTAACGCTCCAAAAATCAACTCAAATGGCATGTAGAAACTTTCTGCCTTCCGTCGTTCCCAATTTCAGCTTTCCAGAAACTCGAGGGACCAAACTGTAAATATTAAGCAATTTGGGGTCCAAAGAGATAATATCAGAAGAAGCCCAAGGCCCAAATACCACGACCCACGACCCGAGCCCGGACCAGGCAGGCGGGCGACGGCGGCGCGCGTGTGGACTTATCCTTGAACCCAAGCACATCTAGGTCCTCTCTCCTTCAAATACATGGGTTACCCCTTGGGGCCCCAAACCCTTAGCCAATTTTGAGACTTATAAAAAGAACAATTTTGGGTTACCCCTTGGGGTCCCAAACCTTTAGCCAATTTTGAGACTTATAAAGAGAACAATTCTTCATTTTCCCACCGATGTGGTAGATTTGTCCCACACCATATTTCCATGCCTCAAACACCTTACTTCGTGGATCAATATTTCTTTTATTTCTCAATGAAATTTGACGATTCTTGGCCCTACGGTCATTTACTCACTTAGTAGATTATGCACGTGTGAAGAGACAAAGCCTCCAACATACGGAATCCTAGTGTTTAAGTCATTAAATACGGGTGGACGCACCTCCCCATCAAAGACAAATTTCCAACAAAGAGTACTACTAGTATAACATATATTACAGTATTTCATTGGTTTGATGGAAAGAAAAGGAATCAAGAATAATAGAACTGTTTATTCCAAACGTATACAGCTTTAGGCTTGTCTTTTCCTTCTAACATATGTTATGAATCAAACTCGAGAAACATCTGAAAGTATTCCTTTTAAGCTTGAGTACTGTACTACAGTGTGCATTTGGGTGAAATGGTTGGAAACAATATAAAGAGGAAGACGATAGAGATTAAGATATTGAGCTTTAACAAGATTAATATTTATCCTAGCTCTATATTCCACTTGCAAATATATCCAGCTTGCATTCTTAAGAATATCCATGTCCCTCGATGTTGAATATTCAATTTAGCAAATAAGTACGGTCACACACTTTAAAAACTCTGTTGGGCTTTAAAGACAAAAAGAAAATGTGGACTTTAAAGATCAAATGTCAATTGGGAAATGGAAGTGAAGAAAGTAACTTTTTAAGTGAGCTTTCTCCCACATTGGTGGTGGAAAGTAACAATTGTATGCTTATATATTACTAGCACATCTTCTAGCTCATAAAGAGTTGAGGAGTCCACCCCCTCGTGTCGTCATCGCTCGCCTCGACTTTGAATTTGAATTTGGATTTGATCAAATGATCTGATTGATTGATTGATAATCTTATTGGACCAAATTTATTTCTCATTTTCATTATCTAATTTTTCTTTTCCTAATATTAGTTCGTGTGGAATATAATTAATTAATTTTGCAAAATAAATTAAATCCCAACGGTGTGGTCTTTTCTGAACAAACACATCCCTTCCCAATAGACATTTTCACATCTATTGAGACCTCCAACCATGGCTATAAAACATTTCAGAGGCTTTGCCTCAGAGCACACTAAAATCACAAAAATTTGCTCTCTGAAAAATCAATCTTTTTTTCCCTCTTCTGTGCATCATTTTCAAAGAACAAAATAATAAGTGTCGTATGATTACTACCATTTGCTGAAGTATTGGAATTTCTATTGCCAGTATTGCAGAATAGAGTTTCATTCTATCATGGGAGGAACTAATCCAAACCATGGGAAATTGTGAGGGGATTAAATTTCTTAAGAAAAGACAGTTTTCTGTGGCTTCGAAATTAAACTTGTGTTTAACGTTTTTCTGTGTTACAATATATTTAGTTTGATTACAGGGATAACAAACTTAAGGAATTTAATCTTTTATATATTTTTGTTTCATCTTATATTATGTTTTGATTGGAGATTAAAGTCTTCCAATTTTCTACTCCATTAATTGAATCGATTTGAAGATATAAAGACTTCATCGAGATAATAACTTTGTGCATTCTGTTTGAAGAATATTAAACCTTTATCGATTATTAGTTCTGTTTTTGTTTTACTGAACAGAAAAATGGGAGAACCAACTACTACTGCACACGTTACAGATTCTGGTCCAACAGTTATTGCCGCATCTAGCCGCACTGCTCCTACGTCTGCAATGGCAGCAACAGAAAAGCCAGAAAAATTCTCCGGCATTAACTTTAAGAGATGACAACAAAAGATAGTTTTCTACTTAACGACTCTCAGTCTGTAAAAGTTTATTACAGAGGATGGTCCAATCTTGGCAGATGATACTCCGGACAACGAACGCTTTCTCGTGACGGATACATGAAAGCATTCCGACTTTCTATGCATGAACTATATTATGAATGGTTTGGATGATGGTCTGTATAGTGTTTATAGAGTCTGTAAATCTTCTAAAAAATTATAGAACGCTTTGGAAAAGAAATACAAGACCGAGGATGGTGGATTGAAGAAATTCATTACTGCCAAATTTCTGGAATTTAAGACGATTGATAGCAAATCTGTCGTGTCACAGGTCCAGGAATTACAAGTGATTATTCACGATCTTCTTGTGGAAGAAATGATAATTAATGAACCTTTCAAGTAGCGCCTTTCATTAAAAAGTTGTCTCCTTTGTGGAGGGACTTTAAAAACTACTTAAAGCACAAACGTAAGGAGATGAAGTTGAAAGATCTAATTGTTCATCTTAGAATTGAAGAAGACAAAAGATCAGCTGAGAAGAAAGTTAATGACAAACAAGCAATAATGGGAGAAAACATTATTGAAACTGCTCCAACTAATTCAAAGAAGAGTAAAAGGGCTCTGGACGGAAAAATGTTCCATGCAAGAAGTTTAAAAGAAACTGCTACAATTGTGGCAGGTTTAGACACATGCATGCAGAATGTCGTGCGTCAAATAAAGATAAAGAGGAGAAGAAGAAAGGTCAAGCAAACATGTCACAAATGAATGAAGACGCGGACAACTTATATGCTATGCTTTCAGAATATAACTTGGTAGGTAATCCAAGAGAATGGTGGATAGATTCTGGTGACACACGCCATATGTATGCTAACAAGGAGTTTTTTAATTCTTATGTTGTAGCTGAACCCAATGAGACAATTTTCATGGTGAATTCTGCTACTGCAAAGATAGAAGGAACGGACAAGATTGCTTTGAAGATGACATCAAGAAAGATAGTGATGTTGAATAGTGTCCTTCATGTTCCAGAAATGCGAAAGAATTCAGTTTTGACTTCTCTTAGTTAAGAACGGATTCAAGTGTGTTTTTGTTTCCGATAAGATTGTAGTTAGAAAAAATGTTACGTATGTTGGAAAGGACTACCTTACATAGGGTCTTTTCAAATTCAATGTAATTTCAGTTGATATAAATAAAATTTCTGCTTCTTCTTATTTACTTGAGTCAAATAGTTTATGACATGCACGTTTGAGACATGTTAATTATAAAATCTTGCGAAAAATGATTAACTTGGAAGTATTGCCTAAATTTGAATGTAATAATTCAAAAGGTCAAGTATGTGTTGAATCTAAGTATTCTAAGCATCCTTATAAGTCCATTAAAAAGAATTCAGATCCTTTAGACTTAATTCATACATATATTTGTGACACGAATTCAATACCATTTCGTGGTGGGAAAAGTATTTCATAACTTTTATTGATGATAGCATTAGATATTGCTATATGTATTTACTTACTAGCAAAGATGAAGATATTAACTCATTCAAGAAAAATAAGAAAGAAGTTGAAACGCAACTTAACAAAAAAATCAAAATAATTAGAAGTGATAGGGATGACGAATATGAAATATGGCATTATTCATCAAACAAATGTCTCATACACTCCACCATTCAATGGAATTGCAGAAAGAAACAATCGAACATTAAAAGAGATGATGAATGCCTTATTGATAAGTTCTGATTTACCAGAACTTATAGCAGGAAGCTATCATTACAGCTAGCCGAATACTCAATTGAGTACGCCATAAGAAAACAAATTCCATTACATATGAACTATGGAAGGGAAGAAAACCCAACTTGAAATATTTTAAAGTGTGGGGTGTTTGGATTAAGTGCAAGTTCCTTAACCCAAATAATTAAAAATAGGGCCAAAAACCATTGACTGTGTTTTCATAGGATATGCTACTAATAGTAAGACATATCATTTTCTAGTTCATAAATTAGAAAATCCCGACATTCAAATTTAAACGGTAATTGAATCAGATAATGCTGAAAATTTTGAAAATATTTACCCGTATAAAAAGGAATATGAGTTATCTAGCAAAAGATCTAAATGACCTCGGGAAGAGACAAAAGAAGTACGCCTAACGAGGAGAATCCAAGACGTAGCAAATGTCAAAGGACATCTACTTCCTTTGGTCCAGATTTTTTGATATTCCTAGTGGAGAATGAGCCTCAAATATTTTAGGAAGCGATGTCTTCCTCAGAAGAACAATATTTAAAAGAGACAATCAATAGTGAAATAGAATCCATTTTAAACAACCACACTTGGGAATCGGTTGGTCTTCCTCCAGAAAACAAACCTTTAGGTTCCAAATGGATTTTCAAAAGAGAAATGAAAGATGATAGAACTATTGACAAATATAAGGAAAGACTTGTTGTCAAGGGATTAAAAAAATAAGAAGGTCTTGATTATTTTGATACTTACTCGCCGGTAACAAGAATTACATCCATTCGGATGTTAATAGTGTTAGCCACCGTGTACGGTCTTCAAATCCATCAAATGAATGTAAAAACAACCTTCTTAAATGGATATTTGAAGGAAGAAATCTACATGAATCAACTTGAAGGGTTTGTAGTTTCAGAAAAATAAAAGAAGGTGTGTCGACTTTTTAAGTCACTTAATGGACTTAAACAAGCTCCAAATCAATATCATGCAAAATTTGAGCAAACAATGTTGGCAAATTGGTTTAAGATTAATGAATGTGATAAATGTATTTATATTAAGAACATTTCAAATCACATAGCCATTGTTTGCTTATACGTAAATGATATGTTGAAAATGAGCAAAGACATTGCCGACATAAATGCTACTAAGTGTATGCTTGCTAGCAAGTTTGATATGAAATATTTAGGAGTTGTTGATTTGATTCTAGAATTTAAATCCATATGACTCCTCAAGGTATAGCATAGTCTCAATCTCGTTATATTAAAACGGTACTTGAAAAATTCAAGTATTTGGAGTTCGAAGTTACAAATACTCCGATTGATGTAAACCTTGCTCTTACAAAGAACCAAGGTCAAAAAGTCTCAATTGGATTATGCTCGAGTGGTGGGAAGTTTGATGTACATCATAAACTGTACACGACCAGATATAGCTTGCGCTATAAGTAAATTGAGTCGTTACACAAGTAATCCCGACCAAACTCATTTGATGTCAATGAAAAAAGTTTTGGGGTATTCACAATACACTCAAGATTATGCTTCGTAGTGTAATAAATATCATACGGTAATTGAAGGATATAGTGATGCAAATAGGATCACCGGATCATCTGAAGTTAAATCCACAAGCCGATACATTTTAACTGTTAGAGGAGGAGCAGTGTCGTGGAAATCATCTAAACAAACATGCATCGCTCTCTCTACAATGGAGTCAGAATTTATGGCTTTGGATAAAGCTGGTGAAGAAGCAGAATAACTGCGGAATTTTTTGGAAGATATTCCATTTGGTCTCAAACCAGTGCCACCTATATGCATATATTGTGATAGTCAAGCTACAATAGGAAGGGATGCAAGCGTGATGTATAATGGGAAATCTCGTCATATACGATGAAGATATAATATCGTTAGCCAATTACTTTCTAGTAGAATTATCATAATTGACTGTGTAAAATCAAAGAATAATGTGTTGGATCTACTTAGAAAAGGCTTAACTCAAAAGGTGGTTGATAAATCATTAAAGGGAATGGAATTATGAGCGAGAAAAATCATCATAAAAGTAATTTCACTTAGTTGACTGGAGATCCCAAGATCTAAGTTCAAGGAGATCAAACAAAGTTATGAATGACGGTTCAACATTGTCGTTAAACTCAATCCATTCTCATGATAAGACAATGTTCAGAAACAAGGATAAAGCGCTAAGGCTTTTTAATGATTTCTAAGTTTGACATGAGATGAGAAAATGTGTATCTATAGGTTACACGTTTAGAAATTACCTATGTGAGTGTGAATTGTAAGCCGCTTCAAGGAGAATTATAGTAAGACCAGTTCTCTACGCACTCATGAAACTAGGCGATGTTCATGACTAAGGGTTAATTTTGTGACATATGTTGTCCAGTTATACATCAAAGCTCGACGGTTCAAGGATATCAAATCTATCAATTGATCAAGTATACCCGATGTATGTCTCACTATGAAAAGTTCAAAGGAAAACCTACTTACAACTAATCCTTACTTGTAAATCACACAGTTTTTTCATGCATTATTTTTATGATATAGCTATTCTCTATTCATGTGGGGAATTATTGGGCTTTAAAGACAAAAACAAAATGTGGGCTTTAAAGATGAAGTGTGAATTGAGAAAGGGAGGAAAATAAAATTTGAAGAAAACTTTTTCAAGTGAGCTTTCTCCCACATTGGTGATGCAAAGTAACAATTGTGTGCTTATATGTATAACACATCTTCTAGCTCATAAAGAGTTGAGAAGAGGATCTCCCATCACGTCGTCGACGTCGTCTTCTCTCGGCTCGGCTTTGACTTCGGATTTAGATTTGGATTTGGTCAAACGATCTAATTGATTGATAATCTTTTTGGACCTAATTTAGTTCTCATTTTCATTATCTTATTTTCCTTTTCTAATATTAATTCACACATAATATAATTAATTAATTAATTTCAAAAAATAAATTATATTCCAACGATCTTGTCTTTTTCGAACATGTACTTCCCTTCCCAACAGACATTTTAACATTTGTTGAGACCTCTAACAATGTCTATACAAGTTTCTTTTCTTCCCCTCTTATGTGCATCATTTTCAAAGACCAAAGCAGTAAGTGTCGTGTGATTACTACCGTTTGTTGAGTTCGCTGAAGTTCTGCACTTTTCATTACCGATATTATAGAATAGAGTTCCGTTCTATACTTGAAGGAATTAATCCAAACCTTGGCAATTGTGAGGGACTTAAATTCCTTAAGAAAATACAGTTTTTTCTGGGCTCGAAACTAAATTTGTGTTTAACGTTTTTCTATTTTACAGTATATTTAGTTTGAATACAGGGATAACACACTCAATCTCAATTGTTTTATTATAGAAAGCATCTATACACAAGAGGGGGTGAATTGTGTATAACCGATTTTCGCATTATATATCCAGGAACTCAACTGAATGTAAAGTGCAATAAGTAAATAAAAGAAGCAATTTTATGAAAAAACCTTCTCGTTCAAGTGAGTAAAAATCATGACCTATCTAGTACAAGATATTCTTCAAACTTCACTAATAACAAGAGTGGTTTTGGGTAGGGCTGTTCATAATAATCTGATCTGATCGATCATATCCGCGATTCGGTCGATCCGATTCGAAAAATCAGATATCCGATCCACTTTTTTGAGTTTCGGATATTTCGGATTGGATATCTAAAAAAATTCAGATCGGATACGGATCACGGATATTTCAGATTGGATATCTAAAAAAATTCAGATCGGATACGGATCACGGATATTTCGGATTGGATATCTAAAAAAATTCAGATCGGATACGGATCACAATTTCTTTACTTTCGGATATTCGAAATATCCGATTTTTTATTTTTTATTTTCTTTTGATTTTCCCTAATAGTTAGGCTATTTTGCATGGTGGTGAACTTTTTGGGATTTTAATTTGTGAACTTTATTTGTATTGGTGTATTAATTTAGATGTTTTAGCTAGTAGTTAATGTATTGGACATTGCACCTATAAAGTGCTACTTTCTATTTTGGAGTTTTACTATTTGTTAGGAATTACAAGTTTATATCCTTGAAGAATGAAGATTATATTGATGTGTATTGGTCGGTCACATGTTGGATTGAGGTTATTTCAGTATTTAATTATATTTTTTTAAGTGGTATGTGAGGTTTCTGTTGAACAAATTTGCTAAAGAGAGCAGGATATTTATGTGGCAGTTGCTAGAATGATGAATGTATGATAAATTTCGGATATCCGAAATTTTCGGATCGGATCGGATAATCGGAAATGAACAGTTCTAGTTTTGGGTTGCAACGTGACAACTAAAGTAACAAACTCTAGTACCTTAAACCCTAAAATCAACTCAATTATAGCCAACACTTTTAGGACTATGAACTCTAGCGTAGAAAGTAAAAACAAATTCCAAAATTGTTAGCCTAGAAAAATGCTTCTCAACATCAAAATGGGTTACAATTTAAGAACAATGAATCAAGACCGAACAACTAAAGAACTAGAAAAAATCCTCTTTCGACCAAATTCTTCGGTTGAGCAGCTTGAATCCTTGCAAGCACCTTCTTATAGTTACGGCTATATGCAGTGAGTAAATCTCAATGATTGTGTGAAATAGTGTAACAATATCAACAATCAGGATTATATATGAAGTTGGACCGAAATACTCCCCGAGTTTTTGCTCCAAAACCTAGAAAAATTCGGTTAGGAAAAACAATCCTAATAGGACTTGGTTTCCTTGAATATACTCTACGTCTCACAACCTTCCTTTCATACAAGTGTTCCCCCAGTCGAAACTTTATTGTAACAAGTTCCTTCTGCAATATATGCTCGTATCTCATAAACTTAAACCATCCATAAAGTAACATTGTTAAGAATTCTATTTGAATTCAAACTGTGTTGCAACTTCTAATAGAGGACCTGGTTCTCTATTATTTATTTTACAAGTCACCGGGACATTGTGATAGGATACCACATATCTTCAATGGACCCGATTTGTCAACCATTGTATATTAATCATAGAAACCAATTTTAACTCCGCTCAATAATTCCTCTTTATTTATGAAGATAAAACTATGAGCAATTCAACTTAAGAACTGGATTGACAATCAATAGTTTCCTGCATAAACCTTTAGAGAATAGTCAAAAGAGTTAGACCCCTTCGAAATCAATAAGTAGGAATCAAGTCCGTTGATTAATATATGTACACATCCTTAACATTCCCTTTTGACATCATGGAAAAATCAAAACATTTGTTTGTTAGAGTCAAAAGTGAAGAATTTAATATATCAAACTCATGGACGTTCGGACTACACTGACATGCACATAAAACAGAGCTCAAACGTGTAATCTAATGATCTTTGCCATCTTGAAGAGACTCATGACTTCCAAAAAAGTGAAATTTCATTAGTGTACTAGACTAAGCCAATTTGGACCAAACCAACAACATGATTACAAGAACCATACTAAAAATTCCACAAAACATCAAACCAACAAACAACAAAATAGAGTAAGGAAAAACAAGACTTGTCTTATAAGGGATTGGGTATGGGCTAGACAATGAAGGACTAGCGACCAGACGAGGATTGGTTGTTCACAAGTGAAAGGAGCTTACCAAAGGGGGCACTAGCACAACCTGCTCCTTTTGCATATCCTCCATTAAATGCATATTTTCCTTCATAGAGGTAGCTAACTCATCCTTCAGTTTGATGATTTCCTCGTTGAGTAGCTTGTCTACAATACTTTCAAGATCCTTGAGCAACTAGGTAATAAAGTTGTTTCACTTTGAACCAGATGTCCCGGAGATGCAATCACAGTCCTCCAAGGCCTTCCTATAAAACAAATCTTTTTTAGTCCCTTTCTTGCTAGACCCTAGAGGAATCTGGTACAACTCAAATGCCGGTGACAATAGAAACTCGTAAGGCATAGCATGCCCATGAAGTATCCGCCACTCTAGAAATGTGCTTGATCATGACGGAGGGAAAGCTCATCAACTTGTCTTGATAAGGCACACGTGTGTAACGACCTGTTAGGAGGTTTTGGATTTTTGGCTTGTTTTCCCGTAAATGCCCTTTCCCCTAGCTTGGTTTTGATGTATTTGACTTATGGGGATAGGTAGCGCAATTCTCGAGTCAATCGGATGAAACTAACGAAAGAAAATCATAAGTTTTGGAAATTGAAGTTTTAAGTTGGGAAAGTTTGACTAAAAGTTGACTTTTGACTAAGAATTAAATTTCGATGGTTCCGTTAGCTCTAGAACGTGATTTTTGACTTAGGTGGATGGTTGGAATGAGTCTAATTTTTAAGTGAAGATGAGTTTTGGTTGAAATTCTACTTTTAAGAGAATTAGACTTGGCTTTGGTCAACATTCGGTCAAGATGACCTCGTAGGCCGACCTGGAGTGCACGAGAAAATTATTTAAGTGTTATAGGAGTGGTTTTCATATTTGGTTTGTGTCTGGGGGTCCCCGATGAGTTTCGAGGGTCCATATTGTAATGACGTATTTGGTCATTTAGGCATTTTATCCTTTTACCCTGTTGACCCTTCCCCTAGCACCATGAGTGCACATTTGACCCGTAGGTATGGGAGACACAATTCCCGAGATCATCAGGTGAGTCTTGAAAGGACTTGAGGAATTAGAGCTTTTAATTTGAAATTGTTTGACTAATAGTTGAATTTTGGGTAAACATACCTTCTCTGGAATTCCATCAATTCCATGTGGTCCGGAGGGTCGATTATGACTTAGTGTGATGATTGGTTCGGTTTCCATGGCATTCCAGAGCATTTTGTACCCTTAGTTGGAAACATGATTTTGGTCGCTTGGGGGTTGACCCAGTCAAGGTGACCTCCATTGGGAATTTCGAGGGCATGGTTGAGTTTGTGGCATATTTTAACATATGTTTGCATATTTGATTTGTATCCGGGAGGTCTCGGATGGATGTCAGGAGTGAGTTGAACTTGGTGAAAGCTAGATTTTTCTGGTGTTCTGGTTTTCCGCTTCTGCTGACATGGGTGATCTTCTGCGGGTTTGCCTATGAGAGGCTTGGCCCGCAGACACGAGGAAGTGATGTGTCAAGTGTCTTCGCGGATGCAAGCCTTTCTTGATGGGGTCGAGCCCGCATATGCGGACAAGGTGTCTGCAGGTGCGAGAATCGTTGGACAGAAAAGTCTTATATTTCCCAATTTCGAACAATTCTTTCCATTCACAAATTTTAAACCTAGAGAGTGGTTTTGTGGGAGATTTTTAGAGATTTGGGAGGAATTCTTCCTTGGGTAAGTTCTTATTTCTCTCCTCGTGATTTATTTATGAACTAAGAATGGAGTATTTGGAGGTTTTTATCTCAAATTTTGAAAGAGGATAGCCTAAGTTCCATGTTGAGATAAGAGAGTAGTAATCTTGATTTGAGGATTAATTAATGAATATATTATTATAATACTATAATCTAGTGTTGTTTAATATTATATGATGATGTTTCAATGGTAAATTTGGTATTAGAAACTCTTTTCTAAATTAAGGAAAAAACTAGGGTCTGGAATTGGGGCTTTTGCCTAATATTGTAATTGGGGGTCCAATTGGTTTTAGTTTTCAAATTAACTTAAGGATATGATTAATTAGTATGTTATAATGATTTTTGGATAATAAAGTTTGGATTTTGCTACCGTGGGCCCGGGTTCAATTTTGAAATGAATCTCTATATTGTTTGTAATGATTAAGTCCTTGTGTTTGCATTATATTACTTATTAATGTAACATCTATATGTTAGACTACGAGTACTACGAGGCGCTTCAAAAGGGCAAGGCCTGCATTGAAGATTGAGGTTCGTGGTTCCTACTCGGTATTGAGGTAGGCTACGGTTTAACTCTTTTAGACTCTGATAGAAGTACATAGTAGTTATAAATGTTTAGGGGATTTGGCGAGTTTGGATGTCCCACCTTAGCGGTTGTGATGAATGTTTGGGTGGGTACCAGTGTCGAACTATGTTGATGGATGATTTGGAGAATCGTCCTTAAGTTAATTCTGACTGCTGTTATTTGGACTTTTCGCCATTATGTGGGCTTGTCACCATTGTTGATATTGTGTGTTTAGTTATCACATTGCTTTTGATATGATAAACTGATGTACATGAAATTACGTGTTGTTGAGCTTCTGTAAGTGTGTGATATTCATTTCTTATGCTTGATAGCTTATTATGATTTGTCTGGTCATGCATTCATGACTCTACATTTCATCTAAATACTTGAAAGAATTTGATAATATTGATTGTATTGATTATTATTTTTTTGCATGGTGTACACATATCCATATCATTCATACATATTATACGTGGCACTTGAACTATTGAAATAGTAATTAAAGGGGCTTGAAAGTTGATTACTAGATATGGTACATGGTAAGAGAGTGATGATTGATGTGGATACTACAGCCACAGGGATCCGATGGGTATATGGACCTCATGAGTCCCCCATGGGTCACATGACAGCTACTACAGTAGCGTGTGTATACTGGGTACATATGGCCATTGCATTGCATACATATCATCGTTATTGCTTTTCATTCATACTTCTCGACATGTAATTATTGCTATGTGTACTATGTGATATAAAGTTGTAGACTTTATGATCATATAACTTTTATGGAAAGAGATAGGATACCTTGTAACTTATTCTTGATGTAAGACTGAAATATGAGAAGGTATGGTAATGATATAAATATGGGATCTTTATGACCTTGATTGCTAGAAATGCTAATAAAGATGGGATCTTTATGACTTGGATTGTTAGGAATAATATAGAGATGAGATATTTACGTGTTCCTCGGTATAAAAACTAAAAGATTGAACCTTTAATGGTAAACTTATTTATTTGGATAAAAGATTGAATCATGATAGTGATTGGAACTTGGGTACTTGTTGTGATTAACTATGCTTGTATGATTGGATTGACCCTATTGGAATGGTTGTCACGATTACACTTGTTCTCTTTGGATTCGATAGTGTGGTTTACAACTTATGAGCCTAAGTATTTGATATCAAACTGTTATTATGGTTAGAAAGGCCTACTTGTCATTATTATCATCTAGATACAGGGAACTATGTGTGTCTGTGTGTTGTTAAGGTAGTTGTTGACTTGCATGTTATGTGTGTGTAGACATTCCTCCTTAATCATAGGGTGTGAGGCGTAGACTGCTACTTGGTATATAATGAGGGCGTATAATAAACTAATACATGTTATGCCCGTGAAAGCATAGAGTCTTAACTAAATTTGAAGGTTAAAGTTAACAAAAGAACTAATGTGGTTATGGTCAGTCTGGTTAAATTACCCTTGTAAAACATTCTTAAAATGATGTTGTGTACTATGTGTCAATTTGCTTATTGATTGTGTCAAGTCGGGTAAGTAGGTGAAATATGAATATGACTTGGACAGAGGGTTAGATCGGTGCGTATCGGTAGTAATGTTCTTGTGTGCTACGTGTATTAAAGTGTACTTGACTGTGATTGACCCTTATATGTACTGAGTGTTTTATATGATTTATGAATTTGAATGTGATTAAGGTGATTCGTTTGACTATTTGAATTGCCTAGAATAGGACCTATTGGAGAGTCAATTTGATGTTTATATATATTACGTAGCTTCTATCGTTGTCGGCCTATGATGCCTACGGGGGTACTTTGTGTACTCATGCTACGCTTGCTGCATCTTTTACGTAGATGCAGGAATTCGGTCTATTCAGGTTGCAGCTTGGAGCACATAAAGTTTAAGGCAGACCATCCATTCTCGGTAGCCTTGGTCTTCATCCAGTCAGATCGCCCCTATTCATTTAGGGCATAGTTGTTAATTCTTTCCACACTTTGTATCTTAGAGTCCTTGTACGAGTGACACCAGGTTCTGGGTAGCAAAGAATTGTATTTGGTGAATGATGTAATTATCAAAGGAGTTTGTTATATATTTATAAACATCTTTCTTTTACTTCCGCATTTAAATTCATGTATTTTCTTTGGCTAATGATAGTGGTTCTCCTACGGGTTAGTATAGGTGCTCTCATGGCACAATTGAGATTTTGGGTCATGACACATACCGAGTTTGAATGACACCAGATTTTTCTGGTGTTCAGTCACTCATTTTCATCTACGCGATCGTGTAGAGCTGATCGCAACCGCGATGTAGCATGGGGCAGAGCACTGCGATAGCGGAGGCTAATTTCACGATCGTGAAGGCCTTTTAGTGGGCCAGGTTGGAGTAATACTCCACGATCGCGAGGCTGAGGCCTGTGATCACAGAGAAGGCACTGTTCAGCAAATTAAAAATCCTATAAAACAATCGATTGTGTTCTATTCTCATATTTTGAGCTTGGGTCTCGGTTTGGAGAGTATTTTGAGAGGATTTTCAAGGTTCTTCACGGAGGAAGTTCTTAATCACTCTCTTTTAATTATTTTATCAATTATATCAGGGTTCCATACTAGATACCATGATTTAGATAGGGGATTTTGGGAGTCCGTGTTTAGGCTTGAATAAAGGGGAAATTCTTCAATTGATCATGAAATTGATGTTAGACTTGGATGATTGTTGGTACATAGAATCCATACATGTTGGGTAAATTGATTTCAGAATAAATTTCTTTTTTTGCCCTTTGAGGCTCGGAATCCTATTTTTGGGCGACTCTTTGGGTCAGAAACTTTTGTATAGCAATATGGGTATCGATAGAATCATTTGTTAACATACTTACCATATTTGATTAGATTTGGGATTTTTGGAAGTGTTACCAAAAGGTAAGGCTTCGTTGTGATTATCGGACTCTTATTCTAGGTAAGTTGAGATCTTGTACCTTATTTAAATCATCATGGTTAGTCTAAATTAACTAATTAAGAGTGTGTAATGGGATGATTAAGGGGGTACCAATACTTGTGAGGTGACGAGCACTTGTATCGGGTACCGGTGACACATTATGGGCATTTGCGCTATTTAAATTGTATAGTTGGTCTGAATTCCATGCTTTGGGCACTAGGTGATAGATTAGTACGATTCTTTGAAATTGTGATTGGGGTATGAAGCCCGTACTTTGTGTCTCGTTATTACATGCATGCCTTATCTGTGATTGTGTGTTTCCATCACTCTTATATACTCGTTTAAAAGTAGAAAAGAAGCAAAATATCGAGTTTTTATGGTGTAAATGGCTAAAGGTCGGTTCTTTATGGAATAAATTGATTTAAGATTGAACCTTTATTGCTTATCTTGGATTCTTATTGGTGTGCATGTCATATTCATGCTTCATATGGTATCTCATGCATGTTATACTTGAGAATACAAATGTGGGTCCGAGGGGAAATGATTTTGGATGGAGTGATACATTAATATAAGCTCGAGTAGCTAGAGGCAAGTATTATGAGCCTACTAACACCTGAGAACCCGAAGGGAAAGGATTCCGGGTGATATATGGACCTCGCGAGTCCCCCATGGGTCATGATTTTTTAAAGTTCAAATGTGTGTGTACCGGTGATGGAAAGGCCCTTCATTACATTGCATATCATATTATCATATTGTCCTTGTTGTTTTACCTATTTAAACTGTTTAAATGTTATTCTTATCATGCTACTTGATTACTTGAGATAAATCTGAACCACGTGAGATTTCTTATAGTTAGGCATGAATCTTGTACCATTTGGCTTGTTTTTGTTTCAGACTATTAATGGTTAGTGTAGAAGTGGTATTCGTATGGCGAGCCCTCATCTCCATTTTATCTAGGCTCGATCAACGATGTTGCTGAGTACCTATGCTTTTGTAATCATGATATACTTGTTGCACCTTTTTGTGTGCAAATTATTCCCAGCACTAGTGGTGTTTGAGACTTTTCTTCCTACTGAGGAACTATTATGGATGATTCGGGTGAGCCACATATGCGATCCATGGAACTGGATCTTCCTACCTATCTTTTATTTTCTGTCTTTTCATAATCAGACAATTTATGTATTTTCGGGATGTATTTCCAGACTTGTATTCTCTTCTAGTTAATTCTTGTACTAGTGACATTAGACTTGGAGATTTGTAGTAATTTCGTATTATCTATATTATAAAACTTTTTAAGACTTAAATTGATTTACTTTGACTAATTCCACACTGTATTTCTCTATTTATTTTGGATTAAATGGTTGTAGTTGACTTACTGACCCTTGGACTTAGTGGCATCACGACTTGGAATTTTGGATCGTCGCAAATTGGTATCAGAGCGTTATGTTCACCGGTCTCACAAGCACAAGAATAATGTCTAGTAGAGTTTTGTGGATCGGTACAGAGACATTTGTAGTTATCTGTGATAGGCTATAAGACATTTAGGGAAAAAATCTAATCTTTCATTCTTTATCATGAGTACTTGATTCTAATAGTTTCTAAAAGTTTCTTTGCTTCATTCTCTCACAGATGGCAAGGACACATTCAACTACAATTAAAGATCAAGAGCCCGCATCGATTCTCATACCCGCTGCCAGTACTGTTGCTCGAGGGACAGACAGGGTATGAGGTAGAGCTTGTAGTAGGGCTCGAGCATGTGTTGCTATGCCAGCTAGAGGCCTAGCATGAGCTCTTGCTCATGTCCATGCTAGAGAGTTAAGTTTGGGCCTAAAGGAGTTTCGAGAAGAAGAGCCAGTGCAGACGGAAAAGATTGGACCCGCATAGACACTCGAGGGATTTATTACTACACCTCTTCTTTAGGATACCATGGCGCGTATTCTGAGCGTCTTTGACAGTGGACTTAAGAAGAAGCACTATTGTTTACTCCAGATGGCGCACGAACTAGAGTTTGGGGTACTACTCCCGATCAGGGGGTTGTAGGTAATAGGAACCTAGGGGCACAACCAACTACTGTTGTGGCTCTTCAGTTTTTGGGTTACCCAGCTCAAGGTGTTGCTATTTGTCTAGTTTTCCAGCCTACTATGTCTGTTGATGAGAAGAAGATGTGGGATAAGTTTGAGAAGATAAAGTCACCATAGTATGATGTACATCCTGATGATTATGCTTATGCATTTCTGGTGAGTTTTCGTGAGATGTTGCACAATTTGGGGTTGGTTGAGTCTAATAGAGTTGACTCACAATGTTTTAGATGATTGGCCAAGTCAAGCAGTGGTGGAGGGTGTTTGTTGTGACTAGCCCAACTAGGTCACCTCCACTTACTTGGGCTGAGTTTTCTAGAGTGTTCTTTGAGAAATGGGTTCCCGTAGCTTGAGGGATGAGAGGCGGGAGCAGTTTGACATGTTTGAGCAAGTTGTTATGTTGGTGACTGAGTACGAGATGAGGTTCCACTCTTTGTATCATCATGCTTTCACTATTTTTTCATATGAGATAAAGAGGAACCACAAGTTTGTGAGAGGTTGTCCTATAATCTTTGAGTTGGAGCGACGCTTGTGGCAGCTTCGTGAGATACTTTTCAGGAAAAGATAGATGCTGCTAGGATTATTGAGGCTATTAGGATTCAGGAGTTTATGGATATATTGGGCAAGAAGCCTCGCAGCTCGAG
Source organism: Anisodus acutangulus (assembly GCA_029783415.1). NCBI lineage: Eukaryota > Viridiplantae > Streptophyta > Magnoliopsida > Solanales > Solanaceae > Anisodus > Anisodus acutangulus. The sequence goes on along the minus strand of CM056507.1, from coordinate 27,927,528 downwards.
CAGTTATGGGGGTACCTCATCTGGAGGTAGAGGTCATCGACCCCAGTTCAGCAAGCCAGTTTAGGCAGCGATGCAGACTTCGATAGGTGGTTCTTCGGATCGTGCTGGTTATAGCTTGGTCAAGTTCTCAGAGTTCTTATTCACGAATATCGAGGTGATCATTCAAGTTATTCTTGCTCGTCCTAGTAGCCTATGTCTTAACATGGATGTTATGAGTATGGTGATTTAGGAAATTTTGTGAGGGACTGCCCCAGTCTTAGGCAGAGTAGTCAGCACTCTGGTTCTCAACGTTCTGGATCTATGGCAATAATATAACCGACTAGAGGCAGAGTACAGAGTAGTAGAGGAGGTCCGCATTCTGGTAGGGGTGGTTCTCATTCAGGTCATGGCAGAGGTCACGGAGGTTCTCAGGCCGAGGGTAGCCATGCTCAATGCTATGCTTTCCTAGGTAGACCAGAGTCAGAGGCTTTTGACGCTGTCATAACAAGTACTATTTTGGTTTATCATTGCCCGACTATGGCCTTATTTGATCTAGGCTCTATATATTTTTATGTGTCTGCTTATTTTGCTTTAGATTTGGGTATGGTGTGTGAGTCTCTTGATTGTTATGTTAGTGTTTCTACTCTTGTGGAAGTTTCCATAGTGGTGGACGGGTGTACCGACCCTGTGTTGTTACTTTTTTGGGTACGACACTTGGACTGATTTGACAATTCTAGATATGATAGATTTTGACATCATCCTATGTATGAATTGGTTATATCCTTGTCATGCGATCCTGGACTATCATGCCAAGATAATTACATAAGCTATGACGGGAATTCCTAGGTTGGAGTGGAAGGGTACTACTAGTCATGCTTGAAAAAAGGTGGTATCTTATCTTAAGGCTAGGATAATGGTGAAGAAAGGGTGTTTGGCTTATATGGCGTATGTTTGTGATACAAGCGTTGATAATCCTTTTCTTGAGTTAGTATTGGTAGTGAATGAGTTCCTTGAGGTATTTTTGACTGATTTACTGGGTATTCCACCTGATCGTGATATTGATTTATGTATTAACTTGGAGTCGAGCACTGAGCCCATTTCAATTTCTCCATATCGGATAGCTTCTGCCAAGTTAAAGGAATTGAAGGAGCAATTGCAGGATGTGTCAAGCAAGGGTTTTATTAGACCTAGTGTTTTGCCTGGGGTGCTCCGCCACAACCTTTTAACTAGGCGTGCCTATAGGTACATGCGGATGTGTGTCTACTATCCACAGTGCAACAAGGTTACCATAAGGAACACGTATCCCATTCCTCGCATTAATGACATGTTCGATCAGCTTCAAAAAGCTTTTGTCTTTTCCAAGATCAATTTTAGGTGCGGTTATCACCAGTTGAATTAGGGTAGAGGATATCTCTAAGTCAGCTTTCAGAACCCCCTTATGGTCAGTATAATTGTTTTGTCTTGTCTTTTGGGTTGACTAATGCCTCTACAACTTTAATGGATTTGATGAATGTCATTTTCAAATCGTATTTGGATTCCTTTGTGATCATCTTCATCGATGACATCTTGATATACTCTCATAGTAGGGTGGAGCACAAGTAGGGTTTGAATATCGTTCTTAAGATTTTGAAAGAAAAGAAAATTTATGGCAAGTTTTTTGTAGTGTGAGTTTTAGCTCAATTTGGTGGCATTTTCAAGCCATGTGGTGACCAAGGATGGTATTATGGTGGATCCTAAGAAGATTGAGGTAGTTCGTGATTGGGTTAGACCTACTTCAATTATCGAGATTTAGAGTTTCGTTGGCCCCTCTAGTTATTATCGATGTTTTGTAGAGGAGTTTTCATCTATTACATTTCCTTTGACCATATTGACTTAGAATAATGTACATTTCCATTAGTCAGATGAGTGAAAGTCGAGCTTTCAAAAGGTCAAGACTTTGTTGAATACAACTCTGAGTTTGACTCTTCCCGTGTAGGGAAAGGGATTTACTATCTATTGTGATGCTCTAAAGAGTGGCCTTGGGTATGTATTGATGAAGAAATGAAAGGTTATAGCTTATGCTTCGAGGCAATTGAAGGTGCACGAGAACAACTACCCCACTTATGACTTGGAGTTGGCGGCGGTAGTGTTTTCTTTGAAAATTTGGAGGCATTACCATTATGGTGTTCATTATGAGGTGTTTACTGATCGTAAGAGTCTTCAACACATTTTCAATCAGAAGGATCTTAAATTGAGGCAATGGAGATGGCTAGAAATGCTTAAGGAAAATGATATGTCGATTCTCTATCATCAGGGCAAGGCAAATGTAGTGGTGGATGCCTTGAGTCGAAAGGCGGTGAATATGGGTAGCCTAGCATGTTTAAAGGTTGGGAGAGACCTTTGGCTATGGAGGTGCAGTCTTTGGCAAATCGGTTGGAGAGACTTGATATTTCTGAGTGTGGCAAGGTTCTAGCTTGTGTGGAGGCATGATCTTATTTATTAGAGAAGATAAGGGATTGATAATTTGATGATACAAAATTGTGCAAGATTCAGAATAAGGTATTGAAATGAAAGGCCAAAGAAGAAATTCTTGATGATGAATGAGTGTTGCGAATCAAGGATCGCACATGTGTTACTAGAGTGGGAGATTTGACTAGATTGATCATGGATGAGGCTGACAGTTTGAAGTACTCTATGTATCCATGTGCTACAAAGATGTATCAGGATTTGAAACAATATATGGTGGTGTAGCATGAAGAGGGACGTTGCAGGATTTGTATCTCGGTGTTTGAATAGTCAACACGTGAAGTATGAGCACCAAACGAATGTTGGACTTACTCAGAGGATACCTATACCTGAGTAGAAATAGGAGAGGATCGCTATGGACTATGTGGTAGGGTTACAACAAACTTTGAGAAAGTCTGATGCTATTTGGGTTTTTATGGATCGGTTGATGAAGTCGGCTCACTTTGTACCAGTTCAGACTACTTATAACTCAGTAAAGTTGTCCAGAATCTACATCTGAGAGATTGTTTGATTGCACGCGGTGTCCATTTATATCATTTCAGATCAGGGCATGCAGTTTACATCTCACTTCTGGAGATCTATGAAGAAAGAGTTGGGTACTAGGGTGGAGCTTAGTACAACATTTCACCCTCAGACGGATGAGTAGTTTGAGCAAAATATTCATGTCCTTAAGGATATGTTGCGGGTATGTGTGATTAATTTTGGTGGTCATTTGGATCAGTTCTTGCCTTTAGCGGAGTTTTCTTACAATAATAGTAATCATTCGAGCATTGAGATGGCATCGTTTGAGGCATTGTATGGTAGGATATGTTATTCTCCTATTGGTTAGTTTGATGCATTTGAGGTTAGACCTTATTGCATAATTCTCTAGACAAGGTCAAGTTGATTTAGGAGAGGCTTCTCACGGCTCAAAGTAGGCAAAAGAGTTATGCTGATCAAAAGGTTTATGATTTAGAGCTCATGGTTGGTGAGCTTGTTCTGTTCAAGGTTTCACCCATGAAGGGAGTGTTGAGGTTTGGAAAGAGGGGAAAGTTGTGCCCTAGGTACATTGGTCCTTTTGAGATTGTTCACCATATTGGTGAGGTAGCCTATGAGTTAGCTTTGCCTCTTGGGTTGTCGGGTGTTCATCCCATGTTTCATATTTCCATGCTCAAGAAATACCACTTGGATGAGTCTCATATGATTTAGTGGGATTCAGTATATCTTGATCAGAATTTAACTTATGAGGAAGAGCCGGTTGCTATTCCAGATAAATAGATTCAGAAGTTGAGGTTTAAAGAGATTTCTTCATTAAAGGTTTAGTGGAGGCATCTTCCGGTCGAAGAGGCTACCTGGGAGACAAAGATGGACATGTGGGCTAGATATCCTCAGATTTTCGGTGATTCATGTACTTTCTTTCTCTTTTATCTTTGATGGCGAACATGTGTTTAAGTGGTGGATGATGTAATAAATCGTTAGGTCATTTTTGATATTATGCCTGTTTTCCTGGGAATGCCTTTTCTCTTAGCTTGTTTTTTATGTATTTGACTTGCGGGGATGGGTGACGCGATTCCCGAAGCAATCAAATGAAAATAACACAAGAAAATCATAAGTTTTGAAATTTGAAGTTTTAAGTTGGAAAAGTTTGACTAAGAGTTGACTTTTGGGAAGACTCGCTCAAAATCAAATTCTGATAGTTCCATTAACTTGGGAGCATGATGTGTGATTAGGTGGATGGTTGGAATGAGTCCCGGGGGGTTTTTGGTGAGATTCGGATAAGAGTAGGGATTTTAGAAAGTCTTAAGTTAAATGATGAGTTTTGGTTGACTAAAGTGAACATCGAGGGCATTTGAGTCTCTTTTAAAGTTTTGTCGGTTCCATTAGGTCCGGAATGTCGTTTATGACTTAGTCGAGCTACTTTGGAATGCTTGGTTTGAAATTCTAATTTTAAGAGAATTGTAGTTGACTTTGGTCAACATTCGGTCAAAATGACCTCGTATGACGATTTTGAGTGTGCGAGCAAATTCATTGCGTGTTTTAGCAGTGGTTTTCATATTTGGTTTGTTTGGACGGGGGTGGGTCCTAGATGATTTTCGAGGGTCTATTCCGAGTTCGGAGCAGTCACTAGTTTTCTTCTACGTGATCGCGTAGAGCTGATCGCGACAGCAATGTTGGCATATAGTAGACTTTTGCGGTCATGGAGGCCATTGTCGTGATCGCGAAGGCCTTTTAGTGGGCTGGGTCAGAGCAATGCTCTGCGATCTTGAGGCTAGATCTCGTGATCACGGAGAAGGTACTGTTCAGCAGATTAAAAATCCCAAAAATGATGTATTGTGTTATATTCTCTTATTTTGAGCTTGGGGTCTCGGCTTGAAGAGTATTTTGCGAGGATTTTAAGGTTATTCATGGGGGTAAGTTCCTAATCACTCTGTTATAATTATTTTACTGATTATATTGGGATTCCATGCTAGATACAATGATTTAGGTTGTGGAATTTGGGGGAAATAAATCCTAGGTTTGAACAATAGGGAAATTCTTCAATTGATCATGAAATTAATGTTAGACTTGGATAATTTTTGGTATATAGACTCCACAGATGTTGGGTAAGCTGATTTTAGAATTAATTTCTGTTTTGCTCTTCAAGGATCGGAATCCTATTTTTGGGTGACCTTTTGGGTTTGAAACTTTTGTATAGGAACATGGGTATCGATAGAATCGTGTGTTAACGTACTTCCCATATTTGATTAGATTTGGGATTTTAGAAAGTGTTACGAAAAGGAAAGACTTCGTTGTGATTATTGGACTCCTATTACATGCAAGTTAAGTTCGTGTATCTTATTTAAAAGCATCGTGTTGGTTTAAATTAACTAATTAACAGGGTGTAATGGGATGATTAATGGGGTTCCGATACTTGTGAAGTGACGAGCACTTGTATCGGGTACCGATGACATGTTATGGTATTTGCACTATTTAAATTGTATAGTTAGTTTGTATGTCATGCTTTAGGCACTAGATGATAGATTAGTACGATCTTTTAGATATGTGATTGGGATATGAAGCTCGTACTTTATGTCTCATTATTACATGTCTGTCTTATCTGTGATTGTGTATTTCCACCACTCATATATACTTGTTTAAAAGTGGAAAAGAAGCAAAAGATCGAGTCTTTATTGTGTGAATGACCAAAGGTCAGATCTTTGTGACATAAATTGATTAAATATTGAATCTTTCTTGCTTATCTTGAAGTCTTATTATTGTGCATGTCATACTCATGCTTCATATGGTATCTCATGCACGTTATACTTGAGGATACATATGTGAGTCAGAGGGGAAATGATTTCGGACGGAGTGATGCGCTGATATGATCTTGAGTGGGTAGAGACAAGTATTGTGAGCCTAGTAACGACTGAGAAGCCGAAAGAAAAGGATTACGTGTGGTATATGGGCCTCACGAGTCTCCCATGGGTCACGATTCGTTATTGTTCGAACATGTGTGTACTGGTGATGGAAAGGCCTTGCATTGCATTGAATTGCGTTGTATTTGCATATCTTATTATCTTGTTGTCCTTGTTGCTTTACCTGTTTAAACTGTTTAAATTCTATTCTTATCACGCTACTTGATTACTTGAGATAAATAGGAACCACGTGAGACTTCTTATACTTAGGCGTGAATCTTGTACCATTTGGCTTGTTGTTGTTTCGAACTAATAGTGGTTAGTGTAGAAGTGATATTTATACGACCAATTGTCCTCTCCATTTTATTTAGCGTCGGTCTACGATGCTGCTGAGTACCATTGTTTTGGAACTCACGCTACATATGCTACAACCTTTTTGTGTGCAGATTCAGTTCCTAGCACTAGCAGTGTTCGAGACTTTTCTTCCCGCTGAGGAGCTATTCCGGACCATTCAGGGTGAGCCACCTATGCGATCCATGGCACCCGATCCTCCTACCTATCCTTTATTTTCTATATTTTCATAGTCGAACAATTTATGTATTTTCGGGATGTATTCCCTGACTTGTATTATCTTCTAATTAGTTCTTGTACTAGTGACATCAGACTTAGGGATTTGTAGTATTTTCATATTATTTATATTATAAGACTTTTTAAGACTTAAATTGATTTACTTTGACTAATTCTGCACTTTATTTCTTTATTTATTTGGGGTTAAATGGTTGTGGTTGGCATACGAACCCTTGGGGTTAGTGCCATCATGACTCGATATTTTGGGTTGTGATTGCAGGGTTTTGTTAGGTTCAAAACACATAAGTAAGACACAGCGGAAGTTTAAATTTTTATTCTTACTTACCCCAACAATTACTTCTGGTATGGTTATATGACAATCAAAGACTTGTAACATGAAACATGAACACTTACAGGTTGTATTATCTGGAGTCTTTATCAACTGTGGGTTCGCACGCGAAATCCCTTTCGATTGCAAGCTCCAAGCTTCAATGTATTTCTCTTTTGGAAAGCTAGGAAATCCGGCAGAGGTTTGAGAGAGTGTTTTGATTCAAAGTCTCTAAGACTTAGAATAATAATTTGAAATTAGTGTATAAAATAATGAAATGAAAGTCTGTATTTATAGCTGAAAAATTAGGTCAAACCAGATTAGGGTTTGACCTTGGGCCTGGCCCATAAATCGAGATAGATTAGGTCATTAGCGTCGTGGCCCTATGGTGTGGGCGCCGCGGCGCTCGGCGTGGCCCTACACCGTCTCAATTTATTTTCTGTACATTCTTAATTAAATCCAAAACACAATTTGACTTAATTAAAACAATCATTATTCATTTAAAAATCTCGATTCTAAATCGAATATTTAATATCATCTCAATACATCCTTAGATCGAAAAGACAATCGACATAGTGTGACCCTACAGGCCTTTACATATCGACATTGATCAAATTAAGGTCTACACAGAACTCGTAGACGGCGCCGCAAGACGAACTCAACATGTGAAACACGTTTACATGAATCCAGTAAACTTAACCTCTCTGTGGTAAGATAAAATCCTTTCATTCATGACATACCCGATCAAGCTTAGAATTTGTCAAGTGTCTATCCCAATGGCTTAATCATTGTATCTCATCTATATTAGTTGACAACTAGACCATATTCTAAATATGTCTATTGTGTTGGCCAACGACTTAGTCAATCTAATATCACTGAGAATCTGAGTGTTCTCTCGAATATACATTCGAGGAATGAATCCTAATCTTGGCTCAACTACCACCTTTAATCCACATTGTAATGTACCCAATACAAGCCGTATCTCAACCTATAAGGCATTTGAGCTTAGGACAGGATCAAAGTACATTACTTTGTAGACAAGGTGCATATTGACCTCAAGTCTAAGGACTTCTATCTCCCACACACTGATCATACTTTAGACAAGTATAACAAACAGTATATCAGCAGGGTATACCAATACTTCCAAAGTATCCATGTGTCCATCACGAGTAGTCATTACTCATAGCATATGAGACATAATACATCCTCTAAGGATGTGATGCAGACCACATGTTGACTTATCATATATCATCGATATCCCATTCTCGATGATCATTAGTCGAGGCTATTTTAAGAGTTACATTATAATATTAATAACTCACATTATTAATAACAGTGTAACCTCCAGGGATGCATATTATAGAATATTATAAACAATCAATTAATAATTCAATAATTGAAAATGTCAAAATATTAATCTCCATTAATAATAATACGAATGTGTATAAAGTACATTTTTCCTAATACAGATTGTCTCTAGGACATAAATATACTTTCAATCTCCCACTTGGCCTAGAGCCAATCTCCAACATATCTAATGCCCATATTCTCAAAATGACCATTATGCTTGACTAAGCTTATTGGTTTAGTGAATGGGTCTACTAGATTATTGTTTGTAAGAACATAGTCTAATCTAATCTCTTTAGTCTCCACCATCTCCCTGAGTATGTGGTACTTCTTTGGTACATGCTTGTTATTGTTTGTTAATCTTGGTTCCTTAGCTTGCGCAATCGCACCAGTGTTGTCACAATAAATCATTATTGGACAAGTGGCACTTGGAACAACCCCTAGTTCCTTCAGGAACTCAAAAATTGCGACAACTTCTTTACCAGCTTCCGATCCAGCAATGTACTCAGCTTATGTTGTCGAATCAACAGTTGTAGCTTGTTTGAAACTTTTCCAGCTTACTGCTCCACCATTGAAAATGAACGTGTACCCAGACTGAGATTTGTAGTCATCAAGATCCGTCTGGAAGCTAGCATCAGTGTACCCAGTAGCAGCTAGCTTTTCTTCCCCACCATAGACTAAGAAGTAATATTTAGTTCATCTAAGATACTTAAGAATACTCTTGACTGCCTTCCAGTGTTCTTCCCTAGGATTCTGCTGGAATTTGCAAGTCATACTAAGTGCAAAGGCCACATCTGGCCTAGTACAGGTCATGGCATACATGATCGATCCTATAGCCGAAGCATATGGGATCCTTTTCATGCGTTCAAGTTCTATAGTATTAGAAGGACTATCCTTCTTAGATAACTTGATGCCTTGTCCCATAGATAGACCGCCTTTCTTGGAATTTTCCATAGCAAAACGTCTACGCACTTTGTCTATATAGACTGACTGTGACAGCCCCAAAAATCTATTAGGTCTATCTCTATATATCCTAATTTCCAGAATATAGCAGGCTTCACCTAAATCCTTCATCATGAAGGTACTGGACAACCACTCCTTGACTGACTGCAATAGAGTATTATTGTCTCACATTATCAATATGTCATCTACATATATGATAATGAAGGCAATACTCCCATAGTTGCGTTTACTATAAACACACAAATCCTCTTTGCTTTTGACGAAATCAAATGACTTGATAGCCTTGTCAAAGCAAATGTTCCAACTCCTCGAGGCTTGCTTAAGCCCATAAATGGACTTTTGTAGCTTGCATACAGCATTTGGTTTGGACTCAAGCGAAAAACCCTCAGGTTGTTTCATATATACCTCATCAACTAGATTACCATTGAGGAAAGCAGTTTTGACGTCCATCTGCCAAATGTCATTGTCATAATATGCAGCTATTGCAAGCAAAATTCGAATGGACTTAATTTTCGCAATAGGTGAAAAAGTTTCATCATAATCGACCCAGGTCGTTGATTATAACTTTTATCCACCAATCTTGTCTTATAAGTCTGTACCTTGCCATATGCATCAATCTTCTTCTTGAAGACCCATTTGCATCATATGGGTCTAACCCCTGTTGGCAAATCAACCAAGTTCCAAACTTGATTTATGTACATCGAGTCTATCTCAGATTTCATGGCTTCTTGCCATCTCTGCAAATCAATGTCTAACATAGCATCGCTGTAGGTTGTAGGTTCATCGTTATCAGAAATATCTATCTCATTGTGTGTTTCAACAAGGAGATTAAGTCTTTCAGGCGGACGATGAGTCCTAGTAATCCTACGGAGTTGATTATTCTATGTTTCAGTGTTTGTTGCATTCTGATTGTGAGATGGTCTTTGTTTGCTGGACAATCCATCACCTTGAGAGCTTTCAGGAATGTCACGTTCATGTATTTCCTGAATTGAATGATGTACAACTATTGTATCATCTTCCATTGGTTATGTATGAGAGACTTGCATTTCTGCACTATCTCTCACAGAACTCCCACTGGCTGAAGGGCGTACTCTAAGTACCCAATCTTCACCAGATACTCCCACTGAATCCTTGTTTAGGTCATTCGATAAGGGTTGGTCTTGAATTTCTTCAAGTTCTATCTCTGTGCAACTATGTTCCTTGTACACATATTCTTCTTCAAGGAAAGTTGCGTTCCTGGAAACAATGACCTTACGTTCTTCAGAAATATAGAAGTAGTATCCCTTAGATTCCTTTGGATACCCCACGAATTAACATTTCTCACTTTTGGATTCCAACTTGTTAGTAAGAATCTTCTTCACATACGCAGGGCACCCCCAGGGTCTCATATGTTTAAGAGCTAGCTTCTTGCCACACCATATCTCATAGGGTGTTTTTTCTACTGACTTGGAAGGAACCCTGTTCAGAGCATATATTGAGGTTTGTATAGCATGTCCCCAAAGGTATGTCGGTAGAGCTGAGGAGCTCATCATGGATCGAACCATATCCAATAAGGTTCGGTTTCTCCTTTCGGCAACACCATTCATCTGTGGTGTTCTAGGAGATGTCCACTCTGATTGGACTCCATGTAGCTTTAAGTAATCCAGAAAATCCTTGCTCAATTATTTACCTCATCGATCCGATCGAAGGGTCTTGATACTTGTTACAAGTTGCTTCTCTACTTCCGACTTGTACTCTTTGAAGTTCTCAAAAGTCTCGGATTTGTGTCTCATAAGATACACATATCCATACCTTGTGAAGTCGTCAGTAAAAGTGATGAAGTATGGGAAGCCTACTTTAGCTTAAGCCGAAAATGGCCCACATACATCAGTATGGACCAACTCAAGCACCACCTTGGCTCGCACACCTTTGCCAAAAAGTGGCTTATTAGTCATCTTTCCTCTTAAGCAAGATTCGCAGTTACCATAAGACTCCAAGTCAAATGGTTCGAGTTAGTCTAACTTCCTCAACCTTGCTATCCTTGATTCGTTGATATGACCAAGTCTGCAATGTCATAGGTAGGTTGAATTTCTATTACTTATCTTAGCTCATTTATTTTATACATTGAATATTTCTCTACTACAATTTAGTGTATATAATCCATCCATAAGAGGAGCAGTTCCATATATAACATTATCAAAAGACAGTACTTGACTGCCATTATAAATATATGAGAAAAAATCCTCCATGTCCAAAACAGTGATAGAAATGATATTCCTCGTTAACGAGGGTACATAGTAACAATCATTCAACACTAAACAATAGCCAGAAGGCAAATTTAATCTATAAGTTCCTACGCGCTCAGCATCCACTCGTGCTCCATTTCCAACGCGTAGGTCTACCTCTCTTGGTCCAACCTTCCTGCTATTAGTTAGCCCCGGCACATTTGTACAAATGTGTCAGCCACAAGCGGTATCCAATACCCAGGAATGAGAGTTATTTATAGACATATTTATTTCAGTGACGTACATACCTTGTCCACCAGAGGTAGAAGCACCTGGTGCTTTTCCTCCTCTGGTACCATGCAGTCCTTCTTCCAATGCCCCTTCTGGTTGCAGTTGAGGCATACATCCTTACCCAGATTCACCTTCTTTTTATTCACACCTCCCATAGGCTTCATAGCTGAAGGCGCAGCGATTGCTTTGCCCTTCTTCTTCTGCCATTCCTTACCTTTCAGCTTGGGTTGGCTAGTAGAGCTCACCATGAGCACAACTTTGCCTTTGGAAGTAGAAGACTCAAAGGTCTTGAGCATGTTGTGCAGCTCCGGCAGACTCGCCTTCGTTCCATTCATATTGAAACTCACTATGAAGTTTTCAAAGGAACGAGGGAGAGAGTTCAGGATGAGGGTGGTATCAACATTCTTTTATAGCATCGTTCCAATTGAAGCAAGCCTCTCTATCAGCCCTATCATCTTCAATACATGCTGCGAGACCTGGGCCCCTTCATTTAGCTTACACTTAAAAAGTTCTATTAGTAACTCATATTCCATAGTCTGAGATTGTAAGTCATAGAGACTCTTCAAGTGTTCGAGCATCTCATTGGGACCCATGTTCTCATGTTGTCTCTGAAGTTCCATAGACATAGAAGGAAACATCACGTATTGTGCTGAAGTGGCATCATCTAGGTGTTTTTGGTAAACATCCTTATCAAAAGAGGCATATTCAGTAGAGTCTGTCACAGGGACTGTTGGGAACACTGTGTCCAACACGTATTCTATTTTCTCTTATCTCAACACTATTCATAAATTTCTCAGCCAGCCAAGGTAGTTCGGTCTAGTAAGTTTGTTCATTTCAATTAACATTTTCAATGATAAGCTCGACATCTTTGATAATCTGAAGAATTAGACTGGAAATCAAACTCAAAATCTATTTCCTATTATACACATTCATTACGCTAATCAACATGGCCTTTTGTTTAATTAGCTCCCACTATTTTAACATACTCCTACGACCTCATGGCAGAATATGGACCTATAATAATTGAGGTCATAATGGGCCAAGATCCAAGCCTATGTTATCTCCGCATTTGCTTTGGCTAATAACTTCAATAACACATCTTGGTACGTTCTAAACCAATTGCAAAACTTATTTGTAACTCTTGGTTGATCAAATATTACATTTAATCTTGCGTCCTTAGATTAGTCCGACACTTTGGCGCCAAGATTTGTCTAAGCAAGTCAACCCCATTATACGACTGTGTTTATGTATCTAAGTAAATTTGGCCTTTGTGAGCAAACACTTTGGTGTAAATACCCACAAAATTTTATTGTTTACATTTACATTTAAAACACATCTATGAAAGAGTCTGGGTCCTCGTAGACCTAGACCAAATGCTTTGGCATAAATACTCAGATCGCAAAAAAAGATTTTGAACTCTAACAATTATAATGGATCATGCGTTTTATTTTAGACTTGTATTCAAAAATTTTGGGGAACATTTTAATTCAGGGTTTTAACCAAGATCAACTCTTTTATGCCATATCCAATATGACATCTTAATATCATGCAAAACTAATGACACATATAGTTGGGAACTGTCAACCCAATATCCATGATATAAGATTGTTTAATTAAATAATGGGCGCCGCCTGCCCAGACAGTTATAACGGACGCTATTCTAGTAATTTAAATGACAAACAATTTGATATTTAGCACATAAATAGTATATTTATCAAATATACTGTATAATAATAATCATGGGTTAAACATTCTGAATTTTTTTTTCCGGACCGATGGGGCCGCGGCGCTAATCATTAGGGTCGCGATGCCAGTGAGGCAGAAACTGAATTTCTGCTTCTGCAATGCATTAAAGCCGCAGCGCTCCACCATGGGGCCGCGACGCTTGCAAGGCAGAAACCTTCGGCTTGCATTAGGGTCGCGACGCTCCACCATGGGGCCGCGGTGCCTAATGTCCATAAAGTCCGGAACTTAAAAAATGAAGCATTAGGGCCACGACGATGCCTTGAAAACCCTAGCAAGCGTTGCGGTACCCTACTATAGGGCTACGACGCCGACGTTCTAACAAAAAATTTCTGTGTTGATTTTTCAAAATCGTTCGAGCCCTAAATCCAATTTAGGGACCAAATCACATATCCTTCATCATCACCCACCATTATCAATAACGCACACATCGACCATCATCCGTCTTTACCCGTTCTTTGTCGTGCACCGTGCAATAAGCCGGATAACGCATTTTTGGCTTAGTTCGAGTTAGAGCGGAATGACTTCCTCGAGTTAGCGTAGGAGATAATTTAGGGTGATATCAAAAGGTTAACATTAGGTCAAGACATGTAGGATTTCAAGAAGCCTTGTTTTAATCCAATTTTATGTTTAACCCATATTATTATGTTATTCAATTGTTATATAACCATTGAACCAATCTGTGATCTGATACCACTGTAGGGTTTTGTTGGGTTCAAAACACATAAGTAAGGCACAACGGAAGTTTAAAATTTTGTTCTTACTTACCCCAACAATTACTTCTGGTATGGTTATATCACAATCAAAGACCTATAACATGAAATATGAACACTTACAGGTTGTATTATCTGGAGTCTTTATCAACTGTGGGTTCGCACGCGAAAGTCCTTTCGATTGAAAGATCCAAGCGTCAATGTATTTCTCTTTTGGAAAGCTAGGAAATCCGGCAGAGGTTCGAGAAAGTGTTTTGATTCTAAGTCTCTAAGATTTAGAATAATAATCTGAAAAATTTATAGGTGAAAATTAGGTCAAACCGGATTAGGGTTTGACCTTGTACCTGGCTCATAAATCGAGACATATTAGGTCATTAGCGTCGCAGCGCTCGACGTGGCCCTACACCGTCTCGATTTATTTTTTGCACATTCTTACTTAAATCAAAAATCCAATTTTGACTTAAATAAAACAATCATTATTCATTTAAATATCACGATTCTAAATCGAATATTTAATACCCTCTCAATACATCCTTAGATCAAAAAGACAATCGACATAGTGTGACCCTACAAGCCTTCACATATCGACATTAATCAAATAGGTCTACGCGGAACTCCTAGATGGCGCAAGACGAACTCAATATGTGTTACATGAATCCAGTAAACTTAACCTCTATGTGGTAAGATAAAATCCTTTCATTCACGACACTCCCGATCAAGCTTAAGATTTGTCAAGTGTCTATCCAAATGGCTTAATCATTGTATCTCATCTATATTAGTTGACAACTAGACCATATTCTAAATATGTCTATTGCGTTGGCCAACGACTTAGTCAACCTAATATCACTGAGAATCTGAGTGTTCTCTCGAATATACATTTGAGGAATGAATCCTAATCTTGGCTCAACTACCACCTTTAATCCACATCGTAATGTACCCAATACAAGTCATATCTCAACCTATAAGGCATTTGAGCTTAGGAACGGATCAAAGTATATTACTTTGTAGACAAGGTGCGTATTTACCTCAAGTCTAAGGACTTCTATCTCCCACACGCCGATCATACTTTAGACAAGTATAACAAATAGTATATCAGCAGGGTATACCAATACTTCCAAAGTATCCATGTGTCCATCACGAGTAGCCATTACTCGTAGCAGGTGAGACATACTACATCCTCTAAGGATGTGATGCAGACCACGTGTCGACTTATCACATATCATCGATATCCCATTCTCGATGATCATTACTCGAGGCTATTTCAAGAGTTACGTTATAATATTAATATCTCACATTATTAATAAGAACGTAACCTCCAGGGATGCATATTATAGAATATTATAAACAATCAATTAATAATTCAATAATTGCAAATGCCAAAATATTAATCTCCATTAATAATAATACGAATGTGTATAAAGTACATTTTTCCTAATACAGATTGTCTCTAGGACATAAATATACTTTCAGTGATAACGTGTCAAATCCATCTTTGTGAGATGTGATAATGAATATGCTAGAACGATCTTATAAAGTCTAAACTCTACAACACAATATAGAATCAAGATGTAAACAATTATAATAACTTGGTAGTCTCACATCCATACATGTAGGCACCTATGCAAGTATGAAGAGGACTCCAATAGATAACTCCATAGACTATCCTAGGACACTTCTAAACCTATAGTTCTAATACTAAACTTGTCACCCCCCCCCCCAAACCTAACCCTGGCACAACAAGAATCCGATGCTAAAAACTAACATCGGAAGCACCTTATAAAGATAACAATACATTAACAGATACCCCCATTCACATTCAATAATTTATTAAAGCATATTTAGGATCAAGAAATTATTAAATAAATATTCTAACTTTAGATTAATAATTAATGAAACAAATCAATATTCAATTCGAAATCAGTGATTATCGTTTCAATAGCCCATCAAGTCTAATAATGACTGTAGCAATTGCTGCCCATAGTATCAACACTTGTCTGTGGATCTTCTACGAATAATGAATTAATAAACTAAACTCGACACACGGCCAGGAACTACTATGAATAAAATAATAGATAAACGGAGTCTATATTGTTTCACCAAAAGTCTAAAAGTAGCAAATACTCTTAGTTTCTGCGATTTTCTTATACATGCTTATCTTCGTTACCTAACATACCATCAAAATTAATAATTATATGCTTGAGTAGTGGATGTCTAGGGTCAAGATTTAAAAAATAAGATAAATATTGTGATAATAAAGATAGCAAAATCATAAGCAAATTATAGTTCATGAGTAAATCGATAAGAAAATAAGGATAAAACATACGCAGAGGAAACAGTACATGTCGTGTTATTTGGTCAAACCCACGAATAGATGAGTGATATCAATCGCAAACCAGTTTGGTGATATAAAAGGGATATCCACTTTAGGTTCCCTAAACTACACTGAGGTGCCATACTAGGCCTACCAACCCTCAATGACCACTCTTCCTCCTGAATGGCCAGGTAATCATCACATTAGGGTATCAATTACGGCTACTCTTCCTCCCCAATATCTAGGACAACCACAAGTAAGTTATATTCAATTCAATATTCTAGAAATCATGGCCTTTAGCTGAACCAACATTACCTTACAAGTGTCACTTCCCAAACAAATCCCTAGACGTAATTGGCATCAAGCACACACCACCACCAGGTGAACCATATCCTATATATTTAACCATTGACACAAGCCATGATAGAAACTAAGTAAAGGTCGAAAAGAATTTTTAATACATATGAAATAGTTATCAACCAGATCCAAAATTGATTGATGGAAAAATCAACAATCCTCAAATAATAAAACTCTAGCCCAATTCTCATGTAAGACCATGGAGCATTTAACAGAGTTGCATGAGTTTGAATGCCGGGCATGTTAAACTAAAATAAAGGAAATAGCTAGAAATAACCTAGATAAATCTGAAATGACGATCTCCACGAACAATACGGTGGCTCACCTCCGCAATAAAATCCACTAATTGAAATCTTCAACAACTAGCCTCGTCCTCATCAATGACATTTGTATGGACATGCAAGTAAGGAGTAAGTTATACTTAAATGTCTCCCAGTAAGATCCTCGATTCACTACTTTAAATACCCATAAAATAAGTGTTAGAAAATACAAACACACAATGAACATAGAAATATATGCACAGGTGATATATCATAATATAATATCTAATAAGGTGTTAACAATTGTTTATCAATAATACTTTATATCTCAACAGAATCAACAGTAAGGACTTGTCATAAACAGTAAAGAACAAAATTAATCAATACCAAGAGTCTGCGACAGTATACATAATGTTCTAGATATGTGAAGAAGCATACACAATGCTAATAAAGAATACACAATGAGCCAATGATATCAAAAAGCATGCACAATGCGTCAGATATGTCAAGAAGCATAAATAATGCCCCAGTGATATTATGAAGTATACACAATCCCCTAACCCATGGCTCACAGCCGTATCACACCACAAAATAATTCATAAAGAGAGTTTTAGTGCACTTGAAAATAAAATATATGCATTTGGCCGCAAAGATCACTGATTATGCCAAGCACACACTCTTCCCACATTAACCCGATAAACAAAGCATATTTTTAAAAAGTATTTGAAAAGCAAGCACCAAAACTTAAAATCTCAGTTACCTCGAATTCACAACTCACTTATCCTTTCTAATAAACTAGAACTACGCTCTCGAGACTTCGAATCACCTCAAAATACACTAAAATGGATTTATAATTGTCAAAACCCTTGGGAGAATTTTTTGTTAATTTTTAAGACAAGTCAAACTCGTGGTCAAAGGGTTAACTCAAAAAGTCACTATCGTCAACAGGGTAGAATTCATGACTACCATCAGATTATCTTCGACAGAAGGGATTCTAGAACACTAAGCAAAATCAAATTTTGATTACGTTTTCCCTTTCAAACCAACGATTTAGGCTGATGAACCCTAGGATAAACTTTATCAATTTCTCACAATTTCACCCTAAATTTTCACCCATAATCATATGATAAACTTAATTAAAATATTAAAATCATTACCTTAATGATTTGGGTTGAAAATCACTATTTTCCCCCTCTTTTCTTCTTTTTTCTCCTTTTTTTCTCTTTTAATGTTTATCTTTCTTTTTCAGCATTTTGCTTCTGATTTGTTTTCTATATTTCTCACATTTGAGATAAACTCCCTTTTATTTATTCTCTTTTGGGATTGTCCCACTTGATTCTCTTTTCTATTATTTTTTGAAAAAAAATTAATTTTCTTTCATTTAAATTACGAAATAACCCCTATTGATATGTTGTGGTCTCAATAATAGTTCACGAGCTTATGGAGTTTTGATGGTTGACAAACTATTTACAAGATACCATCAATGTGCAAGGAAGAAGGATAAAGACACACAAGAATGTGATCCTTAACAGATCTCCAAAAGGAACTGGTAAAGTCTCATCACTGAAGAGGAATTGCAGAAAAGAACTAGTCCTTTAGATGAAGAACTGGAGAATGTTTGAAGAAGTTATTTCATGCAGCCTTGGAAAATTGGAACTATGACTCAATACAATGCTATAAGGAACTGGAGTTTGACATATGAAAATATTATTATAAATTGAACAATTGGAATTAGCGTGTAAATATGAGAAGTAAATTGTATGCGTATGAAGAATGACATCCCTGTCAAACAACAATTGGTTTCTTACAATTAATGGAACCAAGTCTTGATGGATTTGGAGAACTGAAGGCAGCTATTTACTTCTATAAATACATCACGACAAAAGCTTTTGGAGCATAACCACAACAAACAGAGAGAGATCAGACTGAGAGCAGAGTCAACACAAAGAGACTCAAGGTAACCAACTAAATAGCATCAAAGAACGTGTTCCTATCAAGATTTATCTATATTGTTCTTGAGTTATAATAGTTATATTATTGTGGTTCCGAGACAAGATCTTGATTACTTTCTTAGTTGATTGTAGCAAGTTTTGTTTTGTATTTTATAAGAGATTATTTTATTGTGTAGAGTCATTGAAGAGAACTAGTAAGATATGTCACATCCCAAAGCTTGGTGCGACTGACTAGAACTCGGTGCCATAACTTGACTGAGAGAACCATCTCTATACGAATAATAGATCACACCCCAGCCTTGGGCGTGGGACCGACACTCGGCATCCGAAGGCCCGAGCAAACCAACTATAGTATCTGGAGCCGGTAATACAAAACCTAGGCCGACAAGGCCTCCAATTGCTCTAACAAGACAAGGATATCTGATAACTTGCACGCCGAAAAGTCCTAACACAATATATACAGATAACTAAGGCCGAAAAGGTCTTTAGAAGAGTATCACCAACTAACAAGAGGTCTAACAAGGCCATGACAAAAAATATATACACTTTACACTAACATGCAAGCCTATAAGAGTGCTATAATACATCAACGATCAGGACGAGCCCCTTCATACCTAAAATTCTTGGAATATATATAATAGTACCTACCGACTCTGTATAGCAACTTCGGAGAAGAGGAGTGCGACAATCACCCACTGGAAATAGGTATCCTACTAAGGAGGTGCGTCTAGCTGCATATTTGTACCTGCGGGTATGAACACAAAGCCTCAGGAGGGGTCGTTAGCACAAAAGAATATACTGAATATGTAAGGCATGAGTAAATATAAGTAAAAGCATCAAAGTACATAGACACTGAAAGCAATAACTTGTAACTCAGAAGTGTCACTGAGGACCATATAGTACATAAATGGAATATAATTGCGTATATATAACATCGTAGGCCTCTAAGGAAAATATCATCAGTATCATATATGTATATACCGCATATATAATGTCATAGGCCTTTGTAGGTAATACAATTAATATCATATATGTGTAAGCTGCGTATATAACGTCATAGGCCTCTGTGGGCAATGTAAATCCATAATACATACATATAAGGGCTATACCAAACCTATGAAAGATTCATC
The DNA here is from genome assembly GCA_029783415.1 of Anisodus acutangulus. NCBI lineage: Eukaryota > Viridiplantae > Streptophyta > Magnoliopsida > Solanales > Solanaceae > Anisodus > Anisodus acutangulus. The sequence goes on along the minus strand of CM056507.1, from coordinate 27,907,504 downwards.
AACTAGTTAGGATGACGTAAGGTCGTTGCACCCCAGACTACCATTATGTGGACTCATATACTCTTTTTATCTTGTTATGATCAATAAGAAAGAAGAATTCTCATCTTAGTTTCTTAATCACGAAGTGCTAACTCTTACTTTATCCATAGAAGGGAACAATATCAATGAAGGAATATAAACTTAACGAACAATGAATACGTACATGATCAAGGAATAGGATAACCTCAAATATCTTTCTTAACCAACTAGGAATATAGTATTTTCTGGGACATATTCGTATCAATTGTTATAAAAAGGATCATGCCACAACGGAGAAGAGTAAGCCCTACATACCTTGTTGATGAAGCTGATTACGTTCTGAGGAGCTTCTCACATAGTATGAAAGGTTATCTACATTAAAAAAGGGATTTGTATCAATATCGAGTTCAAATATTATAAGAGATTTCATTTAGGAAATTTGTTGAACAACTTTTGTGCATGAAGTTCTTAAAATTACATTACCATGGATTCTTATTCAAATTAACATCATCATACCTAACTCCTTTCCTCAACTTCACAACCTCACCAACATGATTCAACATCAATATTTACTCTTAATCTTAACTAACAATACCAAACAACAAGTTAACATAACATTATATCACAAACGATGTTTCTCCAAGATCATATTCACTAAACTACCAACGTTTCCAAGTTACTTCCACCAATCAATCCATCCAAGTTAGGATAAGCTAAAGATCACATAGAAGGGGTTAAAAGTTACCTTAACCTGCCAAGAAGCTCTCTACAACAATCATCAACTCAATTTCAAAGTAGTCTATAACTTTGCCGAGCTAGCTAATGAAGCTTCCGAGGTGTTCTTGATCATTAAAGGGAGAAATCACCTTGGATACTTGAAAAAGTGTTCTTTAATGGTAGGAAGGATCTTGGAGAGTGTTTGAGAGGGTTTTGTGACCTTAAGGGTCGAAAATGAGATGATGAATGAAATTGGCCGACTTTGGGACATAAATAGGCCAACCCACTGCCTCATATATGCGGCCCCATATGTGGTGCATATTCCCATATACGGCCGCATATTCCACCGCATAAGGTGGCAGTGAGGTGGGAAAATGGTTCCCTAGGTCTGCGCTAAATCTACGAGGCAAAATGGCATTCGCGATGCAAAACGCGTGGTATATCGTCGAAACTTCATCAATCTTTGTAAATTGTACTTCTTTTGGTCCTATTGACTTACAATCTTTATAAACCATTCCTTAACATCATTATATGTCTTACAAACACTCCAAATTGATTTCAAGTTCTCACGACTCAAGTCGACTGACTATACTCTTATTCAGGTATGAAACTATGGGGCATAGCATCCTTCCCCCCTTAAGAACATTCGTCCTCGAATGTTGAAGATTGTTTAAGTGCTTAGGATTCTCAAAATATTTTGGCAGAGTCTCTCATGTACACAGGGATATACGAAACCTACTATCTAACCCAAACAGATAACTAATGCAACATAGGGCTGCAGAATAGTATAATAACATCCCATCTATCTATACAAGAACCGGAAAAAGATTATCCGTAACTCACCTCAATTATCCTTTGTTGTACTCTGAGATGCACTTGATATATATGTCTCAGCATTTTCACATACATAAGATATACGAATTGAGCTATTTAATTAATTGTGAGTAAGGGAACCCTATCGCATGGGTGTCGGTATAAACCTGAAGACTAAAATAAGTAAGGCCATTGGGATGTCATATCTTCTTCTTCTACCCATGTCTTCATTTCTACCATGTTGTTATTTCTCCAAAACACTTTGACCAAAGCGACTTCGTTGGTTTGTTACTTACGTACTTGATGATCTACGATAGCTATAGGATTCTCCTCATATAAGAGGTCCTCTATCACTTGAACATCTTCAATATGGGTAATGCGGGAGGTATATCTTAAACACAGGATGAACGGGTTCTAACTCTGAGTGAAACTCCAACTTATAGGCCACTTGACCCATTTTTCGAATAATCTGGTATGGTCTGATATACTCGGGCTAAGCTTGCCCTTTTTGCCGCACTGTATCACGTCTTTTGTAGGTGAGACCCTTTTAAAACACCCAACCTCTTACAACAAAATACCAAGTCTCGGCACCAGTTATCTGAGTAGGACCTTTGGTCGACTTTAGGTCGTCGTCAATCACTCCTAAATCAATAATTTGACAAATTCGAAACTTACAATATATGTTTGCTCATATCCTTATTTCATCATCCTTACTCTTTAACTCCTTTCCTTAACGTCTATCTTGGATCCCTAAGAGTAGTTAACCATGTTATTACTTCGTTATATGCTCACATCGGGCCTTATTCATTGTTGCCTTCCCTTTTACCATTTCTAAAAAATTCTACAAGTATTCGTGGTGGAGCTAGTGCTTGACATACTCAAAATTCATATCGCAGCCAGGTTTCTATTTATTACCACTTCAGCCTCCCCCCCCCCCTCCTTAAGAGGTATCAGATTTTTTCTTAACCTTCCATTCGATCAGTTAACCTTTACATTTCTGGCTTGAATTATATCAAGGTTTTCTTGTTTTAATGTATCTCTTGTACTATCTCTTCTGGACATTGGGGTCTTATGCATTTGGCTGGAGGGGTCTAAGCATCATTTCATTGCTATTGTCTCACTTCAGGGTGATTGTACTATTATGGGTTTCATTGTAGCCTCATTATGAGCCGAGGGTCTTTTGAAAACAACTACTCTACCTACTAAGGTAGAGGTAAGGTCTATGTACACTCTACCCTCCCCAGACCCCATGTTGTGGGACCACACTGGGTATGTTGTTGTTGTTGTTATTTATTCTAGCCTCATTATCGATACCCTTATCTCTAAAACCTTTCCGCTCGCCGTCCTTATGAAGAATGTTCTTTGGCCTTGTTACTGTGTCATAACATCCAATTTATATTTACCGAACATCTGTCTACTATTTATTATTATTCTATCACGTCATAATATTTATCCTAAACTACCTTCAATAAACTATTTTTTGCCTCGTCGACTCGTAGAATTACACCACAGAACACAGAGCCCTTGTCACCCATTAAGACAATCGTCTAAGGATCGATAACTATTACGCGAAGTGCTACCAAATCAATATATAAGGGGTTGTGTAAGAAATAAGGATGAGATTCCTTATCAAATAATGAAAAATGAAGTGACTTGAGGTAATGATATTTGGCTTGAAAAGAGAAAAAAATTTCGTCCGAAACTTCTGCAACCGTAATACGCAAACTTGACCAAGAAGCGAAATGACAGACAACCAAGTATATCATTAATCATGGATGTCTACCCACCCGGTTCTTACGTTTTGATACTAAGGGCATCTATTAGGAATCCACTTCAGTTTTACTGTAGTGGAAATGTGAAGGTAAAAGAGAGCTTACCGAGTCAAATAATTCCAGGACCACGATATGACCAAAGTAGGAAAGGAAAGTATACTGGCATAAAAGAGATATGGAAGGAAAGAATAGAGGAGAAATGATCCCGGAATATCCCAGCGTATATGCCTTATCCTAAGTAGAAAATACTCGCACCGGATGATAAAATATCCCCTCAATATCATCTTTTTACCCTTAAGGTACAAAATAAACTTTCCTTTCGATGTCGTAGCATTACCCTTCCATTCAATAGTGGACTCGCTTGGAAAATTAGAACGAACGACTTTCGTCCAACAATCAACGTCCATACCCGTAATAACATCGAAATCAATCATTTCTAATTCATTTAAATTTACTAAGGTGTGACGGTCACCAATCACAACATTACAACCCTGGTATACTTGTCTAACGATTACAGACTTACCCATAGGCGGGGACACCTCAAATAACTTATGTAATATTTAGGTTCCTTATCACGCTTACCAGTAATAAAAGGAGTCGTATATGACAAAGTAAACCCTGGCTCTATCGGAGCATACACATCAAGTGAAGAGACAGATAGTATGCATCCGACAAAGCATATATACGGTTTTGATGACCATCTGAGCTAGATGCTCCACCTCTACCCCTGTCTCTACCAGTCTGCGTCTGTGTACCTTTCCCAAGAGGGAGTACTGATGAAGAATAAGTTGCTATAGAATATATCCGATCATCGACAGCCTCTAGCAAAATCCCTAAGATAACCATAAGCATAATAGATATCCGACCATCGACAGCCTCTAGCAAAATCCCTAAGATAACCATAAGCGTAATATATATCCGACCATCTACACCACTACCCTAGATAGGTCTGGCCACACTGAATACATCAAGGCAAAGGCGGCCTCATCTGGTTCTAATCTCTTCTATGTTTCGAGCCTGATGCCTACGAACTTTGACCCTGACCAGAGTAAATGATCTGATCATGATGCTCGCCCTGGAACTGTGGTGGTGCACTAGTTGACCGAAAAGGTGGCACCTAGGAAATTGAGGCCTAAATCCTCCTCGAAACTCTCTTATATCACCTGCATACCATGCCCTCTTATGCTTTCCCCAATCATGCTCTCGACTGGCTCACTACTGCCTCATACAGTCCTTTAAATTCTATGCATAGGCTTGAATATGGCGATATCCATATTCGGATGCAAATAAGTTGTAGTGCACTCATTCACCAAGTGCGGCCCCAAACCACTAACAAACTTATGTACCTGGTCACTCATGTCAGCAATAATCGAGGAAGAATACCAAGCCAAGGAGTTAAGCTGCAAACTATACTCTTGAACGCTCATATTACCCTGCTCCAAGTGTAAGAACCTGTCTTTCTTGGCTCATTAAATCTCAACCGATTGGTCTTGCTGTAAAGATGCCTCAGAGAACTCCTTCCATATTGTCGGTGGCTCATTGGGTCTCCGGGTTTGCTCCCATGTCTCATACTAGGTCACGGCAAGATCACGCATCACATAGGAATCCAACTCTACCGACTCAGGATTTGTGCCATGCATAAGTCATAAGGTCCACTGCATTCGATCTAGAAAATCCTCTAGGTCGACATTAGGATCAGTCCTTGTAAATACGGGAGGTTCCAGGTTAATAAAGTCCCAAACTCTCACGCTCACAACCCTATCAGCTATACCGGGGGTCTGGCATTGGGCCTGAGAGACCACTAGTCAAGTCAACAGTTGCACTGCACTCCGCATATCTAGATCCTGTCCGGGGGCAACCAGAGGAGGAACTGGAGGTACATCGGCTCCCCTATGCACTTATGGAGGTAGTGGGGCTGCTTCAGAAGCCTAAGAATCAACCTTATCATGAGGCTCGTGTTGCTCTATATTGGCGGGTTGCACCCAACTAGTGCCCTCCCCCGCCTCCTCATCTAATCTGCAAGTAGCCGCCTGGCTTCTAGTTGTAGTAGGCATCACTGAGAATATAAAAAAGTGAAGGTTAGGTATGAACATTTATGACTCATCTCTATTGCACTATCTAGAATAAGAAGAAAGCTAACCATCCTAAATATCCAGTAGCCTCTTATTTATAAGTGTGGTGCACAACACACCCATAAATAAGACTTTACTAAATACAGCTTGCAAACTCCCTATGATAGACCTGCTCTGATATCAAGTTTGTCACACCCTAGCCTTGGGCGGTGTGGCCGTCACCCGGTACCCGAAGGCCCGAGTGAACCAACTATAGTATCTAGAGCCTATTATACAAAACCTAGGCTGACAAGGCCTCTAATCTCTCTAACAAGACAAGAATGTATGATAACCTGCATGCAGAAAATTCCCAACACAATATATACATATAACCAAGGCTGATAAGGCCTCTAAAAGAGTATCACTATCTAACAAGAGGGTCTACAAAGCCATGACAAAACATATACACAATGTACACTAGCCAGTAAGCCTCTAAGAGTGCTATAATACATCAACGGTCGGGAAAAGGCCTCGCCATACCCAAAATGCTAGGAATATATATAATAGTACCTACCGACTCTGTATAGCAACTTCAGAGAAGAGGAGTGTGACAATCATCCACTGGAAATAGGCATCCTACTAAGGAGGTGCGTCTGCCTGCCTACCTGTACCTGCGGGCATGAACACAACGCCACATGAGGGATCATCAGTATGAAAGAATGTACTGAATATATAAGGAATGAGTAAATGTAAGTAAAGGCATCAAAGTGAAAGGAAACTAAAAGCAACAACCTGTAACTCAGAAGTGTCACTGAGGACCATACTGTACATAAATGGAATAAAATTGCATATATATAACGATGTAGGCCTTTGGGGGCAATATCATCAGTACCATATCAGTATAAGCCGCGTATATAACTCAATAGGCCTTTGTGGGAAATGTAAATCCATAATACATACATATAAGGGCCATACCAAACCTATGAAAGACTCATCAACTAGTCGGGGTGACGTAAGGTCGTTTCACCCACGACTACCATTATGTGAACTCATATACTCTTTTGTATTATTATGATTAATAAGAAAGAAGACTTGTCATCTTAGTTTCTTAATCACGAAGTGCTAACTCTTGCTTTATCCATGAAAGGGAATAATGTCAATGATGGAACATAAACTTAATGAACAACCGATACGTACATGATCAAGGAATAAGATAACCTTAAATATCTTTCTTAACCAACTAGGAATAGAGTATTTTCTGGGACATATTAGTACCAATTTTTATAGAAAGGATTATGCCACAATGGAGAAGAGTAAGCCCTACATACCTTGTTGATGAAGCTAATTAGATTCTGAGGAGCTTCACACATAGAGTGAACTATTATCTACATTAAACGAGGGATTTGTATCAATATCGAGTTCAAATCTTATAATAGATTTCATTTAGGAAATTCGTCGAACAACTTGTGTGCGTGAAGTTCTTATAATTACATTACTATGGATTTTTATTCAAATTAACATCAGCATCCCTAACTCCTTTACTCAACTTCACAACCTCACCAGCATGATTCAACCCTAATATTTACTCTTAATCTTAACCAAAGATACCAAACAACAAGTTTACATAACTTTATATCACAAAAGATGTTTCTCTAAGATCATATTCACTAAACTCCCATGGTTTCCAAGTTACTTCAACCAATCAATCTAGCCAAGTTAGGAGAAGATAAAGAACACAGAGAAGGTGTGAAACCTTACCTTAACCTGCCAAGAAGCTCTCTACAACAATCTTCAACTCAATCTCAAAGTAGTTCATAACTTTGCTGAGCTAGCTAATGAAGATTCTGATGTCTTCTTGATCCTTATAGGGAGAAATCACCTTGGATACTCATAAGAGTGTTCTTGAATGGTAGGAAGGGGATTGGAGAGTGTTTGAGAGGGTTTTGGGAGATTAAGGGTCGAAAATGAGATGATGAATGAAATTGGCCGACTTTGGGACTTAAATAGGCCAACCCACCGCCTCACATATATGGCCCCATATGATGTGCATATGCTCATATGTGAGATGGGAAAATGGTGCCTTAAGTCTGTAGCCAAATCCGCAAGGCGGAATGCCATCCGCGATGCAAAACGCGTAGCGTATCATCGAAACTTCGTCAATCATCCTCGAGTTGTATTTCCTTTGGCCCTATTGACTTCCAACCTTATGAACCCATTCCTTAACATCCTTATACGTCTTACAAACCCTTGGAAATTATTTCAAGTTCTCATGACTCAAGTCGACTGACTATACTCTTATTGGAGTACGAAACTACGGGGCGTAACATAATGAAACATAACATAGGTTTGAAACTTTAAGGAACATTTGAGACTATAGACATAGCTTTTATAAAAGATTATTCATACATTTTTCTCCTCTTTTTTCTTCTCTCTTTCGGTGTTTTTCTTTCTTTTTCAGCGTTTTGCTTCTGCTTTGTTTTCTATATTTCTCACATTTGAGATGAACTCTCTTTTATTTATTCTTGATAGAAATAATCCCCTTGATTATTTTCATTGATTGAATAGATATATATACAAGTTAAAATAGGAGAATCCTATTCCTAATCTATTCCTAAAACCTTGTTCTACCATAATTCTAACTATAGAATTATGGTAAGTGTATAATACTAATTTATGGTAATGAATATCCTACAATATACACACAATATACTTTTCTTAATATACAATATTTGTAACTGATTTTCTGCCCTAACTATATGCAAATTTGGGCGAGAGGTAGTTGGGCCTGGCGATCTTTGAGGCTGTATTTGTACTATTTGAGCTGTATTTGTACTCTTTGAAATTTCTTGGGCTGCCTTCTTCTTTGTCTTTGAGGCTCTTTGGTCTTTGGGGCCCTTCTTCTTTGATCTTTGGCTGCTTCTTTGTTGCTTTTCTTCTAGCAATATACATGTGATATACACTCCTGTATATTCAGTGTATATCATATGTATATTGCTCTATTTAACACACCCCCGCAGTCATAGCGGGCGGTTTCCGAATGCTGAGACTGTCCCTAAAGTCTTCAAAGAGAACTGCTGGTAGACCCTTTGTAAAGATGTCTGCAATTTGATAACGAGACGGGACATGGCATACACGAACTTGACCCTTTGCAACCTTTTCACGGACAAAATGAATGTCCATTTCGATATGCTTAGTGCGTTGGTGCTGAACCGGATTCCCTGACAGGTAGATGGCACTAATGTTATCGCAGTATACCAAGGTTGCCTTTTGAATGGGACAATGAAGCTCCAAAGCAAATTACGTAGCCAACATGATTCGTGAGACCACATTCGCTACCCCCGATATTCTCGCCTCGGCACTTGAGCGTGATAGAGTTGCCTGACGCTTTGGTGACCAGAGACCAAGTTGTTGCCAAGGAACATACAGTAGCCGAAAGTCGATCGTTTGGTGTCGGGACACCCACCCCAATCAGCATCCGTGTAAGAGACAAGTGTGGATGTAGATGATGGATACAAGTGCAACCCATAGTCTAGTGTCCCCTGAATATACCGGATGATGCGTTTGATTGCATTCATGTGCTCAACTCTGGGATCATGCATGAATAAACACACCTGCTGAACCGCATATGTAATATCCGGTCTGGTAAAGGTAAGATACTGGAGGGCCCCTGCAAGACTGCGATAGCGGGTCGGGTCCTCGTATGGTGCACCGGCTGCGGCGCTTAGCTTTGGGTTTGCATCAACTGGCGTGGAGGTGGACTTACAGGATGACATCCCAGCCCTCTCGATGATCTCAGCCGCATACTTCTGTTGAGACAGAAACAAACCACCTGAATGACGTTTGACGGCAATCCCCAAAAAATAACTCAACGGTCCTAAGTCCTTCATAGCAAATTCAGAACTGAGCATGGCCATGATAGACTGACGTAAAGCATCGGAGGAGGCAGTCAAGATGATATCATCCACATATAACAGAATATAGGCCAATGACGAACCACGGCGGTAGATGAACAAAGAATTGTCTCGACTGCGTGTGTGAACCCAATAGTTGAAACAAAATCGGCAAATCGTGTATACCAGGCACGTGGAGACCGCTTAAGCCCATATAATGACTTCTTCAACAAACAGACATGATGAGGCGGTTGGGATCCTGAAACCCAACGGCTGATGCATATAGATCAAGCTTCCTTGAGATCACCATGTAGAAAGGCATTCTTGACATCCAACTGATGGATTGGCCAAGTCTTTGAAAGAGCCAAGCTAAGCACGCGAATGGTAGCCGGTTTGACCACCGGACTAAACGTCTCACCACAATCAATTCCAACTTTCTTTGAGTCTTACCATCACCAATAAGTCGCGCCTTATGTCGAGCAAATGACCCATCCGAATTCTCCTTATGAGCAAAAATCCACATAGACCGATAATATTAATACCATATGGACGGGCACCAACTCCCATGTCTTATTATCAATAAGAGCATTATATTCATCACCATAGCAATTTTCCAATTAGGGTCATTTAATGCGGACACAGGATTGCGGGCAAAGGGGATCTAGAGACATCGAATGTAAATTAAAATGTCTTTTAGGTGTAAAAATACCCCCGACTACGAGTGATCGGTCTATGACTCGAGGAAGAATTAATGGAATTTTGGGAATTTTACGGGCTCGGGGACGGGTGGCGACAAGCGATGGGCTGTTGGCCCAAAGCGAAATGGTGGACTCGGTTTACGGACCGATTCAGGCTGGCTGGGCCGACCCGATTCTTTGGAAACTGCTCGATGGCTGGAATAGCCGGGTGTGGCGGCAACGGCCTTTGTTGGGCCAACGGGCGATGGGCCATTGGAGGATTTTGGGTACGGAGATGTCCAAAAATTCGAATGATATACGGGATATTTGGTCATCCAAAAAATTATATGACTTAGGTTCGGGAGTATGAACTTTCGTAAATGGAAATTGAGTTTCATCGAAAATGACATGGCGATTGATTATGATTTTCTTGGAGGATAAATCAAAACACTTATAACCACGATGATTTGATGGATAACCCAAAAATACACACGGAGTAGACCGAGCCTGAAGTTTGTTAATTGTGGTGGATGGGAATAACGGATAACACAAGCACCCAAAAATCCGAAGATGAGAATAAGATGGGTTCTTATTATATAGTATTTTTAGGGGGGAAGAATATGTCAGACCCTTAGAAGGAATTATGTTAAGAAGATATGTGGCCATTTGTAGAGCATGATGCCAAAAATATGGAGGTATGGAGGCATGTATTAGGAGAGTTCGGACAATGTTATTTATGGAACGAATTTTATGCTCGGCTTTCCCATTTTGTGAAGATGTATGAGGACATGAAAAACGAAAATTTATCCCATGAGTAGCACAAAACTCTCAAAACTCCCTATTGTCATATTCTTTCCCATTATCACATTGAATATTTTTTATTTCTCTTTCGAATTGAGTACGAATGAACGCTCTAAATTTTATGAAGAAGGAAAACACTTGTGATTTATTCTCAATTGGAAAGGTCCACAAAAATCTAGAATAATCATCTAAAAAGAGAACATAATAACGATGACCCATTGAACTAAGAATGAGATGTCCATAAGTCGCTATGAATAATGTCAAATGGCATAGAAGTATGAGAATTGGAGTCTACAAATGGCAACTTAACAATTTTTCCTAATGAACAAGACTGACAAATTGGAGTACGATTTGTACCCTTACATGAAATAAAGCTATTTTTATCTAAAGCTGATAAAATAGAAGATCCCGGATGACCCAGACGAGCATGCCACATGGAAGGAGAGATGGCTGCAAAAGTTGATGGCAAGGCTGGACTCGATGGACTGAAACCGGGCATGATAGGATATAGATCCCCCCTAATATCACACCTCATGAGATGACTCCCCGTCTTGAAATCCTTCACAGAGAAACCGAAAGGATCAAATTCAATGTAAATGTAATTGTCATTTGTGAACTTTCGGACGGACACTAAATTTTTAATCAATTTAGGAGCATGTAAAGTATTTTTCAAGAGAAGTGGTGGATTGGGAGGAGACAACGTTTCGACCATACCCTAGAATTGGAATTGAATCGCCATTACCAACAATTATTCCCGAGGGGTGCTCAAATTGTAATAAGATGAGAGAGTACCGATTCTAAGTCATGTGAGTAGTGGCCCGGTGTCCATGTACCAATTTGGGTTCGGTTGAGTTAATCCCAACGTGTGCATCGCGGCCTCGATATCGATCACGAGTGGGGCTCTTTGCATGATGGGCTTGCGGAGGGCGGGGCCCAGGACTCTGGCCGTCTTTGGGCCGGTATTACCGTGGGGGCCGTTCTTTGGGCCATCTGGCGATGGGCGCCAATGCTGGGTATTGGGCTCTTTGGGTAGCGACCAGTGGCCGTGGCGGCCGGAGGGTGCCATCGCCATCGCCCCACCGCTGGGCCCACGGTGGTGGTGGCCCATCAGACTCGAATGGGACCCACCGCCGCTTGTTGCTCACCGTAACCGCCACCGTAACCACCTCGTTTGCCCTCGCGTTTTTGTTATTTTTGCGATTATTCTTACCGCCACCATTATTATGGTTTTGGCCCGACTATTAACAAAACCCGGCGACTAGGAGAGGATGCCACCATGACAACCGGGCTTGCTCCGTAGTCGCCTTTAGCCAAACCGCTTCTTCCAATGTCGGCATGGAGCGGGCTTGATGAAAGTCGGGAAGAGGGTTGCTTTGGCGAAGGAGAGTTCCAACACCATTATAGGCCTCCAAAGCCCGCAACCAATCAGAACTAGACGATTATTTGTCACCGGTGCGCCAACATTACGGAGTTGATCCGCCAATTCCTTTAGTTTCTTGCAATATGCAGAAACGTTCGGAAATACGTCCATTCGAACGAGAGAGAATTCCTGCTCGAGTGTGACGATACGGGAATGTTGGTTGTCTTGGAATATGTCACGCAATCTATTCCATGCAGCCATAGCCGTGGTATCGGGCTCCATAATCGTCTGTAGAAGGTCCACTGAAATAGTGGCGTATATCCACCGAAGAACGGTAGCATCAAGTGTAATCCATACCTCATTATCCTCCGCAGGAAGGGGTCTAGCGGGAGGAATTATGTGATGAAGAACTTGGTAAGAGATAGCGTGAATTTTAAATAACTCCGCCCACAATGCATATTGAACGTTTTCCATCTCAAGGACAATTGGGACGCTGAGCTTGATATTGGAAACCGTGAGGGCAGGGTGAAAATTGTTCTTAGACATATTTGAAAGAACAATGAAGGAGGATAAATTTAAGAGAGGTTTTTGAGAGCGGAAGACGAGATATTTGGAGAGAAAAACCCGAGGGAGGGGGGGGGGGTTCTCGGCCAATAGAGGAGGCAAAACTTTGAGAGAAGAAAACTTTTGTTTAGACCTAGTCTCTTGATACCATGATAGAAATAATCCCCTTGATTATTTTCATTGATTGAATAGATATATATACAAGTTAAAATAGGAGAATCTTATTCCTAATCTATTCCTAAAACCTTGTTCTACCATAATTCTAACTATAGAATTATGGTAAGTGTATAATACTAATTTATGGTAATGAATATCCTACAATATACACACAATATACTTTTCTTAATATACAATATTTGTAATCGATTTTCGCCTAACTATATGCAGTGGATTTGGGCAGAAAGGCCAGTTGGGCCTGTGATCTTTGAGGCTGTTTGTACTACTCTTGAAATTTCTTTGGGCCTTCTTCTTTGAAATTTCTTGGTGCCTTCTTCTTTGATACCTTCTTTGTTGCTTTTCTTCTAGCAATATACATGTGATATACACTCCTGTATATTCAGTGTATATCATATGTATATTGCTCTATTTAACAATTCTCTTCGGGTTTGTCCTTCTTAATTCTCTTTTTTTTAATTTCATTTTTAGTTAAATAATGAACTAACCCTTATGAAAATTGGAGATATTAAAACCAAAAACCATATCTTCAAAAATCAATGTCATAATTTAGATATTTTGAAATCATTGTACGTTAAACCAATTTTGATATAGTATAACCATATAGTATTGAGTAACCATGCAAGCATGTCCACAACTGCATCGAAACACATACAAAAATCATAATTTGAGAAGAAAGTTTTAAAATATTGTTTGAAGGACTAGACATACCTCAAATTCCACTAATTTTAATCTCAATGCACTCTCCAAGGCACATGCGATCACTTTACATTCAATAGGAATGATAAAGATTAAATCTTGATCAAATTCTAGGCTACCACCCTTTTTCATGAAAATTATTGTTCAATCCCAACGAATTTTAGGTCTTTGGGTCATCTTATTTTCCTTTTTAAGTAATTAAAAATATCAAAAAGAGGTGAAGATCCTACCTCTGAAGAGATATCCAAAACTCCACTTCAATTGATCTTTGTTTGATTTTCAAGAATTTAAGGATTTGAATGATATCTAGTGTTAATCCTTGATTATTTGGCATAGTTCGACTATAGGATGATGAAGAACTCACCTAAGATGCTTGGGTATGAGTCTAGGAAGAAATAGCTCTCCTTACGTCATACAAAATGAAATCGGGTTTAAAATTTGTGAATTTCCATAATTATTGATTTCTGTCGGACATGCAACAGACGGCCACCACATACTGTGTCATATGTTGGACATACAACCCGTATATAGACTTCTAAAACCTACTTTAAAATCGACTCATAGTACTTTCAACAAACTTTTGATATATAGTTTGTATGTCTGACATATGATCCAGTATGTGGCTCGTATATATCAACTTCAGAGACTAAAAAATTTCCATTTTTTAGGTTCCAACAGATGGTACAACATGCCGTCCATATGTTGTTTTTTTATGTCAAGTTCAGAGACTTGAAATTTTCAACTTTTAGTACTTTCTGAAGACCCCACAGGCGGTTGGACATGCGGTATGTATGTTGTTTTCATACGCCATGTTCAGATACTTGAAATTTCCAATTTTCAGTACTTTCCGAAGACCCCACATGCAGCTGAACATGTGGTATGTATGTTGTTTTTGTATGTCAAGCTCACAGACTTGAAATTTCCAACTTTCAGTACTTTTCAAAGACCCCACATGTGGATGGACATGCGGTTCATATGTTGAACATGCGGTCCACATTCTGGATGCATCTCGACCCAAATTTTTCAACTTTGTTTCTTTTGATTATTTTCAACTCCAATCTTTTTGTAAACGTTGTACATGCTTAGATTTTGACTTTCATACGTTAATACACCTTAATTTACAAGGTTCGACTCTAATCTAAAGCATTTAATGAGTTCAAATTTAACCCAAATCAACAAACATGTTATAATAATAATATGAAGTATTGTTAATTAAAATATTTGGTCCTGTTGTTCCTAAATAATTAGAAATTAAATGAAATCCAAAGCAGAACTTTGCTTCACTGCTGAGGCATAAGCTGTTGTAAGATAATCCCTTGCTTGATGATAATGTACATCAGTCCATACATACAATGTGCTAATCTAATCTGTTAGCATAATACTAGGCTGATAATCTGATCTGTTAGCAAAATAATAGGCTATCAAATATGTAATTACCTAATTTAGGAAATATTCTAGTTGTACATAATAAATGGTCAACTACAATATTTATCACACCCCGCAGTCGAAGCGGGAGGTTGTCGAACGCTTAGACTGTCCCGGAAATCATCAAAAAGTACGCGCGGAAGCCCTTTTGTAAAAATGTTTGCAATCTGATATCGGGACGGAACATGAAGGACACGAACCTTGCCACGGGTAACTTTTTCGTGAACGAAGTAAATGTCCATCTCAATGTGTTTAGTGCGCTGATGTTGTACGGGGTTACCTGATAAGTATATCGCACTCACATTGTCACAATAAACTAGTGTCACTTTTTGGATCGGGCAATGTAGCTCAAGAAGATTTTTGATCTAGCAGGATTCAGAGATGACATTAGTAACTCCCTTATATTCGACCTCGGCACTAGAACGGGAGAGTGTAGGCTGATGTTTTGAAGACTATGAAATCAAGTTGTCTCTGAGAAAGACACAATAACCAGAGGTAGAACGCCTAGTATCCGAGCAACTACCCAAATCTGCATTTGTATATGAGACTAAGCTGCTGACATTAGACTTGTAGAGATGCAGACCAAAATCAATAGACCCCTGAATGTAGCGTAAAATACGCTTGAGAACAGCCATATGTCCAATACGAGGGTCATGCATGTGGAGACACACCCGTTGGACGGCATATGATATATCCGGCCTAGTGAATGTAAGATATTGTAAGGCCCCGACAAGTTGACGATACTTGGTCGGATCATCAAATGGTGCATCCTTCGAAGCACTTAGCTTCGTCTTCGTATCAACAGGTGTTGGAGATGGGCTACAATGTGACATACCTGCCCGTTCTACAATTTCTTTGGCATACTGTTTCATTGATAAAAATAAGCCATTGGTATTACGATTGACAGCAATACCCAAGAAATAACTCAGAGGACCAAGATCTTTCATAGCAAACTCGACACTCAAAAGTGCCATAATAGACTGACGGAGAGTGTCAGAAGAAGCCGTAAGAATGATGTCGTCGACATAAAGGAGTATATATGCAATATTAGAACCCCTGCGATATATGAATAATGAGTGATCAGACTTGTTGTATGAGAAACCAATGGTGAAAACAAAATCTGCAAATCGCTCGTACCAAGCTCGAGGGGCTTGTTTCAGGCCATAGAGAGACTTCTTTAACAGACAGACATGATCAAGAAAATTCGGGTCCCTAAAACCCAATGGTTGATGCATATACACAGTTTCAGTGAGGTTGCCATGAAGAAATGCATTCTTGACATCAAGCTGGTGTATGGACCAAGAATGAGATAATGCAATACTGAGAACAGTGCGAATAGATGCCGGTTTGACCACCAGACTGAATGTTTCCTCACAGTCAACTACTCCCTTCTGTTGAGACCTTCTATCACCTACAAGATGGGTTTTATGCCTCTCAAAAGAACCATTAGATTTCTTTTTATGATGAAAGATCCACATTGATCGAATCACATTAACATCAACAGGTCATGGACCTAACTCCCATGTATTATTTTCAATTAGAGCATTAAATTCATCCATCATCGCATTTTTCCAATTTGAGTCACGGAGAGCACTTACGAGATTTTTGGGCAAAGGAGAAATGGGTATGGTGGTCTCAGTGTTCAAGTTGGTAGAATATTTTGGATTGGGCTTGAAAATGCCATGTTGAGACCGCGTAGTCATACGGCAATGCATGGGATTATTGGGAGAGGGTCTGCCAGTAGGTGATTGGGCCGTGGGTGAGGAAGATGGGCCTGGACGGACTGGGCTAGAGGAGGGAGGAGAGTGGTAACTGGGCTGGGCCAGATTCTGCGTTGCATTAAGTGGGGAAGTAGGAGTACAGCGCTCCTGGGATGGGTTGGGTGTTGGGGGCCTAGACTCTGAGCTGGGCTTACAGTTTGGGCCTGCTGGGAAGTGGGAGTGGGTTGATTTGCAAGAGCAGAATATTTGTGTTGGTGCATTTGATGAATGTATAACGGATTAATGTCATTATCCAAAAAATCATATGTAGGAGGTTGTGGAGTATGAATTTTGGAGAATGGAAAAGAATGTTCATCAAATAGCACATGACGAGCTACAAATATTTTCCGGCTTGACAAATCGTAGCACTTATATCCTCCATGATCGGGGGGGGTAGCCTAGGAATACACATGGAGTGGATCTTTCTTGCAACTTGTGAATAGTGTTAGAAGAAAATAAGGGAAAACATAGACATCCAAAAACTCGTAGGTGAGAGTATGAAGGATCTTTTTAGTAGAGAAGTTGAGTTGGGGAAGAGGATCCTAACACTTTGGCTGGAAGGATGTTTAGAAGATACGTAGCCATGGAAAAGGCGTAATGCCAAAATGAAGGTGGAAAATCCTACCTGGATTTAAAATATCACGTCTCACAACATGATTCACTAGAGATTGGACCTCCAATACCAAAGGACTCTAAATAATAGCCAAACAAGCTAAACTCCCCATGTTAACTGCCTTTCGGCTCAAGGCATCTGCCACCACATTGGCCTTGCCTGGATGGTACAAAATGGTCATGTCATAATACTTCAACAACTCCATCCACCGACGCTTCCTAGAATACAAATCCCTCTAATTAAACATGTGTTGAAGATTGTAGTGGTCAGTATACACCTCACAATGACTGTGGAGGTCAGTATACGCCTCAAAATCTTCAAGGAAAACACAATGGCAGCCAACTCCAAATCATGAATAAGGTAATTCTTCTCATGTGCCTTTAACTGCGTCGATGCATAAGCGATGACCTTACCCTCATGCATCAACACACAACCCAATTCAACTCTAAAAGCATCACAATACACAGTAAAGTCCTTCCTCTCCACCGAAAGGGACAAAATTAGGGTTGTGGTCAAAAGAGTCTTGAGCTTTTGAAAGCTCTCCTCGCACTGATCAGACCATTGAAATGCCACTTTCTTCTTAGTCAAGCGCGTTAGATACCAAGCGATAGAAGAAAAACCCTTGATGAACCGGTGATAGTAGCTAGTAAGACCCACAAAACTCCACATATCTATCATGGAAGTTGGTCTAGGACAGTCCCTGATTGCCTCTATCTTCTTTGGGTCAACCATGATCCCGTCCTTGGACACCACGTGTCCTAAGAATGCTATAGAACTCACACTTTGAAAACTTGGAGTATAGCTTCTTTTCCTTCAACAAACTAAGAACCACTTTCAGATTATGCCCATGGTCCTCCTAACTCTTCGAATATATCTGTATTTCATCAATAAACTGTAACATCCCAGAATTTTGGACAATGATTTGAGCACCTAAGTGTAATAAGTAGACTCGGGCCTCGAGGATATTATGTGATATCACGTATGCTAATAAAGAGACTAGAATATGAAAGAATTAGACCCCAAAATAATTTTGGACGTAAGAAGTGTGACGACGGGAAGCGAAAATAAATTTGGTATTTGCATAAAGAGATTATGGACTAGTGTCATATTAGGAAATTATGACATTGAGTATATGAAGGCCTTATAAGTTATCAAGGTTTAAGTGAATTGGAGTCACGGAATTAATTATGTGTGTGATTGATAAATTATGCGGAGGCATATCACTTAATTAATTAAGTGAATGTGCATGTTGGTGGTATGTGGCGTCGATTGGCAATGCCCCACCGCCAAGGTTTGGCTAGGTAGGGGACATAATGATGAGCATTCATTATGTTCTCAATTTGAGGAATTATATATTGGCTTGAAGACCAAAGAAGCTTCAGCAAATAATTTCATTTTGGTTAGCATTTTTACTTTGCTTTGGAGGGAGAAAATTGTGGAACAATTTACAAAGTACAGAGACTCCTCCACATTTTATTTGGTATGAAACTAAAGTAGAACATTTCAGTTTTTGGTTTGGAAAACGTACAAGTGCATCAACAATATTTTTCGTCCATTTTAGCGAAACGAATGTATGTTAAGGCAAATTATTTCTTTCTTTTGGCATGTTCCATCTAACGAAATATAAGCGTGATATTACTCCATAATTTATTATGCTCCTAGTAGTTAAGAATATTCGTGTTATTGATTCCTATGCTAAAAGCATGTCTAAATATGTTTCTAAGTCCTTACTGAGGCATACGGAAGAGATGTTGATTTTCCAATATTAGCCGAAGGTATAGAGGTATTATGTCGTCCATTGAGATTGGAATATTATGTTATCATTCACGCATTTTTATTTGCATTGCATTCATATATTACTCTGGACCGCTTGTGTTATGCCCACTACTATATGATAAATATTATATATATATATATATGTACATGGAATGGGAAAAGGGAAAGGCGTTATATACGCACACCACCTGCAACTGGTATAGACTATCATGAAAGAGCCCGAAGAGGCCAATATGATGTGATGATGTAATGCCCTTGTGTGGAGATATAACCTGATGCCTACAAAGGCGGTTATGAGAGGATTCTTGTGTGGACATTAGTATACCGCATTTGCATTATGCATACATTCATTAACCATTATATGGTATGATGCCCACATAGGCTGTTATGGTAAGAAAGATGCCCGATGAGGCTGATGTATATGGAAACTGCATTGTGCATAACATTTAGGCATATGTATTAGGGCCCTTAGAGGCATTTACTGTTGGTCAGTTATTTCTGTTTCAGTTGTTGTTACTATTATGCTATTATTCATGCCTGACATACTCAGTACATCAGTCGTATTGACGTCTTTTTTGTCGGGGGACGCTGCGTTTCATGCCCGCAGGTTCACATAGTCAGAGTGACGGTTCACGTTAGTTGATTGCAGATCCAGCGGATTTTTGGAGCACTCCCTTGTTTGGAGTAGTGGTCTAATTTTAGTACAGTACAATTTTGCTTATATATATGGGTATGGCGGGGCCCTGTCCCGACCTTTGATGTTGCTACTCCTAGAGGCTTGTAGACAGGTGTCCTGTGGATAGTAGTCTTGTATGGACTTGTAGGCCTTGGTATGGGTATGTATATATGAAAATTGGATTTCTGATTAAATTTTCTATAATGATGAAAATTTTCTATAATTT
Source organism: Anisodus acutangulus (assembly GCA_029783415.1). Lineage (NCBI taxonomy): Eukaryota > Viridiplantae > Streptophyta > Magnoliopsida > Solanales > Solanaceae > Anisodus > Anisodus acutangulus. Next base: position 27,887,492 of record CM056507.1, on the reverse strand, counting down.
TCTAAGATAAGTACGGAGTCCGCACTGATCCGCAAGACTCTACTACACATTGCTCTTGTATTCAAGACCGTTAACCTGGGGCTCTGATACCTACTTTGTCATGACCCCTTTTCAAGAATCATGGTGGCACCTACGTAATCCCACCAGTAGGTGAACCACTCTCAATGCTTGCTTGATCTTTGATCGTCTAGCTGTCCCCTAAGCCTCTTTCACGTATGTTGTCTCAGTCTTGGATAGAGTCTATTACCTATCTTTCTTTGTTTGAATGAGACTATCTGATGTCCTTTCATCTCAAACTGAATGTAATAAGAGTGAAAAAAATTTATGCCCTAAACTCGGGCATAAAGGCTTTATTGATCATAAGAAAGTGACTCTCCAGAATCTGGATAGTATAAGAGGGGGAGTTGCTAGACTATTTGAGGAAGGACGTCCTTCTCCTTGGCGGTGTGATCCAAATCATTCACAAAACATGATATAAATAAAAGCGGAAGATAGAAAACACTACATAAGCTGTCTCATAATATAAATGCAGAAGAATGAATAAGTCTGATACACCAAAACATCCTCAAGCGATCTAGTCTGTAGATATAAGAGCACTAATAAATCCGATATAAGTCTGAATAGGCACGCATTCCAAAACCAACATAAATAGTCTAACGAAGTCTGTCATGTCTCTCAAATGCAACAAAAGACTGAAATAAAGATAACATTCAAGGTTATGCTAGACATAGCATTCTCACTGTGAATGTTAGAGATCCACTACTCGAACTCAACCACGTGGTGATAGGGAAGTGATAGGAACTGAATCTGCATCCAAAAAGAATCATGAGTGTATGAATGTAAATGATAATATAAGGCAAGATATCAGGATATAATGAGATGCAATCAAGTATTGAGATGACATGTCACATGCTTTCACAATTCAACAACACATTAGCATAATCCAAGTCAGTAGTCGGAACCAACACAAAGTTGATTCTCTAAATCACCCATCATCACAGTTCAACATCGGTTCCCACTCAAACGTTCATCACAACCGGCTAAGTGGGACCCCCGAACATGCATAATATCCCTTAATATTTATAACTAATTATGTACTTCTATTGAAGTCTCAAAAAACTAAACCATAGCCTACCTCTGGGTCGAGCAGGTTCACTAACAAGTAAAGCCCCGGTGATCGTCTTGCCTTTCCACTGCGCCTCGTGATAATTGAAGTCTATTCACAAAGATTCTATTCGTTAATATAAAGCTTACACAACATCAAGCAAGACTTTAACAGTAATCCCGAGCCCACGCTACCAAGGCCCCTACTTTAATACTCAATTACCAAAAACACATACTAAGTAGTCACATCCTTAAGTTAATTGGAAATCTATACACATTTGAATCATCAATTGGACAATAATCAAAATAATACAAGTAAAATAATTCATATACCTCCATTAATCAAGAACATAACTTTCTTAATCTCACAAACATGCATAACTCATTTTCCCCAACTTATATTCATACCATCATTAATGAAGAACTTAAAAGCATAAACTTAATCCACAAAAGTAGAATCACTTACCTTAAGGATGAAATTGGTATTAAACCTCTGGAAATGCTCTTATGACAACTCTAGTCTCGAGGTTTTCTATTTTGGAAAAGGAATTTTGACCTAAAGATTTTATAGGAAACCTGATATAGAATTTTCTCCCCGATGGAATCAACTCCGCTGGAGCGGACCCACTATGAGGAACCAAACCCTCATTGGAGCGGTGTCACTTGACACCTCACCCAGCTCCACGGCAGACATGACTTCGCGATGGCAGAGTCGCCCATGCTGAAAAATCCTCTGCAATAGCGAAAACCCCCCATCTCCCAAACTTACTCTTTGGCAAGCAAAACTCTCGCTGAGGCGGACACTGGTGTTACCGCGGCGAACACCAGATACCAGCAATAAATCAATCTAAACTTCTATCCAACACCTGAAACATTCTCGAGACCCCCCGGACACAAACCATACATGCTCATCTAAGGTAAATTATGCTACAAACTCACTCGTACCCTCGGATTTCCCATCTAACCGAGATAAGGCATATTTTTCTAAAGAATCGTCTGAGAGAAATCAAATCCAAACTTTACAAATATGCCATAAAATACATTCAATTTCCTCGGGAAGCAAACTAATACCTTGACTGTCTTAAATGGCCCTCCAAAACTACCGGAAGCGACGAAACCTAAAAATGAACTCATTTAGCTAAAAGTCAACTTTGAGTCAAACTACCCAACTCTAAGTTTCTAGTTTTGGGTTTTTCATTCGAAATACATATAAATGGACCTCAAGATCCGTGTCACCCATCCCTATGCATAAAAAACCCACACTAAGTCTATAGAAAGGATCAAACAAACAAATAAGGGTCTTTAGCTAAAAATGACTAGACATGTTGTTACAGCTTGGTCGTAGGAGAAATCCGAGTGTGCGAGTGAGTTTGTAGCATCATTTACACTTCGGTAGCATGTGTGGTTTGTATCCGGGAGGTCTCTAGAGTTTTCCCATGTTTTGTGGAAAGTTGCCAATTTGGTATAGTTGTTGGTTTCTGGTGTGTCGCACTAGCAGACTAGTGGCCACTTCTATGGAGGTTGGTCTGCAAATGCGAACCTTGCCAATATTCGGGAAGACTGCTTCTATGGCTTCAGTTGTGCAGAGGCGATCTGGCTCTGTGATGTTTTCTCTGCCTTTGTGACGCTTTGGTATTTTCAGTTGGGTCGCTTCTGCAGCAGTCTTTCTGCAGAAGCGAGCCGCTTCAGTGAGGTTGATTCCGCAGAAGCAGGATTGTTGTTTCCAAACCTAGAATTAAAATTCTATTTTTTAAATCACTTTTCCCATTTCATATTTGGAGACCTAAGCTCGGTGGGGATAAGATTTTTAGAGGTTTTCATCATTATTTTACTTTGGGGTAAGTTTCCAATCTATTTTCATTATCTTAACATGTTTATCTATTAGAATCTAGGCTTATTTCCTTGTTTTTGATAAGTTAAACCTAGGGTTCATGTTAGCTAATAAGAAGCTTAGAAACATAAAATTGGAGGCTAAGATTTGATCTTTATACTGTGATATTGTAAATATGAGTTGGGTAATGACATTATGATTTATTATGATGCTAAATTTAGTTATTTGATTCCATAAAAAATTGGGGAAAACCTAGGGTTTCTAATTGAGGATTTTGACTAATTTATACAATTAGAAGCCTAAAAGTACTTAGTTTTCTAATTAACTTAAGGATACGACTATGTAGATCGCTATTATGATTTTAGAACCCTAAAGTTCTGATTTTTACCCTTGTGGGCACGGGGTAGATTTGGGGGTTGGATATTCGGTTGCTTTAAAAGTCTATTCCTTTGTATGCATATTAGAATACTTTATTAACACAGAATTTATGTGTTAGACTACTGTTGCACCCTATTTTGAACGGGTCTAAGATAGTTTGCAACTTCTCGGCTCTTCTACCTGATTTAAAAGGGTTAGAGTCGCCACCTAATTTCAAAGGGAAATCAGAAAACCTATATGCATTTCTGTATCTACTTCGTTTCTGATCACGAAACCTATGAGATTCTAGATAAGCGTTTTATTTACCCCGAGGGAAAGGTTTTAAGCATCCCTCAGAGCCTATCCGAAAATAGTCCTTACACTTAGTTTAACTGAACACTAGAGGGGAGGGGGATTATCTATCTATTTATCATTATTATTACCTGTTTTCAAAAAGTTGTGATTTTATGAAAGCTACACTAGGTGTTTGTATGCTAAGTATGAAAAATATATATAGTATATAAATATATGTATATCAAGTAAGAATGCATAAAGGAGTGTAAAAGAACGTACGTTGCAAGCATAAAAGTGTATCTGTTAGTAAAACGAATGTGTATTTGTTGCTACAAAAGTATATCAATTAGTGTAAAAGATATATATAATATATATATGTACAGTATATATATCAAATATATATAAAGAATGTATGTATACTAAACATATAAAGAATGTATTTCAAGTTTTAAAGAGTGTATATCAAACATAAAATGTATAAAAAACTATGTATATCAGGAATGTATATTGTTAGTATGGACAAAATATATTAAGGAAATAAAAGTGTAAAAAATGTGTAAAAATGCATGTAAATAATTGTATAAAGAATATAAAAAGTTGGAGACCGGCGCCTAAAGGGCATACTTTTGAACCAAAAAAAACAAGAGGGGTTGTGAAATAGGAGAAAAACAAAAAGTGGTTTATCATGTAGGGCTTCACGATTTGCAGATTTCTTTAACGGCTTCGTCGAACATCCGTTTGTAGGTCCCCAATTTAAAAAGAAATATCATAATAAGTGTAGCACTACACGATTTGTAAAATATTTTTTTAAAAAAAACTAACTTGCAAATCGTGTAGCCATCACGATTTGCAAAGGATATCAATCATAACACCAACCAATAATCACTTGTTTGAACTATTCAAATGTATAGTTTCTATGCAATGTAATTAATATTATTTATTTTCAAGAATAATCAAAAAAGGCCAAAATGAGAAAAAATTAATTAATTCTATTTTGATTTTGTAAAATAACAATTATTTTAGGACAAATAGCTTTAGTAACCTTGACAACTAATATGAAACTAAGGGAGTAAATATATAACACTCCCTCTGCCCCCTATTAATTGTCAAATATACTAAAATATTTTTTTCCCTTTTACTTCTCCACCTTTGCTAATCGAGAGAGAATTAATTATTCTGTTTTTTAATATTTCCCTTGTTATTAAGTAATTATTTTTCAAATTAATTGAAGTAGTAGTAATCAAATTTATATTTTTAAAGTACCATTAAGAAGAATAATTTAATAAGATATTAACTTAATAAGTATTTTTGTTAAGGAGAGTGCAAAATACAAATTGGACAAGTAAAAGAAAACAAAAGTGAGTACAAATAGTGCCATTTCATCCAAATTTAACAAATAGATCATAAATTATGACAAAATCATATTGAGAATTATTTTTGTGTCGGTTTCTATTATACACAAATCAAAGTAATTGATAAAAAAAAAATAAGAAAGAGTAAATAATAATAAAAGTAATAAAGCAAAATATTATCAAGTGAGAATTTCATGTTTGTCAACTAGTTGGGCAATTGATTTTACCCAATGGTTTGATATAATGAACTAAAACAGATTAAAAAAAAGACGTTATCTTTTGCAAATCGTGTAGTCATACACGATTTGCAAGTTAGATTTTTTAAAAACTATTATTTTTCAAATCGTGTAGCACTATATGATTTATGATATTTATTTTTTAAAATTGAGGACCTACAAATGGATGTTAGACGAAGCCGTTAAAGGAAGCTACAAATCATGGAGCCCTACACGATAAACCACTTTTGATTTTTCTCTTATTTCACAATCCCTTTTGATTTTTTGGTTCAAAGGTGTGTCCTTTAGGCGCCGGACTCTAAAAAATTGTATATAAAAGGATGTAAAATATATGTTGTATAATATGTATTTAAAGTGTATAAAGAATAGGGCATAAAGAATGGGCTAATATTTTTCTAAACTCCAAAAATATAACTAAGCACTTATAACAAGTTACATTTAATCCTATTATGAAAGCATTTACGGCCTAAGTCTTGCCTAACGCAAATGACAAACTTTAAATTAAACACATAAGTTAGCAAGTAAATAAAATTTCCACTATACTATGAGTTATGTTTTGTACAATTTTAAAGAATTCGAGAATTAAGAAAAACAGTGATGCGACGAAGATCTTCGGGTTTCTTCCGATTATCGTCTTTGGGAAGCATATCCGGATACATGTATAAACAGGTAGTAAAAATGTTAGAAAAGAGAGTAAATAATTTTCAATGAATTAAAAAAATGATGTATGAACTTAAAATAAAAACCTGTCTTTTACACGGAGGAGGCCTTAAAAAAGAGACGAAGGTTCCTTCATCGGCCATTTCGATTTAGTGTACGCCTAAATGAATTTCAATAAATGTGATAAATTTATGTAATAGTACCGTTAATCACCGGAAGTATTTTCTGATCACAAAAATCAATATTTATTGTAATTTAAAAGGTTATGTAATAGTCCGAAAAGCAACAAAACAGTTAAAACAATAACAAGTGAAGTTGTTAGCAGCGAATCTTCACGACAAACAACCAACAATTACGAACATTAGCAGGAGAAAAAATATTAATTAAAAAATAGCATAACAGTGATGGAAAAAATCGAAAAATAGGGACAACGCAGTAATTTCGACAAGTTACCAAAAAATAGCATAACGTTGGTGGATTTGTTGCCAGCGTTTCGCCGGAACAGTGGGCGTGATGGTGTTGTTTGGAATTGTTGACGGAGAATAATGGCAATGGAGGAGAAGAGGGCGAGAGAGGGAGAAAGGGAAGAAATTAGGTGGCTGGTGGTCTGGCTAGATCGTCGGAGTTTGGAGCTCCGACGGTGGTGATCGACGGATCTGGTGGTTCAAGGTGGTGAGGCAGTGAGGGTGCTGTTGTTTTGATGGTGTGGTCACCGACGTTGTTTGGATTGAGGTTTTTGGCAGGGGTTTAATACCGCACCCGCCCCAAAGAAAAAAGAAAATTTTAGGAGATTATTTTTTCATTTTTTATTAAATTGTATTAGTTAAAATTTACCTTAAAGGCTTATAATTTATAAGTCTTAATCCAATTTAATTATTGAAATCGTATATTTATTTATATTAAGATTCACTTTTACGAATTAGAATATAGCCCTTAAAATATTTGAGACGGTCCTAATTTTTGGAGCCCACCGGAGCCACTGGAAGAAAGAAGAAGATGGGAGGTATTGTGGTGTTAGTTCACCGGAGCTCCGTCATTGCTTGTCGGATACGAATCAGACGAGGGAGAGATGAAGAGGAAAACCGTGGTGTTGTGGGCTGTTGATTTGGTTGTTGAGGGTTGGATCAAGCCGGAGTTGGAGTCATTTTGATAGGGGTTTGTGGCTGCCATGAGAGAGGGAGGTTTGTTGAGAGTTTTGGGGGGGAAAGGGGTATTCTCGTGTGTATGTAAAAGTGAAGCAAAATTGAGATTAAAAAGGAAAGAAGAAACCGAATGCAGAAAGAAGAGAATTGAAAAAGTAAGAGAGAGAGTTAAAAAAAAAAGGAAAAAAGAAGTTGAAAAGAGGGAGAGAGAGTAATGAAAAAGGTGAGATGATTTGAAAAGTGAGGGAGAGAATCGAGAGTTTAGGGAAGACAAAGAAAAAGTCAACAAAGTAAGAAACATGTTTCTGTTTTTTTTAAGCAAAAAAAGGAATATGATTTGATAAGTAATTTATACACGGTGAATTATAAAACATCTGTGAATTTATAGTGTTCCGATAAATTATGCCAGCTTTTTGTACTGATGGGCGGTATTAAAAATATAACTAATATATATATAAAAGATGTATGTATTTTTAATATGAGATTAAAAAATGTAAAAAGAAGTAACTGATACTTGAAAAATGTATTGTGCTGTAAAGAACTAAAACAATTATTCACTGAAATAAAATTATAGTATTGTGCGGTGTATGTGCAGATGACTATGAAAAAGAAATAATTATTGAAATTAACTTAAACGATAATAAATTGATAAAATCCTAATATTTGCAGATGAGGATAATTTGACTTGATATGGTGATAAGACCTTCACTTGATCAAATTTTTGTTATTTATTTAAAAATAATTGCTCTGACTTTCTTGTGCTGACGGAGGACCGTATTTTAATATAACCAATACATGTATGTGAATAAATATAACTATTAACATATAATAATATATAAATAAAAATTGAAATTACGGATTGTATTAGTTACATTGTTCATATGCAGAAAATAACGATTTGAAAAAAAAATGACAACAATTGATAAAATTCATAAAATAAGAAACATTATCAATAAATTATCGAAAAAATGCAAAAATGTGCAAAAAAATCCATTTTGTATTTTGTTAACGGTCAAGGCTCTCTGAGACATTATTTTCAAGAACGAAGAGCCAAAATTGGTTGTCAACAGTTGTCCATGTTTGACCGGAGATGATGTAAGAATCTTTGAGCAAACAAGTTGACGTAGTGGCCAATTTGGCTCAACTTTGACAACTTAAGAGTGTGGAAACAAGGGAGGTTTATAAGATTGTGGCCAAACTGTCTGAGTTGCCTACATACCTCGGGTTGCACGAGGATCAGGCCATATACAGTTCTAGAAGCACTTAGCGGATACTAGTTATGTTTTGTAGTTTTGTTGAGTCATGGTAGATTTCCTCATGTCCTATTGTTCCGGGCGAAGACACTGTGTCCAATTATTCTAGGCGGACTTTCATGTGTCCTATTGTTCTAGGCAAATGACCACTATGAAAATGGTTAAAGGGAAAGGATTTGTTTGTGAACAGAAGCTATTTGATATTTCCTTCAAAATTTACCTAATGTCGAGTTGTGAGATGCTGAAGGTGCAAAGTTGTGTACCTGATGGAGAAAAGAATGATACTTATCGTGGTGATGACCGAACTCTTCATAGAGCTTCCTACATATCTCGGGTGCTACGAGAATTAGGTCAATGTAGTTCGGAAGGTGATAACTAATGGTGTTGTGGCAAATTTTGATCGTCCGATTAAAATTTTACCCCACTGTTGTTGGAGTGGTCCTAGCAAGTGTAGGACGAAGGGCGGTCATGCTCGTATTTGATCTACCTACATATCCCTGAGATGGGATTCATACGGTTGTAGTTCAGGAAACTCGCTAGGGAGAAAATTGATTTATTGTTATAGGAACAACCGAACTCAGAGCCATTGATTGAAATAGACTACAGAGTTGTGTGTTGAGATCCTGATGAAAACTTCGAGTTGTGTGTCGAAGCCTTGAATGGAGTGGGGTCCTGGATTGTGTTCCAGGACCATGACGCAAACTTTGGTTTGTGTGACAAAGCCTTGAAATTGAATGAAACCTCAGAGTGTGTGTCGAGTCCTTGATGCATACTCTGGTTTGTGTGTCGGAGCTTTGAAATGAAATGGGACCCTGAGTTATTTATCAGGACCCGGATACAAACTCCAATTTATGTGTCGAAGTCTTAAACTAAAGAAAAAATGGAATCTCAGGTTGTGTGTTGAGTCTCTAATGCAAACTCTGATTTGTGTACCGGAGCCTTGAAATGAAATAGAATCTCGAGTTGTGTGCCTTAATCTTGATGCATACTCTGGTTTGTGCGGCAAAGCTTTAAAATGGAATACCCGTATTAGAAGGTGGGCGCCTGACTGAGAGTAAAATATCCGCATTAGAAAGTGCTCGCCTGACTGAATTTAAAATACCCGCATTAAAAGGTGGGCATCTAAACTGAAAGTAAAATACCCACATTAGAAAGTGGGCGCCTAAATGAAAGTAAAATACCTGCATTAAAAGGTGGGCGCCTAACTGAAAGTAAAATACCCGCATTAGAAGGTGGGCGCCTAACTGAAAGTAAAATACCCATATTAGAAGGTGGACACCTGACCGAAAGTAAAATACCTGCATTAGAAGGTGGGCGCCTGACTGAAAGTAAAATACCCGCATTAGAAGGTGGGCGTCTGACTGAAATTAAAATACACTCATTAGAAAGTGGGCGCCTGTAAAATATACTGGAATGAAATACCCACATTAGAAGGTGGACGCTTGTAAAAAGTACTGAAAATAAAATACCTGCATTACAAGGTGGGGCACCTGTAAAATGTACTTGAATTGAAATATCCGCATTAGAATGTGAACACCTGTAAATGTACTGGTAATGAAATACCCGCATTAGAAGGTTGACACTTGTAAAAAGTATTGGAAATAAAATACCCACGTTAGCCTGTAAAATATACTTGAATTGAAATACCCGCATTAGAAGGTGGCTGCCTGTAAAATATACTGGAAATGAAATATTCGCACTAGAAGGTGGGCCTGTAAAAATTTCTTTTTTGATGCATTTTTCGTTGTTTTAGTTGTAAAGAATGTTGGATAATGCAGACGTGAAGAGTGAATCATGTGTTGACTTCAGTTGGTACCAAAAATATTTTTGTGCATAAGAATTCCATCATTTTCTTCCCTTCTAGCTAAGATTGATTTCGTGATAATCATATAGCTCCAAGTGGTACCTCAGACATACTAAGTATCGACAAGATTTATTTGTCTTGCTTCAAGCAAAGGTTTTAAATTATACGAATCCTCATGTTTCAAATACCTTCACCAGATAGAAAGTTCCTTTTTCACATATGTTTCAATATTTTTTAACATTGGGACGCCTTAAGAAGTACACTCACACTCAGAAAGATATTCAATGCATGCAATTATGATACCATAGGCTCGACCATTATATAAGTATCCACTAATATGAGAACTCTTGGTATCGGATCATGTAGGGCTTGTTATCAGGTTGTAACACTGGCTTGGAGAAAGGGTAGGATATTATTTAGGCAAAGAGTGACTAATTTCTCCCTGAGCTTTGCATTATATCTGTGCTTTGATATTTGTATGCTCCGACGTTGATCTGCTTCATTTTGTTATCCCTTTCTTTTGTACTCGTATGACTTCTTTTACAAGTTGGTGCCCTTATTTTTTTGGAGTTCGGGGTTGTATGCCCGAGACTCTGTGGGAATTAAGAGAGTGGACCTAGGTTGTATGTCAGAAGTCCTGATGTTAAGTCCCATTGTATGACCAACTGTGAAAATAAAGAGGAATAACGGGTTGTATGTCCGAGATCCTGAATGACTGATATTTTTTTTGGCTCCTTCTTGCATTAGAGGTCGTTCTTTGTCTTTGTTTCTCAGGGACTTTTGTATCTTTTTGTCTTGGAAAGCTTCAACTCGGATCTTTATTTGCTGCACATTTTTAGTGCGCTCAGGGAGGTTGGGCCAAAGATAGGGATAGTGCGTGTAAGCACTTAGAAAGGGTATAGGTTTAAAATGTGGTTTGTCAAAAAAAAAGGCTTTAGGCTCAAAGAAGGAATGCTAGGGATAATAATATTTGGTAGGATAGAAAAGCTCAAACGAGTCAAAGAAAGCCTACAGTCATTTCTTATACCAAGTGTTTCTCATGATTTCGCCTCACCAAACGTTTAGGCCAAGTTCTATATCACAATGCAATGCAATTGAACTTAATCTATATCTCACTACACAATGCACATGAAATAATGAAGTTGGTTTTGTTCTTGTATTAGATGTGTGCAAGAGAATATTTCAGGTGGCACTTAGGTGCGAATGTGAGGTACCAAAATAATCTATGATTTACCACGAATTCAGTCCTCTCCATCATAAAGATTGTTACTTGTTTCATTCCTATGCATACTCCTAACTGCGTTGGTACCAACTAAGTCAAACTATGATTCTAAAAACTATTTTTATATTTTTTTAATAAGGGGTACCGAACCCAAGTAGGGCTGTCTACGTATCTCATCTTTGATGAGAATCAGGTGTGTGTAGTTCGTTTAGATAGGATAAGAGAAAGAAAATATATTGTGTGATTTTTCAAATAAAGAATTTTTTGATTTCTTTTGTGATTTTTAGTAGGATTTTATATTGTGATTTTTAAATAAGGAGTATCGAACCCAAAGGGTTGCCTACATATCTCATCAAATAAGAGGATCAGGTGCGCGTAGTTCGTTTCGAGAGGATAAGAGAAGAGGTGTCGATCATAGGCGTAGCTTTGAAAGAACTCTGATAGACGACAGAAGAAGGGGGGAGCGATCTTCTCTCGTGGTCTTGATACCTTGGGTCTTCACGCTGAGGAACTAATAAGCTATTTTCCTTGCTTTCCTGGTGAAGCAGCGGGTTCTATATTTGCATTTGCATTTAATGTCCTATTGTTTGATAGGTGGCAGAAGAAGGGAGCGATCGCAGATGCAGGTAGCTATTCTAGCCAGACGGTTGAAAGTGGCGAGTGTAGACACAGAGCTTTAACATTACTTTGGTCAAGCGGTACAAAGGATACCGATTGTAGGCTCAAATAATGATATTGCTCAGGCCAATCGGATGAAGGGTGTGCCAATCGAAGGAACGGGGCTTGAAAATTACCCCAGGAGGGAAAACATAGGCCTAGAACATTGAAAATACTCTGATGAGCGGCCGAAGGTGTGTCGATTGAAGACACGGGGCTTAGATGATATCCAGGAGGGAACTAATCGTCGGTCTAGAGCATTGAAAATGCTCTGATAAGTGGCCAAAAGGGAGAATATCAAATGTAGAAGGAGCTTTGACACTACTCTGGTACGTTGACAACACTGTTAAGAAAAGCCAGTCGTTGCTAAAGTTTTGACGTTGTTTTGTAATCGTCGGCAATATTGTTAAGAGGAAAGGCCGGACGTTGGCAGAGCTTTGACGCCACTTTGCGATCGTTAGCAAGATTGTTAAGAGGAAAGGTCAAACGTCGGTAATGCTTTGATGCCACTTTGCCATCGTTAGCAAGATTGTTAAAAGAGAAGGTCAGAGCTTTAACGCTACTCTGCGACCGTCAGCAAGGTTGTCATGGAAAGATGCCTAACGTAGGAGGAGCTTTGTCACTGCTCCGAGTAAGTTGGCACAATTTTTATATGGTTGAGGGGAAAATATGACATGTGTTGAACCGTTGGTTTAGAAAAATAGTGGCCAATATGCTATAGTTCTATGGCCTACGACGCTCGGGAGAAGCAGCAAAACTTATATCCCATATGTTGGGAATAGAGTTGAGTGAAGGTTGGGATAATACCGATATTGGTATGGATGTTGTTGAGAGTTGGGTTTGAGGGGGGTTGGTTGACGCTCTTAGAAGCTTTTTTGGAGAGCGTCTTTGTACTGCTCCAAAATAACTGCCCCCGTTTTTATTCCGAAGAAATTATCTTGAAGCAGTGGGGAGACCGAACCCTTATGCAGGGTTGCCTACATATATTGTCAGGACAAGAATCTGGTCAGATGTAGTTCGGACTGATACAGTGTTGTATGATTGTTATGAATTGGTGGTTGTCTCGAATATAAATGATATTATGAAATAGAATTCGAATTTGAATATGTATCTCAGAGACTGGAAGAATGTACAAGGCTGAATCGTATTGAAAAAACAATTATAGAGTCAAAATGATAATCGTAAACACCGAAAATGGGTGTGAAACAATAATGTGATCGCGAGGGGTGGTCGTAAAGACCAAAATATGGATGTGAGCATTCGTAAAGGTTTCACGCTCAACACAAGTCAATCGAAATCGTCTAATAAAACTGGACGAGAAGGCAGATAGGATGTCTAGTGTATATGTACAGCTAAAGAATGTCTAATAAATATGGTATATGCATCAAATAAAGAATATGTCATACGCAATAGAGCGTGTAACAAACAAACAATGTGTGACAAACAAAGAATGAAATCAATTTGACTAGAGCGCATCAAAATCATATGGACAATGGCCTATGAATTCTAAGAGTAGATTCACCTAAGTTGATAAAGAATATTTGGATAGTTGCGAGATGATAAGTAGTAAAACTAACTCACTAATCTCTGAATCTAAGAATCCAAAAAAGGGTCGGAGGAGTGTAAGACAACACCTCGCGTTAACCACAATGTGTGTATGTGTACGATCAAAGACTCAATTAAAAATGTGATGACATTGTAATGAAAGCAGTAACACATAGTGTTTCACAAACAAATAAGGAGCACAAGTTTGGCTTTGGTCTGCGTTCTTTCAAACATAATAGTGTAACGACTCATGATACATATAACATGTAATAATAATAAAAACAGATAAATAGTCAAATATCTCTCAAGTGCTCAATTAAATTAAGTCATCTAAGGTCAAAACCTAGATTTAATCCCCAGTAGAGTCTCCATTCTGTTGCACCATATTTTGAACGGGTCCAAGATAGTTAGCAACTTCTCGGCTCTTCCACCGAGTTTAAAAGGGTTAGAGTCGCCACCTAATTTCTAAGGAAAATCAGAAAACCTATATGCATTTATGTATCTACTTCATCATGATCAACGGAACCTACGAGATTCTTGATAAGCGTTTATTTACTCCGAGGAAATTTTTTTAAGCAGCCCTCAGAGGCTGTCCGAAAACAGGCCTTAAACTTAGTTTAACTGAACACTCGAGGGGAGGGGGGTTATCTATCTATTTATCATTATTATTACCTATTTTCAAAATGTGATTTCATGAAAGCTACACTAGGCGTTTGTATGCTAAGTATGAAAAATATATATAGTGTATAAATGTATGTATATCAAGTAAGAATGTATAAAGGAGTGTAAAAGAACTTATCCTGCAAGCATAAAAATGTATTTGTTAGTAAAATGAATGTGTATCTGTTGCAACAAAAAGTATATCAAATTGGTGTAAAAGATGTATATATATATATATATGAAAAAAATATATTAAGGAAATAAAAGTGTAAAAAATATATTAAGAAAATATAAGTGTAAAAAATGTGTAAAAATGCGTGTAAAGAAATGTATATAATTGTATAAAGAATACAAATAGTTGTATATGAAATGATGTAAAATATATGTCGTATAAAATGTATTTAAAGTGTATAAGAATGGAGCATAAAGACTGGGTTAATATTTTCCTAAACACCAAAAGTATTAATTAATTAACTATGCACTTATATCATGTTATATTTAATCCTTTTATGAAAACATTTACGATCTAAGTCTTGCCTAACGCAAATACTTTAAATTAAACACATTTTTCACTATACTATGAGTTTATGTTTTGTATAATTTTAAATAATACGAGAATTAAAACAAACAGTGATGCGATGAAGATCTTTGGGCTTCTTTCGAGTGTCGTCTTTGAGAAGCATCTCCTGATACTTGTATAAACACTTGGTAAAAGTGATAGAAAAGAGAGTAAATAATTATCAATGAATTAAAAAAATAATATATGAACTTAAAATAAAAATTCGTGTTTTGTATAGGGGAGGGCCTTGAAAATTCAACGGAAATTACTTCATCGGCCATTTGGATTTAGTGTTCACCCAAATGAATTTCAATAAATGTGATAAAAATATGTAATAGTACCGTTGACCGTAGGAAGTATTTTCTGATCACAAATATCAATATTTATTGTAATTTAAAAGGTTATGTAAAGTAGTCGGAAAAGCAATAAAACTGTGAAAACAATAGCAAGTGAAGCTGTTAGCAGCGAATCTTCACCACAAACAACCAACAATTATGAACATTAGCAGGAGCAAAATTATTAACCAAAAATAGCATAAAATGATAGAAAAAATAGGGACAACGCAGTAGTTGCTGTTGAAAATTTGCGTTTGGCGGGAGTTGCGACCGACCAACTTTAACGGCTTAAACACTAGTGTTACGTATGTTGGAGAATTCGGTTCTTCACACATGCATGATCTACTAAGTACGTAGATAACCGTAGGGCCAAGAATCGTCAAATTTCATTAAGAAATGAAAGAGATATTGATCCATGAAGTGAGATGTTTGAAGCATGGAAAGTGTGGTGTTGTGTTCAATTCTCCCTCATCGGTAGAGGAAGAAAGAATTGTTGTGTATATAAGACTCGAAATTGGTTTGGGGTTTGGGACCCCAAGGGGTATCACATGTGTTTAAAGGAGGGAGGACCTAGATGTGCTTCGGTTCAAGGAAAGACCACACGCGCGCCGCCGCCGCCCGCCCGTCCGGTCCGGTTCCGGGTTCCGGGTTCACGGGCCGTGGGCTGTGGGCCTTCTGATATTATCTTTTTGGGCCAGAGAACTTTTCTAGAAGTACAGTTTGATCCCAGAAGCTTCAGATGTGCAGTTTGATCCCAGAAGCTTCAGATGTACAGTTCGGTCCCTGAAATTTCAAGATGTACAGTTTGGTCCCTGAAGTTTCCAGAAATTCAGAATTTCGGCAAACAGGAACAGAAACATCCAGCACTCAATTCAGCCATTTATTTTGGCTGAATTACTCCTCCTATAATGGTTGTTATGGGGGCAGTTAAACAGCCCTCCCTCACCTATATAAACACCCCTTACACCATTGTTGAGGTACAGAAAAATACACTTGATATACACGAAAATATACAACCAAAAAATCAGTTCTTCCTATAACTTCCAAGCATCATTTCATTATTCAATATTCTTCATGGTAGCTCTTGAGTTTCCATTGCTCAATTGTTCCATTGCTGTTTTAACTTGGGAGACGAATTATTCGGGACGTATAAAGGATACATACGGGGCAATATTGTCTTAAGGACAGAGTGCCACACTCGACTCAGCAAAAATCAAAGTAGTTTCCGATCTTCTTGTTCAACAAATATTGTAATTTCAGTTTTGTTGTTATATTGTAATTTTCAGTTTTCTAGTTGAATTGTAATTTCAATTCTTACATAAGCAGTTACTTGTAATTTCCGTTTCTTGCAAATCCTTGTAATCCCAACAACTTAAGACAATATTTTGCTTACGGTAATTGCAATAACATGGCTGGAAATATGATCGATGTTGCTGCTACTGCTGCTGCCTCTCGAGGCAACGTTGCTGCCTTCCCCACTGCCGCCATCTTGGCCAAGGCGATAACCCCGCCGCTTTCACCGCTGCTGCCGTCATCGCTCAAAGCGATAACACTCGCCTTCCCGATCGCTGGAGCTTCCCTCTTCTTCACACCACCATGATCTCCCGAAAAGTTCATGGGATCGAATTTAAAAGATGGCGCAAAGATGTTGTTCTACTTAACGATTATGGGCATGGCCCGGTTCCTTCTAAGATCCTCCACAAGTCGGAGATGAAATGGACTCTTCTTTCTTTGAAGCGGGTGAAGGGGGCCTTGGTATCCATGTCGTTAACGGCATGAAGATGATTCGTGATGCGTGGAATCATAGCGATTTCATGTGCAAGAACTATATACTGAACTGCTTGGCAGACCCTCTCTACACGGTCTATTCTACCGTTGGCACTGCCAAAGAGCTGTGGGAAAAACTGCAAAAGAAGTACAACGCACAAGATGCGGGTACTAAGAAGTTCATCGTTGGGAAATTTCTAAAATTCCAAATGGTGGACAGCAAGACAGTGATGTCCCAAGTCCAGGAATTTCAAATGATTTTACATCACCTGGATTTGGAAGGACTGAAGCCAAACGAGCAGTTTTTGGTTGCATCACTGATTGAAAAGTTACCTCCTTCATGGAATGAGTTTATGAGTTACTTGAAACTCAAGACAAATGAGATGACCTTTGAAGAGCTTGTTAACAAACTGCAAATCCAGGAAGATAATAAGAAGACCTTGTCAAAGGGTAGACAACATGCTGAGGCAAAGGCAAATCTGGCTGAGGCCAAAGGGAAAACAAGCAACAAGCGGAAGTTCCACAAAAACGGCAAAGCCCCCGCATCGGAGACGTTCAGAGGTAACTGTCATCACTGTGGGAAACCTGGTCATAGGATCAAGGAATGCCGCAAGCTCAAGACTGAGCAACAACAGAAAGCCAAGTCGAAAGGCAAGGCTCAAGCTAACGTCGTCAAGGACACCCTCCTGGATGACATGATTGAGGATCTCTCGGCCGTGGTGCTAGAAGCCAACTTGGTTGAGAATCCGATGCAGTGGCGGGTGGACACAGGTGCAACAAGACACATCTGTTCCAACAAAGATGCCTTCTCCACGTATACTCCGGTCTCCGACAAGAAGCTGTTCATGGGCAACAACGCTTCCTCGGACGTGCTAGGGGTTGGAAATGTGGTCCTGAAGATGACTTCCGGCAAGGAACTCACTCTGAAGGAAGTGATGCACGTCCCAGAGATTAGAAGAAATCTAGTTTCTGGACCTTTATTGGTTAATGCTGGTTTTAGGCTAGTGTTTGAATCAAATAAGTTTGTACTCACTAAAAATGGCACATTTGTGGGGAAGGGCTTCGTTTGTGAAGGCCTCTTCAAAGTGAATGTCATGTCTGTATTGCGTCAAGGAAATAAAGTTGAACCTTCTTCTTATTTGCTTGAGTCTTCTAATTTATGGCATCATAGATTATGACACGTTAACTACAAGTCTATTCAAAGGCTGGTAAAGATGGAGTTGTTGCCGTCTATCGACGTAAACCCTCAACATAAGTGTGAGGTGTGCGTAGAGGCAAAACTTACTAAGCTTCCTTTTCGATCCGTCGAAAGGAATACCGCTCCTCTAGAACTTATTCACACAGATATATGTGATTTGAAGTTTGCACAAACTAGAGGGGGGAACAAGTACTTTGTGACATTTATAGATGATAGCACAAGGTATTGTTACCTTTACTTGCTGAAAAGTAAGGATGAAGCCTTTGAAGCGTTTCGACGTTACAAAGAAGAAGTTGAGAATCAACTTAGCCTACGGATTAAATCCATTCGTAGCGATAGAGGGGGAGAATATGTAGCGCCTTTTGAGGAATACTGTGCCCAAGAAGACATTATTCATCAAACGACGGCTCCATACTCACCTCAATCAAACGGTGTGGCGGAACGTAAGAACCGCACATTAAAGGAAATGATGAATGCCTTGCTTATCAATTCCGGTCTTCCACAAAACATGTGGGGAGAAGCCGTCCTTACCGCTAATACGATTCTTAACAGAGTCCCACATAAGGGTAAGGACAAAACTCTATATGAATCATGGAAGGGAAAGAAATCCACCTACAAATATTTTAAGGTGTGGGGTTGTCTGGCAAAGGTTGAAGTACCCAAGCCAAAGCAGGTCAAGATTGGGCCTAAGACTGTAGATTGCATATTCATCGGATATGCAAATAACAGTAGTGCTTATCGCTTCTTAGTGCATAAGTCAGATATTTCAGATATCCACCAGGGTACAATAATGGAATCAATGAATGCTCTATTCTTTGAAAGTACCTTTCCTAGAAAGGAGAAAGAAATAACCTCTCGCAAACGAAGTTATGCACAAAGCTCTCAAGAACCGGGAGTCCTTGACTGCCCGAATCTGAATGGTTCAGATCTAGCGAATCTCGAGGTGGCTGAACATCCGGAATCTAGTGTTCCAGATTCTCAGAACTTGGGGACTCCAGAGATGGATCTAAGGCGAAGTAAAAGGGCCAGGAAGGATAAATCATTTGGTCCTGACTTTGTAGCTTATATGGTTAATGATGAACCTAGGACAATTGCTCAGGCGTTATCAACTCCAGAAGCACCGCTCTGGAAAGAAGCTATTGAGAGTGAAATAGGCTCCATTCTGCATAACCATATGTGGGAGTTGGTTGATCTTCCTCCGGGAAATAAACCATTGGGGTGTAAGTGGATACTCAAACGGAAATACAAAGCAGATGGGTCTATAGACAAGTACAAAGCCAGGTTGGTAGTCAAGGGCTATCGGAAAACAGAAGGCTTTGACTACTTTGATACATACTCCCCGGTATCCCGGATGACATCCATACGGGTATTCATTGCGATCGCAGCTTTGCGTGACCTTGAGATACACCAAATGGACGTCAAGACAGCCTTCCTAAACGGTGATTTGGAAGAAGAAATTTATATGGACCAACCCGAGGGGTATATGGTTCAAGGGCAAGAGAAGAAAGTCTGTAGACTTGTCAAATCTCTGTACGGGCTGAAACAAGCTCCGAAATAATGGCACGAAAAATTTGATAGTACTCTACTATCGAAAGGGTTCGCCATTAATGAGTGTGAAAAATGTGTTTACACGAAAGGTAACTCTGACTCATTTGTTATGATATGCCTGTATATAGACGACATGTTAATCACAGGAAGCAGTCCTAGGGTAATCCTAGAGACTAAGAACATGTTGAAACAATGCTTCGACATGAAGGATATGGGTATCGCAGATGTCATCTTAGGGATTAAAATCTCTAAGACGTCTGACGGACTGGTCTTATCTTAGTCTCACTACATCGAGGATGTTTTGAGAAAGTTCGAGATGTTAGACAGTTCACCGATAAAATCACCAATGGATACAAATCAAAAGCTTGATAAAAATCTTGGTGCACCTGTATACCAGGAGCGATATGCACAGGTGATCGGTAGTTTGATGTATATAACAAACTGCACCCGACCTGATATTGCTTACGCAGTCAATAAGTTGGCTAGGTTCACTCGTAATCTGAGTGATATTCACTGGAAGGCGTTGAATCGGGCATTACAATACCTGAAATACACGTTAAATTACGGGCTGCACTATTCGAGATATCCAGCTGTACTAGAAGGGTACAGTGATGCAAACTGGATATCTGATATAGAGAACACCAAGTCCACCAGTGGGTATATATTTACAATTGGTGGTGGGGCTGTGTCTTGGAAATCCTCTAAGCAAACTTGCATCGCCCGATCCACAATGGAATCAGAGTTTATTGCTTTAGATAAAGCAGGAGAAAAAGCTGAGTGGCTTCATGACTTCTTAGAGGATGTTCCGTGTTGGAACAAACCCGTACCTTCGGTAATGATCCACTGCGACAGTCAGTCGGCTCTAGGAAGGGCACGGAATACTATGTACAACGGCAAGTCTCGTCATATTCGACGGAGGCATAAGACCGTTAGGCAACTGATCACCACGGGTATAATATCCATTGATTACATCAAGTCAAAGGATAATATAGCAGACCCATTGACAAAGGGCCTACTCAAGGATCAGATGGCTTGCCTGTCTAGGGGAATGGGCTTAAAACCCAAAATATAAGGACCAATACAGTGGTAACCCAACCTTACGAATTGGAGATCCCAGTAATTTGGTTCAATGGGAAAACGAAGTTGTAAAGGTTCAGTTGACCGCTTCAGTGGAAGTATGAGCACTTCGGATAATGATTTCTGAAAAGAAACACCAAATCCAAAGCCGTTCCCGTGATAGACGTTAAGTGCTATCTGCAGTATGGGTAAAGGTTAAGTTTTCAAAATCTGTAATGATCTTCAACAGTTGAGGTTAGGTTCTTGGGAAACTTTTAATGGTTCCTAACACTTGTGAAGTGGGGTATAACAGGATACCTTGTAGGAGACCACCTATTTAAGTGCGAGGACGGGCCGCTTCAAAATGAACGCACTTAAGAATCCAAGACGTCGTCCATGGCCAAAACGGACAAAACATTACGAAGAAGAGAGTAAGGGAATTTGTTGTGTTAGTACCATTGACTTGGCTTATACTAAACACTGACGGTTCAAGACATCACGTTCACCGCGCAGTAAGTAAGTCCGATGGTATTCAACTATGGAAGGTTCAAAGCTGATGCTACCTCTCCTTATGCAACATCGGTCCGCTGAAATATTGCTGGAAATGAAAAAGGCACCATATGAGTGCGCCAAAATCTCTTTCAAGAGGGGATTGTTGGAAATTTGCCTTTGGCGGGAGTTGCGACTGACCAACTTTAACGGCTTAAACACTAGTGTTACGTATGTTGGAGAATTCGGTTCTTCACACATGCATGATCTACTAAGTACGTAGATAACCGTAGGGCCAAGAATCGTCAAATTTCATTGAGAAATGAAAGAAATATTGATCCACGAAGTGAGGTGTTTGAAGCATAGAAAGTGTGGTGTTGTGTTCAATTCTCCCTCATCGGTAGAGGAAGAAAGAATTGTTGTGTATATAAGACTCGAAATTGGTTTGGGGTTTGGGACCCCAAGGGGTATCCCATGTGTTTAAAGGAGGGAGGACCTAGATGTGCTTTGCTCAAGGAAAGACCACAGCCTTGCCATGCTTGCCCGTCAGGTGGGTGTGGTGTGGGCCTTCGATATTATCTTTTTGGGCAGAGAACTTTTTGAAATGCGTTAAGCTTCGGATATGCAGTTTGGACGAGAATTCTTTCAGATGTCTGATTCGGTCCCTGAAGTTTCAAGATGTACGATTTGGTCCCTCAAGTTTCAAATTCGAATTTGTGACAGAATGTAAACATTCAACACTCAATCCAGCCATTTATTTTGGCTGAATTACTCCTCCTATAATGACTGTTATGGGGGCAGTTAAACAACCCTCCCTCACCTATATAAACACCCCTTACACCATTGTTAAGGTACAGAAAAATACACTTGATATACACGAAAATATACAACCAAAAAATCAGTTCTTCCTATAACTTCCAAGCATCATTTCATTATTCAATATTCTTCACGGTAGCTCTTGAGTTTCCTTTGCTCAATTGTTTCATTGCTGTTTTATCTTGGGAGACGAATTGTCCGGGACATATAAATGATACATACGGGGCAATATTGTCTTAAGGACAGAGTGCCACACTCGACTCAGCAAAAATCAAAGCAGTTTCCGATCTTCTTGTTCAACAAATATTGTAATTTCAATTTTGTTGTTATATTGTAATTTTCAGTTTTCTAGTTTAATTGTAATTTTAATTCTTACATAAGCAGTTACTTGTAAATTTCGTTTCTTGCAAATTCTTGTAATCCCAACAGTTCCAACCAGTTATCAAAAAATAGCATTACGTTGGTGGATTTTTTGCCGGCATTTTGCCGGAACAGTGGGCGTGATGGTGTCATTTGGCATTATTCACTTTACAGTGGTGGCGATGGAGGATAAGAGGGCGAGAGAGGGAGAAAGGGAAGGAATTGGGTGGCTGGTGGTCTGGTAAGATCGGCGGAGTTTGAAGCTCCGGCGGTGATGATCGACGGATCTGGTGGTTCGAGATGGTGAGACAGTGAGCGTGCTGGTGTTATTGATGGTGTGGTCACCGGCGGTATTTGGATTGGAATTTTTGGGGCTCACCAGAGCCACTAGAAGAGAGACGAAGATGGAGCGGTATTGTGATGGTGTTTAGGTTTAGCCAGAGTTTGGTCGGAGCTGGATGTAGTTAGCCGGAGCAGTGTTGACGGAGCTTCGCCGTTGCTTGACGGAGATGAAGCAGACGAGAGAGAGAAAAAGAGTAAAACAGCGGTGTTGTGGGTTGTTGGTTTGGTCGTTGGGGGTTGAATCTCGTCGGAGTTGGAGTCGTTTTAGTAGGGGTCTGTGGCTGCCATGGGAGAAAGAGAGGTTTGCTGAGAGTTTGGGAGAAAAGGGGTGTTCACGTGTGTATGTAAAAGTGAAGAAAATTTGAGATTAAAAAGGAAAGAAACCAAATACAAAAAGAAGAGAATTGAGAAAGTAAGAGAGAGAGTTGAAAAGAAAGATAAGAGTATTGAAAAAGGTTAGTGTTGGGCGGACGATTTGAAATTGAAAGGTGAGGTAGAGAATCATGAGTTTAGGGAAGAGAAAGAAAAAGTCTATTATGTAAAAAACATGTTCCCTTTTTTTGGGAGAAAAAGAAGGTATATGATTTGATAAGTAATTTATACATGGTGAATTATAAAACATATGTGAATTTATAGTGTTTGCGATAAACTGTTCTAGCCTTTTTGTACAGATGGGCGATATTAAAATATAATTAATATACATATAAAAATGTACGTATGTTTAATATGCGATTAAAAAATGTAATAAAAGTGATTGATACTTGAAAATATATTGTGCTTTAAAGAATTAAAATAATTATTCACTGAAATAAAATTGTAGTGTTGTGCGATGTATGTGCAGATGACTGTGAAAAAGTAATAATTATTAATTTAAACGATAATAAACTGATAAAATCCTAATATTTGCAGAGATGAAGATAATTTAAGTTGATAAGGTGATAAGACCTTCACTTGATCAAAATTTAGTTCCTTATTTTAAAATTAATTGCTCCGACTTTCTTGTGCTGACGGATCATATTATAATATAACAAATACATGTATGTGAATAAAATATAACTATTAACATGTAACAATATATAAATAAAAAATGTGATTACGAACTGTATTAGTTACACTGTTCATGTGCAGAAAATAACGATTTGAAAAAAATAATTTAAAATGATAATAATTGATAAAATTCTTAAAATAAGGATAATTATTAATAAATTACCAAAAAATGCACAAATGTGCAAAAATGCTATTTTGTGTTTTGTTAACGATCATGGCTCCCTAAGACATTATTTTCAAGAAGGAAAAATCAAAATTGAGTGTCAACAACTACGATTATTTGGAGGCGCTTCGCAAGAAAAAAGACCTTGGCTGAGGAGTAGTGTTCGTGGCACCTGTTCCGCTCTAAGATAGGCTATAATTTAATATACTAGACTTCGATAGAAGCATGTAATTGATATAAAAATTGAGGGGTATTAGGCGTGTTGGGGGTCTCATCTTAGTGGGTGTAATGGGTACTGGTGTTGAACTGTATTGATGGGTGTTTTGGGAAATCATCCTTAAGGTTAATTCTGATTGCTGTTATGTGGGCTTGTCGCCATTACGTGGTCTTATCGCCATTGATTGATCCTTGTTGTGTTTACTCATCACATATGCTTTTGATATGAAAGACTAATTATATGGAATTATGTGTTATTGATAATTATGAATCATATGTTATTTATCTCTTAAATTGATTGCATCTCATACACCATGACTACTTCTCTTATTACTGTTGCATTCATACACTCATGATTATTGTGATATTGAAACAGAGTGGTATGGAAATGTTGTGGGTCCAAATAGACCGAAAAGGAAAGGTAATGATACTATTATGAGATGGCTTGGAAACACTGAGATGATGATAATGATTTGATATGGCTCGACAAATGAGTCTTGGGCTCTAGCTAGATCGAGGTATTTCCGACTAGCTAGGAGCGATATATGGACGGCGCAGATCCTTCATAAGTCACTTATATATGAAAAAGACCTATAGAGTGTGTATACCAGTTGATGGAAAGGTACCTTGCATTGCATTTATTTTATTCATTCATATACATTGTATACTTGAGAATTGCACTTGATTTGAATTTGTTATCATGATAAGGTGAATTCGTTGACTGTACTTCCATGACTTTTGAGTTGTTTAAGTGTTGAATTATCTATATGACTGAAGGTGACTTACATTGATGTAACCCAAATCTATGAACTCCAAACCTCAAAAGGGTTATGCATGAAGATGGAAACTCGAGAACATGTCTTGGTTCCATCCCGGAGATCCCAAGTGTGGAAGATCGCACGGGAGTAGGAAGGGCATCAAAATGGCCGAATTGGTGAAAATGGTTATGCACGCAAAGTGGCTATCTCATGAATGCAAGCTGTCATTCCAAAGGAAGACAACCAAATAAGGCTCATACTTCATTAAGGATATAATTGTAATAGATAGTAGTCTTCCTTCCTATCCTAATATAAATAGTAGAAATTATTATTTCCGTAGGTAGAGACCTTTGAATATTGATGATATATTTTCTCTTTAAGAGATTATGAGCTTGTTGATGCTTTTGATTCAATGAATTGTTGAGAGGTAGGTTGCTTGGGAACCTTACTTCCCCTGAGGTCATCCTTAGAGGTTAGGTGCTTATGATTACTCAATTGGGGTCTTAGTTATTATAGAACTTCGTTTTTCAATTGGTATTTTTCTTTGTGTCAACCTATTTATCCCTTTCTTTATTTTTTTGTTGAATTCCTTGTTAGTTTTTTAGTTTGTCCATCCTTTATTATATCATACGTGAATTACCAAACTGTGTAGATTAGGATTATCTGAGAGTCACTTGGTATTTATGTCTGTTACGCCTATTCTATCGTTATCGGCCTATGATGCTTACGGGAGTATATTATGTACTCATACTACACTTGCTGCATTATTTTTGGATGCAGATACAACACCATCGACCAGTACCGAACCACGTGGCTGAGTCCAGGCTAGGTAAATTGGAGTGTTCGGGGTGAGACTACATCTTCTCAGCATGCCTTGGGTACTTACTCTTTACTTACTGTCTTTACTTGTGGTCATGAGACAATGTTATGAATTATTCAGACTTCTCCTTATTTCATTTTAGTGCTCTTGTACTGACATACTAGATTTTAAGAAGAATGTAATGAAGAGATATTCAAATTTAGCTACCTTATTTATATTATGGCAAGACAACTGATGAACTATTCTTCTATTTTCTGCTTTATTTATCTTTTATGTTAATGTTTTGGAAGTGGTTCTTCTACCGGTGGAAAAAGTGTAAGTACCAGCACAACGTCCGAAATGAGTCGTAACAGTCGGTGGACGTCTATTATTATATTTCATTATTCTTGTTATAAGTTGTTTCACTATTATGTCATGCATTTACTATCTAACACGGGAAACAAATACTTGTAATACCAATTTATGTGGAATAATTGTGATTTATAGTACATTTAAATATTTTTCAATATATATATAAATTTTATTTCAAAAAATTTAAAGTTTCTATGTTCGATTTCACAATCAAACTTTTGAAGTTTGGATATAGAGATTTTAATTGTGCCACATAAATTGAGACAAAGTATATTCTTTTTGACAGACTAAAAAGGAAAAATGTGGCTCATAAGTTGGGAACGAGGAAGTGATTAGTAGATAAGTAATAGCATAAGTTTTTCTCTTGAAACTTATATTATACGATCATGAATATAAAAGAAACACCCTGGCCAGCCACAAGTATTAATAGAATATTTCTCAATATTCTTTCATTAATTGTATATCTCTTATTTAGGTAGAATTATAATTCTTTTGTAATTAGGTTAATTAGTTACCTAGTTTGTATCAAAGTAAATATTCTTGTAACCTTATATATATTGTAATCATTCATCAATAAAATCAAGGAACATATTTCTTTATGGTATCAGTAGCCTAAAACTACAAATCCTACCCTAGCCGCCGATACACCTTCTTGGCCGTCACCTTTTTTTCCACGTCGGCACCTAGCCCACGTCGGAACCCTAGCCGCCGACCTCTCTCGACTGCCCCCCTCTTTTCCCGATGACGGAACCCTAGTTTTTCCGGCCATTCTTCGTCTCTCTTCCTCCTAAATTTCCTCTTTCATGGCTGACAAAACCAAATTCCATCCGGCATTTGCCATAAAAAACATCAAAAACTTCATCCCTGTGACTCTTGAGATGGAAAAGGGTCAATATTCCTCATGGGTGGAGCTTTTTAAGATACATTATTGTGTTTATGAAGTTATCGACCACATCATTCATCCCACGCCGAAGTCCACAAATGTACCATCGGCTTTGACTTCTGATGATGCACTCTGGTCTCATTTGGACGCAGCCGTCCTCTAGTGGATATATGATACAATATCTAATGATCTGTTGTACACCATCATTGAGACCGATGCCACTGCCCGCTAAACGCGGGAATGTTTGGACAGTATTTTCCACAACAATAAAACTCAATGAGCGTTATACCTTGAAAATCAGTTTCAGGACGTTCATCAGGACGATTTCTCAAACTGTCTTCCTATTTTCAAGAACTCAAGATGCTTGCTGACCAACTCTCCAACGTCAGTGCACCAGTCACTAATCAACGATTGGTCATGCAACTCATTGCAGGTTTGAATGAATCCTATGATGGTGTTGCCACCATCCTTCAGCAATGCATGCCATTACCTCCATTTTATGAGGCCCGTTCGAAACTAATCCTTGAGGAAACCCAAAAAATTAAGCACAGGATCATGGGGGCTAGCATTGCCGACGTTGCCCTCACCACCAGCATCGGGACTTTCGCCAATGGCAGGGCCTCCCAGTCCAGCAACCAAAACTGTTAGCCATAGGACCCGCAATAGTCCACTTCCTCCCATAACAATCACCGGAGCAGGAAGTCCGGCATGGGCCGCGGCGGCGTGAAAGGGAAGTGCCTGCCGGCCGAAAATAACCAGCAACAATCGCGACAGTGGTAGCAACCTCTCCCATGGGTTGCCTACCCGTCGTGGGCTGCTTGGGCCCCACCGTCATGGGCCTCACCACCTTGCTCGTATACTACATCCTCGTGGACTCTACCTCAGAACCGATAGGCCCAATATGGCATACCTGGTCCACATACACAACAGGCCTACACAACATAACCCCTCTACCATCGACTTATACACCGACTGACATTGAGGCACCTATGAACACAATGTCACTCAACACTCCAAATGAAAATTGGTATATGGACACATGCGCCACATCTCACACATCACAAGGTTCTCTCTCGTCTTATTCTAATTTGAGTAATTTAAATCAGAATATTATTATTGGTAGTGGACAAGGCATTCCCATCCGTGGTTATGTTCATTCCTCCCCGTCCCCACCACATCCACCACTAATCTTAAAAAATGTCCTGCATGCCCCAAAAGTCATTAAGAATCTAATCTTCGTGCGATGTTTCACAACTGACAATTGGGTTTCCCTTGACTTTGATCCTTTTGTTTTACTGTAAAGGATTTTGTTACAGGGAGAAGAATAAGAATAATGAGATGTGACAGCACTGGAGATCTCTACCCTATTTCAAACGCCGTCAATAATCCAGCCTCAGTTCCTTCAACCTTTGCTGCTCTTTCGTCTTCCTTATGGCATTCTAGATTAGGACATCCGGGAGACTCTTTTTTACGCTCCCTTAGAAAAAATAATTTTATTAATTGCAACAGTATTTCTAGGACTCCTATATGTGAATCTTGCATTTTTTGAAAACATGTCAAATTACCATTTTCTGCATCCACAAATAGTACTTTAATGCCTTTCGATATCATATATAGTGATTTATGGACATCCCCTATTTTCAGTATGGCTGGTCATCGATATTATGTGTTGTTTTTGGATGATTATTCCAACTTTCTATGGACTTTTCCAATTGGAAATAAATCCCAGGTCTATCTCATTTTTTCTTCTTTTAGTGCTTTCGTAAAAACATCATTTGAAAAGAGCATCAATGTGACAATGGCAGGGAATTCGATAATAACCAATTCAAATAGTTTTGCTCCAAAAATGGTCTTACCTTTCATTTTTCCTTCCCTCAAACATCCTCCCAAAATAGTAAAGCCGAATGGAAAATCTAAACCATAAACAACCTCATTCGTGCCCTACTTTCTCACGACTCAATTCTAGCATTACACACTCTCCATGGCCACCTATCTCCTAAACATAATCCTAAACAAGTCTCTAGCTCAATGGTCGGCACCCAAGTTCTGTTTCGTAGCAACCCCTCCTACCAACACTTGCATATTTTTGGATATCTTTGTTACCCTCTCCATCTGACCACTCATAAAATCCAACCCCGGTCATCCCCGTATGTGTTTCTGGGTTACCCTGCCAATCATCGTGGTTATTCGTGTTATGACTTGTCGAGCCGTAAAATTATTATTTCATGTCATGTCCTATTTGATGAGTCTTAATTCCCCTTTGTCTCTCTAGACTCGCCACCTCGACATTCCTATGACTTCCTAGATGATGACTTAAGCCCTTTTCAAATTCACCATTTACATAGTCTGTCATTCCAGACCTCGACACCCGCCACCACCTCGGCCATTTCGGGACTAGATGCCCACCTAGTTTTACCGATGGTGGCCCGGAACAGCCCACCTCAGGGTGATTCTGCAACCATCTCTCGGTAAATCTAGGTTTGGCCAGCCAATACCATCACCCCTGCCCTTTTTCCTCTTCCCGACAGTCCCGCGGCAAACCCCCCTCCTATCCCGCATCCCGAGACACACTCTCGGACAATGAAAACCCATGTCATGCACGGAATGCATAAACCTAAATAGCTATTTAACCTTTTCATTTCAGTTGTCCCTTCCCCCGTTCCTCGTAACCCAAAGGATGCCTTGTCCAACCCTAATTGAAAAGCCGCAATGATTGACGAATATAATGCTCTTATTGATAATAAGATGTGGGATCTAGTACCCCGTCCACCTGATGCTAATATTATTCATTCTATATAGATTTTTAGACATAAAATAAATATGATAGTTCTTTTGAAAGGTACAAGGCTCATCTTGTAGGTGATGGCAGGTCTCAACAGGTGAGAGTGGACTGTGATGAAACGTTCAGCCCAGTCGTAAAGCCCGCAAGCATTGCCATATCCAAGTCTTGGCCCATTTATCAGCTTGATGTCAAGAATGCCTTCTTACATGGGGATCTTCATGAAATGGTATTTATGCTTCAGCCTATTAGTTTTAGGGATCCTATTCATCTGAATTATGTGTGTCTATTGTGGAAATTTCTCTATGGACTGAAACAGGCTCCTCGATCATGGTACCAACGGTTCACCGATTATGTTTCTTCTATCGGTTTTTCACACAGCAGATCCGATCATTTCCTGTTCATCTACAAAAAGGATACAAACATGGCTTACATATTATTATATGTTGATGACATCATCCTCACCACATCATCTGCTGCTCTCCGCTGGTCCATTATGTCTCTCATTTCCTCTAAGTTTGCTATGAAATATCAGGGCCCTCTGAGTTATTTCTTGGGCATCTCTATCACTCGACATTCTGGCGGCCTATTTATATGTCAGAAGAAGTACGCCGAAGAGATCCTTAATCGTGCAGGCATGACATCTTTCAAACCATCCCACACGCCTATAGACACCAATTCCAAGCTCAACGCTGAT
Source organism: Anisodus acutangulus (assembly GCA_029783415.1). Taxonomy (NCBI): domain Eukaryota; kingdom Viridiplantae; phylum Streptophyta; class Magnoliopsida; order Solanales; family Solanaceae; genus Anisodus; species Anisodus acutangulus. Next base: position 27,857,191 of record CM056507.1, on the reverse strand, counting down.
TTCGGCCCTTCATATTCAGACCCGACTCACTATCATAGCCTAGCTTCGGCCCTATAGTACCTCACATTCACGAGATCAAACATATCGTATACCGTGCAACAAATTTGCTTGAACATGCACAGTACGACAGAAGCACACATGCATGCCCTCAAATGTATTTTACGATACATCCAAGGTACACTTTCACTTCGGATTACATCTATACATGTCTTCACTAACTGGTCTCACTGCCTATTCTGATGCTGACTGGGGTGGATGCCCTGATAGTCGACGCTTCATGTTTGGTTATTGCATTTTTCTCAGAGATAACCTATGATCTTGGTCTTCCAAAAGGAAACCTATACTATCCCGATCCAGTGCAAAAGCAGAATACAGAGGTGTTGGAAACGTCGTCTCTGAGTCTTGTTTGATATGTAATCTTCTAATTGAGCTTCACTGCCCGATTCAAAAGGCAACATTAGTCTACTATGATAATATTAGTGCGATATATCTTTCCGGCAATCCCTTCCAATATCAGTGCACTAAACACATTGAGATGGACATTCATTTCGTTTGTGAAAAAAGTGGCTCATGGTCAAGTTCGTGTCCTTCATGTTCCTTCCAAATATCAGATTGCCGACATCTTCACCAAAGGACTTTTGCGCATACTATTTAATGATTTTCGAGCCAGTCTCAGTGTTCGAGAACCTCCCGCTTCGACTGCGGGGGGTGTAATAGAATATTTCCCAATATTCTTTCATTAGTTGTATTAATTGTATATCTCCTATTTTAGGTAGAATTATAATCCTTTTGTAATTAGGTTAATTAGTTACCTAGTTTGTATCAAAGTAAATATTCTTGTAACTTTATATATATTGAAAATCATACATCAATAAAATCAAGGAACATATTCCTTTAAATATAAAAGTAAAATGACATTAAATTGTCGAATCAGGTGTTTGGGGTGATGAAGCCTTCAACGTTCTATTATACTCCCTCAATTTTAAAAGGATTATCTGGTTTTGACTTGACACAAAATTTAAGAAAGTAGAGAAGATTTTTTAATATTGTGGTCTTAAATTAAAGTTGTGTTGAATGTACAAAAATGACATTTAACCTTGTGGTCTTAAAATGTTATGTGGAAAGTTGAAATGAAAGGATTGACAAAAAAGGAAAAATGAATAAGATTTCAAACCGGCTTAAAACGAAAGTAAAGAAAACATTTTAAAACGGAGGAAGTACTTTCTAAGGAGGTGGAGACAAACGTCATAGTTTAATATGACATTGATTAAAGTTAATGGCTAAGATTAATTGACTAAAAAACCCTTCTCTTAATTTTTCTAAAATTCTAGCTTAGATTAGGCACATGCCATAGATTAAATCAATGGTTAAGATTTATTGATTAAAAAAAATCTCTAACAATAATTTCGATAACTAATAACTTGTTTGATAGAATATATGTAGTATATTCCTAATATACTACGTATATTCCTTGATGTTATTGGTGATATTGTACATCTGTAATTATGGCAGTGATCTTTATTATTAGGAAAATGTATATTTGATTTCCGTAATTATAGGCTAGGTTTACTATTGTATATCATGTATATAAACCTATTATATTAATGAAAATAATCAGGTGATTATTCTCTTTAATGGTATCAGCAGTTTAGGGCAAAATTTTCCTTCTCTAAAAATTTTCCTCTTCCACCGCCCTACTCATCGGCCCTTAGTTGTACCTCCCCCCTCCCCTGAATTTTTTTTTTCTGAAACCCTAATTCTCCTCTTGTTCTTCCATCATGTCTACCACAAAGAACACCTTTCATCCTGCCCTTGCAATCTCCAATATCAAGAACAACATCCCTATCGTTCTTGAGATGGAAAACATCCAATACGCGACCTGGGCAGAACTATTTAAAATTCACACAAGGTCTAATAGAGTCCCCCATCACATTGTCAAATCGGAAAAAGGCAAGGAGAAGGTGCCTTCCACCGATGATGAAATAGAATTGTGGGCAACTCTTGATGCTACGGTGCTTCAATGGATTTATTCCACCATCTCTACGGACCTCTTACAGACAATAATCAAACCCGACGCCACAATAATGAAAGTTTGGAATATGTTGCATGATATATTCCAAGATAATAAAAATTCCCGTGTCATGACCCTTGAGTAAGAATTCTCACACATCAATATGGAGGATTTTCCGAATGCCTCAGCCAATTGTCAAACGCTCAAGAAGTTATCGGATCAACTCAAGAACGTTGATCGTCTTATTCTTCAGATGGTTGCAGGCCTCTCCGAGGCGTATAATGGGGTTGGCACTCTTCTTAGCCAAAACAATCATCTTCCACCGTTCTACTAGGCATGTTTCATGCTTACCTTAGAAGAAGCAGGATTGGCTAAAAAGGCGGCTACTGGAGTCAATTCGCCATGATGGTGGCCACGTCCCGCAAAACTGACGACTCTCAATCGTTCTCCGAAAATTATGGTCAAAATAGTAATAACGAGGGTGGCAAAAAGGGTCAAAACCGTGGAAACATTCACGGTGGCAAGGGTGGTGGCCGTGGCGGCAACAACGATGGCAGTGGCGGACGAGCAGCTAGCAGTGGCGGTCAGCAGGGGACCGGGAAACTAAATCCTTGGCAACAGGCTTGGGCCGCTGGGCAGTGGCCCTGGGCCATGCCTTGGTCCAATGGGCAGTGGCTCATGTCACCATGCCCCTTTCCTGCTTCGAACTAGGCCAGGCCTACTGGACAGCAAAGGCAACAACAATTTGGGCTGAGGAATAATTTGGCGTGGCAGCAGGCTGGCCTGCTTGGGCCTCAGCCTCAGCAGGCCTTCACTGTTGTGGGCCCAGCAGCAGTTTTAAACCACATGAATATCGAGGCAACGATGCATACACTTGGATTAAATTCTCTAGATGCAAATTGGTACATGAACACTGGTGCTACTTCTCACATGACGTCCGCACCAGGTAATCTCTCATCTTATTTTAATTTGAGAAAAAATCGTGGCATAATTGTTGGTAATAGTAATTCAATTCTAATTCGTGGTTACGGTCACACAAATTTATTTCCCCCGAACCCACCTTTAGCCTTGAAAAATGTCCTTCATGCTCTTCACTTAATTAAAAAATTGGTGTCTGTTCGGAAATTTATAACTGATAATTGAGTTTCTATTGACTTTAACCCTTTTAGATTTTCTGTGAAGGATTTCTCGATGGGGATACCTCTAATGAGATGTGATAGTCGGAGTGATCTCTATCCCATCAACACCTCCACCACCACTAAACATGCCACACTATTAACGTTTGCCGCCTTAGCACCTTCTTTATAGCATGCACGTTTGGGTTATCCGGAGCATCCGTTTTTTCCTCCCTTCAAAATAATAAATTTTTTGAGTGTAATAGTACACGTAGTACTAATGTTTGTCCTTATTGTCCGCTTGGGAAACATGTTAAATTTTCTTTTGTTGCCTCCAATTCCAGTACTTTGTTGCCATTTGATATTATTCATAGTGATTTGTGGACAACTCCCGTTTTGAGCTCTTTGGGCCACCATTGTTATGTGTTATTTTTGGATGATTATTCTAACTTTTTGTGGACATTTTCATTATCTAAAAAGTCTCAAGTTTATTCCACATTCCTATCATTTAGAGCATTCATCTGTACCCAATTTGAACGGAAAATTAAAAATATTCAATGTGATAATGAAAGGAAATTTGATAATGGGCCATTTAGAGAATTTGTAACGTTAATGGTATATCTTTCCGGTTTTTCTTGTCAACATACATCCTTACAAAATGGGAAAACTGAGAGATAAATACGCATCATTAATAATATTGTTGGGACATTACTAGCCCATGCTTCATTACCACCTTCATTTTGGCATCATGCATTACAAATGACTACTTACCTTATTAACATACTCCCTAACAAATGATTAGCTTACCAATCTCCACTCCAAATTCTTTATCACAAAGATCTGTCTTATTTTTATCTTAGGGTGTTTGGGTGTTTATGCTATCCTCTCTTTTCCTCCACTACAATAAACAAACTACAAGCCCACTCTACCGCTTGTGTGTTTTTGAGTTATCTGTCTAATCACCGTTGTTACAAATGTTATGATTTATCCTCTAATAAAATCATAATTAGTTGCCATGTCATTTTTTATGAAACCCAATTTTCGTTTGATAAGCTGCATAATTCCATGTCTAATTCTTATAATTTTTTGGATAATGGACTTTCATCGTATGTGGTCCACCATTTGGTCCAGCCCACATCTCGGGATTTGGACCAGGAGACACCAACATGCCCAATGGCTACTGGCCTAGAACCTTCCCGTGACTAAATTCAGCCAGTGGGCCCACTGCCTATTGGCCCAAACTCCTTTCGTCATCCAATTCTGCCAGCAGGCCCACTGCATGCTGGTCCATTTTCCTCTTTCGGTGAGTCCTTACCAGCAATCCTACTGCATTCTGGCCTAGTTTCCATCCCTGAGCCTTTTCGGCCAGCAGGCCCACTACCTGTTGGCCTAACCCGTGACCCCCCTCACGGTCCAGTCAGTTTCAATGTTACTACACCGACCCAGGTCCGGCCAACTTCCATTTCGAGTCAAGAGCCCGTTACTCACAGCCAACGGGGTATCTATAAACCAAAATGATATTTTAATATCAACTCTAATGTCACTAAATCACCCCTACCATGTAACACCGTGTCTGCCCTTCGTGACCCGAATTAAAAAATGGCCATGGATGATGAATATAATGCTCTTATTAAAAATAAGACGTGGGAGTTGGTGCCCCATCCGCCTGGTGTCAATGTGGTTCGTTCTATGTGGAATTTTACACATAAGGAAAAATCTGATGGTTGTTTTGAGAGGCATAAGGCCCGTCTTATAGGTGATGGCAAAACTCAACAGGTTGGCGTGGATTGTGGAGAGACATTTAGTCCGGTAGTCAAACTGGAAACTATTCGCACTATTCTCAGTTTGGCTATCTAATAAACATGGCCCATTCATCAGCTAGATGTGAAAAATGCATTCTCACACGGTGATTCTCAAGAAAATTGTATACATACATCAACCCTTGGGCTTCAGGGACCCCGATCATCCTAACCTTGTGTGCTTGCTGAAGAAGTCTTTGTATGGGCTCAAACAGGCCACTCGGGCCTGGTACAAATGGTTTGCAGATTATATGTCTACTATTGGGTTTCTCACACTAGGTCGAGGTAGGCAATATAATATCATCCACATATAACAGAATATATGCCAGAGAAGTACCGCGATGGTAGATGAACAGAGAATGATCAGACCTGCTGTGAGAAAACTCAATTGTAGACACATAATCTGCAAACCTTTTATACCAAGCCCGAGGGGCCTATTTAAGACCATACAAGGACTTCTATATAAAACATACATGGTTAGGTTGATCAGGCTCCTTGAAACCCAAGGGCTGATGCATGTAAACTGTCTCCTTGAGATCACCGTGTAAGAACGTATTTTTCACATTCAACTGATGAATGGGCCATGTTTTCGAGAGAGTGGTATGCTAATCCTTTGATAGGGAGTATGTTAAGGAGGTAAGGAGCCATTTGTAATGCATGATGCCAAAAAGAAGGTGGTAATGAAGTATGGGCTAGTAAATTCTGAACAATATTATTAATGGTACAAATTTTTCTTTCGGCTTTCCCATTTTGTGAGGACGTATGAGGACAAGAAAACCTAAAATATATGCCATTAACATTACAAAATTCCTGAAATGGCCCATTATCAAATTCCTTTCCATTATCACATTGAATGTTTTTAATTTCTCATTCAAATTGGGTACGGATGAATGCTCTAAACGATAGAAATGTGGAAAAAACTTGAACATTTTTAGATAAAGGAAATGTCCACAAAAAATATAATAATCATCCAAAATAACACATAATAACGGTGGCCCAAAGAGCTCAAAACGGGAGATGTCCAGCAATCACTATGAATAATATCAAATGACAACAAAGTACTAGAATTTGAGGCTACAAATGGTAATTTCACATGTTTCCCAAGCGGACAAGAAGGACAAACATTAGTACTACGCGTACTATTACATTCAATAAAACTATTATTTTTAAGAGAGGAAAGAACAGACGCCTCCGAATGACCCAAACATGTATGCCAAATGGAAAGTGCTAAGGCGGCAAACGTTGACGGTGTGACTTGATTAATGGATGTAGTGGTGGTGGTGATTGGATAAAGCTCTCCCCGACTATTACATCTCATTAGAGTTATCCCCATCCTGAAATCCTTCACAGAAAAAATCAAAAGGGTCAAAGTCAACAGAAACCCAATTATCAGTTATAAATTTTTGAATAGACACCAAATTTTTAATTAAGTGAGGAGCATGAAGGACATTTTTCAAGGATAAAGGTGAGTTTAGGGGAGATAAGTTTGTGTGACCATAACCACAAATTGGAATTGAATTACCATTACCAACAATTATGCCACGATTTTTGCTCAAGTTGAAATAAGATAAGAGATTACCTGGCGCGAACGTCATATGAGAAGTGGCCCTAGTGTCCATGTACTAATTTGCGTCCGCAGGATTTAATCCAAGTGTATGCATCACTGCCACGATATCCGTGGGGGTCGGAATCGTCATTGTTCGCAACAAATGGCCTGGCTGAGGCAGGCCTAAACAAAGCTAGCCTCATCGCCAGCTATTGTTCAGCGGCGTGATGCTGCCTGCTGTGTAGAATTGGGCCTGGCCCAAGTTGAAGAAATTGGGCAGGGCAGCATGGGCCACTGCCCGTTGGCCCACAGCATGGCCTAGGGCCACTGCCCAGTGGCCCAAGCCTACTACCATGAGTTCAGTGGCCTGGTACCCTACCTGCCACCACCACCTGCCGGTCTGCCACCACTGTTGCCGCCACCGCAGTAGATTTTGCCTCCAGTTTTTTTATGTTTACCCTTTTTGCCTCCACCATTGTTATTGTTTTGGCTAGACTTATCCGAGAATGAGTGAGGGTCATCGAACGTGGCTATCATCACGGTGGAATTGGCTCCAGTTGCCGCCTTTTTAGCAAACCCTACTTCTTCTAAGGTGAGCATGAAACGTGTTTGGTAGAATGGCGGGAGAGGATTGCTTTGATGAAGAAGAGTTCTAATGCCATTATAAGCCTCAGATAGGCCTGCAACCATCTAGAAAAATGTTCTTGAGTTGATCCGACAACTCCTTGAGCCTTTTACAATAGGATGAGACATTCGGAAAATCCTCCATGTTGATGTGGGAGAATTCTTGCTCAACGCCATTTATCAATTCGAGCCATCTCCTATGCCTGAGATTCAACTCTCGCTACTTGAAAATATATTGAAGGCTCTTGTGATCTTTGAAAATGTCAACATGAACTCCATACAAATAGTGACACCATATCTTAAGTGCAAAAATTACTGCTGCTAATTCTAAGTTATGAGTCGGATAATTCTTTTAATGACGCTTAAGTTGTCTGGATGCATAAGCTATAACTTTACCATGCTGCATGAAAGCACACCCAAGACTAACTCCTGAAGCATCACAATATACATCGAACCCCTCGGTTCCTTTTGGCAATGTTAACACTGGAGCTAAAGTTATTCTCATTTTCAATTCCTCAAAATTATGCTCACAGGCATCTGACCACTGGAATTTGACTTTCTTCTGAGTTAATCTAGTCAATGAAGCTTCAATAGAGAAAAATCCTCTACGAAACGTCTGTAGTAGCCTTCCATACCCAAGAAACTTCGTATCTCTGAGGCTGAGGTGGGTCTGGGCCAATTCTTTACAATATTTATTTTTATAAAATCAACTTGTATTCCTTCACCTGAAATCACATGGCCTAAGAATGCTACTGAAATCACATTCCTTCAACTTGTGTAGAGCTCGCGATCCTGGAGTGTCTGCAACATTATTCGGAGATATTCTGCATGATCAGCCTCACTACAGGAATATACTAGAATATCATCAATAAAGACAATGATCAAAAGATTAAGATAATACTTGAAGACCCTATTCATAAGATCCATGAAAGCAGTTGGGGCAGTCGTCAATCCGAACAACATGACACAAAATTTGAAATGACCATAACGAGTTCGAAAGGAGGTTTTCAGAATATCAACTTCCTTAACCTTAAGATAATGGTACCCTGATCTGAGGTCAATCTTGGAATAAAACTAAGCACCCTGGAGTTGATCAAATAAATTATCAATTCTAGGAAGAGGATATTTGTTCTTAATGGTAACCTTTTCAACTGTCGATAGTCAGTGCACATACGTAAAGATCCATCTTTCATCTGAACAAACCAAATTGGTGCACCCCATGGTGAGACACTTGGTCTAATGCATCCCTTATCAAGGAGATCTATGAGCTGGACTTTTAGCTCTCTTAACTCTGATGAAGCCATTCTGTATGGAGCGATAGATATTAGCTTAGTGTCGGGAAGTAGATCAATTTTGAATTTATTCTCCCTATCAGGAGGAACTCCGGGAAGATCTTTGAGAAAGACATCTGGAAATTCATTGACAACTGGCACTGACTGCAGAGTTGGGGTTTGGGTATCTGCATTCCTAAACCAAACTAGATGTAAATGTATCCCTTGGATATCATCTTTCTGGCTTTAAGATAGGAAATAAACCTACCCATGGGTGCTACTGCATCGCCCTTCCATTCTATGACTAGTTTACCGGGAAAATCAAATTTTACAATTTTTGTTCTACAACCTACTGTGGCATAACATTATGAAAACCAATCCATACCTATGATTACATCAAATTCTACCATTTTTACTCTACCAAATAGGCTACGGTAATGCGGTGATAGACTTTAACTGGACAACCTGTATAAATCCATCTAGCTATAACTAACTTACCAACTGGAATGGATACTTCAAAGGGTTCATGTAATTTTTCTGGTTCTATCCCAAATTTCTTAGCAATAAAAGAGGTTACATATGACAGAGTAGATCCAAGATCCATAAGGGCATAAACATCAAAAGTGAAAATGGTTAATGTACATGTGACCACATCTGCATGGGCCTCTATATCATGATGACATGATAGTGCGTACAAGAAGTTTGGGCCTCCGCCTATGTTACCGAACTTAGCTGGACCACACCATGATTGGGCCTGAGAATTATGAGAAATTGTAGAATTTGCAGACCGAGCCACATTAAAAAATGTTCCTGCTGATCACAACCATAGCAATTATCCATACCCATACGACATTCCCCTGGGTGTCTCATTCCACACTTACAACAAACTAGATTACTGAAAGTACTTGATCCACGCTAGCCTGTGACTAAGAACTTGATGCTCTGATGTTCTGTCTTTTGTAATCTTTCTTGAACTTAGGGACTAGGGCACTGACTGATAGTGGAGCAGGTCCGGATGACCTATTCTTAAATTACTATTTAGCTCCACATCCCCTATGACTGAAGTGACCTAAAGACTTTACTCTCATATTAAACTCTCTGTCCTTCTCTTTCTGTAAGGTTTCCTCTTTCTTTAACCTGTTCTTATTACCCTGTATGAAAGCAACCATATTTGTAATAGTTATCTTCATGTTCTGAGCTGTAATATTAGGTGCATTGTACAAGTAGTGATCCAGACCATACAAAAATGTGTAACTCTAGCCCTCATGTCTGGAACCATATGTGGAGCATACTTTGCCAAGGAAACAAAGTGAAGATAGTATTCCTGAACACTCTTGTCATTCTGCTTGAGCTTCTCAAATTCCATAGCTTATGACTCCCTGATGTCTATTGGCAGAATATGCTCAATAAATGCATCAGAAAACTCATCCCACATAGCAGGAGATGCATCATCCCCTTAGGACTGCTCCCATGATTCATACAAATGTTGGAAACATCTTGTAACTGGTAAGCTCCAAACTCTACTACCTCTATCTTAGTAACATGCATAACATGAAAGATTTTCTGAAGCCCATTAGTTACCATGCTTTGAGTCATCCCCTGACATTGGGCTTGAGCAACCATAAGTTAGGTGAGTCAGTGGAACTGGAATCTTGAATCTCCGCAGGTCCTGTGGTATCGGGTGGGGGTGTTGTACCCAAATTAGCTCCTTGAGCCTGAGCATCTTCCTCGTGAGCAACATTAGCAACAACGCTTTTTCTTGTAGCTGATTTTCTTTTTGTAGGCATTTCCTGGAATACATAATACACACGAATTATAATGATATCCTGAAGGTATATCTATAATTGCACGATCTAGAGTATGAAATAACTGACATAATCCTAGATGTCTTGGTGGTCAACTATTTATATGTGTGGGGCCCTCACACACATAAAATTGACCTCACTAGATACGGTTTCATAAACTCCGTAAGACACTTGAACGTGGCTATGATACTAAGCTTTATAACGCCTTGAACCATGGCTTGGGCGAAACATGACACTCGATGCCTAACTACATGTGACCGAGCAAACCACATGTCTTGCTGATCAACATAGGCATCAATATATGCTATAGTAAAAAAAAGGGCAGCCCGGTCCACTAAGCCCCCGCTATGCGCGGGGTTCAGGGAAGGGTCGGACTATAAAGGTCTATTGTACGCAGCCTTACCTCACATTTCTGCTATAGTAATGATTTAAAAATACTATAATTATAGTTTGAAATAATCATAGCGAAAGTAATCTAAAAATATTATAAGTCTGAATAACTGAAAACTGACATGACATGATTACTATTCTAGTCTATGAAACCTGTGAACTATGAGTCTGACTGCAAAATTGTTTTACCAGGACAAGGCCCTGTCATACCTATACCATAATGCATAATCATAAAAATAACTAGACTAACACCCGAATGAGATAGGGCTCACCAAATAGCTGATACTAAAGCAATTATACTGAGCAAATTTGTCTCTCTGAAACTCAGCACCTGCACCGTAAAGAGCAGGCCCCATACAAAAAGGGACGTTAGTACATTTGAATTGTACCGTATGTAAAGAAACTGAAGAAATAAGCAGTCACATGGAATAATAGGACATGAAACTGAAATTGTAACATGAGAATGAGCATGATCTGCAATGAGTATAAAACATGTGTAAAATCTACAAAGCTGTATATCTGTATATCTGTATATTTATGTATATTTGTATATCTGTGGGGAGAGTAGTAGAATAACCAACAACATGAAACACCATGTGGGTATGTGGAGTCTGGTACCTGGCCCAACCAGAAGAACAATCCCATACCTTTCCAGGGTATGAGACATAAACATGGCATGAAAGGATCCAATATGCAATCTGAAGGTATCGCCCGTTTAGCATAGCACCCTTATCCCACGTTAGCATACATACTTTCAGTCTATCTGAGCCTTCTCGGTAAACTATGAAACTCCCAAAATATGTAGTTGAAAATAGTGGCTTGTAAGCCCATGTGTTTCATGAAAGCAACTTGTAAAGCATGGTTTGAAGTCATAATTTGGCATGTGAAATAGATATACCATATAACTTGTATAAATCATGAAAAACATGTATAATTTCATGGACTGAGTAACATTGATTATAACTTATAATTTAGGAACTCATTGAATTCAAACATGTGTTCCTGAATTATGGACAGGTTCATGACAATCATAATGACATATCATGAATACAATAATGAATCGTAATAGAGGCATGATAAATGTATATATAGTATTACATGTAATTAGGGTTATCATGATAATAGAGTTAAAATCCTAAGTTATGAATTTTTCATGATTTCAAAGAAACGAGGTGTGGGGAAGAACATCGACATTCCCACACGTGGATAGAAGTTGTACATACCTTGTTCGCTTCTAGTCTTGTCTTAAAAATATAAACTTTAGAGTAGAAACCCAAAGCTTGAACCATAGAACCTTGAGATGTGTTTATCCTCAAAATCTCAGGTTATGAACAATGAATTTCTATTTAGAATTCATGTATATATGTTAGAATCCACTTGCAATACTTGGAATAGGCTTACCTTGATGTATGAGAGTGATGGGAAGAGAGAAGATTATTGCTAGGGCTTAGGATAAGTGAAAACTATTTTTTTAGAACAAAGTCTCGTATTTATACTGTTTGATGCGTCGGGGGTTTTACGATCAAATTTGATGGACCGTCAAATACTGTATGGTACATATAATTGGACCGTCTTGAAAATTGTCAGTTTCCAGTGATCTGGAAAAGCTGAGGGTCTGAGACGGTGGAAATCAACGGGTTGTATAAATTTATATGGTCCGTAGAATTTACGGAGTGCCGTCAATTTCAAAAAAAAAATTGGCGGTTCATTTTACAAATTCTACGGTCCGTAAAACCGGCGTAAAGTTTGATCTGTAGAACTAAAACTGTTTTTTCAACTTAAACTCCCCGTTTTGGTTTCCTACACTACTGAATTATAAACAAATCTTAGTTTAAAGGTACGAGGTGTTACATGGGATCAATTTCATAGAAAGGGAAGTAAAACATACCTTAATCTAATAAGATATCCCTCTTTAACCACTCCTCCTTTGTTAAGACGAAGATACAGTTCCACAACAATATCAACTAGGTAGCTCCACTACTTCTACTTCACTCCTAATGGATATGAGGAGTGATTTCGCTTAGGAGAGGTATGAGAACCCTTAAGGAGCTTATAGGAAGATGGTAGGTGTGATTTGGAGTGTTAGAAGTGGAAAATGAGGCCTTTGTTGAGTTATAAAGTCATAGAACCGGCCCACCGGTTTAAGTTTGTAGTGCCACTTGTGGCCGCAAGTCACCACATGATGCGCCACAAGTCCATCGCATCTATAAGCAGTGAGCAGCTCAAAAAAGTCCAAAATGCGACCTATATGCGATGTCGCAAACTCAGTTTGCGGCCGAATTCTACATTGTCCGAAATGCACTTTCTTAAACCGTACATAACCTTTGGTACATAGATCCGATTAACAAACGGTTTGTTGCGTTGAAAAGTAGACTCACTGAACTTGAATTTAGATAAGTTATGGAATCCATAAACCCGTATATACTAAGATAAATACCTCCAAAGATTTGGGTCAAATGTCTGTCAAGAATTCTACCTATTTCTCCCTAAATTTCCACGAACTTACGTTCCTCGATTCGTTTAGCCCCGAACTCTTATGAAATATACTTAAAACCCATATAAACCTTTGTTAACATCGTGAAGGTATCTCAACCTCACTAAGCTTATCTTAGTTAATCCACGATGGAAACGACGTACAAAGTACGAGGTGTAACATCTTTTCCTCACAGTAGGTGACTTGAATCAAATGAAGGTTGTCATGCTCCTTTGTTCCGGAGCTGTTTAGTGAGCTGATAGGTATGGTGGTTATATATATGTACATAGTTGGGTATGTCGGGGCCCTGTCCCGACCAAATGTTGTTGATAAACTCTTTAGAGTCTTGTAGACATTCGTCTTATAAATAGTAGTCTAGTGTGTCCTTGTCGGTCTTGTTATATATATATGTAGGTTGGGTCTTTTCTGCATATAGGTGAGTACGTCTTTAGATTATAAATTCACTCGTTAGAGTCCTTGTCGGTCCATGTATTACTGAGTATGTTACATGTATCATGGTTGGTACACTTGGGGCCTCGGGCACCGAGTGTCGGCCACACCACCCAAGGCTAAGGTGTGACAAGTTCATTAATTACCATTTTAGTTCACTGGTACCCGTACAAGTTATTGTCACCTCATAAGTACGGTACCCCCAATTCCGCATTACTCCCATTAATTAGCATACAACATACAAGTCATAACACTGTATTAGAGTTTAGTAAGTCTTAACTTTCCTTATACCGAGCCGAAGAATCACGCGACATCTTTCCCCTTCCTTAGAGCCTCCTCATGAGCCCACTCTGATCAATATTGGCTAACAAGACTAGAATCCCCAAGTCGAACTACAAAGGAACCCGGGCCTGCCATATCAAAATCTGAACTTTATTACTCAAATAGTATACTAACATGCTAAATAGTCATATCCTTAAGTTAATTTGAACACTAAGCCTGATTTAATCCTCAATTTCAAGTCTAGGCAAAAAGCCCCAATTCTAACCCAAGAATCATCCCCGTTTTCCAAAAGGGTCTCTACGACGAAATTGATCAATTAAACAGCATCATCTAGGATAATATATCACTAGTTTACAATATAAACATCAACTAATCAATATCCAATCCCCAAATCCCAATTCCCACCCTCTTATCTTTAACATGGAACTAAGCCACCGTTTCCTTATAGTTGGGAAGTTTATGATGGTAGCCCCAAAGAGTGGCGTAATGATGACAAAGTAGCCCTATTGTGTGGCTTTTATATATATATATATATATATACGTATGTTTTAAAGTAAAGTATGCATATTCCTCGCCCACAGAGGCACTCTGTGTACAGGTTGTTTCTTCATTGCTCTACTTACAGTCTTGCACTCAGTTACAGTTTCAACAGTATGCTTTATTCACAGTATTGTACATGTTTATGGTTTCAGCCTCACATATTTTGTATAGTGTTTGTACTAACAACCCCTTGTTGGAGTTGCATTTCATGTCCGCAAGTACAGATAGTACATGCGGGCATGAAATGCAACTCCCCAAAAGGGAACGTCAGTACGAAAGGTGTACTGAATATATAAGGTAGGTAAAACATGTAAATATAAGAGGTGTAATATCAGAGGAAGGGTATATAATCAACCTGAATTCAAGAGATGAGATGTTGGGGGCATACTATTGGTATAACCATTAAAACATGCATGTAACTAAAATTAGGCCACTCTATGGGGACATATAATATAGTATCCAGCCACACTGTGGGGAAAATAATATTATATCATATCGTACCCGGCATCGAAGAGGACTCAGTCGTACCAGGCCTTAATTACACTCGATAATGTCAATACCAGCTAAAGTGGTGTGAACATATAAATGTCATACCCAACCAACTATTGCGCAGCGCCTCAGGTCGGTAGCAGGGCTCCGGGGCATTACTACCATGGCTACTATCGACCTGAGCCCAAAGAAGGAAAAGAACGGACTAAAGCTAGAAGTTCATTAGCTGGTAAGAAAATAAATACATATATATAAGTGCAATGCAAGCAATGACTCTGAAGGGCCATATGGACTTAATCGGATTGACTCAAGGTCGTTATCCTCTGATTATCATTATATGACTGTGACTGTGTCTGTATCAGTCATCTGAGAGTCAATGAGGATCATAAGAAGACATAAGATTCATGATACTATGAAGGCGGGAAGTGATCCCAACAAAGAACAAATGAACTATAACAATATGAAACAATAAGGTGCACAAGCTCTAATCTTGAGAATAGAGTTCCTTTTGAAGGGACGGTGTTATGGTTACGTTTCTTCATAGATCATGCCAAAAGGAAGAAAGAGTGAGTAATATACCTTTGATGTTCTCTTTTGCAAGCTAATAGGTACATTCGGTCATTCACATCAATCTATAATAATAATCAAAAACCATCATTTAGTTTATAGAACTAGATTCCGATATGAAAAGAGCGACAAACTGATTCTACGCCAATTTGGACAGCATCTCCCCCATCCCTATGACTTTTCTCATACTTCAAACAACAACTTCCATACATCTAACATACAACCAATCACCTCTACAATCATATCCATCCTTACATTACCATAACCACCACACAACTCTCTTCAAGTGCTAACTCTGTATTACCTCCCCATATAACGTAACCAAAGACTATGTGGGATCAATTTCATAGAAACAGAAGGAAAATATACCTTAGTCCAGCAAGATAACTCTCTTCAACCACTCTTACTTTTCCAAGAACAAGATACACTTCCACAACAACATCAACTAGGTAGCTCCACTACTTCTGCTTCATTCCTAAGGGATGAGGGGAGTGATTTGGCCTAGGATAGGTATGGGAACCTATAAGGAGCTTTTAGGAAGATGGTAGGTGTGATTTGGGGTATTGGAATTTGAAAGTGAGGCCTTGGTTGAGTTATAAAGTCATAGAACTGCCCCACCAGTTTGAGACTGCGGTGGCACTTGTGGCCGCAAGTCACCACATGCTGCGCCGCAAGTCCATTGCATCTCTAGGTAGTGAGCAGCTCAAAAATGTTTAAAATGCGACCTAAATGTGGTGCCGCAAACATAGTTTGCGGCCGCATTCTACATTCGCGGAAACACATTTTATTAAAACGTACATAACCTTTGGTATAGAGCTCCGATTAACAAAAAGTTAATTGTGTTGGAATATAGGATCGCTGAACTTGAATTTAGATAGGTTATGGACTCCATAAATCCTTATATACTAAGAGATATACCTCCAAATATTTGGGCCAAATTTCTGTCCAAAATTCTGTCTGTTTCTCCCCAAATTCCCACGAACTTACTTTCTTCGATTCGTTTAGACCCGAACTCTTACGAAATATACTTAACACCCATCTAAACCTTTTTTTAACCTTGTGAAGAGATCTCAAGCTCACTAAACTTATGTTAGTTAATCCACGATGGAAATGACGTACAAAGTATAGGGTGTAACAAACTTATATATATATATATATATATAAGCCACACTATAGGGTTGCATCATCATCATCAAGCCACTCCTTGGGGATAACATCATCATAACGTACCCAATTGCAGTGGTGTGCACATATAAGCGTCATACCCCACCAACTATAGTGCGACTCGGTGTCATAAGATAGATACATCTATATATAATGCATGATAGACTCATGGAACAAAATTCTGAACCTTTCAGAGTGATGTATGGTCGGTAAACCTCCGAATACGTTATGTGAGTTAATTCATCAACATATGATGTCATAAGAAGCAGAAGCATAAAATACCATCAAAATATTCCTTATATGAGAATCTAAGAATTATAACACAAACATGATCATATACTTTTCTTTGGAATGAAAAGCTTGCACTTTTTCTAGTTAATAAGAATAGAACCTTATTGGAAGGACATTCATTTATGTTACGTTTATCAGAATCATGCCAAAAGAAGGAAAGAAAGTGCCTCAACATACCTTTGTCGTTTACTTAACGACTCACTATATAAATTTCCATATCACTTCAATCTACATCAAGACAACATAACCTATGGTTAATGCCATGAAAGAACTTAAAACACATTTCTAAGCTAGTAGCTCTCTTATAGAAAATTGGGCAGCACTTCCCCTATATTTATTTACTTTCCCGAATTCAAACAACACCAAAAAATAAAATTAACAATATCAATAACTAATCCCATCCATAAGAACAACTCCAACAACTCAAACGATAGTACAACGAGCGGTAATCTCGGTTTATAATTAACAAAACTATGGATTTAAACTCATTTTCCTTCCAAAACATGTTAAAAATAGCAACAACCACATACTCAGTTTAATCCATGAGTTCCAGCCACAAAATACCATAAGGGGGTTTACAAAATAGTTCAACAAACAACTACAACAAAACTATTATTTTCGACCTTTATCTTATGGGTTTTCAATCATACGAGCTAGCCATAACTCTTACAAGCTCAAATACATGAAGGAGAAGTTAAATATTACCTCAAACAATAAGAATCACTTCAAATCTGATGTTATTTCACTTGGAACAATCCTCCAAAATAGCCACAAGAAGAAGAACAACAATTGCACAAGGACTACGAGATTCCTGACGTTAGATTCACGTTGTTAGCTCTTGGATCATATGTGAACCTTGAGGGAGAACATTAGGGAGTTTCAGATCTTGAAGGAATGGAAAATGAGGCTCAAGGTCGAGCCACCTAGTTAAATAGGTGAAATTAATTCTCCACCGCCTCAATTGGGTTCCAAGGGGACTGCCTCCGCAGTCTCGTAAAAATGCAAATATCTCTCCACTCTGATATCGTATCGACAAACAATATAATGCATTGGAAACTAGACTCGTAGACCTTTAATTTTGTGGGTGGAACGCCTGATAATTTCAAGTATGTTTGGATAAAAGCTCAGTGACGTTAGACTCAAATTTTAGTAGAATTATGAACGTAACTTGCGATAACTTTTTTGGACTTTTGTTTAAAAACTGGCTTGACTTAAAAAGTTATCATATGAATATTATATGATTTAAATACCTTAAAACAAAACCTCCTTATAATATTAAGCACCCTTAGCTTTATCCCAAAAGTACGGGTCGTAACATCTTTGATTCGTTTAACCTCCAACCCTCACGATAATTCCTTAACACTTATTTTAACCCATCATTATCTCTGTAAGGGTCCTTAACCTCTCCGAATCATATTGATTATACGATGAATTCTAACATGATAGTATGGTGTGTAACATCCATCACCCCTTAGGAACATTCGTCCTCGAATGTAAAGGTGTTTGAGAGGAGAAACTAGCTCTAAAAACCAAGATTTTCTAAACATTTTGGCACTCTCCTTTGTTAATTAGACTATCCTAAACCTTTCAAGTAGCTAGAAAACATACCATATGCCTCACAAGGCCACAAACAAATATTAGTATCTCATTGCTCCTAAAAATGATATAACGCCTCTCTCAGAGTGTCACCTTATATCAGAAATAATTGAGGGATAGATTTTAGTTTTTCTTCGGCTCCTTACGTCATTTGTTGTGAGATACTCACATTCGAATAGAATCATCGGACTGAGATAAATGAGGATACTAGAACTCTTTTCTCCTTCCGCTTCTTATGTAACTCCTTCCACATTCTTATAGCTCTATAAGCTTTCATGGGGGTCACATTTCTTGGTCCTCCTCTTCATACCATAAATTCTCTGCTACTTGCATATTGTCTATCGGCACTACCCGACGGGGGACCTTTAATGGATCTGTTCCATATAGAGATACGGAAACCGGGTGAAAGGATCCTAATTCCGATGGCAACACTAATTCATATGTCATTTGGTATGTACTTCGAAAAATTCAATATGACTCTTTATATCTTAGTCAACTTGTTGTACCATCTCATTATGTCTTCCGTGGGAAAGATTATCAAAATGACTCCTCACCATTTAGTTGAAATTTTTAAATCTCATTTTCGCATATCTTAATACAATTCATAGTTTTGATATACTAAATCAGGCCCAAAACAATTCTATCTTTAAAACTATCTTAGGGATAATGTACACTTTTTACCACTCTTCATAAGAAGTTATTCTTCCAGGGTTAATATGTATTCTTCATGATTCTCATATTATTATTGTACGCGAACTCAATATGTGGTAATTGATTATCTCATCCTTGCGTGAAGTCTGACACATTTGTTCGTGACATATCTTTGGCTCCGATCGACCACCCGTCTACAGGTGAAATGTTTTACTATAATTAACTTATGTGTTCGGATTTTTTTGAGAGGACCTGCAGAAGTTAAATGTAATCAAGGCGGAAAAATTATGCACTCACACTACTTATTGTACCTTGCCGTTTTACATATCCTTTGATGATTTGTCCAATAGTAACAGTGGTCATTCATATAGAATCGAACTTACCATATCCGTAATGATTTTCATGCTAACCATTCCTCATTTCAAGTCTAGGTTATCATATTCTATGTCAATCCACTGGATTTTTGATGTTCTATCTTGACTTACTGACAATTTGGACATTGATCCACGAACTCCGCGATGTTCTTTTCATATCGTCTGGCCAATGTAGTTCTTTAGTATTATAATATACCTTCTATATTCCAAGATGAATGGAATAATGTGAATAATGGACCTCCATCCTAGTCTTATCTTATAATATTGTAACACTCGAGACACACAAATGACCCTGATATCTCAAGACCCCTCCTTCAATAAACTCAAAATATGTGATCTTCTTTTGTCGAATACCTCTTCTGATTTTTCCTAAAATGAAACTATTGCATTGACATTCCTTTGTCATTGGTTATACAAAATGTCTCTACTAGATTCTAGACTACTACAACCCCATCATCCGAGTAAGGCTGATTCCCAAACCCGCTAATTAGTGAAGACGTCCAACCAACTCTTTTCTTTCTGGCTTGCTCTTTTATCAATCACTCATGTCTTTATGGCTAAACACATTTGCTATAATATTAGTTATGTTCTCTTCACTCTAGTTTAAACAAGTCGTACTATATGAAATGACACTCTTCCTTATCCTTCTCGCTACCATTCATTGCCAACGACTCCTTATTTAGGCTTATTTTTATTACACGTTACTTGTAACTCTGTTTTAACTTTGACACACTCTAGATCTTTCATACATATATAATTCTGACATCATTATTTATTCCCGTCCTCGTGTTATCATACACGGTTAATGATAAATTTATAACATATTATCTCATCTGTTGTACTCAACACCTAGAAGAATCTGACATTATCTAACAACTCATCCTTACACAAACTCTTAGTATTCCCATCCTTTTCTTATTTGTCGGTTTCATCCCAAGGATTACCTTCAATACTGACTTTATATTTATAACCTAATGTTTTCTACTAGATTCCTTGTCATTGCTTCCATCTAGGCCATTTCTCTAGGTTGCAACTTTATAGTGGTAAACTAATTTTGGAGTAATTATGCCATTTTGATGTTTTCCCGACTTGTCTTTAACTTCATGTATAACCATAACTAGGTTCTTCTCTAGTTCCTTATCATTTCTTCGGCCGATTTACCTTCACATCTCAATTCCAAATAATTACTTTTGATGTCATATCTCCAACCTTGACTCTTTTTTCAGATTGACGTCCCCAGGTATAATGTATCCGACTACGCTCATCGTCAATTGGTAAATCAATATTGTCTCATGTCTATATCACTTGCATTCACATGTTACTTTAAAGTTTGCTTATAATCCTTTGTGTTACAATCCTTCCATCCTTTTTATTATTAAACAAGGTGCACTTCCAACTTAGTGCTTTACCATATCATCTTTCCCCTTTAGGAAAATGATTCAATACTCTTCGCTTGAAATCCTGCTCATCCTTCCATCTTTCATAGATATGTATTCTTAGCAGCTTATAATTGATCTTGGAGTAACCTTTCTTCATCTGTAGAAATTAAAGAGGTCTATATACGTAGAGGGTCATATATTCTTGTTGGCATACTTGTTCTCGACAAACTTAATTTTGGTACACATGGCTTGTTAAGGAGTTTCCTATAAATTCTCTTAGGGTTCTTCTTCCACTAATCACTTCCCCCTTCTACTCATTTACTCACTCTGGGCCTCAGATGGGTCTATCTCAATAGAGTGTGTACCGCTCACACCCTCGTCCAATCCTTCCTTAGCATCTCGGTTAGTTGTAGCCCTTCTAAAAACATTTTTGTACAACCTACGTCAACGCATACGTTAGACTCAAATTCCTATATCTTAGCTCTATCGCATGATCTAGAACATTAAAGAAAGGTAACCATCCTAAATATCCCGCAACTTCTTGTTTATAAGTGTGGTGCACAACACACCCATAAATAGGACTCTACTAGACACGGCTTGTAAACTACCTAGGACAGACCTGCTTTGATACCAAGTTTGTCACACTCCAAACTAGAGGGGCACTACGGGCACTCGAGCCTACCTTACCGAGCACCAAAATAACTTACATCTGTAAACATGCTATCACATATAAATTGGCTGAAAAGGCCGTCATGAGATAATCTGATTAAAACATGAAAGAATACTCGACAAATGATGACCTAAATTGATATACAAGCTTATATACATGAGACATACGGGCCTACAAGACTGCCATGACCATATATACATATAACATGTGTCTACAAGCCTCTAAAGAGTACCTAAACATCATAAGATTGGGACAGGGCCCTGCCATACCCATGACCATATATACATAAGCATACCGACTTAAAAGGTAACTCCAGATCAAGTGGAGTGGGCCAACACCTTCCATTGAGCTGATAACCTACTGAGAAGGATCGTTAACCTGTCTATCGGGACCTGCAGGCATGAAATACATCATCCCCAGACAAAAGAGATGTCAGTACAAATAAAGTACCGAGTATGTAAGGCATATAACGACATAAGTGAAGACATTAATGCAACAGAGGAATAAGAAACTAAACTTAGGCTCTATATTGCCACTGAGGGCCATGAAATTCATGATTTCTTTTAAAAACATATACATACATATAAGCTATACTATGGGGCTGCATCATCATCATCAAGCCACTTTTTGGGGCTAACATCATCATAACATACCCAACTGCAGTGGTGTGCACATATAAGTACCGTACCCGACTGACTATAGTGAGACTTAGTGTCATAATATATATATATTTATATATAATGCACGATAGACTTGTGGAATAACATTCTGAACCTTTTGGAGTGACATAAGGTTGGTAAACCTCTGTATACATTATGTGAGTTAATTCATCAACATATGACGTCATAAGAAGCAGAAAATACCATAAACATATCCCTTATATGAGAATCCAAGAATCAGAACATAAACATAATCATATACTTTTCATTGGAATGAAGAACTTGCATATTTTCTAGTTACAAAGAATAGAACCTTATTGGAAGGACATTTGTTTATGTTATGTTCATCGAAATCATTCCATAAGAAGGAAAGAAGGTACCTCAACATACCTTTGTCATTTAATTAACGAATTGGCGTATAAATTCCTGTAGCACTTCAATCTACACCAAGACAACATAACATATGGTTAATTACATGGAAGAACTTAAAACACATTTCTAAGCTAGTAGGTCTCTTATAGAGAATTGGGCAGCACTTCCCCTACATTAACTTACTTTCCCGAATTCAAAACAGCACCAAACACCAAAATTAACAATATCAATAACTAATCCTATCCATTCAGCCCCTCAGCAACATTAGAACAACTCAAGCAATAGTACAACGAGTGGCAAGCTCAGTTTATAATTAACAAAACTATGGCTTTAAACCTCTTTCCCTTGCAAAAACTTGTTAAAATAACAACCACCGCATACTCAGTTTATTCAATGAAGTTCCAGAAACAAAACCATAAGGGGGTTTACAAAATAGTTCAACAAACAACGACAACAAAACTATGATTTCCGACCTTTATCTTACGGGTTTTCAATTAAACGAGCTATCCATAACTCCTACAAGCTCAAATACATGAAGGAGAAGTTAAATATTACCTCAAACAATAAGAATCACTTCAAATCTGATGTTACTTCACTTGGAAGAATCCTCCAAAACAGCCACAAGAAGAAGAACAACAATTTCACAAGCACTACGAGATTCCCTACGTTAGATTCACGATGTTTGCCTTGGTTTTTTCTCTTGGATTATATGTGAACCTTTGGAGAGAACCTTAGGGTGTTTCAGAGCTTGACGGAGTGTAAAATGAGGCTTAAGGGAGAGCCAACTATTTAAATAGGTGAAATCAATTCTCCACCACCTCAAGTGGGTCCCAAGGGGACTGCCTGCGCAGTCTCACAAAAATGCAAATATCTCTCTACTCCGATGTCGTATCGACAAACGATTTAATGAATTTGAAACTAGACTCGTAGACATTTAATTTTATCAGTGGAATACCAAGATATTCCAAGTATGTTGGGATAAAATCTCTGTTACATTAGACCCAAATTTCAGTAGAATTATAAACGTAACATGCAATAACTTTTTCTGACTTTTTTTTACAACTTGCTTGACTTAAAATGTTATCATACGGATATTATATGATTCAAATACATTAAAATAAGACCTCCTTAGAATGTTAAACACCCTTAGTATTACCCCGAAAGTATGAGTTATAACATCTTTCATTCGTTTAACCTCCAACCCTCACGATAATTCCTTAACATTTGTTTTAACCCATCATTGTCTTTGTAAAGGTCCTTAATATCTATGGATCATATTGATTCACATACAATGCATTCTAATATGAAAGTACGGGGTCTAACAGTATCTTCTCCAAAATATCACCAAGTAACTAAGTGGACCATTAGAACATTATGTTTAGCTACCATCGACATAAATAGTTTCAAACCTCCTTGCAAGTCCAATAACATTCGGTAAATACGTCGTACCTCCACTTAGACTCTCTTCCTTGTACTATCAATAAACTCATTCATCATCTCGACACTCCAACATAAGTCCTATGTCCCCATGTTTTACCATTCATAACCATAAAATCTCTGAGTATAATACCTTATTACACCTTTAACAAATGCAATAGTATCAAACCTTACAATCCATGTACCTTACCATGCACAAATACTCTCACGTCATTCGCATTTGAAATACTCAACCACACTATCTAACCCTCAATACCTCGACAAAGTCTACTTCCACGGACATGGTCTCACCTCGAAAATATGAGTCCAACTCTCTAATCATAGATACTTCCTCTTATTAACCAACTCTAGCTCATCCACTCAAGGATGCCATGAAATTATCCATCTTAGTACTACACAGGTTACCTCATCCAATCCTCAATCGCAAAGTTGCGATGACCCTTGTCATACACCACGTGAAATTAACATAGATCTCTTCCTAAACCACTCTTATCAGTATCTCACCCTATTTGACAGATGTAATACAATGTCATCAACACCCGTACATGCTTTAGGTAGTTACACTGCTTTAAATTCATATCTTACAAAAAATTATCCTCCGAAGCCAATAGGGAGATGTCTTTCCCTTAATTCCCCATCTACCATGTTCCATTCAAAAAAACTTCTATGATTATCAATCGAAATCACTCAAATCCACTCATGGGATGATTTGAAGTATCACACATCTTTTAAAATAGTTGCGCCAATCATGGTGATAGTAGTAAACCACAATCTAGAGCTTCTGAAAGTTTACCTTACCTCACTCTAACCTTTAACTGAGCACTTCTCTAAACCAGTCGCAACCATACATACCATTTTTCACGAAGCCTTTCTATCCAAAGTACCGACCAAACCTGATTATTCCAATAAAGTTTATTATTGTCGCCTTAGTACCTCAGACCACCATCGAACTAGTCCATTAACTCTAGGTGATCCCCAACTCCTGCGCATGAAATCTTACCGACATCCTCATTTAGTTTATATCAATTCCCTGGAAAATTCTTTAATAGATGCATCATCCTCCCATCTTGATTCATGAGTCTACCAACTCCGTTTACACACCTGAAAGTCCTTTGGTGATTTCACTACTTCTTGTCTAAATTAACCCTCAATTAATCACCTGAAGTATACTTCGCCACTTGAATTAGTTACCATCCATTAGTACTCATAAAAACTTTTCATGCCTAAGCATCACATATAATACACATATTTCTTCTCCCAACTTAGGGGTAGTAACCGTTAATTCTGTAGATAGTCTAATCTACACACTCATCTATCATTAGAGTTGTCCCATTAGTCAGTTACTGGTCCCAACCACAAAAGCTCACTGAGCATTCCACCTTATCGATCAAATTGTGTTCCTGTGGCCTGCCCTTCATAAATAGAGTAGTCTCAAATAAAATAGATAAGCTCATAGTTCGACAATGCTTTCTTATCACCATACACCAGAATATCATGCGAACTTGCAACCATAGACTTAACTAAAATATTACACCTGATTACTCCCACAAGGTTCAATATTCCATGGTAACTTTGTGCCGGACGAGTACATCCACCACTTATGCTCATCATATAACTGAGACTAATCCTTTTGAACTCCTCTCATTACACCTTTGTTTTGTCAAGTAGCTGGAGTTATTTTCCACGCCCCCTAATACGACATCCTACCCCCTCATAACTTATCCCAAAAAGATCATCGATCATGCCTATGTGTCTTCCAAACCTCTCTTCATAGCCTCATCAACTATTCTTTTTGTCTAATCTACTGATTTATCCAAGTTTTCCTTTGTCTTCAAAATATGAATGCATGTCTCATCTTATTGCCTCTCGAGAATCTCTATGTTGTGCTGACACCTCTCAAGCATAGTCTTCAAGGCCACAATGCTTGTTACATGGTTATTCTCTAATCGTACAATTTATGATCGTCAAGTCTCTTCCTATCACTTGTTATACCAATAATACTCATTCTCAACTTTCGAGCCCCTAACCGCTGAAACTTATCTCTCACACATTCTTTTGCACCATCACTCCCATTTCATAGGAACACCACCAAACTAAAGAGTCTGAATCATAAATCCACCCAAATAAAATTCAAAATATAGCTGTAATATGAATCTGGTCACGCATCTTCATCACGATGACTCATCTCTTACCGTACCACATGATGTCATATCTAACCGCTTATGTACGATTTTGAGAATGTATCCTCACCATTAGTGAGAGATTAAAAAAAGAAGTTTAGATCTTAAACCAAATCAAATGTGTATGATGAGGATTGAAAGAATGGAATTTTCCTAAGTGTGTCATATCCTCTTGAAGATAAGTACTGACGTCCCCCGGAAAAAGGGATGTTATTACAAAAGAAATATACTGGTATGTGAAGCATGAATAGCAATATAAAAGCATACATTGTAAAATAGGACATAAGAAGCTATTTGATACTCTGATAATCTGTGTGCCATACAATGTGAGTAATGAAACTCAAAAACTATACTGAAACTTATATACATATGTTTTATTATATAATATTCCCTTGGCTTATAGCCCAATATGTTTAAATAAGATACTGCTATCAGATAATAGTCTAGGTGTGTGTATGGATGCATATATAAATGCCTGCCCTCCAGTTATAGCACGGGGTGTGTGCGCGCATAAATAACTGCCCACTGATATTAGTTCGGTGTTGTGTATCATACATGTATATATAACTTCCGACAATTATTAGGTCGGTGGTGTTCATAATACACCATAGTAGTAATGGCACTTTTGGAACATACAAACTTTTTTGACTTTACTTTGAAATGACTCTTGGTCGACTCAATGATTATCTTTTTGAAATTCTCCTTATGGAGGTCTATGAAACTTAGACATACAGACATCCACCAAGTGATATAAAACATGATAACAATAAAAATAAGTACCCCCGACAAGGGACAAACAACATACGATTTAGGATAGTTCTTTCGACAACTTGTTTGGAAAATGATATACATTGGATTCATGCCTTTGAATGAAAAGGGATAGCCTTACATACATGTGTCATTTTGCTAACAATGTCTTGTGAATCCCCTAAATCTTTACGAATAATTATCTACAGAATATAAAGGATTTGGGTCATAGTGGAATCTATAGATTAAGAATCAATCCTTTACAATGTTTTGTCGAGCACCTAAAGGGCATTCTTCTCAAATGTGCTTTCATGGCAATTTGGATACTATCTATAATGGCTCAAAAAGTCTTTTTACTTATTTTGCATTGAAACCCCTAAATTATTCTTCTCGAGTCCTTATTAGCTTGTTTGTGACTTGCGGAGATGGGTGGCATGGTTTTTGAGGTGATTGGGTAGGTTTCAGACTCATTTTGGTGGGTTTACGAAATCCCAGGTTAAGAGAATAGAAGAGTTTGACCTATAACTCACTTTGACTAAATGCACTATTTTTGTAGTTTCGCCGGTTCCATTAGCTCTGAAATGATATTTATGACCTAGTTGAGCCTTTGGTTCGGGACTTGAGGTAGCCTAGTGTGTTTTGGGGGTTAGGTTATGAAATTGTGGAATTGGAACTTAAGAGTTGACTTTAGTCAAACCTGATCCTTAGAGACCTTTTTCGAGAATTCCGAGTGCACGAACATGTTTAGAATATGTTTTCTGATAGGAATCCATATTTGGTTTATGTTCGGGAGGTCCCGAAGTGTTTCAGATGTTTGACAGGGAGTTGGTTGGTTTTGGACATTGTTGGTGTGTGGTGTTCCCCCCCAGCGCCCTTACATCCGCTTTCGTGGGTACGCTTCTGCGGAGGTCAGGCTCACAGAAGCGAGATTTTACCAGGAGCCTAGGGTTTGCTAATGCAGACTTGTTTCTCATCGGGATGAGTGCACCTCTACGGAGCTTTCTTCTACCCAAGTGTAATTAGAGATTTTAATGGATTCCACCGAAGTGGGTCCGCACCAGTGGAATCAAGGAAAATATTATTCAGCTTATAAGAGTTGACCTAAAACTATTTCTCATTCCCCAAATATACTCATTGGGATTGGAGCTCGACCAGTAGGGTCTTCTTGAGCATTTCAAGAGAAAGTTCATCAATAGAGGTATAATCTTACACTTCCCCTTTAATTATTATGTATTAGTTAAGTTTCCATCCTAAGTATGATTTTTAGTTGGGGAAAATAAGAGTGGGCTCAGAGTAAGGGCAAGTTGTTGCGAGAGTCATCGGCTTCGAATCAGGCAAGTTGAAACTTTCTAGACACTAGTATAGCATTTATGTGTTGGTATGTTGTTAATGAATTAAATGGAGTAATAAGGAATTGGGGGTCCCATACTCACTCTACGCTTGTTGCACTCTATGTGCAGGTACCGAGCCAGACAATGGAGGAGTAGCTTGAGCATATCTTACTTGGTGATCGATTGAGGAGTACAGGGTGAGTCGTTGGTGCATTCCCGACACTAGAACTCTTTTCTCTACATTATGATTCTGTGATTTTACATTCAGACAATACTGTTACTTTACTTTCAAACTTGTACTCTTATTTAGAGCTTTGTATTCATGACTACCAGATCATTGGAGATTTCTTTCAAATAATTTATTATGTTATAAGACTTGTTAATTATGTCTCTTTTATTTCTTTCATTTCCGCATTTACTTTCGTATTTCTTATGTTGTATGAATGGGGTTCACCTATGGGTTAGAGTAGGTGCCCTCACGGCGCAATGGGATTTTAGATCGTAACAAATTGGTATCAGAGCACTAGGTTAATAGTCTCATGAGTATATAAGTGATGTTTAGTAGAGTCTTATGGATCAGTACGAAGAGCTCCGTACCAATCTTCGAGAGGCTATAAGACATTTAGGAAATTTTAGTTCTTTCAATCTTTCGTGTGATTCGATTATGATTAAATTCTCTTTGTTTTATTTTTTCTCAAAAATGGTGAGGACTAGATCAGCCGCAGAAGGAGATCAGGATCCCGCACCTGGATCGGCACCTGTTTTCAAAGGTAGTGTGCGGGGTATGGGTGAGGTAGAGGTAGAGGTATACCTCGAGTTGCATCCTAGTTGCATCCTAAGGCCGTGCACCTGCAGTTACTCGGGTTCGTGATTAAGTAGAGTCTTTGAGGCCTGAGGCTATTCCGGAGGATAATGAGGTCTGATTGATGAGGATGAGTAGGTTCAGGCTGATGAGACGGTCAGATCAGACGCCCCTATGTGTCATTACTACACTGGTGTTTCAGGATGCCTTGGTTTACATGATGAGATTTTTGGAGTCTATAGCTCATGGTATTCAACCGGTTACATGTGATGGATCTCATACTAGGGTTGGAGGACATACACCTGACCATGCTGATATGCCCGTATTTTAGAAGTAGAGGTTCATCCAACACCTGCTGGGGTTTCTCACTTGTTAGGTGTCACTATACCTGGTCTTGCTACACATCAAACTGCATAGCCTACTACGTCTATTGAGGAGAAAAAGATGTTCGGGAGGTTTAGGAAGTTGGATCTTCCCAGATATTATGGGGATCCCGAGGATGACGCGTATGAGTTCTTGATTAGCTGTCATGAGAGGTTGTACAACCTCGGGTTAGTAGATTCCCGTGGTGTTGATTATACTGCTTTCTAGATGGTTGGACCTGCCAAGTAGTGGTAGAGGTCTTATCTTGACTCTAGACCAGCAGGGTCCCCTCCTCTCACTTGAGTTTTATTTACCCATATTTTCTTAGAGACATTTGTGCCTTGTAGTGCCAGAAAGAGGAGACGAGCTCATTTTTAGGGGTTACTCTAGGGTCTTATGTCTTTGATTGAGTACGAGGTGTGGTTTCATGCACTGTCTCACTATGCTTTAATGATTTTGCATGATGACGCTGAGATAGTAAGGAGGTACACCAATTGTTTGATATGCCCTCTTTATTTGATTGCAACAAAGATGGCTGCCACATGTTCCACCTTTTAGTAGATTATTGATGCAGTGAAAGAGGCTGAGTTTATTAGGCATAAGGATTATAAGGAGAGAGTGGTCAAGAGGCCTCATTTTAACACTAATGTAGTTGCTTCATCTAGAGGTAGAGTGTCAGGCCCATTATTGCTGCTATGACAACATTTGAGAGAGGCCAGTCTTTGTGTACTTCTCATGGTTTGGGATAGTTGACCCTGAGTTTTTACCGGCCCTCTGGCCATGTTGGTCATTCTGGTGCCATTTCTTCTTCTCAGCCGTCGGCAACTTCTAGAGGTTGTTTTGAGTGTGGTGATCTTTGGAACTTCAAGAGGGATTTTCCAGACTTAGCTGTGGTGGTAAGTCTCATAGTTCTAGATCGAGAGCAGTGGGGTAGCCGGCTACAGGCGGATCTCTAGGTACTAGAAGTGGTTCTCGGGGCGGTAGAAGTGACCCTCAGACAGGTCGAGATGGTGCTTAGTCCGGCCGAGGTGGTGGACGTAGGGGTTCTCAGAGTTCGGGTGATTGTGGTCATTTTTATGCATTTCTAGGCAGACCCAAGGAAGATCCTTCTGATGTTGTGATCACAGGTACTCTTTCAGTTTGCCATCGATCTATTATAGTTTTGTTTAATCTAGCGTCGAACTATTCATATGTGTCATCCTACTTTGCTTTGAGTTTAAATTTGATGTGTGAGTCTCTAGCCACGCCAATTCATGTTTCTACACTTATTAGGGATTCTGTAGTGGTAGATTGGGAATACTTGGGTTGTGTAGTTACTTTGATAGGGTATGATATTCATGTAGAGTTAAAAGTTTTGAGTATGGTATATTTTGATGCTATTTTGGGTATGGATTGGTTAGCCTTGTATCATGCTATCTTGGATTGTCATGCCAAAACCATTACCTTAGCCCTGTCGGGTATTCATCAATTAGTTTGGAAGGGTACTCTTAGCCAGTGTCTGAACAAAGTGATTTCATTTCTTAAAGCTCAGAAGATGGTAGAGAAGGGGTGTCTTTCTTAATTGTCATATGTTCATGATACGAGTGCGTATAATCCTCCATTGGACTCATTTTCAGTAGTTCAGAAGTATCCAGAGGTGTTTTTCATAGACCTTCTTGATGTTCCGTCAGATTGTGATATCGATTTTTGTATTAACTTAGATCCGAGCGCTCTACCTATTTATGTTCCTCCATATTAGATGGCACCGACCGAGTTGAGAGAGGTGAATGAGTAGTTGCAAGATCTTTTGAGTAAAGGTTTTATTCAATCCAGTGTTTTGCCTTGGGGTGCTCATGTGTTGTTCATGAAGAAGAAGGATGGGTCTATGCACATGTGTATCGATTATCGACAGTTGAACAGAGTGACTAGTAAGAACAAGTATCTGATACCTCTCATTGAGGTTTGGTTACTATAAGTTGAGGATTAGGGCTGAGGATGTTCCTAAGACGGTCTTCCGGACTCGACATGGGAATTATGAGTTTTTGGTGATGTCATTTGGGTTGACGAATGCACCTGCAACATTTATGGAGTTGATGAATGCGGTGTTCCGACCTAACATGGATTCATTTTTGGTGGTATTCATTGATGATATCTTGATTTATTCTCTGAGTGAGGGGGATCACGAGCAACATTTGAGGATCTCTTGGTATTCTGAAGGAAACACAACTCTATGCGAAATTTTCAAAGTCTAAATTCTGGATTAGTTTGGTATATTTCTTAGGGCATGTTGTGACCAAAGATGCTATTATTGTAGATCTTAAGAAGATTGAAGCAGTCCGGGATTGGGTTAGGCCTGCTTCAGTCACTGAGGTTTGGAGTTTTATTAGCCTTGTAGGGTATTATCAGTGATTTGTAGAGGGAGTTTTATCCATTGCAGCTCTGTTGACTAGAGTGACCCAAAAGGATGTAGCTTTTCAGTGGTCTCAAGAATGTGAGGAGAGCTTTCAAAAGCTCAAGGCCTTATTGACTACCGCTCTGATTTTGACCTTGCCAATTGAGGGAGAGAACATTACCGTGTATTGTGATGCTTCTGGAGTAGGTCTTGGGTGTGTGCTAATGCAAAAAGGGAAAGTAATAGCTTATGGTTAGATGGAATTGAAGGTTCATGAAAAGAATTATCTGACCCTTGACTTGGAGTTGGCGACGATCATGTTTGCCTTAAAGATTTGGAGGCTTATCTTTATGGGATACATTGTGAGGTGTACACCGACCACCGCAGTCTTCAGAACTTGTTCAATCAGAAAGATCTAAATTTGAGACAGCGTAGGTGGTTTTAGATTGTGAAGGACTATGACATGACTATCTTCTATCACCCGGGAAAAGAAAATGTAGTAGTGGATGCCTTGAGTCGCAAGACAGTTATCATGAGTAGTTTGGCTATGTTGCATGTGGAAGAATGCCCTATGTCTATGGATGTTCAGTCTTTGGCAAATCGGTTTGTTAT
The DNA here is from genome assembly GCA_029783415.1 of Anisodus acutangulus. NCBI lineage: Eukaryota > Viridiplantae > Streptophyta > Magnoliopsida > Solanales > Solanaceae > Anisodus > Anisodus acutangulus. The sequence goes on along the minus strand of CM056507.1, from coordinate 27,824,830 downwards.
GCTTGATATTTCTTAGCCTGGTATGGTGTTAGCTTGTGTGGAAGTGCGGTCTTCCTTGTTGGAGCAGATTAGATCCCAGCAGTTCGATGATGTTTAGTTGTGGAAAATCCGTGACAATGTATTGCAGGGAGAGGCAGTTATTGATAGTGATGGTGTTTTAAGGATGAAGGGTCGATTTTGTGTTCCTAAGATGGGTGACTTTACTAGATTGATTATGGAGGAGGCCCATAGTTTGAGGTACTCCATTCACCCAGGAGCTACCAAGATGTACAGTGACTTGAGACGACATTATTGGTGGTGCAGGATTGTTACATTCTGTATCATCATACGTTAAGTTGTGTTGTAAGTTAGTCGACGCAATCTTGAGAATGAGATTTCCTTGATGTTATAAGTGGTTAAACATGTTAATCCTAAGTCTATAAATGATTATGATTAGATTGGTATGTATTAGAAGGATTAGAGGTTAAACGAATCGAAGAGATAGAGTTTCGCCGAAGTTCGGAATTTTGAACAAGTTATACGGATCGTATGAAATTTTAAAAGTATGGAGTCCCGAATAATTTAGGACTTAACAAGTGGAAATATGATGATTGAAAATAATATTTGTGTGGCAAAAGAAGCTATAGACTAGTGTTATATCACACGATCATGATAACGTTATGAAGTGTGTTTAAAATAATTATTATTTAAGTGAATTGAGATCAAACAATAGATTATGTGGATAATAAATTATGTATTATATTGTAGTGGGGGACAAAATAATAAATTAAAGAATGCTTGGATTTATATTAAGGGTGACAAGATGTCCACATGGCATCATAAGAAAGAGTTATTAAGTGACTAGAATTTTTGGGGGATTAGTGGCATATTTACAATGAATAAGAATTTAACGTGTTATCGTATGGAACCCACGGTCCACAATTATAAAGCAAGATTTGAGAACTCATATTTTTTTTTTGGAATGTCTACACTCCAGCAATCTATTTAGTTAATTAAGACAATGGTCCTTAGTCAAGATTTAGCAACAATTACGCATGGAAGCCATTTATCCACTTAATAATTCACCTCATCCTTTCCCCTGTTGTTTTGCGTTCTCTTTGGTTTTTGTCCCTAAATCTCATTGTTGGACAATATAAAATTTCATTAAAACAATGTTGCAGCAACTTATTTATCTAAGAACAACAACGTGATACCCAATTTCAAGGAAACACGGTGTGATTTTTCTCAACAATAACATACGGGTTTTGCTCACCCTTTAATCTCGTTGTTCCGTTTTGTGGTATTGTTGAATCCAGGCTTCATTCAAAACGAAGTAAGGTTAAAAAAAGTAGCTCTTGGCATATAAGGTAAGAATTATCCTCTCCTGGGTATATTTAAATTCATCCAGGTCATAGCTAAATTGTGAGATGAGAACTATAGAATTAATGACGGGAAATCGTATAAGTTGTTGTTGTTGTGTGGACTAATTCAGAGTGTATTCTTGAATTTTTGTGGCTGAAATTTATGGAATATAGGTTGTGTATGTTGTTGGTAGATGTGGTTCATGATGTTGAGTTGAGGAAGTGATAAAATTAGGGGAAATGCTGCCCGGTTCTTTATAAAAATGAGTTATCATTTGATATACTCATATACTAGTGTTCTCTAAGTTGATGAGTATATTGTTATTATATAGGTCGAAGCGCTATTAGAGTGGAATTGTTGTATTATCCGTATAGACGAAAAGAGGTATATTAAGGCTATCCTTTCTTCTTTTTCACGTGAATCCAATTAGAACGAAATGTAAATCTTAAAGTCCCTCCAAAATGACTCGATTCGTGTTATGATAGAAGTGTTCATGGTATTGATTCTATTGAATCTTGGTTTTCCCTTGTCGGGAGTACATTTTTACATCTTATATTGTATGTGATATTTTGTACTCCTTATTGGTTCCACGAAAGTTGATATACAGAGTTAGATAATGATAGGCAGAGGGTAACGACCTTTATGTCACTGCAACCATTTTCATGATGTTTTGTTGAGGTTATCATGCGTTATATATGTATCTATTTTATGATACTGAGTTACGCTATAGTCGGTTGGATACGACAGTTATATGTGCACACCACTGCAGTTAGGTATGATAACACCGAGTCCTATTAAGGCCAGGTATGATAACACTGAGTCCTATTAAGGTCAGGTATGATAACATCGAGTTCTATTAAGGCCGGATACGATAACACTGAGTCCTATTAAGGTCGGGTATGATAACACCGACTCCCATTTAGGCCGGGTACGATATGATATTGACTTTGCCCCAAAATGTGGCTATATATATATAACTGGTTTTCAATGATATTATGCATTGCATATACCCATAGTGGCTTCCCGAGGTTCAGGTTGTTTCTTTACTTCACTTTGCTCTTGTTAGTGTCTTTACTTATGTTATCTGCCTTAGATATTCAGTATATTATTCGTACTGATGTATATTTACCTAGGAATGATGTGTTTCATGCTGCAGGTTCAAGAAAGCGAGGAGAGAATTTGTCATTATGGATCGCCTCCAGATATCAGCTTTTGTTGGTGAGCTCCATTTCCTCTTAGAGTATTGCCGAGTCAGAATTTTGGTCATAAAACTCCTTAATCACCTTAAATCCCATAAGCTTTTGTCTAGTATGGTTAACATGACATGGTGACGACATAGGGCGTCCGCCACTACGTTAGATTTGCCATCATTGTGCTTTGTGGAAAATGTAAAGGTTTGCAAATAGGCTACCCATTTAGCATGCCTCAAATTTAACTTTCTTTGCCCATGCAAGTACTTTGAGGATTCGCGATCTGAATAGAGCACAAAGTGTTGCGGCCTCAAGTAATGTTCCCATTGAGTCAAAGCCCTTACGATAGCATATAATTCCTTATCAGAAGTGGAATAGTTGAGCCGCGCACCGTTTAGCTTTACACTAAAGAATGCAAGAGGCCATTTATCTTGGATTAAGCGAACCAATACAGACTTCGTTCGCATCGCACTCTACTTCAAAGAGTTTTTCAAAGTTTAGTATGGCTAGAACCGGTGCCTAAACAAACTGTACCTTTAAGGTTTCAATGACCTTTTGAGCTTCGGGAAACCACTTAAACTCACACTTTTTGTGAGTTCGGTGATGGGAACCACAATGGTGCTAAAGTCCCGAATAAATCGATGGTAGAAAGAAGCTAATCCATATAAGCTCCTTACGTCGCTCACATTTTTGGGCGTGAGCCAACTTCGAATTGCTTCTACCTTGGAAGGGTCCCCGTGAATGCCCTCTGAGGACACTATGAACCCTAGAAATGGGACACTAGTGATCATGAAGGCACACTTCTCTAATTTACCATACAATTTCACTTCCCTTAACCTTTTGGATACGACTTCTAAATGTGCCAAGTGGGACTCCTTGTTCCAACTATAAATCAAGGCATGTAAGGTTTTGATCATTTTGTTCCAGGAGGAACAACCTCTCATCATATTGCAGCAGGAACATTGGGCATATTAACAGGCCTGAAAAGATGAAGATGCAAGGGGTAAAGAGACAGTCTTTCGAACAACCAAGATGACATAAGGATTCTAGCTCAGCACTCTCTTAGAGCAGATGGAGATTCTCAAACGGTTTTAGCTTAGCCCAAAGCAATTTATAAATGTATATGGTGGGTGGCTTAAGAGAATTACTTAACTAAGGGAATAGAGTGTCATCTAAATAGACTACGACAAACTTTCCCAAGAACGATCGTAAGACCTCGTGCATAAGTCTCATAAAGGAGCTCGGGGCATTACATAATGAGAACGGCGTCACAATCCATTCGTACAATACGTACTTTGTTTTGAAGGTCGTGTTCCATTCGTCACCCTCTCGGATTCTCATTTGGTGATAGCCGCTTCTCAAATCGATTTTGGAGAACCATTTGGCGTCGTTCAATTCATCTAATAAGAGGTCATCCAACCTTGGCATGTGAAATCGATATTTTATGGTAATGTTGTTGACCGCTCGACTATCGATGCACATACGTCAAGTTCCATCCTTCTTTGGTACCAACAATGCGGGTACCGCACATGGGCTAAAACTTTCTCGGACAAAGCCCTTATCTAACAAGTCTTGGACTTGCCTTTGTAGTTCCTTGGCTTCCTCCGGATTACACATATAGTCTGGTCGGTTAAGCAAAGAAGTTCCCGAAATGAAGTCGATGACATGCTCAATGCCCCTGATGGGTGGAAGGCACGAGAATACGTGCTCAATTTTGTTTATGAGGGCCTTTGACTCAGGGTCCTCAACCTTTTCTCCCAAAAGGCTCTTCTTAGCCTTTTTCTTCAAAGCATGGAATGGATTCCCCTTATTTAATTCCTCTTTAATCTCTCGCGCTTCAAGTGGTTGGATCCCGGATTCCGTCCGAGGCTTGGTGTCTTGTCCCTTTGTTGTTTTTTTAAACTCACTAGGCGATAGTGGCACCAATCAGATTTTATGACCATCCATTTGAAAAGAATAAGTGTTCTTTTCTCCATCGTGTCGTACTTTCCGGCCGAATTTCCAAGGGTGGCCTAACAAAATATGGCAAGTGTCCATGGGCAGGACATCACACCATAATTCATCCTCATATTTTCCAATTCGAAAGCCAATGAGGGTTTGAGTTATGACCTTTAGTTCTCCGTCTTTCTTTACCCATTGAAGATCATATGGCTTAGGGTGGTTGCGAGTGGGCAAATCGAGTTTGTCCACCATTTCTTGGGAGGCTAAGTTGGAACTACTTCCTCCATCAATAATCAACTTACACACCTTGTCTTTCACCTTGGACCGTGTGTAGAATAGTTGATTCCTTTGTGATTCCTTAGGTGTTTCGCATGGAACCTCCAACTCATGTTGGAGTTCCAAGCCTTCATGCTTTGGGTTGTTTGGTATAAGCCCGTATTTGGTGTGGTTCCTCATGGTATGCCCAACAAGTTCCTTCTCAAGGCTTGCATATGTTCCGCAACTAACTCGGACATAACCCTCCTAAGTTCCTCATTTAGATTGTCCATAGCGTTGTTACGTGGGACGGGAATGCTTGGCTCTGATACCAATCTTATGTAAGTACGGAGGGCTTTGAGTTGGTAAGTGGTTCAGTTCTTAGTGAATTTCGGGTTGACCCATAAATAGACGAGGAATATGGGGTGTTTGGAGACAGTTCCGAGTATATGTAGAAGGAGTCGGGACAAGATGCTTTGGGTGGTGGTTATGGGTGATGTAAGGGATATTGTGGTGGTGAGGCTCTGGTGTTTTAGTGACGGTAAAGGCTCAGAAGTTGCCCGAGACAGTGAGGGTATGCAAGAAGGGAGTATCGATGAGGCGTTGATATGTTTGGTGGCGTATGCGTGGGGTTATGGTTGGATTCAGATGGAGGTATTTTGAGAGGATGGTAATGAGGTGTGGTAGGAGATAATAGAGTGGATAAAAAAGTAATTGGAACAAGGAATGTATACAGATTGTTGGAAGAAGTCCGAGACACAAACCAAGTCTCAATTTGGTCGATATGTGGTTCTTGTATGGTAACATGAGGAGTTAATTGCTCGTGTGGTCTCCAAGGATGTTATGGTCAGTTGCACAAGGACTACGTTAAGGTTTGCTGACCGTGAGGCTCAATACTAACCAAGTAAGGGTGACCGAAACCTTATAAAAGATAGGTGGTTATCCCGGAGAACCAAGCGACCCTTCCGGAGGATCAACTAAGAAGTTCAATCCCGGATTGAAAGACTTAGCAAAATGAGTAAACACTCAAATTTTATATCAAACAACTCTGCCATTTTACAACACACAAAGTCCCTATTTATCGTACTACATGGATTATTCTAGAAAGTAACTAAGAAATGTCGGCCAAGGTGGGAACGCACGGTGTGAATGGTCCAAACCGTGTGGCAAACCACGGCCAACCTTTGAACTCCCCAAGTCACCCTTTTATTACTTCTATGTGGATAAATTCATGAACTTATAAAAATCATGAATCATCACTTTGGGAGCCGTGTGAAGCTTCTGTGATTTAGAAGGTCCTTAGCCACCTCTTCTCCTAGCCTAGTCATCCTTCGTTATTACAAGGTTCCTTAATTGTGTCCTAACAAGAACTAATAATTCCCTAGAAATTACGATAAGCTAAAAGAAAGTTGCAAGGTCTCAGCCAGGACCACATGAAAGTCGACAAAGCTTATAGAATCCTTGAGTCTTCAGGTTTTGTTCTCGACCCCGCTCCATATTCCATCCCAAGCTAGACATGTTACCATCAGATGATTGGCAATGTTGGGCATCCCGAGCAAACCGCCTCTCGATTCTTGTTGTAAGCTTAAGGTAATTGTCTTACTTACATCACACTAAGTTGCGGGTTGTTCAATATATAATAGTACAGGGTGTAACATCCTTCCCTCCTTAAGAACATTCATGCTCGAATGTTTGGGGCTGGTAGCTCAAAATTCCAACTCTCAGACTTTTATAAAAACTTCAGCAGGGTTTCTTTTATAAATAGGACTATCTAGACATGTCATGTACCCAGAAAGCACAGTTGTTGCCTTACAATGTCCCATGATGCAATACATTTCATAATGTTGGCCTCACTTGACCGTATCCTTATCCATAAAGACATATAGTAAACTATTACACACTCCCCGATTAACCTTTATATCTGGATAGCATCCTCGTCCTTTTATCGCCATTATCTCCTCTATGTGGTATGTAAGATGGTTCAATTGGTAGTAAGCGTCGGTAGAAAGGATGTTCTCGCAGGATTAATGGAAAGGGATGGGGACTATTAGATCACATGTCTTCCTTTGCCTTCTACCTCATCACTTCCACCTTTCTTACTTTGGTCTTTTTTTATCTTTCACGTAATACAATACTTGTCTCCAGGACTGTAACTGTTGGTACTTACTTTATCTTAGAACTCTTCATAGAAGGCTCTTTCCAAACTTGTGCCCTAGCTACGGGTAGGGTCCGAGTAGAGTTTATAATATATTTTCTTAGCACCGAAATGTGGAATGGGTGAGGTCTAACGTTAGGATCACGTTACACCTATAAGTCTCTTGGTTGTGTCATCGAGTTAAGATCCTTCCCCAAGTCTCACCAAGTCTTTATAGGCGCAACCTCTAGGAGTGTTCTATTACCAATTCAAAACCTTTAGTCCTATCGCTACGTAGTTCAATTTCATTAACGCTGGTCTACTTTCCTTTGATCATCCGATAGTAGTCCTATTATTCCATCCACACAGTGATTTAGGTGATACATGATAGCCGTCATTATATGTTGAAGATTGGTGGCCATCTCAAATGTATGTAGAATCTAATATGCAGTTCGTAACATGTTCTTGAGAGTTTACACCACACACTTGGCTTGTGTTTTGCTTGAGGGGACCTAATTCGAATGCTAAAAATCCCTCTTGGAATAATTCTCAATAATGTAGTCGTAACTGAGCATGTTCTTGAAAGGTGATTCTGGTGGAGATACATTAGAGGCGCTCAATCTTCTTATTGTACCACTTTACATAGCTCTCGACCATATGGGTGGCTTCAATTCTCAGGACATAATCTGGCAGTTCAGCCTATCAATAATTACCCAGTTAAAAATAGTTTATGATGTTAAGGAGGAAAATGGTTAGAAACTTTCACTATAGCTATTTTCCTCTTTTCATCAACTTCTTAATATTTTTGGATCAATTCTCCCAGCTTCTGGCGCCCACTCATTGGTGCGTCAATAAGTACTATACTATTGCGACCTTTGCATAGCTCTTTCCCATATTGTTCTGTTAATACCTTTGCTTAACTTCACGATATACCTTAGTAGGTTCTATGTGGGATGGAAGGTTGTGGTAATAAGTCTAAATCGTATCTTGTCTCATAGCTCTTGTACTGGAGGTATACAAATTGTTTTGTTACCTAGGAGGGGTCCCTTTTTTTTTAAGCTCAGAGGCTGCAAATCTTTTATTTTTTTAACTTTTGCCATTAGACATTGTGACAGAATCTCCTACATCTTGTAATACTCTTCTCCTAGATACTCTATAGAAAACCCTACCCAAATGAATATGCGCTCATTAGTACGATTAATCTGCTTTGTGCTTTCCTTCATTATTGGTGGTTACTAGTAACTTCCCATCATAATTTCTTCCTAAATATCACTCATTTACTATTTTTGTGTCTCATTCATGCTTCTTCTGAGATATCTTGGTACAAACTTGTGATCCCAAATGTTACTTCTTATTCCAACCTATGCCATTATTACTGGGTAGGTAGGGGTCATTACTTCATCCCTTTGTTAGGTACATATAGAATTTCGAAGGGTTCGACGTTGCAAGATGTTTTCCTATTGTCCAATCCTGGTTGTCGTTCTTGGATTAACATTCCTTCCTTCGTCTCTTGGCCTAGTCCCTTCACTCGGAGCACTTTGGTAAAAGGTTCAGTCAACCTTGTTAAACTTTATGTTCATTACATTGTCTATCCCGTGGAACTGCTAGTCAACCCAACATGATTAAGGCTCACCTTTATTCATTCATTCCCATCTCTGACCCATCGTTCTTACTTCTTAACTCACCCTCTTAATATTATTTTTGTACCGTTCGACTCATCGATCGCCCTATCACTTCCTTCTGTGCTCACATTTGAGATTTACTCGCCATTACCTTTATTTACCTATTTCAGTTATTGTGATGGCATTTGCGATGGGATTAACATTTTGTATATTTGGGTCCAATGCATAGCTTGGTCCACTCTTATGGTTCAATTGAGTCTCCTTACTTTAGTCTTACTAGTTCTCTTATTACTGACCGCCCAATCATCTTACCTTCATATTTCCGGTTTTGAATTTACTTGAGAGAGGGGAGTTTCTTGCCTTATTTCACTCTTTAAACTGCCATTTCTAGACGTCGAAAGTCTTACCCTATGGCTGAAAAGTTCTAGGTATCTCTCCTTTGATGTTCCCCTTATAAAATTTCAAGGTAATTACATGATTACGGGCTTCAACATAGTTTCATTTATTTGTATTTTTCTTGTCGTGGTTCTCTGCTTGTCCACTCTTCCGCGAAGTATCTTTCAGTCTCAATGCCTTGTCCTAGCATTCCACTTGTGGATCTAAGTATTTACTTATTGCTTAAGGCTATTCCTTGATTGATTCGTGGTCCTTATCAATGACTGCCTTTATCAAACTATCATTGCCCATAGGTGCTTAAAATTTCTTCACACTATACAATGGAACCGAAGACCTTCTCCCTCCAATATTTAAATCTGACACTCTCTTACTACCACTAACGCGCGTACTTCCCAATGGCGGACAATTATAACTTTGTCCAAACATACAGGAACACTCGTCTTGTCTCCTACAATTATAAATGGTTCAGTTCTTGCAGATGAGTTGTAGTTATTATGTTGGGAATATCACCTTCCGTAATTCCTTTAAACACTTCCTAAACGATTCTTCATATAACGCAATTTTGAAGTCTAGGGTCACTCTTAATTCCTTAGGCCAATTATTATCACATAGATCACATGTTCATAGTGGACCCTCATATTCGAATTAACGTATGTTTCATAAATGAATGAATTCTCATAACCTTTTAAACCTTCCAATGATACTACATATATTCCCTTGTTACATTCTTCTCCTCAACTTGACATTTTCCTCGTGAAGCCTTGACTCTCATACAATCATTGACTGACATAACATCATGGATTCGGGGTTTATCTAATAAAAGCAGTCGTATAACATCCTACACATTCATCCTCTAGGTCGGGTGTCAACTCCAGGTTCTTTCAATCTACGACTTACATTCGTCATTTCAGTCATTGGCTGGACTATAAGTTCCTTTTCTTAATTGATACTCTTATATTCTGGGCTTATTCTTATCGAAATATTTTATCCCATGAATAACATCTCAAAACCAAATTTCCACAATGGGTTCAATTTCCTTAAGTATAAAGTATGTCTATACTAAGTACGCAAGAGGTAGATGCATTAACGATGAAAATCAATAACATACATGTTCCCATTTACTCACCTCCGATAGCATTAGAACTCGAGGCTCCATTCTCGTTCTCGCCTTATTCCCTGTGGGCCAATCTGGTACATCCTCGATTCTTATGCTCTCGATTACCACACAAATAGCAATGTTTTGTTCCCTTGCGGCATGGTCCCATATATATTCAACCACACTGCCTACAACATGGCCTAGATGGCCCTACTTGGTCTGCACCACTCTGACCCTAATGTATCAAAGTTTGTGATCCCTGCCTCGGTCTTATTCGAGAACTCTGATCATACATGATCTATCAAAAACATCTATCATGTTGATCATATATCTGTAACCTTTCCTCGCTCTGTCATCCCCTATCTCAGTAGCCACCCTAGACTTTTTTGCCCTTTCCTCCTTCCTTATTGGGCTAAATCTACTGAATATCGATAGTCCCTGGACAACGAGGTCCCTAGGTTGTGAACTCTCTGACCCTTCCAGGGGTCTACCATTGTCAATAATACCAAGGCGGTGTCGTGTCTGAGAGAGTCAACCAGCTAAGTCAATATTTGAACCACTTTCTTGACATCCTCGTTAGACAGCATTGGTGGAATATCTGATGATTCAGGAGCCTCTCTCAGCTCCCTTGATCATGTCTGAGTTGGTGATATGTGAGAAGGTAACTCAGTTGTGGATTTCTTTGGGGCTGTCCCAATAGAAAACGCATCATCCGAAGAATGCATCGCTGCAACCGTAAACATGATAAGGTCAATAATGGACTACTTATGGCTCGGCTCTATTGCACGATCTAGATGAACAAAGAAAGTAACCATCCTAAATGCCTTGTAGCCTCTTGTTTATAAATGTGGCGCGCTACACATCCATGAAAAAGACTCTACTAGACACGGCTTGTATATATCCCTAGGACTGACCTGCTCTGATACCAAGTTTGTTATATCCCAAACTTGGGGGGTGATCGACACCAGATGCCCTAGGGCCCGAGCAAACAAGTCATCATACATGTAGCATACTTAACAATACATGGGCCTACAAGGCCTCAAACTAGACTATATTTTCGAGTGACATATCAAACTGCACACAGAAGAGGCCCAACAGACATATATAAACATACCAAGGCTGACAAGGCCAACGTAAGTACTATGGATCAACTGAAATGCCGATAAGGCCGTACATGACTTCTATGCACAAGAAAACTATCTACAAGCCTATAAGGAGTACATGAACATCATCAGTTCAGGACAGGGTCCCACCATACCCAAACTATATATATGTACAACAACCATTACCTACCATCTCGCTAGACCGCTTTGGAAGAAAGGAGTGAGATAATCAATAGCTGGATCGGGGCACCTGCAGTAAGAGATTTTCCGAACATCTATCTGTACCTGTGGGCATGAAACACAGTGCCCCAGCAAAGGACATCAGTATGAAAGAATGTACTGAATAGGTAAGATTGAAACTGTAATATGTGCAATGCTAGAAATAAGGTAAGAGAAACATGTGACTGTAAGTGCCTCTGTGGGCGAATAAGATGCATACTTTGTTTAAAAACTCATACGTATATATATGTATGTATATGTAGGCCACACATCATGGCAATCTCATTATCATTATACCGCTCTTTGGAGCTATCATCATCATAAACTACCCAACTACAGTGGTGTGTATATATAAGTTCCTGCCTAGCCAACTATAGCATGGCTCGGTGTCATAAAATAGATGTGTATGTATACAATGCATAAAAGGAAAAACAAGAACCTCATGAACCTGATCAGAGTGATACAAGGTCATTACCCTCCAATTATCATTATGGAACTATTACGTATCAGTTGTCGTAGAATCAATAAGAGCTAGAAAATGACATAAAACCATAGGTACTATCAAGTGTAAAAAATATGATCCCGACAAGGGAGAACAAGAGATATGAACTACTTCAATAGGAAGCGAAGGCATTTGTAAACTCAAAACATAAGAGTAGAACTCTATTTGGAGGGACGCTCATTATCGTTTTGGTTATACATGGGTCATGCCAAAAAGAAAGAAGATTTATTCTTAACATACCTTTGTTTTCTGTCCAGTGATAGCTCACATGTCCTCGTACGTTCTACAAATGAGAATCTACACAATAGATATGATTCGAGTCAAGTCTGAGTTAATAATTTAAGATACATTCGTTACGACATTTCATCGAACACCTAATGCACATTGAGCTTCTTATTCTATTAACAATGGCAATTCAAAATCCAAACTCATCTTTAACTTCTTCTAACTCCTTCTTCTCACTTACCAATCCCCCATCAATATTCCAAACTTGAATTCAATCACTAAATAACAACAATAAGAACCATTTCTACATTTTTCTATTCATCTCTTTTTTTAGCTTATGATGTGGTTTCCAATTTTAAATACCAATACTTAGACAAGCACAAAAATACCTTACATAATATATCTAAGTTATTTTTCATGAATTCCAACTTCAAAAAATTATGATTATTGGTTCAAAATAGTCCAACAACAATACAACTACATCTCCTTTCGTAGAAGCTTTAGTTCATAATTCTTCATCCAAATAACTCATCTAATATGAAATTAACCTCAAGTACAATCAAGATGGTGTTATAATAACCTCAAACAGAAGAAACAACTCAAAATCTAAGCTTGGGTTTTCTCTCATCACTCTACTACACCAAAGAAGTGTCATCTCCCATCAAGGCTAGATTTTGGGGTTGTGATATGATGGTTTCCCTTAGTAATCGCCCATGAAACTTTGGAGAAAGTATATGGAGGGTATAGGGGTGTTAGGGGTCATTTTGGGTCAGACTATGAACTAAATGAATAAGCCACCATTTGAACAAGCTAGAATGATCGGCCACCACCTTTGATGCGTGATGGCATCTGCAGCGTATATTCCATATGTTGTTGCAGATCCCAGGGCAGTGATCTGGCCTTGATTCCTTGGATCCTCTGTGCCCCTGTCTGCGAGGCAGACCTTATCGGTGATGCGAAATGCTTAGCACATCATGCTAACTTCGTTGAATTTCATCGAGGGATAGTTCCTCCAATCCCAGTGAACTCCAACTTTCTTAATACCTTCTTAATGTCCGTCTAAGTCATAAATGACCCTAGTAAAGGGTCTCGAGTCACCGAAACTCAAGTTGACTAATTAGGCTCTCAACCACACATGGATGATGGGATGTAACACGAAGTATCTTGATATACTTTCGACATACGCCCAACGCTTGACTTAATCTCACATATGCATCATAACGTGCTTCCAACTTGTATTAACTCATCACGACACACTTGATGTGATGAATATAAGAACATATGGCCTAAGGACTCTAACACTTTAGGGACCCCTACTGATTTAACTCAATCACTTGGTTCATAGTCTTAGGAACAATTTAACCCTTACCTTATGCCCACTAACTTACGCGTTGTTCAATGTACAAAGGTACGAGGTGTAACATCCTTCCCCCCTTAGGAACATTTGTCCTCGAATGTTTGGGGCTGGTATGTCAAAAATCTAACTCTCAAACTTTTATAAAGCTTTAGCAGGGCTTATTTTATCGATATGACTATCTCGACCTATTATGAACTCAGAAAGCACAGTTGTTGCCTTACAATGTCTCATGACGCAATACATGTGACAATGTCGGCCTCACTTGACCGTATCCTTCCCTAAAGACATATAGTAAACTATGACTCACCCCCCGATTAACCTCTATATCAGGATAACATCATCATCCTTTTATCTCTGTTATCTCATGTATGGATGGTCCAATTGGTAGTAAGCGTCGGCAGAAAGGAAGCTCTCATAGGATTATTGGAAAAGGATGGGAACACTTAGATCTAATTTCCTCCTTTGCCTTCCACCTCCTTACTTCCACCTTTCTTACTCTAGTCAGTTCTTACCTTTGTCGTAATACAATATTTGTCTCCTGGAACTCTTCATAGCAGGTTTGCCTCCCAAACACACACGCAAGTATACGCGATCGTACAAGTAATATATTCATTTTAGAAATTAGTTGTCGAAGCTACAGGGACTTGTGATTAACTATTTATTAAATTAAATGATCTTAATTATTTATACAAGAGATGAAATCCAAAGGTTATAATTATAAACTAACTAAAAAAATAATGAGCTTCAACCAAGAAAGAGAAGGTTTTTATATTATCAATGAGATGAATGTTCCAGGGTTAGGTTGGTTCACCAATCCTAATGCACTATCAAACTCTTTCTCCTTAATCTAAATTATCAACGATTGCTAATTAACTAGATTATTAACTCTCGTCATATTTTCTCTAACTCGCACTCGCCTATTCAAAATAGTTCACCACCTATATTCCTATGAAAATTACCTATTCAGAACGCAATTCGTCCAGGGTATTTAATTGAATGTGGTGTCTAGGTATATTTCTATTCTAGCCATAAATCCTAGCCCAACTGTAGGTATCACACACCAACATTGGGGGTGTGTGGCCAACACCCGATGTCCTAAGGCCCGAGCATAGAAATGATGGATCATAAGGACAACATCATTGGATCTGGTCTGACAAAACCTCCAATAAGTAATTGTGTAACAACTTGCAAGAAGAAAAAGATCCAACAAAATCGATATATATACCTACCAAGGTCGACAAGGCCAACATAAGCGTAACAGAGCACATGAAAGGCCGGCAAGGCCATACACGACATCTCTATACAGGACAACTGTGTACAAGCCTCTAAATAGTACATGAACATCATCTGGTTGGTATAGCGCCCTCCTATACTCGTAAATATATATATAATATCATACCGACTAAGACTAGCACCTCCGGAACAAGTGGAGAGCACTCACACCACAGTTGAGCTGAAATCCTACTAAAAATGGGCATCACTCCATCTATGTGAACCTGTGAGCATGAAACGCAGCGCCACAACAAAGGGATATCAGTACGAACAATGTATTGAATATGTAAGTATAACGTAAGGAGTTACAGTAAAGTAAAGAGAGATAAGGAGACAACCTGTAACTCTGAATAACACTGAGGACGTATGATATGCATGTTTTCCTTTTAAAAACATAGTCGTATGTATATATATATATAGGCCACACTATGGGGAAATATCATCATTATATCGCACCCGGCCATAATAGGACTCGGTGTTATCGTACCTTGACATGATAGGACTCTTTGTTATCGTACCCCTCCATGATAGGACTCGATTTTATCGTACCCAACTGCAGTGGTATGCACATATAAGTGTCATACCCGACCGGCTATAGCATGGCTCGGTGTCATAAAATAGATACATATATATATATATATATATATATATATATATATATATATATATATATATATATATATATATATATATATATATATATATATATATATATATATATAATGCATGAAATACCTCAAAGGACCAATAAGAATAGGACGGAATGACACAACGTCGTTAACCCTGCCTATCGTTATGTAACTATGTACAGTAATCATTGCAATCCAACAAGAACTCATAACCCCTCATATAACAAGGAATATCATAAGTGCGAAAAGTACTCCGAAAAGGAACGATAAAGATTATGAGATCACTTTCAAGAGTAAGGAATAAACATGTTGTCAACGATCAAGAATAGATTCTTCTTTTATGGACGTTTCGATATATGTTGTTATTCTTAGGATCATGCCAAAACGAAAGAAAGGGTAAGCCTTACATCCCTTTAATGTTAAACCTCTACTAACAGTGTCGGAATCAGCCTCCTCTACACCTCAATCTCGAACTACTTCTGAATTAACGATAGTACCGCGAGCCGCAGGTGAATCAACAAACGTTTATTTTTCTTTGACCAGCAAAGGATGAGCGTGACCGAAAACCAAGAGTAAAATTTGTCCCGTTGTAAAATTCCCCATTTAAACATATAAGATTTTTGTAACTACAAGTGATGTCTCAAATAACATGCTGCCTAAAAGCATTAACGTTGCAGCAAAAGAGATTTAGTCCCTTTTTCTCTTCTTCTAATTCACTTAAAGGCAAACTAAAATAATCCCTCTTAGTGGACCTTCCAAAAATGTGATATAGTAAGGAAAATAAATGATAAGGTCCAAATTGACACTTTATCACTTTTCCATGTGTCCTTCATACCCATTAGATGTTGTTGACTCAACAATTCAATAATATATCCTTGTTTACTTACTTCCACATGGAAACAAAGTGTCCCCACTCATCACTTACTCTTTAATTATATTTAATTTTTTATTTCCGTACAATTCAACATTTAATCAATTACACACATAATTAATTTCTTTTCTCAATTCATTTAAATATTGTACAAAACATAATTTATCAAATTCATATTTTTCCCACGTAAAAAAGTACAAATATTTATACAGTAAATTTCAAAACAGGACAAGATAACTTTTCTTATGAAAAAACAATTTTTTTTATATATTAAAGAAAATCCTCTTTATAAACTTCCTCATATCATGTATATAATTTAAAGCATATCCAAAAAGTAGTAATATTAATAGCTATAAAAAATCATATTTATCAAACATTTACAAAATAAATGTCACTTAAAGGAAAATACCTTATCAAGGCAATATGTAATGGTTTCGAAATTCATCAAACTTACATGGTCTTACAACTATAACCAAATTTACGATCTTAATTCTTTTCCGCTCATATGGTTTTACTACGACGCATAATAACGCTAAAGTACGGGGTGTTACATCTTTCCTCCTTTAGGAACATTCGACCTTGAATGTTGGTCTGTAACCCCAAGATCTAGCACACAATTTACATATCTAAGGCAAGTCAGATGTGATAAAGACTTTACGATTACTTATCGCTTTGATATTACCCATACGATGCGGAATGATCTCATAACATCGTTCTATAACATGATCTGGAATGTGAAAGAAGGGTAAATTTTCTTAAATGTCATGTATCCTCCCAATTATAAGTGTGGCACACAACACATTCATAAGTGAAACTCTACTAGACTCGGCTTGTTGACTCCCTAGGACAGACCAACTCTTATACCAAGTTTTTCACACCCCAACCTTGGGGGATGTGGCCGGCAACCGGTGCCCTAAGGCTCAAGCGTACCAATCACGGAATATAAGGACAACATCATGGGATCTTGGCCGACAAGTCCTCTAATAAGTAATTAAGTAATAACCTACAAGAAGAAAATGATCCAACAACATCCATATATATACCTACCAAGACCGACAAGGCCAATATAAGCATAATAGACCATATGAAAAGTCGGCAAGGCGATATACGACATCTCTATATAGGACAACTATCTACAAGCCTCTAAATAGTACATAAACATTATCCGATCAGGATTGTGCCCGCTATTCCCGTAAATATATATATAATATCATACCGACTCAGACTAGCACCTCTGGAAGAAGTATAGAGCTCTCACACCACAGTTAAGCTGAAATCCTACTGAAAATGGGCAACACTCTGTCAATCTGAACCTGCGAGCATGAAACATAGTGCCCCCAACAAAGGGACATCAGTATGAATAATGTAAGGAATATGTAAGGCAAGTAAAGTGTAAGGAGGTGCAGTAAAGTAAACAGAGATAAGGAGACAACATGTAACTTTGAATGCCACTAACAGTGTCAAAATCAGCCTCCTCTACACCTCAATCTCGAACAATTTCTGGATTAACGATAGTACCTCGAGCCCCAAGTGAATCAACAAACGTTTATTTTTCTTTGACCAACAACGAATGAGCGTGATAAAAAACCAAGAGTAAAATTTATCCCGTTGCTAAAATTCCCCGCTTTAACATATAAGATTTTGACTCAACAATTCAATAATCCATCCTTGTTTACTTACTTCCACGTGGAAACAAAGTGTCCCCACTCATTACTTACTCTTTAATTTTATTTAATTATGTATTTCCCTACAATTTAATATTTAATTAACTACACACATAAATAATTTCTTAATCTCAATTCACTTAAATATTGTACAAAATATATTTATCAAATTTGTATTTTCCCACCTAAAAAAGTACAAATTTTTGTACTATAAATTTCAAAACGGGAAAAGATAACTTTTCTTATGAAAAAAATAATTTCTATTTATATATTAAAGAAAATATTTTTTATAAACATCCTCATATCATGTATATAATTTAAAGTGTATCCAAAAAGTAGTAATACTAATAACTATAAAAAGAATCATATTTATCAAACATTAACAAAACAAATGTCACTTAAAGGAAAATAACATATCAAGGCAATATGTAATAGTTTCGAAATTCCTCAATCTTACATGGTCTTACAACTATAACCAAATTTATGACTTTAATTCCTTCCCTCTCATATGGTTTTACTACGACGCATCATAACGCTAAGGTACAGAGTGTTATAATAGGAATAATGAGATCACACTCTCTTTAACCCTTCTCTAGTTAACATCTTTCCCAAGCATGTACATTAGATAGTCGATAGAACCTAATTGTTGGCGAAATAATCAAGAAATTATGCACATAATTAAAGAAACAATCAAAATCAATAACTCGTATTAAGATAAAAATGGTCGTCAAACATCAATATTCATGGCTATTCTACAACCCTAGAATGCGGAGTTTATCTCCACATAGCTATGGAGGAAAAACATCAATTCATACAAAAAAACATAAAAAATTGTAGTAAAGAGAAGAAAAGGTAGAACTCAATAACTCTGGCCTCCACGACGGCTCCAAGCTCTCTCTAGGTCAAAGATTCTAAACTCACGATTATAAGTTATCTCAAAAGTTGTGTAAAAATCATGAAAAATATGTATTAATAGAGACCAAAAGGTCTGCGCTTTTAAAAAACAAATTCAACTCGGACAGGAAAAAATAGTGGGCGCGTGCTGCCTGCGTGTGCGCAAGACCAAAATAGATTCAGAGAGCAGTTTTCCATGCGATACCAGTTTGTCGCATGGGATCGCACGTCGTCTGCTGCCAGTTCCGTTCTTTTGCTTCTTCAATTCATATTTCAATTGAAAACTTTTCTTTTACTGTTACTTTAGTACATCAATCATTACGATAACGATGATCTTGTCTCTTCCTTGCCCCCCTTCCTTTCTTTTATTTTCTTTTTCTTTTTGTTTTCACTTTTTATTCAATTTTGCTCCAAATCTCTTTAATTTCACACCACTTTATTGTTATATAATAAAATATAATATTAAGCACAAAACAATTAATAGTACTCAAAAGACAATTAATAGTATTAAAATATGAGGCAAACAATGACTAAATATATGCATTTTTTACCGAACATCATCACCCCACACTTAAACTCTTGCTCGTCCTCGAGTAAGAACTAAACCACTCTCAATAATTCAGGACTAGGAACACCATCACTTTGGGTGATACCAAAAATTAGGCCTTATAGCCATTCAACTCATCAAATATACACTTTCTGATCATCATGCAAGATATACAACTCAACAAACAAGAAGCAAATCTCTAACCTCCTAACCTCAGAGATGGACTGTAACTCATCAAATTTAAGCTCGCTCGCCTACTCTGTCAAAAATCTAATAACATCACCTATCTATCATGAAACAAATGCCCTCATAAGAAGAAATAGTCCACACACTCAAATCGAAGAATTGAATATAATTTAAGGACTTAGCATCAAAGAACAAATCTCACACTCACAAAAGAATTCACATGTATGCACAAAGAATCACATGCTTGCCCATTATGTACATCTCCAATAATTAAGTATGCTCAAATAGAATCAAATAGGACTTTAACAGGTTGTAGTGTTGGCTAGGGGACGGGTATGAAAACTATATAATAGTGACGTACACTTCCCTAAGCACTTTGCACTTTTAGACTTCATCACCCATTATTTTCTACTCTTCACTTTCTCTCATATCAAGAACGTTTCAATAATTTTTTTCAAGCAATTGTTTTCTTTTATGTTCATGTCACATTCTTTTTTAAGAGGGTATTTTCATCACTTTGCAACTACCATTGGTCATCATTTTTCACTTGACTATCCCTTTCTTTAGATTTCGTAATTGTAATACAGTCTAAACTACACTACTCAAGGAAGTAGGGTGCAAAAATCAGGGATTCAAACAAAAGGATAAAGTCAAAAATACGGCTACCAAACAAAAGGCTACATGCTCAAAGGGCTAACTAGTGATAACAATTTCTGAAAAGGCTAAAATTCACAAGACATATCAAAGAAAGTCTATTGTCATCTACTAAATAGAGCAACACTTTATATTTCACTTCAATAACATACAGGCCAAGTTCTAGACTAAGATGCAAAATATGGAATATACAAGAAATTCTCACCTCACATGATACACGTATCAATTAAGATGTACCAATTATACTCTAAAACAGATAGGGTCATGACAAACTACAAAATAAGAATAAGTTACATATGGAGTCACAACCTTGAGCTTAGGTGTTTATAAGTCTACTATTCAATTCATTACTCAAGTGCTCATAGTAAAGTACTACTCAAGCTCATGCCTAAATATGCTAGTAACTTTTTTTGGCAAAACCACCAAAAAGGTGGATATTTATCCAATCAAAATATTTACAGAAGAAGAATAAGAATATTTACAGAGGAAAATTGCAGAAAAGATACCTATCTAAAAAGCAGTTGAATAAGAACTAGCTATAGTTCTACATTAACATAATATCAACTTTCATCAGTTAAAAATCCAGGAGCCTTGATTTTTATCCATCATTCACACCTTCAAGTCTCGCATGTAGAATGGGTCAAATCTCTTGAAGTTCTCTTCAGGCTATCATGGATATAGTCGATTCCACTTGTATTATTTGTTAACATATGCACTCAGCTAGTATAGCTTCTAATACATCACCCAATAGTTGCAACATTATAGAATTTATCTTTCTGTTTGCTCCAAATAACTGTATATACCTTGTAAAGTTCCCAACAAAAAATAATATTTTTTTTCAGAAGAATTAACCATAGTTAATAGCACACACTAAAAATAATGATATTTCCAGTTTTAGTCCCTCCATTGTATGCTTCTTGTCTTCATAGATTGTTATTTATGACTATTGGAAGATTGTTGTGTTATAGTTCTTATTATGAGATTTGGAATTTGACTCTTATCCATGTTGATCAATTTCCTTTCATTAGATGGTATATCATGAAATTGTGCATATTGAATTGTACCTGCAAAATCAAAAATCAAGTTAGTGAAATAATCTGCTACACAGTTCCCTTCTCTCAACACATGATGCACTATCACTTCTTTGTTATTCATCCAACACTAAATACTTCTGACTATTAAACCAATACTCCAAGGCACCTGTGCGCGTTGTTTTTTTTAACCCGACGTCTGCACCCGGCCGAATCGCCTGTTTGTTTAAAATTAAAAAGCTTCTAAAGCTTATTTTTGGAGTCGCCACCTAATTTATTTTACGGTGAATTAGGGTACCTAAATTTTAGCACAAATGCTACAAAAATAACTCTGATTTATGGTCTGCGAATTTAATGAGATTCTAGGTAAGGATTCTTTATTATCCTAAAGAGAAGGGGTTAGGCATACTTTAAGATCCGCTAATTTGCGATTATCTAGTCAAACTCATGTTATTTATTATGCCAAAAATGTATGTTTAAAAGGTATGAAGTTCAAGGAAAGGATATTGCAAATAATTGATTTAAAAGATGCATTTTTGTCAAATTGCATGGCTTTATTTATAAAATACATATAAAATAAATTTGTTAGTAAAAGTGTGTATTGCATGACATAACTTATAAAGTATATGTAGGATTGGAAAAAGAGTGCATTTGTGAGACATGACTTATAAGATGCATGTAGAATAAAAGTGCATGCACTTGTATAGCATCGTTTACAAGATGCATGTGAATTGGTTTTGATGAAAAACACGTGTTTGCATGTAAAATTGATTTTGATGAAAAGTATACATTATACACATAAAGTATGCATTTTGTATATATGTGAAGTTAATTTTGGAAAAGGCAAGCATTTATTTTTAGAATACCTAAATAAAAAAAAAGAAGAGAAGGATTAGTAGACAGAACGAAAATATAAACACATGAATATTCCCAATATATATATATACAAAATATACAACTTAAATGTACATAGGAATGCATACTCATGTCCGTATATTTTATATATCCTTAAGACATATCATTTTTCAGATTTGGCACGTTAAAGTAGCCGAAGAAAGAGCATGTGCTAACACATCCGGTTCCACATTCAAACAGGAATAAAATAGGCAAGGAAGACCAATGTATAAGTTATGTAAACATACATGATAAATTCAGTTGAACCCATCCTAATCTCAAAGAAACGTGACATTCATAAACTTAAACCAAACACACATACTATTATATAAATATGGATAACACTCTTTCCAAGTATGCACATATTAATCTAGAATATAACATGTAAATATCGTCATTTAAATTAATTAAAGTATGCTATCAATGTTTGATTTAATAGGCAGCAACCAAGCTAACAACATACAATAATTTGAATATCAATAATCTGCTAAGTGTCCTAAGAGTATTTAATCAAGCCATAGTTCCTTCCAAACACGTATTAATATTACATTATCCGTATTGCACTTAATAATGAACCCAAGATATCTTACTAGAACAAATAATAGTAATTAGTTAACCAAAACACCGAAGTAATATCATCTATCACATATTAACTCCAAATCAGAAATACCCCAACGACATATATACAATTATGCAAACAAAGCATTGTATTATCATATTAATTAATAAAGACTACACTACTTAGCAAAATATCATACTAAATCACGCACAAAACACACAATCAACTAGGCTTAAAGAAATATAGAAGAATTGAAATGAGTCTAACCTTTTTCGGGTAGCGAACCGAGGCGTTGTTTTGAATAGTCGAATCCGCTCGAAAATGTTTAAAATTTTGATTTTTTTTGGATTTACCAAATTCTGATTTTTTCAACCCACTGAAAACCCGAACCGACCCGATACTGACCCGATCCGACCCGGCAATGACACGACCCGGCCCGGAATAAAATCAGCCCCAAATTGAGCAAAAAATGTGAGGAACGAAGTGGAATTTTCAGATTGCAAAATTAAAGACTAAAAGTAGTATTTTCGGATTCGGAAATCTAATAACAAAAGGGGGTATTTTCGGATTGGAATTAAGAAAACAAGAGAGATAATTTGTAACCAAAATTAAGAACAAACAAACTTGAATTTATAATCTTCAAACCCAAATTGAAAATATGATTTTTTTACCCGGTTTCGACCCCACCCGACCCGGAACCCAAAAAATAGTGAAAAATAGAAAAATTTCAGATTCTTCAACACTAAAACCCAATAATTTCGACCTATATTTTCAAAATCTTTAAGGTGATGAACACATGTGAAAAAGAACAAATACCCTTAAGAAGATTTTGGATTTTTGAAATCCAGACTTCTCAATAGTGAAGAACAACACCAAAAAAACACAATACAACCTTTAAGAAGATTTCGGATTTTTAAAACTTAAACCTAAATTTCGAACCTAAAATCGACCAACCCCCCCCACCCAAAACAGTGAACAAAGGGGGGGGGGGAGGTTTATAGATACCCACCCCAACGTTGACCCCCCATACCCCTTACAAAAAATGAACTCGAATTTCAAACAAAAAGCGGGGCAAAATCTGATTTTTTGGGTATGGGTTGGTGAGATGATGGGGTAGGTTGGCGGTGTCAGGGGTATGGGGGTGGCGGTGGTTTAGGTCGGCGTGGGGGTAGAGGTATGGGGGTGTGTGACGGGTTCGGCGACCTTGGGGCCGCAAGGTTTTTTTTTTTTTAGGGTTTTAGGGGGAATAAAGGTTGAAGTGGTATTGAGCTCGGGTTTGGCTGGGCCGACGGGGGTTTCGGTTGGGTCTGGTCGGGTTTGGCCGACTGGGCCCTATTTTTTAGAATTGGGTTTGTTTGAGGGTTAGAGATAAAAATGAGTATTGAGTTTAAAATATAAAAAGGGGTTTAATAAAAATGCTTTGAATAAATATAAATTATTTAAAATAAGATATAATGATGTGATAATAATAAAAACAATATTTGTGAGATGCTTAATGCTTATTTAAAATAAAAATGTGGTGTCATTTTGCGGAAAATAGAAATACATAAAATATTACGGTAAAAATTATGATTAGGATATTAAAAGAAAAATGATAGTCAAAATGTGAATAATAATAATAATAATAAATAATGATATTGAAAATAGATATATATTAAAAATGCGAATAATAATAATATATATATTAAAATTATTTTTGAGGGATCAAAATATTTAAAATTACAAATAAATATCGAAAAAGAGCGGACAAAATTGGGTGTCAACAGATGCCCCTCTTTGGCCGGAAGCGATGAAAGAGTTTTCGGACAAAGAAGTTGACTGAGTAACCAATTTTTTCCTGATCATCGGGACTCAAAGAAAGATTAGGGATGCATGGATAGAAATAGAATCATGAGGGGGAGAGAAGTTGCAAAAGATGGTGCAGATTCGAGAAATATTGCCCCAGTGTCGGGTTATGATGACACTGGTTGCAAGTGTGGAAACATATTGGGAATGAGCGGAACGACACTCAAAGTAGGCCGCTGACCAAATTACTTCGGTTCGTCTTCAGAAATAGTTCCACGTTGTGCTAAATTCTCTCGCCGATTCAAACCCCTGCGGATTAGAGCTAAGATAAAAATTAGTGTATAACTGTTGCATACAATGGGTATATGAGAATACTACTTTGTAAGTTGAAATGTGGTCGTTTCCTAGACGTTGTGCAGATGATGTCGTTGGTGAGCACCTGATTGAAATTAAAATACCCGCATTAGGAGGTGGGCGCCTGATTAAACTAAAATATCTGCATTAGAAGGTGGGCGCCTGATTGAAAAATAAAATACCCGCATTAGGAGGTGGCCGCCTGATTTAAATTAAAATATCCGCATTAGGAGGTGGCCGCCTGATTTAAATTAAAATACTCGCATTAGGAGGTGGGCGCCTAATTTAAATTACAGTACCCGCCTTAGGAGGTGGGCACCTGATTTAAAATAAAATACCCGCATTAGGAGGTGGGCACCTGATTTAAAATAAATTACCTGCATTAGGAGGTTGGCGCCTGATTTAATTTAAAATACCCGCATTAGGAGGTGGGCGCCTGATTTAAATTAAAATACCTGCATTAGGAGCTGGACGCCTGATTTAAATTAAAATACCTGCATTAGGAGGTGGGTGCCTGATTTACGTCTTTGTATTGACGTCATGCAAAGTGTGACCCTAAGGTCGAACTGCTATGTCATCAATCTAGATGAGAAGTTAATGCATGGACATAGGCGATACAAAAGTTGAGTAGATGAGAATGCGACCCTGTAAGTTGAAATACTGTTCTTCGCATGGACATAACGCGGTTGGGACCCTGTAGGTCAACATGACGTCTTTGTACAATCACAAAACAAGAAATTGATCCTTGTGGTGAGCTGCGATTCGGAGGTCCTTTGCTAATTTGAACATAAATGTTGCGGCTTCCCTACTTCTTTCAACCTGAAGAACCTGTACTTAAAGAAAATTTGTGAGTTTGGGGAGGGGCAGTTGATTCGCGTTGACTTTGTAGCTTTGGCCATTGATACTCGCGCGTCCAATTGGCTTGGACCTATAACCCCGGTCTAGTTTCCAGTCTTGGCTAGACGTTAATCAAAATATTTAAAAATAATTTGTTTATAATAAAGTATGCATATCAAATAAGAATTTATGTCGAACTCTAATGAAAATATTTGTCGAAAACAATTTTGCTTATAAGAATACATGCATATTAATAAGAATCACTGTCGAACTCTCGAATAGTGACATGCAGTGAAACAGAGAAAACGTCTTATCCAAAGTTCTTCTTTTGACTGAAGACTTAGTCGGCCAACACTTTCCATATCTATCGGCGTCTTCTTGCAGTGAACCCTTAAAATTTGCCCCAACTTCTAATATGTGAGGATGTTAAACTTTCAACTGGACCAAGCCGAGTCTTGTGTGGGTTGCTTGCTTGTTCTATCAAGGTGATCGGACGGATGTACTTTGTTACATGCAAGATGAGGCGGGAAATTTTTTTAGTGGTGTGACCGAAGCCGATATAGGCCGCCTACGTATCCCAACAAGGGAATCGGGTTATAACGTAGTTCATTACAGGAAAAAGGGGATTGTAAGGATTTTTCTAAATATGGGACCGAAGCCGATGTGGGCTGCCTACGTATCCCGCCAAGGGAATCAGGTCATAACGTAGTTCATGTTACAAGTAAAAAATGAGATTTTGGGGAAATTTGTGCTCTAAAGAAACGAAACCCGACATGGGTTCTTTGCGTATCCCGCCAAGGGAGCACAACTTTTACAACATAGAAAATGCATTACATAGAAAAATACTAAATGTAGTATCTTTTCATCGCATCTGCGTTGATAGTTTTTGGCCATACTTCACCATCCATTTCAGCTAGGATTAATGCTCCTCCAGTTAGCGCGGGGTGAACCATATAAGGCCCTTGCCAGTTAGGTGCGAATTTTCCTTTAGCTTTATTTTTTTGCGGGAATATACGTTTTAACACCAATTTCCCCGGTTTGAAAGTCCTTGGTTTTACTTTCTTGTTGAAAGCTTTGGCCATTCTATTTTGATAAAGTTGCCCATGATAAACTGTGTTCATTCATTTTTCATCAAATCAACATCAATTTCTCATACCGATGTTGTATCCACTTTGCTTCGCTCAACTCGGCTTCTCGGATAATTCTCAAATATGGTATTTCCATTTCTATTGGTAACACAGCTTCTGTTCCATAGACCAAAAGATATGGCATTGCCCCAGTAGAAGTCCTGATTATAGTGCGATAGCCCAAAAGTACAGAGGGCAAATGCTCATGCCATTTCTTGTAATTATCAATTATCTTTCGCAGTATTCTTTTGATGTTCTTGTTGGCTGCTTCGACTGCTCCGTTCATCTGAGGTTGGTATGGAGTGAAATTACAGTGGGTGATCTTAAACTTTTCACACACCTCATGTATCATATTACTGTTGAGATTGTCTCCGTTATATATTACGATCGACTAAGGGATTCCAAATTGGCAAATGATGTTATTGCGGAAAAAATCAACTACAATTTTCTTTGTCACTGACTTGTGTGACGATGCCTCTACCCACTTTGTGAAATAGTCAATTGCCGCTAGAATGAATCTATGTCCATTTGATGCGGCAGGTTCAATAGGACCAATGCCATCCATGCCCCAAGCTGCGAATGGACAAGGAGAACTCATCACATTGAGTTCGTTAGGAGGTACCATGATTAAATCGCCATGAATCTGACACTGATGGCATTTTTGCACAAAACGAATGCAATCTGTTTCCCTGGTCATCCAAAAATACCCTGCTCACAGAATCTTCTTTGCTAAAGTGAAACTATCCATGTGAGGCCCGTATGTGCCTCCGTGTATCTCTTCAACTAACCTGATTGCCTCTTGGGCATCAACACATCTTAACAAACCTAGATCCGGAGTCCTCCGATAAAGGATTTCTCTATTTAGGAAGAAATGGTTTGCTAACCTCCGAAGTGTCTTCTTTTGTGTGCTGGTTATGCCTTCTGAATATTCGCTTGCCTTGAGATACCTCTTAATGTCGTGGTACTAGGGCTTTCCATCCAGCTCTTCATCTATGTGGAAACAATAGGTCGGCTGATCCAACAAGTTCACCTTGATGGGATCAATGTAATTATTATCCGGATATTGAATCATGGAGGACAGAGTCACCAGAGCATCAGCAAATTCATTTTGAGTTCGTGGGATATGCTTGAATTCTATCTCGCTGAACCTTTTGCACAATTCTTTCACGCAATGAAGGTAAGGAAGTATCTTCATGTTCTTGGTGGCCCATTCTCCTTGTACTTGATGAATCAATAACTCTGAATCGCCGATAACCAATAATTCTTGTATGTTCATATCAACGGTCATTCTAAGTCTGAGTATACAAGCTTCATATTCTGCAATATTGATGGTGTATAGGAATCTGAGCTTTACCGAGATTGGATAGTGCTGATCCAATTCTAAAATCAAGACTGGACTGATACCAACTCCTTTAAAGTTTGCAGCTCCGTTGAAGAACATTCTCCAACCCAGGTACTCTTCTGAGATATCTTCTCCAACAAACAATACCTCCTCGTCCGAAAAATAAGTCCGGAGAGGAATATATTCTTCATCTATGGGGTTTTCTGCAATATGGTTAGCTAGCGCTTGTCCTTTGATGGTCTTTTGGGTAACATATATGATATCGAACTCACTTAGCAAGATTTTCCATTTTGCTAGCTTCCTAGTAGGCATGGGCTTCTGAAAGATGTATTTGAGTGGGTCCATTCTTGAGATGAGATAAGTGGTATATGCAGACAGATAATGTCTAAACCTTTGTGCAATCCATGTCAATGCACAACAAGTGCATTCCAGCAAAGTATACCGAGCTTTATAAGGTGTGAACTTCTTGCTCAAGTAGTATATAGCTTGCTCCTTCTTTCCTGTTTTATCGTGTTGTCCCAAGACGCATCCAAATGCGTTTTCTAACACAGACAGATATAACAGCAAAGGCCTTCCGGGTTCTGGAGGCACCAAAACATGTGGATTAGACAAGTACTCTTTGATTCTATCCAAAGCTTGCTAGCAATCCGCTGTCCACTTGGTAGCAGCGTCTTTCTTCAGTAGTTTGAATATTGGCTCACATATCACTGCTGATTGTGCTATGAACCTGCTGATGTAGTTGAGGCGACCAAGGAAACTCATCACGTCCTTTCGACTCTTTGGAGGAGGCAAGTCTTGAATATCTTTTACCTTCGAGGGGTCCAATTCAATACCCCTTGTACTCACGATGAAACCTAACAGCTTTCCATCAGGGACACCAAATGCACACTTTGCAGAATTTAACTTTAGATTGTACCGCCTCAGCTGGTCAAAGAACTTCTTCAAATATGTCAAGTGATCTGAAGCCCTTCGTGACTTGATAATAACGTCATCTACGTAGACCTCGATTTCTTTGTGGATCATATCATGGAAAATGGTAGTCATGGCTCTCATATAGGTGGCACCTGCGTTCTTGAGTCCGAACGGCATTACCCGGTAATAGTATACTCCCCAAGGTGTAGTGAATGCTATCTTTTCTGCGTCTTCCTCATCCATCAAGATTTGGTGGTAACTAGCAAAGCAATCAACAAATGACTGTAATTCATGTTTCGCACAGTTATCAATGAGTATGTGAATATTTGGGAGAGGGAAATCATCCTTCGGGCTAGCCTTGTTGAGATCCCGATAATCCACGCATACCCGTATTTTTCCATCTTTCTTTGGCACAGGTACGATGTTGGCTAACCAAGTGGGGTATCTTGTAACTCGAATGACCTTCCCATCGAATTATTTGAAAACTTCTTCCTTGACTTTTAAACTCAAATCAGACTTGATTTTCCTTGGTTTTTGTTTCACCGGAGGGCATGATGGATCAATAGGCAATCTATGCGGAACAATATATGTTATCGGACCTGGCATATTGTCGTAAGACCAAGCAAACACATCGATATATTGCCTCAAAAGATCCGTCAGTTCTTTCTTTTGTGAGGTGCTCAGATGGACGCTGATTCTTGTTTCCTTCACATACTTGCATCTCCCAAATTTACTGCCTCTGTTTCATCTAAATTTGACTTTGGCTTATTCTCAAAATGCTCCAATTCTTCTATCGATTCTTCTAGCTGTGAGTCTTCCTCATATTCTTCGAAGTCATGTTCGTTGTTTGGATTTTGTTTGCTTGTTTCATTACATGCCACATTCACATTATTGACAGATTTATTAGTTTGCATGCTGAAAGAGAAAAGAAAATTATTAAACAAAATAAATTTTCAAATAGCAAAAGCAATGTGGATTTGTCATTTAAGCTTTCAAAATGTGGAGGCAAAACACATTAATGTGCATACATGCGATTTATGCCTCAATCTGAATCGCATTGTTTCATAAAGTACTAATATAATTTCTACCAAGCTTCCCGGAGAGACAGGGTCGGGGCACAAGTCCAATTTTTCAAAACATCTCCCTGTTCTGCATCCCAAATGGTTGGGTCTTTAGCATAATCATCCAGAATTACATTGCATTCCGCTTCTTCTTTCGCAATGAAAAGACTTTTGAGTCCTTCCACGAGGTTGTCTGAATCGTCTTCCTTTGATTCCTCAGCAGCGTAAGTTTTGACAAATGACTGATTCAGAGGTGGAACAGGCTTTGGCAGGGAGCGTCTGTTTTCCTTCAGAGATTGATTGACAAGACTTCTTCAAGAGTGGGTTCGTATCCGAGACCAAAAGTATCATTTTTACTGAGCAAATAAATCGGCTCTGCAATACCTTCCAAGTTCAATCTGAGGCCTTGACCAGGCTTAAATCCATTTTTCAACATTTCCTGGGCCACCATTTGAGAACCCGGGGTAATTTCAGTTTTTCAGCTTTGAAGACACATGCAATTTCTCTGATATGGAAAACAGACCCATCCAATATATCTTCGCTTTCAACAGCATGGATTTGGCTTTTGGGATATATTGAATTACTTCCTTCTCCGTGTATCACAGCCTCGTGATGATTACACACAAACTTCAAGCTCTGGTGTAGGGTAGAAGAAACTGCACCAGCCATATGGATCCAAGGTCTTCCTATTAGCAGGTTATAGCCAGTAGATATGTCTAACACTTGGAATTCCACGACGAACTCTACGGGTCCTACTTGCAATGTCAAATCCATTTCTTCTATAACGCTCTTTTGGGCTCCATCAAAGCCTTTAACCCTCACATAGCTTTCACGAATCATTCCAATACTAATTCCCAAGGGTCGGAGAGTTTCCACATGACAGATATTGACAGCTGAGCCTCCATCAATCAACACAATAGAAATGAACTTGTTTATGCACTTTACAGTTATGTTTAACACTTTTTGTGCCCCAAGCCTTCAGGTGGCAATTCTTTTTCATGAAAAGAGACTTTATAGGCCTCTAAAATATGTCCGACCAAGGCTGAGAGTTTCTCGCCAGTGGTCTCTCTCGGAACATAAGCTTCTTTGAGTACCTCCAATAAATCACGTCCGTGGGTCGCGAAATTGATCAATAATAATAGCAAAGAAATTTGGGCCGGTGTTTTCTTCAACTGTTCTACAATGGAATATTCCTTGGTTGGCATTTTTATCCAGAACTATTCTACTTCAATTTCTGTTATGACCTTTTCTGGATTGTCTTCCCTTTCTGGCACTCATCGCGCTACTTCTGTAGGGGCATAACATCGGCCAGATCTTGTCATACCAGCGGGGACAACTTCTACAATTTGTTTCTTTTTTCCGTTGCTCCTTTCCCCAGTCGAATAACTCCAAGGAACAGTTTTGGTATCAAAAGACGGTGTTATGATCCGCGATTTCGAAGGAAGTACTTCCACTTCAAACGGTGCCCTCACTTGAACTGTAATTATAGGGGTGATAAAGGCCGATGATTCAACATTTTTCTCTCTCTGGACCGGCACAATAGTCCCTTCCAAATTGTTTTCTTCATCAACAGTAATCATGTTCACATTGACATTGTCATGATTTGACAAAGGGTTATTGTTTACATTAGGGGAATGTCCTTTCAGTTGGATGATTTCTTCTTTGATCAACGCCTCGATCTTTTCTTTAAGGGCAAAGCAACTCCAGTGTCATATCCAGCGATTCCAGAGTGGTATGCACAATGCTTAGTCTCATCGTACGATCTGGGAATAGGATTGGGGATATGTCCTGGGATGGGTTGGAGTATTCCCGCGGTCCTCAATCTTTCGTACAACTGGGCTAGGGGTTCGACTAAAGGTGTATATATTTTGACTGGCCTTCTTCGTAATTTGCGCGGGGTCTGGGAGCATTTGGTGGATGGGCTCATGGCTGAGGTGGATATGTGGGTTGATACAGTGGGGAATTACGATAGGTAGGTGCTTAAGTTGGGCTATATATTGGCTTGTATGGTAGACCGGGTAGGGAGTAGGTGAGTGTTGATAATAAGGGTGAGGGCTTTGGGCGTTTTGGCTATAGTAGGAGGGCTGAAGATTTTGGGTGTTTTGGTTGTTGTAGGGAGGTTGGGATGATGGGCTTTGGTAGGTTGGCATTTGTTTTGGCCTATGTTCATGTACCATCATTACAGGAGACGCTCCGTCCCTCTTCTTCTTGATTGCTCCCCCAAATGAGTCCGACTGAATTGCCTTACTCGTTGCCTGCAATGCTGCCAAGTTTGTGATTCTTCCTGTTTTGATACCCTCTTCTATGAAATCTCTCATCCTTACAACTTCAGTGAAAATCAGTCCTATCAGGCTTATCATTCCTTCATAGTATGTTGCAGTTTTCAAAGATTGCACAAAGAGGGTGGTCATCTCACTTTTCGCCATCGGGGTTGAACCTTTGCTGCTTCCGCCCTCCACTTCATGGCGTATTATCTGAAGGTCTCTGTAGATTTCTTTTCCAACTTTATTAAATAAAATCTATCCAAGACTGTGTCGGTGTTAAACCTAAATATGTCCACAAAATCCTGTGCCATTGCGCCCTAATTATGCCATTTCCGTGGATCTTGGCTTGTGTACCAGTCCAGCGCTTCTCCTGTCAAACTCCTTATGAACAACTTCATTATGATGGCTTGGTATTTACCTACTCTAACCAGCTTGTCACAGTGTGATCTTAAATGAGCGCGAGAATTTCCCTTTCCATCAAATAAGTCAAATTTTGGCACCTTATATCCGACAGGCAACTGAACATCGGGATGCATACAGAGATCTTCCTACTCGAGTCCTTTATGCCCCTTGCTTGTTTGGATGTTCTTGAATGCTTCTTTTAGGCTATGAATTTCTCTCGCCACACTTTCATCAGTACTGATCCTTGTTTGCCTTTCCATCTCTTCATACTGGTCTATTTCCTGAGGAGGTATGTTTGGTATAGTGGAAGTAAAAGGTTGGGTTTTCATCATATATATCGGTGGCACATACTGCTTGTTAGCGATGTGTTCCATCGGTATTTGTTGGGTTGCCTGGTAATTTTGCGTGGGAGAGATATTTTGGACGAGTGGGGTTATTTGGGTAAGTGGAGCTTGAGGTGCATGTGGAGTTGTGAAGGATACTGGGTCATTTTGTAGCATGCTTTGTTGTGGACTGTCTTATGGGTTGATAGGATGTGGATTAGTGTGTTGCGGGTTGACGTATTGCGGATTGGTTTTGCTTAGTAAGGGATTTTAGGGAAGGTTTTGGGGAAATGGCAGTTCAGGAGATGGAAAGGTTTGCGGTGCAGTTGCGCCCGTCCCTTGTTCAGAGAGTGGAGTATTGAGACTGATGGACAGATTGGTAAGATTTCGAAGTCGCTCGATCTCAGTCTTCATGGTTGCCATTTATTGCAACAGTTGGGCGAGGTATTCATCCTGGTCGGTAGTATTTCTCCTTTCCGAAGTCTCTGGTTCACCTCCCGGAGAGCGGAAAATCCCAGGACAGTTTGTTCGGACGCTCCTGAATCAGTCATTTTGCTGGATGATCGTGTCTTTGATCTCGTGAAGTAGGGGTGTTCCGCCAGTTTCAGTCAACACGAATCAACTTTTGGGGAAATAAATCAAGCAAAAATAAACCTTCTTCAAAATGAAGCAAACTAAGTTAGTACAAAGCGAGTAATTATTGCTTTAAATAACATGTACAGAGTGGGAAGTAGTAAACAAGTAGCAATCAGATTGTATGGAAATTAAATGCGCGTCCTAACATGCATGGGGCCTTTCTTATGCCAGAGGTGGGCCTAAACGCCAAATACGCGAGATGATGATAAATTGATCCAAGCCATTAAATTGTGATGCTTTCTGTTGGAAATAAAGGTTGAATTCTACTGTAATAATAATGCATACGATAATAAAGCTGATAACATAAAATATTCCTATGACCAAGTTTAAATCTCGCTCTTGATCACAGAGATGAAGATGAAGCCCTAACACTGCTAGGTCCAGCTCCTGCGTCTTCTAGGTACTGCATTATGTTTTGCATTTGATGCCACATTTGAGGGGTAACGATTGTGTCTCTTAGCCGAAAATTTCTTGCCCAAATTTTTGTGCCAATATCTTCAAAACCTTATTCGCCTTCGGGACTAAGGTCTGTATTACAGTGATCTTCTCGTAGCCACGCATGATATTCTGGAGTACCTTCTGCCTGACTATCTCCAATATCCACTTTGTCAATTCGTTCCATTCACCGAGAATTTGCCTAGCTCTGGGGATAATGAAATTCGGCCCGAATTGGATTTTAGAAACTCTCATATTTGCTCGGAGAGAGATTATTTGCTCTTGGTCAAACTGTCGGAGTACGCGGAGTGGGGCATATGGTTGGAGGCCTTTCAACCCGATAAGCTCAATATAATAAAGCCTTCTGCATTTTATATAGGATTTCTTGGCGCTCAGGAGCAATGGATATTTCCATTGAATCTGATCACTAGTGCGAGATGCCAAAAACTCGTACCAATCATCGGTGCCGACTGGTGACACAAACCGTTTTGTCCTGTCGTAAAAGCTGACAATTTTGCTTGACTCGCTGAAGCATATGTCTACCATATTTAGGCGCTGATAAAAGTGTTCCATCGCCCACATTTGCAGGATAAGGTTGCAGTCTTCGAAGAAGCTTGTTTCACCTCTTTTACATTTCCCTATAGTTTGAAATATCTCCGCTAAAATCATAGGGGTCAAACTGAGTTGTGTGTCATCCACTTCTTCAAAAAGTGTCCGTGCCACGGAACATATGCAAGTACTAATCTTTCCGTCCTCAAGTGGGAATATCAAAGTCCCTAGTAAAGAGACAACAAATGCAATAGGACGTCTAGCCTGCCAATGGTCGGGAGTGCAAAATAATTTATTTTTGAACAGCTTGTAACCATCTCGACAACCGTATCTCTCATAAAGATAATCCAAAGAGACCCAGTTATTTCCAAAGCACCGAAGTTCCTTAGTGTTCTTCATCCCCAAGTAGCAGAGAAATTTCTTTCCGGACTGACCGTGGGGGATAATTTGTCGTCTACCTTGGTAAATTAAATTGGTGAAATAGTTGATCTCTTCCAAAGTAGGAGTCATCTCAAAATCTATGAATTTAAAGACAACCCGATCTGGATCCCAAAAATGAATTAGTGCTTTGACCAAATGCTGATCAGGGGAGATATCGAACAATGAAACGAGGCAACCCAATCTCTTCCTAATTGCCATCTGGTTGCCAAGGTCGAAATTTACCCACCATATTTTCAGCTTACTCGGAATCCCACTCACCATCCTGACTTGCGGCACATATTCCATCTATAATACAAATATACAAAAAATAAATATACATTTTCCAATCTCTGTATGTCATGATTAGGCTTGGATCCATCTATCATTACCACGCTACACATAATATGCTGACTGGTCGTTGGGTTGCGAGACCCATCGACAATTTTGGTGGATTTCTTAATTGCGGAGTCGATGCCAAGGATCGACCCACCTAAGGTGTATGCATGCATGCCTTAAGATAAAGGGTGGTATAGCTCTATCCTAAATTTTCTAAGATTTGGCTGACTAGACTCAAGGTTCCCGAGCGGACTACTCGAGTGATAAGGCTACACGTGGCCACCGAATGTTCCGGACACTCCGCGCATACACCAACTCTCCTAAAATTTGGATAATTTTGAAAGAAATTTTGCGGATGCGCGAAACACACCTCGTGTGTATGTGTGATAGTGTCAATTTTCCAAAGTGGAGGAAATATGAGCAGAATGCCAATTTAAGGAAAGCAGTAAGAGGATGTAGCAATTAAAGCAATTATGCATGCAAAATTTTACAAAGGAAACAAATTAAAGCACTAAATCAAATAAGGAGCAAAAATAAGGCGCAATAATAATTAACCTGGGTTTGCCATGGTTAAGAACCTGAATGTCCCTAGTGGAGTCGACATGCTGTGCGCACCATTATTTTTAACCTGGTGTCTGCAACCTGTTGAATCCCCTGTGTGTTTAAAATTAAAAAGCTTCTAAAGCTT
Source organism: Anisodus acutangulus (assembly GCA_029783415.1). Lineage (NCBI taxonomy): Eukaryota > Viridiplantae > Streptophyta > Magnoliopsida > Solanales > Solanaceae > Anisodus > Anisodus acutangulus. Next base: position 27,788,777 of record CM056507.1, on the reverse strand, counting down.
GTTTTTGGAGTCTCCACCTAATTTATTTTACGGCGAATTAGGGCACCTAAATTTTAGCATAAATGCTAAAAAAAAATAAGTCTGATTTATGGTCTGCGAATTTAATGAGATTCTAGGTAAGGATTCTTTATTATCCTAAAGGGAAGGGGTTAGGCATCCTTTAAGATCCGCTAACTTGCGGTTATCCGATTAAACTCGGGTTATTTATTATGTCGAAAATGTATGTTTAAAAGGTATGAAGTTTAAGGAAAGGATATTGCAAATAATTAATTTAAAAGATGCATTTTTGCCAAATTGCATGGCTTTGTTTATAAAATACATATAAAATGAATTTGTTAGTAAAAGTATGTATTGCATGACATAACTTATAAAGTATATGTAGGATTGAAAACAGAGTGCATTTGTGAGACATGACTTATAAGATGCATGTAGAATAAAAGTGCATGCGTATAGCTTCGTTTACAAGATGCATGTGAATTGATTTTGATGAAAAACATGTGTTTGCATATAAAATTGATTTTGATGAAAAGTATACATTATACACATAAAGTATGCATTTTATATATAAGTGAAGTTCATTTTGGAAAAGGCATGCATTTATTTTTAGAATACATAAAATCATACATTTATAAAGTATTATTTATAAAAAAATATATGTAGAGTTGAGAAGAGTATGCATTTTATATGACATTATTCATAAAAAATAGATGTAAAGTTTATTCGTTTATAAAAATACGTATTTGGCGATTTAATAATAGAAGCAAATTTTTATTTATAATGTGAAGAGATGATTTTATGGAAATCTTTCAATGTCACAAATCGGATAAAACGCAAAACTTTTTTCTTTTTTTAGGATTAAAAAAAGTGAATAAGAGATAGCCAATTTTTTTAAAGAGATTAAAGCATGCATAACGAGCCTAAAAATAGAATAAAATAACTAGCGGCTAAGTTTGGAACATACAAGACGGCCCTAAACAAATAAAGCTAACGATGGGTTCCAAATTCAAATGAGCCTAAGAAATAAACTAACGGGAGTTAAACTATCTTATTCATTCATCTATTCGTGGCCTAATCATTCTAAGCATTCTAATGACAGTGCAGAATTAAATAATTATTACAACCCGAATAATAATGAAAGACAAATTTAGACAATACAAAAAGGCAGCGACTAGGGCGGATGACGATATCATCACACTCTATTTGTTTTGAAGTTACAAGGCCAGAGAATGCAATGAACGCGAATGTGGTTCTTCGTTTTGGACAAAGTCATGATGAGTCTCATAACGACACTCTTCGTTACTCCCGATGTATTTCATGTAAATAAATAAAAAAGGATTAGTTGACAGAATGAAAATATAAACACATGAATATTCCCAATATATATATATACAAAATATACAACTTAAATGTACATAAGACTAAAAGTAGTATTTTCGGATTCGGAAATCTAAGAACAAAAGGGGTATTTTCGGATTGGAATTAATAAAATAAGAGAGATAATTTGAAATCAAAATTAAGAACAAACAAACTTGAATTTATAATCTTCAAACCCAAACTGAAAATCCAATTTGTTTTTACCCGGTTTCGATCTGACACGACCCGGAACCAGAAAAACAATGAAAAAATAGCAAAATTTCAGATTCTTCAACACTAAAACCCAATAATTTCGACCTATATTTTCGGAATCTTTAAGGTGATGAACACACGCTAAAAAGAACAAATACCCTTAAGAAGATTTCGAATTTTGGAAATCCGGACTTCTCAATAGTGAAGAACAACACCAAAAAAATACAATACAACCTAAAATCGACCAAACCCCCCCCCCCACACCCAAAACAGTAAACAAATGGGGGTTTTATAGATACCCACCCCAACGTTCACCCCCATACCCCTTACAAAAAATGAATTCAAATTTCAAACAAAAAGGGGGGCAAAATCTTATTTTTGGGGTATGGGTTGGTGAGGTGATGGGGTAGGTTGGTGGTGTCAGTGGTATGGGGGTGGTAGTGGTGTTGTTCGGCGTGGGGTTGGGGTATGGGGCTGTGTGGCGAGTTCGGCGACCTGGGGGGCCGCAAGGGTGTGTTTGGTTTTTTTTTTTTAGGGTTGCTAGTGTTAGGGTTTTAGGGGGAATAAAGGGGATGAAGGGGTATTGGGCTCGGGTTTGGTTGGGCCGACGGGGGGTTTCGGTTGGGCCTGGTCGGGTTTGGCCGACTGGGCCCTATTTTTTGGAATTGGGTTTGTTTGAGGGTTAGGGATAAAAATGAGTATTGAGTTTAAAATATAAAAAGGGGTTTAATAAAAATGCTTTGAAGAAATCTAAATTATTTAAAATAAGATATAACGATGTGATAATAATAAAAACAATATTTGTGAGATGCTTAATGCTTATTTAAAATAAAAAGGTGGTGTCATTTTGCGGAAAATGGAAATGCATAGAATATTACGGTAAAAATTATGATTAACATATTAAAAGGCAAATGATAGTAAAAGTGCGAATAATAATAATAAATAATGATATTGAAAATAGATGACGATATTAAAAGCCTTATATATATATATATATAAATTATTTTTGAGGTGTCAAAATATTTAAAAATGCAAATAAATATCGGAAAAGAGTGGACAAAATAGCGTGTCAACAGCACGAGGCCATATGCCATCCAAAATCTTCTGCATGGTGAGTGAATTTGTTTCCATTATTAGTGGAAATAGGTTATGTGAGACACAATACTTAATTCCCTCCTCAAGAGCTATTGTTTCTGCAATGAGATTACTAGTATTTGGTAATATCCTTGCCTTTTCATAAATGAAATCTCCTGTGCTATTCCTCAGACAAAAATCTGTTGAACTAGGCCCTGAATTTCCTCTTGAAGCTCCATCTGTGTTGCATTTATAATAACCAATCCATGGAGGTTTCCAAGTCACCTATTTACAAGAAAGAAGTATCATATAAATTTCCAAAAACTATTTTATGAAAGGCCAATATTTTAGGTTATCCAAGGATATCTGTTTTGTGCTAGCATAAACACATGTCTATTAATCTTATGAATAACTTTATTATAAGACAGTGTTCCTCCATGTCTCCTTGTGTTTCTACTGTTTCATATCTGCTACATGAACAGGGTAGGGATTGCTTGATATAATGGTATCAATCTTGCTACACAGTTTGCATTCCACCATAGCAGTATTGTTTGCTTATTATGTAGGCAAGGACCCATAATACCTGTTGTAGTTGAAAAATAATTCCACATTCTCCTTGAAAATGGACCTGTGATGAACAAATGGTCTATTGTCTCTTTACGATCAAGACAGCACCAGCATCTTAATGCTATATTGATCTTCATTCTCACCAATACTTCATCTATTGGCAACTTCCAAAACCAGATTCTCCAAAGACAAAAGGATATTTTGTAAGGCAATCCTTTAATCCATAGTTTCTTATATAATACTGATATCTGATCCTTTTGTATCGATTGCTCTCATGAACTACTCACTGTAAATTTCTCAGAGCTAGTATTTTTCCACCATGGCTTATCTAATTCTTCTTATCTCACAAAGTATCACAGTTCATGCCTCACATGTTCAACAATATTACAAGGTAAGACTTCTTGTAACTTTGAATAGTTCCAATGTATTTCAGTCATAAGCTCCTCTAAATCTTCTCCTGATGTATTTATATGATCTTGTGAGGGTAGTAAATCATGTAGTGCGCCTAACTTAGTTTAGTTGTCAAACCAAATTATTGATGAACCATTCATAGGTTCCCATCAAATGTTCTGCTTAATTTCATCTCTTGCTTGTAAAATTATTTTCCATGTTTGTGATCCATCTTTACACTGCACCACAGTTGGTCTAAACCTCTTAGAATTCCATATGAAATTGGACCATAATGTGTTGTTGGTCCTAACTTTCTACCAGAGCTTAGCAAACAATGCCTTTGATATATCATAGAGAGATCTGAACTCCAAATCGCCTTTATTATTAAGAAAGCATAGATTTTCCCATGCAGTCCAGTATTTGCTTTTCCCATACTCTTTTGTTTGCAAAACAAATCTGTTAAAAAGTTTATGCATATATTTTATGACACACTTTGGAGGTACCATAACAGCCACCAAATATATAGGGATACTTTGTAGTACACTTGAGATTAACACCACTTTTCCACCATGTATATCTGAGCCAAATTAGTCAATCTCTTATCTGAACTCAGTTCTGCCTTCTATCAGTTGTATCACCGTGTTCGTAATATCATCACGGAGACACCCATATTCCTCTAGTAATTTCCTAAAAAGATACATACTATCAAAAGAACACGCATTATTAGAATCATCATAATAAGGGCTTGGGATATGATAACAACACTTGGGATAACTTTTCCAATTGCCCCAGCAAATATCACAAGATTGAGATGGTGCACACAACTCGCCGTTGGGAATATATTGACAATGTTGCTAGAAGTGAGGTCCCTTGCAATACTGACACAGGTCAACAAAACATGAATACTTATCACTCCACAATTTTTCATTCAAAGATGCCATGTCAGGAAGAATACAAAAATAAATAAAAAATAAAACTTAAATAAAAAAAAAAGTCTAATCTAAATAAATAGTTAATTTCTAAGTCCCCGACAACGGCGTCAAAAACTTGTTGCTCTCAAACATACACGCAGGTATACGCGGTCGTACAAGTAATATAGTGATTTTTGAAATCGGATGCCGAACCTATAGAGACTTGTGGTTAACTATTTATTAAATTAAACGATCCTAATTATCTATACAAGAGATAAAATCTGAAGGTTATAATTAATACACTAACTAAAAACAATGAACTTCAACAAAGAAAGAGCAGGTTTTTATATTATCAATGAGAAGAATGTTCCAGGGTTGCTAACTAACCGAATTATTAAATCTCGTAGTATATTCCTAAACTACTACTCGCCTATTCAAAATAATTCACTGCCTATATTCCTAAAGAATTGACCTGTTAAGAATGCAATTCATCCACAATATTTAATTAAACGCGGTGTCTAGGAATATTCCAATCCCAAACACAAATCCTTGCCCAACTATACGAATAATCATATCACACTCTATTTAACCCTTCTTCTAATCTAACAACATCTTTCCCAAGCATGTACATTAGATAGTCGAGAGAACTTAATTGTTGGCCAAACAATCAAGAAATTATGCACAGAATTAAAGAAACAATCAAGAAATTATGCATAGAATTAAAGAAACAATCAAAATTAACAACTCGTATTAAGATAAATATATTCTTCAAACATCAATATGCATGGCTATACAACAACCCTAGAATGCGAAGTTTAGCTCCACATAGACATGGAGCAAAACAACAATTCATATAAAGAAACATAAAAACTAGTAGTAAGGACAAAAAAGGTAGAACCTAATAACTCCGACCTCCATGTTAGCTCCAAGTTCTCTCTATGTAAAAGGTTCTGAACTCAGGGTCACAAGTTATCCTAAAGTTGTGTAAAAATCGTGAAAATATATATTTATAGAGTACCAAAAGGCTTGGGCTTTTAAAAACCATATTAAACTCGGACTGGAAAAAATAGGAGGATCGCTTCACCTGCGCATTGCGCAGGTAGCGCGCGAGACCAAAACAAATCCAGAGAGTAGTTTTTCATGTGATACCAGTGCGTCGCATAGGGATCACACGTCGTCTGTTGCCAGTTTTGTTCTTTTGCTTCTTCAATTCATATTTCAATTGTAAAATTTTCTTTTGTTGTTCCTTTAGTACATCAATCATTAGGATTAATAATGATGTCCTCTTTTTCTTGTCTCTTCATTGTCCTCCTTCTCTTCTTTTCTTTTATTTTCTTTTTCTTTTTTTTTCTCACTTTTTATTCAATTTTGCTCCAAATTTTTTCAATTTTACACCGCTTTATGTGTCTCATTCACGCTTCTTCTAAGATATCTTGGTACATACTTGTGCTCCCAAACATTACTTCTGATTCCAACCCATGGCGTTATTACATGGGTAGGTAGGGGTTATTACTTTGTCCCCTTGTTAGGTACGTATAGAATTTCGAAGGGTTCGACGTTGCAAGATGTTGTCCTATTGTCCAATCCTGGTTGTCGTTATCGGATTAACATTCCTTCCTTTGTCTCTTTGCCTAGGCCCTTCACTCAGAGAACTTTGGTAATAGGTTCAGTCGACCTCGTTAAACTTTATGCTCATTACATTGTCTATCCCGTGGAACTTCTAATCAACCCAACACGGTTAAGGCTTACCTTTATTCAGTCAATCCCATCTCTGACCCATCATTCTTACTTATTAACTCACCCCTTAATATTCCTATTGTACCTTTAGACTCATCGATCTCCCTATCTCTTCCTTATGCGCTCACATTTCAGCTTTACTTGCCATTACCTTCATTTACCTATTTAGGATGTTGTGATGGCATTTGCGATGGAATTAACACTTTGTATATTCAGGTCAAATTCATAGCTTGGTCCATGCTTGTGGTTCAATTGAGTCTCCTTACTTTAGTCTTACGAGCACTCTTATTACTGAACACCCAATCATCCTACCTTCATATTTTTGGCTTTGAATTTACTCGAGAGTGGGGGTCTCTTGCCTTATTTCACTCTTTAAACCACCATTTATGTACCTCGAAAGTCTTACCCTTTGGCTGATAAGTTCTAGGTATTTCTCCTTTGTTGTTTCCCTTACGCCATTTCAAAGTAATTACACAATTATGGGCTTCAACATAGTTTCATTTATTGTATTTTCTTATCGTGGTTCTCTGCTTGTCCACTATTCCGCCAAATATCTTTCAGTTTCAATGCCTTGTCATAGCATTCCAATTGTGGCCCTAAGTTTTTACTTAATGCTTAAGGTTATTACTTGATTGATTCATGGTCCTTATCGATGATTGCCTTTATCAAACTATCATTGTCCCATAGGCGCTAAAAATTTCTTGGGACTATACAATAGAACCAAAGACCTTCTCCCTCCAATGATTAAATCTGACGCTCTCTTACCGCCACTAAAGCACATACTTTCCAACGGCGGACAATTATAACTCTTTCCAGACAGATGAGAAAACTCGTCCTGTTTCCTACATTTAGAAATAGTTCAGTTCTTGCAGACAAGTTGGAGTCATTATGTTGGGCGTAGCATCTTCCGTAATTCCTTCAAACACTTCCGGAATGATTCTTCATATAACGCAATTTCAAAAATTCATCTTTATTGGCGATAGTCTGGGGTCACTCTTAATTCCTTAGGCCAATTGTTTTCACTTAGATCATGTGTTCATAACAGACATTCGAATTTACACATGCTTCATAAAATGAATTAATTCTCATAACCTTTTAAACCTTCCAACGATACAGTCGTTGAGTAACATAATGTCATGAGTTCGGGGTTTATTTAATAAAATTACTCGGATAACATTCTACAAATTCTACCGCTAGTTTGGGTGTGAACTCCAGGTTCTTTCAATCTACGACTTACATTCTTCATTTCAGTCATTGGCTAGACTAGAAGTTACCCTTCTATATTGATACCCTTATATTCCTGGCTTATTCTTATCGAAATATTTTATCCCACGAATATCATTGTAAAAACCAATTTCCACAATGGGGTCAATATCCTTAAGTATAAAGTAGGTCTATACTAAGTATGCAAGAGGTAGATGGATTAACAATGAAAATCAATAGCATACATCTGCCCGTTCGCTCACCTCAAACAACATCAAAACTCAAGGCTCCATCCTCGATCTTGCTGTCTTCCCTGCGAGCCAATCTGTGACATCCTCAAATCTTATGCTCTTGATTACCACACTAATAGTAACCTCATGTTCCCTTGCGGCATGGCCTCACATGCATTCGACCACACTGCCTATAACATAGCCTAGATTGCCCCACTTGGTCTGCACCACTCTGACCCTGATGTATCAAAGTATGTGATCCCTACCTCGGTCTTAGTCGATAACTCTGATCATGCCTGATCTATGGGGAAAATCTATCATGTTGACCATATTTCCGTAACCTTTCATCGCTCTGTCATCCTCTGTAATGAATAGCTACCCTAGCCTTTTTGGCCCTTTCCTCATTCTCTATAGGGTAAATCCACTAAACATCGACAATCCCTGGCCAATGAGCTCCATAGGCTGTGAACTCCCTGACCCTTTCAAGGGTCTACCACTGTCAATCATACCAGGGCGGTGTCATGCCTGAGAGGCAACCAGCTAAGTCAATATTTGAACCGCCTTTCTGACATCTTCATCAAACGGCGCTAGTGGTATATCTGATGATTTGAGAGCCTCTCTTATCTCCCCTGATCCTGTCTGAGACTGTGATTTGTAAGAAGGTAACCCGATCGTATCCTCCGACGGGTCTGTCTCAATAGAAAACACATCATCCGAAGAAGGCATCGCTACAACCGTAAACACGATAAGGTTAAGAATTGAATACTAATAGCCCGGCTCTATTGCACAATCTAGATCAAGAAATAAAGTAATCATCCTAAATACCTTGTAGCCTCCTATTTATAAATATGGCGCGCTACACATCCATAAAGAAGGCTCTACTAGACACGGCATGTAAACACCCCTAGGACTAACCTTCTTTGATACCAAGTTTGTCACACCTCATCCTTGGGGGGGAATGACTGACACCCGATGCCCTAAGGCTTGAGCACATAACTGTAGCATAATTAACAATAAATGGGCTGAAAAGTCCTCAAACCAGACTATACATTCGAGTGGCATATCAACCTGCACACAGATGAGTCCCAACATATAAACATACTAAGGCCAACGTAAGTACTATTGATCAACTGAAAGGTCAGCAAGTCCATAAGGAGTACATGAACATCATCAGGTCAGGACAGGGCCCCGCCATACCTAAACTATATACATATGAACAACAACTATACCTACTAACTCGCTAGACCACTCCGAAAGAAAAGAATGAGATAATCAGTAGTTGGATTGGGGCACCTACTGTGAGGGATCATCCGAACGTCTATCTGTACCTACAGGCATGAAATGTAGTGCCCCAGCAAGGGACGTTAGTACGAAAGAATGTACTGAATATGTAATGTTGAAATTGTAAATAAGTGCAAATTATATATAAGGTAAGAGAGAGACAACATGTGACCGTGAGTACTTCTGTGGGCGAATGATATGCATATTTATCTTTAATAGAAAGCAAAGGCATTTTCAAACTCAATTCTTAAAGTAGAACTCTTTTTGGAGGGATGCTCATTATCATTATGGTTATACATGGGTCATGCCAAAAAGAAAGAAGAGTTATCCTTAACATACCTTTGTCATTTTTCCAATGATATCTCACATGCCCTCCTACGTTCTACGAATGATAATCTACATAATAGAGATGATTCGATTTAAGTCGGAGTTAATAATTTAAGAGTCGATTCATTATGATATTTCATTGAACACCTAATGCGCATTGAACACTTATTATATCAACAATGGCAATTCAAAATCCAAACCACATCTATAACTTCTTATAACTCCTTAATCTCACTTACCAATCCTCCATCAAGATTCCAAACTTATTCCAAACTTGAATTTAATCAAAATAATCCAACACAAAGTAACAACAATAAGAACCACTTCTACATGTTTTCTAGTCACCTCTTCTTTTAGCTTATGATTTTGTTTCCAATCTTCAATACCAATACTTAGACAAGCACAACATGACCTTACACAACATTCTAAGTTATTTTCCATGAATTCCAACTTCAACAAATTATGATTATTGGTTCAAAAATGTCCAACAATAAGACAACTACATCTCCTATTATTACAAGATTTAGTTCATGATTATTCATCCAAACAACTCCTCTAATATGAAATTAACCTCAAGTACAATCAAAAGGGCATTATACTTACCTCAAACAGAAGAAACAACTCGAAATCTAAGCTTGGTTTTGCTCTCATCCACCCTTGATCACTCTACTACACCATAGAAGTGTCATCTCCCATCTAGGATAGCTTTTGGGGTTATGACATGATGGTTTCCCTTAGTAATAACCCTTTAACCTTTGGAGAAAGTATATGGAGGGTTTAGGGGTGTTAGAGGTTGATTTGGGTCAGATTATGTACTAAATGAATGAGCCATCGTTTAAATAAGCTAGAAAGCTAGAACACTTATTAAATAAGCTTTAGTTCATGATTATTCAAGGGCACATCAAGGCTATGATATGTCGTTGATTCCTTGGCTCGTCTACGCCACTGATTGCGAGGCGGACCTTATTCACAACACGAAATACTTAGCGTATCACGCTTACTTCATCGAGGGATGGTTCCTCCAATCCCAATGACCTCCAACCTTATGAATACCTTCTTAATGTCTGTATAAGTTATAAATGACCCTCGAAAAGGGTCTCGAGTCACCAGAACCCAAGTTGACTAATTAGGCTCTCAACCATATACGAGTGACTGGATGTAACATTGAAGTTTCTTGATATACTTTTGACATAAGCCCAACGCTTGCCTTAATCTCCCATATGCATCATAACTTCCTTCCAACTTGTATTAGTTCATAATGACACACTTTATGTGAGGAGTATAAGCACATATAGCCTAACGACTCTAAAACTTTAGCAGCCCCTACTGATTTAACACAATCACTTGGTTCATAGTCTTAGGAACAATTTCTCCCTTACCTTATGCCCACTAACTTATGGGTTGTTCAATGTACAAAGGTACGAGATGTAACACAGACCTACTCTGATTCAAGTTTGTCACGATCCAAACCAGAGGGCCACAACCAGAACCCGGTGCCTTACTCAACTGACACCAATATACTTGCTATTAGACTGTCATAGGCCGAGGAAGCCACATCAATACACATCCATAAAAAGGAATATAAAACTTCATTCAAGAAAGGCAATCCAAAAGTACATATACATATATACGGGCCGACAAGGACACCGTGATAGACTGACAACCAAAACTATACATAGAACACTGTCTATAAGCCTCAAAGAGTGGTTCAACATGATCTTACATAAGTCGGGACAGGGCACTTGACAAACCTACTCGGTATTGCTCTAAAAGAAGATTGAGCTCACCAACAATGGTTGATATCCAAGGACAGCTTACTCTGGAGGATCGTCTACCCGTCTACCTAAACCTGCATGGCATGGTATACAATGACCCAGGCAAAGGGACGTCAGTACAAATAATGTACCGAGTATGTAAGGCAGAACTAAAACATAATAATAAGACATTATCAATAAGAGGAATAAGAATCAATTTGAAACCTCGGGACTGCTACTGAGGGTCGTGATATGCATAATGACTATACTTATATGTAATTCCATCTCACGGGGCTATATCATTTCATATCGACCAACTCTTCGGAGCTAATATCAATATCGTAAACTTTAACTACCAAACTGATCAGTGGTAACTTCCCAACCGATCGTAGCTCAGTGGTAAATGTGTAATTACCTGACTGACCATAGCTTGGTGGTAAATACATAACTGCCCGACCGGTCGTAGCTCAGTGGTAAATACATGACTGCCCGACCAGCCTTAGCTCGATGGCAAAGTATGAATACCATAGACATACCCTTATAGATATTGTATATGCATATATAATGCCACTGTTCATTTACATATATACATATACTGCATGAGGAGCCTTTTAGGACATTAGGACCTCTTTTGGTTGTGTTATGGACATTAACATCATCACTTCCATAGGGACTTAGGAATCATATCTAGACATGGTTTAAAATACATTTCATAAGAATGAACAAAATAGACATCCTTAACTACTAAATGTAGAGCATTTTATGAAATAACATTTTGTTTACTTGGAACATGCCAAAAGAAGGAAAGATTGCCTTAACATACCTTTGTTTTTTACTTAACGACTCGGCGTATAACTTAATGTAGCACTTCAATTTATATCAAGACAACAGAACATATGGTTATTGTCATGGAAGAACTTAAAACACATTTCTAAGCTAATAGCTCTCTTATAAAAAACAAAATTGGGCAGCATCTCCCCCATTTTCCTTACTTTCTCAAATTTAGAATAACTCCACTATCAACAACAACCAACGACCACATATTTAGCCCATCAATAATACAAGAACAATATCCATAATCCATTAGAACAACATTCAACACTATCTTACAACTTCTAGTCGTTGTTTCCCAAGTTCTTGACAAACGAACTTACTTAAAGCTTCAGTAAGCTCATATACATAAGAAGAAGTAAAAACTTACCTTTATTATCAGCCCTTAAATAAATCACAATGAGATCATCTCCTACAGTCTACTCTGCATAAAAAGATAACCATACTAGTGTCAAACAACCTGAAAACGTAAAGACGAGTGACCAGCCCACTACCCTATCATTATGTGGAATTTTACCACGCCCTTTATCCTTCCAAACTCCATAATAACAGTATAAAAATAGGCATCCCAATCACAGCACGAATATCCCACAAAACAGTTCAGTACAAGTTGAACAATTTGAACTCACGACTTTCAATCACCATTCTGTGAGTTCTCACTATTATGGAGAGAATTCCTCCACCCTTCCAGCAGGAAAAAAAAGGATGAAATAGGGCAGTATACTCACCTTACTTGTTGAAGAGTTCAGCTCCTGATTTGGATTCTTCAACTCTTAGGTTTTCCTCCACTATGGATTGGCCATCCTTGGAGGAGCTTCTATGGAGGATTTTGGGTGTAGGGTCGTGGAACTAAAGTGGGGGAGAGATATATACAAATCTGATCTATAAAGGTTGTATTTTCCCTTATAAACATGGGAAAATCTAAACCTTTCCTTTTAAGAAAGCAGGTGATGCACCTACTTGTCACCTACTTACTTAATTATGGTGATATTTGTTGATCCTTATCCCTTTAAAACATGTGTCTTGTCCTCGTTGATAATTAATACATGTGTTAAGTATCTCAAGAAAGTAGGGAGGGTAAGCAAGAATCTCGTCTTTATTTTCCTGAAATCCCATTTCTCACATTTAAGTGCATTCGTCAACCTCAAATTACTCGTATATATTTTGCATGAAATTACAGGTTGTTACATCTTTTTTTTCCAAGTCTCACTCACCTTAACTAATGTAGAGGAATTTCACTATCTCTGAGCTTACGTTAGTTAGCTTATGATGATAATAACGTATGAAATACGGGGTGTAATAAAGTATATGTTGTATGATATACTGTTTTTCTCAAACTCGGTTTTTTTAATTTTAAGCAATACCTTTCTATATGTTGGCTTTGAGTCAAAACCCTTCTTCTCTAAAATATGAACATACTAACCTGCCTTTATGGATCATTTTGAGTATAGCATGAGTGGCCTTGTTCATTTTTCTATCATGTGAGTGTGAAATGTGTGAATGCAACATTTTCTGCCTACCTTTTGTGCTTGACTAGAATTAGTGTTCTTGATAACACTTGTTTTCCCTAAATTCTATGTGTTGGATGTGATTGTCATCCTTTTCTCCTTCCTTTTTATTCTCCTTCTTGAGTTGAGAATGTACAACCTAATATGCTCTGAGATACCTCTAAGTATATAGAGGTATATACATCTTGTATACTTTGCTTCACCTACTTGGTTACATATTCTATTTGCTTGACCTACTATTAAACGAGGATGCCACACGTGTTTAGAGAGAATTAATAACCTACTTGTTTAAGTAGGTGCATCGCCTACTTAAGGTATGTGGACCAAGTTAAAGGGAAAGAAAAAGGTGATATGGATTAGCACAAGACACATCTGCCCAAGGCCATTTAATGGGGCCATATATACATGTAGTATATCTTATTTCACTTAGAAAACATTCTACAATCCTCTCTTCTCTCTCTTTCTATGATCTTAATGCCAACCAACAGTCATATGTTCTCCTCTCTCCCTCTTCTTCATGCTTTCTTCAAGTCTCATGGAAGCCATGGACCCCCCTTCCTCCCACATAGCTCAAGGTAATTCTCTTCTCTCTCTTGAATTATAAGCAGTCGTAGATGCCACCTTCATCCTTCATAGCTTTCAAGTGAATTTCCTCCTTCTTAAGATTAAGGTAAGTGATTTCAGATTTAAGATAGAATTTCTCTTCCCCGCTTCCACACGGGGTTGTATTAATGTTTCTCTACTTTTAGTTACTTAAAGAGAGCCTTAGAAGATGGAATTGAAGGCTGGAAAATGTTGGACAGCCAAGGTACGATGTTGCTCTATTTTTAATATGAGCGTATTTGAGCGTTTATACGTGTTTTCTTGTTGGAACTCGCAGGATGACGATCAGAAGTCATGTGTTTAAGTCATAATAGATCTATATGTGTTTAAGGGACTATTTATGTGTTTAAGGGGCTGTTCCATGTGGTATGGAGATCGGGAAGGGTCTGGTAGCTCGTAATGAGCTTGTGTGTTGTTAAAAGGAGGTCAGGTCTGAAGTACACCATTGTACATAGCCTCGAGACCTTGTCGCTCCTTGATTGCTTGATAATATTGTTGGTATATGTCACGTCCCAAAATCTCAAATGGCCGTGAGGGCACCTAGCGTAACTCATAGGCAACCCCCAATTAAAAGTAAGTCTCAAACTATAAAACTAAGTGCGGAAATTAAAGAAAAACAACCCAACATACTAAATATGCCTTAATAACTTAAATATGAACAAGTCTAAGTCAAACACCTTCCCAAGACCTAAAAGTCATAAGTACAAGAGCTACTAATTCAGAATACAAGTCTTAAATTACTACATAACATTGTCCGTAATCGAGAAAGACAAAAAATTAAAGATAAGAAAGAAGTTAGGTGTTGTGGGACCATCATCAGCTCACCCCAGACTCCAAATTATGCCTCAGCAATCAGCAAAATCTCAAACTTTACTCGTTTTGAATCCTAACCTGCACACAAAAGGGGCAGGAATTGTAGAGTGAATACGGGAAGCATGTGTACCCAACAGCATTGTTGATCAACCCTAAAATATAGCAATGGCGAGGGTTGGTACTCCCAATCCTCGTCTTCTTGCTTTCTTAGTATTTACAATTTATAAGTCTTCCGACAATTTAAGTAGAGAATCTACAGCTAAACCAAGTCATAAGTTCATTACTTTTCACATATAGTCACAAATGTTCTACCTTTCCAACAATTGAAACAAGTATACCGATAATGATCCAATCCTTACCCCGATTCAGGCACTTATAGTCATAAAGTTTTCACCTTTTCATCGATTAACACACGCTATGGTTATCAAGATCCAATATTTATATTAAATAGGACACATATATCTTTGAAGGTTCAACCTTTCCACACATTACGGTAAGACTAGTCATAAAGACTTGAACTGTATATTATTTTGGATATTATATTAGTAAATATTCGATCTTTCCATCTCTTAGGACAAGTATGGTTATATAGGTTCAATATTTCCATCATTTAAGTCAAGGAATGTCATAAAGACTCCATCTTTGTATCATTTTGAATAAGTATAATTATAAAGATCCCATCTTTTTATCGTTTAGGTCACATATGACACGAAATCAAATCAACAAGTATAAATGACATAAGATGTATGCAAAGCAATGGCCAAATGCACCGGTATACACACGCTCACGCAATAGGTTTCACATGACCCATGGGGACTTATGAGGTCCACATACCCACCTGGAATACCAGATCTCCAAGATCACATCAGGCACCAACCTATTGGATATAATATTATCATCACTCATGTCTATGTACTATATCCAAATTCGGCCTCTTCGGTCCCCTTTTCTCATATCCCATCAATTAGATGTCAATAATATCATGAATGAATGTAATGGATATGCGTACACTATGTAAATGCATAATATCATTTCAATTTATCAAGATGAATTATTCTTTCATAGTTTAGATGAGATGTGGAGTGATGAATGCATTACAAAGTCAATATTCACGAAAGTCAATCAATCATGGCTAACGTAGCCCAGATAAGCAACAACCATACCAACCTAGTGGATTTATGCACCACCTCCAAGGCTCGAAGTCTAAACACATAGTCCCTGTCACAAGTATAATTACTTTGTATTTTAATTACCCATATAAATACATTGGTACCTGCAAAAGTGCTTGTCACCTCACGAGTATGGTACCCTCAATTTTCTATTACGCCCCTTAATTAATTAAACCAACTAAAACACTACATAAAAGGTGTAACGAGTCTTAAATTGCCTGATATTTGAAGTCTTAAAGCTCACGAATGGATTGCCCTTCATCAACGCCTCCAAGAAATCGCAATCTCGATCTGACCGAAGAATAAGCCTTACGAAATCTCTACCACATCTAAACTCTCCTAATGAGTTCAATCTAGTAAAAATAGTAATGTACAGAGTTAGATGAGCCCAACAATACAAATATTGTTATTATTTATTTCGGAACCCAAAAAGCCAACCCTGAGCCCACAAGGGCAAAACTAGAATTTCAACATAAATTCATCTCACCCTTAGTATAAATAGTAAGAATATCGAAAATATTTGAAATCCATTCATAAATGACCTTCAATTTGATAAATCTCTTGAAAACCCATTTCCATGGAAACCCCTAAATTTTCTAGGATCAAATCATGATTTATATGATGATATTCCATAAAGATCGAAGATAGAATAGTAAAAAGAACGTTAGAAACTTACATCCGTGAAGAATCTTGAAGAACCCTTCCAAAAGCTCCCAAAAAAGAGGTGTAGAACTTTAACAATGCTGAAACTAATCAAAACTTTCTATTCTGCCCGATTTTACAACCTGAAGCCTGATTAGCGCGATCGCGCAGGCCCATCGTGATTGCGCTAAATCGAAAAAGTTACTTTGTGCAATCGTGCACCTTGAGAGTTACACCGTTGACCATTGGTACTCCCTTCTGCGCGACCGTGCATCTTGAGCGCGATGGTGTTGACCTGTTACCCCTCTCTCATGCATGATTGCACCCAACTAGCGCGATTGCGCACACACTAGATACCAAAAAACCCAGATATTTTCAAATTTTTGTTTTTAGCACCCAAAACTCATCTATAACCTCCCGAACACAAACCGTATATACATTTGAATCATAAAACACGCTATGAAACTGCTCGCGCATTGGAAACACTCAAAAGAGGCCGTCTTGACCTGATGTTGACCGGGGTCAACTCTAAATTCTTAACTTAATTCATTTCTCAACCAACGACCCAAATTACACCCAAAAACCTTGGGACCCGAATCAACAGCTCGACTAAGTCATAAACCATATCCAGGACCTAATGAAATTGTTGAAAGTTCAAAAAAGATGTATTTTCTCCTGATGTTGACTTTGGTCAAATATTTTCCTTTATTTAACTTAAGATGAAATTACGAGGAGGGTATTTTTGGAAAACAAGTCAAAAGCTTAAACTAACCTAGCAGGTCGTTACATCATCTACCACTTAAATACACGTTCATCCTCGAAGGGTACAAAAACATATGAAAACTGACGAGCAACCAAAGAATGTCGATTATAAACCTCATGCAAGCCTCCATAGGTAAATATTATGGAGATAGCACCGCTTGTTCACTCTATCAATCAAAACTTCCTTTATCGTAGCTCAAAGACCCAAATTTCAAATTACATGAATTTTCTCCCACAACTGATTCTTATATATTTGAACTGACTCCGCTCAAATTCCCTGATTTTGATT
Organism: Anisodus acutangulus; assembly: GCA_029783415.1. NCBI lineage: Eukaryota > Viridiplantae > Streptophyta > Magnoliopsida > Solanales > Solanaceae > Anisodus > Anisodus acutangulus. The sequence continues at coordinate 27,771,120 of CM056507.1, read as the reverse complement.
ATCATCCCACCTCTGAATAAAATTTGGCTGATTTCACAAATACCATCATAATCACCACAATCCATTAGCTATATCCGTAAACCATTGTCAAACTTGTACTGGTAAAATATTTTGATTTTGCTAATATTTCTTTCCTAACTTATGAAATCGTTGTTAGCACCAAGATTACATGGAAACACACTGACATATGCCACAAGTCCAAGTCATGACTTTCTCTCACTAGAAGAGAATCCTTACTTTTTTTAGCAAATTCTAAGCATTTCCATATAAAACATACCTTATCCAAGGCCAATTGCACTAATTCCAAATCTGTTAGTTTCATTTCACCGAGATGAATCTACTTTGTCAATACCTATAGTCCAATTCCGCTTAAATCTTCAAGAAACATACTATGCGCATCACCCTAGTGATTATTTTGTTGTGCCAAATCTGAAGAAACTCAATCGATCGCCCCAAAGACTTCCAGTATCCATTCGTACCTCATCAAAACATCACCAAGTACTGGAGTAAACTATTAGAACTGACTGTATAGCTGCCATAAAAATATGATCAACCTCACTTGCAAACTTCAATAGTCCGAGAAACACTACCATATCTCTATCTTGAATTAAAATCTATCAAATCTTCAAAAATGGGTTAGTAGGATAACCACAAATCATCCTGGTAATATATCGATAAGCCACCCGGCATAACATGAATGATTTTGACCTGGTGTAAAATGCAAAACTCCCCAAATATCACAAATGGTCACCTGAACTGACTCCAAACCCTCACAATAATAATTATCGGTCTTTCATAAGTTTGTTGTGGCCAGTTCTATCCTTTTCTCGTGAATACTCAACCTTGTGATACCATTCCCAACTTCAAAAGTTGAATTCTACCCAAATCATCAACTTAGTACTGAGGAACTACACTTATGACTTAAATCTTCTTGTTTCTGAATTTAAACCTGCTACGCAAATCTATAGAACTCCATAAGATCTAAATACAGTGAACCATCCTTCTTGTTCTTTCACTTAACTCTTTCACCACATTGAATGCCTCTTCGCAAGGTCTACAGTCTATACACCACATTCACAACCATTAAATATCTGACGGTAATACCTTTTTACCTCTCTTTAGAAAATTCAAAAATATCATTTCTTGATATCCATGTGCCTTACTACGCACAAATACTCCAAGTTGTTATTATTTGGAATACTCAACCATGCTATTTGGACAATAACACTTCGACATAGTCTATTATTGTGAACACAGTCTCACCTCGAAACTATGACTTAAACTTTCAAATTGAACATATTTTAGGATTTCCTATCATTAATTAACTTTAGCTCATTCATTAAATGATGATATGAAATTACATATCTTGGTACAACACAAGTTGCCTTTCCATCCATCTCATCATGTCAGTCATCTGACGTTCGCACCTCACAATCGCCGATTGCAAAAGCCCCATGGCATTTTGCCATAACACTTAGTCAAATTCCGTAGACTTCTTCCTTCAAACATATTTAAAAATTACACCCCATCTTAAATAATGTAAGATAATGCCACCATAATTCATACCTAATTCAAGTAATACCGTTGCTTCGAATTCAAATCCTTTCATTTTCTAAAGATGTACCTTGCACCTTCTAATTCAAGATCCAACATGCCTTTATCTTAATTCTTCAGTTTTCATATTCCATTCATAATTACATTTACCTCTATCGACCAATAATCACTCAAACCCATTCCAGAGTGTACCAAAATATCATAAATGTAGCAAAGTAGTTGAGCCCATCCTGGAGATAGTAGTAATCCACAAACTCAAGCAACTAAGAGTTTTCTCACCTTGATTGAACCTCAAAATTCAATGCTCATCCAAGTCAATCGCAACATCGATACAGTCCTTCATGAAGCCTTTCCTCTAGGAAATACCAACCAACCCTGGTTTGTCACACCCCAACCTTGGATGTGTGTCAAACTTGGTATCAGAGTAGTTCATCCTAGGGAGTCTATAAGTCGTGTCTAGTAGAGTCTTACTTATGGGTGTGTTGCACACCACACTTATAATTAGGAGGCTATAGAGCATTTAGAAAATGTTACCCTTCTTTTGTGTTCCAAATCATGCGATAAAGTTATGTTAAGAGATCATCCGCTTTATATGAGTATGACTAACGCGGTGAGTAATCGCAAAATTCTGATCAGACTAGACGTCCCTTAGATGTGTAAATTGTGTTCTAGAGCTCTAGGTTATGGACCAACATTCGAGGATGAATGTTCCTAAGGGAGGAAGGATGTAACACCCAGTACCTTAGAGTTATGATGCGTCGTAGTAAAACCATATGAGTGGGAAGGGATGAAGGTCGTAAATGTGGTTATAGTTGTAAGACCGTGTAAGTTTGAAAAATTTCAAAACCATTATATATTGCCTTGATATTGTATTTTCCTTTGACATTTTTTTTTGTAAATGTTTGATAAATATGATTTTTTATAGTTATTGATATTACTACTTTTTGGATACGCTTTAAATTTTATATGTGATATGAGAAAGTTTATAAAGATGTTTTCTTTGATATATAGATAGAAATTAGTTTTTCATAAGAAAAGTTATCTTTTCCCATTTTAGAATTTATAGTACAAAATTTGCACTTTTTAGGTCGAAAAAACACGAATTTGATAAATTATGTTTTGCACAATATTTAAGTGACTTGAGATCAAAAAATTAAGTATGTGTGTAATTGGCTAAATATTGAATTGTAGTGAAAGATAAAAGGAGTTATTTAATATTATTTAAATAGGTATGTTGTTGATATTATGTCACTTGGTTGCATGGAAAAGGGCAGCTAGGTGAGTCATTATATGGATAAGTAGGTGGGTGGCATCTTGATAATAAAGTATTGGACACCATATTTTAAGAAAAGGCCGGGTATGATAACACCAAGTCCTATTAAGGTCGGGTATGATAACACAGAGTCGTATTAAGACTGGGTATGATAATACTGAGTCCTATTAAGGTTGGGTACGATAACATCGAGTCCTATTAAGGTCGGGTACGATAACACCAAGTCCCATTTAGGGTCGGGTATAATTGATATTGGCATTACCCCAAAGTGTGGCTATATATATATATATATATATATATATATATATATATATATAGATGGGATGACTGAATACAATATTCTCAGTTTTTTTCAACAAATGACCATGGCTGCAAATGCCTACAAAACCCAAAATGGTACGCAAGACAAGACCATTGCAGAACTGATCATCGCAGGATTCTCTGGTCAATTGAAAGGTTGGTGGGATAATTATCTCGTTGATCAACAAAAGGAAGATATCCTCAATTCCATCAAAACTGACGAAGAAGGATTACCAATCCTTGATGAACAAGGTGAACCCCTACAAGATGTCGTAGAAACCTTGATTCTCACAATCTCTTTAAATTTCATAGGAGATTCTTCACACTTGAAAGACAAAAATGCCGAATTACTTTCCAACCTCAAATGCAAGCAACTCAGCGATTTCCAATGGTACAAAAATACCTTTTTAACCAGAGTTATGCTCAATGAAGATTCCAACCAGCCATTTTGGAAAGAGAAATTCCTGGCCGGATTACCTACACTTTTAGGAGAAAAGGTTAGGAACAAAATCAAAGAGAATTGCGGTAAACAGATTATACCCTACAGAGAGTTTACATACGGACAACTTGTCAGTATAACTCAACAGGAAGGTCTAAAGATCTGTCAAGACCTGATATTACATAAACACCTCAAACATGAGCTAAAGAGAACTAAGTGCAAACTTGGAACCTTTTGCAAATAGTTTGATACGAATTTCTCAAAACCTTCTTCTAGTTGTACAGGAAACTGTAGCAAAACTCATAAATCCCTTAAGAGTACTTCAAGAGGTTACAAAAAGAGAGATTTCAGCAAAACCAACGAAGAGTATTACAAAACCCCTACAAAAATACTCATCGTTTCAGAAAACCAAATACTAAAAAAGCTGATTCCAAATACAAAGACCTTACGTGTTACAAGTGTCACAAAAAAAGTCATACATCGAAATACTGCAAAGTGGATACAAAATTATAAGAATTGAAGCTTGACGATAACGTCACTCAAAAAATCTCCAATCTTCTCGTTGATTCCTCCGATTCAAATGCCAAGTCAGAACCTGGCTCTGATACCAAACTTAGGCCGATGATCTAAAGGGGATAACCGAAAAGAAGAAATCGGGATATAAGGGATTGAAAAATTAAAGGATAATTGAAATATGCAGAAGGTAAATAAAGCTTGACTTACAATTCAAGGTTCCAGTTATGGAAACCATAAATCACAAGGTTCTGCAGGAATTTAAATCAAATAGGCGGTTGAACCAGCCAAGTATTTAATGCAGGAATTTAAAGAATTTAAATGCATAAAGTATTTAAAAGATTAGGAGGTAGTACCGTCCATAATCATATTCATTTAAAAAATTGGAATTTACAAAGATAATTATCAAGGAGATAAACCTTGGGAATTTCTGGGGTATATTGGATCATATGATATGGGTCATATGACCTGAATCATATGGGTATTTGAGGGGGTATTTAGGAATATTGATTCTAACCTAAAGGGGAATTTCTGTAAGGACTCTCAACTTCTCTCTAGTTTAGAAAGAGAAAGAACTTATGAAAAAAGAACTTATGAAACTAGGGGAGAGGGAGCTTCCTTTTATAGGAGTTTTACATGGCATTTTTGTAATAAAAAGGGAATCTCACTATTCATTCGAGTGGAGAATCACTATTCATTCGAGTGGAGAATCACTATTCATCCTTTTGGCATTTTCTCGAATTATTGCGGGAATCTTTGCTTTTGCTTTTTGCTTTTTTGAAAGTAGCTTTTTCGAGCACTTTCTTTTATCGAAATTTTTTCTGAACTCTGCTCCAGGTATTTTGAATTCTTTTGGCAACTTTCTTTAGAATCCACTGTTGCCAAAAACCGGACTGTCTTCAATATCAATTTCTGGTTCGTCTTCTTATGATGAAGACCCTTGCTTTGATGAAGACGGTGCAAATTTCAGAATTATGGCTTGCATTTCTTCTGGATTTTTGGCCGCTGCAAGCATTGAGGCCATCTGTGATTTCCGTGAAAGGAACTAGGTGTGCTCTGGTGTTTGTAGTGGTGCCGGTGGTTTTTGTGGAGGTGCCTGTAAAGGAATGGGTTTTTGGGTGTCTAACCATTCCTGGACTTTTTGTGGTGCAAGGCTTTTTGGTATTTTAAAGCTGTCCCACCATCGGATTTTAAATCTTCTTCGGATAACTGGGATTTTATCTTCTGAATAATCTACGAACCATGTAAATACCCATGGTAAGTGGAATTTTGTGTGAAAAGGTGTAGGGGCACAAATCGTTTTTCTTCCTCAGAGGGTTTGAATTGGGATTTGAAGAGGCTGAAAGATTTAGTGACTTCTGGTTTTTGTATGTCTAGGGTGGATCCAAATTGTTCCCACCATGAATTCCACCATGTTGGAAATTGTGATGGATCACATGAGGTATCAAAATGGAAAAGCCAAGTGTGGCTTTGGTTGGTATTTTGAATGAAAAAGGAATTGAACCAAGCTTGTTGGTAATCCCAGTAATTAAAAGGAATATCAAAAAATGGTTCATTTTTGTGGGTATCTGGGAAATTTAGGAGTTGAGACAGGTCATTTCCCCAATCCATAGGAGCAATTATGCTAAGTATTTTGCAAATTGAGTAAGAGGGTTCTGGGTTATTTTTGTGAAAATTAATTTTAATTGTTGTTGATCCTGATATTTCAAGGATAGCTTGGTAAAAATATGGGGGTTTAAAACATCCCATGATTTATAAAACCATTTTTGTCCAAAATAATTTTGTAAAAAAAGGGTCTTTATTAAAAAATCATTTTTCAAGAGTAGTAATATTTTGAAAAAACAGTTTTATGAAGTATTTAGGAGCAGGTTTTTTGGGGACTTGTGGTACCACAAGTTGGTTTTTTGAAAATTATTTTTGAGAAAGGGTTTTTGAAGATTCTCCTTTCTCGATTTTTGTAAAATTTTGAGAGGTTTTTTCCTCTCCTGAGCTTTGAGCAACTTCTTGTTTGGGAGTTTGAAATTTTATCAATGCATGTTGTAATTCTGGGGATTTCGCCAGGAGTTGCAGAAGATTTTTGGCAGTTATCTCCTGTGCTGGTGTTTTTTGCACGGATGTTGCGGTATTTTCATTTTCTTCTTTCATTACTACATCATACCACGACAGGGGTTTTTCAGTGGGGGATTTGGCAGGGAATTTTTCTTTTTCTTCTTTTGTGGGTTTTTTGTGGGCCATGGAATTTGTTTGTTGTTGTGGTGCAACAACATGTGTATTTATTGGTGGAGGTATCTCTTATTTTCTCTTTTGGAGCAAGGCTCCGCACATTGCATGGTAACAGTATTGTCCAGATTCTCTCATGTCCTTTCTGGAAATTTTTTCTCTGTAACCCGAACATTAGGGCAAAGGACAGTGATAGGACATTTCTGCGTTGTAACTGGTATTGGAAATTTGTGGATTTTTATAGGGATAATGATAGGGTATCTCTGTGTTGTAACTGGTTTTGGAAACCTGTGGGTTTTTTCTTCTGTTTTTGAGTAAACCACTAGTTAAAATATTTGTAAAGTAAAACTTTTCAAAAATTAATTTACAGAAATTATTTTTTGATGCAATTTTTGAAAATTGTAAATTATGGTTAAAAAAAATAGTATGCAAAGGAATCAATTAATTTGATGGAACGGGTATCACAGTTTCTAGGGGACTCGGAATTCTGATCTAAAAAAATATTTCTTAATTCGCCTAGATGACAAGAATAAGTTTTAATCAGATCGAGGTCGCTAGTTTTCGATTTTGTCAGAAAAGGGAATTTTAGATTCTTTTTATTGGAATCAAAAGAAATGAAATCATTATCTACCTTATAAGGAGTGATAAGATTTATAAATGGTGTTCCTAATATAACGGAGTTGTGAATGTCTTTTACTAAGACAAACGATGACGCGATAGAAACTCCATTAATAATAACGGACGCATTGGTTTGGGAATTGATTTCTAGCTTTGTGTTATTGGCCGCCGCTAGAGTTTCCTGGGTATTTTCATGAAATTGATTAGGTATTAGACCTGTTTTTATGCAATTCAGATCTGCACCGGTGTCAAAAAGAGCAATAGTAGTAATTCTAAAATTGCCTGAGAATTTAAGGGTTATTTGAACAAGGTATTTTTTGGACGTGATCTGTCGTAAGACCGCAAGGAATTCTTGTGGGACCTCTTCAAGGAAAGGGTTGTCAGGAGGTTCTCCTGGATCTTCAGAGTCGGAATTGTCTGACTCAGAACTGGATTCAGAATTATCCTGGGTTTTTGAAAGCACTGTTTTTAGTAGAAGAGAGTCTTGATCTTGTTTTTCTCGTAGAGCCTTGATCTCTACTTTGATTTGTTTCACCTCCCTCTAGAGTTCTAGAATTGGGGTTTCTTTGGATTCTTTCATCCATTTACCCTTTTTCAGGATTTTGGTCAAATTGTAGGTATTTTTGGAGGTGTTTGGCAAAATCGAATTTTTGAAATCTTTTTTCTCGTCAGTAAAAGATTTGAGGAGTTTATTCAAATAATCTTTTTGGTGTTCGACATCTATGTGTTGAACCATTTCTAACATGAATTATTGATCCTTAGTTAAAACACAAACAAGTTTTCCCTTACCCTTATCGGAATATTCAGAAGAACTAGTTGTAAGCAATTCATCAATTTGAAGGGATTTGTTGTCTTCAAAAGACAAAGAAAAGTATTCAGGTTCTGACTCGGCATTTGAATCGGAGGAATCAACGAGAAGATTAGAGATTTTTTGAGTGACGTCATCGTCGAGCTTCAATTCTTATAATTTTGTATTCACTTTGCAGTATTTCGATGTATGACCTTTTTTGTGACACTTGTAACACGTAAGGTCTTTGTATTTGGAATCAGCTTTTTTGGTATTTGGTTTTCTGAAACGATGAGTATTTTTGTAGGGGTTTTTATAATACTCTTCGTTGGTTTTGCTGAAATCTCTCTTTTTGTAACATCTTGAAGTACTCTTAAGGGATTTATGAGTTTTGCTACAGTTTCCTGTACAAATAGAAGAAGGTTTTGAGAAATTCGTATCAAACTGTTTGCAAAAGGTTCCAAGTTCGCACTTAGTTCTCTTTAGCTCCTGTTTGAGGTGTTTCTGTAATTTCAGGTCTTGACAGATCTTTAGACCTTCCTGTTGAGTTATACTGACAAGCTGTCCGTATGTAAACTCTCTGTAGGGTATAATCTGTTTACCGCAATTCTTTTTGATTTTGTTCCTAACCTTTTCTCCTAAAAGGGTAGGTAATCCGGCCAGGAATTTCTCTTTCCAAAATGGCTGGTTGGAATCTTCCCTGAGCATAACTCTAGTTAAAAAGGTATTTTTGTACCATTGGAAATCGCTGAGTTGCTTGCATTTGAGGTTGGAAAGTAATTCGGCATTTTTGTGTTTTAAGTGTGAAGAATCTCCTATGAAATTTAAAGAGATTGTGAGAATCAATGTTGCTACGGCATCTTGTAGGGGTTCACCTTGTTCGTCAAGGATTGGTAATCCTTCTTCATCAGTTTTGATGGAATTCAGGATATCTTTCTTTTGTTGATCAACGAGATAATTATCCCACCAACCTTTCAATTGGCTAGAGAATCCTGCGATGAGCAGTTCTGCAATGGTCTTGTCTTGCGTACCGTTTTGGATTTTTTAGGCATTTGCAGTCATGGTCATTTGTTGAAGAAAACTGAGAATATTGTATTCGGTCATCCCATCTATAATTCAATCATAAATAGAAGAAGCATTGAAACGGAATTGAGTTAGGGGTTTTACTATTCCTAGGTGAGGAGCAGAAATAATTTGTAATTGTTGTTGTTGGACCTGTTGTATTGGTCGTTGCCAATCCATATGGTTAACAAAAGGTTTTTTGTTTTGGAATTATTTTGGAGTATCACCGTCGTCGGAATCGTTGACAAGAGTAGTGATTTTATTGGAAGATTGTGGAGTATCAGGAACAATGTGTTCAATATTTGAATTGTTGGATCCCAATTCTATTCTATTGCTCTTGGATAGCCTGAATAAATTCAGACTTATTTTGCTGGATATTCTTGACGCCATCTTTGGACACCTGAAAGGGTTTAAAGATAGGTTTTTGGCTTTTCGGTTTCATATCCTTAGTCGCACCTGTGGAATCTATGGTGACTAAAGGGTTGGTTTTTATATGTTTTTCTACCCTATCGAGTTGTTTTCCTAGGGTATTCAAACTGATATTGGTGAAATTGTTTTGAGCGAGGATATTCTTGGTATTTGTTTTCTCACCCTCTGCTGGATTCTTAAGAGGAATCGCGTCTACAGGGCAGCCATGAATATTAAGCTTGATGCCTTGAAAAGGAGGGTAGTTGGACTGGACTTTCCTAGAATCAGCTAGGGTTTCCCACTCCGGTGTCTTGTTCCTAGTCGTAACGGGATTTACCGTTTTAGAAAAAGGATAATCAATGGAATTTTGGGAGGAATAATAATCGAACCAGTCAAAGAAAAGGATGTTTATCCTATGTTCATTAACAAAGTCGTAGAATTTTTCCTGTATTTGTGTCCTAGTTTTTCAAAAGGTTTTGAAGAACCAAATTTGTTTTTCTAGGTTGTATTTTTCATAAAAATCTTTTTGAAGGAATTTTTTGTCTACTTTGAAATCTTTTTGTAAAACACCAAGTTCGTTTACTAGGTTCTTTGTAATCGAGGAAAAAATCGGACTAGTAGGTTCCTGGTCCTCTATCTTTTCTCTAACAGTGGAATTTTCATAAACGGGTCTCGGTATTTCGTTGGAGTAGTCTACGTTGCGTAGATTGGGTATATCAGACGTAGAACATCTAGGTTTCGCTTTGTAAGGAGTATTTATGACTGAAGGAATTTGTGAAACTCTTCCTAAGTCGAGAGTTTCTACGGAACTGGAATCATCGTGTCTACTACTCGTAGATTTTCTATGGAACAATAGACTGACTCTACCATCCTGGTATTGAGTTATTTCTCTGAGACGAGTATTTGGTTGGGAAGTCTCCAGAGGTTCAGGTTTGACAACACCTTCCAAGATCCATTCGTCTGGTAAGGAGATATCCTTCCATCTAATAGGTCTCGGTATCACGGTGTTAGATCTAGAAAGATCGGTTTGTAAAAGAACGGTTTCACCTTTCTTACTATGGTAGAGATAGAGCCATAAAAGGTAGAGATAGAGAGAGATAGTGTCCAGATCAGATGTTGAATTCCTTGTTAGAGGTTACGGAGACTTCCGAGTTAGGGTGGTCAAGGGTCGGTAAGTCCTCAACGAACGCATGCAGTTATACCCATGGAAAGACCTAAGCAAGGAAGAAAGTTCGGACGCTCTGTTAATAGGAGTTCCATAACATGGATCCGTTTCTTAACAGATCTACTTCGCGTGATTTTGGTTCATCTTCTTTCATGGATTCAAAGAAGATAATAAACTCCGAAGAAATCTTGATACAAGATTTTGAAAAATCTATCGATAATTGGGAAATACCGAGAGTAAATCGAGACCAGATTTACAAAAATTCGAAATACCAGTTATTCAAAACCGATTTCACAATCAAAACTGAGGAAAGAGATATCCAATTATCTCAACCTTTTGAAACCATCCAATTACTTTCTCAAAGTTCATTGAAAAGACACCGAGAAAGAAATTACAAATACATCCATATTGGATTAGTCCAAATAGGGATAAAACCCCTCACGAAGGAAGGATTAAACACCTCAATCCTTGATGTCTTACATGATGCCAGATTCACAAATTTTGAAGATTCCTTATTGAGTTCTGTTGAGTTTAGTCTCTGCACCGGACCAATATCTTTTTACTATTACCCAAATTTCTCAGTCTCTTTAAACGACAAAAATATCCAAAAACCCCTAGTCTTACAAATCAAGACTCACAATTACCAAATGCTTGAAGGATCGATTCCCGTAGCTATAATTTACCGAATCCATTACAAAGCTATGACTTCAGCTTTTGCAACAAAAGTCAGATACCATAGTAAGAAAGGTGAAACCCTTCTTTTACAAACCGATCTTTCTAGATCTAACACCGTTATACCGAGACCTATTAGATGGAAAGATATCTCCTTACCAGACGAATGGATCTTGGAAGGTGTTGTCAAACCTGAACCTCTTGAGACTTCCCAACCAAATACTCGTCTCAGAGAAATAACCCAATACCAGGATGGTAGAGTCAGTCTATCGTTCCATAGAAAATCTACGAGTAGTAGATACGATGATTCCAGTTCCGTAGAAACTCTCTACTTAGGAAGAGTTTCACAAATTCCTTCAGTCATAAATACTCCTTACAAAGCGAAACCTAGATGTTCTACGTCTGATATACCCAATCTACGCAATGTAGACTACTCCAACAAAATACCGAGACCCGTTTATGAAAATCCCACTGTTAGAGAAAGATAGAGGACTAGGAACCTGCTAGTCTGACTTTTTCCTCGATTACAGAGAACCTAGTAAACGAACTTGGTGTTTTACAAAAAGATTTCAAAGTAGACAAAAAATTCCTTCAAAAAGATTTTTATGAAAAATACAACCTAGAAAAACGAATTTGGTTCTTCAAAACCTTTTCAAAAACTAGAACACAAATACAGGAAAAATTCTACGACTTTGTTAATGAACATAGGATAAACATCCTTTTCTTTGACTTGTTCGATTATTATTCCTCTCAAAATTCCATTGATTATCCTTTTTCTAAAACGGTAAATCCCGTTACGACTAGGAACAAGACACCGGAGTGGGAAACCCTAGTTGATTCTAGGAAAGTCCAGTCCAACCACCCTCCTTTACAAGGCATCAAGCTTAATATCCATAGCTGCCCTGTAGACACGATTCCTCTTAAGAATCCAGCAGAGGGTGAGAAAACAAATACCAAGAATATCCTCGCTCAAAATAATTTCACCAATATCAGTTTGAATACCCTAGGAAAACAACTCGATAGGGTAGGAAAACATATACAAACCAACCCTTTAGCCACCATAGATTCCACAGGTGCGACTAAGGATATGAAACTGAAAAGCCAAAAATCTATCTTTAAACCCTTTCAGGTGTCCAAAGATGGCGTCAAGAATATCCAGCAAAATAAGTCTTAATTTATTCAGGCTATCCAAGATCAATTGTGTAGAATTGGAACGTCCAACAGTTCTAATACTGAACACGTTATTCCTGATACTCCACAATCTTCCAACAAAATCACTACTCTTGTCAACAATTCCGACGACGATGATACTCCAAAACAATTCCAAAACAAAAAACTTTTTGTTAACCATATGGATTGGAAAAGACCAATACAACAGGTCCAACAACAGCAATTACAAATTATTCCTGCTCCTGACCTAGGAATAGTAAAACCCCTAGCTCAATCCCGTTTCAATACCTCTTCTATTTATGATTGGAATATAGATGGGATGACCGAATACAATATTCTCAGTTTTCTTCAACAAATGACCATGGCTGCAAATGCCTACAAAACCAAAAATGGTACGCAAGACAAGACCATTGCAGAACTGCTCATCGCAAGATTCTCTGGTCAATTGAAAGGTTGGTGGGATAATTATCTCGCTGATCAACAAAAGGAAGATATCCTCAATTCCATCAAAACTGACGAAGAGGGATTATCAATCCTTGACGAACAAGGTGAACCCCTACAAGATGCCCTAGCAACCTTGATTCTCACAATCTCTTTAAATTTCATAGGAGATTCTTCACACTTGAAAGACAAAAATGCCGAATTACTTTCCAACCTCAAATGCAAGCAACTCAGCGATTTCCAATGGTACAAAAATACCTTTTAACCAGAGTTATGCTCAGGGAAGATTCCAACCAGCCATTTTGGAAAGAGAAATTCCTGACCGGATTACCTACCCTTTTAGGAGAAAAGGTTAGGAACAAAATCAAAAAGAATTGCGGTAAACAGATTATACCCTACAGAGAGTTTACATACGGACAGCTTGTCAGTATAACTCAACAGGAAGGTCTAATGATCTGTCAAGACCTGAAATTACAGAAACACCTCAAACAGGAGCTAAAGAGAACTAAGTGCGAACTTGGAACCTTTTGCAAACAGTTTGATACGAATTTCTCAAAACCTTCCTCTATTTGTACAGGAAACTGTAGCAAAACTCATAAATCCCTTAAGAGTACTTCAAGATGTTACAAAAAGAGAGATTTCAGCAAAACCAACGAAGAGTATTATAAAAACCCCTACAAAAATACTCATCGTTTCAGAAAACCAAATACCAAAAAAGCTGATTCCAAATACAAAGACCTTACGTGTTACAAGTGTCACAAAAAAGGTCATACATCGAAATACTGCAAAGTGAATACAAAATTACAAGAATTGAAGCTCGACGATGACTTCACTCAAAAAATCTCCAATCTTCTCGTTGATTCCTCCGATTCAAATGCCGAGTCAGAACCTGACTACTTTTCTCTGTCTTCTGAAGACAACAAAGCCCTTCAAATTGATGAATTGCTTACAACCAGTTCTTCTGAATATTCCGATAAGGGTAAGGGAAAACTTGTTTGTGTTTTAACCAAGGATCAAGAATTTATGTTAGAAATGGTTCAACACATAGATGTCGAACACCAAAAAGATTACTTGAATAAACTCCTCAAATCTTTTACTGACGAGAAAAAATATTTCAAAAATTCGATTTTGCCAAACACCTCCAAAAATACCTACGATTTGACCAAAATCCTAAAAAAGGGTAAAGGGATGAAAGAATCTAAAGAAACCCCAATTCTAGAACTCTAGAGGGAGGTGAAACAAATCAAAGTAGAGATCAAGGCTCTACGAGAAAAACAAGATCAAGACTCTCTTCTACTAAAAACAGTGCTTTCAAAAACCCAGGATAATTACGAGATCCGGTTAAGTCGGACAATTCCGACTCTGAAGATCCAGGAGAACCTCCTGACAACCCTTTCCTTGAAGAGGTCCCACAAGAATTCCTTGCGGTCTTACGACAGATCACGTCCAAAAAATACCTTGTTCAAATAACCCTTAAATTCTCAGGCAATTTTAGAATTACTATTATTGCTCTTTTTGACACCGGTGCAGATCTGAATTGCATAAAAACAGGTCTAATACCTAATCAATTTCATGAAAATGCCCAGGAAACTCTAGCGGCGGCCAATAACACAAAGCTATAAATCAATTCCCAAACCAATGCGTCCGTTATTATTAATGGAGTTTCTATCGCGACATCGTTTGTCTTAGTAAAAGACATTCACAACTCCGTTATCTTAGGAACACCATTTATAAATCTTATCACTCCTTATAAGGTAGATAATGATTTCATTTCTTTTGATTCCAATAAAAAGAATCTAAAATTCCCTTTTCTGACAAAACCGAAAACTAGCGACCTCGATCTGATTAAAACGTATTCTTGTCATCTAGGTGAATTAAGAACTAATTTTTTAGATCAGAATTCTGAGTCCCCTAGAAACTGTGATACATGTTCCATCAAATTAATTGATTCCTTTGCATACAAAAACAAAATTTAAACATAATTTACAATTTTCAAAAATTGCATCAAAAAATAATTTCTGTAAATTAATTTTTGAAAAGTTTTACTTTACAAATATTTTAACCAGTGGTTTACTAAAAAATATGAGAAAAAACCCACAGGTTTCCAAAATCAGTTACAATACAGAGATACCATATCATTATCCCTATAAAAATCCACAGATTTCCAATACCAGTTACAACACAGAAATGTCCTATCACTGTCCTTTGCCCCAATGTCTGGGTTACAGAGAAAAAAAATCCAGAAAGGACATGAGAGAATCTGGACAATACTGTTACCATGCAATGTGGGAGCCTTGCTCCAAAAGAGAAAAGAAGAGATACCTCCACCAATAAATACACATGTTGTTGCACCACAACAACAAACAAATTTCATGGCCCCCAAAAAAACCCACAAAAGAAGAAAAAGAAAAATTCCCTGCCAAATCCCCCACTGAAAAACCCCTATCGTGGTATGATGCAGTAATGAAAGAAGAAAATGAAAATACCGCAGCATCCGTGCAAAAAACACCAGCACTGAAGATAACTTCCAAAAATCTTCTGCACTCCTGGAGAAATCCCCAGAATTACAACAGGCATTGATACAACTTCAAATTCCCAAACAAGAAGTTGCTCAAAGCTCAGGAGAGGAAAACCCTCTCAAAATTTTACAAAAATCGAGAAAGGAGAATCTTCAAAAACCCTTTCTCAAAAATAATTTTCAAAAAACCAACTTGTGGTACCACAAGTCCCCAAAAACCTGCTCCTAAATACTTCATAAAACTGTTTTTTCAAAATATTACTACTCTTGAAAATGATTTTTTAATAAAGACCCCTTTTTAGCACTACAAAATTATTTTGGACAAAAATGGTTTTATAAATCATGGGATGTTTTAAAAACCCCATATTTTTACCAAGCTATCCTTGAAATATCAGGATCAACAACAATTAAAATTAATTTTCACAAAAATAACCCAGATCCCTCTTATTCAATTTGCAAAATACTTAGCATAATTGCTCCTATGGATTGGGGAAATGACCTGTCTCAACTCCTAAATTTCCCAGATACCCACAAAAATGAACCATTTTTTGATATTCCTTTTAATTATTGGGATTACCAACAAGCTTCGTTCAATTCCTTTTTCATTCAAAATACCAACCAAAGCCACACTTGGCTTTTCCATTTTGATACCTCATGTGATCCATCACAATTTCCAACATGGTGGAATTCATGGTGGGAACAATTTGGATCCACCCTAGACATACAAAAACCAGAAGTCACTAAATCTTTCAGCCTCTTCAAATCCCAATTCAAACCCTCTGAGGAAGAAAAACGATTTGTGCCCCTACACCTTTTTCACACAAAATTCCACTTACCATGGGTATTTACATGGTTCGTAGATTATTCGGAAGATAAAATCCCAGTTATCCGAAGAAGATTTAAAATCCGATGGTGGGACAGCTTTAAAATACCAAAAAGCCTTGCACCACAAAAAGTCCAGGAATTGTTAGACACCCAAAAACCCATTCCTTTACAGGCACCTCCACAAAAACCACTGGCACCACTACAAACACCGAAGCACACCCGGTTCCTTTCACGAAAATCACAGATGGCCTCAATGCTTGCAGCGGCCAAAAATCCAGAAGAAATGCAAGCCATAATTCTGAAATTTGCACCGTCTTCATCAAAACAAGGGTCTTCATCAGAAGAAGAAGAACCAGAAATTGATATTGAAGACAGTCCGGTTTTTGGCAACAGTGGATTCTAAAGAAAGTTGCCAAAAGAATTCAAAATACCTGGAGCAGAGTTCAGACAAAATTTCGATAAAAGAAAGTGCTCGAAAAAGCTACTTTCAAAAAAGCAAAAAGCAAAAGCAAAGATTCCCGCAATAATTCGAGAAAATGCCAAAAGGATGAATAGTGATTCTCCACTCGGATGAATAGTGAGATTCCCTTTTTATTACAAAAATGCCATGTAAAACTCCTATAAAAGGAGGCTCCCTCTCCCTTAGTTTCATTCTAAACTAGAGAGAAGTTGAGAGTCCTTACAGAAATTCCCCTTTAGGTTAGAATCAATATTCCTAAATACCCCCTCAAATACCCATATGATTCAGTTCATATGACCCATATCATATGACTCATATCATATGATCCAATATACCCCAGAAATTCCCAAGGTTTATCTCCTTGATAATTATCTTTGTAAATTCCAATTTTTTAAATGAATATGATTATGGACGGTACTACCTCCTAATCTTTTAAATACTTTATGCATTTAAATTCTTTAAATTCCTGCATTAAATACTTGGCTGGTTCAACCGCCTATTTGATTTAAATTCCTGCAGAACCTTATGATTTATGGTTTCCATAACTGGAACCTTGAATTGTAAGTCAAGCTTTATTTACCTTCTGCATATTTCAATTATCCTTTAATTTTTCAATCCCTTATATCCCGATTCCTTTCGTGTCTGTTATCCCCTTTAGATCCCGGCCTAAGTATATATATATATATATATATATATATATATATAATTGATTTTCAGTGATATTATGCATTTGCATACGCCCACAGTGTTTTCCCGAGGTCCACGTTGTCTCTGTACTTACCAAGTACTCTTATTATTGTTCTTACATATGTTATCAGCCTTACATATTTAGTACATTCTATCGTACTGACGTATCTTGCTGGGGCGCTGCGTTTCATTCCCGTAGGTATAGATAGACAGAGTGATGCATATGCCCAGTAGGATCTCAGCTCAGCGGGGGTGTCAGAGCTCTCCACTTATTCTGGATGTGCTAGTTAGAGGCGGTATGGTTCTATATGCATAACTATGGGTATGGCGGGGGCCCTGTCCCGTCTTGATGATGTCCATGTACTCTTTAGAGGCTTGTAGACAATTGTCATGTATACAGAGGTCATATATGCCTTGTCGGCCTTCTCGGTATATATACGTGTGTGTTGGATCTCTGCTACGTACAGGTTGACGTGTTATCTTGCCGTAAGGTTGTTGGTTGAGGCCTTGTCGGCCCATGTCTTGTTAAGTATGCTACAGGTATCATGACTGGTATGCTCGGGAATTAGGGCACCGGGTGCCGACCACACAACCCCAAGATTGGGGTGTGACATGGTTATTCCAATAAAAATCAATTATTATCAATGTAATATCCCAAATCACCACTGCACTGATCCATAATCTGTAGGGTGATCCTCAATTACCATTTACACCACCCTACTAATACTCTCATACGATTTTGTATCAGTGTCCTCTCCAAAGATCCCTTAACTGAAGAATCCTTCTTACATCTCGATTTATGAGTTTGTCAGCCCAACATCAATACCCAAAAGTCCTCTAGTGAATTCACTTCCCTTGGTTCCAGTCGGTATTATCAATTGTTAATTCAACTTTCGGATACACTCCCCAACTTTAATTAACTAACATCTATCATTGATCTACCACTTTAATTACTATGATATATTTTATAGGAATTGATTCAACAGAGTTCTTATTCTGCATGGTTGGATTTAGTATTGAAGGCTTCAAAGTATGAGCATATTTCAAGGTAGGGTTGAGAGGTATGATAGGGTTAGGGTTCAAGGGGTTAAAGGCGGGAATTGATTTAAAGAAGGAAGTTAGTTCATATTTGATGTGGAATGAGGCTAGCCAGCCACCACTGACTGGACGGCAGCCACCATGGTCATGGAAGTAGGGTTCACTCAATTAGGGTTTACATGGGAAAGAAGTCGAGAGGAGTGAAGCACTTTGACTATGGTTCTCCGTGTACGTCTATTGTCACTAAATGATTTGTTTTTCGAGTTTTGGGTTCACAAATATCTAAAAAGTTATTTTTGGTTTTAATTTATGTTATATAATTTGAGAAACAAGGGCGGACCTACGTGGTTCCAAGAGGGTTCATATCAACCCACTTTATCGGAAAATCATATCGTGTATAAATATAAATTTCATCTAAAAATATAAGAATTTTTTTTTATTGAATCCACCTGATGCAAAGTGAATTATGTGGCGAAGTTGTTAAGCGGTTTCAGAGCTACGGGAAGGTCCAGTATTCGAGCTCTCTTGGCTGCTGTTTCTTCTGATCTTTTTGACAATTTTGTTATACTTAATTGATGCTTACCTTATTTATTAACTTCAAACACTTAGAACTTTACTCAAAGTTATAATTTGTTTTTCTCTCTTATAATCTTCAATAAAATATTTATGAATATTTTTTGAAATTGTTTATAATTTTTAGTTTAAGTTAATTTGGTCTATGTTGAAATTGCTTATTTGATCTAAGCTGTATTTTTTTATTTGGCTTATAAGTTCTCTTTATTTAATTATTTATTCACAACTCCTCTGTTTGGTGATCTTTTTTGTAAGCAATAACTTTGTTTTTGCTATATATAAACAGGGGAAGGAATTTATATTTTGGTATATGTTTTAGAGTTTAAGATATTTTTAAATAGTTCATGACTTGTTAATCAATCTTTAAATTTTAAAGTAAAATGGAGAAATTAAGTACATAAATTATTTTAAAGATAAATTTATATATATTTGGTAATTATTTTTATAAAAAGATTCCCCACTTGTTAAAAATTAAAAGCAACAAGTTAAAATTTATAAGTTCATTTTTTGAGGTAGCGAATAGAAAAGAAGAAAAGTAAAGTCACGAACAAATTCCACTTGCTACTGTTCATTTATCATGGGCTCTCGTCGTGCCTATTTGAAGTTTGAACCCACTTATACAAAATTATGGGTCCGCTACAGTTGAGAAAGAAATGAAAATATTTAAAATTTGTTATTTTAAATATATCATAATATTTGTGTAGCTATATAATTTTCTAGACTTGAAGTCTTAAACATTTTATAATATTTGTATGATTATAAAAGCTTCTGGATAAGGATAAAATAAGAAGTATAAAGTTAATTATTTTCAAATATAAATATGTGTTGCCATTTTAATGAATTAATAAAAAATTAGTATCACGTAAACTGAAATAAAAATAGTACGTATTAGTATGATTATATTATTTTTCTTTCTTACAAAAACAAACATTATAACTGAACCATTAATTAAGTTCGCAAAAATTGCTTTTACAAAATATGGAACAAATGCCACCTCGTAGGATTAAATTTTCATGTTACTTTTGTTTGAGGCTCTTATATCCTAAAAATATTAACAGTCACACCTTTATTTTACTATTATAGAAGCATGAGCAGAGTAGGGCTGGCAATGGATCGGAGGTGGATTAGGTGAAGCTCAATCCGCCTCCACCCGCCAACCATCCATACATTACCCGACACATCCATCACCCTATTTTTTCTTCATCTACATTCGATCCACCCATCATTCACGGGTGAATCGGGTGGATCGGGTCGGGTGAATTTTTTTATAAGTTTAACCATTTGTTCTAGTTTAAAATCAGTGATAATGTTAGTAATTAGTGTTCTTAAATCTTTTTTTTTTAATTCACAAAAAAAATGGAGTGACCAAAACTAATATAAATACTCTTAGTTCCAACGTAGCAGTGTCTCATCTGATTAGCACCTTAAATATTTTTATTCATATTTCATTTTTATGTTAGCTCAAACAAATCATACTTTACGTTGCAAAAAAATAATAAAATTAATCAGACCTAACAATGATTTTTTTTTTATTTTCATAAACGATCACTAGCTAAGAATATTATAAAACTTTACTGTTATGGAAGTGAACTCTGGGCCAAAATTATGTTATTCTTGATTTGCCAAGTTTCATAAAATAATTTTTTTTTAAAATAATAAATGTTTACTCTTACCCACTTAACACTTTATAAAGCTTGAGTTATCATGGAACATGAATATAAAGGCTATGAGCTTATTTAGTTTACCACTGCAAATTTCATAATAAACTAGCAATTACGACAGCAAATATCGAGCAACATTTTCTCTCAATTCTAACATCTATAGTTTATTAAAATAAAAGAAACATGTTCACAAGTAAAAATAATAGACAACTTAAATTTCAAGAGTGTTTTTTTTTTACATTCCTTAGAAAAGAAAATTAATCAAGAGCTATCAATACCATGAAACAAAATACGTAAAGACCAAGTTATAAGCTACACACGAGTAAGACTTTGAAGAAACATGCATATTTCATATATTAAATAGCTTATGTCAATACACGAGCAAAACTTGAAGAAAACATACATATTTCATATATTAAATAGCTTTTGTCAAACTTTCATGTATAATAAGAAGAATTCTAATTAAATAGGTATAAGAAGGGTGGAGAGAACCTGTTAAATTAAATAGAGCGCAGCAAGATTACTTTTGATGCCGGAAAACGGATAAAGTACGGTAACAAGAAGTGTCACATCGGAATTCGGACAAAATCAGTACTCAAACTCACCTGAGCTTTCAAAAATCAAAATTCTCCCTTTTTACTAAATAATATGTTGTGCTCATTTCTTTTTACTCTCTATATGTGTTCTTTTACTCTCTATGAGTGTATAGTGGTGCAAAGAGTAGTGTTTGTAAATGTAGAAAGTGTTAAACTTAAAAGAGAAGTGACTAGTGAGGGGTTGGGGCCTTCTTTTCAAACAAAGACATTGAGCATTTAATGTGATGTAGACTATGGCTGAAATGTTTTCTTTTCTTCTTGTTTGGTCTTTCTTTTTTTTTTTATTTAATAAAATATATACAATATAATGATAAAAAGTATTATCTAACTATATATAAACGGGTAGATGAATGGGTCGGATGGTGGTTGGATGTATGTCCATCAGAATTCGATCCGATCCGTCATCCGATTAAAATTTGTGTTTTATCGAATTTTCGCTCATATATTCAGATCGAATGGATCGAATATCTATCGAGTTAGAGTGAAATTGAGAGCCCTGAGTAGGAGCTCAAGATCGACATGTGTGCTTCTAGAGTAATAAATTTAAAATTTGAGGGCAGTTTTATCTTTTGATGGACTAACACAGGAATGTTTTATCGACATGTGTGACAATGACTCTAGCTTCCATTCCCTGCTCACCACACTCCAGGTAGCTTTTACTCCAAAAGACATAGCATCGGTCTAGAATATTCAATTTATGCTCAAATCTTTATCTACTTTTCTTTCCTTTTTCTTTTTGGGTTCTCTTCAGATTTTAAATCCCATAACTTTTGTCGTTCTTTCTTTTGGAACTCTAGCTTTGCTCCGTCAAGGTAATTGCACACTTCTATACTTTATTTTTATCACGTAATTGTGATTGTATTTTCCCTGTGGTTGTAAATTGGGTAAAAATATGCGTCAGAATTTTCTGTGCATTTAGAACTTTTGAGATGTTTTGTATTGTCTGCAGAGGAGATACGCAAGTCCTATTATCACAAGGATTCAGAGCAAATGTCTGGTTTGGGAGAGCATTTCTGAGAAGATGAAGGTAAGCCAGGAATTTTAGGTTTGGACAAAAAAAATCTTCTTTTTCACAGACTTCTATGTTTTTTGCCCTGTTATTACCCAAAGTTAATGTTCCGTTTTAATGAATTTAGATGCTTTCTTCATTTTGTCCTTCAATAGCTTGGTTTTTACACTAATTTGTTTTCACCCTTCATGTTTTAATAGTTCAACATAAAGAGACTACAATGAGGTTGCAGGAAAGAAGGTAATTAGTTCATTGGCATAATGATCCATTGAAATGGATCCTGGTCAGGTAATATTTCAATTCCGCCTTGACTAATACTACCTTCTCCTGATATGATATAGTATATGTAAGAACATATTGATCTTGGTATTAGGTTATCAGTTTAAAATCTAGCTCTTAACACATTCCAATGTGAGATTCACTAAGAAGACTTAAGGCTTAGGAAACCGAAGAGTAAATTGTTACTTTGTGAAATTCAAAGGTCATTTATTTATTACTTATAAAAATAAAGGTCCTTGTGCTATGTTCGGATTCTTCAAGTATACATGCTTGGGTTAAAGCAGCTCAATAAGTGAGCAACTCTCTAAAACTAATGGCCTTGGTGACAAAGAATGGTTGAACCTTCTATAAATTGCAACTTACCGGGAATCATGCATCAATTATCACTCACGAATTAACTGGCTATTTAGAGCTGAATGTCTTCAAAACTGTTATTGCTATTCTGTGCTACTCTGCAAAAAACAGGCTTACTCAAAGTCATCCCTTAAGTGATGATCATAGATGAGTTGCTTATTAAGAATAATCGATGAGTCATCTAACTTGTGCGGCTTCTCCTTTTCTTTACTTTCAAAGCTTCATCATTTGCGTCTGTGAAGATGAGCTTCATTAATTTTTAATCATAAAAAAGAACACTAAATATGTTACCTCATATTTTAGGACAATTCATTTCATTGTTCGTGGCTACCTTTGATACTTGAAACTTGTGACTTCTTTTGCTGTTCCATGTGCATCAGATAAATGTTGCTGGCTGCGACTTGCTTTCAAATCCCTTTCCCGTTACATTGTCCATTGATCAACTATGTTATTGAAGCATTTTCCATACAATATCACCATTGTCACTAATTTTAAGTAATTTTATACGATGGTGATAATGATTGATAGATCTGTTGCGGCTTTTATCTTGTATTTCTAATTAATTAGAAGAAAAGCAACGAAGTGAGTCAATTTCCTTAGTTTCTTTGTCTCTGTGGCTGTTAGCTTTTACTTTGTTTATAGATTATAGATTTCTCCATTTGCTCTTTGGTTTTCGCATTTGTTATGCCTATGAGTTGTGCAGAGTTTTTCTCGGAGTTTTCATTTCTTGATTTGGTTCTACTCATTGTGAATTTGTGCTTCTCTGTTATAATGGTCCTCCTTATCCCGCAATTTCTTTTCCTGTTTGGTACTAACAACTTTAGTATAATATTCCTAATTGTTTGCGCTGTTTTCCTTTGCTACTTGCAGTTAAGTAGCCGTTTTCTGGCTGCATTAAAGAGGACAAGATTGAAGTCATATTGACACTCTTATAGAGTGAGTGTACTTTAATTAGTAAACCAACCGGAGGAATTGTATTATATGAAAACTGGAGAAATTATTGTATATATGCTTTACAGTTGGGGTTAAGACCTCCTTAATTCCGACTTTATCTCACCATATAGGTGCTTTTTGCTACTTATCATGGGTCTTGATTGACTTTCTTTACTATGCTACGATTGTAAATAACTCCCTCCTTAATATGAAAACGCTGTCAAATGAGTTCAATAATTACAGGTGGATTTTGTAGTGCATGCATTGACAAATTAAGTAATTTGTAGTTATTTCATATTTTAAAATCTTAGAAGATACATGTTTTAAATAATTTTTTGTTCTTTTTTTTTAATCAAATCTTAAAAGATACATCACTTATTTGTTTCACAAATATAAAACCACGTGAACCTCTTTTAACTTCAATCATCCCCTAGGATGTTTCTAACAATGCTTTTCTTTCTTCAACTGCAGGTGCTGTTTGCTGGTTTGATCGACATCCTGGAGCTTTAGGTGAATTGTCCATAAAAAAGAAAGGCCGTGATGTTTATAGTAGAATGAACCAAATAAAAAGGCTTGGTGTCTCATAACTCAACTCTTGAACATGTCGAATTCTGTTGCTTAATATATGTATAGTTTCGAATGATATTGTAATGTTGGTGATCGACCATCTTTAAAATAATTGAATTGCTTCTCAAAATTTCCTCATATATCTTGTGGTAGCCTATCTATCATCCATGACAAATGATGTAGGAGGATGAGGCATATAGTCTCTCTAAAACTCTGTGAAAACAATTTTTTATGCACGGGAATCAAATCAATACCTCAACATTTGGCTCAAAGATCAAACCAATACATTAATATTGGGCTCGTGCTGCATGTAGTATATTTAAAGGGGAAAGGACGTGGTGTGGCCATCACCAAAAAGAAAAGTCCAAAAAAAACCTATTTTGATTAAGTATCCGAGCTGGCCATTCGACTCATTTTATTTTTAGGCGCTAGCCCAATCCAACCCATACTAAAAAAAAAGAAATGGACTTTTTGTGGCGACTAAAGGTCGCCAAAAAAGATTCACTACAAAAGAATAGCCTATTTGTCACGACTTTAGTTGCCATAAAATATCGAAACAGGACTATTTGCGCCACTAAATATCAACGAAAAAAATCATATTGAGCCTTCAAAAAATATTCAAAACATGTATAGTAGGTGTATAATTAGTAAGTATACGTTAATTGAGCCTTCAAGAAATATTTCAAAACATGTATAATTAGTAAGTATACATTAAATATACATTTATCAAAATATAAATTATACATTGATATACATTTATTATACACAAATTATACAATAATGATATATTTTATATACATATACTTTAGGGATACATAATTTATACGATGTTTATACAATTTTTATACGTTGATATTTACTTATACGTCGATTTTTTTTACTTATATAGTGTATAATACGTCAATTGTTACTTATAGAGTGTATAATTAGTAAGTATACATTAAATATACATTTATCAAAACAGAAATTATACATTGATATACATTTACTATACACAAAGTATACAACAACGTATCATTTTTCTATACATATACAGTAATGATACATCTTCTACACAATAATGATACATTTTCTGTAGTGATACATATACAAAAATGATACAGTTTATATACATTGCTGGAATTATTTAAGAATAGCTAGAAAATGGAATTATTTTACAAAGACTAAAAAATGACTTTTAAAATTCTTGGGTTACCGAGTGTCAATAATTTTACCCGATTGGCAATTTATGTTCATGGTCCATATTTAAAAGATATTTTATTATTATATTCACTTAATTCCATTCTTATAACCTCATTAGTAATTTCAAATATTATAGTTGGAAAATATGAAAGCAAGTGCGCAATTTACTGGTAAGATTACGTTTAACATTTTATAAGATATTTAGCTATCTAGAAATACTTAGCTTATAGCTTCAAGATTGATGAGGAATCATTCAAGGTAGTCTCATGGATTTCTTTTCCAGATCTGATGCTACAAGTGTGAAGGGCCAAAAACAGGTTCCACAATCTGATATGGTAATTACTCACAACAATTTTAATGTTCTACAAGAAGAGGAACAGACCTTAGAGGTCAACAATAAAGTTAACACCACTCAAAAGGGGGAAAATAGTAACAAGGAATAACATAAGGCTAACAAAACATCTCAGGAAAATTCAGAGATGACTGCATAACAAGGCACACCTGAGAAGACAACTGAGAAAAATTTAGATGTTGCTGTAAAACAAGGCAAGGACTCGGTGGAGGGTGATAAATGCAATATTAAGTAGTGGGCTGAGAGTTATTTTCATGAAAAGGACATCAATCAAGAACATTCACAAGCATGGGGAGAAATAGTGGAATCTGTTGAAGGTACCGACAGTTTAAATATGGTGAATGATAGTGTTAATGAAGAAATTCAGGAATTGGCTGATACAACACAATCAGGAGATGGTATCATTGATGAATCTTCAACTTCAAACACAAAAGTTAGTTAAAAAACACCTAATGTGGAGTTGTCCAAGATGGAGGTGAATGGACAAACATTATTGGTAGAAGGAAAGTCTCCTATCAAAGAGCAGGAAAGGAAGGATGGTACTGAAGGGACAAACATTTTGATGAATCAGGAACATGATGTCTCAGAAAGGGAGGATCATATTGATCCAACTGAATATACAATCATACAGGTTGTACAAGAACAACAACTCACAAGATTGAGAGGAATCTCTCCTATTAAGGAGTTACATGATCTAGTGTCACATAATATTATTGTTTCACTGGGAGAAGAAGTTATAGTTGGCAGGACAACAACTGATACCAAGTGCATAGATAATGAAGAAGCTATTTCTAAGGTGTTTGATGGAGTGGCAAAAGAATCAGTGCTGTCTCCAAAATCTCAAGTGCAAGGGACAAGAAACACCAAGAAACAATGATGCCCAGCCTACAAGGGTATTACCAAAGAGGGGTGTCAAGAAATCCAACTTTAAATGATGCTTAAAACACTCTTTTGGAACATTAGATCAGTAAGAATTTAGAAGGCATTTCATAGAGTGCAAATGTTACATAGACACCATAACTTCTTTCTGGTAGCTTTAATGGAACCTTTCCAACATTTTAGACATATTCCGCAGTATAGAAGGAAGCTTGAAATGAAACATGCCAATTTTAACTTCAATGGCAAAATTTGATTTTTTGTGAATGATAGTAATTATATGGAGGTTTGAGCCCATGAACTTTTCAGGGCGTTCATGGTAGAATCCAGCGGGTGGAGGAACGACAACGTTCCCTCGAGCGGCAGTAAAGGCGTTGGATGAGCCTTGAGCAACCGGAAAGGCATTAGGTGTGCCTTGAGCATTGGGGAAGGCAGATGGATTGCCTTGAGTAGCAGCAACAACAGAATCAGAAGCAACTTGTTCTCTTCTAGTCATCTTTCTAGGTACTTACAACAAAATCTTGTCTTAAAAATTATTGGGATACAATTGTTTCAGGGAACGGGAAGTAAGTAACTATTACAATGGTAAGAAAGGATAAACTAATTATTACAATAAACTGGAAATCAAGAACTTAACAAACTGCTTGTGTGATTTGCTGAGTCGAGTGATGACACTCTGTCTTTAAGACAAGATTGCCCCGTATATCTCCTTTTACGTTGTCGGGCAATAGTCTCCCAAGATACAACAACAACTTAACAATTGAGCAAAGGAAACTCAAGTGTTACTCTTGAAGAACTTTGAGTATAATAACTTTGCTAGAGAGAAAGAAGATGAATTCAGAAACTTCTGGAGTATTTTCTAAGTGTTGTGTAGTCTTCTTCAATTGAGCCAAAAGCCTCAATTTATAGTGTAAGGAGAAGACCCCTCAACTAGCCAACTAATTACCTTCAATAGCCATGTAATGACACTTAATTGAGAGGTTACATTCAGCCAAATTATGGCTGAATTCATGTGCCAAGTAATGGAGAATCAATGCTCCAAAACCAGCCCAAAGGTCAGAACTTTCAAACTTCCCGTCGCAGCATTCTGCCACTGAAGCGCCGTGGCTCTATGAATTAGCATTGCGGCGCCGCGACGATTTCTGACACGTTTCATCTTACACTTCATCCTTCTTTTACCAAAGTGGAATACATTGTCATTTGACCAATAACCGTCCATAATTCTATGTCTTAAACATATTACATACGTACCAATATCTCTTTCACTAATAAAATTTACGATACTTGGCACTACGTGTGCACGTGTGTGAAAACGACGTTTCTGACGTGCGGGCCCCAATTGTTCGAGTCATAAATTAATGGGATATACTTAATTCCACATTAGTAAATTTCCAACAGGAAGTACCAACAAGAGGGTGGTTTAAGTGTAATAGTGATGGTGCATCTAGAGAGAATCCAGGTCCCAGTGCTGTGGCATTTTGTGTTAGAAATGCAGATGGAAATATCATATATGCTGCAGGTCAGAGGATTACATATGGTAACAATCTCATTGCAAAAATTATTTCTATTAAGAAGGGGATGGAATATTGCATGACACATCAGTTATACCCTCTTATAGTGGAAACAGACTCTTCAGCAATGAAAATGTTTATCACAGGAGTTTGGGAGTTTTCATGAAGCATTGTCATGATTGTGAATGAGATAAACAGACTCAGCAGGGATCATACGGTGTTGGTGGAACACATATACAAAGAATGGAATGGACTGACAGATTGTTTAGCTAACTATGTTTTTGATTTTGTAGGTACACAACAGTTTTATAATTCCAGGAGTTACCAACCATGGCTAGAAGACTCTTAAACATTGATAAGGCTTAGATACCAAATCTGAGAATCAGATATGCTAAATACATCAGTCAGCAACAACTTTGAGGGTAAGCATTTTACCTGGTGCAGCTGCTAATCTCAACCAAGTACCAGCTGAACTGCAAAGGCCAATGAATTCATATGATTTGGAACTTAATGAAAACAGTTAGGAAATTTCTACATGGGTGGTATTAGTGTGCATGCATACACCCCATGCATAAAGACTCTAATATGTCTAGCTAAGGTACATCTTTCTTTTAAGATGATGACACATTGTTTATTTCTTTCCACACTCAGTTGCAGCGAAGAATGAGCTGATAGGCTGCTATAACCCTTGAAGTTTGAAAAAAATTCACCTGACTGAAATTCATACCACCTGGTTAGAGTTTGGAGGTGTGAAAGATGGATGGTCGAGACTCTAGGAGTTCTAGCTTTACTTTTCATGTTTGTTAGATGCTGTAACTTTCTCTGGTTTGATTTTGCTTTTCTCTCTAACCAATTGGTTAGATTTCTGTACAGTTTCGCGTTTTAATAAAATCCCACCAGGTTTGTGGCTTCATTGAAAAAAAAGAAGCTTATATGTTTAAAAAATATTTCCATTTGTTCCTTAATTTTCATGTGTAGTTAAAAGAAATGAGATTTAAGATGCACGTACTAAATATTTTGAACATTGTACCGAGAACCAATTGATAAAAATGTGGAACACTTGTGTTGTTGAAGAAATTAATTTTTTTATAATATAAAATTAAAATAAATATAATTAAAATATATTTATACATATAATGATTAATGTGAATTAACATACTTTGTTTTAGTGTGAATTAACATAATTGAAGTAACTTATTTGACATTAATATGTTATACTCCCTCTGTTTATTTAAAAATAAAATCACTCTTATTTGTCCACTTTAGCATATCAACAAAGACAATTTTTTTTAATTTTCCCGTAACATTAATTACTCATTGTCAAATCATTTTTCAAGTCCACCGATGACGAAGAGGAAAAGTTTCAAGTACCTTGGGTCATTATTCAAGGTAATGTGGAGACTGACGAAGATGTCACACATCGTATTGGTGCAGGGTGAATGAAATGATGCTTGCATCCGGAGTTTTATGTGATAAGAATGTGCTATCAAAATTTAAAGGCGAGTTCTATAGAGCGGTGGTTAGATCAACTATGTTGCATAAGGCGGAGTGTTGGTCAGTCAAGAACTTGCACGTTCAGAAGATAAAGGTGACGAAAATGCAGATGTTGTGGTGGATGTGTGGGCATATGAGGAGTGACAGGATTAAAAATGAATATATCCAAGACAAGGTGGGGGGTGGCCTCGGTGTTGGACAAGATGCGGGAAGCGAAGCTGAGATGGTTTGGGCATATGAGGAGGAGATGTGTGGATGCCCCAGTGCGAATGTATGAGAGGTTTGCTATGAATGGCTTCAAGAGAGGTAGAGGTAGACCGAACAAGTATTGAGGAGAAGTGATTAAAAAGGACATGGCACAGTTATAACTTACCGAGTACATGACCTTAGATAGGAGGTTGTGGAAGATACAAATTAGGGTAGAAGGTTAATAGGTAATCTTATCATTTGCTTTATGGTACTATTTATTATCTTTTGTTATTTTCTAGTGTACTATTTTATTGTAGTTACTGTTTTCTTTTTCTTTTTGACCTACTGTGTTTTTTGCTTTATTTTGAGTCGAGGGTCTATCGGAACAACCTCTTTACCCCTCAAAGTAGAGATAAGACCTGCGTATACTCTACCTTCTCCAAACCCCACTTATGAGATTATACTGATTTTATTATTGTTGTCTTCAAATCCACTGAGCTTATACACCAATTAATATGGATATTATGATAAAATATATATTTTATTTATTGATTCTAAGGAATGTACAAAGTAAAAAATGGATAAATAAATGTGAACAAAGAGAATATATAATATCAACAAGCAAGAAAGAATTATGGTGAGATTAATAGAAATCCTCGAAGGGTTGGCTTTTCTTTTCTCCTTCTCATATATTTCATTTCCTACATATTTTATAGCAAAGATTGATATGGAGAGAGAGAGATAGTCAAGTCATTTGGTTGACTGTGATCAACTTGTATTTGTTTGAACTAAAATAACTAATTAATGGGCGTTTACACGTACACGTGTCAAGGAAATACAAAGTCAAGTGTTTTAATCTTGTCCTCTCTCGGTGTTGGGGGGAAATTGGCATTCTCAATTCATTTCTGTCCTATCCCGAAATCCTTGAAATCTTTCTACATCTTCCTCCAGATTACACTCCTATTAATTATTTTCATTGATTGCTGAAACCCAAAACAAAAACAGAGCTTTATATATTTCATGATTCTACACTTGTGTTTTCCTCAATTCACTTGCTGCTGCAGCTGTTTTTCTTCTAGTGATGTCTGTCAACTTATATTCGGTATGTGAAAATGTTAGTCTTCTTGTTGTTAGTTTTCAACCAAGAAAGGAAGCAATCCTTGTAAATTGAAGAGATGTTTTTTGCTATATCTAAGTAGTCTTGATTGATTGATTGATTGATACCTTATATCTTTTCCCCGCTGATAGGTGTAAAGAAGCAAAATGGGAGGTGTTTGTACAGGTGGGACACCGAGGAATAGAGCAGAAATTCAAGACCCAAACAAAGATGATTCTGCTGAATTCTGTTTTTCTATTTCTCCGCCATCTACACCAATTAACAAGGTACTCCATTTCTCTCTTTACTTCTTTCATTTTAATCATACAATCCCTCTTCCCCTTTATTTATTTTTGAGTCAAAGATTCGGCTTTTCCTTTACTGGGTGGCAGTAATAGTCTTAAATGAAACCAATGAGTAAGTCAAAGAGGTTTTTCTATGGGTTAATGGTGCATTATTAACCTTTCTCAATTTGTCCGGTTTAGAATGACACTTAGGGGCTTATTTGATTGAGATTTTAAAAGATTATTTATAGATAAATAAGTTTAATAAATTTTTAAAAATTATTTAGAATATAATGATTTAAGAGATTTTTTTAAAACCTTTTACAATCAAGATTTAAAAAAAATTTATGATAAGATTTATAAAAATTTGAAAGAATCATATGAAATTTTTACTTTTATGATGCTAATCAACCATTAATCGGATGATGAGCGATGATGATATATTTTAATGATACACAAAAATTAATTAGTTCAAGATAACAAAGAAATAAAATACAGTCACTATAATTTTTTCAATATTTTAATAGCTAATATGAAATTGCAGCCACAAAAAATAATAAATCTACAATTATATAAAATGAAGTAACCAATTTGATGTAAATTTTATAAAACAACCAACGAACCAAACCATTGACACCCCTACAAATACCAATTCCTAGCAACAATCCAAAGACGGAAATATCAAAAAACAAAAAAAAAATCAACATAACATGTGTCCTGACAACAAAAAATCCACAAATTTCCTCATCCAATGACCCGGAAAAACCACCTTATCTTCCATCTTCACTTCGGCCCCTATTAGCTTCGAAAATTTCCCAATTTCTTAGTTCAATCCTCCATTTCCTCATCCAATGACCCGGAAAAACCCACCTTTATTACTCCTGATTCGGAGCCCTAACCGGTTACGAAGTTAGCAGATTCGGATCCTCCGAAATATGAGGATGAATGAGGTAATGGTAGCACAGGTGTAGAAAGAGGAAATAAAAGAATATATAAAGAGAAAAGAGAGAAAACAGTAGGAGTGGCCAGTGGGCCGGGCTCGGATCTGGCGGGGTCGGGGTCGGGGTTGGGGTCGGGGCGGGGTCCGGCGGGTTTTCATTTTTTTTTTAAAATAACATATGTATAAAAAACTCAATAAACAAGATAAGATAGTGTAATAAAACATCCAATTTGTTTTTGTCATATATATTAATAGACATGATTTTTTTTTTGTAATATAAATACAATTGTCTAAAAGCTAAATTACAACTTTGTGGTGTTGTCCAAAAGTTGCAAATTACATAATAAAATTTCAATTAAAAAAATTACATTCTCAAAAAACCCTGTTCTAATTGCTTGATGATTTCCTGTGGTTCTTCGGTTGGAATTGGTATTTATTGGTCAAATTGATCCACGTCGCTTCCACTACCTTCGTTTAAGATTTCGTTGTAGTTTTCATCTTCTTCTTCGTTGATCTCCGGTTGACCGCACCTTCTTCGCTCCGCTCGTGTCCAATCTCTGAATAATACTGCAATTTTCAAGCTGTCTCCGGCTAATGAGTGTATGTGGTCTCCTATTTGATATCTGCCTGCAGAAAAAGCGCTTTCAGACGCAGTTGATGACGCTTGAATGTTCAAAACATCTCGAGCCATCAATGAAAGTGTCGGAAAGGTCTTCTCATTCCCTCCAAGATTTCAAAGAAGTCTTCATGTCCATCTTCATTGATAACTTCTTGATACGGTACAGAACCCTGCAAAACAAAAATATCCAACTCGCTAATTTGGTTAGTAGTAGAGATACGGCCGCACATTCTATTTCTGAGGCTTTCAATACTAGCCGCAGAAACAACATGTCTTTTGTGAGGTTGTGTTGAAGATGAAGAAGATGGTATGGAAGCCGGCAAGTTACTAGCATTTTCTTGTTGATAAAATCTATATATATTTTTGCATTGGTGTTATACACTAGACAACACTTCTTCTTTAGTTTGTTCAATAGGTGGTGGGTGATTTAGATTTTTGGGACTTGGAGGTGGTAGTACTTCTATACAATCGTAAATAGTTTCAATTAGTGATTTAGTACCGTCTATTTTAATAATAGGATTTAATACAGAACCAATAATATAAATAGAGGGAATAGGAATAAAATATTTTTTTATTTTGACAAACATTTTTTTAATAGCTGCCTTATAAGCTGATTTTTCCATATATTCGCTAAGTAATAAAAATATTAGAGTTATATAAAACAACATAGTTGAAATAGTAGGATAATAAGTACTGGAAAATTCTTTTGTTGCTTGAAAAAATTTCTCTAAAAATACAATAAGTTCGAAAATTTTTACCCAATCACTATCTAAAATCATATCAGCTGGATTTTTATTATGAGAGTTAAAAAATAAAGTTATAGGTATTCTATAGTCATAAGCAACAAGTAGTTGCTCGTATAAAGAATTCCACCTAGTGGATACTTCTTGTGGAATTTTCTATAAGGTAGTCCACAATTGTGACAAGTTTTTTTATATTCTTTTCTACGTTGTACTTTATTACTTTTAAAAATAAAGTTTATAGCAAATTGTATTTTACTAAGAATGTCTTCAAAAAGTGATAGACCATCCTTTACAATTAAGTTATATATATGGCACGCACATTTTATATGAAAATGATCTGGAAAAGATGGAGTTAAACTATTTTTTAAAATTGTAATTGCGTAATTGTTAGAAGAAGCGTTATCTAATGTAATAGTCATAATTTTATCGGTTATTCCGTAATAATGACACACTTGATAAATATTATCTGCAATAAAAGTACCAGTGTGCCTATCATCTATATATCTATACGCTAAAATACGTTTTGCATAGACCATTTATAATCTATCCAATGACAAGTTCTGATTAAATAATCATGACCAGTTAGTACTACGACCTATATCAGGCGTGATAGATACTTTGCCATTAAAATGATATAATGAAAACGTAAATATTGTTGATATTCATGCGCGAATTTAGATACATCTCTCTTAACAGTTGATCTAGGAAAATCGTTAAAAGCGAGGATTATATATATCTCTAATGTAATGAATAAAATCGGAGATGAAGGAAATGAAAAAGGCAAACCCTCCACAAAGAACTAATTTTGATATTGCTTCCCTATCTCTATGTTTATTGTATTTAGAGCCTACAATTCCCCGTCATAGGGTTAATTTGACCACAGACTTGAGTCCGGACGATGTCGGTAAACCTTGTCCCGATGGAGCGGGCGTTTCACCGGTTTTGAAGCCTGGTATTGGGCATACCTAGTGGATGAGCACTTACTACGTGTCTAATTAAACCCCGTCTCAACGTGACCTTTTCGATTTTAAATTTTAAAACATTTTTAGAAATTTTACATATAGCTACTTGATTCTCTACGTCCCTATCAAAAAATGTCCATGCATCTGATTTTAATGGTCGTTTTGCTGGACCTCGTCTCATACTAGGGGGAATAGGAGGTATTTCAGTTGAAGGTGCACTAGTGGGTGTGTTGTCATCAACATTAGTGGGTGTATCATCTAGATCATCGTCTAAATTAAAGTCTTCTTGAGTTCCAGAAAATAGTTCCTCGTCTAAATCTAATGGTATTGTAGGAAAATGTTGAGTATCAACAAAATCATCCTGTGTAGGAATAAGATGACTAGAAGAAGTACCCTTGCCCTGGTTGCCCCTACTAGAAGAAGTCTTACCCTTACCCTTAAACATACCTCTAATTCCTTCCATTTTAATTATATGCTAACAAATAATTAAAGTAAATGAAATTAAGTGCGCTAAATAAAATAAACAGACAATAATAATTTAATGAAGGAACGAATGTACCAAAGCAGACGTAACGTCGACGTGTAATCGAGAGGTTGAAAATTGAAACTTTGCTCGATGGAAGATCCTCAAGCTAGTTGCCAACTTCACTCCCAATTCCCAAATGAATAAATAAAATTGAATATTTAGCAAACAATGTAGACTTGTAGATAGATATATTGAGAGATTAGAGAGATTGTAGGAAGATTTGTGAGAAAGATGAAGAGAAAATGAGTTATTTATAGTTGGAAAATTGGGTTAAAGTGTAAATATAATAACTTATGAGTTAAAAATAAATATTAAGGGGTAGGGGGGAGGCCTAAAATGGCCGTTATTAGCAGTCAAAATCTAAAATGGTCGTTGGTGCTTGATCATATTTGCAAAGGGGGGACAAAGGGCGGGGTGGGGCTCGGGACGAGGTCGAGGCGAAGCGGGTCGGGCGGGCGGGCTGGGCGGGCTCGGAGTGCAGCGGGACGAGACATTGTCCCGTCCCGAGTTCGAGTCCCGCTCCCGTTTTTTTTTCCAGCGGGGTCGGGGCGGGCTCGGGACGGGGTCGGGCCGTCCCGGCCCACTGGCCACCCTTAGAAAACAGAATGTAATTTTATCCACAAAAGTGAGATTTTTTATAGGGTTTGATATTTATACCTCCCACTAAAAAGTCACATAAATTCCATGGAGATTTTTTTTTTCGAAATTAGCTAGTTTTTGAATACCAAAACTTTTTGTTACTTGATTAAAATTCGGATTGAATACCATTAGATTTGAACACCCTTTATAATAGGCTTAATTAAATATCACAAATTTATTTAAATTATTTAAAAATCTTAATTGAATACAAGATTTATTTTATTCAAAAATAGTCTTTTAAAATCTTACTTGAATAGCCCTGAGCATGTTTAACTAGCTATGCTATCCCGCAGCTACCATCTCAGATGGATACGGCCTTTAGAGTTTGATGCCTTAAGATGCTTTGAGCCACAGTCGCTAAACTGAAGAATTCAACAACTCCATAGCCCTGGCTCATAGAGGGGGAAAACACAAGGCTAAATACCCCTTAAACTTGCAACAATTTGTAAGTTAGACGTTCTAACTTAGCTAGTTACTGTTGATATTCTATTGTACTTTATAGAGCAGTACGAGAAGTAATAACTATTACAAATGTTCGAAAGGATAAATAAATGGTCAATCTTCAAAACTGCCGCATGTGTGTTGTGTCTTGAATCTTGATCACCTTGCAAAGCCTATGTTGAGAACTGCCGCAAGTTTGTTGTGTCTTGAATGTTGATATCCTGAAATCAAGAAACAACTAAATCTGGATGGTTACAACGTTGTGTGTTGAGTCGAAGATAGCCCTCTATCCTTAAGACAAGATTGCCCCGTATATATGCTTTTACGTTAGCGGGCAATAGTCTCCCAAGATAAAACAACACTTTAATCTCAACACTACAAAGCCAATAGGTTGAGCCTGGCGAAGAAAACAAATATGACTCGACTTGCTGAAGATATGGAATAGGAAGGAAGAGTTTCTCTCTACTCTTCTCTTTTGTCTCTGTGTATATAGTGTGTCTCTGTAGTGTATATCTTGTGTATATGTGTGGGTTTGCTCACTGATTTTCGTCACAATTTGCTCACTGTTTTGAGCTATTTTGTGGCTGTTTTTCCAGTGTATTCCTCACTGTTTTCAGCCTTCTGTGCAGTGTATTTTCGTCACTGTTTTCAGTGTGTTTTCTGCCTATTTGCTGCCACTGTTTTGAGCCAAATGAAGCTCAATATATAGCATGAGGAGGGGCTGTCCAACAGCCACAAACAAGGCTGTAATGGCCCTTAAAGGAGGGCTGTAATGGCAGGTTTTAATGCCATGAAAGAGGTGAATTAAGGTCATGAAGGAGGCTACTCAATTGCCCAACTAATGGGCTGTTAATAGAGGAGTTAATCAGCCAAGTAATGGCTGATTAATGCCTCAAAAAACAGTCCCAACGGTAGGCTTTCTGCCTTCCGTCACCTTCCCAGAAACTCTGGGGACCAAACTGTAAATATTGAAACTTCAGGGACCAAACTGTACATATGAAAGAATTCTGGTCCAAACTGTACATATGAAACTTCAGGGATCAAACTGTACATCTGACAGAGTTCTCTGGTCCAAAAAGATAATACCCCACAGCCCCGTGAACCGGACGGGACGGGCGGGTGGCGGTGCGCGTGTGGGCTTAGCCTTGAACCCAAGCACATCTAGGTCTTCCCTCCTTTAAACACATGGGATACCCCTTGGGGATCCAAACCCTTTACTACATTAGAGACTTATATAGAGAGCAATTCTTCCTATTCCCACCGATGTGGTAGATTTGTCACACACCACATTTTCATGTCTCAAACACCTTACTTCGTGGACCAATATCTCTTTCATTTCTAAACGAAATTAGACGATTCTTGGCCCTACGGTCATCTACTCACTTCGTAGATCATGCATGTGCGAAGAGACAAGGTCTCCAACATGCGGAACACTAGTGTTTAATTCATCAAAGATGGGTGGACGCATCTCCCCGCCAAAGGCTAATTTCCAACAGTTACTAGATAGACATCTCAACTCAGACAGAAATGTGTCGCAAAACCAACCCTGTGAAACTTACATACCATTGATGTGTCAATGGACAAATTAAATAAAGAAACGTGGCAAGAAATGAACACATGTTAGAAGAAACCCTTCTTCTTTGTCGAAGAGAAAAACCAGACAACTTTACCCTCTTTCTCCAGATTTTTTTTTATGACAAGGCATCGGGAAGCCGCTACCCTTCATTGCGTACAGGGTAAACCCCGCAAACCACACAAGAGACCCGCACTAGACAAGGCCCGTGCGTCGAGTTTGACCCAAAAGGCAAACCACCTGCTGTCCTAGGTCGGGGTTTCGAACCTGATACCTCCATTATGAAAGGCCCATGCTCAACCAATTGAGCTACCCTTGCGGGTCTCTTTCTCCATTTCTTGCGTCAAAATTCTAACTTAAGTTACATTACCACTTTACTTGAACAGGATTCTAATTTAAGTTACATTAATTTAACTTGTATACTTGATTTTATTACAATGTGGGTCGGTATTGGTGAAGGTCTTTAGATTTTGGGATCTGGGCTTGTGGGCGTAGTTCTTGCAAATTTTCCTGATCCCATTCTGATAGTAAAGCTTACTTGTCATAGCTCAAAGGTTGTAGAAGAATTAAGATCCTTTTCTTTTTTTGGTTAGATAAATGTTAAAAAAAAAAGGCAGCCCGGTGCACTAAGCTCCCGTTATGCGTGGGATCCGGAAAAGGGCCGGACCACAAGGATTAGATAAATGTTAAAACTTACTAAATATATCTTTTGGCTCTCGGTACCAGAGAGGGCGTCCCGGGGGGGGGGGGGGGGAGAAGGAGAAAAGAAATTTAAGAAAATGGTAATTTTAGCATATTAAGAATGAAGTTTCTGCAATATTAGTACAACACACACTCAAAAAAGACTTAGCAACACGCGCCAGGAGGATTTGTTTGTTTAAAAGACAATTTTTTGTCAAGTTAAGGCTAAAGCTGTGACATAAACATGGGTAACAAGATCGATGGTTAAGAATCTGATAAGCTCATTTGACAAATTAAAGTTGAAGTGAAGCAAGTAAGATTACTAAAAAAGTTAGAAGTTGACCAGTGTTTATTTCCATTAACAGACTATGACTGGTTTTGGACACTAGAACTAAAACTCTGTATTTAATATATGTTTGTGCGTATAGTTTTGTTCAATATAACAATGACTTTGGGCTATATCCATGTCGGTGGGTGGGTTTGGCACGCACTTGGTTCCTGCTCTTCTGTTGATATCCTGACGGCAAGTGTGATGTTTTCAACAACCACCATATTCCTGATATTGCTTTGTAATTTGATTCACATGATAACAAGACATAATTGTTCTTGTAATAGGCCCCCAACTCTTTTCTTGGAAAAGCCAGTACTGTTGGCCTAGAAAAGGCAGTAGAAGTTTTAGATACACTTGGCAGCAGCATGACAAATTTGAATTCTGGAAGCTTCATGACTGGAAAGGCATCTCGAGAAGACAAAATATCTATTCTAGCATTTGAAATTGCAAACACAATCACCAAAGCTGCAAATTTATTGCAATCTCTTTCTGAAGAAAATGTCCAGTATTTAAAGAAGGAAGTTCTTCATTCAAAAGGTGTGCAACAGTTGGTTTCTACTAATATGAAGGAGCTGCTCACTATAGCTGCTGATGACAAAAGGTTAGTGATTTAAATATTCACTCTTCACCAAGCAGAACAACAAAAATGAAAGAAGTGAATTATATCCTTAGAAAAAATACTGAAAGAAATGAATCATCTACCCATGGGTGTCTCTAGTTTTTTTGGAATCACAATGAAAATTATTAAATGCTCTCTACTAAGGTTCTTGAGTTGATAACATCAGCATAATGAAGGATATATTCCTTATACTATTTCAACCTAAACTCATGACAGCTCAAAGTTCAAGGACCTGAAAATACATCAATAGAAGTATGGAACTTAAGAGTTAAAATATAGTAGACAAGATTCAATCAGAATTGCCTTCCAGGATCCTACAAAAAGATTAGGTTAAAAAAATGTTTGTGCATTTCCACAGGGAGGATTTTGCTATTTTCTCTCGTGAAGTCATCAGATTTGGGGATATGTGTAAAGACCCACAATGGCACAATCTAGGTCGCTATTTTTCCAAGTAAGTTGAAATGTTTTTATTAAAGGAGTCAAAAGCTGTTGCAATTCTTCTGCCAATAAATATGTTTATGAGAACGTTTAACCATTTGCCAGGTTGGACATGGACACTATTACTCATAAACAGCTAAGAGCAGAGGCTGAAATGACAATGCAGGAACTGATAACTCTGGCACAACATACTTCTGTATGCTTCGTTTTGTTTTGAGATGTCTTTACCTTTTTACATGTTTTCTGCTAACCTATTATCAGGAGCTCTTTCTTCCAATCAGCATTTTCCCTCCATAAAAAAAAACACATGCTTGTATATAAGAAGTATACCAAAAAAGTAGAAAACATGAGCTGCAATACTCTTATTGATGGTGCTCATTGTCAGCTTTATTTACAGTGGTTCTAGATAACCAGCTCAATGCCTTTGTTGAATAACTAAATACATATTTAGTGATGTAATGTATTTGCTTATTTACTTTTATATGTTCGTGATAAAATGGTCATACCAACATGTGATCAGTTGGCATTTTCTGTAACATGATTTTGGGGCAATTGGAGCTTGTATGTTTGTTCCCGTGGGGTTTTTACAGTTTCTTTGATATTGCAATTAGGGTTTTGCATGAGATCAAGTTATAAAAGCTGCCAACTTTAGCTTGACCTTATTTTATTGTTGCTTCTTCAACAAAAGCAATTCTCTTTCCCGCGGACCTTCTTCAAACTGAATCAATGGCATCTAACCTAACTTAACTCCACTCCCTCGCTTTCCCGCTTAGCCTACATCTAACTTGGACGAGATTCAGCAACCGAAGCTACTGCTAGTTCTGAGGGTGCGGCATCCTCCTATAATAGTTTGCAGTACTGAATAAGCGGACCATCGGCTTGGGTATAGATAGGGTTAATTCTGCAGGGGTCATGCAAATACATAGGCCCATACCCCTCTCTTTTTGCCAAGATTTATATTTACTTGCTAGGTTATTTTTGCTGATTGATGGGATGGCTAGATCTACTCTGTGTAGAAGGTGCGGACAAGTATGCAAGACTACTATAAAGTAAATCACCCAGAGGAAATTCATTGATATTTGTTGTGAACACTTTGTTAATGTTGAAGTGGTGTTTTCTCTACAAGGACATGGTTCCCATCTTTAGTGTCTATTCTATATGCAGTGATGATAGTGTGACTCTTCATTTCTTTGCAGGAACTGTATCATGAGCTGCATGCGCTGGATAGATTTGAACAGGATTATCGAAGGAAACTTGAGGAATTAAAATTTTTAAAATTGCCTCTCAAAGGTATACGCAATTTTACTTCTATTTTCTGTGGAATGGTCTTCCTTCTTAACAATGCCTCTGGAGGAGAGGGGTTGAATGCAAATTTGGCGGAAGAAAATGATCAAATTTCATGTTTCCATAAAACTTAATTCCTTGTTTCTTTTGATGATTAACTTTTACAATAGAGTAGCCATATTTCATTCAGAGAGTGCATACAACTTGATTTCATCAGTTTCATCCGAATTTATGTATTCAACTCTTCTATTGCGTCGAAAGTAGAAGTTGTCATGTTAAGTCACACCTTAAATAATGAGTCAAGTAAGATTACCTTTCGAGCAAAGTATTAATGACTATTATGGATACATGTTGTTATGAGGTAGCATTCTCCTCTTTAGAAGATTTGTGTGTGTGTTCTAGAACTTTTGATTTTTTTAACTGCAATGACCAATACAATTTCAAAACCTTGCATGTCCCATATGATGCAAGCAGAAAAGCATGGGATTGTTATCCGTATATCCAAATTAATAACTCTAGCTATGGATATAATGTGTCAATGTTTATTCCTGGGAATTCCTCCAAGTTGACATCAATATTCTCATTTTTTTACACTCTACTGATACATTTAACCAAGAAGTTACGTACATTGGAAGACAAGAAGTATATGCCTAAGTTCTTCATCAAGAGAAGTATATTCCTAACTTTCGGCTCTTCTAATAATTTCCTGGCATTTTGATTGTGTTTGATAAATTGATACCATGTGTTGAATTGTTTTAACTGACATATTAGATGTTTTCCTTCACTTGTAGGAGAAAGTCTCGTGATTTTACAAAGCGAGCTAAAATATCAAAGAAAACCTGTGAGGAGCTTGAAAAAGAAGTCTCTTTGGTTCAAGAGTCTGGAGGAGGTACTTCGATTTTGACTTCCTTTCCGATGCATGCTTCAGTTGAGAAATACACTTCATTAATTTCATCTAAAATGAAAATTATAAGGCTCACAGTAGAAGGGTTACTGTTTTAATTTACTTCAATAATTGGTTAAGCTCCTCTGGGTACCAAGCTTTTTGTGTCATTAGTAGTTGAAATGAAAATTTGCCTTCAGCTTTTGAATGCTGTTATGGACTTAACAGGTACCCCA
Organism: Anisodus acutangulus; assembly: GCA_029783415.1. Lineage (NCBI taxonomy): Eukaryota > Viridiplantae > Streptophyta > Magnoliopsida > Solanales > Solanaceae > Anisodus > Anisodus acutangulus. The sequence goes on along the minus strand of CM056507.1, from coordinate 27,729,099 downwards.
TTTACCCCATACTTCATCCTTTTCTCTTTTATAAGGGTCACATATTTCATCCTTGTAGGTTGTGGAGAAGCTTGTTGACATTGTTACTTTTGTTCATAAAGAGATTTCAGAAGCATTTGGGGATGACGGTATGGGAATATCCAGTAATTTTGTAAACATTGCTCAAGTTGTGGCTTTTATTAAAATCTGCATGCTCTTACTACCCATGGTGTGGTCATAGGTGTTTGCTCTCAAACCAATCATTGGTGTTTGGTAATATGGAATTGATCTAAACCTCTAACTTATAACTAGCCATATAGAATTAAACATCCAAAGGATATATTGTCTTGAGAAACATATATACCACAAGAAAAGTATGATCACAGTAAGATTACTTTGATTTAGTTAACTACGAAAAAGGAACTCAATGATTCTTATCTATTTAAAATGATTTGTTATAGTTTTGTCAAATTGAAATGCTAAGATTATGAGAAGAGAATTCTGCAAGCACTTGTTCTCTTTAGTTGAATAGCGTAAAGAACAAACCTAAACTAGTTTAATTAGTTTAATATATAAGGAAACGAGTTAATTTAAGCATACAATATTTTTAACATTAATATGATTGGTTGAATTTCGATACAAAATTAAGTAGAACAATGAAAGAAACCTCAACTTTCCTGTATTTCTGTGCAAGTAGACGATCACATTTTCATGATAAAGGTCTAAGTAGGCGATGACTTAGACCAAGCATTAGCATACAATTACGCTGTACATTTATGCTATGTCCCTGTGCACTTGAAAATTGGAAATTGTTTTAGTTTTTGGTGAGCATTAAAGGATTTTGAACTAACTAATACAAACACCTTGACATATGTAGATTGGAGAATATGCCTCTCTTTTCAACGTGAAGCCAAAGAATCCTTCTGCTTGAATTGTTTCTTTAAATTCTATAAGGAGATCCATGCTTTCTTTCAGCCGGAAGCCAGAGAATCCTACTGCTTAAATTGTTTAAATTCAATACTACTTCAGAATAATCTTTGTCGCAAACAGCACATATGCACACTTGTTCTCTACTATCCTGTAGTATAGATGTTTTTATGAAATATAATGTCTATGCTTGTCACTGGGTATGTTGTTGTTGTTGTAATGTCTATGCTTGTAGTAGGGTTGACAGCATCTGGCACGGAGCCTACAAGAAAACCAGAAAGACTGGGAGAAGCTGGTCTTGCTTTACACTATGCTAACCTAATTACTCAAATAGATAATATTGTAAGTATTTTCTGCTCAATTAACTACTGCAAATAGTATTTGTTACAATGGTATTTGATATCATGTCAAGGCATCACGCTCCACTTCCCTTCCTCATAACATGAGGGATTCGCTATATAATGGATTGCCCCCCACCGTGAAGACAGCTCTTCGTTCTCGGTTGCAGGCAGTCACCGAGGAAGAGGTTAGTCCTCCAGATATTTTTCTTCTTATGTCTCCATATTCATCCCCTGTATCTTATATTTCTGCCTCCTTTTGCTCTCACCAGAGGCGGATAGTGTAATTGTTTCTTTTAAAACTATGCATAAAGTGGTATATGTATGTAAAATAGGTCTTTCTCATTGTTCTTGTTGCAGCTCACGCTTCCTCAGATAAAAGCAGAAATGGGAAAAACTCTTGAGTGGCTTGTCCCAGTTGCTACAGATACTACAAAGTACGTGTTTGGTGTTAATGTTCTATCTGTTGAACACTTTGTTTTCTCTATAAAACACATGAAGTTGGTCCTCTTTCTCCAAGTTTTGTAATGTGCTTCTTTGCTGGCAACTGGATAACAGAGCACATCAAGGTTTCGGGTGGGTTGGAGAGTGGGCTAATACTGGGTCAGTTGCATATTTTTGTGTTACAATCAAATACTTGATGTTCATTTTGACACCAAGGTTTCATGCTGGTTGTTTGTTAACTATCAGAAACGGTTTTGGCAAGAAGACTCCTGCACACAAGAACATCATTCGGTTGCAGACTCTCTATCATGCAGACAAACAGAAGATGGACCAGCATATCCTTGAACTAGTCACATGGCTTCATCACCACATCAGCCTGAGAAGATATGATGGACCTAAGGCTTTCCCAGGAATGCGCAGACTGGAGCTGATCCCAAAAACATCCAGGGTGCAGCTCTCTCTGGAAGATAGAAACTTATTGGAGGAGGTAATGAAGAGGGGAATGTTGGTTCCAGGAATAAGCAAAAGCCAGGAATTCGTCATCTCCAAGAAGCGAACGAAACAGGTCCGGCCTCTAAGTAGAAGCACTGGTACTTCTCCACATACAGAGTTCAAACATTCAAAAGCATCGTTTTGGATGTATTAGATGGATTACATTCAACATTTTGAGCTGGTAAACAACATCTCAAGTTATTTTGTTGATTCTTGGTTACATCCTAATCTTGGAACCCAATCTCTTATACAGTCTCTTATAGGGTGGCAAATGGCAATAATTTTGTATAAATCATTATGGGTTCTAAGATTATATTATCTTGATCACCACTCATGGCTAGTGAAGGTGGCTATTAAAGATGATAGAAAAGAGTTTTATTGGTTTTTTGTGTAGTAAATTTCTATGGGTTCCTTTGTTAAGCTGAAGCTCTCTTTACATGGGCGTATGTTTGAAAAGACCCGGATTATTTCTCAAGTGTTAACTGTATCTAATCATCTAGGTCTAAGTATATGCGATTGGGTGAAACAAAAGATGATTATGAATTAGAATAAGTGAAACAAAGAATCCAACCTCACTACTTTATAGACAAATTATGTTTCAGATGTCCCAATCTTGTCTGAATCATTAGGATTCTTTAGAGTGTTCCTCCACTTGGACAGGGCATTTATTCCACTCATCAGTTGTCAAAAGTTCCGCCGAATAATTTCTTAGATGTACTACCACCCTACTGTTCAACAGATAAATGTTACTCTAAGGATAACAAATTGATCTTCCCCAAGAGCTCACATCGACGACAAATTGAGGCTGTAGTATGTCCCATGATTATGTGAGCTGGGTTCAGAATGTCATGAGACAGTTCGGTCCATACTCGATGTGGGCCTTAGAGCATTGGGAGGACCTTTCCCTAGTATGAGAGGACCGGGTTCATATCCGATGTGGGCGTTATAGCATTAAGAGGACTTTTTCTTAGTAAAAGGGTAGCCCGATGCACTAAGCTCTCGCTATGCGGGGAAATGACTTTTCCTTAGTATGACAGTAAATACCGGGTAGCCAAATGCGGAGCAAATAACTACTATCCATGTCACTAGTGAATGTTTCAACACATTAAACCTAATTTGATTAGATTTGTTGTGCGTCTCATGAACTAATTGTACTGGAGTCCTAGTCTTCAACAAATTTCTAGGAAAAATCAATGTTTTAGTCATTATCCAATTAGTTGTCATGCTTATTCCTATCTTCTTCACATGTATTTCAGTTGTTCTGCTCCTATATTTATACCTGAGGTTGAATGAAGATAGATTTTTCGACTTAACTTTTATGGCTTATGAAATGTTAAACAACATTGATATCACAACCGTTTCTTCTTATGGGACTTGTGAGAGACTTGAAGGTTTTTTGACTGAGTGTTTATCCAAGAGGCAACCAAATTTGTTTCTACAAAACACAAATTAAAGTAATGGAGAATGAAAGCTCTTTTTCTGGTATGGCTCTGCCAGAAAAGAAATATATTCCAGAGCTACGAGTAGACTTATCCAATCTAGTTGTGTATCCACTTTAGTTAGTACTTTGAAAATCTAGTTTATTAGCCATATGTTGATTTTACTTCGGAGATCATCCCTCATCAATCAGAGCCCATTGAAACTACTGAAACGCCTATGTCCCCATATCATCTCAAGTAATAAGAACGCAGTTGTATCTCCAGTATTTGACTAAGCAAGATGAACTAAAGTATAAGTCTACGACTAACCTGTCACTTGCTAGCTATAAGTCAATCAAAGCCGCTAATCCGTACCAGACAAATAGCTGGATCACATAACAAGTCGTGTTGTTGAGTAGCTGCTGGATCAATGATCATGAGCTTAATATTGGAGTTTTGATGATTTGATAAACAATGTACCCGATGACAATCAAATTTTTATTGTCTTTATAATATTCATATTGGTTTTTATCGTATTTATTTTATCCATAGATTCTAAAAATTCATAAAGAAAGATAGAATGGGTGACATAAAGAATGATTCATTTAAAGTACCAGATATCCAAGCAAATCTCCAATGGACTCAATGAAGCAGTCACAACATTCAGAGGAACTGCTCTAAGGAACTAATCCTTACTATCACGGAACTGGAGACTGGAAGCTATTCTATGCTGACAGTAGGAAAAAAGGAATATTGACTAAATCCTATTAAATGAAGAGTTGACTTAGAGTTATGGTAATATTCTACAAATATCAAAAGTTGATTAACATGAAAATTAGCATTGAAGTAGGATAAGGAAGTTGAAACATGGAAACAAAGAAGATGCAAGTCAAACAATGATTATTTTTCGGGTAAAATTAATGAAACAAAAACCTTCTTGGAATTAAGGATTGAAGGCGACAACTACTTCAATATAAAGACAACACGATCAAGCATTGGAGCTTGGAAGCCACAACCACAAGTACTTCAATGAGAGACAAGAGCGAGCGCAGTCAATACATTCGTCTCAAGAAGAGCCAACTGAAAGTGCAAGGGGGGGGGGGGGAGGAATTGTAATTTTTTCTTTCCTTAGTCGATTACCTCGAGGTGTTAGTCAACTGTTGACCGATATAGTGCAGTAAGTAATAACTAAAATTAAATAACATCAAATGTTTTTATACTGGTTCGGACTCAATGTAATCCTAATCCAGTCCTCTTGGGTTGCAAGAATGCTCTCTGTAGCTCTTATGAAATTAGATTTGGTACAATGATGGTTTGAATGACGTTTCTACGTCTACACTCAAACACTCGTAATCTTTTGATATAATGCCTCACCAACTATACCATATCTCTTCTCACTTTTTTGTATACACTATAAATCACCCAGAGTTACAATGCTTATTAAAAGTAAAGTAGAGAGCTTGGGAAGATGAGATGAAATTATATCTTCTTTTGTCTTTGGAGCCGTTCTATATAGTTGTAGAATAGTATTATGGCTCTCACAGAGATGGCAACCCAAGAGATTTGATCCTTGGAAAAAGGAATAGGGAATCATCTTTTCCAAGAATAAGGTTAGAGCTTTCCAACAGACTGATCTTCTTTCCTTATGAGCTTTGTGGATGAATATTCAAGATGCTTGTCGTTAATTATTTCTTTAGAGTCATGTACTTGTTTCCTTGCTGATGTGAGCGTGATATACTTGATTGATGCGCCGAGATCTCAAAGGTACTTTCTTTGATACTTTCCAATCTTGATTTATTTGTCTCCATAATTAAGCCCTTACTTATTTATTTCGCTTGGACGCACTATTTTGGGCTTCACTAGTTAGCTGGGTTGGAGTCTTTCTTTGAGTCTTGTGAGTCAGTTGGGCCTGCCTTTCCCTTGTGAGTTAACCTGCACAAAGAGTTTGTCATCATAAAAACTTAACACTAACAGTCTCCCCCTTTTTGATGACAATAAGTATAACATGTATATAGTCAACTTCCATGTTTATTTGTCGACCACTGCTAACAGCTGCTCCCCCTAAGTAGTTGACTTGAAATGCTCCCCTGAATAGTTGGCTAATTTGCTTCTCCCCATGGTTGACTATATGGATACACTTTTTGCCCCTTTGGCATCAATCGGAAAAAATAGAGGAAAACATACAAGATACTATAGATATATAGACCTAATGTCAAATAAGTTGAGCAGCCAGGCATCTAGACTTATGTCCCATACATACACAGTAAAAAAAACATAGCAAGCACATTGTCTTAACAAGCCATTTAAAATAGTCCAAAAGAAATAAATATCAAGCAGATTAGTGTTTCTCCATATCATCCTGCTACTACTCCTGTTGCTGCTCCTGCTATACTCCATCCCCATAATGCTCTCCCTCATCCTCCTGCTCCTGCTATGCAAGGGGCGAAGAAAGTAGGCCAAGGTGTTGACAATTGCATCCTTGGATTACTCAAAAGTATCAGAAAAATTCCCAGGCAGATCAGTCATACTTGTCTGCAGCTTAGCAGACAACTTAGTAGCTTCCTTCATCATGGTTTCTAGCTTAATCCGCAGACGAGCAACATCTTTCCCTGTTTCTTTGGTGTAATCTTGGTTTTCCTCAATGCGGAAAAAGAAAGATGCCATCAAGTCCTTTAGGGATTCAACTTTGGCATCAATGACATTGAGTTTGGAAATAACATCCACAGGCACATCAGTCATGATATGAGATGGAATGGAGGATTTGGTTTTAGAATGAGACCCATGGTAAGTATCCCCAGTGAGAACATATCCCATACTACCAAACTCTCTACAGTTGTAGCATTGTTTGATGAGGGTACTGGGATAGTCATCGGGGTTGACATGGTGAGCCTCAAGAATACGGGTGATGAGCATACCATAGGGAAGACTGGAGGAATTATAAGCACATTCTATCATATAATTGATGATAATGACGGACAAATTAAGCTTCTTTTTGGATAGTAAACAGTAGGCATCAAGATTTTGAAAATAATTTTAACACAGTGCAATTTAGGAAAGAAAATTTCACAAAGGATTTGCAATAATTCCTAGAGATTCTCTGCATGCAAAAACGTTCTTCCAAAAAGGGTTTTTTAAAAATATCAGCAAATTATTTCTCAGTGGGCACAAATTATAATTCAATAGTTCCCCTAAGAACATGATCTCTAATGAAATGATGTTTAATATCTATAGGCTTTGCTTTAGAGTGATGAACATGATTTTTAGTCAAGAAAATAGCACTGGAATTATCACAGAGAATTTTGCAGGTTTAAATAGCAAATCATAATCACTCAATTGATGAATCATCTATAAGAGTTGATCACATCATTTTTCAATGGCAATATACTCTGCTCCAGTGGTAGAAAGTGACACACTTCCTTGTTTTTTGCTATTCCAAAAGATTAGAGATTGTCCAAGTAGTTGATAAGTACCACTGGTACTTTTACGATCATCTTTATCCCCTGCAAAATCAGCATAAGAAAATCCTTCTAATTTGAAGGAGTTAGTCTTTGGGTACCATAAACCATGAGAAATTATTCCAACTAAATATCTAATAATTCTCTTGACAACACTAACGTGAGATTGTTTAGGAGCTGACTGATACCTAGCACACTTGCAAACACTAAATATGATGTCTGGTCGACTGGCAGTGAGATAAAGTAGTGATCCAATCATTCCTCTATACTTTATTTCATCAACTAGTTTGCCTTCATCATCTTTGTGGATTGAGAAAGTAGGACTCATAGGAGTTCCCATGGCCTTTGCCTCACTCATACCAAACTTTTGAATGAGCTCATTGGTGTATTTACTTTGACAGATGAATATCCCTTTCTCAATTTGATGGATTTGTAGTCCCAAGAAGAATGTTAATTCTCCCATCATGCTTATCTCAAATTCACTTTTGCATAAGATTAGAAAATTTCTTACACAAAGTTAGTCTAACACGTAATCTCTACAGATTAACATCAAGACAAGCACACAAGGACTTAGTCCTCAACCTAGCACAAGACACCTAAACCCCTATCCCGGGCTCACGGTGGCAAGATTCAAACTTTCTTACTCAAAAAGGTTTTAAACGTGAATACTAGATATAACCCAAAGTTAATTTGGAAAACAACTTCATTTAGACCTTCAATTGCATAATACCATAGAAAACCCCTTTTTACAATCACAGGTTCTTCCCCAATATAAGAAAAGGTTTATTATACTCAAATTAAATATTATGAAATGATCATTTTATCCACAAAATGACTTACTTAGAAGAAATCAACTTTTACCCATTCTTTTTACATCAGGAACTCTTGATTCTATCATCTTCCATTATAAAAAAATCTTAAATTTATTTTCCCCATTACACGCCTTACCCTAAATACTATAAACATAGAATGACAACCATATGGGAAGAAGGGATAAACTTTCATGGAAGACTTTTAGGCAAAATGGACAAAGAGGCTCCTTAGGTTAGCTCCCATTTCGAGACAACCTTTTGGAGGAAATGAAATAGTTTAGGGTTTTTTAACAAACTGACCTACAGTTTTTCCACCGCGGTAGACTCGATTTCGCTAGCGCAGATGTGCTGCAGTGGAGGATGGGGCCGTTGGGGCGAAGGAACTTGACACCTCACCCAGCGTTGGGGTGATGCTCCGATAGAGCAGACTCCCCTCGTTCACTAGAGCGGACTCCCCTCGTTCACTAGAGCGGACTCCCCTCGTCCGCTAGAGTGGACACGATCTCGCATGGGCGGAACATGGCTCTTTCAGCCATACTTCACTTTGATCAATCATATTTCAGATCTAGAGGAGTTACTTGACTCACAATTCCCACTAGTAGCGTCATCGGTGAATGCCAGAGAAGAGTTATAAAAGGAAATTTGGGCGGAAAGCTCATAACGACCGAATAGGTCATTACATTAGATATCAATTAAATAAATGTTCATCATCGAATGGGACAATGGAAAGTGATATGTGCGGTAGAAAAGACTTAGAACTTGATCCCACAAGGGTTCTTATTGATTTCACACAACAAGGATAGGAAGCAACATTATGCAACATAACTAGGACCCCACGTTATCAACTTTTGTCTATAGAACATATCTCGTTATCGACATTTCGGACTAGTCAATAGAAACTACTCATTCTAACCATATTGTAGGAAAATAATAATTGCGCAGAAAATTTTGACTTCAAAGATTCGCGGTATAGCATCATTCCATCAGTTATGCTACCACACGTCACCACACATCATTATAGTCGGTACTAATGAATTCATAACATCGTCTGTACATATAGGCTCATTAAATTACTCTCGTACAAAGAATTCACAACACAAACCTTAGCCACACAAGAGTTCTCTCTCCCTCTCACAACACTATTCCCCATACCCACTGCCCCACTTCCATTTCTGACATACTGGAGTCAACCTGATGGTGGCACACACACCAAGGCACCCAGATCTTCTTGGAACATGAAACCACTTCAAGTTTGCCTCTCGGTAAGTTCTAATACTCATACTACACATTATAGCTTCATAAAATAGGGTGGAACATGGTAGTGGGTGGAGTACCTTCATGAACTTTGCTAAAAAAAATTGGGTGGTAGTTGTGGGGGTAGATCCATAGATGGGGTGAAATAATAGGGTAAAAAGGTTCTACACTTCATTCATACTCTCACACACACTAAGGTGAGGGATTTTTGGCCAAAATCGGATGAATTGTTTTTCCTGAATTTTCCAATTGGGTTATCTAGGACGACGATCTCGCTCCGGCGGATGACCTTTTGTTGGAGCGGATCCGCTGAGGTGCAAAAAACTTAGCTGAAGCGAAAAGAAATTAGACACAGGGTTTCCACTGAAGTAGATTCGCTCTAGAGATACTCATTCCACAGAATCAGAAACAGAACAATGATAGTGCTAAAATAATGGCTTCACACCGACCGACTCGGGTAAAATTTTATTGATTTATTTGGCTTGTTAGACATGTAATAACATGATATATATGAATATATCACCGAACTGACATAAAATTGATAAATGCAGGTCTATTGGGAGAAAACAACTCAAGATCAAATGGAGAACCTTGCCCAAAAAGTTAATTATGATGCTATCTGATTTATGTCCAGAGACCGTTAGAATCAATATTATGCAAATCTGATGGATACAAAGTTGCTGAAAGAGAGAGGCATAGACCTGACTGGTGTGGAAGAACTTCTCCTGGACTTTTACGCTTGACTATTGCAAATAGGGTGGAATTACTTTGCCCCAGCTCCTTGCTAGACTAATGAGGATTGGGTAAGGGAGTTCTATGCAAACCTTAAGTGGGTGAGATCGTCGGAGCCTGATCCGGAGATAAGGATTCGGAGAACGGTGGTACAAATCAGGGTGAGGCGATCAATGCTATCTATGGGCTGCCAAACCATCCCTCAGAAGCAATGGATGCCAAAGAGGCTTGTGGGAATGGGGAGTGGTTGATGTCACATCTGGTGGCCAAAGAGAACATGAACAAGATCACCTGGGTTAATAAAAAATCTGAGATTACCAATAAATACTTCACTGTTGAGCCCAAGAGGTGCCAGAGTATCATCGTTAGGAGGGTTCATCCTTCCAGTAACAAATTTGATGTTCCGTATGTTCGGGCTCTGATGATAGCTTGCATACTGGATGGTATCCCAGTGAATATGGTCTATCACATCATTTTAGAGTGGAGGGATTATCTGATTAAGAGAGGGCGGAGTCTGATGTTTCCTTTCTCGATTACTGAGTTGTGATGGAGGGAAAATATGCCAAATAAGCTTGATGATGACTTGATCGACCCTGAGGGGGTATTCACCCTCTGAAGGTATCAAAAGTGGGTACATTGGTGAAGAGTAAAAATAGAAAGGTCAATTTGAATGTGAGTGGTGATAGTGATGGTGGTGATGGGTCTCAATCGCAGTCGCATCTATAATCACAGTCACAACTGTAGTCGCAGGGGCCACTTGGTGCCATGGGTTTTCAGTTGTAGGAGGTTAGAGACTTGGTTGTTGGATGTCCTAGGCCTTATATTGAGTTCATTTCAAAATAATTTATTTTTCTGGTTCTTATTGGATATTTTGATATTTGTTTTGGTTTGCTTACTTTATTTCCTATTGCTATGGTTTGATGGATGCTTGGATGATTTTTGATATTCGTAGCTAGTTCTCATTTCTATTTTGGTTGAAGTTATCAGATATTTGGCTATCTGAATCGTCCCTTGTTGGTTTTGCTTTGACTTTATTGGCCATGGTATATGTTTATCAATGCATAGGTGAAGAATCATAAAACAGAGGCAGAACTCACTGGTTTCTTCCCAGTGATTCCGTTGGCGCAGAAGAGATATCCACTAGGGCGGATTCTCCTTTGTATAGGAATTTTGCAAGAGTAGATTGCAGGCAAAATACAACTTCAATGCGGCAGAATATATTCTGCAGGCGTGAGTTCGCCAAGGCATACAACACTTCACTAAGGCGGACTTAGTAATATAATAGGGTGCTCGCTCCTGCGGTCCTCCATTTGCTGGTGCGGGCCCACATGCACATAAATACTTTCATTGGGGCGGAACCTCTGAACCAGAACATAAGTCAAATTTAGGTAGCTTAAAAATCTTGCAATATCTTTCAAACATAATTTCCACACACGACCCACCCCGACGGAGGATCAGGATCAGATACCAATTGAAATTGACTAGATACCAATATGAGTTAACAAAGTATAGAATTTAAATGAGGAAGCATAATAGGAGTGGAAGAAGGGGATAGTTCCTAAAATGCTTCATAGCCTCTCGAGGATGGATACAGACGTCATCGTACCAATCCACGAGACTCTATTACACACTGTCCTTGTACAACGACTTTAGTACATTAGACTCCATATCAATTATACTAAGTAGTATTCTATTCCTTACCCCTACCGACCAAACAGACGTTACACCCCAGGACAACAGTCAAGTAAAACCACACCATAATAACTCAACAATTATACTAATAGAACATGCTAGACTCGTTATCATACAACACAGTTACCATATTGACAATACAAACCATTAAGTCTACTAATACAAATAAGGCCAACAACAAGTACCCAAACTCATAAGACCTACTCGTACAATATTCCACAAGGAGAAACCATTCAAGACAACCATGTAGGTCCACATAAGCAATTTAATCAATGACCTAAACCCCGAATAAATCACTGAGATTCCAAATTCCTAATCCAGTTCACGTTATCACACAACAATGATATTAATGTATGGACGAATGTATGAATGAGGATGCAATGCATATGTAAGACACCTTTATCAATCTGGTATATAGTACGTCAAGGTTTTATTATGATCAATACACCCATGGGGGACACGTAAAGTCCATATATTGCTCTTAGCAAGCCAGAATTCCACACATAAATATGAGTAGAGCCCAAGACTCAATTTGAGCCTTATCAAGTTACATGCATATAATTATGCTCCCCGTGTATCAATATCATCTCAATATGCCATAATCTCATAGTATTCTCACCTTTCTGGCCTCTTGAACCCATAACATATCAATTCCACTCTCATACCAATATCATAGAATCATGTGTGTATGAATGCACATGATAATATAAGGCAAGATATCATGATATAATGAGATGTAATCAAGTATAGAGATGACATGACACATGTTTTCGCGATTCAACAACACATTTATATAATCCAAGTCAGAATCAAGATATCATATCAAAAGCATGTGTGATGAGTAAACAAACAATAACAAATATGATGACAAGAATATGGAGACAAGCCCACATAAGCAGCAGTCGAAACTAGCACAAGGCTGATTCCCCAAATCACCCATCAATGTATGGTCGAATGTATGAATGAGGATGCAATGCATATGTAAGACACCTTTATCAATCTGGTATACAGTACGTCAAGGTTTTATTATGATCAATACACCCATGGGGGACACGTAAAGTCCATATATTGCTCTTAGCAAGCCAGAATTCCACACATAAATATGAGTAGAGCCCAAGACTCAATTTGAGCCTTATCAAGTTACATGCATATAATTATGCTCCCCGTGTATCAATATCATCTCAATATGCCATAATCTCATAGTATTCTCACCTTTCTGGCCTCTTGAACCCATAACATATCCATTCCACTCTCATACCAATATCATAGAATCATGTGTGTATGAATGCACATGATAATATAAGGCAAGATATCATGATATAATGAGATGTAATCAAGTATAGAGATGACATGACACATGTTTTCGCGATTCAACAACACATTTATATAATCCAAGTCAGAATCAAGATATCATATCAAAAGCATGTGTGATGAGTAAACAAACAATAACAAATATGATGACAAGAATATGGAGACAAGCCCACATAAGCAGCAGTCGAAACTAGCACAAGGCTGATTCCCCAAATCACCCATCAACATAGTTCAACACCGATACCCACTCAAATATTCGTCACAACCGGTTGAGTGGAACCCCCAAATATGCCCAATACCTCTTAATATTAATAACTAATTATGCATTTCTATTGAAGTCTCAAAAAACTAAATCGTAGCCTATCTCAATGCCGAGCAGGAGCCATGAATGGTTGATCCTCAATGCGTGTTTTTGACTCTTTGGGACTTAGTCCTCAACCAAGCACAAGACATCTAAACCCCTATCCTGGGCCCACGATGCCAAAATTTAAACTTTCTTACTCAAAAAGGTTTTATACGTGATTACTAGATATAAACCAAAGCTAATTTGGAAATCAACTTCACTTAGACCTTCAATTGCATAATACCATAGAAACCCCCTTTTCACAATCCTATGTTCTTCCCCAATTTAAGAAAAGGTTTTCTATATCATATTAAACATTACGACATGATCATTTTATCCACATAATGGCTTACTTAGAAGAAATCAGTTTTGACCCATTCCTTTTGCATGCTAAACTCTTGATTATATCATTTTCCATCATCAAAGAATATTCAATTTATTTTTCTCATTACTTGCTTTACCGCAAACACTATAAACATAGAATGACAACCATAAGGGAAGAAGAGATTACCTTCCATGGAAGACTTTTAGGCAAAATGGACAGGGAGGCTTCTTAGGTCAGCTCCCATTTTGAGACAACCACTTTTCAGAAATGAAATAATTTAGGGCTTTTAATAAGCTAACCTACAGTTCTTCTGCCTGGTGGACTTGATTCCTCTAGCGCCGATGCACTGCGGCGGAGAATGGGGCCATTAGACCGAAGGCACTTGACATCTCACCCAGCGCCGGGGCAGAATAATGTTTCGCTGTAGCGGACTTCTATTGTCTGTTGGAGTAGACACGATCTCGTAGGGGCAGAACATTGCTCTTTCCGCCACACTTTACTTTGATCAATCTTATTTATGATCTGAAGGAGTTATTTGACTCACGATTCCCACTACTAACTTCATCGGTGAATGCCTAGAGAAGAGTTATAACAGGAAATTTGAGGGCAAATTTCATAACGACCGAATAGGTCATTACATTCATGTTCAGCTTACAGTTTCAGTTGCAGTTCCTATTATTTCATATGCTCTATTTATACATTTAGTTGATTTACATACAAGTACAATTCTAGTGTACCTGTGTCCCTATTGCACGCGGCCTACATTTTATGATGCATGTATAGATTTACAGGATGACGAATCTGCTCGTTAGGATATTCTCGCATCAACTATTTGTCACACCGAACATTAAGGCCTAAGTGAACCAACTATAGTACCTAAGTTTCCTGACATTAATCCTAGGCCAACAAGTCCTCCAAATGACAAAGATAGGATAGAAAGCAACATGTACCCTACACGCAGAAAAGGCATAATACACATATATACATAAACTAAGCTAAGGACGACAAGGCCTTCACAAGTATACCAACAACTGACAAGGGCTGAGAAAGACACACAAGACATATATATATATAACAACCTCTAGTCTGCAAGCCTCTACAAATAATAACATGCATCTTCAAGTCAGGACAGGGCCCCGACATACCAAAAATAACCATATATATATATATATGTAGTAGCGCCTACCAAATATGTACAACAACTTCAGAGAAGTAGAGTGAGACAACCAATAGTTGGAAATAGGTACCCTACGGAGGAGGTACGTCGGCCTGTCTATCTATACCTGCGGGCATGAACACAATGTCTAAGAAGGGGGACGTCAGTACGAAAGAATGTACTAAATATGTAAGATATAAGGAAAATGTAAATGACAACATTAATGAATAAAGGATACATAACAAAACAACCTATAGCTCGGAAGTGCCTCGCAGACCATAATATACATAAATGAAATATAATCGCGTATATAACTCCGCAGGTCTCTGTGTGCAATATCTCTCATATAATATACTATGTATATAATGCCGTAGGCCTCTGTGGAAAATATAAATATGTAATATATATATAACTAATGACCATTTAAGGACCATGGAATATTCTATCGACTCGTCAGAGTTACGTAAGGTCGTTATACTTCCGACTATCCTTATTTGGATAACTTACCACATGTTACTCTTCCATATGAATCCATATGGATATTAGATAACATTACGACTTAGCTTCCAGGGAAAACTAATAGTGAACCTTATTACATTGACATAAGAAGGATACCTTGGGATACGGAAAGTAACTTCAGCAATGGATGAATAATGTATAATACAACTTGACGACATGAATTACAAGTACTTTCTTAAGGCTTAGAATAAAGTGTTTGTTAGGTATCATTGCGTAGTTGTCATTTTTTGTACCGATCATGCCAAAAAGAAAAACATGAGCCTTATATACCATGTTGTCATAGCTATCGGAGTTCCACAAGTTCTCATATGCCTTACGGATGATTAACTACATTATACAAATTATTAGATATCATGAACGAATTCCAAACTTATAAGAAAACTCATTTGGACATTCTATCGAATACCTTATGTTCATGAAGTTTACTTATGCTTTTACCTAAATATTTACACGAGTTGTAATACTAAAACATTCTACCAACCTTCCTCCATGTCCAAAATGTCATAATTACCTCAACAACTTCAAATCATACTCTCAACTAACATAATTCAGCCAAACAATTATACAATTTTAGTTCAAGGTTCTAAGATTTAGTTTAGGAGGATGTTCCAACAATACACTCCAAAATCTTAATTAATCATAAGGGTAGTTAAAGGGGAATGAAACTTACCTTAACATAGTCAGAAGGACTCTTGAAACAATCTCCTTCAACTTGGAAGAATCCACAATTCATCAACAACACCGAATGAGTGATCTTCTTACCATCTTCAACACTTTTACTTGAGAACATTAGAGAACTGATTAGGGAGAGTATAGAGGTGTTTAGGGTAGGTCTTGGTTTAGAAAATGAAGAAGAAAGGTGAACCACCTCTAAAATAACCCATAAAGGTCGGCCACTACCTCATTTCTGTGGCATGTTCTGCGGCTCGCAGAACCCTTTTACGACTCATCGAAGGTACCACAGGATTGCGTAAAACATCCAGCTTCCTTGATCCCATTTTGTAACCAAAAGTACGGTCTGCAAACTAGTTTTGTAGTCCGTAGAATTACATGAATAGTTGATACATTGTCGATATTCGTCGAAACTTACTTCCATAAATCCGATTAATCTTATACTCGATTCGAATACCTGGATAGTGATGAGGCTTATCAAAGTGCCCAAAAATTCCTTTCAAGAAATCTTCTAAACTTAGTTATAAATTGAGCATCCTTATCAATTAACATACTTCCAGAGACACTATGGAGGTGAACCATTCTCTTAATCGTACAATCTGGTATAATCCTCAGCTGCATATGTAGCCCTAATTATTAGATCAATTCATGATGTTAGCGAGGTAACCCTTAGAAAAAAATCATATTTAATCATCTCCCATTCTCATTAGGTCTTCAGTATCCTGAGCCTACCCATCGGTTCCTAGTAATCAACCATACTTGCTGATAATTTACACTCTGGTTACAGCCTTTATAAGGCTCTTTCACATTGTTTCCCTAGTACATCCATTCAACATCTTGATATGTCTTGGTACATCCCAGGTAGATAGAGTATTGTGAGTAATGAATCTCTGTCAAAACCTTGATTTGTAGTTCTGCTATATCGGGAACACATCAATAGCTATGGCATCATTCGGTGCTCTATGCCCTAGAACTCTTAAGGCTAGTGGTGTTTCAATCGTGAATATTCCATCGATACATCGTTGGAAACTTTTATTTATGATCTAGAAGCAAAACTTTGTTATACTTTCTTATTACTTGTAGCCACATGCATCTTTATTTTCTTACTCCTTTTAACACTTTTCCCACTCCTTCGCTTACTCATCACACCTTATTCATTTTAAAATGCTCCGGTATACATACATAGTCTTAAACATCACTTTCGACTCTTATCTTGGATAGTACTTACCCTATGAAGAACGGTTCATTAACTTACTCCCTGATAGAGGGTCCAACTAGAAACATTATCTAATTACATCCAACCCTGGTCATCGTGCTTATATCCAAACTTCCTTCCTTTTCCTAGAACTAAGATTTTCTGTCAGTAGTGCTTAGGAAAATATTTTCTTAATCATACCGAGCCGTAGGCTTCTACTCCGTTTATATTATACAAAACAATCGTTAGCCAATTCGAGTTGCTTGTAGATATCTTTGTGTGTGTGACATTTCACCTTTCTTATCGGGTCGATACCCCTTACGTACCTTTTTAACGTCTTCCTAATATTCTTAGTGATGTATATAAGGAGGGGGTGTAGGTGGGTAAATGGGTCGGAGTTTGGTTGAACACATGTTGCCATGAAAAAAGACTTAAAGTTGGGGTTCTCGGTTTCTGCCAGACAATGGGGTATTGTGGGACTTGGACGGGTAGTTTATGGAGGAGTTGTGTTAAAGCATTTTGTGGGGGTGTTCTAGAAACATTTAGGGTTGTATTCATGGTTAGGGTTTGGTAGTTGGGTGATGGCAATGTGACGAAAACTGGCTAGACCTGTGAGGTTATTAGTAAGGGGTGTTTTGTGGACTGTTTGGTGTTATCGCGATTGGACGGGTATTTGTGGACTGTTTTGGGTGGTGACCATTTATGTGGAGTTTAGGGACGTATTGTGGAATGTGGTGGTGGAAATAATAAAGTGTTTGGTCCAGGAATTAACACGGGATGCTAGGTACAAACCCGAGTACAAACCAAGCGATGGACTGTCGATATAACAAGGATAGATACACGAGGGTTTTAATGCTCGAGTCGACACCAAGATGAGTTTGGCCAATTGGACAAGGTCTAGACCGGGGTTTCTAAGTACAAGCCTGTGAACAAGCCAAGTGAGGGTGGCCGATAACCTTAAGATAGACCATAGGCTTGGGTTTGGTTGGATCACACAAGTTCCAACGTCCACTTGCACCAATGGGGTTCCTTAAGCTTGGGTTTGATTTGGTCACACAAGTCCTAACCAAGACTTACACCAAAAAGACCTTAGCTTGGGTTTAAATAGGTCACACAAGTCCTATCTTCAACTTACACTAAGGGGTTGGTTCACACAAGAACCGAAGGCACACACAAGGACCAACTAAGATAAACAACACACAAGTTAAATAAATTAGCAATTGAGTAAAACTCAAGTTTATCTATTCATCAAATCTGAAATTTACAATATCCTAAGGGTCCTATTTATAGTAATACATGGATCTCTAGACTGCAAAGTAAAGAACACAAACTACTTGGATTTTTGGCCAAGTGTGGACAAGTGGGTAAGGATTTGGCCTTGCTTTGGGAGCAAGGTGCTTCTCGGCTTCAACTCCACAAATGGAAAAGGGTTTGATTTTACTTAGGGACAAGGTTGAACTCAATCTCTTTCACACCCCTTTGTGGTTCCCATGTAGAAGAATGCATGAACTTGGTTGTGTTTGGAAGCTTCCATTCCTTGCATATGTGCCTTGCCCGAATGGGAATGGGAAGGGGGGGGGGATAAATCCCAATCTTCCATGCATTCTAGATCCTTCCTTGGTACCCTTCACATATGAACTAGTTATCTCATCACTTGTATTCTTAGGTAGTGTTGAGAACCATTCCCTCTTTGCATGAACCTTAGGCCGAATGACCATGTGAATTTCTCGGCCAACTCCTCAATTTTCGAGTTGCCTTCTTGGTATATTCAAGTGCATGAATGAGATAACATCTTGGGATCCGCATGTTTTAGATGATTCCTTTCCCTTTACACCTTGTTCATTCTCGGTCAAATCATATTTGGAGGAAACTCTCGGCTTAATCATCTTTTCTCTTACATCCTTGTCCTAGTCACATTGTCTTATTACATAGTACATTAACTATGTCCTAAGAAGAACTAAAAGCTAAGCTAAACTAAAAGAAAAACAAACATGGTCTTCGGCCAAGACCTACAACAAAGTCAAAATAAAATGTTGTCTTCTTAAACCTTCACGTGATGTTCTCAACTCCACTCCATAAACCATGCCATTTTTGGCAACTAGCCGTGGATTGATGGTTCATTGTTAGCATCTTTGGCAACTCACTTATGAACTCAACTTGGGAGTTCAAGTCCACGGTCTTTCTTGCATCAATCTCCCCTTATTTAAAAGAATTTAGCCTCAAATTTGTGCCATCTAAATGTGGTAATAAGTCTTTAACAACAAGTGTTGATCTAATACCTCCACCATTAGATAAGCCCAGAAATTTTATCTTGTAGGCGCTTTCTTCGAAACTTGCCCAATGGGGATCTGAATACAGGTCACATAGTTTTGACTTAAAGTGATGTCCGTATTGTGCCACGAATTCCATAAAGTATAAAGCCTTGCTATAGGTAGAATAATGGAAAGACACACCATTCAATTTTGTGCTAGAGCACAAGACGACTCTTACATTAGTTTTACGTTTGACTTCCAATGGCTTTTCACGACTTGATATAATTATAACGGAGGCTTCACAAATCCTTTTCTTCAAGGCTCCAAAGACTCTTGTTGCTCCTCAGAACCATTCATACTCATCTTTTCTCGTTAGTTCATTGATAGGGGCAGAAAAGTCACAATAATTTTGAGTGAAATGATGAGAAGAAGAAGCCGAACCAAATAAACTTTTTACTGCAATGGCTCCCATAGAGGTTGGATTAGCACACATGCCCTCCTATGATGTGGTGTAACCCAAGGGTCGTTGTAGCATTTTGTGCATGAAGCTCATGGTAGGGATTGTGGCGTTGCACAATGGCATGATGGAGATTTTGTCCCGTGGTGTTCTTGATAAACCAAGGATGAAATCCAAGTTCACATCTTTATATGGTTGCTTCGGAACCGTCAAAGTAGTACACAATTCTTGGTGGAATAATCTTTTATCCCATTGATACATGGAATTCTTTCTTACTACTCCCTTCACATCTTCAAACTTGGGATTTTGTTCATGGAACTCCTTTAGCACTTCAAATCCCATTGACCTTTGTTTAAGCATGGGCAACATTATGTGCCTTCGAAGAAGTATATCTACCGTATAATGGATTTGTGATCTTCATGTCTTGTAGCGAATGTGGGAGTTTGTAAGTATGCTACCCACTTAGCAAACCTCAGATACATCATCCTTTGTACCACATAAAACTCCGTGTCGTAAGTAGAATAAGGAAGCCGTGTATCAACCAATCATCCACTAGAGGAAACTATGGATTCTTGGTATTGAGGTAAGACGACTCCAATATCATGTTCAACCTCAAGGTTCAGAATAGGGGCAGTAAGAAAACCATAGTCTCGGATGGCTTGAGGATAGGAAGAAGCCGAGCCATGTAAACTTCCTACCGCCTTTGCATTTGTACACTAGGGCCAATTTCGGATGGTCCCGACCGTGGGTGAATTAATATGGATACCCTCGGGTAATACCTTGTGTTCTAGGGTCCAACATTCCTTGTGCATGAGACTTATGGAATAGTTTAGGGCGTCATAAACTCCGAATGACACTATAAGCCACGCGCATACACCATGTTGGATTTTGAAGACCACCTTCAGTACAATCCCCTCTCGGACATTCATGTGTTGGTAGCCACTACTCAAACTATCTTGATAAATAATTTGGATCCACTCAATTCATCAAAAAGGTAATCCAACCTCGGCATAGGAAGTTTGTTCCCTATGATAAAATTGTCTACTTCTCGGCTTTCAACACATGTGTGCAGGGTTTCATTTTCTTTTGAATCCATCATGATTGTAGCCTTGTTTTGATTGTGGCCATAGGCTTGATGTCTAGGTAATGAAATTCTTGGAAATAAACCAAGATCAAGTCCAAGACCTTCTACCGTTGGTGACCCCATTTCAAACTCATCCGCACATACAAATTCCAAGGGCTCCCTTGAGTCGGCACCTATAGTGCTCTCCTTCTTAGACTATTTCTCCATCTTTCGTACATCAAGCAAGGGGGTCTTGGTTTCCTCTTGTTCTCCAAGTGGTATGGGTTCCTTAATAACAAGGGAGAACCCACATTCTCGATATTCTTCTGCAAGATTGACATCTTCTACAATAGTCATGATGCGGGGGTTGGAACATTCATTAGCGAAGTGCCCTCGTCCTTGACAATTGAAACACCTATTTCTCCTTTTATCTATCCCTTTTGTAACATCAATATTTTCATGGTTATACAAAGGATTAGTAAAAAAGATATGGCCCTCTTTTACCTTTTGATTCTTCTTTTCACCTTCGTGATGATACAAGGGATTAGTAAAAGAGATGTCGCCCTTAGCTTTAACATCCGTGGGCCTTACATGGGACTTTGGGACACTCTTATTTTAGAGCCTTAGGTTGTTTTGTCTAACCCCTAACTTGTCATTTCTACTCATGGTCTGCCCCGCAAGTTCCCTTTGCAAGGCTTGCACACGTTTCGCCAAAATGTCACTTATGATCCTCCTTAGTTTCTCTCTTTTTATTTGAGCCATAGTGTCATAGCGTGGGATGTGATGTCTTTGCTCTGATACTAATATGATGTAAATAAGGAGGGGTGTAAGTGGGTAAGTGGGTCGGAGTTTGATTGAACATAGGTTGACATGAAAAAGGACTCAAAGTTGGGGTTCTCGGGTTCTCAGTTTCTGCCGAAAAATGGGTATTGTGGGACTTGGACGGGTAGTTTATGAAAGAGTTGGGTTAAGGAATTTTATGGGGGTGTTTTAGAAACGCTGAGGGTTGTATTGATGGTAGGGGTTTGGTAGTTGGGTGATGGCAAGGTAACGGAAACTGGCTGGAACAGTGAGGTTATCGGTAAGGGATGTTTTGTGGACTATTTGGTGTTGTCGGGATTGGATGGGTATTTGTGGACTATTTTGGGTAGTGATCTTTTATACGGAGTTTATGAACTTATTATGGAATGTGGTGGTGGAAATAATGAAGTGTTTGGTCAAGGAATGAACACGGGATGGTAGGTGCAAACCCGAGTACAAATAAAGCGATTGACGGTCGATATAACAAGAATAGAGACACGAGGATTTTAATGATCGAGTCGACACCAAGATGATTTTGGCCAATTATACAAGATCTATACTGGGGTTGCTAATAAAAAGCCCATGAACAAGCCAAGTGAGGGTGGCCTGTAACCTTAAGATAGGCCCTAGGCTGGGGTTTGGTTGGATCACACAAGTTCCAACCTCCACTTGCACCTAGGGAGTTCCTTAAGATTGAGTTTGATTAGGTCACACAAGTCCTAACCAAGACTTACACCGAAAATACCTTAGCTTGGGTTTAAATAGGTCACACAAGTCCTATCTTCAACTTACACTAAGGGGTTGGTTCACACAAGAATCGAAGGTACACACAAGGACCAACTAAGATAGATAACACATAAGTTAAATAAATTAGTAATTGGGTAAAACTCAAGTTTATCTATTCATCAACTCTGAAATTTACAATATCCTAAGGGTCCTATTTATAGTAATACATGGACCTTTTTAGAAGTCAAATTAAAGGACACAAACCACTTGGATTTTCAGCCAAGTGTGGACAAGTGGGTAAGGGTGCCTTGCTTTGGGAGCAAGGTGCTTCTCGACTTCAACTCCACAAATGGGAAAGGGTTTGGTTTTACTTGGGGACAAGGTTGAACTCAATCTCTTTCACACCCCTTTGTGGTTCCCATGTAGAATAATTCATGAACTTGGTTCTTCGAAAATCTCATATTCTGGGAATGTGTTTTGAAGTATTCATTCCTTGCATGTGTGCCTTGGCCGAATGGGAATGGGAAGGGGGGGGGATAAATCCCAATATTTCATGCATTGTAGATCTTTCCTTAGTACCCTTCACATCTGAATTAGTTATCTCATCAATCGTATTCTTGAGTAGTGTTGAGAACCATTTCCTCTTGGCTTGAACCTTGGGCCGAATGACCATGTGAATTTCTCGGCCAACTCCTCAATTTCTGGGTTGCCTTCTTGGTGTCTTCAAGTGCATGAATGAGATAACCTCTTGGGAGCCGCATGTTCTAGATGATTCCTTTTCCTTTACACCTTGTTCATTCTCGGTCAAATCACATTTGGAGGAAGCTCTCGGCCTAGTCATATTTTCTCTTACATCCTTGTGCTTGTCACGTTGTCTTATTTTCCCATTTAAGGTTATCAGGGGGCTTCTTGTCGTTGATATATTTCTCATACTAATTTTTCAAACATCAAAGGTCTGACACCTCTAGGTAACGAATTCTCATCGCTCCTTTTTCACTATGGACTCTTACATTGTCTCGACATATTCACACCCTAATGAGACTTATATAGTCATAAATTCGTTCACTTTTATTTTTCTGCTTACAATCCGCCTTTTGTTATTGATAAACCTACTTTTAGTTTAGAACTTCATCATGTCCTTTCATTCATACTAATTAAATATTTCCGCTTCCCTTAACTCATTCCTCGGTTATTATCCCAAGGTTCTCGCCATCTTTGATTTCAACTAACTATTCTTATCCCAAAGTATTTTGAATCATGTCACGTAGTCCAATAAATTTGAAGGTTCTTCACCTCATCATCTATACATGCATGGCTTACTAATACTCCGATAAATAACTTTCAACGGTAAGCGATAGGATTTTATTATGACTAAATGAAGGGTTTATTCTGCCCTCTATTACTATGGTTAACTAGCACTTATGCATCCGACCACAGTTCCTGCAAGTTGGTCAGGATGGCCTCACTCGACCTGTACTCTCTAAACCCAGAGTCACTGGGGTCTGTGACCCCCGCCTCGGCCTTACCCAAGAACTCTGATTATACTAAACCTGTCGTGAAGGTCCAAACTGTGGATCATACAACTGTAACTCATCACCATACGATCATCCATTGCACTCCCCAACTATACTGGCTTTTTCTCCCTCTCATCACCCTCATCTAGGTCAAATCCGGTAACCATTAGCGGTCTTTGACTAAAATTATCCCTAGACTATGAACTTTCTGACCCTTCAAGAGGTCTATCAAAAATAGTCGCTCTGGGATAGCGCCATTCTTGAGAGGCAACCGACTGAGTCAACACCTGTATCCCTCTCCGGATATCCTCATCAGACGAAACTGGTAGTGATATTAGTAAAGTGGGAGCTTCCCTCAGCTCCTCTGGTATTACTGGAGTTGGAGTCGAGGATCCCTGCAAATATGACTCACTCACGTCCTTTGACGGATCTAACTCAATAGAGGGCGTACTACTCGCACCTTCCCTCAACTCATCCTCAATTTCTCTACTAGCCATGATTTTACTGGAAAAAGGTATTCCTGTATTTACAAACACGATAAGGGTTATGGAAGGAACTATTATGACTCAGCTCTATAGCACAATTCTAGATCATTAAGAAAGGTAAACGTCCTAAATGCCTTGTAGCCTCCTGTTTACAAGTGTGGTGCAACACATAGCCATAAACAAGACTCTACTAGACATGACTCGCATACTCCCTAGGACAAACCTGCTCTGATACCAAGTTTGTCACGCCCCAACCTTGGGTGGTGTGGCTGGAACTCGACACCCTAAGGTACAAGCGAACCAACTCTAGTACTTGATTTCCCTAACAAATATCCTGGGCTAATAAGGCCTCCGAATGACAAAGATCAGATAGAAAACAACACATAACTTGCATGCAGAAAAGGATCAATACACATATATGAATAAACTAAGATAAGGCCGACAAGGACGTCACAAGTATACCAATAACTGACAAGGGCCGACAAAGACACACAAGACATATATAAAACAACCTCTAGTCTGCAAGCCTCTATGAGTACTAACATGCATCTTCAAGTCAGGAAAGGCCCCGACATACCCAAATAACCATATATTGCCTTACATATTTAGTAGATTCTTTCGTACTGACGTTCTCTTTCTGCGTCATTGTGTTCATGCCCGCAAGTATAGATAGACAGACCAATGTACATCCTCAGTAGGGTACCTATTTCTAGTTGTTGGTTGTCATACTCCACTTCTCCGGATTTGCTGTACAGAAAATGTAAATGACAGTATTAATGAATAACTAAAACCAAATGACACAACATGTAACACAGAAGTGCCTCGTGGACCATAATATACATAAATGAAATATAATCGTGTATCTAACGCCGTAGGCCCCTGTGGGCAACATATTTCATGTAATATATCATGATGTATGTACATATGGGTGAGTTAGGGTAAGTGGGGCTGAGTTCGGCAGGTAATAAGTTGAGGCGAAAATGGACACGAAAGAAGGGGTTCTCGATTTATCGGCTACTACTAGGAAATGGTATTTGGATGATGCTTCAGGTGGATTCAAGGGGAGTTGGATCAGGGAGTTTTATGGGTTTATTCCGAGTATGTTGAGGGTCATGTAGATGGTCGGTCCAGGTGGTTAGGTAGTGGAAAGGTGGCGGAAACAAGCATAACCAGTGAGGTTGCGGTAGGTATTTGTAGTGGACTGTTTGGGTATTACCGGGATTTGAGGTTTCGGTCAGTGGCCATTATAAGGGATGTTAGGGACATATTTTGGAGTGTGGTGGTGAAAGGAGTGGAGTGGTTTGGATGAGGAATGACCACGGGATGCTAGGTGCAAACCCGTGTACAAACCAAGTAAAATCGGTCGATAAGTTAAGGATAATGACAAGGGGTTTTTAATTCCCAAGAAGACACCTTTATGGGGTGACCAATTTGACAAGGTCTAGTCCGAGGTTACTAAGTGCAATGCTTGTGAAAAAGCCAAGCGAGGGTGGTCGGAAAACCTTATGATAGACCCTTGGTTTGGGTTTGGTTGGATTACACAGTTCCAACGTCTACCTACGCCGAGGGGGTTCCTTAAGCTTGGGTTTTGATTAGGACACACAATCCTAACCAAGACTTACACCAAAGGGAAATCTTATCTTGGGTTTAACTAGGTCACACAATCTAGATTCAACTTACACTAAGGTGTTTGGCTCACACAAGAACCAAAGGTCCTCCTGGAGAACCAACTAAGAATAACAACCCCTGGTTGAAAGACTTAGCTTTGGGAGTAAACACTCAACTTTTATATTCAACAACTCTCTATATTTTATAATGGTCTAAGGCCTCTATTTATAGTGCAAAATGGACTATTCTAGAAGAAGATAAAAGGACACAAAACTTGAACCCATTCGGCCTAGTGTGGATGAGTTTAGGTTGACTTGGTGGCCAAGGTGTTTCGGCCATCTCTTCCTCTTCTCTAGGCCGAGATCGAGGTTTCCCATGTAACCATATTCATGAATTTGTTAGCTCATAAATTCTTCCAACAACCTCATCTTCTTGGAATGTGTTGGAAGCTTCTATTCTTGGTATTTGTTTTGATGATCATTTCGGTCAACTCTTCTCCTCTTGGACGACTTGAAGTCTTCAATATAGCTAAATTTATGAACTTGTTAGTCCATAAATTCCCTCCTTGAAATCCCCATCTTCTAGATGTCCCTTGTCCTCGTCATCTTGTCCTCCAACTCATGGCCTAGTCATCCATTTGGAAGACTTTTTGGTCTAGTCACCTTATTGGAAAGCTCTCGGCCTTGTCACCCTTTACATGGATTATTAATTGTGTCCTAAGGTAGTTATTACATGGAATAATATGTCCTAAGCTAATATATAAGCTAGTAAGTATAAGATAAGTTAAAATAAAAGCATGGTCTCGGCCAATACCTATATACAAAGGCCGAATAGAGCTTGCTTCCTAGATCTTCACGTGACAACTCCAACTCCATTCCATTTTCCATTCCATGTTAGGCATATAAGTGTAGAATGACGTGCCATTGTTGGCACTCTTACCAAAGATTTTCTCGACTTATGTTGGGAGTTTATGTTCGAGGGTTGATTTACGTCAATCTCCCCTTCTTTGGAATAATTTTCCCTTAAATGTGGTAAATTTTTTTCAAGAACAAGTGTTGATCTAATATGTCCATCATTCGGAAGTTTTATCTTCTTGGAACTTTCCTTGGCTTCGTATTCCTCCAAGGACTTCACACCATCTTCATTTGTCACTAATCGGTAGTTAGGAAATTCTTCACAAAAGTGTCCCGATTATCGACATTGGAAATACCTTTTTCTCCTTTTGTCTATCCCTATGGTGACCTCTACCTTCTCTGTGTCTCCTTCCACAACTCCTTGGTCATATAATGGATTATTAAAAGAAGTAGTAACCTCTTCTACCTTTTGATCTTTCTCTTCAACTTCGTGACCATACAAGGGGTTGATAAGAAGGGTGCTACCCATTTTACTGATATTGGAGGGCTCTATGTCAGACTTTGGGGCACCTCTCCTTTGTGGTTTCTCAACCACGCCTCTAAAGGTGTGGTATGACGCCACTTCAACCTTTTCTTGATGACTTGTGGGGATCTTGAAACATAAACTTTGTTCATACTCTCTCGGAAAAAATTTCCTCTTCATGTGCTTCTTTAATTTCCTCCAAGTGTCAATCTTGGATTTGCCACTTCTTTTTCGATTGGTTCTTAGATTTTCGTACCAATCAGAAGCAAATGATTTGAGCCTTGATTTGACAACTTTGAAGCACTCATGATCATCATATTTCCGGTACTTGAAAAATCCCTTAATGGTCTTTAACCATTGAAGGAACTCTTTTGGGTCCCTATCTCCATCAAAGGTTGGGAGATCACATTCTTTTCTCAAGATGGGCGCATGTTTCGCAAACATGTCACTAACGAGTTTCCGAAGTTCTTCTTTATTTGTAAGTGACATTTTTGTGTTGGCCATCGCGTCAAGGCATGGGACGGGAGCGCCTTGCTCTTATACCAATCTGATGTATGTACGGAGGGGTGAGTGAGGGTAAATGGGGCTGAGTTCAGCAGGGAACAAGTTGACATGAAAATGGACATGAAAGAGGGCGTTCTCGGTTTATCAGCTACTACCGGGCAATGGGTATTTGGAGGCTATTTCGGGTGGATTCAAGGGGAGTGGGGTAAGGGAGTTTTATGGGGTTATTCCGGGTATGTTGAGGGTCACGTAGATGGTCGGTCCTGGTGATTGGGTGGTAGAAAGGTGGTAGCAATAAGCTGAAATAGTGAGGTCGCGGTAGGTGTTTGTAGTGGACTGTTTGGGTGTTGCGGGGATTGGACGATTGTTTACGTGTGGTTTCGGTCAGTGGACATTATAGGGGATGTTAGGGATGTACTTTGGAGTGTGGTAGTGAAAGAAGTGAAGTGTTTTGGATGAGGAATGACCACATGATGCTAGGTGCAAACCCGAGTACAAACTAAGTACAATCGGTCGATAAGTTAAGGATAATGACAAGGGGATTTTAATGCCCAAGTCGACACCTTGATGGGTTGACCAATTTGACAAGGTCTAGTCCGAGGTTGCTAAGTGCAATGCTCGTGAACAATCCAAGTGAAGGTGGTCGGAAAACCTTATGATAGACACTTGGTTTGGGTTTGGTTGGACCACACAATTCCAACGTCTACCTAAGCCGAGGGGGTTCCTTAAGCTTGGGTTTTGATTAGGCCACACAATCCTAACCAAGACTTACACCAAAGGGAAACCTTAGCTTAGGTTTAACTAGGTCACACAGTCCTAGCTTTAACTTACACTAAGGGGTTTAGCTCACACAAGAACCAAAGGTCCTCCCAGAGAACCAACTAAGAATAACAACCCCGGGTTGAAAGACTTAGCTTTGGGAGTAAACACTCAACTTTTATATTCAACAACTCTCTGCATTTTACAATGGCCTAAGGCCTCTATTTATAGTACAAAATGGGCTATTCTAGAAGAAGATAAAAGGACCCAAAACTAGAACCCATTTGGCCTAGTGTGGACGAGTTTGGATTTACTTGGTGGCCAAGGTGTTTCAGCCATCTCTTCCTCTTCGCTAGGCTGAGATCGAGGTTTCCCATGTAACCATATTCATGAATTTGTTAGCTCATAAATTCTTCCAACAACCTCATCTTCTTGGAATGTGTTGGAAGTTTCTATTCTTGGTATTTGTTTTGATGATCATTTCGGTCAACTCTTCTCCTCTTGGACGACTTGAAGGCTTCAATATAGCTAAATTTATGAACTTGTTAGTCCATAAATTCCCTCCTTGAAATCCCCATCTTCTAGATGTCCCTTGTCCTTGCCATCTTGTCCTCCAACTCACGGCCTAGTAATCCATTTGGAAGACTTTTTGGTCTAGTCACCTTATTGGAAAGCTCTCGGCCTTGTCACCCTTTACATGGATTATTAATTGTGTCCTAAGGTAGTAATTATATGGAATAATATGTCCTAAGCTAATATATAAGCTAGTAAGTAAAAGATAAGTTAAAAGAAAAGCATGGTCTCGGCCAAGACCTACATACAAAGGCCGAATAGAGCTTGCTTCCTAGATCTTCATGTGACAACTCCAACTCCATTGCATTTTCCATGTCATGTTAGGCATATAAGTGTAGAATGATGTGCCATTGTTGGAACTCTTACCAAATCTCTTCTCGACTTATGTTGGGAGTTTAAGTTCGCGGCTTATTTACATCATATCATGTATATAATGCCGTAGGCCTCTGTAGGAAATATCATCAATATCATATATGTATAGCTGCACATATAATGCCATAGGTCTCTCTGGGAAATATAAATATGTAATATATATATATATATATACTTGATGACCATTTAAGGACCATGTAATATTCTATCGACTCGTTGGAGTGACATAAGGTCGTTATACTTATGACTATCCTTATGTAGATAACTTACCACCTATTACTCTTCCATATGAATCCATATGGACGTTAGATAACATTATGACTTAGCTACATGGAAAACCAATAAAGAACCTTATTACATTGGCATAAGAAGGATACGTTGGGATACGGAAAGTAGCTTCTACAATGGATGGATAATGTATAATACAACTTGACAACATGAATTACAAGTACTTTCTTAAGGATAAGAATAGTGTTTGTTAGGTATCATTGCGGAGTTGTTGTTTTTGTATCGATCATTCCAAAAAGAAATAAGTGAGCCTTACATACCTTGTTGTCATAGCTATCAGAGTTCCACAAATTCTCCTATGCCTTACAGATTATTATATACATTATATGAACAATTTTATATCAACAATGGAATCCACACTTACAATAAAACTCATCTGGACATTCTATCAAACACCTTATGTTCATGAAGTTTACTTAAGCTTTTACATCCAAATTTACATGAGTTCTAATACTAAAACTTCATACCAACCTTCATCTATGTACACTAACTTATCATCAGCTCAACAACTTCATAACATACTCTCAACTCACATAATTAAGACTAACAATTCTACAATTTTAGTTAAAGGTTCTAAGATTTAGTTTCGGAGGATCTTCTAACAATTCACTCCAAAACCTTAATTAATTATAAGGGTAGTTAAAGGGGAATGCAACTTACCTTAACACATCCAGAAGGAGTCATAAAATAATCTCCTTCA
The DNA here is from genome assembly GCA_029783415.1 of Anisodus acutangulus. Taxonomy (NCBI): domain Eukaryota; kingdom Viridiplantae; phylum Streptophyta; class Magnoliopsida; order Solanales; family Solanaceae; genus Anisodus; species Anisodus acutangulus. The sequence goes on along the minus strand of CM056507.1, from coordinate 27,698,556 downwards.
ACTTGGAAGAATCCATAATTCATCAACAACACCAAATGGAGTGATCTTCTCACCATCTTCAACACTTTTAGTGAAGGATTTAGTTAGTTTGGCCTTTGGATTACTTAAGAACCTTGAAGAACTTATTAGGGAGAGTATTGAGGTGTTTAGGTTAGGTCTTCGTTGAGAAAATGAATAAGAAAGGTGAACCACCGTTTAAATAACCCTAAAAAGTCAGCCACTACCTCAGTTCTGCGGCTTATTCTATGGCTCACAAAAGGCACTGCTGAATTGGCCAGAACTTCTAACTTTCTTGATCCCATTGTTCGACCAAAAGTGTGGTCCACAGACCAGTTCTGCAATCCACTGAATGTCACGTACAATTGATACTTTGTCGATATTCGTCGAAACTTACTTCCGTCGATCCAATTAGTGTTATACCTTTCCGAACTTACTCAAAACTCTCATAAATGTTATAAATATCATGGAGGGGTCCTACCATTACTGTGCCAAATCTACTTATGTTACAAAAACAACGACGTTAAAAAACATGAGGTGTAACACTATTGGTGAGTCCCACTTCATTCGGGGTGATATTTTATTTATGTTCAATTCATGTCAACTAGTAGAGGTATGACGGGGGCCTTTTGAGAGGCTTCATAGACTGGTCTGGCATGTCATGTCAGATGATCATTATCGCATGGTCATGTTGGCTTCGTATCTATCGTATTTCAGACTAACTCCGCAATTAGTTTTTCAAACAGTATTTTTAGTATTCAGATTATCATGTTTTAAATCATACTTCATGATATCATATGTCCCATGTTGACTCAATAAACCATGTGATTTGTTCAGTCATATGCAGTCAGGCACTGAGTGTCGCATCATACCCATGTCATGGTTCGGGGTGTGACACTTATCCTATGTTGGCATACTTTATTTCAAGTGTTTAAACCTTCTCGTAAATCTATGCTACTCCCAAAAATATGAACATAAATATAAGTAGTAGCTATGCCCATAGTTTTTAAAATATGATTCATAATATAGTCCATAACATATATACATAATATAGTTTAACTTGAATATATATATTCTAATGAGACATTGAAAATATATAGGATTCGTGGAATAGAGCAATAGTAGTTCATATAAATTTAGTGTTTCATGTTTGAGACTCATGGAGATCAAAGTATGAGTATTCAACGTAATGAGTTCATGAAGATTATAATGATATACACGAACAAAATATGAAGTTTTGTTATTTAAAGTATAAGAACATTTAAGCTTTTCATGAAAATAGAGAATAATTGTCACACCCCAAACCTAGAGAAGCGTAGCCGAAAATCGGTGCCTTACTTGACCCTGAGTGTACTAACCATAACTCTTATAAACTAGACATACATAACAATCTGGCCGACAAGGCCAACCTGTAACACAAGTATGATATCTTCTGTTGATAAGGTCATAAATTGTGTAATATGTAGATGTCAACTATCTCACTGAAATGGGATCATATATATATATATATATATATATATATATATATATATATATATATATATATAAGCACGTATGAGAATCGAGAAGGCAACCTCGCATATCTACAATTAGCAAAACCCAAAACAAATATATACAAGTCTGACAAGGCCACCATGCTGACATACTGTATGTACAAGATAAGTCTACAAACCCCTAGAAGAACATAATTATAATGTGGTTGGGAAAAAACCCAGGCTACCCATCATGGTTATGTTTGCAAAATAACTCCAACTCTGGACCTGGTAACTCTGGATGAAATAGAGCTTACCAATCTAGCAGAGACTTGGTACCGTCTACTCTAGAGGCCTGTTTACCTGTGTTCCAGGATCTGCAGTCATGAAATGCAGCACCCCTGAAAAAAGGGAGATCAGTATGAAACAACATACCGAGTATGTAAGACAATTGTATAACTGAAATTGTAACTAGACTGATATAGATCAACTATATAGAATGTAAACTACGAAGTCAAGGATAATCTGGAAGTATACTCACCTGCTCCTGACTCCTACCAACTAAAAAATTCTATGATAAGCTAAATACCCTCTTACAAGGTTCGGTGTACAAGTGAGTATCCCCAAAGGTAAGTGTTGATGTAAGTATGGAGGGCTTTGAGTTGGCAAGTGGTTCGAGTCTTGGTGAGTTTCAGATTGACCCGAAAATAGGCAAGGAAGGTGTGATTTCTCGGGTTTTCGATAAGTCGAGATGTGGGGTATTTGGAAATGGTTTCGGGAAGATGTATAAGGAGCTGGGACAACTCGCTTTGGGTGGTGGTTGTATACAGATTGTTGGAAACAATCCGAGACATAAACCAAGTCTCAATTGGGTCGATATGTGGTTCTTGGATGGTAACAAGAGGAGTTAATTGCTCGTGTGGTCTCCAAGGATGTTATGGTCAATTGCACAAGTACTAGGTTGAGGTTTGCTGACCGTGAAGCTCAACACTAACCAAGCAAGGGTGACCGAAATCTTATAAAATATGGGTGGTTATCCCAGAGAACCAAGCAACCCTCCCGGAGGATCAACTAAGATCTTACAATCTCGGATTGAAAGACTTGGAAAAATGAGTAAACACTCAAGTTTTATATCAACAACAACTGAATTTTACTATGGCCTAAGGGTCCTTTTTATAGTAGAGAAAGGACCATTCTAGAAGGAAAATATAAAGACACAAACTACAAACTAATTCAGCTATGGTGGGAACGGGGGAGTGGAAGGGTCTTTGGCTGAGGGGAGAGAATCCCAAACTCCAATGTGTTCTAGAACTTCCTTTGATAGCTTCCACATGTGATCTAGTTAACTCTTTAAATGATCTTCTTGGAGAGTGGTGAAAGACATTCCCATTGGTATGCCTTCGTGGCCGATTGGTTGGACTAGTTCGACCAACTCCTTGTCTTCTTCAAGTTCATGTTGTGTTCTCAAATGGAGAAAATCTATACACGATTTAGCCTCTTGAAGATCACACCTTCTAGATGTGGCATTTAGTTCTTGATGCCATGTACACGTTCGTCCATGTCACTCTCGGACCATGCTTCTTTGACCTAGTTACCTTTCCTCCTTACATAGTGCATTAATTGTGTCCTAATATGGAGCTCAGGATGACTTTGATGTGTCCTAAGTAAACTAAAAATTTAAAGACAATAATTAAAAGCAAGGTCTCGGCCAAGACCAACACTTAAGGCCGAATAAAATACAACTCCTTGAGCCAATCAAGTATTGTCTCCTATGACATTCCAAACTCCATACATTTCTAAGCTTTTGGTCACGTGTTGATGGCCTTCCAAGGACAATCTTGGAACTCCTCTTCTTAATTCGAATTGATGAATCCGGTACGAGGTTTGATTTACATAAAGTGTAAAGATTCAAAGGCAATATTCATACAAGGCCATGAAGGCAAGCGCATATCTATATATCCCCGGAAGAAAATGTATAACTGAATAGCCTCGAAGACAAATGTATGAATAGATAGCCCCGTAGGCAAGTGTGTAACTCTATGATTATTCTTTCTATTTCTTAACTAGATAAACAACAATGCTAGACTAGAAGTAAACTCTCAACAAGGGAAACTACCAGAGAGATAACATGGAACAACATAAACATGAGATTTCTGTGAAGGGCACTTCTTTGTGCACTTATTCGGGACTCGCTCGGTTAAAGATTTATGCCAAATAAAGAAGGAAAGGTATCCTTTACATACCTTTAACGTCAAATTCCTAACTTGTTGCTGTGACCAATCCCCTCTATGCCTAAATCTATAAGGAATATAATTATACTAATGTTAACTATAATGACACAAGAATCATATATCGATCGGAACTGTCACGCCCCAAACCTGTGACAGTGTGGTCGGCATCCGGTGCCTTACTTGACCCCGAGCATACCATCTATAACTCGTGAGCTCTGGAAACCCAACAAACAATCTGGCCAACAAGGGCAATTTGTAAGGTAATCATAATATCTTAGGCTGACAAGGCCATCACGATCTTCTACAACAGAATAGCTCAAGGAAACATAAACAAGGGCCAATAAGGCCACACAAGATACGATACATATCGACGTGTGCCTACAAAGCCTCTAAGAGTGACAAAGATCATATGGCCGGGACAGGGCCCCGGCCTACCCATGAAGTCTACAAATATTATCTGATAACTTGACAAATAGAAGTGGCTACACTCCGGATGAAATGGAGTCTTATCGATTCTTCGTTGAATATCGACCTTGTCTACTAGGAGTGATCATCAAACTGGCTACCTAAACCCGCAGGAATGAAATGCAGCGCCCCAATAATGGGACATCAATATAAAGAATTTTACCATATATGTAAAGAAGATAGTAACAAAATAACTACAATTGAAACTGAACTAATATATACTGAATATAAAGTGAGGAGTATTCAATGATAATATGGAAAGATATTTACCTGTTTCTGTCTCATATCATGAATGCAATACTGAAAATAAATTATCTGGCATCATGTGGGGTCCGGTGTGTAAGTGCATATCCCCAAAGGCACATGAATGGCCCCAAGGTAGTGCATATCCCCGAAGGCAAATGTAAATAGAAGGAAAACAATATTTCTATATAACCCTGAAGGCAATGTGCATGTATGTATAGCCCTGAAGGCAAACTGTATCTATGTATATCTGCGACCAGCCATAAAGCCGGGCTCACACTAGCCATAAATTCGGGATATATTAACTCAATAAATAATAGTAGTGTTGTATATATAAAATCTTTGCTCTTTCTATTAACGTAAAACAAGTAAGAGCTGAACGTAAATTCCCGATAGGGGATAGCTTATTTAACTTCAATCATAACATACAAAGACTAGCTAACAATTAACAAGCTAAAGAATTGTGGCCTTTCATTATGAGATCATTGACCTCTTATTATCTTCTTTTCTTCACTTCTCGGCTTTCTAGATTAAGATTTCATTAGCCCTTTATATGATAGGCTAGCTATTATGGACAATCGTCATAAGTCCTAACTAGTACTTGTAACTTAATCTCTCGACACACTCTATGATATTTCTGGTTCGATACGTTTATCATAGGAACGTCATGAATCCCCGTCTAGCACTAATATGCTTATCCATTTATGTGCTATGCATTACTTCTTAAATTCTTTCATTACATACATAAAGAGGTCACCTATAATCCTATATTTTGATATCTGAATGAGTAGACGTTCTTATGGGAAGTTATACCCGTTATTAGGATCAATCACTTACTTATAAAACCGTAGCACTCTTTGCTTTTATACTTCACAAGACTCACTCTTTTACTCTCGTACGACATTTGATCGATTCAATGAATAGTACTTTCGAATCTCTCAATTTTGGAGGAACAAGATATACAACAAACTCAAAATATCAATCAAGTCAATACATGACAAACTGAGTCTCTATAACATAAAAGTACTCCCAACAAGGGACAAACAATAGCAAGAAAAAATGCTTCATTTGAAAAACTGATAATTGCTCGAAAACATGTCAAAAAGAACGGATAACCATTACATACCCCGACTACCATCCATCCATCCAACTACAACATAACCTCTTATAACCTAAAGATAATTTTCACTCCCGAGCTTACGTCGATAGACTTACAACACAATTTTAACATATGAAAATACGGGATGTAACATCATCCCTCCTTAGGAACATTCATCCTCGAATGTTGGACTTACTCGTGTACTATATTACTTTCATGACTCATCAACGAACATCTGAAGCTATTTGCATGATTTACCTTAGGGATGATACCTTATCTCAATAACAATATTCTATAATATATAAACATGATTCATCTTATGGGAGGTATTCTAATCCCATGTAATACTTGAAATCCTTTCTTGGTGAACTGTTACTTCAATGATAGACTATATTGTTAAATTTTATTATCTTATCTCTTATCATTTTACTCACTTATGCTGCTATCAGGGCAGCGTTCCACCTCTTCTAAGTTCTTCTAACCTTGAACTCATATGATTTCATTCATGATATACCGACCTCTCTACAACGTACATAAATTATCAGTTCACTGGAACTCATCTGATTGATGGGCTTATTCCCAAGGTCTTATCTATCTTCGTCAATTCATCACTCACTTTATCTTACCCTTAGTTCTATCCATCTAAAACCTTGTTTCACTACCATACTTTGGCTTACGACCCACTCTTATTTATTCATACTATTATATAACATTCAACTTAACTTTCTAGTATCATAAACTTTCTTATATTATTATAGAACCTTAAGCGAGATATCACACCACTTCTAACTTCTCCTTACTCGTAACTAGACCTCTTGGTACCTTAAGACAATAATTTGGAAGATATGCTACTAACGATATCACATACAATTCTGAATACACTGAATCATGGCACTTCTGGCCCTATCTAAAGTCTGAACTATTCACAATCTTCTGTACTTAGGTATCTCATAATTTATTTACCTCTACCTCTTTACGTCAGAACCTCGTACCTTATTCTCTTATACTTTAATAATTATCCTCCCGCACATGTGAGATTAACATCCATACCATAAGGCTCTAATATAATACTTGTACCTCCGGTGCATACATAGTCTGGTAGAAATTTAATACTGACTCATCACAAGCACGAGTCAAAATCAAGTTCTTATGACTCACTCTACTACACGATCTAGAATATCAAAAAAGGGAAATACATCCCAAATGCCTTGTAGCCTCTTGATTATAAGTGTGGTGCACAACACTCATAAGTAAGAATCAACTAGACACAACTTTGTAGACTCCCAAGGACACGACCTGCTCTAATATCAGGTTTGTCACGCCCCAAACCTAGGTTGGCATGGCCAACACCTAGTGCCTTACTTTACCTCGAGCGTACCATCTGTAACTCATGAGCTCTGGAAACCTAACAAATAATCTAGGCCGATAAGGCCAATTTGTAAGCTAATCATTATATCGTAGGCCGACAAGGCCACCATGATCTTCCACAGGGAATAGCTTAAGGCAACATAAACAAGGGTCGACAAGGCCACACAACATGTGGTATATATCGACGTGTGTCTACAAATCCTCTAAGAGTGATTGATAGCATATGGTCGGGAGAGGACCCTGACCGAACCATAAAGACTACATACATGATCTGCTAACCTGACAACTAGACTCGGTTGCACTCCAGATGAAATGGAGTCTTACCGATGCTTCACTAAATATCGACCCTGTCTACTATGAGTGCTCGTCAAACTAGCTACCAAAATCTGTAGGCATGAAATGCAGCGCCCCAATAATGGGACGTCAGGGCATACCCCAACCTTAGGGGTATATCCGGTACACAGTGCCTAGCCATGTCACATCCAAAACCTGGATACATATGTATTTGGGCCTAGAAGACCTCACAATAACTCTCATAAGACTACAAGACATAATAACCTGTAGTAGAAAAAAATCCCAACATATATAATATGAAGAAATTCTACAAGGCCACAATACACCTCAACTAACTACCAGAGAGGCCGACAAGGCCGTAAATGACTACGACACACAGGATGTCTATCTACAAGCCTCTAAAAATACATAAGAATCATCAGGTATGGACAGGGCTCGACCATACCCATAACTATATATATACAATCATACCGACTCCGACTAGCACTTCAGGAACAAGTGGAGAGCTCTTACATCACCGCTGAGCTGGAGTCCTATAGGAAATGAGCATCGCTACGTCAATCTGAACCTGCGGGCATGAAATGCAGTACCCCGACAGAGGACATCAGTACAAATAATGTATTGAATATGTAAGGCAGAAGGATATAAATAGATTCAGTAATGTAAAAGAGAGTAAAGAAGAAACAACATGTAACTCAAAATGCCACCGGGGACCATGATATTCATGATTATGATATAATCGTGTATATAACGTCGTAGCCCTATGTGGGCAATATAATTGTACACCTCTGTGATATATATATATATATATCGCGTCTATAACGTCAGAGCCCTCTATGGCAATATAATTGTACACCTCTGTGATATATATATATATATATAAACTACATATATAACGTCATAGGCTTTTGTCTGCTATATCTTCATCATATCATACACGGGCATAATAGGACTCGATAATATGGTACCCAACTGCAGTGGTGTACACATATATGTGCCATATTCGGATGAGTATAGCGCATCTCAGTAGATATATATATATATATATATATATATATATATATATATATTATGTATACAATGCATGGGGAACATCAAAATATCAACATAAGTAGGGAGGAGTGACTTAAGGTCGTTAACCTCCGCCTTCTATTATGGAACTGTGTACTGCTATCGTTACAATCCAACAAGAACTAAGAATCAATTCATATAACAAGAAACATCATTAAGTGTGAAAAAAAACTCCCGACGAGGGACAAATCAAGGGATACCATAAAGTGCGGAAAGTACTCCTGGTAAGGGACAACAAAGATCATGAAATCACTTTCAAGAGTAAGGGACACACATGTTGCCAATGATTAAGAACATAGTCTTCTTTTATGGACATTTCGATACTTGTTACAATATTCTGTACTTAGGTATCTCATACTTCCTCTACCTCTACCTCTTTACATCAGAACTTCGTACCTTATTCTCTTATACTTTCATAATTATATCCTCCCGCACAGGTGGGATTAATGTCCATACCATAAGGCTCTAATATAATACTTGAACCTCCGGTGCATACATAGTCTGGTAGAAACTTCATAATGACTCATCACAAGTAAGAGTCGAAATCAAGTTCTTCTAACTCAACTCTACTACATGATCTGGAATATCAAAGAAAGGTAATAGATCTTAAATGTCTTGTAGCCTCTTGATTATAAGTGTGGTGCATAACACTTATAACAAAGACTCTACTAGACACAACTTTGTAGACTCCCAAGAACACGACCTATTCTGATACCAAGTTTGTCATACCCCGAACCTGGGGTGGCGTGGCCGACACCTGATGCCTTACTTGACCCCGAGCGTATCGTCCATAACTCGTGAGCTCTGGAAACTCAATAAAAAATCTGAGCCGACAAGACCAATTTGTATGCTAATCATTATATCTTAGGCCGATAAGGCCACCATGATCTTTTACAAATAGCTCAAGGCAACATAAACAAGGGCCGACAAGGCCATACAACATATGGTACATATCGATGTGTGTCTACAATGCCTCTAAGAGTGACTTGTAGCATATGGTTGGGACAGGGCCCCGACCGACCCATTAAGTCTATAAACATGTTCTGATAACCTGACAACTAGACTTGGCTACACTCTGGATGAAATGGAGTCTTACCGATCCTTCACTGAATATCGTCCTTGTCTACTAGGAGTGCTCGTCAAAGTAGCTATCGATATCTATATGCATGAAATGCATCGCCCCAATAATGGGACGTCATGGCACACCCCAACCTTGGGGATATGTCTGGCACAAAGTGCCTAATGTCCTGAGCATACCACGTCTCATCAAAAACCTGGATACATATGTATTTGGGCCTACAAGGCTTCATAATAACTCCCATAAGACTGCAAGATGTAATAACCTGTAGAAGCAAAAAGTCCAACATATATTATATGAAGAAAGCCGACAAGTCCACAATACACCTTAACTGACTATCAGAGAGGCCCGCAAGGCCGTACATGACTACGACATATATGACATCTATCTACAAGAGTTTTAACATACAAAAGAATCACCAGGTATGGATAGGGCCCTTCCATACCCATAACTATATATATACAATCATACCAACTGCGACTAGCACTTCGGGAACAAGTGGAGAGCTCTGACATCAACGTTGAGCTGGAGTCCTACTGGAAATGAACGTTGCTCCGTTAATCTGAACCTGCAGGCATGAAATGCAGTACCCCGACAGGGGACGTCAGTACGAATAATGTACTGAATATGTAAAAAGAGAATATAAATAGATATAGTAATGTAAAAAAGAGTAAAGAAGAAACAACTTGTAACTCAAAATGCCACCAGGGACCATGATATTCATAATTATGGTATATTCGCGTATATAACACTGTAGCCCTCTGTGGTCAATATCATTGTATACCTCTGTGATATATATATATATATATAAATGTATAAACTATGTATATAATGTCATAGGTTTCTGTGCGCAATATCATCATCATATCATACCCGACCATAATAGGACTCGATAATATCGTACCCAACTACAGTGGTGTCACATATATGTGCCATATTCGGATGATGATAGCACATCTCGGTAGAAATATATATATATATACAATGCATGGGGAAGCTCAGAATATCAACATAAGTAGGGAGGAGTGGCTTAAGGTCGTTAACCCCCACCTTCCATTATGGAATTATGTACTGTTATCATTACAATCCAACAAGAACTAAGAATCAATTCATATAATAAGAAACATCATTAAGTGTAAAAAAAATACTTCCAACGAGGGACAAATCAAGGGATACCATAAAGTGCGGAATGTACTCCCGACAAGAGACAACAAAGATCATGAAATCACTTTCAAGAGTAAGGGACAAACATGTTGCCAATGATTAAGAACAATCTTATTTTATGGACATTTCAATACTTGTTGCACTAACCCCGAGCGTACCATCTATAACTCATGAGCTCTGAAAACCCAATAAACAATCTGAGCTGACAAGACAAATTTGTAAGCTAATCATTATATCTTAGGCTGACAAGGCCACTATGATCTTCTATAAGGAAATAGTTCAAGGCAACATAAACAAGGGCCGACAAGGCCATACAATATTTGGTACATATCGACGTGTTTACAAAGCCTCTAAGAGTGCCTGATAGAATATGGTCGGGACAGGGCCTGACCGACCCATAAAGTTTACAAACATGATATGATACTTGACAATTAGACTCAGCTACACTCTGGATCTAATGGACTCTTACCGATCCTTTACTTAATATCGACCCTATCAACTAGGAGTGCTCGTCAAACTATCTACCTAAATCTGCAGGCATGAAATGCAGTACCAGAATAATGAGATGTTATGGCACACCCCAACCTTGGGGGTATGTCCGGCACACAGTGCCTAACGACCCGAGCATACCATATCTCGTCCAAAACTGGGATACATATGTATTTGGGCCTACAAGGACTCATAATAACTCCCATAAGCATGCATGACATAATAACATGTAGAAGCAAAAAAGTCCATACATATATAATATGAAGAAAGCCGACAAGTCCACAATACACCTCAACTGACTACCAGAGAGGCAGGCAAGGCAATACATGACTACGACACACATGGCGTCTATCTACAAGCCTGTAAACATACATAAGCATCATCAGGTATGGACAGGCCCCTGCCTTACCCATAACTATATATACACAATAATACCGACTGTGACTAGCACTTCAGGAACAAGTGGAGAGCTCTGACATCACCGTTGAGCTTGCGTCCTACTGGAAATGAGTGTTGATCCGTCAATCTAAACATGCAGGCATAAAATGCAGTACCTTAACAGGGGACGACAGTCTGAACAATGTACTTAATATGTAAGGCAAGAGAATATAAATAGGTATAGTAATGTAAAATAGAGTAAAGAAGAAACAACATGTAACTCAAAATGCCACCGGGGTCCATGATAATCGCATATATAATGCTGTAGCCCTCTGTGGGAAATATCATTGTATACCAATGTGATATATATATATATATATATATATATATATATAAACTGCATATATAACGTCATAGGCTTCTGTGTGCAATATCATCATCATATCATACCCGGCCATAAATGGACTCAATAATATCGTACTCAACTGCAGTGATGTACACATATATGTGTCATATCCGGATGACTGTAGCATCACTCATTAGAATATATATATATATATATATATATACAATGCATGAGGAACCTCAGAATATCAACATAAGTAGGGAGGAGTGACTTAAGGTCGTTAACCCCCACCTTCCATTATGGAACTATGTACTGCTATCGTTACAATCCAACAAAGAACTAAGAATCAATTCATATAACAAGAAAAATCATTAATTGTAAAAAAATACTCCCGACGAGGGACAAATGAAGGGATACCATAAAGTGCAGTAAGTACTCCCGGTAAGGGACAACAAAGATCATGAAATCACTTTCAAGAGTAAGGGACAAACATATTGCCAATGATTAAGAACAAAGTCTTCTTTTATGGACATTTTAATACTTGTTACAATTCTTAGGATCATGCCAAAATGAAAGAAATGGTAGGATTTACATACCTGAGCTGATCCGGTTGACAACCCATCTAACACAGCCTGCATAGTACCTCAATCTTATTAGGCAAGAACTCCTCTCCTTTGATCTTACTTCACTTCAAAGAATTCCGTATTTAACAATGTGGAAAAAAGGAATAACGAGATCGAACAGTGAGAGAAACCCATATATCATTCTTGAGAAGAAAACACCTTACTTCGTCAGAAAAAAATATCATGTTGCTTCGCAAAATGGAAAGTCACGTAAATTCCCTTCTAAGATAGACATACATAATTTGCAATTTCATAAACTTGCTGCTGCCCCCATACTTATCTTACGAGACACATTCCCTTTAATTATATATGGAAATCATCTTCTCCTAACATGGTGAGACATATGTATTCAAGCAAAAATAGGGAACGCAAAAGATTAAACTTTTTTTGGTTGTTTGTTTTATTAAACTGAAGTAGGAGTAGAGTAGTGGTCTAGTAGTATTAGTAGTTATTGATTTGATTTTTTAACTAGGAATTTAATCATTCCCTTGAATACACAAACAACAACGTATAGTGGAATTTGTGGGTCCACCACAAAAGACCACTTTGCAAAATGAATTCTCCTAGGGTAATGCCACTTAACCACTTTGTATTAGCATAGTCATTTTTTTTATTGAATTCCCTTAGTTACACATGGATGCCCCCAAATTGACACATCCCTGCAATGATAACTAATACCATGATTAACCCTTTATTTTTCCAGTTTATCCAACATTAAACCAATTACCCGTATAGTTAATCCCTCGATCAAGATCCACAAAAATAATAAATCATTTTTAACACACGTTATATTTTTATTACCATGATTATGTAATATAGTAGTAGTCTACAACCTCTTTTGACACACACAGAATATTATTTTCATTCACCCTCATTACATTTTTATGACTGAAATCATTTGGGGACTTTATCTTCTTATATGATGAGAACTTTATTTGCATAATTGAATATGACCGAAATTCTCTGGGTTTATGTTAATTAACTCATAACAAAATCAACATCAAAAGTATTGGGTGTAACATGTTGGTATAAAAAATTGTATGAAGTATGTAAGGCAGATAATAATTGAATAACTGAAATAGAAACTGAACTGATATACATGATATACCGAATATAAACTAAGGAGTCAATCATAATTTGGAAACATATTTACCTATCTCTGTCTCATCTCATGAATGTAATACTGAAAATAAACTATCTGACCTCATGTGGGGTCCGATGGGTAAGTGCATATCCCTACAGGAAACATAAATGACCCGAAGGAAGTGCATATTCCTGAAGGAAATTGCAAATAGCCCCGAATGGAAATTGTATCTCTGTATAACCCCAAAGGCAATACACATATATGTATAGCATAGAAGGCAAACTTATCTATGTATATCTCTATATATCTCTCACCATCCATAAAGTCGAGCTCACATGTAACATCTTGTACCTTCAAGCTAAGCCTTACCCATGATTCATGAGTTTAGAAAACCAAGACGGGGAGTTTGAAGTTCAAAATCCATTTCAGTTTAGTGATTCACGTTCTATGCTAGGATCTATACGGACTATACAAAGTTATATGGGTCATAGAAATTGCACCGTACATAGACCGTCGATAACCAATAAAATATAGTGGCTTAAACGGACCATATAAATTTATATGGACCGTCCTTTTTGACCGTAGGATGACCCCAGACTTTTGGTGCTCACTGGAATTTACAACATAGTAATGACCACTTTATACGAATCATACAATTATGTGCGGACCGTACTTCTCTCCATACAAGTTGTATAGACCGTACAATCCCCGACGACTGAATAACATATATTCGCGATTTTCAGTCCTTTTAACTCTTTTTCAATTCATCCAAGCCCTAACACTAAGTTCCTCTCCTCTCAACTTTCTCCTACATCAAGGTAAGCCTACTTCATTCGATTCCAAGTGATTCTAATATCACCCTCATGAATTCAAAGCGAAATCTTTGATTCTTAACCTAGGGTTTCAAGAAAATCTATCTCAAAGAATTAAGTCAGGCTTTTGGGAATTCTTTATCAAGTTCAGATTTTTATTACAAGATTAGGAGCAAATAAGGTATGTAGAGCTTCTATACGCATGTGGGAACATCATTATTCTTTCCCATGCCACGTTAATCTATGAAAACCCTAGAAATTGAAGGTTATGTCTCAGTTCATGATGAACCCTTGAAATATATATGTTCATGTACATATTATTAAAAACATTCACGTTTCCATTATTGTATTCATGAATATTACGTTGATTATCATGAGTTTGTTTGTAATTCATGAATACTCATGTCTAGTATTCCATGAGTTTTTAAACACAAGTCATGAATCCATATTACTCCATTTTATGAATTCTACATGTTTCCATATTTTAAACAATGTATATTATGTATTTATTTATGCTCATGCTATATCTTATACTGATCAACCATGTTTACAAGTCATGATTATACAAATCATGGGCTTTCTATCCAACTATATTTCATGTTCATATTTGGGAATTGCACAGATTCCCGAGAAGGCTCAGACAGCCTGAACCTACGTATGCCAATGTAGGATAAGGATTGCTCCACTCAGTTAGGATCCTTCATGCTGCCCACAACGGGTTATTGGATTCAATCATGTCATATTCGTATCTCGTACCCTGACAAGGTACGAGATGGCTTAGATAATCGAGAAAAGATCAGACACCATATTCTAGGGTGGTGGTTTCATATTGGTTATACTAAAGCTCTCCCAGTTAAATTAAGTTATCATGTTTTATTATATTCATGTTAACTATTATACATGCTTATGCTCGGGTCACAGTTTTAGTTCCATGTCCCTACTATTTTATTTGCCTGCTTATTTTTTTCAGTTGCTTTACATACAATACAATTCAAATATACTTACATCACTTTTGCATGGGGCCTGCACATCACGGTGCAGGCATGGTCGCTAGGATTTCTTCCATCTCAACTATTGGTGAGCCCAATATCGTTTGGGGTGCTGGTGTATTTATTTATGTATTAGTTCATGTACTAAAGGTATGCCTGAGCCTTGTCCTAGTAAACAGTTCTAGCAGTCAGACTCATTTTTAGAGGTTTTATAGATGGATTTTTAGCTTGTCATGTCAGATTTTGATATCCAGATTTATTATATTGTTTAGATATTTTCGCTGTTATATCTCAGACTATAATTTCAGTATTCAACTTTACAAGTTTCAAACCATTGATATTCCATGTTTACTCAACAAGCCATGTGGTTCCCTCAGTCACATGCAGGAAGACACTGAGTGTCGTATTCCACCCAGGCCATGGTTTGAGGTGTGACAACTAGCCATAAGGATGAGATATAGAAACTCCATCGATAATAGTAGTGTTGTATATATAAACTCATTACTCTTTATATTAACGTAAAATAAGTAAGAACTGAATGTAAATTACCGAAAGGTAAGAACTGAATGTAAATTACTGAAAGGTTAGAACTGAATGTAAAACCCTATTAAAGTCTATCACCGCATTATTATAGCTAACCTGAGAGAGTAAGAAATTATAGAATTTGATGTAATCATTGGCATGGATTGATTTTCTTCATGTAATGCCATAATAGGTTGTAGAACCAAAATTGTGAGTTTTGAATTTCCTAATAAGCCAGTCATAGACTGAAAAGGTGATGCAGTAGTACTAATGGGTAGGTTTATTTCATATCTTAAAGACAAAAAGATAAATTTAAGGGGTACATTTCCCATCTAGTTTGGGTCAGGGATATAGATACCCAGACCCCAACTCTTCAGTCCCTACCAGTTGTCAGTGAGTTTCCAGAAGTCTTTCCCGGAGTTCCCTACGATAGGGAGATTGTGATTCAAGTAAGGAGGGTTATAAATGGGTCGGGGCTTGGTTGTAAATGGATCAACCCAAATTTGGGACACAAAGTGGGGTTCTCGAGTGGGGTGTTTCTGCCGAGCAGTGTGGTGGTGGTGGTTGTTTCGGGTAGTTTTAGGGAGAGTTGGGAGGGTGTCATGGGTGTATTGAGGGTGATGTTTATGGTCGGGACTTTGTGGTGAAGTGGTGGCAGGGAGATGGAAGTAGACCAAAATAGTGAGATATCGATAAGGGTGTTTGAGTGGACTGTTTGTGATTTTTGGAGAGATGTGCGTTGCTTCGAGTCTTTGGTCATTATTGTGGGTGTTTTTGAGGTATTGTGGGAGGATAGGGTGATCAATATATAGAGGGTTGAGTAAGGATTGCACACGAGTTGTGAGTTGCAGTCTCGGGTGAAGGTTGGTTTAATTGGTTAAGTGTTGGTTCGGTAGATATGGTTTAAGTGAGGTACGGTTGATATAACAAGGATAGAGACAAGTAGTTTTTATTGCTCGAGTCGACACTAAGTAGAGGGTGGACAATTAGACAAGGACTTGATCGGGGTTGCTAAGTACAAGCCCGTATGCAAACCAAGTGAGGGTGGCCGATAACCTTAAGATAGACCCTAGGCTTGGGTTTGGTTGAATCAGACAAGTTCCAACGTTCACTTGCACCAAGGGGGTTCCTTAATCTTGGGCTTAGCTAGGTCACACAAATGCTAACCAAACTTACACCAAAGGGACCTTAGCTTGGGTTTAACTAGGTCACATAAGTCCTAGCTTCAACTTACACTAATGGGTTTGTTCACACAAGAACTGAACACCCACACAAGGACCAACTAATGTATACAACACACAAGTTGAATACCTTAGTTTTTGAGTAAACAATCTAGCTTATATTTTCTTCAACTATGATTTTTACAACATCCTAAGGGTCCTATTTATAATAGTACATGGACTATTCTAGAAGGATAACAAAAGGACACAAACTACTTGGCAATCTCGGCCAAGTGGGAACAAATGGGAAGGGGTTCGGGTTAACTTGGGGAACAAGGAGTAGACCAACTATTCAAGTACTCTAGACCACTCTTTTATGTCTTCCATGTAAAGCAATGCATGAACTAGTTAGTTCATGAATCATTTCCCTGGAGCACATGTGGATGTTTCTTGTCCTTGAAGTACCTTGGCCGAAATGGGAAGGAGGGGGGGGGGGATGAATCCCTATCTTCCATGCATTCTAGATCCTTCCTTGGTACCCATCACATATGAACTAGTTATCTCATCAATTGTATTCTTGGGTAGTGTTGAGAACTATTCCCTCTTGGCATGAACCTTGGGCCGAGTGACAATGTGAATTGCTCGGCCAACTCCTCAACTTCCGGGTTGACTTCTTGGTGACTTCAAGTGCATGAATTAGATAACCTCTTGGGAGTCGCATGTTCTAGATGATTGCTTTACCTTGACACCTTGTTCATTCTCGGTAAAATCACCTTTGGAGGAAGCTCTTGGCCTAGTCATCTTTTCTCTTCCATGCTTGTCCTAGTCACCATGTCTTATTAGACGGTACATTAACTATGTCCTAAGAAGAACTAAAAGCTAAGCTAAACTAAAATAAAAACAAACATGGTCTTCGGCCAAGACCTACATACAAATTCGAAATAAAATGTTGTCTTATTAAACCTTCACGTGATGTTCTCAACTCCACTCTATAAACCATGCCATTTTTGGAAACTAGCCATGGATTGATGGTTCATTGTTTGCATCTTCGGCAACTCACTTATTAACTCAAGTTGGGGGTTCAAGTCCGTGGTCTTTCTTGCATCAATCTCCCATTCTTTCAAGGAAATTGCCCTCAAATTTGCGCCGTCTAAATGTGAGGACGCTTCATAACATGTTGAATCTTCATCTTTGCCCGGAAGTTTCATCTTGTAGGCGCTTTCTTCGAAACTTGCCCAATGGGGATCCGAATACAAGATACATGGTTTTTACTCGAAGTGATTTCCAATTGGGCCATGAATCCCATAAAGTATAATGCCTTGCTATAGGTAAAATAATGGCACGTCGGACCATTCAATTTTGTGCTATAGCACACGATGACACTTACATTAGTTTTACGTTTGACCTCCAATGTTTTTTCATGGATTAACATAATTAGACTCGGGGATTCACAAATCCTTTTCTTCAAGGCTTCAAAGACTCTTGTAGCTCCTCGGAACCATTCATACTCATCTTTTCTCATTAGTTCATTGATAGGGGGCAGCAAAGTCACAATAATTTCGAGTGAAATGATGAGGAAAAGAAGCCAGAACATCATTAGCTAGATTCCACCATGGTTGGACTATTACACATGCCCTCGAATGATGTGGTGTAACCCATGGCCCATTGTAGCATCTTGTGCATGATTCTCATAGTAGAGATTGTAGCATTGCACAATGTCATGATGAATGTTTTTCCCCATGGTGCTCTCGAGTAACTGAGAATAAGATCTAATTTTACATCTTTCCATGGTTGCTCCGGGACCGGCAAAGGAATATATGATTCTTGTTGAAAGAACCTTTTAGCCCTTTGACACGTGGAACACTTTCTTACTATATTTTTGAACTTGGGGTCTTATTCATGTAACTCTTTTATCACTTCCAATACCATTGACCTTGGTTCAAGCATGGTCAACATCTTGAGCCTTCGAAGAAGTGTATCCGCCACCATAATAGACTTTTCATCTTCATGGCTTATGGAGGATGTGGGAGTTTGTAGGTGTGTTACCCAATTAACAAGCCTCGGATTCAACTTCCGTTGCACCACACAAAATTTTGCGTCGTAAGTATAGTAAGGAAGCCTTGTGTCACCCAACCTTCTATTAGAGGAAGTCATGAACTCTTGGCCTTGGAGTAAGACGCTTCCATTATCATATTCAACTCCAAGTTTCAGAATAGGGGCAGTAAGGAAACCATAGTCTCAGATGGCATGAGGATAAGAAGAAGCCAAACCAAAATCTCGGATGACGGTTGCACCCTCGACCCAACTTTGGATAGTTCCTACTTTGGGTGGATTGATGTGATGGTTCTCAGGTAAGATATTGTGTTCTCGAACCAACCATTCCTTGTGCATGAGACGTACGGAATAACTTAGGATGTCATTGGTACACACCATGCTGGATTTTAAAGATCACCTCCCCTTCAATTTCCTCTCGGGTTCTCATTAGTTGGGAAACGTCCTTCAACTACAAGTAGTCATCTATCCTTGGAATAGGAAACTTCTTGTAGATTTATCTGACATCAATACATACGTTCCACGATCCATTCTCTTTCGGCATTAACAAAGCGGGTGTTTTGTAGGGACTAAGGCACTTTTGGTCATGTTCTTTGCCTAACAATTCTTGTTCTTGACATCCATAGTCTTGATGAGTAGACAATGAACTTCTTTGAAATAAACCAAGAGCATGATCAATACCTCCCATTGTTAGTGATCCGATTACAAGCTCATCCGCACATAAGTCTTCCAAGGGCTTCTTTAAGTGGCATCTATAGCACTCCCCTTCTTTGACGCTTTCTCTATCTTTCGTGTATCACATGAGGTGGTCTCGATTTCCTTTTTTTCTTCAAGTAGTACGGGTTCCTTAATAGACAAGGAAAAACCACACTCTTGATACTCTTCTATAAGCATGGCTCAGGAATTAGGACATTCACTTGCGAAGTGTCCTAATTCTTGGCATCGAAAACACCTATTCCTCTTTTTATCTACCTCTTTTGTAACCTTTATTCTTTCTTGAATTTACAATGGTTAGTAAAAGAGGTACTCCTCTTTTCTACCCTTGTATCTTTCTCTACACTTCCTCGATTACACAAGGGGTTAGTAAAAATGGTACTGTCCATTTTCTTCACATTGGTGGGCCTTGCATAGGAATTTGGGACACCATTCCTTTCAAGACTTGGACTATTTTTCACAACCATTGACTTGGCAATTTTACTCATGGCATGCCATGCAAATTCTTTTTTCAAGACTTGCCCATGTTTCGCAAAAATGTCAGTTATAATCCTCTTTAGTTCTTCTTTGTTTATGTGAGCCATAACGTCAAAGCGTGGGATGGGATGGACTTTCTCTGATACCAATATGATGCAAGTAAGAAGGGGTGTAAGTGGGTAAGTTGGTCGGGGCTTGGATGTAAATGGATCGACCAGAATTTTGGACACAAATTAGGGTTCTCATGTGGGGTATTTCTGCCGAGCAGTGTGGTGGTGGTGGCTGCTTCGGGTAGTTTTAGGGAGAGTTGGGTTGAGGCATTTAGTGGGGGTGTCACAGGTGTATTGAGGGTGATGTTTATAGCTAGGAGTTGGAGGTTAATTGGTGGCAGGGTGATGGAAATAGACCGAAATAGTGAGGTCTCGGTAAGGGTGTTTGAGTGGACTATTTATGTTTTTCGGTGATATGTGCATGGCTTTGGGTCTTAGTCTTTGTTGTGGGTGTTTGTGAGGTATTTTTGGAGGTTAGGGTGATTAGTATATAGTTGGTTGAGTAAGGATTACATACGAGTTGCGAGTTGCAATCTTGGGTGAAGGATGTTTGAATTGGTTAAGTGTTGGTTCGGTCAATATGGTTTAATTGAGATACGATTGATATAATAAGGATAGAGGCATGAGGTTTTTAATGCTCGAGTCGACACCAAGTAGAGGTCGGAAATTGGACAAGGACTTGATCGGAGTTGCTAAGTACAAGCCAGTATACAAACCAAGTAAGGGTGGCCGGTAACCTTAAGATAGACCCTAGGTTTGAGTTTTGTTGGATCACACAAGTTCCAATGTTCACTTGCACCAAGGGGGTTCCTTAAGATTGGCCTTAGCTAGGTCACACAAGTCCTAACCAAACATACACTGAAGGGACCTTAGCTTGGGTTTAACTAGGTCACACAAGTCCTAGCTTCAAGTTACACTAAGGGGTTGGTTCACGCAAGAACCGAAGGCCCACAGAAGGACCAACTAATGTATACAACACACAAGTTGAATACCTTAGTTTTTGAGTAAACACTCAAGTTTATATTTTCATCAACTTTGATTTTTACAACAACCTCAGGGTCCTATTTATAGTAGTACATGGACTATTCTATAATGATAACAAAAGGACACAAACTACTTGGAAATCATGGCCTAGTGGGAACAAATGGGAAGGGTTTCGGGTTAACTTGGGGAACAAGGAGTAGACCAACTCTTCAGGTTCTCTAGACCATCTTTTATGTCTTTCATGTGAAGCAATGCATGAACTAGTTTGTTCATGAATCATTTCCTTAGAGCACATGTGGATGTTTCTTGTCCTTGAAGTATCTTGGCCGAAATGGGAAGGGGGGATGAATCCCAATCTTCCATGCATTCTAGATCCTTCCTTGGTACCCATCACGTATGAACTAGTTATCTCATCAATTGTATTCTTGGGTAATGTTGAGAACTATTCCCTCTTGGCATGAACCTTGGGCCGAGTGACAATGTGAATTGCTCGGCCAACTCCTCAACTTCCGGGTTGCCTTCTTGGTGACTTCAAGTGCATGAATTAGATAACCTCTTGGGAGCCGCATGTTCAAGATGATTCCTTTCCCTTGACAGGTTGTTCATTCTCGGTAAAATCACCTTTGGAGGAAGCTCTCGGCCTAGTCATCTTTTCTCTTACATCCTTGTCCTAGTCACCTTGTCTAATTACATTGTACATTAACTATGTCCTAAGAAGAACTAAAAGCTAAGCTAAACTAAAATAAAAACAAACATGGTCTTCGGCCAAGACCTACATACAAATTTGAAATAAAATGTTGTCTTCTTAAACCTTCACGTGATGTTCTCAACTCCACTCCATAAACCATGCCATTTTTGGAAACTAGCCATGGATTGATGGTTCATTGTTTGCATCTTCGGCAACTCACTTATGAACTCAAGTTGGGAGTTCAAGTTCGCGGTCTTTCTTGCATCAGATTGACTTTGGAATTGATCTATTTCCCGACACTAAGCCGATATTTATACAGCCATACAAAATGGCTCTAGAAAAGTTAACAATATTAAAGGCCTAGTTGAACGATCTCCTGGATAAGGGATTTATTAGGCCAAATGTCATACCTTGGGGTGCACCAGTCTTGTTTGTTCGAAAGAAGGATGGATCTTTGCATATGTACATTGACTATCACCAGCTGAACAAGGTCACCATTAAGAACAATTATCTTCTTCCCAGAATCAATGACTTATTTGATCAACTTTAGGGTGTCCAAGATATTCTAAGATTGACCTCACATCAGGGTACCATTTACTTAAGGTTAAGGAAGTTGACATTTCAAAAACCGCCTTCAGAACTCGCTATGTCATTTTGAATTTTATGTCATGTGGTTTGGATTGATGAATGCACCAGCTGGTTTTATGGATCTTATGAACAGGGTCTTCACGCCTTATCTTGACATTTTCATCATTATCTTTATTGATGATATCCTAGTCTATTCCCGTAGTGAGGCTGATCATGCAAAATATCTCAGAATAGTGTTGTAGTCATTCCAGAATCGCGAGCTTTACGTGAAATTTTCCAAGTGTTAATTTTGGCTGAAATTAGTGGCGTTTCTAGGCCATGTCATTTCTGGAGAAGGTGTGATTGTAGATTTTTAGAAAATCGAGGCAGTAAAAAATTAGTCAGACCCACCTCAACCTTTGAGATAAGAAGGTTTTTGGGTCTGGCAAGCTATTACAGGCGCTTTATAAAGGATTTTCCCTCCATCTCAGCTCCATGGACTAGATTAACCCAAAAGAAAGTCAAATTTCAGTGGTTAGATGCTTGTGAGCGTAGTTTCAAAGAATTAAAAACGAGACTGATATTGTGATGCATCAGGAATTGATCTCATAAGTGTTTTAATGCAACATGGTAAGGTTATAGCTTATGCATATAGACAGTTTAAGCCTTATGAAAAGAACTATCCGACTCACGATTTAGAATTGACAGTCGTGGTTTTCGCGATTAAGATATGGCGCCACTATTTGTATGAAGTGCACGTTGATATTTTCACAGATCACAAGAGCTTCCAGTACATTTTCAAGCAGCGGGAGTTAAATCTTAGTTAAAGGAGATGACTTGAATTGATAAAGTATTATGATGTGGATGTTCTCTATCATCCAGGAAAAGTGAATATGGTAGCCGATGCTCTTAGCCAAGGATCCATAGGAAGCTTAGCTCATGTTGATGAAGAAAAGAGAACCAATGGAGAAGGAAATCTATCACACCCCAACCTTGGGGAGTGTGACCTGCACCCAGTGCCTAACGTCCCAAGCATACCACATTTCCTCCGTACCTAGATATATATGAATTTGACACCAACAAGGCCTTAGAATAACTATCAGCATGAAATAATATGTGATAACCTGTAGAAGCAGGAAAACCCAACATGTATGATATGAAGAAAGCCGACAGGGCCACCGTACATATCAACTAACCAACAGACAGGACGACAATGACATATATCACTCCGAAAAATAGGATGACCGTCTACAAGACTCTAAGAATGCATAACACTATCAGGTCGGGACAGCGCCCCACCATACCCATAACTATATTAAAAATCATATCGACTCTGAGTAGTACCTCCGAAATAAATGGAGAGCTCTAACATCACCGCTAATTAGTACCCTATTGAAAATGAGCATCGCTCCGTCTACCTGAATCTGCGGGAATGAAACACTGCGCCCCAGCAAGGTACGTCAATACAAACAATGTAATGAATATGTAAGGCAAGTAAAGCATTGCAGTAAAATAAATAGAGATAAGCAGACAATTTGTAACTCTGAATGCCACAGAGGGTTATGATATGCATGCTTTCCTTTTAAAAACATAGTCATATGTATGTGTGTATATATATATATATATATATATAGGACTATGGGGAAATATCATAATCATATTGTACCCGACTATAACAAGACTTGATGTTATCTTACCCAGCCATGATGGGACTCAGTGTTGTCGTACCCGGCCGGCTATAGCGTGTGATGAAAATAAGGAGGGTTATTGGATGATAAGTGGGTTGGGTCTTTGGTTGTGTACGGGTCGACCCAAAAATAGGACAAAAATTGTGTTCTCAAGTGGGACGTTTCTGCCAGGCAGTGTGGTGTTGTGGAGTTATTTCAGGTAGATTTATGTGGAGTTGGATTAAGGAATTTTACGGGGGTGTTCTGGGTATGTTGCAGGTGGTGTTGATGATAGGGGTTTGGTGGTTTGACGGTGGCAAGGCGACGGAACAGAACAAAAACAGTGAGGTTCTTAGTAAGGGTAGTCTTGTGGACTATTTGTGGTTGTCGGGTTTGGACGGGAAGTTATGGATGGTTTCGGTTAATGGCATTTAGTGAGGGTGTTTGTGAAGTATTACAGGATCTGGTGGTTGAATAGATAAGGTGGTTGACACAAGGAACGAACACGAGTAGCGAGGTGTAATCCCAAATACAAACCAAGCGATGGACAGTCGATATAACAAGGATAGAGACACAAGGGTTTTAATGATCGAGTCGACACCAAGATGAGTTTGGTCAATTGGTCAAGAGGCTATACCGAGGTTTCTAAGTACAAGCTCGAGTCTAACTAAGTGAGGGTGTCCAGTAACCTTAAGATAGACCCTCGACTTGGGTTTGGTTGGATCACATAAGTTCCAACGTCCACTCGCACCAAGGAGGTTCCTTAAGCTTGGACTTAGCCAGGTCACACAAGTCCTAACCAAACTTACACTGAAGGGACCTTAGTTTAGGTTTAACTAGGTCATACAAGTCCTAGCTTCAACTTACACTAAGGGGTTGGTTCACACAATAATCGAAGGACCACACAAGGACCAACTAAGGTAGACAACACACAAGTTGAATACTTTAGCAATTAAGTAAAACTCAAATAATTTTCATCAATCAACTCTGATTTTTATAATAACTTAAGGTCCTATTTATACTAGTACATAGACTATTATATAAGGGTAACAAAAGGGACACAAACTACTTGGCAATCTCGTCCAAGTGGGAACAAATGAGATGGGGTTCGAGTAAACTTGGGGGACAAAGAGTAGACCAACTCTTCAAGTTCTCTAGGCCACTCTTTTATGTCTTTCATGTAAAGCAATGCATGAACTAGTTAGTTCATAAATCATTTTCTTGGAGCATATGTGGAAGTTTCTTGTCCTTGTAGTACCTTAGCCGAAATGGGAAGGGGGATGAACTCCAACTTCCATGCATTCTAGATCCTTCCTTGGTACCCTTCACATATGAACTAGTTAGCTAATCAATTATATTCTTTGGTAGTCTTGAGAACCATTCCCTCTTGACATGAACCTTGGGACGAATGACCATGTGAATTGCTCAGCCAGCTCTTCCATTTTTGGGTTGCCTTCATGGCGTCCTCAAGTGCATGAATGAGATTACCTCTTGGGAGCCGCATGTTGTAGATGATTCCTTTCCATTGACACATTGTTCATTATCGGTCAAGTCACCTTTGGAGGAAGCTCTCAGCCTAGTTATCTTTTCTCTTACATCCTTGTCCTAGTCACATTATCTTATTAAATGGTACATTAACTATGTCCTAAGGAGAACTACAAGCTAAACTAGGAAATAAATACTAGCTAAAAGAAAACATAGTCTCGGCCAAGACCAACAAGAAGGCCGAATAAAACATGTTTCTTAGATATTCACATGACAACTCCAGCTCCGCTCTATTTTCCATGCCACACTAGGTATGTAAGTGTAGATTGATGGGTCATCGTGGGCACACTTAGTAAAGCACCCTCGACTTGGGTTGAGAGTTTAAGTCTGCGGGCTTTCTTTCATCAATATCCCCTTCTATTTTCCCTCAAATTCATTCCGTCTAAATCTGGTAATAAGCATTCAACAACTGTTGACCTACCACTTTCATCACTGGATAAGTTCAGAAATTTTATTTTGTGGACGCCTCCCTCGAAACTTGCCAAATAAGGATCTGAATACAAGATAACTGGTTTTGACTTCACAGGATGCCCATATTGGATGACGGATCCCATAAGACATATGCCTTTCCATAGGTAGAAAAATAACATCGTGCACCACTCAATTTTTTGCTAGGTAATGCGATGGATTCTTTGCCTTGAGTCAAAATGACACCCATGCCAACTCTAATATCGCGTTCAACTTCAAATAGCATGTTATGATTCGGAACAGGGGAAGCAAGAATACCAATATCCAGAATGAAATGACGAGGGGAGCAACTCACACAATGGCAACTTTTTGCACTCGTAGGCCTTGACCAATTTTGAATAGTTTCCACCATGCATGGATTCTCATACGTGCCCATGAATGGTTGGTCAACCAAAAGAGTTTGGAGTAATTTGTGCACACCACTCACGGAAGAGCTTAGGACATTCTTCGGATACATAGTTACCACACAAGTATACTTCTTTAACTCTCCACACAAGTCCGTAATATCTGTTGTCTTATTGGTCTTGTGACAAGCAACAAAGCGGACTACCTTTACTAATCTATCCACGACTATCACGAAATATTTGTTGCCCCATTGTGCTCGCGGTGAGGCTTGGATAAAATCCAAGCCCGCATCTCTCCGTGATCGTTCTGGAATCCACAAAGGAGTATCCGACCCTTGGTGGGAAAAACCTTTGGTCCTTTGACCAGTGGAAAATTCATCTACCATTCCATGTATATCCTCAAACTCGGGATCTTGTTCATGGAGCTCCTTTAGAACTTCCAATACCATCAACCTTAGTTCAAGCATGCTCAACATCATATGCCTTTGAAGAAGTGTATCTGCCACTATAATGGGTTTGCCATTTTCATGTCTTGTGGAGGAACATAACTGAAATAGTGAGGTTCTCGGTAAGGATTGTTTTGTGGACTGTTTGTGTTTTTCTGGTTTGGACGGGAATTTATGGATGGTTTCGGTAGATGGATTTTAGTGAGGGTGTTTGTAAAGTATTGCGGGATGTGGTGGTGGAAGAGATAAGGTGGTTGACACAAGGAATGAACATGAGTTGCGAGGTGTAATCCCGAGTACAAACCATGTGATGGACGACCAATATAATAAGGATAGAGACACGAGGGTTTTAATGCTCAAGTCGACACAAATATGAGTTTGGATAATTGGACAAGGACTATACCGAGGTTGCTAAGTACAAGCTCGAGTACTAACTAAGTGAGGGTGGCCAGAAACCTTAAGATAGACCCTCGACTTGGGTTTGGTTGGATCACATAAGTTTCAACGTCCACTCGCACCAAGGAGGTTCCTTAAGCTTGGACTTAGCTAGGTCACACAAGTCCTAACCAAACTTACACTGAAGGGACCTTAGTTTAGGTTTAACTAGGTCATACAAGTCCTAGCTTCAACTTACACTACGGGGTTGGTTCACACAAGAATCGAAGGCCCACACAAGGACCAACTAAGGTAGATAACACACAAGTTGAATACTTTAGCAATTAAGTAAAACTCAAATAATTTTCATCAATCAACTCTGATTTTTACAATAACTTAAGGTCCTATTTATACTAGTACATAGACTATTATATAAGGGTAACAAAAGGGACACAAACTACTTGGCAATCTCATCCAAGTGGGAACAAATGAGATGGGGTTTGGCTTAACTTGAGGGACAAGGAGTAGACCAACTCTTCAAGTTCTCTAGGCCACTCTTTTATCTCTTCCATGTAAAGCAATGCATGAACTAGTTAGTTCATAAATCATTTTCTTGGAGCATATGTGGAAGTTTCTTGTCCTTGTAGTACCTTAGCCGAAATGGGAAGGGGGATGAACTCCAATCTTTCATGCATTCTAGATCCTTCCTTGGTACCCTTCACATATGAACTAGTTAGCTAATCAATTATATTCTTTGGTAGTCTTGAGAACTATTCCCTCTTGACATGAACCTTGGGACGAATGACCATGTGAATTGCTCAGCCAACTCTTCAATTTTTGGGTTGCCTTCATGGCGTCCTCAAGTGCATGAATGAGATTACCTCTTGGGAGCCGCATGTTGTAGATGATTCCTTTCCATTGACACATTGTTCATTATCGGTCAAGTCACCTTTGGAGGAAGCTCTCAGCCTAGTTATCTTTTCTCTTACATCCTTGTCCTAGTCACATTATTTTATTAAATGGTACATTAACTATGTCCTAAGGAGAACTACAAGCTAAACTAGGAAATAAATACTAGCTAAAAGAAAACATTGTCTCGGCCAAGACCAACAAGAAGGCCGAATAAAACATGTTTCTTAGATATTCACATGACAACTTCAACTCCGCTCTATTTTCCATGCCACACTAGGCATGTAAGTGTAGATTGATGGGTCATCGTGGGCACTCTTAGTAAAGCACCCTCGACTTGGGTTGAGAGTTTAAGTCTGCGGGCTTTCTTTCATCAATCTCCCCTTCTATTTTCCCTCAAATTCATTCCGTCTAAATGTGGTAATAAGCATTCAACAACTGTTGACCTACCACTTTCATCATTAGATATGTTCGAAAATTTTATTTTGTGGACGCCTCCCTCAAAACTTGCCAAATAAGGATCTGCATACAAGATAACTGGTTTTGACTTCATAGGATGCCCATATTGGATCACGGATCCCATAAGACATGTGTCTTTCCATAGGTAGAAAAATAGCGTCGTGCACCACTCAATATTTTGCTAGGTAATGCGATGGATTCTTTGTCTTGAGTCAAACCGACACTCATGCATATCCTCGAACTCGGGATCTTGTTCATGGAGCTCCTTTAGAACTTCCAATACCATCAACCTTGGTTCAAGCATGATCAACATCATATGCCTTTGAAGAAGTGTATCTACCACTATAATGGGTTTGCCATTTTCATGTCTTGTGGAGGAACAGAACTGAAACAGTGAGGTTCTCGGTAAGGATTGTTTTGTGGACTGTTTGTGGTTTTCTGGTTTGGATGGAAAGTTATGGATGGTTTTGGTAGATGGATATTAGTGAGGGTGTTTGTGAAGTATTGCGGGATGTGGTGGTGGAAGAGAGAAGGTGGTTGACACAAGGAATGAACATGAGTTGCGAGGTGTAATCCCGAGTACAAACCAAGAGATGGACGACCAATATAATAAGGATAGAGACACGGGGGTTTTAATGCTCAAGTCGACACAAAGATGAGTTTGGATAATTGGACAAGGACTATACCGAGGTTGCTAAGTACAAGCTCGAGTACTAACCAAGTGAGGGTGGCCGGTAACCTTAAGATAGACCCTAGGCTTGGGTTTGGTCGGATCACATAAGTTCCAATTTTCACTCGCACCAAGGGGGTTCCTTAAGCTTGGGCTTAGCTAGGTCACACAAGTCCTAACCAAACTTACACCGAAGGGACCTTAGTTTGGCTTTAACTAGGTCACACAAGTCATAGATTCATCTTACACTAAGGGGTTGGTTCACACGAGAACCGTAGGCCCACACAAGGACCAACTAAGGTAGACAACACACAAGTTGAATACTTTAGCAATAGAATAAAACTCAAATAATTTTCATCAATCAACTCATATTTTTACAATAACTTAAGGTCTTATTTATACTAGTACATAGACTATTCTAGAAGGGTAACAAAAGGGAAAAACTACTTGGTAATCTCGGCCAAGTGAGAACAAATTGGAAGGGGTTTGGGTTAACTTGGGGGACAAGGAGTAGACCACTCTTTTATGTCTTCCATGTAAAAAAATGTATGAACTAGTTATTTCATAAATCATTTCCTTGGAGCACGTGTGGATGTTTCTTGTCTTTGAAGTACCTTGGCCGAAATAGTAAGGAGGATGAACCCCAATATTCTATGCATTCTAGATCATTCCTTGGTACCCTTCACATTATGAACTAGTTAGCTCAACAATTATATTCTTGGGTAGTGTTGAGAACCATTCCTCAAGCATGAACCTTGGGACGAATGACCATGTGAATTGCTCATCCAACTCCTCAACTTCTGGGTTGCCTTCTTGGTGTCTTCAAGTGCATGAATGAGATAACCTCTTGGGAGCCGCATGTTTTAGATGAGTCCTTTACCTATACACCTTGTTCATTCTCGGTCAAGTCACCTTTGGAGGAAGCTCTCGGCCTAGTCATCTTTTTTCTTACATCCTTGTCCTAGTCACCTTGTCTTATTACATGGTACATTAACTATGTCCTAAGGAGAACTACAATCTAAGCTAGGAAATAAAGACATGCTATAAGAAAACATTATCTCAGCCAAGACCAACAAGAAGGCTGAATAAAAAAATATTTCTTAGATTTTTACATGACAACTCCAACTCCGCTCCATTTTCCATGTCACACTAGGCATGTAAGTGTAGATTGACGGGTCATCGTTGGCACTCTTAGTAAAGCACTCCTCGACTTGGGTTTAGAGTTTAAGTATGCGGGATTTCTTTCATCAGCGTGGCTTGGTATCATTAATATATATATATATATATATATATATATATTCCGCAATGGGCGAAAGCCTGATGAAGCAATGCCGCATGGAGGTAGAAGGCCCACGGGTCGTGATATATATATATATATAATGCATCAATAACCTCATAGGACCAATAAGAACATGACAGAGTGACATAAGATCGTTAACCCCCGCCTCTCATTATGTAACTATGTACAACAATCGTTACAAACCAACAAGAACTCAAAACCCTTCATATAACAAGGAATATCATGAGTGTGAAAAGTACTCCCGACAAGGGACAACAAAGATCATGAAATCACTTTCAAGAGTAAGGAACGAAAAAGTTGTCAACGATCAAGAATATAGTCTTCTTTTATGGACATTTTGATATATATTTTTATTCTTAGGATCATGCCAAAATGAAAGAAAGGGTAAGTATTACATACCTTTGATATCAATCTTTTAATGATGACGATGAAACCCGCCTTTCTACAATTTAATCTTAGCTTCTCATATAAGTTCGAGGGAGGTCGTATATGATGAACCGAATTTGGGTCACCTTCATAAAGCTTCCCAAAACCTTATTTTACTATGAAAAAACCTTTAATTTGATTGAAAGAATTTAAGATAATTAAGAGAATTTGAAGCTGCACTCGTTAGTTAACAAAGAAGAAAAAGAAAGAAGAATTGCAGAAACTTCTTGTTGCTTTGCACCTGAACGTAATGTGTGTATGCATGTCTATATATAATTTCTCTCAATTAAGAATATGTAATAAATGTTGTGGGT
This sequence comes from Anisodus acutangulus, assembly GCA_029783415.1. NCBI lineage: Eukaryota > Viridiplantae > Streptophyta > Magnoliopsida > Solanales > Solanaceae > Anisodus > Anisodus acutangulus. Next base: position 27,667,216 of record CM056507.1, on the reverse strand, counting down.
CTCCCCCCACCAGCTCCATTGACGTTGGAGAATATATATATATATAAATTAAATATTTAATTGGGAAGAAAAAACATTGAGTTTAAAATGACAAAAGATGATAATCTTTTAGCAACTACAAATGAGTAGATAAAATATTTCCACCTATCTCTTAGTGATAGTGGAAGTATAATATTTCGACAGATGTAACTTACTACAACATGTCACATAATTTATACCTATCCCCAAAACACACTACTTTGATATTATAGAAAAAAATATTTTCTTAATTGACTAATTCCTTAAGTACAAATTATATCATCAATAAATCCTAAGTACTTTATAAAATTGACATTGATAAAAATTATCTTTTTTTCAAATTCTAATTTTTTTTCCAGTTTAACCTTAAAAGTACAATGCTTGTACTATTATTTTTCAAAACGGAAAAAGATAACTTTTTCTTATCAGAAAATAATTTCTATTACGATAACAAATAAAATCACATTTATAAACTTTCTCACATCATATATATACTTTATGACATATTCCGAAAAATAGTAACAATAAGAACTAGCTAAAATTATATTTATGAAATTCTTATAAAAACCTAACTTAAAAGATAACACTTATCATGTCAAAACTATATAAAATCATATTTATCAAATTTTTACTAAAAGATTTCACATAATATATATATATATATATATATATATATATATATATATATATATATATATATATATATATATATATATATATCATATAAAAATAATATCTAACGGTAGTACGGTTGTCAAACTTATGGGGTGTTACACCCTCCCCTTAGGAACGTTTAATGTCTTAATCTATATGAAATATTAATATATGTTTTAGTTTTATAAAATACTTATGATTTATTGGTGATATAATTTGCACTTAAGGAATTGGTCAATTAAGAAAATATTTTTTTTTATAATATCAAAGTAGTATATTTTGGGGATAAGTATAAATTATGAGACATGTTGTAGTAAATTCAGATGAGTCAAAATATTGTACTTCCAATATCACTAAGAGATAGGTGGCAATATTTTATCTACTCATTTGTAGTTGCTATAAGATTATCATCTTTTATCATTTTAAATTCATTGTTGTTTCTTCCAAATTAAATATTTAATTTAGATAATATATTCATATGTGCTCCAACGTCCATGGAGCTTCTGGGGGAGACCCACAACATTTATTACATGTTCTTAATTGGGAGAAATTATATATAGACATGTATACACACATTACGTTCAGGTGCAAAGCAACAAGAAGTTGCTGCAATTCTTCTTTCTTTTTCATCTTTGTTAACTAACGGCTGCAGCTTCAAATTATCTTAAATTCGTTCAATCAAATTGAAGGTTTTTATGGTAAAGTAAGGTGTCGGGAAGCTTTATGAAGGTGATCAAGTTCGGTTCATCATCTACGACCTCCGTCGAACTTATATGAGCATCTAAGATTAAATTGTAGGAAGGCGGATTTCATCGCCATCGTTAACAGATCGATATCAAAGGTATGTAAGGCTTACCTAATTTTTTATTTTGGCATGATTCTAATAATAGCAGCATATATCGAAACGTCCATAAAAGAACACTCTATTCTTGATCGTTGACAACATGTTTGTTCCTTACTCTTGAAAGTGATTTGATGATCTTTGTTGTCCCTTGTCTGGAGTACTTTTCGGACTTATGATATTCCTTGTTATATGAAGTTTTCATAGTTCTTGTTGGATTGTAACGATTATTGTACATAGTTACATAATGATAGGTAGGGGTTAACGACCTTGTGTCACTCCGTCATGTTCTTATTGGTCCTCTGAGGTCATTCATGCATTATATATATATATATATATATATTATGACACTGAGTCGCACTATAGTCGGTCGGGTAAGACCCTTATATGTGCACACCACTGCAGTTGGATATGATAACACCGAGTCCTATCATGGTTGTGTACGATAACATCGAGTCCTATAATGGTTGTGTACGATAACACCGAGTCTTATCATGGCCGGGTACGATAACACCGAGTCCTGTTATGGCCTGATACGATATGATGATGATATTGCCCCATAGTATGGCATATATATAAACGTATGACTATGTTTTTAAAAGGAAAGCATGCATATCATACGCCCTCAGTGGCATTCAGAGTGACAGGTTGCCTCTTTATCTCTATTTACTTTACTGCACCTTCTTATGCTTTACTTGCCTTACATATTCAGTACATTATTTGTCCTGACGTCCCTTGATGGGGCACTGCATTTCATGCCCGTAGGTTCAGGTAGATGAAGCGTCGCTCATTTTAATAGGGTACTAGCTCAGCGGTGATGCCAGAGATCTCCATTTGTTCCGGAGGTGCTATTCAAATTCGGTATAATTTTATATATCTAGTTATAGGTATGGCAGGCCCCTGTCCCGACCTGATGGTGTTATGCACTCTTAGAGGCTTGTAGACAATCATCCTGTGTGCCTAAGTCATGTATGGCCTTTTCGGCCTCTCTGTTGGTTAGATGATGTATACAGTGGCCCTGTCGGCTTTCAACATATTATACATGTTGGGTTTTCCTACTTCTACAGGTTATGACATCTTATTGGTTGTTGAGAATTATTCTGAAGCCTTATTGGCCTTAAATTCATATGTATCCAAGTACGGAGGAGACATGGTACGCTCGGGCCATTAGGCACTGGGTGCCGGCCACACCCCCAAGGTTGGGGTGTGACAAACATGGTGTTAGAGCTGGTCGGTCCTAGATATGTCTACAAATTATGTCTAGTAGAGTCACACTTATGGGTGTGTTGCCCGCCACACTTATAATTGGGAGGCTACAGGACATTTAGGAAATGTTTCCTTTCTTTTGCATTCCAGATCGTGCAATAGAGCAATGTTAAGAGATTATTCCGCTTCATATAATAAGACTAAAAGAGATAAGTAGTCGCAAAGTCTTTATCATATTAGATGTACCTTAGATATGCAAATCGTGCATTAGTGCCTAGGTTTACAGTCCACATTCGATCACCAGAGGCCTAGTGGGATGGCTCAGAATATTGATATTCCTCTTCGGAAATGGGAGATGATAAACATGGACTTTATAACAGGTCTACTTCTCACATCTTGAAGGCATTATTCGATTTGGGTGATTGTGGATAGGCTTACTAAATCAACACACTTCTTTCCCGTCAAGACCATAGATTCAGCAGAAGATTATGCCAAGTTGTATATCCGAGAAATTGTCAGGCTCCATGGGACCCAGTGTCCATTATATCGGATCGTGGTGCTCAGTTCACAATGCACTTTTGGAAGTTTTTCCATAAAGGATTGGGTACTAAGGTAAATCTTAACACAAATTTTCATCCTCGGACAGATGGCCAGGTGAAGTGGACTATTCGGACCCTCGAAGATATATTAAGAGCATGTGTCTTAGATTTTAAAGGTAATTGGGGTAATCACTTGCCTCTCACTGAATTTTCTTATAACAATAGTTACCATGCTAGTATCAAGATGACACCGTTCGAAGCCCTGTATGGGTGAAGGTATAGGTTGCCAATCGGTTGGTTCAAAGATGGTGAAGTAGAATTGTTAGGGCCGGACTTGGTCCATCCGGCTATAGAGAAAGTCAAGTTGATTCAGGAGCATTTGAAAATGGCTTATAGGCGCCAAAAGTCCTATTCGGATGTGAGGCGTATAGACTTGGAGTTTCAGGTTGATGGTTGGGTGTTCCTAAAAGTTTCACCTATGAAAGGTGTCATGAGGTTTGACAAGAAAGGGAAGCTCAGTCCCAGATATATCGAGTCGTACAGGATCCTGTAAAAAATTAGCCAAGTGGCTTAGCTTGAATTGTCATAAGATTTAATTATTGTACACTAGTGTTTCATATATCTATGTTGAGGATGTGTGTGGGAGACCCGTCGCTAGTTCTTCCTACTAAATCCATCACAGTTAAGGATGGCCTAATCTATGAAAAGGTCTCTATGGATATTCGGGATCGTTAGGCTCACAAGTTGAGAACTAAGGATGTTGCCTCAGTGAACGTGTTGTGGAGAAGTCAGAAAGTTGAAGAGGCTATGTGGGATGCCGAAGAGGACATGAAGTCCACATATCTGCACTTATTTGAGGAGCAAGAAGAAAGCATATAAGGTAAATACCTTCGGTATTCATGTCATGTCCCATGCGTATCCATGTCTCATGTTTCACGTTCATGAATTCATTACTCATGTCCCATGCCCCATGTGCATATTTTTATGTAATCATGCCTTTCAGTCTGCATCCTTGATGACATGTTTCTTCATGTTCATGTACTCATGCTATATCCAGTCTCATTCTAAACCATGACTCATCATTCAAGGATGAATGATCCCAAGGGGGGAGATATTGTAACACCTCATACCTTCAAGCTAAGCCTTACCCATGATTCAAGAGTTTAAAAAACCAAGATGAGGAGTATGAAGTTTAAAATCTGTTTCAGTTTAGGGATTCACGTTCTACACATCTATACGGATCGTACAAAGTTGTACGGGCTATATAAATTGCACCATACAAAGACTGTCGAAAACCAATGAAATATGGTGGTTATACGAACAATATAAATTAATATGGACTATCCTTTTGGTCTGTAGAATGACCTCAGATATTTTGTGTTCACTGGAATTTACAACACAATGACATCCACTTTATACATACCGTACAATCCCACTGTACAATCCCCGATGACTGAACAATATATATTCGTAATTTTTAGTACTTTTAACTCTTTTCAATTCATCCAAGCCCTAGCACGAAGTTTCTCCCCTCTCAACATTCTCATACATCAAGGTAAGCCTATTTCATGCAATTTCAAGTGATTCTAACATCATCCTCATGAATTCTAAGTGAAATCATTGATTCTTAATCTAGGGTTTTCAAGAAAATTCATCTCAAAGAATTATGTTCAGGCTTTTGGGAATTCATCATCAAGTTCAGACTTTTATTACAAGATTAGGAACGAATAAAGTATGTAGACCTTCTATTTACATGTGAGAACATCATTGTTCTTCCCTACAGCACGTTAATTCATGAAAACCCTAGAAATTGAAGGTTATGTCTCATATCATGATAAACTCTTGAAACCAAGTGATATAAATTCGTGTATGTATTGTTAAAACCCATCACGTTTTTGTTATTGTATTTAAGAATATTACTTTGATTATCATGCGTTCGTCTGTAATCCATGAATACCCATGTCTTTTATTCCATGGGTTTTTAAACACAAGTTATGAACCCATATTACTCAATTCCATGAATTTTACATGCTTCCATATTTTATGCAAAGTATATTGTGTATTTATGTTCATGCTATATCTTATACTGATCAACCATGATTACAAGTCATGATTATACAGACCATGGGCTTTCTAGTCAACTATATTTCATGTCCATATTTGGGAGTTGCACAGATTACCGAGAAGGCTCAGACAGCCTGAAACTACGTATTTCAACGTAGGATAAGGATCGCTCCACTCAGTTAGAACGATTTCTTCATGCTACCCACAATGGGTTATTGTATTCATTCATGTCATGTTCATGCCTCATACCCCGGCAAGATACGAGATGTCTTATCTGATCGGACAGATATAAGACGCCACGTTCTAGCGTGGTGGTTTTATATTCGTTATACTAAAGCTCTCCCTGTTAAAATTTAGTTATCATGTTTTATTATATTCATGTCAGATATTATACATGCTCATACTCGGGTTACAATTTTAGTTCCATGCCCCTACTATTTCATGTGCCAGCTTATTTTTTTCAATTGCTTTACATACAATACAATTTAAATATACTTACATCCCTTTTGCCTGAGGCCTGTACTTCACGGTGCAGCCACAGTGTTTTAGGACGAAGGATCAATTCGCTAGGATTTCTACCATCTCAACTATTGGTGAGCCCTATATCATTCGGGGTGTTGGACTATTTATTTACGTATCAATTCATGCAGTAAAGGCATGCCAGGGCCTTGTCCTGGTAAACAGTTCTGGCAGTCAGACTCATATTTAGAGGATTCATAGACGAGTTTTTAGCTTGTCATGTCAAATTTTGATATCGAGACTTATTATGTTTTTTAGATATTTTCGCTATTATATCTCAGACTATAATTTCAGTATTCAACTTTACATGTTTCAAACCATTACTATTCCATGTTGACTCAGCAAGCCATGTGGTTTTCTCAGTCACATAAGGCATCGAGTTTCGTGTTCTGCCCAGGCCATGGTTCATGGTGTGACAACTAGCCATAAGGTCGAGATATAGTAACTATGTAAATAATAGTAGTGTTGTATATATAAACTCTCTACTCTTTCTATTAGAGTAAAATAAGTAAGAACTAAATGTAAATTCCTGATAGGGGATAGCTCACACAACTTCAATCACAACATACAAAGGCTAGCTAACAATTAACAAGCTACAGAATTGTGGCCTTTCATTGTGAGATCATTGGCCTTTTATTATCCTCTTTTCTTCACTTCTCGTCTTTCTAGATTAAAATGTAATCTGCCCATTCTATGATAGGCTAGCTATTAGGGACAATCATCATAATTCCCAACTAATACTCGTAAGCTTAATCTCTCTACACACTCTATGATATTTCTGATTACATACATTATTCATAAGGACATTATGAATCCCAATCTAGCACTAATATGCTTATCTATGTATGTGCTATGTGTTAATTCTTAAATTCTTTCATTACTTACATAAAGAGGTCGCATATAATCCTACCTTTTGATATCTGAAGGAGTAGACGTTCTTACATGAAGTTATTCCCGTTATTAGGATCAATGACTTACTTATATAACTATAGCACTCTTTGCTTTTATACTTCACAAGACACGCTCTTTTACTCTCGTGTGATATTTGATCGATTCTATGAATAGTACTTTTGAATCTCTCATTTTGGGAGGAATAAGATATACGACAAGCTTAGAATACCAATCAAGTCAATACATGACAAGAGGAGTCTCTATGACATTAAAGTACTCCCGACAAGGGACAAGCAATAGCAACAATAGAATGCTTTTTTAAATAGTTCTTTTGAAAAATCGATAATCGCTCGAAAACTTGTCAAAAAGAACGGATAGCCATTACATACCTTAGTTACCAGCCCTCCAACCAACTACAACAAACCAACCATCCCTTACAAGTTTAATATTAACCAATGATAGAACAACACTGCTTTGCCCCGAACTTACAAGATCCGAGCAAACTCTTGAAATGGAATACAAAATTCTTATATATGTTGCTGCCCCTAAGTACGTTGCTGTTCTAATCCTTGATAAAATCACCTAATTTAAGAAGATCTTGAGCCCTTCTCTCTCTCCCTCACCATGTTTTCTATTTACTTTATTGTTTTTGGCTAAGCTTGAGAATGTTTACTAAAACTGATTTTGTTGGATTGCATCAAAGAAAATTATAAGTTAGTGAATCAAAGTGGGTTATGCATTCTGCCAATTAGTGTACTGTTGGTTCAATATAGTTTATCATCACTTTAACTAATTCTTTAGCAGAAAGGATGCCATCACCACATATTAAATGCTTAATCATGGCCCACGTGGAAGTGTGACTAACACTTATCCATACTAATTAATTAATTCATTTATCTCCACTTTTAAACATATTTAATTATTTTAACACACCTCATATACCCATTATCGTGATCATGTGCTATATAACTAGTCTGTGGCCTTCTTGCATTCACAAAATATTATTTCTAGTTATCGTCGTCTTACTTTTAAATCTTTAAATAATATCGGGACCACATTCTTTTATATTCTTAGCTTCTGATTTGCGTACTTGAACACTGCCTTATTCTTGTAGGTTCAGGTAAATTTACTCATGTTGGACGATTCCATACGTAGTCTGAAAATATAACCTTTGTCCAAAAATACGAGGTATTACAGTCTTACCCCGAAAGTAAGGGCTATTACAATCCACTTTCCTGCAATGAACTTCGGCGAAAAATATTTTCTTCAATTCATTTAACCTCTAAACCTTCTAACACTTACCAAGCATGATCATAAGCATTTCTAGCCTTAGAAGGAACATGTTTAACCTCTTATAACCTCAATGATAATTCTCACTCCCGAGCTTACGTCGACATACTTATGACATAACTTTAATGTCTGAAAATACGGGATGTAACATCATTCCTCTTAGGAACATTCGTCCTCGAATACGGACATGCTCGTGTACTATACTACTCTTATGACTCGTCAGTGAACATCTGAAGCTATGTTCATGATTCACCTTAGGGACGATACCTTATCTCAATAATAATATTCTATAATATATAAACATGATTCATCTTATGGGAGGTATTCTAATCCATGTAATACTTGAAATCATTTCTTGGTGAAATTGTTACTTTGATCATAGACTATATTGTTAAACTTTATTCTCTTATAGCTTATCATTTTTTCTCACTTATTGTACTATCAGGGCGGCGTTCCACCTCTTCTAAGTTCTTCTAACTTTAAAGTGCCCTTATTTTATTCAGGCTATACCGGCTTCTTTTCAACGTACGAAAATCATTGGTTCACTTGCTTTGATGGGCTTAATCCCAAGGTCTTTTCTATTCATGTCACTTCATCACTCACTTTCTCATACCCTTAGTTCTATCCATCTAAAACCTCATTGCACTATTATACTTTGGCTTACGACCTACTCTTATTTGGTCATACTATTTGTAACCTTCCAATTAACTTGCTAGCATCACAAACTTTCTTATATAATTCTAGAAACTTAAGCGTGATATCACACCACTTCTAACTTCTCCTTACTCTCGTAACTAGACCTACTGGTACCTGAAAACCATAAGCTGGAAGATATGCTACTAACAATATCACTATCATTTTCGAATACACTGAATCATGGAACTCTTGGCCCTATCTAAAGTCTGAACTATTCACGACCTTCTGTACTTAGGTATCTCATACCTCCTTCACCTCTACCTCTTTACATCAGAACCTCATACCTTATTCTCTCAAACTTTCATACTTATCCACCCATACAACTGGGATTAACATCCATACCATAAGGCTCTAATATAATACTTGCAGCTCCGGTGCATACATAGACTAGTAGAAACTTCATACTGAGTCATCACAAACATGAATAAAAATTAGGTTCTTATGACTCAACTTTACTGTACGATCTGGAATATCAAAGAAGCGTAATCGATCCTAAATGCCTTGTAGCCTCTTGATTATAAGTCTGGTGCACAACACACCCATAAGCAAGACTCCATTAGACACAACTTTGTAGACTCCCAAGAACACGACATGTTCTGATACCAGGTTTGTCACGCCTCAAACCTGGGGGGGGCGTGGCCGATACCTGATGCCTTACTTGACCCCGAGCGTACCATCTGTAACTCGTGAACTCTAGAAACCCAATAAACAATTTAAGTCGACAAGACTAATTTGTAAGCTAATCATAATATCTTAGGCCGACAAGGCCACTATGATCTTCTATAACGGAATAGCTCAAGGAAAAATAAACAAGGGCCAACAAGGCCACACAACATACGATACATATCGACGTGCATGTACAAAACCTCTAAGAGTGATTAACATCATATGGTCGGGACGGGGCCCCGGCTTACCCATGAAGTCTACAAACATGATCTGATAACCTGACAACTAGACCCGGCTGCACTCCTAATGAAATGGAGTCTTACCGATCCTTCACTGAATATTAACCTTAGCTACTGTGAGTGCTCATCAAACTGGCTACATAAATATACAGGCATGAAATACAACGCCCTAATAATGAGAAGTCATGGCACACCCCCAACCTTGGGGGTATTTCCGGCACACAGTGCCTAATGGCTCGAGCATACCATAGCTTGTCCATAACCTTAATACACATGTATTTTGGACTACAAGGCCTCACAATAGCTCTCATAAGACCACAAGATGTAGTGACCTGTAGAAGTAGAAAAGCCCAACATATATAATATAAAGAAAGCCGACAAGGCCACAATACACCTCAACTGACTATTAGAGAGGACGACAATGCCGTACATGACTATGACACACAGGACGTCTCTCTACAAGCTGATAAACATATATAAGCATCATCAGGCGGGACAGGGCCCTTCCATACCCATTACTATATATACACAATCATACTAACTCCGACTAGCACCGTCGAACAAGTGGAGAGCTCTGACATCACCGCTGATCTGGAATCCTTCTGGAAACGAGCGTCGCTCCATCTATCTAAACATTCGGGCATGAAACGCAACACCCCCACAGGGGATGTCAGTACGAACAATATACTGAATATGTAATGCAGTAGAATATAAATAGATATGGTAATGTAAAAGAGAGTGAAGAAGAAATAAGTTGTAACTCAAATTCCACTGGAGACCATGATATGCATAATTATGATATAATTGCATATATAACGTCATAGGCCTCTATGGGAAATATGATTTGTATACCTCTGTGATATATATATATATATATATATATATATATATATATATATATATATATATATTATATCATCCCTCACTTTTGTGTTAGGATATGTCGTAAGTAAGTAACGATGAACTTGGAAGGTTTACAATAGTGTTATTATAAGACCCCGTAAATTTGACGAATTTTGAAACCATCATATATTGTCTTGATATGGTACTTTCTTGTAAGTGAAATATTTTTTTTGTAAAAGTTTGATAAAAATGATTTTACAAAGCTGCTTTTTTTTACTACTTTTTGGATAAGCTTTAAATTGTATCTATGACATGAGGAAGTATTTAAATGAGATTTTATTCATTTTTAAAATAGAAATTATCTTTTTTCATTTTGGAGAATTAATAGTACAAAATATTAAGTTGGAAAAATTAGGATTTGAAAATATATTTTTCTTAGATATTTTAATGAAGCCCCAAAATAATTTAAGGCTTTGAAGTACGATAGTGATGACTAGAGTTAATATTATGTACATGACAGAATAGGCTACGGACTAGATTTATATCACATGACGATGATAATTAGTATATAAAGTGTGTTAAAAGTAATTAATATTTAAGTGAATTGCGATCAAAAAATTAATTACGCGAGTAATTTATTAAATGTTTTGACTTATATTAGAGATAAAGCAATTAAATTAGTGGATAAAATGGTGAGTGGCAAGACCTCTCTGGAAGTATAAGTGAACATGTGTATTTTAATGCCACCTAGTTGCCTAATAGTGCCACCTACATCTTTGATCAATTTCCTTTTTCCACATGCTAATGTAGAGTTTATTGTTACATGCACTTTACCAAGTAATTTATTCCCACTACATATCCATTGCTAAATGTTTCAATTTTATAAAGAATGACCCTGAAACGTTTAGGGATACATAAGACCACACACAAATCAGAACCTACTAGAAATTCACTCTAGATTCCTTATAAGGGAAAAAAGGATGACAAAGATGGACAACAAAACATTTTTACATGCTGTTGGGCTTCATTTCTTACTACAAATATGTATTACATTGATTTCTTTAAGCGTTCTTGGTCAACAGTGGGTCGCTGATGTGTACTTTTTAGTGGAAGAAGATTTTAGTTAATTGGGGAAATGATCTTGGTGAGTTTTGAACTTAAAGAGAGATGATGAGGAGTGGTGCTTGCTGCCAAAATGTAACAACGTCCTTTTCAATTCTTGTTCTCTAGAACCATGTCAAAAATTACTCCCAGCATCATTAAACCGTGCTCTTCAACTCCATCAGTACATTGTGTGGACCTCGCAGGTTGCGTGTATATCGGGAGGTTGACTCATCGTGGTCATCTGGAGATTGAATTGAGGTACATGAGGCTATTACTTGACTCAATACTACGGCACTACTCTCATTATTTATTTTCCCTAAATGTGTTATGAAGTCTAGATTACGAAAGCATATCAATTCCATATTATACATTTCATAAGTTGAATTAGAGCTATATAATATGTTTCAATATCGGTATCTCGTATAGTTTTTTCACTTTATAATTAACTTACAAGATCGTTGTTACAGGGTCATAGATCCCGCTTATGGTAAATAATGATGAGAGTTTCTAAAAGTATGATTGAAGGGATTATAAATGTCAATAACCATTATATAGTCATAATTGGGACATAAAGGGTGGTTTAAGATGAACTAAGATAATAGCGCTAAGAGGTTGTCCACGAGTAACGAAATGATGTTTAGGATGAATTGCATGATGATTCTCGTGTGATAGTTGAGGAGTTCTAAATCTTTAGATAAGATAAAGTACGTCAATAGTTAATGAGTTATAGTTGGACCATAATTTTAAGCCATTAGAAATCATATTTATCACCTCAAAACAGTCCAACAAAACAGTAGCCATATCTTACGATATTTCAATGCTATCTTGTTGTATTTTGCTTCAAAAAACTTCATCAACATAGAATTAATCTTAAACACTTATGCATACCTTGAACAACAGCTACAACTCAAAATCCAACTGTGGTTCAGCCCACAACAACCCTTAATATCATAATAACATCATAGAAGTGTTTTTCCTCACTTTAGCTAATCTTTTGTGTAGATCTAGGATGAAAGTGTTTGATTTCACCTTTGAACCGTAAAAATCTGGTAGAGAGGGTTTTAGGGAGTAAATGGACGAAGTGGGAGTTTAAAATTAGCAAAAATGATCCTTCAAACACTTCTAAAGTTCCCCAAAGTTGGCCACCGCCTCAAGTGGGCCCCAAACTGGTTGCCAAAGCAGTCTCGTGAAAATGCCAATATCTCTTTACTTAGATGTCCTATTGACAAATGATTTAATATCTTAGAAACTAGACTCGTAAACCTTCAATCTGGTGGGTGGGTCACCCCATAACTCTAAGTATATTGGGAGAAAAGCTCTATGATAGCGGACCTAAATTTCAGTTAATTTATGAACGTAACTTGCAAAAACTTTTGCCGACTTTCGACGAATCTTATTTTTTTCGATTCATTTAACTTCAAAACATTCTAACATGTGCTATACATGGTTTTAAACACTCATGAACTTGAGAATGGTCTTCATCTCCGAGCTTATGTCGACTAAATTACGGCACACTTTTACGTATGAAAATGTGGGATTTAACACCCAAAACCACTATTAGACGAAAAAATGAAATTATTTTAGATGACTGGTTAAATATTAAAAGTTTTATCATGCACCAACTCATGATATGTGAATATAGTCCCCTTGGTATATATATGTTGCACACACCATTAGTTTGTACTCGTCCAAATATTCTCCCGCTTCATCTCTAAGATGCAATCTAATTTCAGTTCCACGATCAAGAGGTTCATTCCATATATCCTCAGAAACGGCAAATGCCCTATCAGCCTTTGATTCCCAGATATGTCTAAATGCAGAAATTTTAAGCGATTGTTACATCACTAATAACATTCTTATCACGTCAATAGTCGTTAATCACCACATTCACACAACAACATATTGTTTGTCATCGTTGTGCTTGTTGATGACCTCAACATAGTCAGCTACGAGATAGACGGAGTAAAATCTAACACCAAATTGTCCAATCAGATTAAGGTCTCCACATGTCTGCATCTTCTCAACAAAGGAGGTAGAGCAATAACAAGTTAGTGGTGAAAAGTAAAGAAAACTCCAAGAACACGGACAACCTCATAGTCATCAAGCGATTTACATGAAGTTCCAGATTTAGCTATGGTTCTCAAGTTCCTTATAAAATCCTCCTTAGTCATTTTTATACCGCTGTCACAAATGGAATGGATTCTCTTTTCTTTATCCAATTTAATTTGAGAGCAGCCAATACAAGCATTAAAACAGTGCAACTTCCTCAACTAACTGAAACTATGATTACTATGCATGTAAATCACCAACCTGGATCTCAAGCTTAGTATTATCACCTACCCCAAGTACCTTCTTTTCAGTAAGGGAGAGGAACCTAATTTTGTCCAGCACCTGAATGAGATAACATATTAGCTGAGAAGAAATCATTCACAGATAATGTCAAACATTAGCAAAGTGTGCTTGCATCTGATGCGCTTGAGATCAGCTCCATCAAGAAGATGTCCTTGTTACTGTAAAGGGAGTTGATAATAATGTCCATAACCTGAGAGACCGCAGCTTGGTCAAATTTCTCTGCATCAGTTCGGAGAGTTCTCTTTGACATAGACTATGATTCCCTAGATCACATATGTAATACTTCGTACATTCGGGCTATGGTTTAAACCGTGCGATGGCAACATGATGGAACCAATATGAGGAGTGTATGAAGTGTTTTAAAAACTAATCAAGCTATAAGAAGAGTCTTTGGGAAAGTATAGTCGGAAGCTACTCTACGGGCCATGTTTTTAAGTGAGTTTGTACAAGGCCTCACTTCAAGTGAATATTCGAAAAATTATATAAGGAATTTGGGAATACCTCCTATGAAAGTTTTATATCATTAAAATACTTTTCCAACCATATATGGTGGAGCTCAGTGCTAGAAGTTATAGCCATTTTACTAAGACGCTATTGATATCGTCAAAAAATGTAAGATTTTAACCAAGTGAAATGAGCAGGGGCACTCGCCAAGTGAGTGCAATAGGAAGTAAAGGACCTCTTGGCGAGTGCAATAGGAAGTAAAGGACCTCCATAGCAAACGCCCAGCGAGTGCCAGCGCAAGACAAGGATATTCCATAACACTCGCCCAACGAGTGCCAGGGTGAGACAAGGACTCGCCATAGCATTTTTCTCAAAACTATATATTCAACACTTACTCAAAAACTAATTCACCAACTCGTCCAACTTCGAAGAAAACCCTCTCAAGAGCATTTTTCTCTCCTCTCGACCTCCCACAATAAGGTAAGTTCCATCCTAATGATTCGTTAGTAATTATAGCATTAAATCATGATTATAACATTATCCTCTAACTAAAACATAGGATTAACAACAAAATTCTTCGCAAGTGATTCAAGCTAGGGTTTGGAGCATTCTTCGTCAGAAAACAACACAGTTCGTTGCTAGGAGTGATTATAGGCATATAGAGTTTCTATCCATATGTGGGAACATTATTGTTCTTCTCCGCGCTATATGTAATCTATGAAACGCGATTTTTCTCAGACCTAGGGTTTTTCTCAAGTTCATGATGACCCTATATACATGTACAATTATATTCCATGCTATATCTTGACTTCGTTAATTATATTCATGATATGCCATTCTGACTGTCATGAACCTGGCCATAATATGAACCCATAATTTGAATTCCATGAGTTCTTAAATATTAAGTCATGAATCATGGTCACACAACCCATGAAGTTATACATGTTTTTCATGATTTATACAAGTTATATTATATATCTCTTCACATGCAAAATTATAATTACGAACTATGTTTTACAAGTTTTCATGAAAATTCATGGGCTTACAAGACAACTATATTCATGATATTTTTGGACTTGCACAGATTACCGAGAAGGCTTAATGAGCCTGAAACTACGTTTGCCAGCGTAGGATAAGGATTGCTCTGCCCAGAGGAAGATAGATTCATGTTACCCTTTTATGGGATTATTGGATCCATCATGTCATGTTCATGTCTCGTACTCCGACAAGGTACGTTATGGCTTAGCTGATCGGGAAGAGATCAGATGCCACACTTGCATGTGGTGGTTACGTATCAGTTTTGTTAATGCTCCAATGTATGTACAGAGGGGTGAGAGAGGGTGAATGGGGCTGAGTTCGGCAGGGAACAAGTTGACGCGAAAATAACACACAAAGTGGGGGTTCTCGGTTCTCGGCTATTGCTAGGCAGTAGGTATTTGAAGGCTGTTTCGGGTGGATTCAAGGGTAGTTGGGTCAGGGCGTTTTGTGGGGTTATTGTGGACACCCAGAGGGTCATTTTGGTGGTCGGTTTTGGTTGTTTAGTAGTGTTAAGGTGACGGGGATGGCCTGAAATAGTAAGGTATCGAAAAGGGGTGTTTAGAGGAAGGTTTGGTATTGTTTTGATTAGACGGAATAGTACACTTGGTTTCGGGTGTTGTCCTTTAAGGAGAGTGTTTATTACGTGTTGTGGGAGGTGAGGGTGATCAACATATAGTGGGTTGGTATTGGATGGCCCACGAGTTACAAGATGAAAACTTAGGTGAAAAATGGTCGACTTGGTGAAATGATGGTACGGTCGATATGACTTGAATAATGACAAGGGGTTTTAATGCCCGAGCCGACACCAAGATGAGGGTGACCAATTTAACAAGGACTAGACCGAGTTTCTAAGTACAAGCCCGAATACTAACCAACTAAGGTTGGTCGGAAACCTTAAGATAGACCCTAGGTTTGGGTTTGATTGGGTCACACAGTCCCAACGTCCGCTCTTACCAAAGGGGGTTCCTTAAGCTTGGGTTTAGTTAAGTCACAAAGTCTTAACCGACTTACACAAAAGGGAAACCTTAGTTTGGATTGAACTAAGTCACACAGTCTTAGTTAAACTTACGCTAAGGGTTTGGCTCACACAAAAACCAAGGTCCTCCAGGAGAACCGACTAAAGTATACAATAACGGGTTGAATACGTTTAGCAATGAGTAAAAACTCTAAGTATTTTTATTCATCAAACTCTGCATTTTACAATGGCCTAAGTCCTCTATTTTTAATACAAAAGAGACTATTCTAGAAAGCAAATGAAAAGACACAAATTAACACCTAGTGTGGACGCATTTGGATTGACTTAGTGACCAAGGGAGTTCTGCCAACCCTTCCTCTTCCCTAGGTCAAGATTGATTCCTTATATTTAACCATATTGATTCTTCCAACCTCTTTGGGGATCCCAAGTGGAAGAATACATGATCTTCGACTCTTCATATATGTCATGTTCTTTGAATGTGCATCGAAGCTTCTATTCTTGGTATTTGTTTTGATGAACATTTCGGCCACCTATTGATCTTCCTTTGGTCAAATTTGAAGCTTTCAATATAGCTAAATTTATGAACTTGTTAGTCCATAAATTCTCTCCTTGAAATCCCCATCTTCTAGATTTCTCTTTTCCTTGCAACCTTGTCATTCTCGGCTTTGTCACTTCATTACATAGCCTAGTTGTCCTTTCCTATTACATAACATATTAATTGTGTCCTAATGAGAGCTAGGAGTTATCTACATATTACACTATGTCCTAAACTAAGATAAGAAATAAATACAAGCTAAAAGAAAAGCACGGTCTCGGCCATGACCAAACAAGAAGGCCGATAATACAAAGCTTCTTAAATCTTCACGTCACAACTCCAACTCCATTCCATTTTCCATGCCATGTTAGGCATCTATGTGTAGAATGACGTGCCATTGTTGGCAACCTTAGTAAAGGTTTTCCCGAATTATGTTTGGAGTTTATGTTCGCGGGCTGATTTTTATCATGCTCTCCCACAGATATAAAGATATATAGTTTTACATATTTTATACATGTTTTTACATTCATGTCAGATCATATACATGCTCAAGCTCAGGTTACAGTTTTAGTTTTATGTCCCTATTATTTTATGTGCCTGCTTCTTCTTTTAGTTGCTTTACATACAGTACAATTCAAATGTACTTACGTCCCTTTTGCTTGGGGTCTATACTTCACCGTATAAGTACGGAGATTCAGGACGACGAATCAATTTTCTAGGATTTCATCAGTATCAACTATTGATGAGCCCCATTTCATCAGGGGTGTCAGTTTAGTTATTTTCATGGCATCCTTTACAGTAAAGGTATGACAAGTCCTTGTCCTAGTAAACAGTTTTAGCAGTCAGACTCATGTTTAGAGGTTTCATAGACTAGTCTAGCATTTCATGTCAGTTATTCAGACTTATTACATTTTTGTATTATTTTTGTATTGTCATACTATAATTACAGTTTTACATGTTTTAAATTATTATTTCATGATTTCGATGCCCATGTTAATTTAGCAAGCCATGTGGTTCGCTTGGTCATATGTAATCAGGAATTGTGTGTTCAAGTATCTTAGGGAGTCTATGAAATCATGTCCAGTGGGGTCACTTTTATATGTGTGTGTGTTCTACACATATAAACGGTTATCCACCTAGATATTTAGGATTGTCTCACTTCTTACATACTCTGGATCGTACAATTAGAGCAGTACTTTCAGAAATTCTTCTAACTAGTGCCATGAAGCCTAGAGCAGTAAGTAACATTCTCTTGCCATCGAATTCTAAACGTATTGAATGTGCAAGGGACGAGCATGAAATTCAAGGTCCAAGTGAGGATGATTACCCATTGGAGGTATAATCGGGAAGTGCAAGTTGGTAACAAGAGTTGAGATGATAGCGAAAGTGGGACAAAGTGCATAGTTACTATAGACTAGAGCATAACCCTTATCAGAGAGTTCAGAAGCAGTTATCATGATTTATGATTATCAGTTAACCTCAGTTACCAATTATACAGTGTTTCAATTAGAAAGATTATAGTTATTCAGTACACCAGTGTTCAGTTATGTAGCTATCACATTTTTAATTTATCAGTGTATTGAGATTCTTGTTAGACTAGTGAGGATGCATCGAGGCTTATGGGTGCTAAAAGAAAGTATAAATAACAATGACTATAACGAGATCTTTATATTTTTCAAGTCCGGATTAAGGCCCAAGACTCACCAAATGGCACATGATGTATTTATCAGGTGATAGTACCATTTTAAGGACAAGTTTCTACATGACAGTATATATATGTTCTATACCTTACAGAATAAGTTTATTTTGATTTTGGACCATGGAGATACACGTATGCGGATGATAGTTTAGATTTACGACCCTACAGGGTAACATGTTATAAAGTTAGCCGCATTGGGCGTAAACTACTCACGATAGTTTTGAGCGGAAAAGAGCCTAAGCGAAAAATACCTAGGAGCCAAAAAGATGTGATATTACAAAATGTGTTTTCGTACGACCAATGCACGTGACTAAGAAGAGACGATGCATGACATGAGAACCAAGAGTAGATAATATTGGGTTTCAAGGAATGGAATTTTATTTGTAAGTTTATTCAGATCATAACTAGAGAGTATGACGTTAGTAAGTTACTACAAGAAGTAGATATCACTATGAGATGATAAGATGTGGCAGTTCCCTCTAAGGTTATGTGATTAAGTGTTTATTCCATATGTGTATAATTTGACATGTCTTTAAAGTGTATAGAAAGTTGGATTAGATATTTCAATCTTTCATTTAAGAGAGACGTAATTGCCCTAAGTTTGATCCATGTTTATAGCTTAGAAAAGATAGTATACGATCGCAGAATAGGGTCGGTTGATGAGGAAACTTAGAAATAATCTACGTTCACTTTCGTATTCAGGACAGAACCAGAGAACAGGATGCTAGAAAGTGGTTAGTAGAGAATAGTAAGTAAGTTTTGAGTAGATACAATGAATTAGCTATTTCAGCAGAACTATTAGCTGTACGATTTGATTTTCTTAGTCAAAAGAACACTAGTGAGTGGGTGACAACTAGAATACACCCGAATACATGTTAGTATCCAAAAGGTTTAAGTTAAAATTCAAAGTATAATGATAAGTGGAAGGAAAAATCAACTAAGCAGTAAGAGAGCAAACTACAGAAGAATAGCATTTAAGAGTTATCAAAAAGGGGTTCCCTAAGACAGACAGTGTGAGTAAATTTAAGTTGTTAAGACAGAATATGCCAGTTATGAATACGTTAGCACCCCTTTCACGTAAGTAATTCAGTTTTCTCTAGTAAGGAAGATTGCTCAGAAGTGAGTTAAAAGACGATCCATCAGTGACATAAAGTGTAAAGAATTACAGAAGTTGAGGAAAGTTGGTTGGATCCCAATGAGAGAGAAGGATCCCCAAATATAATATTTTAACCTTTGATCCAACAAAGAGATGTGTAAATTATCAGTGAGTGCAGTTGAATATTTGAAAACACGAAGGCTTAGTATGAGATATGAAGAACCTCAGTTTAGTAATAAAGGTGTAATGAGAGTCTCCATACGGAATGTGCCTAGTATGTACAAGAAACATAAAGTGAGTAGAATGATTATAGACCGACTTACGTCAAGATCAGTTATTATAATTTAAGCAGTCATAGCAAAGCTATAAGATCATGTCTAGTTATATGTCACAAAGGTAGTGCCATCACACGAGACTCTATTGTTCAGGGTGTTGGTCAAAGACTTAGAGCACAACAATACTATAAGTATTTTAGGAGGTATCTCAGAAAGAAATCATGTATGGGTAGTTTAGCGCATATTGAGGCAAATAAGAGAATCGTGATAAAATAAGTTCATTATTTAGCAAACCTAGGAGTTCAAATTTTGGACCCCGAAGATTGTAGAGTTGTTGTACATAACATAGCCAAACCCTCCTTAGTAGTTGAGCAAAAGAGGAAAATTGTTTCATCATCCCTATCTATTGCAGCTAAAGGAAGGGATTCGCAGATATAAATCCATGGATTCAAACCAAGAGGGATATGATGGTAAGCTAATGTACGAAGGAAAATTTTGCATCCCATATGTAGATAGACGCAAGGAAAAGGTCATATAAGAGACACATAATTTCATATATTCTACCTACCCAAGCTCCACGAAATTGTATCATGACCTTGAGAAGGTTTATTGGTGGAATGGCATGAAGAAGAATGTATCCAATTTCGTGGCTAATTTTCCAAATAGGTAGCAAGCAAAAGTTGATTCAGCAGAAGATTATGCTAAGTTATATATTCAAGAAAGTTCTAGATTCCATGGGGCTCCAATGTCCATTAGATCATATCGAGGTGCCCAGTTCAAAGTGAATATTTTTTAAGTCTTTTCATAAGGGATTGGATACCATATCCAGTACCGTTTTTCATCCTCAAATAGATCTCAGTTTAGCACTCATGTATCCATGTCACCCAGTCTTCAGGTATTCATGTCCCATGTCATGCTCCTAACTTCCATATAATCATGTCATGTTTATGCTTATGTTCCAGTACTCATATCATTCGTGCCTACAAATTCTTTCTCAAATCTCATGTATAGTATTCATATATCCATTCAGTTCAATATCCATGTGTTCATGTCATACCAGTATTAATGATAGTGGATATTCACGTATTCACGCCAGTTCAGTATTCATGTTAGTCACGTTTATGCTTCAGTTATCATATAATGTCATATCATGCGTATTAAGATACATTGTGAGGCTTGCATAGTGATCTGGTTTTCTTGCAGGTGTTCGAAAGATGTTGGAATAGTCCTATTTATAGAGGAAACGGTACCAAAATTTCAGTAAAATTCCAGAGCTAGTCATACTCCTAACTATGAACCATCATTCGAGGATGAATGATCCCAAGGGGGAGATATTGTAACACCTCGTACATTTGGGCTATGATTTGAACCATACGATGGGAACATGATGGAACTAAGATGAGGAGTGTAAGAAGTGTTTTGAAAACTAATCTAGTTATATGAATAGTCTTTGGACAAAGTATAGTCGGAAGCTAGTCTATGGGTCATGTTTTCAAGTAAGTTTTCACAAGGCCTCACTTTAAGCGCGTATTCGCATGATTATATAAGGAATTTGGAAATATATCCTGATTGAAAGTTGTATATAATTGAAATACTTTTCCAACCATATATGTTGGAGCTCCAACAAAGATCCTTTCTAGGAATTGTGGATATTTTATTGAGACATTATTAGTACCGTAAAAAATGTAAGATTTTAACTAAGTGTGAGATGAGCACGGGCACTCGCCAAGCAAGTGCCATTGAGAGTCAAGGACAGTCCATAGCAGTCGCCCAGTGAGTTCTAGGGTGGAACAAGGACATGCCATAGTACTCGCCCAGCAGTGCCAGGGTGAGACAAAGACTCGCCATAGCACTCACCCATCAAGTGACAGGGTCCAAAATGCCCACTCTATAAATTCAACACTTGACTCAAAAAATCATTCACCAACTCATCCAACCTCATAGAAAACCCTCTTATGAGAATTTTTCTCTCCTCTCGACCTCTCACACTAAGGTAAGTTCGCTTCTAATGATTCCTTAGTAATTCTAGTATTAAATCACGATTATAACATGATCCTCTAACTAAAATATAGGATTAACAACAAAATTGTTCACAAGTGACTTGCTAGGGAGAATTCTTCGTCAGAAAACAACACAATTCGTTGCTAGGAGTGATTATAGGTATGTAGAGTTTCTATCCATATGTGGGAACATTATTGTTTTTCGCCGCACTACATGTAATCTATTAAACACGGTTTTCATCAGACCTAGGGTTTTTCTCAAGTTCATGATGACCCTATATACATGTACAATTATATTTTGTGATATATCTTGACTTTGTTAATTATATTCATGATATGCCATTATGACTGTCATGAACCTGGCCATAATATGAATTCATATTTTGAATTCCACGAGTTCTTAAATATTAAGTCATGAATCATTGTCACACAACCCATGAAAGTATACATGCTTTTCATGATTTATACAAGTTATATTATATATCTCTTCACATGCTAAATTATAATTATGAACTATGTTTAACAAGTTGTTTTCATGAAATTTCATGGGCTTACAAGCCAACTATATTCATATTCATATTTTGGGAGTTGCACAGATTACCGAGAAGGCTCAGACAACCTGAAACTACCTTTGCCAACATAGGATAAGGATCACTCCGCCCAGAGAATGATAGCTTCATGTTACCCCTTTGTGGGATTATTGCATCCATCATGTCATGTTCATGTATCGTACCCCGGCAAGGTACGAGATAACTTAGTTGATCGGGTAGAGACTAGACACCACATTCACACATGGTGGTTACATGTCGGTTTTTTTAATGCTCTCCCACAGATATTTAGATATACAGTTTTATAGATTTTATACATGTTTTTACATTTATGTCAGATCATATACATGCTCATGTTCAGGTTACAGTTTCAGTTTCATGTCCCTATTATTTCATGTGCCTTCTTATTCTTTCAGTTGCTTTACATATAGTATAATTCAAATGTACTTACGTCCCTTTTTCTTGGAGCATGCACTTCACGGTGTAGGCATGAAATTTCAGGATGATGGATCAGTTCGCTAGCTATTGGTGAACCACATTTCATTTGGGGTGTGTTTAGTTATTTTCATATCATGTTTTACAGTAAAGGTATGCCATGACCTTGTCCCGGTAAACAGTTTTAGCAGTCAGACTCATGTTCAAAGGTTTCATAGACTAGTCTAGCATGTCATGTTTGTTATTCAGACTTATTACATTTTCAGATTATTTCCGCAATTATATTTTTAGACTATAATTACAGTATTCAGTTTTGCATGTTTTGTATTATTATTTCATGATTTTGATGTCCATGTTGATTCAACAAGCCATGTAGTTCACTCGGTCACATGCAGTCAGGCACTGAGTGTCATGTTTCACCCAGGCCATGATTCGGGGTGATATGAACATAAAAGGAAGTTGAAGCGAATGAATTAGGGTGAAACACATTAAACATTCACAAACCTTTTAACAACATCAAGATCGGTGGATAAACTATTTGGAACAGCACCAATCTTTTCCTCAACCTTTGGAAGATCAGCAGGGTATTAAATTCAGCTTCTTCATTGGCATGTATTCTCCAACCTGTTAAGTAAGCATGAATGCGTAACCAGTTCAATCAAACAAACAATTATGTAATTCTCTAAAGAAAATATTTCAAGGAAAATCCAGTCTGAAAATGTCTCACAACTGTAAACGAGGCAAATTGCTAGTCATGCTTGATCGACTAGTTAGTTAATTAACAAACAAAACATTTTGCAATTTTAAACGTACGTTATAATTAAATTCTACAATAATTGCTTCTTTGACCTACTTTACAGTGGTGATTTGAACACTATCAAGTATTGTAAGACGTTACTACCACGATAAAGCCATATGTCGTTCCGATTGGCTAAACATAAAATAATTCATACACCTAATCGTTCTAGATCTCTTTTTAGTATTAGATGATGGAAATGTTTCCAACGATAAACCCTAAGTTACCTTGATCTAGAAGAAAACAAAAGGCATAACAGAAACATGACGGAAGGGATTGTCCACTTCCTCATTGCATTTGTCGATGGATTTGACTCTCACACCTCAGTAACCAAAGCTATTCTTTTGAATTCTGAGTTGTGAATCACTAATATAGAGAACTTGTCACTCTAATACTCTCTGTGTCACCATTTTCCTAATTGGTGCCAGCGTGGATGATATGACGGTCGTTGTATGTTATATTATACGTGGGGTGGTCTCATCGATTACTATCGCCTCACTAGACGTGGACAAAACCCTTCGTCCTGGTTGACTCCAAAGTCGACTTGGTTTTTATCTTATGTGATAGGTTCCATGGAGTAGATCTTAGTTACAAAGCCAATAGGGAATTACTTACCGCCTCATAGCAACGTGTTTCTCTTTCATTGGCAACTGCAAATGGTGTAAGATGAACAAAAATATGCATGTTGTCCGTATAATAATTATGATGATCGTACTCTTCTTGAACCTGACCTTGCCCTTTTGAACTGATCAGGCTCATGCGACATCAACGTTAAGGAAGAATGGTACACCGGGCTGCCTTCTTTTATCTTAGAACATTCCTCGTGTTTAACCATAGGTTTGAAAATATTTTTAAATAGAATTCAAGTTCGGTGCAATATTAGATTATTTATAAGGTCATTACAGTTAAAACTTTACTATAAATTTAAGGACTTGATAAATAGGATGACTGACATGTTACTATAGGTTAAACTATATTGATGATAAAAAAATTACACTATCAATGTATATGGATAAAATCCTTTTAAATATTTTATAGTAACTCAGAAGGTTACCTAACTATGGATAATTATCTAATAAAGTCATGTTTCTTTTTCTTCTGGAACAACAACGTCACCCAACTTTCATTGTATCACTTTAAAAGTCACCCTATTAATATATGGCCAATAAAAATGTTAAACGATATTTTATTTAGTTTACATGGATTTTTTCTTCTTCTTCTCAATCCACATGGCAATATACCACGATCCAACCCAACCCTAACTTATAACTCAAATTAATCTTATTCTCTCTCAATTAAAATAGAGGCGGAGTTAGGATTTTGAGTTTATGGTTATATATTTTCAAGTAATTGGCTTCTGCCATAAGCCTGAATTGTAGCTTCACCCCTGTAGTTTGGGGTCTAGGCATGGTTATGTAGTGTTATAGGAATTTCAAAGAGCAACTATATTATTGTAATTAATGTAAACAGAGCACATGTAAGTTGTTTACTGAATTGTCATTGTGTTATAATTTGAACTCTTTCTCAATGACTTCAAGATGAACAAAGAATTTGATTAAAAAAAACTGTAGTTTTGCTTAATCTTTTCTTCAAATCTTACAATTAGTGAATCTGTATTGACTAATTGCTTTGTGTGTATTCGTCAGGCCAGTAGATTTATACGCCAGTAGATATGTAGAGAATTTCTAGTCTTAATAAAATTATTTTTTTTATAATTTTTATTGGTTAAGAGTTTCAGAAAGAGTGAAGCTCTATTTTAATTGAGAGAGAATAGGATTAATTTGGGTTATGGATTAACGTTGGGTCAGGTCGAGTTGGGTCGTGATTTATTGCCATGTGGACTGAGCAAAAAAATTTCTATGTATTAAATAATATGTCATGTTATATTTTGTTGGGCAAATATTAATAGGATGACTTTTGAAGTGATTAATAACCTTGTTTTTACAAAAATAATACATGACTTTAATAGATAATTAATCATAACCAGTGAATATATCCCCACTTCACACTGTCGCTGAAAAAAATAATTAAATAATTATTGTTATAATTTTTCTAATAAAAATATCAACCTTTACTTTAGATTTACTTTATCTCTTTACATTCCCGTAATGATAATACCATCAGTTGTTTCTTGATATAACTATTCTCAAGGTTGTTTTTCTTTTTATGTCCTCAAGTCTCGCTTAACAATTGATGCTGGCACCTTGTTCCATTTACCAAAACTAGACGATATCCTACATCTTACCGGCAAAATGATATTATCATGATTAAACATCCAATTTTAGAAATAGTGAACTATATAATAAAAAATATTATATTTCATTTAAGAACAGAATTAGAAATCCAAAACAACAATGTAGTAATTGTGTAATATTATGATATAATATTAGTTTCATGACTAATAAATATAAAAAAATTCTACACAATGTTAATTTTATATTCTTATAAAATCTTTATATCATCCATCTATTTCTCCTCTTTTGCATTTATAAAATTGGATTTGCAAAATAAGGTATAAGATAAAAGAGAAAGGTAGAGAATTATATATAACTCTTAAATATTAAATTAAAATTGAGAAAATATTACTTTTAAAACATTGAAAACAAATGTTCAACACAGTTTTTTATGGACATATATTTTTATAATATAATCTTCATTTCAAGAATATAAAATTTAACCAATAACAAATAATTATAAAAGAAAATAGAAAACAAGCTATTCGTTCATTAGACTTGCAGTAACTCAAAGCAAATTACATGATCCATCATTTCTCAAAATGAGAGAGAAAGAAGTAAAAGAAATTAATTTGCTTGTACCGCAGAACGGATCTTCTCAGTCTCAAGAGCCTGAAAAGGCGTACCTTGAGGACCCAACGACTGGTACCTATCAGTTTGCGATCTTTGGCAACCGAGGTTGATGCCTCGTGCACGAAAGATGTGCTATACGGAGAGACTCGGTTCGGGTTGTTGGTTACTATTGTAGTAAAGCAGTACGGGAAGTAAATAAATATTACAAGTGTTCGAAAGGATACACTAATAGGCCAATGTTGATAACTGCCGCAAACTTGTTGTGTCTTGAATCTTGATAACCTGAAATCAAGAAACACCAAATCTGGATGGTTACAACTGTTGTGTTGAGTCGAGTGATTGCACTCTGTCCTTAAGATAAGATTTTCCCGTATATATGTTTTTACGTAGCGGGCAATAGTCTCCCAAGATAAAACAACACTTTAATATCAACACTACAAAGCAAATAGGTTGAGTCTGACGAAGAAAACAAATACGAATCGACTTGCTGAAGAAATGGAAAAGGAAGGAAAAGTTTATGTTTTCGTCCAACGTTTTGGATTGACTTTCTCTTCTGTTTTGTCTCTGTGTATATAGTGTGTCTCTGTTGTGTATATCTTGTGTATATGTGTGTGTTTGCTCACTGTTAGTGCACTATTTTTCGTTGCTGTTAGTGCACTATTTTTCGTGACTGAAATGTGCTATTTTTCTGTCTGTATGTCCAACACAATTGAGCCAAAAGGTCTCAATATATAGCATGGAGGAGGGACTTCTCAACTGCCACAAACATGGCTGTAAATGGCATTAGAGAGGGCTGTTAATGGCATTAGAGAGGGCTGTTAATGGCATTAGAGATGGCATCAACTTTCCAGAAACTCTAGGGACCAAACTGTAAATATTAAGCAATTTGGGGTCCAAAAATATAATATCAGAAAGTCCCCACAGCCCACAGCCCACGACCCACGACCCGTGACCCGAGCCCAGACCAAACGGGCGGGCGGCGGCGGCGCGCGTGTGGGCTTAGCCTTGAACCCAAACACATCTAGGTCCTCCCTCCTTTAAACACATGGGATACCCCTTGGGGTCCCAAACCCTTTACCACTTTAGAGACTTATAAAGAGAGCAATTCTTCCATTTCCCACCGATGTGGTAGATTTGTTCCACACCATATTTCCATGCCTCAAACACCTTACTCCGTGGACCAATATCTCTTTCATTTCTCAATGAAATTTGACGATTCTTGGCCCTACGGTCATCTACTCACTTAGTAGAATATGCATGTGAGAAGAGACAAAGCCTCCAACATGCGGAACACTAGTGTTTAATTCATTAAATATGGGTGAACGCACCTCCCCGCCAAAGGAAAATTTCCAACAATCCCCTCTATGAAAGAGAGATTTTGGCGCACTCACAAGGTGCCTACTTTCAGCAATCTTTCAGCGAAAAGATATTGCATCAGGAGAGGTAGCTTCCGCTTTGAACCTTCCCTAGTTGAATACCACCGGACTTACTTACTGCGCGGTGAATGTGATGTCTTGAACCGTCAGTGTTTAGTGTAAGCCAAGACAATGATACCAACACAATAACTCTCCTTATTCGTTTTCATTCTTATGGTTTTGTCCGTTGTGTCCGTGGACACACTTGGATTCTTAAATGCGTTCATTTGAGGCGGTCTTCCTCGCACTTAAATAGGTGATCTCCTACAAGGTATCCTGCTATACCCCACTTCACAAGTGTTAGGAATCATTAAAAGTTTCCACAAGCTTAACCTCAACCGTTTGAGGATCGTTAAAGGTTTGGAAGCTTAACCTTTATTCACCATGCAGGTAGCATTTTAATGCCTATCGCGGGAACAACTTTGGATTCATGTTTCCCTACAGAAATCATCATCCGAAGTGCTTCTTGCTTCCACCGAAGCGCTCAACTGAACCTGTTGCAGCTTAGTTTTCTCATTGAACCAAATTCTTGGGATCTCCAATCAGTATGGTTGGGTTACCACCGCAATGGTTCGTATTATTTGGGTTTTAAGCCCATTCCCCTAGACAGGCAGAACACTTGATCATCGGGTAGTCCCTTAGTTAAAGGGTCTGCTATATTCTTTGATTAGTAATCAAGGAAGTGACACCCATGATAATCAACTGCCATACGGTCTTATATCTCCGACAAATCCTGACAGATATGTCCAGACGCCGTCATCCGTGTCTTTCCTGAAGCCGACCGGCTAGCCACAGTGTATAACTGCTGAAGGCACATGTTTCTCCCAATAAGGGACGTCCTATAAGGAGTCGTGAAGTTACTCAACTTATTTCATGCTTTGTATAAAGCGATAAACTCCGATTCTATCATGAATCGACCGATGCAAGTTTGTTTAGAGGATTTTCCAAGACCCACCATACACATTTACTTGTGGCTTTGGTGTTCTTCATATCTGATGTCCAGTTTGCATCATTGTGTTCTCCCAGAATCGCTGGACATCCAGAATACCATAATCCGTAGATAAGCGAATAATTCAGATATCGTCATATCCGACCTAACGCATTCTATTGATCATTTATTCAGATCATCAGTGAACCTTAGTTCAACTGATCTGTTTGTAGGATGATACCAGATCGGTTGTAGTGTGTACAATACATTGAACTACACGTGACCTATGCATATCGCTCCTTGTCTATGGGTGCACTGTGATTCCAATCAG
Organism: Anisodus acutangulus; assembly: GCA_029783415.1. NCBI lineage: Eukaryota > Viridiplantae > Streptophyta > Magnoliopsida > Solanales > Solanaceae > Anisodus > Anisodus acutangulus. The sequence continues at coordinate 27,637,971 of CM056507.1, read as the reverse complement.
TTCTATGATTCATATTCATTGGTGGCTTCAGCGAGACTGTCAATTATATCACAACTGAGTTTGGAGTTAGACCAGTCCGTTAGATGTCTTAGAAATCCAATTCCTAAGATGTCATATGTGATACCCTTATCTTTCATATCGATACTTTGTTTCAATATGACTTCCATTCTCAAACTATTGGTTTTTCCCAACTGTTGGCTTTCTAACTTCAGAGTCAATGTTTCTGTGGTCAGATTCATTATTTCTGTTTTATCTGAAACTTTCAGGACCAAAATGTAAACATTTCAGGGACCAAAATGAAAGTTCAGGAAGAAGCCCAACAATCCAGCAAATCAACTCTGATTCTCCTCTTCCAACTCTCCGGTTAGGAAGACTGTTTCAACATCCATGCCACGCAAGACTGCAATGGCCCTGGATGTTAAGCTACTCAAAGGGGAGCACATTTTACAACCCAAAGGTTCTTTTCCCGGAGGAAGATCAACCATTACACAAGTATGGTTCTATATGATGGAATTTATTTATCTCTTTAGCTTCTTCCTAAAGCGGCGCTTTTGGAGATAACAATTATTTGTTAATTGTACATGGTTCATTCTCAACCATACAAGCTAGAAGGCTTGGAATAAGTCTTTGTTCCCTCTTTGCTCCATCTCGGTTCAACATCTAGAATCCCTGAGTTCTGCAGATCTGGAATATTAAGTTCCGGATAGCCAGCAACTTTCGAGTCATGTAGATACGGAACATCTAGTTCCTGACAGTCAGGCCCTCGCGGGTTCTTGTTAACCTTGAGCAATTACTTCTTTTTCCTTTTCAAGGAAAGCTATCTTCAAAGAATTCAGCATTCTTTGACACCAAGAGGCGATAAGCACTACTGTTATTTACAGATCCAGTGGATATGCAATCTACAGTCTTAGATACAACTTGACCTATTTTGGTATTCCAACTTTTACCAAGCCACCCCACATCACAACATTTGTATGTGATATCATTTCCATGTCTCATACGGAGGCTTATCCTTATCCTTATGCGGAGTTCTATTGAGAATCACATTAGCGGTAAGGATCGCATTGCCCCATATAATTTGGGCGTACGGCTTTGCGCTTGGCTAACACCGTTAGACTGAGGTGAGTAATGAGCAGTAATTATAATGAACGATGCTTCACATTCTCCCCCTCTATCACTACGAATTCCTCAATCTGTAGGCTTAGTTGATTTTCAACTTCTGCGTTGTAGCGCTTATCCGCTTCAACAACTTCATCTTTGCTTTTCAACAAACAAAGGATACAATACGTTGTACCATCATCAACGAAGATCACAACATACTTGTCTCCCCCCTCTATTTTGTATAAACTTCAAATCACCCAAGTAGGTGTGACTAAGTTCTAGAGAAGCGGTGCTTCATTTGCTATTCCCTTGACGGAATTTGGAAAGGTGATTTTGCCTCTTCGTCTACCTCACATTTATTTTGAGGGTTTATGTCGACAGAAGGCAACAATCTCAACTTGGTTAGCTTTTGAATGATTTTCTAGTTAACGTGTCTTAATCTATGATGGCATAGATGCACGGATTACAAATATATCATTCATATGGCTACAGACATACTGTACCATTCTTAGTTATTACAGACCTGTTGGACTAGTCTCAAACCAGCTTGACCAACAGCGTCCCTTAAACCAAGTTTGGGACATGTATCACCTCGTCTGAGAGTGATCCCATTCCCTGAAGTCCTATTGAGGACAACCTCTCCAACCGCTTCCACTTTAGAGGTGGCATTGCTTCACATGAACAACCTCTTTCCCGTGGTTAGGGCGTAACCGGATCATATGTGATCTGGATACTCTGACCCACTCCAGTTGCTTTGGCAGACTGAGTGTCCAATTTCTTTTCTGCCTTTCTTTAGGCCTTCAGATCATTTAAGACCTGGAAACTCTGGCCCACCACACTAGGTGTCCATTACTTTTCATATGAAATGATTTATGGCCCCACTCTAGTCGCCTGTAGGCTTTGTATGACTCAGTGTCCAATATCATCATATCAAAGGAATTTTGGCCCACTCCAGTCGCCCGAAGGCTTTGTATGACTGAGTGTCCAATATCATCCTATGAAGGATCTTCTGCCAAATAGTGTGACAAGCTCAATGTATTTAACTTTTAGACTTATTCCGTTATGATTGGTGCCCAGACAATTCTTGGCGCTTACTTACGAGTGGTAACAGTTTTCGTACAGTTAGTGGATCTTTCTCCCTCGTATATGCGAACATACTTTACACACTTTTAATAATTATACTTAAAAGAACGTATCTTTTTAAGTTGTTTACAAAATCCAATCTTTAAACGGTAAAGAAGAAGAGATTAAACTTCTGATTTTAAAGCGTAAGGAATATAAATTATTTTGTGAAAACATTTTCATATTCCTCCTTACTTTAAGTCATTTTAATCATAAATTATTTAATCTTATTTTTGACAAGGAAGGAAAATTACTCATCCTAATTTTGGATTCTGGCGCACTCCAGTCACTTCATTGGACTGAGTGTCCATTTCCTCCTTACCATAATTCGGATCCTTTGTCTGGGATAGATATAGGCCTTCTGCTGCAAGATAGAACCACATCTTCAGTCTTCTCCTCTTGTCCCAGTTGACATCCTCAGCCACTCGTGAGCGCTTGTTCCCACCACTCTCAGGAGCGGTGACAACATTAACACGTTGACTTTCAACAACATAGTCATCACTCTCTTCAAGCAGAAAACCACAGCCATATCCAGATTTGGTCACACAACTTTTGACCGACATCTTTCGAACACTAATACAAATCTTGCCTTAAATTGTTGGTTACTATTGTAGTAAAGCAATACGGGAAGTAAATAAATATTACAAGTATTCGAAAGGATAAACTAATAGGCCAATGTTGATAACTGCCGCAAACTTGTTGTGTCTTGAATTTTGATAACCTGAAATCAAGAAACACCAAATCTGGATGGTTACAACTGTTGTGTTGAGTCGAGTGATTACACCCTGTCCTTAAGACAAGATTGCCCCGTATATATGCTTTTACATAGCGGACAATAGTCTCCCAAGATAAAACAACACTTTAATCTCAACACTACAAAGCAAATAGGTTGAGTCAGACGAAGAAAACAAATACGAATCGACTTGCTGAAGAAATGGAAAAGGAAGGAAAAGTTTATGTTTTCGTCCAACGTTTTGGATTGACTTTCTCTTCTGTTTTGTCTCTGTGTATATAGTGTGTCTCTGTTGTGTATATCTTGTGTATATGTGTGTGTTTGCTCACTGTTAGTGCACTATTTTTCGTTACTGTTAGTGCACTGTTTTTCGTGACTGAAATGTGCTATTTTTCTGTCTGTATGTCCAACACAATTGAGCCAAAAGGCCTCAATATGTAGCATGGAGGAGGGACTTCTCAACTGCCAAAAACATGGCTGTAAATAGCATTAGAGAGGGTTGTTAATGGCATTAGAGATGGTTGTTAATGGCATTAGAGAGACTGATTTATGGTCATGAAGGAGGGTTGTTTATGGAGGAGTTAACAGCCAAGTAATGGCTGGTTAATGCTCCAAAAAATAGCCCAAACGGTAGGCAAAAAGTTTCTGCCTTCTGTCATTCCCAAAATCAACTTTTCAGAAACTCTAGGGACCAAACTGTGAATATTAAGCAATTTGGGGTCCAAAAAGATAATATCAGAAAGTCCCCACAGCCCACGACCCCGGACCAGACGGGAAGGGCGGGTGGCGGCGGCGCGCATGTGGGCTTAGCCTTGAACCCAAGCACATCTAGGTCCTCCCTCCTTTAAACACATGGGATACCCCTTGGGGTCCCAAACCCTTTACCACTTTAGAGACTTATAAAGAGAGAAATTCTTCCTTTTTCCACCGATTTGGTAGATTTGTCCCACACCATATTTCCATGCCTCAAACACCTTACTCCGTGGACCAATATCTCTTTCATTTCTCAACCAAATTTGACGATTCTTGTCCCTACGGTCATCTACTCACTTAGTAGAATATGCATGTGAGAAGAGACAAAGGCTCCAACATGTGGAACACTAGTGTTTAATTCATTAAATATGGGTGGACGCACCTCCCCTGCAAAGACAAATTTCCAACACGGGTCAGATCCAGAGTGAGATGCTTTAGCCTCTTTATACACTCTGATTAGTATGCTAAATAAAACAATATGGTTATACAAACAAACAAGACATCTTTTGATAGTAGCTAGGAGCCAAAATAAAATTATAATGAACTACCAAGAAGAATTATTAGACTAGAAATGGAGGTCAGAAAACTTGATAGAAGATGATAATGAGCTAGCAGAAATTAATACAAGTCCGATAATTTTAAAGCAACATATAGAGAATTAATAGATATAAACACAGAAATAAATATACAAAATTATATATTAGAAGGTCTACAACAACAATTATGGATGTTTACAGAACAATATGGATGAAAATAAATTAATAGAACTTCAAATAATAGTTGAAAACTGTTTACATATAATAGAGATATAAATCAATATATAGTAAGTTGTAGAATGAGTATAGATCTTATAAAGGATAGAGATCAACGTCTACAAGAATATTCCCAACAATTAAGTGAACAAGAAAATACTATTACAACTTTAAGAAACATGATAGCCCTAGAAAAGGAAAGATTAAGACAAAAAGAGGAAGAAAATATGAAACTAATAGAAGAAAAATTATGAGAAATAATCAGAAAAGATAATGAATTAAAAGACTTACAAGATGTTATAGAAGAACAGTATAAGTACATCAACATATTAAAATATGGATAAAGGAAAAGAGATAGTAGAAGATTCTAAAGAAACATATTACCAAATGAATACGTATGAAGGAGGAATAACACAAACATTAAGCTTTAAACCAGAAATATATCAAAAAATACAAGATGAAAAAGAAGAACTATCTATTAAGAAAATATTTAAAACAAAATGGTTTGAAAGAAATAAAATATATAGCACAAAAGCATGAAAATATAATGGACACAACTAGTGTAAATGGAAGAACAAAAATAAACTTGATAACAGATGAAGTAATAAAAAGAGAATTAGCAAAACTATCTACTAAAGAAGCTAAAAATATATAGAAACATATACTTTGGAGGAGCAGAGTTTACTATAAAAGCATACTTTCAGAAAAACATAGATACGCCTTTACAAATAAACATATTAGATGACAGAATATTAGGAAATCTACAAGATGCTTTAATATAAGTAATAAAAGGAAATTTAATATACCAAAAACTAAAATTTACAGTACAACCAGATTTTAGTATATCATTAAAAGACGAACACAAAGATTTAGCTTTAACACTATATTACAAACTAGATGGAATAAATATGCCGCCAGGAAGTAAAGTTATAAGTATAGAAACAAAAATGATATATGCCCTAACCGAAAATTACCATGTGAAAAAATAACATGAAATGAATATTTTAGTACAAAAAATGTACCAAGAAATATTAGAACAAATAGAACATAAAGAAAATTCTAAGATAACCATACCAGAAGAAATATTTATGGATTTTAGTACTAGAACCCTAACACCATCAAAAAGATTAATACCAAAAATAGAAGGATCTAGACTAAGTATCACAAAAGAACTAATGATATCGAGACATGATAGCTTAAGAATCTTACAAGCTAGAATATTAGATCTAATAAATATATACAGTAATAGATTAAGGATTAAGGTAATAATATTCAATGGTATGATAACAACGGTTTGTATAGCTGAGATAAATACATGAGCTATTAAATTTTTTATACATATAAGTAAAATAAACGAAAACGATTGTAATTTAATAGAACCACAAATTTATAATTATCCTGAAAATGAAAGAGAAATAATAATTACCAAAATTATTAATTTAAAATTCAAAATACAAGATCTAGAATATAAAATAAATATAGGAGTAATAGAATATGATAGTTTTAATGAATTATTATTAGGAATTGACTTTTTAACTATGATAGATTATAAAATTAACAACGAAGGAATTGAAGTAAATGACCAAGGAAAAACAAGATTTATAAATAAGATATGAATATACAAAGAAAAATAATAAAGAAAAACAAAAACTAAAAGAAATAAAAACAACTTTATCAAAAGAGATATTTTCTCAACTTAAATACCTACAATACAGTGCAAAAGAAATAAAATTAGAAAATGATATAAAATAATTGGAACAACAATGTAATAAATTTGATAAAATATGGATAGATATGGAAAATGGATGGAAGAAAAGAATAAATAATCCTGACTAACCCTAACGAAAAAATTAATGCGTCATGGGAAGAAATAATAGTAAAAGAACAAATGAAAAATACACTAATAATGATTGATGAAATAAAGAAAAAACACAAATGCAACAAGTGATAAGAGGAGAGTTGACAAAACTATGGAATACATATGAGATACCAACATTTAAAATAATATTAGAAAAAACTTAGCATATTAGTAGCAGATATGAATAAAGGTAAAGAACTAATAGAAGGAAATGAACCTAGTACAAGTCAAATAGGAAAAGTAGTTAGTACCACAACTAAACAACCAGAAATTATACCAATAGATGCTTGGAGAAGAAGTAAAGAACCTATAATGGTAGATATAAGCGAAATAAAACCAAAGTTATCAGAATTAGTAGGAAAAATATTAGATAGTCTAGCAATATTAAATAAAAAGGGATAATTTTAATGGAAAATCAAGAACATAGTGTAATAACATTTCTAAAAAATCATGAAAAATATATAATAGAAAAAGAAAGATACAAATATAAACCTATAAAGAAGAAAGACATTAAGACTACACCAAATAAAAGTAATAGCAATTCAAAAGGTGAAAACATCTACTTAAATGATACAGAAAAAACTGTCGAGTATTTATACCTGAGATTAGATAAACATGACCAACAAATGTGAACTAAGGACAGAAAATGTTAAATTAAAATCACATAACAATGAAGAATGGTTAAGTAAATATAAGAAATATAAACATAAGTTTAAAGACACAAAGAAAATACTAAAGGAAACAAAAGTAGAGTTAAAACAAACAAAAGAAGAACTAAATGAAGTGAAACAAGAATTTGAAGAATTACATATCATTAGAGAACAAATGACAAGGTTAAAAGGAAAAAAAAAAGTAAGAAAAATTATTAGAACAAGTGATGAAAGTACAAGTAGTAATGAAAAAACTGATAGTTACACAGACAAAGATAGCAATATTGAATTAACTAACCAAGAAATACAAGTAGCAGAATTCATAGAAGAAGTAGGAGAAGAAAACTCAGAAATAACAAAAGAAAATAATGAGATAATAAAAGCTTTACAAAAAATGAAAAATATAAATGCAGTTATAGAAGAAGAACCTGAAAGCAATGTAGAAGATGAATTTAACAGACATATAGAAACAGATATAGAAACAGACGATATAATAAATGAAGATGCTAATGATTATTCTGAAGAAGAATTAGTAGACCCTAATTTAAAAATAATAACAAGAAAATGAACCAGATTACCAGAACATATACCAGTAGGACAACAAGCTTAATTTAAAGAATTTGTAGGATCAATGTCACAAGGTGTAAACTTTAATGGATATTTCCTAGATTTAGACAATGTTTATGATGAACAAGAAATAGGAAGAAGAATAAATGATTGGAATCTTGGAATGTATTTAGCATTAATGAACTCTACACATACTGATAACCTATATTACACTTATGACTTGATATCTAAAACATTAATTGGAAAAGTAGCAAATTGGATGGAATTTATAGCATAACAATTAAGAGGAGAAGTATTTAGTCATGCAAGAGATTTGAAATCTATTTTAATGATATTTGATATTGTACTAAAAAGAGAATTTTTAGGAGAAAAATGGTTAGTAGCAAGAGAAAACGTACTTGCAGAAAGAAAAACTGAAATAATAATGAATCTAAATAACATGAAATGTTGTAAGATTAATAAATTACCAGAATATACTATAAGTTTTAGCAAATTCTTTTATGAAGCAAGATACTTACCACAAGAAGGTTTAATATATCAACAACTTTATTATGATCACTTTGAAAGTATATGTATGTCCTAGAGACAATCTGTATTAGGACAAATGTACTTTATACACATTCATATTATTATTCATGGAGATTAATATTTTGGCATTTGCAATTATTGAATTTTTAGTTGATTGTTTATAATATTCTATAATATGCATCCCTAGAGGTTACGTTGTTATTAATAATGTGATTTATTAATATTATAACGTAACTCTTAAAATAGCCTCGACTAATGATCATCAAGAATGGGATATCGATGATATGTGATAAGTCGACATGTGGTCTGCATCACATCCTTAGAAGATGTAGTATGTCTCACCTGCTACGAGTAATGGCTACTCGTGATGGACACACATATATTTTGGAAGTATTGGTATACCCTGCTGATATACTGTTTGTTATACTTGTCCAAAGTATGATCAGAGTATGGTCGATAGAAGTCCTTAGACTTGAGGTCAATGCGTACCTTGTCTACAAAGTAATATACTTTGATCCTGTCCTAAGCTCAAATGCCTATAGGTTGAGATGCAGCTTGTATTGGGTACATTACGATGTGGATTAAAGGTGGTATTTGAGCCAAGATTAGGATTCATTCCTTGAATGTATATTTGAGAGAACACTCAACTTTTCAGTGATATTAGGTTGACTAAATCGTTGGCCAACGCAATAGACATATTTAGAATATGGTCTAGTTGTCAACTAATATAGATGAGATACAATAATTAAGCCATTTAGATAGACACTTGACAAATCCTAAGCTTGATCGGGTGTGTCGTGAATGAAAGGATTTTATCTTACCACATAGAGGTTAAGTTTACTGGATTCGTGTAAACGTACTTCACATATTGAGTTCGTCGGGTGCCACCGTCTTGGAGTTCCGCGTAGACCTTAATTTGATTAATGTCGATATGTGAAGGCCTGTAGGGTCACACTATGTCGATTTTCTTTTCGATCTAAGGATATATTAAGAGAGTATTAAATATTTAATTTAAAATTGAGATATTTAAATAAATAATGATTATTTTAATTAAGTCAAAATTGGATTTTGGATTTAATTAAGAATGTGCGAAAAATAAAATGAGACAATGTAGGACCACGTCAGTGCCGCGGCGCCCACACCATAGGGCCGCGGCACCATGACCTAATCTGTCTTTAATTTTAGGCCAGGCCCAGGATCAAACCCTAATCCGGTTTGACCTAATTTTTCTCCTATAAATACAAACCTACACTTCATTATTCATGACACTTGATTTTTATATCATTATTCTAAGTCTTAGAGACTCAGAATCAAAACACTCTCTCGAACCTCTGCCGAATTTCCTAGCTTTCCAAAGGAGGAATACATTGAAGCTTGGAGCTTGCAATCGAAAGGGCATTCGCGTGCGCTCCCACAGTTGATAAAGATTCCACATATTGTAAACATGTAAGTACCATTCAAGTCTTATGTTTACAGTTTTAAATTATCCTACAGTCAAACAGTTCTACGTTTGCTAGGTTTGAAACAAGTTTTCAATATCCGTTGCATACAATAATCCAACGAAAATCATCAGTGGTATCAAGAGTCAAGGCTGTTTTGTATGATTATAAGGTAATTAGTTAATTATATGGGTTAGAATTTGTTTAAATCTGAAATTTATGTCGTTTAAAGATGGAAAACCTAATATCTTAAAAGCACATCATCCTTGTCTCGCAAACTATTAAATAATGATGTAATCGAGGAAGTCATTCTGATCTACCTCTTCTAAGTCAATGTGTGTAATCGGTTAATTGCGAACATGGTGCACTGAAGCGAAGAACGAGAAGGGATTGGATGATGGTCGATGAACGTGTTGTTTCATAGTGAAGGGTAACGAAGATGAATCTACAAATATAACCCTGAACCAGTTTTAGGGTTTTGGAAATGCGGATTTTGTGCTTCTGAGACGGAGGCACCGCAACTCCATGATGGAGCGTTGCGGCGCCACCTAGGGTTTGCCGTATCACCGAGGCTCTAATTTTGTTTTTTTTTTTAAATATTTTTTTTCGGAACAGTGAACATCAACCGAACACTATTCTGGCGTGAACAGTGGCGGCAGGCACTGTTCCGGTAGGCGCCAATGTAAAAAAAAATCAGAATAGTGAACAGTGGCGGCAATCACTGTTTCGGCGGGGCAGTGGCGATTTCTGAAATTATAATTTAGCCATTCGGGCAAATCTGAAAATTTTAGAAGTTTTTGAAATTGCAATTTGGTCCCTGGAAAAGTTTTTAAAATCATCAGATTTGGTCTTTTGGGCTAATTTATAAATTTTAGTAAAACAGATTTGATCCCTTGGGCCAAATCTGTAATTAATTTAAAATTTTGGAAATTACAGACAGGTCACTGAAATCTGAAAATATTTTCTGAAAATTAAAATTGGATTTTCTGCATTTAAAGGGGTTCAAAATTGAAATTTTAAATTCTTGAGGGACGAAACTGTAAACTCTAAAAATTTGAAAGTTACAGAAATATGCTGAAAATCAGTTTTTAAAATCATAAAACTTTTAAGGGATTGTTTGGGTTAGACCTAAATTTTAGAGTTTAGACAAGTTAACCCATGATTATTATTAATTGTATATTATTGAATAATATACGAACTATATGCTAAGTGTTTAAATGCTTTCATTTTATAATTAGCATAGTGTCCGCTATAACTATCTTGCCAAGCGGTGCCCAGTATTTGATTAAACCATCTTATATCATACATATTGGATTGACGGTTCCCAACTATATATGTCATTAGTTTTGCATGGTATTAAGATGTCATATTGGATATGGCGTAAAAGAGTTGATCTTGGTTAAAACCCTAAATTAAAATGTTCCCCAAAATTTTAAATACAAGTCTAAATTAAAACGCGTCGTCCATTATAATTGTTATAGTGCAAAATCTTTTTCGGTGATACGAGTATTTATGCCAAAGCATTTGCTCTAAGTCTATGAGGACCCAGACTCTTTCATAGATGTGTTTAAAAGTAAAGGTAAATGATAAACTTTTGTGGGTATTTATAACAAAGTGTTTGCTCACAAAGGCCAAATTTACTTAGATACATAAACGCAGTCATGTAATGGGGTTGACTTGCTTAGACAAATCATGCCTCCAAAGTATCGGACTAATCTAAGGACGCAGATTAAATATAATATTTGATCAACCAAGAGTTGCAAATAGGATTTGCAATTGGTTTAGAACCTACCAAGACGTGTTATTGAAGTTATCAGCCAAAGCAAACGCAGAGATAGCATAGGCTTGGATCTTGGCCCATTATGACCTCAATTAATATAGGTCTGTATTCTACCATGGGAGCTAATTAAACAAAAGACCATGTTGATTAGCCTAAATGAATGTGTATAATAAGAAATAAATTTTGAGTTTGATTTCCAGTCTATCTAATTCTTCAGATTATCAACGATGTCGAGCTTATCATTGAAAATGTTGATTAAAATAAAAAAACTTACTAGACCTAACTACCTTGACTGGCTAAGAAATTTGCGAATAGTGCTGAGACAAGAGAAATTAGAATACGTGTTGGACACGGTGTTCCCAACAGTCCCTGCGACAGACTCTGCTGAATATGCCTCTTTTGATAAGGATGCTTACCAAAAATACCTAGATGATGCCACTTCAGCACAGTGCGTGATGTTGTCTTCCATGTCTATGGAACTTCAGAGACAACATGAGAACATGGGTCCCAATGAGATGTTCGAACACTTGAAGAGTCTCTATGACTCAAAATCCCAAACTATGGAATATGAGTTACTGATAGAACTTTTTAAGTGTAAGCTCAATGAAGGGGGCCAGGTCTCGCAGCATGTGTTGAAGATAATAGGGCTCATAGAGAAACTTGCCTCAATTCGAACGAAGTTGTAAAAGAATGTCACTACCATCCTCATCCTGAACTCTCTCCCTTGTTCCTTTGAAAACTTCATAGTGAATTACAATATAAATGGAACGAAGGCGAGTCTGCCGGAGCTACACAACATTCTCAAGACCTTTGAGTCTTCTACTTCCAAAGGCAAAGTTGTGCTCATGGTGAGCTCTACTAGCCGACCCAAGCCGAAAGATAAGGAATGGTAGAAGAAGAAGGGCAAAGCAGTCGCTGCGCCCTCGGCTATGAATCCTAAGGGAGGTGTGAAGAAGAAGAAGGTGAATCCGGCTAAGGATGTATGCCTCAACTGTAAGAAGATGGGGCATTGGAAGAAGGACTGCACTGCACAAGGAGGAGGAAAAGCACTAGGTGCTTCTACCTCTGGTGGACAAGGTGTGTACGTCATTGAAATAAATATGTCTATAAATAACTCCCATTCCTGGGTATTGGATACCTCTTGTGGATCACACATTTGTACCAATATGCAGGGGCTAACTGGTAGCAGGAAGGTTGGACCAAGAGAGGTGGACCTACGCGTTGAAAATGGAGCACGAGTGGATGCTGAGCGCGTAGGAACTTTTAGATTAAATTTTCCTTCTGGCTATTGTCTATTATTAAATAATTGTTACTATGTACCCTCATTAATGAGAAATATCATTTCTATCCCTGTTTTGGACATGGAGGGTTTTTCCTCATATATTTATAATGGCAGTCAAGTACTGTAAATATTCAATCTACAAAATAAATGAGCTAAGATAAGTAATAGAAACTCTACTTACCTATGGCATTGCAGACTTGGTCATATCAACGAATCAAAGATAGCAAGGTTGAGGAAGTTAGACTACCTCGAACCATTTGACTTGGAGTCTTATGGTAACTGCGAATCTTGCTTGAGAGGAAAGATGACCAATAAGCCACTTTTTGGGAAAGGTGTGCAAGCCAAGGAGGTGCTTGTGTTGGTCCATACTGATGTATGTGGGCCATTTCAACTCAAGCTAAAGGAGGTTTCCCATACTTCATCACTTTAACTGACAACTTCACAAGGTATGGATATGTGTATCTTATGAGACATAAATTCGAGGCTTTTGAGAAGTTCAAAGAGTACAAGTCAGAAGTAGAGAAGCAACTTACAGCAAGTGTCAAGACCCTTCGATCAGATCGAGGAGGTGAATATTTGAGCAAGGATTTTCTAGATTACTTAAAGCTATATGGAGTCCAATCAGAGTGGACACCTCCTGGAACACCACAGATGAATGGTGTTGCCGAAAGAAGAAACGAACCTTATTAGATATGGTTCGATCCATGATAATCTTCTCAACTCTACCGACATACCTTTGGGGACATGCTATACAAACCTTAATATATGTTCTGAACAGGGTTCCTTCCAAGTTAGTAAAAAAGACACCCTATGAGATATGGTGTGGCAAGAAGCCAGTTCTTAAACATATGAGATCCTGGGGGTGCCCTGCTTATGTTAAGAAGATGCTCACTGACTAGCTGGAATCCAAAAGTGAGAAATATTACTTCGTGGGGTATCCAAAGGAAACTAAGGGATACTACTTCTATCTTCCTGGAGAACGTAAGGTCATTGTTTCCAGGAACACAACTTTCCTTTAAGAAGAATATGTCTACAAGGAACATAGTTGCACAGAGCTAGAACTTGAAGAAATTCAAGAACCGCAAGATAACATAGATGTTGAATCCTTGCCGAATGACCAAGGCAAGAATTTAGTGGGAGTATTTGGTGAAGATTGGGTACTTCAAGTACGCCCTTCGGCCAGTGGGAGTGTTACGAGGAACAATGCAGAAATGTAAGATCCTCCTACACATCCTTTGGGAGTAGATGCAATGGTTGCACCTCCTCCCATTCAAGAAATACATGAAAATGATATTCTTGAAAGCTCTCAAGTTAGTGGATTATCCAACACACAAGAACCCTCTCACAGTCACAACATACCAAGCACTGAACTGCAAAACAATCAACTCCGTAGGTCCACTAGGACTCATCTTCCTCCTAAAGAACTAAATTTATTTGTGAAAACACACAGTGAGATAGATATTTCCGATAACGATGAGCCTACAACCTATATCGAAGCAATGTTGGACATTGATTCGAAGAGATGGAAAGAAGCCATGAAATCCGAGATGGAATCTATGTACATCAATCAAGTGTGGAACTTGGTTGATTTTCCAGCTGGGGTTAAACCCATAGGATGCAAATGGGTCTTCAAGAAGAAGATTGATGCATTTGGCAAGGTACAGACTTATAAGGCAAGATTGGTGGCTAAAGGTTCTAATCAATGGCCATTAAGTCCATTCGGATTTTGCTTGCAATAGCTGCATAATATGACTATGACATTTAGCAGATGGATGTCAAAACTGCTTTCCTCAATGGTAATCTAGTTGAGGAGGTGTATATGAAACAACCTGAGGGTTTTTCGCTAGAGTCCAAACCAAATGTTGTATGGAAGCTACAAAAGTCCATTTATGGGCTTAAGCAAGCCTCGAGGAGTTGGAACATTTACTTTGACAAGGCTATCAAGTCATTTGATTTCGTCAGAAGCAAAGAGGATCCCTGTGTTTATAGTAAGCGCAAGGATGGGAGTATTGCCTTCATTATTATATATGTAGATGACATATTGATAACGGGAGATAATAAGACTCTCCTGCAGTCAGTCTAGGAGTGGTTGTACAGTACCTTCATGATGAAGGATTTAGTTGGAGCCTGCTACATTCTAGGAATTAGGATCTATAGAGATAGACCTAATAGATTGTTGGGGCTGTCACAGTCAATCTACATAGACAAAGTGCTTAGACATTTTTCTATGGAAAATTCCAAGAAAGTTCTACCTATGGGACAAGGCATCAAGTTATCTAAGAAGGACATTCCTTCTAATGCTATAGAACTTGAACGCATGAAGAGGATCCCATATGTTTCGGCTATAGGATCGATCATGTATGTCATGACCTGTACTAGGCCAGATGTGGCCTTTGTACTTAGTATAATTTGGAAATTCCAGCAGAATCCTGGGAAGAACACTGGAAAGCAGTCAAGAGTATTCTTAAGTATCTTAGACGAACTAAAGATTACTTCTTAGTCTATGGTGGGGAAGAAATGCTAGTTGCTATTGGGTACACTGATGCTAGCTTCCAGATGGATCTTGATGACTTCAAATCTCAGTCTGGGTACACATTCATTTTCAATGGTGAAGCAGTGAGCTGGAAAAGTTAGAAGTTGTCGGATCATTTGCTTTATCGAACAAAGCTTGAGCTAGAAAAGTTAGAAGTTGTCGGATCATTTGCTTTATCGAACAAATCTTTATTAGGGGTCTTGGTTGGCCCCGTTAGGGACCTGACCCTGGTTTTAGCGAGAGTCCAGACTCTCTTTTTCAAACAAGCTACAACTGCTGATTCGATAACAGAAGCTGAGTACATTGCTGGATCGGAAGCTGGTAAAGAAGTTGTTGCAATTTCTGAGTTAGTGAAGGAACTAAGGGTAGTTTTGAGTGCCAGCTGTCCAATAACTATTTATTGTGACAACACTGGTGCGTTAGCACAGGCTAAGGAACCAAGAGCAACAAACAGAAACAAGTATGTACTAAGGAAGTACCACATACTCAGGGAGATGGTAGAGACTGAAGAGATTAGATTAGACTATGTTCCCACATACGATAATCTAGCTGACCTATTCACTAAACCATTAAGCTTAGTCAAGCATAATGGTCATTTTGAGAATATGGCATTAGATATGTTGGATATTAGCTCTAGGCCAAATGGGAGATTGAAAGTATATGTATGTCCTAGTGAATCTATATTAGGATAAATGTACTTTATACACGTTCGTATTATTATTAATGGAAATTAATATTTTGGCATTTGCAATTATTGAATTATTAGTTGATTATTTATAATATTTTATAATATGCATCCCTAGTAGTTACCTTGTTTTTAATAATGTGAGATATTAATATTATAATGTAACTCTTAAAATAGCCTTGACTAATGATCATCAAGAATGGGATATCGATGATATGTGATAAGTCGACATGTGGTCTGCATCACATCCTTAGAGGATGTAGTATGTCTCACCTGCTACGAGTAATGGCTACTCGTGATGGACACATAGTACTTTGGAAGTATTGGTATACCCTACTGATATATTGTTTGTTATACTTGACTAAAGTATGATCAGCGTGTGGTCGATAGAAGTCCTTAGACTTGAGGTCAATGCGCACCTTGTCTACAAAGTAATATACTTTGATCCTGTCCTAAGCTCAAATGCCTTATAGGTTGACATACGACTTATATTGGGTACATTAAGATGTGGATTAAAGGTGGTAGTTAAGCCAAGATTAGAATTCATTCCTCGAATGTATATTCGAGAGAACACACAGCTTCTTAGTCATATTAGGATGACTAAGTCATTGACCAACGCAATAGACATATTTAGAATATGGTCTAGTTGTCAACTAATATAGATGAGATACAATGATTAAGCCATAAGGATAGACACTTGACAAATCCTAAGCTTGATCGGATGTGTCATAAATGAAAGGATTTTATCTTACCACATAGAGGTTAATTTTACTGGATTCGTGTAAACGTACTTCACAAATTGAGTTCGTTTTGCGGCGCCGTCTAGGAGTTCCATGCAGACATTAATTTGATTAATGTCTATATGTGAAAGCCTATAGGGTCACACTATGTCGATTGTCATTTCGATCTAAGGATGTATTGAGAGAGTATTAAATATTCGATTTAGAATCGAGATATTTAAATGAATAATGATTGTTTTAATTAAGTCAAAATTAGATTTTAGATTTAATTAAGAATGTGCAGAAAATAAAATGAGACGGTGTAGGGCCACGTCAGTGCCGCGGTGCCCACACCATAGGGCCGCGATGCCATGACCTAATCTGTCTCGAATTTTGGGTCAGGCCCAAGGTCAAACTCTAATCTGGTTTGACCTAATTTTTCATCTATAAATACAGATTTACACTTCATTATTCATGACACTTGATTTTCATATCATTATTCTAAGTCTTAGAGGCTTAGAATCAAAACACTCTCTCGAACCTCTGCCGGATTTCCTAGCTTTCCAAAGGAGGAATACATTGAAGCTTGGAGCTTGCAATCGAAAGGGCATTCATGTGCGCACCCACAGTTGATAAAGATTCCAGATATTTTAAACATGTAAGTACCATTCAAGTCTTATGTTTACAGTTTTAAATTACCCTATAGTCAAACAGTTCTATGTTTGTTGGGTTTGAAACAAGTTTTTAATATCTGATGCGTACAACAACCCAATGAAAACCATCACACTTACCAACACCATATAGTACCGATATATCAAAAGAATATACCCAACTAGAACCAAAGGAAAATACATTAGGAGAAAGAATAAGAGTACTAAGAGCATACTTAATGCGAAAATGTGTAGAATATAGAATGCAGCAAAAAGTTAAAAAAGATAAAAAATTATGATTAAGAGAAATATGTGAATTTACGGAAAGAAGACTAGTATTTGGATGTGATGATAAAAGGAAAGAAAAGAAATACAAGAAAAGTCATAAAAATAAAAGATATCAAATAAAGAGACATAAAAAATATAATAATTACAATAAACAACATCACAAACCTTATAGGAAAAAGAGATTTAAAAATATAGAAATACCCCCGAAATTAGGAAAAAATTTAAATATAAGAGAAAATTTAGGAAAAGAAAATGTATAAAACCATTAGAAGAGGAAAAACTCAAAGAATGTAAATGTTGGAATTGTAATGAAAAATGACATTATGCTAATAAATGCCCAAAGCTAAAGAAAAAAAGGTGTAAAATATATAAATACAACACAATTTATAATGAGTTTACAACAGATAAAGGAAGATAATGATAGATGGTATGAATATGAAGACTTTTATGTCTGTCAAACTGATGAAGAAAGTGAATCAGAATTAGAAAATGTTAACTTTATTAACCAAAACTCGAAAAGTGAAAGTAGTTCTGAATAAATGGAATTACAAGAAGAAAAAAGAAAATTATTAGAGGAAATAAATTACTGGATACAATATGAAAGGCATGTTCGCCATAAGCTTGTTATAACTACAACTACTAGTAAAACAGAAAATAAATACTATTATGATAGATACAAAAAGCTAACTAAGAACCTTAATAGGATAAGACAAAGATTGAGTGATATAAGATGGAAAGAAATGCTAGAAGAAGTAAGAGAAATAGAACAAGATGAAGATATTCAACGAAGATTAAGCTAAATAGATATAGAACAAAATAGAAATACCTAATTAAATGGTAGCAATTTACATAGAAACTCATATAGAATATAAGCCTAATAAAATGATAAAATAAAAAATCTTTATAGATAGTGGAGCAGATTTATGTCTAGCAAGGAAAGATGTATTAGAATCACACAGATGGAAGAGATCTAAAACACATAGAACAAGAGTATCAAGCTTTAACGAACAAGTAAAAGAGTTGGATATAATAGCAGAAAACATGAGAATAGTATTGGGAAAAACAATATTTAGACTACCAGTAATATACCAACTAAATCATATGAAATAACATGTATTGTTAGGAAATAATTTCCTAGACTACTTTAAAACACAAGTTATAAATAATAATACTTTTAGCTTACAAACGCCTTGTAATAGGTGGATAATACTAAAGAGAGTACTACCAATACACACATTAAGAATATGTAACATTAGATCAGATAGGAATAATAACCTACAGTTATTGAGAGAAAAATATCTCAATATATTAAAAATAAATTTTGAAGTAAATCCAATGCAACTATGGGAGAAAGAAAAGATATATGCTAAAATAAAGTAAATAAATCCCAATGATATAGTTAGATCTAAACCTATTAGATATAGCCTAACAGATCAGAAAGAATTTGAAACCCAAATAAAAGAATTATTAGAATTAAAAATGATACAAGTAAAAGTCTGCATAGTAGCCAGCCTTTTTAGCAAGAAAATATAGTCAACAAAAAGGAGGAAAAACTAGAATGGTAACTGATTATAGAGAGTTAAATAAAAAATGGTTTAGTAAATTTGAATGTAAAAGTGGATTTTGGCAAATAAAACTAACAAATGAATCAAAATCTTTAATAGCCTTCAGCGCCCCTCAAGGACACTACAAATGGAATGTAATACCCATTGGATTAAAGAATGCACCACAAATATTTCAAAGAAGAATGAACCAAGTGTTCAGAAAATTAACAGAATTTTGTTAAGTATATGTCGATGACATATTAATATATAGTGATAATCTAGAAGACTATATAAAACATCTAGAAGAATTTATAAAAACTGTAAGACAACATGGAATATTATTATCTAAAGAAATCTAAAAATTTTAAGAATAATATTGAATATTTAGGATACATTATAGATAATGAAGGATTACAATTACAAGAACACATTGCAAGAATTATGCTTTAGTAAATTATGCTTTAGACCATATAAAGAATTTACCACTCTTAAGAAAACCATTGCAAGAATTAACTAGAAAAAATATAACATTTGAATGGAAGGAAGAACATACTAAAGCTATAAATGAGATCAAGAAAAAAGTAAAAGCTTTGCCAAAACATAGAATACCAACGGAACTAGATCAACTAGAACTTTTTACTGATGCGAGTGACGTAGGATGGGGAGCAGTCCTCATAGCTTATGTTAAAGATGATATAGATAAAGAAAAACCACTGATTTGTGGATACGGAGGTCGAACATGGAAGCCAAACGAGAAAAATTATCAAATTAATGAAAAAGAACTATTAGCAGTAAAATTTGAGATAAAAAGATTTCATTATCACTTATTACTAGTAAAATTTGTTGTTAGGACTGATAACACGCAGGTAAAAGCCTTTATTACAAACTAAATAGACTCTTTACCAGAACTAAACAAAAGAAGAAAGTGGCAATCATTCTTTTGTTGTTATGATTTTATTGTCAAAAATATATCTGGAACTAAGAATATTCTAGATGATTTTCTTAGCAGGTACAACAATGACAACCGGCAGTGAAAATTTGAAGAATATATTACCACTGTTACAAAAATCATCAAACAAAACCATGAAACCATTACAATCAAAATGCAAGAAAACGCACATCTAGTAGACCAGCTGATATAAGCCTTTCGAGACTTTAAAAACCTACAAGACCTAAAAACCCCTCAATCTACTACAGAAAAACCAAAAACTTTTATCTCCAAACTTGCAACCATGCCATCCACTATACCATCTCCCATAACAGCCTTATCTTTTCAAATGCCAACAGCAGTATCAATGAGTGACAAACTAAAATTTGTACCTGAATATATTACAACTTACGAAAAAATAAATAAATTTTATGATTATAAATCTAACCCTCATATTTTACGAAGTGCAAAACTTAGTAAATACCCAAGATTTTTATGTAGTGAAAAATCTAACCTTGATATAGTTTCAAAACTATTTACTTATGATTTTATAGATAAAATAATAGTAGATAAAACTTTTTACAATATTTCTAAAATACCTCTTGTTATAATAGATTTTGTTAAAGCAATGATGGAATCATTCGGAAAAGGTATCTATGGTATACAACTATTTGATGCCTCAACCAATTTAACTGGAAAACCTATTATAATATGCCAATTGTTTAAAACTAGAAAAAATAGCAACATCAGTGGAGATGATCTCAAGATGAAAATACCATGTACCCTACAAAAATTCCAAGAATGGCTGAGTGCCAAACGAGCCATTGGACTATTAACAATAAAGTAAAAAATAGAAGACATGTTAAAAGCAAGAAAAGCATGCATCATTGGAACCTCCAAAGGTGAAGAAGTTGAAGAAATCATTACCCTATTCTACAACAACGACATACTATCCCAGGATACTATACAACTTACAAACATGTATGACCAGATTATAGATATGAACCACAGCCATTCGAGTGCAACTATAGAGCAATACAAGTTTTTAACAAGCCAAAGAAAAAGGCATGTTATCAACATAAAAATGATGCCAATATTACTCATACTACTATGAAAAAAGAAGGATCCTCTAGTCCTTTAGCATGAAACGACCCAATGTAGTATAACTACAGAAAGCCACAATGTAACAACTTGATACGACCCAATGTAGTCTAACTACATCAAGCCCATATACTATCATATATTACCATCATACTACTGAAAGAGATACCGTTCATATTCTATAGGAGTATCTACTGAAAAAATTGAAACAATACCGTTCCTATTCTATAGGAGTATCTTCTAAAAAAATTGAAACGATACCGTTCCTATTCTATAGGAGTATCTACTGAAAAAATTGAAACGTTACCGTTCCTATTCTATAGGAGTATCGAATGCTTCAAATAAAATTTTAAAGAAAGAATTTTTTTTGTCTTATTAGGCAAAGAAGACATCTTGCAAGATATTGTGCAAGAAAGCAATCAGCCTCAACAAATTTCAAAAGCCGTCGGACCGACAAAGAATCAATGACAAGGATGATAGCTGACAACGTTGAAAAAATGGAAACAAGGATAAACAACTTTGAAGAAGAATCTGCAAATTACTATTCACTTTTAGACTTTTGTAACCAACTACTATTTGCTTTTAGACTTTTGCAGAATAGCAATAATGTAAGCAATCGAAGAGGTTATCTATATAAAGAGCCTCATTGTAACCTTGGAAACCAACTTCTGAATACAACAACTTCAAATCTTTGAAATATTTTCTCTTATGTCTAGCTAAACCCCCTTTTAGTCTATAATCCATATCAATAATAATATCATAATACCAGAGAAATAATACTTTGAAAGTTTATACTTAGAACCATACTAGTCCATAAAACACCATCTCTTAAAGAAATTTTAAGAAATAGTCTGTCGAGCAACTCCCAGCACCTAGGCCATTTATCCTGTCGAATTCATTGAGGAAAAGGGGGGGCAGAGCCAGGGTGGGTTGAGTATCTCCAGTGATCTTAAAAATTCTGCTAAAAGGTATATTTTCAGACTATGTATTTCTAATTATGATCTTGATAAGTATAGGTCTCTGCAATTATGATGTTAAATATTGATAGAAGATTATAGACTTTTATTTAAAAAAAGAATTTTGAGTTGATATTAAACGCTTTCATACTACATGCTTGTTATTTGATAAACTTAGATAGAACTATGTTAATATACTGTCTATATTCCTACCCTCTTCGGGGTTGTTAGATGATGAAAATATCTGCCCTTAAAAGTAATTAATTCGCACTTCACTCTATTTCGGCCATTTTTGTTTTGAAAAAAAAAATCCTCAATCCGGCCCTTTTTCTAATGTATCTGTCAGAAAATTCTACAAGTACAAATATGTCACACCCCGTATTTCGCATGTCATTGCTATCATAAGTTATCCAACATGGGTTCGGAGAGGGTGAGATCCCTCCTAGAGGTTAATAAAGGTTTATTGAAGTGTTATCGAAGTTTTGGGGAAGTTTGAGACTGATCGGATTGATGGAAATATATTTCGAAAAAGATCGACAAAATTTCAACTGTACAGGACATTCTGCGGATCGCAGAATTGATCTGCAAACTGCACTATTAGTTGCACAATGGGATCATGGAAGCCAGATATTCTGGCAATTCTATGATGCCTTTTGCGAACCGCAGTAGGGTTCTGCTATCCGCATAACATGCCATAGAGCTGAGATGGTGGCCGACCTTTTTGAATTTTTAAGTGGTGGTTCACCTTTATTTTTTATTTTCTCGACCAAAATAGACTCTAAGAACCTCAAGGAACTCTCTAAACATTTCTCTATGGTTCCCAAGTAAATCCAAGGTTAAACCACCCAAGTTCTTCACTAAAAGTGTTGTAGATGGTGAGAAGACCATTTCTATGGTGTTTTTGGTTTGTGGGTCCTTTCAAGGTTGAGAATAATTGCTACAGAGCTTCCTCTTGCTATTGAAGGTATGTTTTACCTCTCCTCCATATATTTGAGTGTAACTATTGTGGGTCCTTTCAAGGTTGAGTTGTGTAGTTTGTTGGGATGTTAGGTGGTGTTCTTGTCATGAATATGAGGTTGAGAATTGATGTATATGTAGTTGTCTGTATGCTAGATATGTTAATATCGATGTGTGGATTTAAGAAAAGTGAAAGAAGTAGGGGAGACGCTGTTGAAATTGCAATAGGCGAACTAGTCACTCTTTTGTATCGAATTCTATATTCTATGACTTATCTATGGTATAATTGACGTTGTGTAGAGTGAGACGATATACAGATGTATCCTTCGACTTGTAAAGGAGAACGTTAAAGGTATGTAAGGCTTACCATTTCTTTCATTTTGGCATGATCATAAGAATAATGACATGTATCGAGACACCCATAAAAGAGGACTCTATTTTTGCCCGTTGACAACATGGTTGCTTCCTATTCTTGATAATTATTTCATGATTTTGGTTGTCCTTTGTAGGGAGAATTTTCCGTACCTTATGATACTCTTGTTAATTGATTGATTTTTAGTCCCTGGTTGGATTATAACGATCATTGTACACGACTTCATAACTATAAGTGGGGGTTAACGACATTAGGTCACCCCGTCATGTTCATGTTGGGTTTTCTGAGGTCATTCATACATTATATATATATATATGTGTGTGTGTGTGTGTGTGTGTATTTTCTATTGAGTCGCGCTATAGTTGGTCAGGTATGACACATATTAGTGCACACCACTGCAGTTAGGTACAATATTATCGAGTCCTATTATGGCCGGTTATGATATGATTATGACATTGCCCCATAGTGTTGTTTATATACATATATGTATGATTATGTTTTCCTAAAGGAAAGCATGAATTTCACCAGCCCATAGTGGCATTCTGCGTTACAGGTTGTCTCTACTTTATCCTTATTTACATTACAGTATTTATTTATATTTTCATGCCTTATATATTCAGTACATTATCTGTATTGCCGTCCCTTATTGGTGCGCTGGGTTTCATGCCCACAAGTACAAATAGGTGGGCTGATATTCATTTCCAGTAGGACCTCAGCTCAATGGTAATGTCAGAGCCCTCCACTTATTTTGGAGGTGCTAGTCGGAGTTGGTATGATCTTATATTTATAGTTATGGATATGGCGAGGCCCTGTCCAGACCTAATAATGTTCATGTACTCCTTAGACATTTGTAGATAGTGGTCCGGTGTATAGTAGTCGTATATGGCCTTGCCGGCCTTCCTCTTAGTTAGTTGATGCGTGTTGTGGTCTAGTCTGTTTTCCTTATGTATTGTGTCTGGGGTTCTTTTGCTTTTACATGTTATGATGTCTTGATTTTCTTATGAGAGTTATTTTGAGGTACGCTCGGGCCATAAGGCGCTGGGTGCCAGCCACACCTCCTAAGGTTGGGGTGTGAGAAACTTGATATCAGAGCAGGTCAGTCCTAGGAATGTCTACAAGTATTGTCTAGTAGAGTCTCATTTATAGGTGTGTAGCGCGCCACATTTATAAACAAGAGGCTACGGGACCTTTAGGAGGGTTACCTTTATTTCATGTACTAGATCGTGCGATAGAGCTGAGTTGTAGTGGATCGAGTATAACGTATGCATTAAGGTAGTTGTATAGAGATGCTTTCTTCCAGAAGAGCTACAACTAGTCGGGATGTTAAGGAAGGGTTGGGAGAGGGTATGAGGTGTATTCCCTCTATTGAATAGATTCATCGGAGGTACGAATTGAGGAAATTATAAGATGTATGCCTTTTATTAAGACTAATCCACCTGAGGCCCAGATGGAGTCACTTCCTCATATAGCCCTGGTTCCACCAGCACTGGAGAGGCTGAGGGAAGGCTTAGAATTATTAGCCCTATTCAGTAGCACCACCAGCTCTGTCTAACCAAGATATAAATAAAGCGGTACATGTATTGACATAGTTGGTCTCTTCATCGGCTTGGGATCACCTGAGGGCTCTAGACGGTGATAGAGCCCACAAAGGGTTAAGAAGTTCACAGCCTAAGAAATCTAGGGAGCGAGAGTCATGTATATTCTCAGGAGATAATTTTTATGGAGTTATGAGACGAACAAAGTGGGCTAGGACAGTTGATAATTTTAGAGGATTTTCGGGTGGTGATAGGTTACGGCGGACGGGGTATTTTTTATCTGGCACCAATGGCCACAAGATGCTAGTGTGTCTGATACTTACACATAACGACCAAGATTGGGACAAGGATGAAGCATCGAGCCCCGATATAGTGTGAGCTTTCCTCCCGAGTACAAATATTTTGATTATAGAATTTGAATATTTCATGTTAATGGAAACTTAAGGCATTTCAATAGAAATACGATACAACTATAGAGTAAGGATTAATTTGAAGCTCTTATATTCGAACGATAGCTAAAACCATACTTATGCTTTACTGAGTCGATGATATATAGATCTTTATCTATGTTGCAATGGATGTACGACCTACTTCCTCCATTATGATTCTTATGTTAGTAAATAAATTATTGGCTGAAGGCGCGGGACAGTTTAAGCGGACAATTCTCTATCCTTATGGATAGGCTATAACATATGTTAATATATAGAAGGCAAGTAGTAAGATCAGGATGTGAAAGATATCATTAAGGAAGATTTACAACTACGGGATTAGTAATTATGTAATGCAATCTGAAGCAGGTGATGACTAAGGTCAACTAAAGTAAAGAAAGCTAGAAGCTAGTAAGAGCTTTGCCGAGACACTCCGAATAAGATGAGAAGCAAAGGATCGTGAAAGGTTCATATTAAATCCAGTAAGGCAATAAGTGTAAGATGAGAAGATTATTAAGAAATGTAAGATGACGCACGAGAGTATGAGAAGATTCGTAGTCAAGAAAGGATAAAAAAAGAGCAGGCCTTGAAAATTATAAAGCAACACAGGTCACAGACCCGTCAAATGTGAGTCTAGCAGCTCTAAATATGGATTATCAGAAGATTAAATTACCCATATAATTGGGAGACGTTGACATTGGAAAGTTATTTAGGATGAACCTGAATCAAAGCATTAATTATGAGACTGGAGGATTTCCACACTAGTAGCACTACAACGATTGGATAAGTGAACGAATAGGAGGAAAAAAGGACAACTTTAACTAGAAAATATAAAACAAGAAAGAACCCTCGGGAATAATCCTAATCTCTCTTCACCATTCAATTTTCTCATTCAAGCTCTCCTCATAAAGTTTCAACAAGAATTCTTCAAGCGGAACTTAAGGCCCTTAAAACTGAACTTTAGCGTTGCGTTGAAATTCTTTGAACCAAATCTATTTTGTTCCCATCTCAACAAAAAGAATTTGTGACTTTCTTGCTCACTTGATCACTTGAATCGATGCCAACACAAGGATGGGAGGGCAAACGGAATATAATAGAGAACAAAATCTACTCGATAGAAGCCAACTGCACCTTCGACATCTACTGGATCTCAAAGAGAAAGAGAAATCTATTTTATATGTAACTACAATATAGGAATTTATATCCGCCTATGATAGTGAGCCTCGAACATTACTTTATTATATTCAAATTTTATTCGACTAATTCATATACAAATTTGCTAAAACCTTTCTCTGATATTGAGTCTTCAAGAGCCAGACTGGAAATGATAATCCCTATGGAAAGATAGTTGGATGCCATCCTAGACACCGTCTTATTGGACCATGGAAATTATCTAAATCGAGCAGATCAAACCTTTCTTCTTCTTGCTCAAGCAGATGTCGAACCTCATTATTTAGCGGCTCTCCGAAGTTAGACAGATGGGTTGGGCCTTTGTGATAGGCGAGACAAAGAACTTTCAATGGTGATGAAAGAACGGGAAATGCTTGTACGGTCAATATATTCTTCTTGCTTACCCGCTCATCTTTATATACAAACCAAATAAGAAATAACACGTAGATGGACCTGAGCATTCTCCTACTCTACGGAGCCCTCTGGAGCTAGAGTTGGAGCTGCTTGACACTCTTCTCCTTTTGAGTGAATTTAATTACTTCGGCTCGGATGCCTTGATCCGATCGAGGTGGTTTTGGTTTACCAGCACGTAGGTGTTCTAAATTTGTATGACCGAGTCTTTCTGGCCCCTATAAATTTTGTCAAAGATTTGAACAATGAAAATAGATGACGAGTGCCTGATCGAATTGATCAGGACATGTAGGAACAAGGTTCAAGTCTACCAGTTTGTTAGGATGCCTCAGCTGCATACATCACTGCACTTTCACTTGACACCTATCATAATGATAAATGGCTCATCTCGCCGTAACCTTCTATTGAATTCTAAAAAAAACTTATGTTGCTCCATATCTGCAGGGGCAGAGAACCCGTCATTGTATTGACTGTGCTACACGAGGATTTGGGGAAGTCAAAATAGGAGAGCACTCATCTTGGGGTGGGCTTACTACTTAGATAATTTCAGCAGTTATCCTCTTCGCACTTGGCTACAAAACGTTTACCGTGGGCATGATAACTGGTAAATTAGAGGTGTATCTTTCCCGGTCCTCTCATACTAGGGAAAGGTCCTCTTAATGCTCTAACGCCAACACCGAATATGGACTGAACTATCTCACGACATTCTAAACCTATCTCATGTACCACTTTAATTGGCGAACTACCCAACCCTTGGAACATACTACAGCCTCAAGTGGTCATTAAAAGTATCCCCCCCTCTTATTGACCAGGTAAACTTCATACGAAAAGCTTTTGAAAGCTCTTGAAAATGTCTTTTAGTAAGAGGACCCAAAGCTCCTTCCTAAATAGGTAGGCACATAGTATCATAAAATATCCAATGAAGCTTTCTTTTGTCTTCATCGCCGCCTCACCAAAAGTTAGCTAACATTCTTTTCCAACAGGTCAAGAACTCCCTTTGAAACTGGAATCCCTACAAGAAGGTCTATAGGCATTGAGAAAAGAACATGTTTGTAGAATAATCCACCCTTCACTGGATAACAATGTTTTCATCTCCTACCACTTTATTTTTTCCCCTATCCAGAAGATGAGCCATTTTTTCGATTTAAATAGAGGTAGTGCTAGATCAAAATATTAGGAAACAAAGTAAGGAAAGTAGCATTGATGGAAAGGGGGATCACACCTTCAACGAAGAAATAAGGTGACAGGCTGGAAGTTTTTGAAATCCCAACAATATTTTCTATATAAAAAGAATCTGGAAAGTCATCAGGCTTTAAAGGATAGGGGAGACCTTTTTTGGGTTAGTGTGCACCAACATGCTCAAAAAAGAATTCATTACAAAATCTTGTGCACACTTATCCCAAGTATAGGATGTTTTCCCTGAGTCTGTCTGTGTTAAATACGCTTTTTCCATGTAGAGACAAAAAAATGAGAGAATATTGGATTCTATAGAGCCAGATCAAATACATTCGCATAAGTAGAGGATCAAACCCTTGCTTACACGTATTCCTAATTCTAAATGGAATGTAACAATGTAGGGATCCATATGTAAATATAGTATCTATTTAGATAGGCCCGAATGACCCCTTCTAATAATGAGAATGTATATAACCCTATTTTGGCCTGGTTCGGTAACGGACAAGGACTTATAAGACTATTCTTAGTCTATTAGTCAAGAATTTTTCATCAAAATGGATGATGAATAGAAAAGAGATTGGATTGACGTATAGAAACTACAACTACAGATTTGATCCACTTCTCTTATAGAATCTAGACTAGCCAACTCAAGCGAGTGAGTGAAAGGTGTGGAAAGAGAGCAAGTTCGACTCGCAAACGATCAGGAAGTGAAGGACCGATCCTTTTGCACCAATACTATTGTGAGACTAGTACTTGGCGGCTTACGAGCAACATATAGACTTCTAGAGATCACCAATGACCAATCCTCGCATGAATTGCTAAGGATCCAATAAGTCCAACATTGATTCCTTCAGATGTATCAATTGGGCAAATATGTCCATAATGACTAGATGGATATCTCGTATTTGAAAACTAGCAGTGCGCCCTGTCAGTCCTCCCGGGCAAATAACTTAATTTTCTCCCGTGAACTAATTGTGTTAATGGATTAGTTCGATCCAAAACTTGAGATAATAGGTGTAAACTGAAAAAGGATTCATAAGTAGTTGTTAATGGAGTTGAGGTTACCAAATTCTAAGGTGTCGGTATCAATTTATACTGAATTTCTCCACATATACTCCCTGAACCAGAGCCAATCTGAATTGATCTTGTAAAATATCTACTACAGAACGAATACGTTTATTTTTCAAATGATTCATATCGTAAAGTGCACCCATTCTATATTTCATCCCAATTAAATACGGAGAACGATAGAAAGTCTATTCTTTAGGAGCTAAATGGTCATCGAATTGATTGATAGGGTTGTTCTATTCTACACCAAAGAGATAGCATGAAAGAAGCCACTACGTCATGTAAACTCACTCTCCGAAGCCTTATTTATTTGACTTCGAATAAGGATTGCCAAAGTTAGCTTTGATAGTCTAGATCAAAAGTGAATTTAGATAGCCTATTTAGATTTTCCCTTGAAGTCCAAGTGGGGAATACCCAACCCTAGAAGGCTCTCCGGCACGCATCCCTCCGCCACATCAATAACTCGGTCAAGTTCCCATATCAAAGCACGATGATTCCCTCATACTCATTGGGACCAGAACCCAACCCATAGTTGTACTTCGAAGGAGGTGGCTACGGCTAAACCTGCATTTATATAGAAAGGTTTGTCAATCTCTTACTCGCGAGAGTCAAGATTCTAAAAAGCTTTGATTCAAAAGTAAAACAAAAATATCACCCCAAATTGAAAGAATATCATTTTCATAGTTGTGCAAAGGATTGGACATAGAATTACAAATATGCTAATCTTCTGGTTAACATCCAAGGGGATATGAGACTCAAAGAGAGAGGAACCCTTAGCCAGTCGTTTAACAGGTAAAACTAGTGGAAAGAGTGAAAAACCCAATCCCGACCTATCTCGAATCGATGAATCGACTTCTGCCCAATGCTTGGACACAGGGGAAGGGGACCCCATATGACATCTGAAAGGACTTCCGCATGGTTACACTAGATAAGATCCCCAATTAAGCACCAAGAAAATTGGAGAACAGTGCTGGGGTAATAATGAATTGTTGCCAAAATGTCCTAACGTGGGGAGCAAGTTTTGACGTGGCACCGCCCGAGGCGCGGGAACAAGAAACTCCATTAAATAAAACAAAGAGAATAGAAGTCCTCTCAATAGCTAAGGGCCAACTTCCCTATATGTGCTAAGGGAAGGGAAAATCTTGATTATCATAGATTAGACAATACACATGTGCAAACAAGAAAATCAAATTATCTTCTTATTGATACTATATATTTCTCCTTTCCCCTATAGATCCACCTTTCTTAAAAATAAAGATGTAGCAACTAAAAGAAATCTAAATCGAATTGGAATAGGATAAAGAACACACAAAGGATCAGAGAAAAATAGGATTCTAAAAGATAAAAGACTAGAAGACTAGATTGTCAGACTCGGAGGTAGCAGTAAGATCTCTATCTCCAGAGAAGGCATGAGGGTTTTTCAAATGTCTCCTCTCATTACTTATGGATAAATCTCTTAAGATTTTATGAACTGAAAGATCTTCCCATTCTAAATAAGTATGAGAGTCTTTCAACTAGATGTGCTCCTTTGCCTGGATTTGAGAGAGAGAGAGCGTAAGATAGTTGGTCTAATAACTAGTCCAACTTCTTTGTATCTGATAGTAATGATAGGATGATAAGTCTAGTAAATAAAATACAGATGCTACCAATTCCTTATTTGTTATATTGATGTCATGTATGAAGGATTATTCGGAAATCCCTTTGCAACTTCCTATATGTTCATACATTGTTCTGTAGTCTTTGTCTAACTCACTTCTTTTTTTCAGTGTGAGTTTCGGAAATATCCCCATTCATAGGTCTGAGATCTACATCTATGAATTGAAAGGTCAACAGAAAATGCTGAGCAAAGCTGCTGGCCTGAAGAGTGAGGCTAATCCGTAACATCAACTACAAAAGAATGAGGTTCGAGTTGATGAATATGAGAAGGCCGCAATACATAATTAATTAGGTTAAGGAAAATGTGAGGTGGCCCTATTAAAGAGAGCATTAAGGATACATCGACTCTTTTGGATTCACATCATAGCATATATATACCCAGACTGAGCATATCCAAGAAAAACACAAGTGGTTGCCTTGGGGACAATTTGTTCTCTTAACTACGTAGGAATATGAACAACACACGTGCACGAAACTATTTTTGACTTGGAAGAAAAAGAAGTGTGATAAAGATGAGATCGTATAAAATTAATATTCATCAAATTTACTATTTTTCGATTTGTTCTTTTGTCGATGGGGCCTTAAAACAAAATGAAAAATTGGAAAAATGATGTTCTGTTTAGTTTTTCACTAAACCTTATCTAAGTGCTATATACATAGCTCCTTTATTACAACTCAAATAAAATGAACATTATTTAAGAACTTTTTCTCCCAATTTTATTAGCTTAGTAGCATGGAAGTCACAATAGTTGTAGCAGAGTAAGCTAGAAGCTTCTTTGGTATAATTCTAAATATCACTTCCTATCAAAATGAGATGAGGAGGGCGCCCTTTTTAAAGAGCCGGCCAATCTTTCAATTGAAATTATTGGCAATTACCTTAGTCATTCTTTTATATAATATAGTCCCCATAGCAATGGGCCTCGGTCTAGGGTGGATTTTCCCCTGAGATATTTCTACAGATAGTAGGGGCTATCCACCCCTATCACCATGTTCTATTCGGAGGAATAAAATAAATTATGTCTTTCGGAGAGATGGTTGAGTGGTTGATGGCCCGGTCTTGAAAATTGATATAGTTTTGAACAAAGAACTATTGAGGGTTCGAATCCCTCTCTCTCCTTTTTTTCTAACTGAATAGATTTTTTTCTTTAATGGTTGTTCCCGAAAGAGAATTGCAATCCTCTTTGGGGATTTAGGTCTATTTCTTATATCTGATTTGCTGAGGCTAGCTTGACTTCACTCACTTTAGAGAGATAAAAAAAAGAATAAGAAAAGAGCGTAGCAGGCAGAAAGAGAAAGAAATCCCCTCTTCCACTTAAGGCACTGAAGTCCCTAAGCTAATATTAATAGCAGTTGATTCAAGAGAAGTTCTTTCTAGAGCAGTACGACACTATTTTGTCTTGATTTCTTATTCAATTCCGCTGCTAGGGTAAGCTAACCTCAAGAAACACATCCACAGTTTGGATTTCAGGCTGCAACTCGCCTACATGAAGCCTGAATCACTAGTAATCACCGGTCAGTCATAGGGCGAGGCTTGGCATCAGTAAAGACAAAACAAGATATGAGGGTTTCTTTGATTAATTTAGAACATATGAATCTCAAAAACTAAACTGGTCAATGCACGCTTGATACGCGAGCACTAAAGAGAGAACTGGGGATAATTTGCTTCGGTTAGGATTCGCCTTTGGGAATAGAATGAATCCAACTAGCTAAAGTCGTTAACATATGCTTTCGGGAATTTTGACCATGCAATATCTCAGTGAATGTATTAGAACCAGGTCGGAGAGACAGACATATTTCATTTCTAAGAGGAATGTATTAGAACCAGGTCGGAGAGACAGACATATTTCATTTCTAAGAGGTGACCCAAAAAAATAGGCTCAACAGCAATCATTGACTCGTTAAGTGAAGTTAAAAAGAAGCTGAACCAAGACTTAATGGTTCGCCTATCAGCTAAGAAATTGGAAATGATGAAAGATTTCCACTGGATGGGACTCAACACTCCCCTTCTATAATATTTCACATCTTACCCCAGCGCTAATAGAAGCTTTAAGCCCGGGTTATAGGAGTAACTATCAGAAAAAGGAAAAGTCAAGCCAAACAGGAAGCGAAATCAAAGTGG
Source organism: Anisodus acutangulus (assembly GCA_029783415.1). Lineage (NCBI taxonomy): Eukaryota > Viridiplantae > Streptophyta > Magnoliopsida > Solanales > Solanaceae > Anisodus > Anisodus acutangulus. The sequence continues at coordinate 27,605,109 of CM056507.1, read as the reverse complement.
GTCCATCTGTCATGACTTACAAAAAGAATAAAGGCTATATTCAAGGGAACAATATCCATCTATTGCAAGAGAGATCCCAATTCCGGATATGTTGTGTCCAATAAACTTCAAAACAAAAGGAGATTTGGGTAACAGAGTTGAGCGGACAAGTGATAGGAGGATGGGGGAAGAGTAAAGACAAGAAGAAAGGAAGAGTTCTGGCATCTAACTTTACTCATTTCATTTTCATATGATAGTCACACTTTTCTCATCTCAGGGTTTGCAGTGATAACTCGGTATATCTACTATACGACCATTAACAAAAATATATTGATGATTAACCGTCCATCCTTTCCAAATGTGATTTCTATGTTATGTATGGTCGTGCCTAAGGGTATACCGGTTGAATTAGATTCTTCTTTTGATTAATAAAAACCCCTTCCCAAACTGTACAAGCTTCTTCCAAAGCATAGGGCTTTCTGGATGTAGATGATGATATTTATACAGAAAGATCTTATATATATCATAGAATGAAGTACCACATGGGTGGATATATATATATATATATATATGAATCCAAATCTGCCGAATCACTCATGTTATGATCTTCTACATCCTGGGTCTTCCCGTTCTGTCATCTGGCTTATGTTCTTCATATAGCATCAGACTGAATGACTCTATGAAATTATGTTGATACTTCCACATGCTTCTACTTATGTTGTGTTGCAAATTCCTGATCAGGAATAATCCTTTCTTCTTATAAGATGACAATCTAAAAATATGTACTTGTTGACTAAAAGGCTTTTGGCTTTCTAGCTTGAAGCTTAAGGGATAAGGGAAATTCATCCTTGGATTAATGAAATGGTTGATTAGTGTTGATGCAAGAAGCAATTTCTTATTGAAATGACTTCAGGGGGCGGCAGGAGCAGCGGGCAAGTGCTTGGTAAGACAACAGCCCAACGAATCGGACGGGGCACTCAAAGAAGGGGGCACACTAAGAAAGTACGGGGTGATTTCCTTTGCTAGTGAATTAGATCTTTGGCTTTACCATGTTACTATTCGGATAATGGACTCTGTTAGGGGTGATCTCTTTCTATCTTTATTTAGTTATTTCTACCGACCATAATAAGAGTAGGTATTTTTAAACAATCCATAGATAGAAAAGAAATAGAAAGAGATAGACTAGAAATGACATATGTTATGTAAATGACACCAAAGGATACTTGTGGAAATTATTGAGTAATGAGAGATGATAAAAAAGACTCAAAATTTTGTGAACAATGCAGAGTCGAATTTGTTGATTCTCAGATATGAAGGTATCAAATGGGCTATATCAAACTCGCATGCCCAGTAACCCATGTATGGTATTTAAAATGTCATCCCCCCAGGAAAGAGGGAAGCTTCAGTCAGCCTTAAGGCATGAAATTATTATTATTCTTAGCTTTTTTCATTGAGGTAAGGTAAGGCCTGCAAGTTTGTTCCTTGAAATATTTTTCTCTTAGTTTATGCTTTTGGAAGATATATTCCATCTAATCAAATGGATGGAAGGATAGACTGTCCAACAGGTGTATAAGGGTGAAGTGAAGATGAAGTAAGGATGGCTTGGGCGCCTGCTAGAGGAGTGTAGAATAGACCAACTGAAGATGGTGTACTCACGCCCTGTACACACCGCTCGTCACACGCTGGGAATTGATTTGGCCTAAAACATTGGACCACTGATCACCTATGACTTCTGTGGCAAACTATTGCCACAAAGTCCTTTGGTGGTCTTATTGGTGCATACCATGGTGAGGAGTTCAAATCCACTTCCCGAGTACACGATAGTTATATCCGAAAAGTGCGGGGACTATCTATATAGAACAAATTTGTATAAGACAGCTATGCGAATTATAATATGACATGTGGAGCACGATGCTGAATCAGGACCACGTCAGCCTAAAGGACTACCGACTAGGTATGCGTGGTACTGGGAGCGACACAATCATGATTGGTATCGATAATACAGAAAGCTGAGAGCCATTTGAATTGTAAGGGACAGCCGTTACCAAACCAGCCATAAGTCTTTCAATGAATCTTTAATGGAATTTATTGAGATATTGATTATCCAATTATTACAACATTCATTATCATGTATTAATAAGGATATATTATGTGGGTTGTGTACTCGTGTAGCTTATGTATAAATAGGACATATTGTTCCATTGTAAATTATAACATTCTAGTTATTACAAGATATTTTCTCATATTCTCTCGATTTCTGTGCTTTCATACAAGTTATCGTAGCTTTCCCTGGAAGATGTGACAAGGCTCAGGCTAATCATTACTTCACTTTGTCTTATTATTACTTATTATTACTTATTTTTAGTATAATTAATTTAGAATTCCTATTTAACGTGTCACTGGAGATTTACGTATTCTTGACCACGTATACAAACTTAATTGTACCATTTTACGGGTAAACGTGAATATACAGTCATTGTGATGATTGAGTCGACCTTTGCCTCCTGGATATGTCTTGGGGTCAATTGAATGTGTATTTGTCCTTTACTACAACACGGAAGCCTTTAGGATTAAGGAGCGTGATGTCACTATATGATGCTCAAATTGGATAGTGGAAAGCAGCCTATACTTTGTATTTTTCCTCCCCCATAATAAGGAAGCCTCATGAATGCGAAAGTGCTTTGCCTAACTATTTTTTGAAATTAAGCACCTAAACACATATTTTTTACATGAGAACATGAACTGCTATGTTGACTGTTAAGCTCAAGACAAGATGAAAGGATTTCTGGCAAGGAACATAGACTACTTTATTACCTAATAGTTAGATGGCGTTTGCTTCAATTTTTTTGCGGAGAAGTTTCAACCAATAATATATTGTTTTTTCTTAATCAATCAGAAATAAATACTATAATGTTTTTGAGAAAAAAAAATGACTTTTGAGATCAGTCGATGTTGCCTAAGCCTCTAAGCAATTCAGATAGTTGAAAGTATCGGAAAATAAATACTAGTACCATAAAAAGCTGAAAATATGGTAATTCTTGAAAGTATATTTGTATCCTAGAGACAATCTGTATTAGGACAAATATACTTTATACATATTCATATTATTATTAATGGAGATTAATATTTTGGCATTTGCAATTATTGAATTATTATTTGATTGTTTGTAATTATTCATTAATGTGCATCAACTTGAGTTTACGTTGTCATTAATAGAGTGAGATATTTTATGATAGAGTGTAACTCTTAAAATAGCCTCGACTAATGATCATCGAAAATGGGATATCGATGATGTGTGATAAGTCGACATGTGGTCTGCATCACATCCTTAGAGGATGTAGTATGTTTCACCTGCTACGAGTAATGATTACTCGTGATGGACACATGGATACTTTGGAAGTATTGCTATACCCTGCTGATATACTGTTTGTTATATTTGACTAACGTATGATCAGCATGTGGGAGATAGAAGTCCTTAGACTTGAAGTCAATACGCGCCTTATCTACAAAGTAATGTACTTTAATCCCGTCCTAAGCTCAAATGCCTTGTAGGTTGAGATACGACTTGTATTGGGTACATTACGATGTGGATTGAAGGTGGTAGTTGAGCCAAGATTAGGATTCATTCCTCGAATGTATGTTCGAGAGAACACTCGGATTCGCAGTGATATTAGGTTGACTAAGTCATTGGCCAACGCAATAGACATATTTAGAATATGGTCTAGTCATCGACTAAAATAGATGAGATACAATGATTAAGCCATTTGGATAGACACTTGACAAATCCTAAGCTTGATCGGGTGTGTCGTGAATGATAGGATTTTATCTTACCACATAAAGGTTAAGTTTACTAGATTCGCGTAAACGTACTTCACATATTGAGTTCGTCTTCCGGTGCCGTCTAGGTGTTCCGCGTAGACCTTAATTTGATTAATGTCAATATGAGAAGGCCTGTAGGGTCACACTATGTCGATTATCCATTTCGATCTAAGGATGTATTGAGAGAGTAACTAAAATGTTCGATTTGGAATCGAGACATTTAAATGAATAATTATTACATTAATTAAGTCAAAATTGGATTTTGGATTTAATTAAGAATGCACAGAAATTAAATCGAGACAGTGCAAATGCACGTCGAGCGCCGCGACGCCTCTGCATCGATTTTGGGCCAGGCCGAAGGTCATTCCTTAATCCTATTTTTTGACCTAATTTTCAACTATAAATAGAGGAATTCACTTTCATTATTCTACACCAATTTTCAGAATAACATTCTAAGTTATAGAGACTTTGAATAAAATACTCTCTCGAACCTCTGTCGAATTTCCTAGCTTTCCGAAGGAGGAGTACATTGAAGCTTGGAGCTTCCGATTGGAAGGGCAATCGCGTGTGCACCTAACAGTAGAAAAAGACTCCAGATTTTCCAACTTGTAAGTATATGTTTTATATTACAAGTTTCATTGTTGTATAACCATACCAGAATTATTATTGGATAAGTAAGAAACAAAATTTTAAACTTCCGTTGTGCCTTACTTATGTGCTTTGTACCCAACAAAATCCTACAGTGGTATCAGAGCTCAGGCTGGTTTAATGCTTATATAACAATTGAATAAAATAATAATATGGGTTGAACGTAAAATTAGATTAAAATGAGGTTTCTTGAAATCCTACGTATCTTGAACAAATGTTGACCTTTTGATATTACCCTAAGTTATCTCCTACGCTAACTCGAGGAAGTCATTCCAATCTAACTCAAACTAAGCCAAAGTGCGTTGTCCGGCTCATTGTACGGTGCACGGCTAAGAATGAGTAAGAACAGATGATGGTCGAATGGGCGTTATTGATAATGGTGGGTGATGATTAAGGACCTGTGAATTGATCCCTAAATTGGATTTAGGGGTTGAATGGTTTTTTGAAAATCAACACAGTAATGTTTACTAGGACGTCGGCGTCGCGGTTCCATGATGGAGAGCCACGGCGCTGATACATCGTTTTGAAATTATGAACTCACTGGACAACAGGCATCGCTGCTCCATGGTGGAGCATCGCGGCGCTAATGCAAATTTCCAGAAGTCGAAAGGCTACTGCCTCAGTGGCGCCGCGGCGCTGATCAATAGCGTAGCGGCCCCACCTGTCCAGAAACAAAAAAAATATTCAGAGTTCAGAATATTTTACCCAAGATTATTATTATATAGTATATTATTTGATAAGTATATTATTTATGTGCTAAATGTCAAAATGTTGTCATTTACATTTCTAGAATAGTGTCCGCTATAACTGTATGGGCAGGCGCCGCCTAGTGTTTGATTAAACCCTTCTTCTATCAAGCATATATGGTTGACGGTTCCCAAACAACATGTGTTATTAGTTTTGCATGAAGTTAAGATGTCATAATGGATGTGGCATTTAAGTATTGATCTTGGTTAGAACCCTGAATTAAAATGTTCCCCAAAACTTTAAATACAAGTCTAAATTAAACGCGTCGTCCATTATAATTATTAGAGTGCAAAATCCTCTTCGGCGATACAAGTATTTATGCCAAAGCATTTGCTCTAAGTCTACGAGGACCCAGACTCTTTATAGATGTGTTTTAACGTAACAGCAAATGATAAACTTTTGTGGGTATTTACACCAAAGTGTTTGCTCACAATGGCCAAGTTTGGTTAGATACATAAACACATTCGTGTAATGGGGTTGACAAGCTTAGAAAAATATTGGCGCCAAAGTGTCGGGCTAATCTAAGGATGCAAGATTAAATGTAATAATTTGATCAACCAAGAGTTGCAAATAAAGTTTTTCAATTGGTTTAGAACCTACCAAGATATATTATTGAAGTTATCAGCCAAAGCAAACGCGAAGATAGCATAGGCTTGGATATTGGCCCATGGGGTTGTAGAAGTATGTTAAAATAGTGGGAGCTAATTAAACAAAAGGCCATGTTGATTAGCCTAAATGAATGTGTATAATAGGAAATAGATTTTGAATTTGATTTCCGATCTATCTAATTCTTCAGATTATAAAAGATGTCGAGCTTGTCGTTGAAAATGTTGATTGAGATGAATAAACTTACTGGACTGAACTACCTTGACTGGTTAAGGAATTTGCGAATAGTATTGAGATAGGAGAAAATTGAATACGTGTTGGACACAGTGTTCCCAACAGTCTCTGCGACAGATTCTGAAGAATATGCCTCATTTAACAAAGATGCTTACCAGAAACATCTAGATGATGCCACTTCGACATAATGTGTAATGTGGTCTTCCATGTCTATGGAACTTCAGACACAGCATGAGAACATGGGGCCCAATGATAGGGCTGATAGAGAGGCTTGCTTCAATTGGAACGAAGCTTGAAAAGAATGTCGCTACCACTCTCATCCTAAATTCTCTCCCTCATTCCTTTGAGAACTTCATAGTGAACTTCAACATGAATAGAACGAAGGAAACTTTGTCGGAGCTGCACAACATGCTCAAGACCTTTGAGTCCTCCACTTCCAAAGGCAAAGTTGTGCTCATGGTAAGCTCTTCTAGCCGACCCAAGCTGAAAGGCAAGGATTGGCAGAAGAATAAGGGAAAGGCAATCACTGCGCCCACAGCTATGAAGACTAGTGGAGGTGTGAAGAAGAAGGTGAACGCGACTAAGGATGAATGCCTCAACTGCCATAGGAAGGGGCATTGGAAAAAGGACTACACGGCACCAGAAAGAGGAAAAGCACCAGGTGCTCCTGCCTTTGTGGACAAGGTATGTACGTCATTAAAATAAATATGTCTATAAACAACTCTCATTCCTGGATATTGGATGCCGCTTGTGGCTCACACATTTGTACAAATGTGCAGGGGCTAACTGATAGCAAAAAGGTTGGACCGAGAGAGGTAGACCTATGCACTGGAAATGGAACACGAGTGGATGCTGAGCGCGTAGGGACTTATAGATTAAATTTACCTTTCGGCTATTGTTTAGTGTTGAATGATTGTTTTTATGTTCCCTCGTTAATGAGGAATATTATTTCTATCCCAGTGTTGGACATGGAGGGCTTTTCCTCGTATATTTTTAATGGCAGTCACGTACTGTCTTTTAATAATGTTATATATGGAACTGATCCTCTTGTGGATGGATTATATACACTGAACTGTAGTCGAGAGATATTCAATGTATAAAATAAATGAGCCAAGACAGGTAATAGAAACTCCACCTACGTATGGCACTGCAGACTTAGTCATATGAACGAATCAAGGATAGCAAGATTGAGGAAGTTAGACTACCTTAAACCATTTAACTTGGAGTCTTATGCTAACTGCGAATCTTTCTTGAGAGGAAAGATAATCAATAAACCACTTTCTGGGAAATGTGTGCGAGCCAAGGAGGTGCTTGAGTTGGTCCATACTGATGTATGTGGGCCACTCTCGACTCTAGCTAAAGGAGGCTTCCTATACTTCATCACTTTTACTGATGACTTCACAAGGTATGGATATGTGTATCTTATAAGACACAAATCCGAGGCTTTTAAGAAGTTCAAGGAGTACAAGTCGGAAGTAGAGAAGCAACTTGCAACAAGTATCAAGACCCTTCAGGAACGCCACGGACGAACGGTGTTGCCGAAAGGAGAAACCGAACCTTATTGGATATGGTTCGATCCATGATGAGTTCCTCAACTCTACCGACATACCTTTGGGGACATGCTATACAAACCTCTATATATATTCTGAACAAAGTTCCTTCCAAGTCAGTAGAAAAGACACCCAATCAGATATGGTGTGTTAAGAATCCAGCTCTTAAACATATGAGACCCTGGGGTGCCCTGCATATGTTAAGAAGATGCTCACTAACAAGTTGGAATCTAAAAGTGAGAAATGTTACTTCGTGGGTTATCCAAAGGAAACTTAGGGATACTACTTCTATCTTCCTGGAGAACATAAGGTCATTGTTTTCAGGAACGCAACTTTTCTTAAAAAAGAATATGTCTACAAGGAACATAGCTGCACAGAGACAGAACTTGAAGAAATTTAAGAACCACAAGATAACACAGAAAATGAACCCTTGTTGAATGACCTAAACAAGGATTCAGTGGGAGTATCTGGTGAAGATTGGGTACTTAGAGTACGCCTTTCAGCCAGTGGGAGTGCTGTGAGAGATAGTGCAGAAATGCAAGGCTCTCATACACAACCAATGAAAGATGATGCAATGGTTGTACATCATCCCATTCAGGAAATACATGAAAATGGCATTCCTAAAAACTCTCAAGGTGATAGATTGTCCAACACACAAATACCTTCTCACAATCAGAATGCAAAAAACACTGAAACGCAGAATACTCAACTCCGTAGGACCACTAGGACTCATCGTCCACCTAAAAGACTTAATCTCCTTGTTGAAACACACAATGAGATAGAAATTCCTGATGACGATGAACCTACAACCTACAGCGAAGCTATGTTAGACATTGATTCACAGAGATGGCAAGAAGTCATGAAATCTGAGATGGGCTCGATGTACATAAATCAAGTTTGGAACTTGGTTGATTTGCCAACAGGGGTTATACCCATAGGATGTAAATGGGTCTTCAAGAAGAAGATTGATGCATATGGAAAGGTAGAGACCTATAAAGCAAGACTGGTGGCTAAAGGTTATAATCAACGACATGGGGTCCATTATGATGAAACATTTTCACCCGTTACAAAGATTAAGTCCATTCGGATTTTTCTTACAATAGCTGCATATTATGACTATGACATTTGGAAGATGGACGTTAAGACTGCTTTCCTCAATGATAATCTAGTCGAGGAAGTGTATATGAAATAATCTGAAGGTTTTTCAATTGAGTCCAAACCAAATGTTGTATGCAATCTACAAAATTCCATTTATGGGCTTAAGCAAGCCTCAAGGAGTTAGAACATTTGTTTTGACAAGGCTATCAAGACATTTGATTTCGTCAGAAGCAAAGAGGATCCATGTTTTTATAGTAAATGTAAGGATGGGAGTATTGCCTTCATTATCATAAATGTAGATGATATATTAATAATTGGAGACAATAAGACTCTCTTGCAGTCGGTCATAGAGTGGTTGTCCAGTACCTTCATGATGAAGGATTTAGGTGAAGCCTGCTACATTCTGGGGATTAGGATCTATAGAGATAGACCTAACAGATTATTGGGGCTGTCACAGTCAGTCTACATATATAAAGTGCTTAGATGTTTTTCTATGGAAATTCCAGGAAAGGCGGTCTACCTATGGGACAAGGCATCAAGTTATCTAAGAAGGATAGTCCTTCTAATTCTATAGAACTTGAAAGCATGAAAAGGATCCCATATGCTTCGGCTATAGGATAGATCATGTATGACATGACCTGTACTAGGCCAGATGTGGCCTTTGCACTTAGTATGACATGCAAGTTCCAGCATAATCCTGGGAAGTACACTGGAAAGCAGTTAAGAGTATTTTTAAGTATCTTATATGAACTAAAGAATATTTCTTAGTCTATGGTAGATAAAAGAAGTTGGTATGTACTGGGTACACTGATGCTAGCTTCCAGACAAATGTTGATGACTACAAATCTCAATCAGGTTACACATACATTTTCAATGGTGGAGCAGTAAGCTGGAAAAGTTCCAAACAAGCTACAACCCACGACTCGACAAATGTGTCGAGTACATTCTTTGGATCGGAAGCTGGTAAAAACGTTGTCGTGATATCTGAGTTCCTGAGGGAACTAGGGGTTGTTCCAAGTACCACTTGTCCAATAACGGTTTATTGCGACAACACTTGTGCGATTGTGCAAGCTAAGGAACCAAGATCAACCAACAGAAACAAACATGTACCAAGGAAGTACCACATACTCAGGGAGATGGTGGAGACTGAAGAGATTAGATTAGACTATGTTTCCACAGATGATAATCGAGCTGACCCATTCACTAAACCATTAAGCTTAGTCAAGCATAATGATCATTTTGAGAATATGGGCATTAGATATGTTGGAGATTGGCTCTAGGCCAAGTGGGAGATTGAAAGTATATTTATGTCCTAGAGACAATCTGTATCAGGACAAATGTACTTTATACACATTTATATTATTATTAATGGAGATTAATATTTTGGCATTTGCAATTATTGAATTATTATTTGATTGTTTATAATTATTCATTAATGTGCATCCCTTGATCTTACGTTGTCATTAATAGTGTGAGATATTTTATGATAGAGTGTAACTCTTAAAATAGCCTCGACTAATGATCATCGAGAATGGGATATTAATGATGTATGATAAGTCGACATGTGGTCTGCATCACATCTTTAGAGGATGTAGTATGTCTCACCTGTTACGAGTAATGGTTACTCATGATTGACACATGGATACTTTGGAAGTATTGGTATAACCTGCTGATATACTATTTGTTATACTTGTCTAACGTATGATTAGCGTGTGGGAGATAGAAGTCCTTAGACTTGAGATCAATACGCGCCTTATCTACAAAGTAATGTACTTTGATCCCGTCCTAAGCTCAAATGCCTTGTAGGTTGAGATAAGGCTTGTATTGGGTACATTACGATGTGGATTGAAGGTGGTAGTTAAGCCAAGATTAGGATTCATTCCTCGAGTGTATGTTCGAGAGAACACTCGAATTCTCAGTGATATTAGGTTGACTAAGTCGTTAGCCAACGCAACACACATATTTAGAATATGGTCTAGTCATCGACTAATATAGATGAGATACAATGATTAAGCCATTTGGATAGACACTTGACAAATCCTAAGCTTGATCGGGTGTGTCGTGAATGAAAGGATTTTATATTACCAAATAAAGGTTAAGTACTGGATTCGCGTAAACGTACTTCACATATTGAGTTCGTCTTCTGGCGTCATCTAGGAGTTTCGCGTAGACCTTAATTTGATTAATGCCAATATGAGAAGGCATGTAGGGTCACACTATGTCGATTGTCCATTTTGATCTAAGGATGTATTGAGAGAGTAATTAAAATGTTCGAATTGGAATCTAGAAATTTAAATGAATAATGATTACATTAATTAAGTCAAAATTGGATTTTGGATTTAATTAAGAATGCACATAAATTAAATCGAGACAGTTCAAGTGCACGTCGAGTGCCACGGCGCAATGCAGAAATTCGTCAAGCGCCGCGGCGCCCATACCCTAGGGTCGCGGCGCATCTGCGTCAATTTTGTGTCAGGCCCAAGGTCAAACCCTAATTCAATTTTTTTGACCTAATTTTCAACTATAAATAGAGCCATTCACTTTCATTATTCTATACCAATTTTAAGAATAATATTCTAAGCCTTAGAGACTTAGAATAAAATACTCTCTCGAACCTCTGTCGGATTTCCTAGCTTTCCGAATGAGGTGTACATTGAAGCTTGGAGCTTGCAATTGAAAGAGCAATCGCGTGTGCACCTAACAGTAGAAAAAGACTCCAGATTTTCCAACTTGTAAGTACATGTTTTATATTACAAGTTCCATTCTTGTATAACCATACCAGAATTATTGTTGGGGTAAGTAAGAAACAAAACTTTTAAACTTCCGTTGTTCCTTACTTATGTTCTTTGTACCCAACAAAATCCTACAATTCTAAGTTCTGATAATAAAGGAGTAACATCTATGTGAACTTTTAACAAAGTGAGAAGGTTTCTTGGAATAAACTGGATGTGCTCAGAATAAGGTTCTACAGTACTATCACGCTGTGATCTATTTTCTATAGCCATTATTTGGGGTCTAAATTTTATCTCGATATGATTTTTTTATTTGTTCTTCCATTCTTGCTAAGTTGCTCCGGTTAGGGTCTATGTATGAATCGGTTCGATTTGGTATTTATTTTGGTCATCATCGGTTTGAAATTTTGATTTTGATTTTCTAAAATTCTCAACCAAACTCAATTATATTTTAGGTCCGATTTATTTATTTTTTATTATTTCAGTTCGGTTACAAAAATTGACTTGTTCGATTTCAAAATTTTAAATAAGCAACTATGATGTATATGAGGGGTGAGTAAGGGTAAGTGGGTCGGATCTTGGCAGGGGAATGAGTTGATGCGAAAATGGTCTGGGAAGTGGGGTTCTCGGTTTCCCAGATTTTGTCGGCAGTATTGTGTTTGGTGGCTGTTTCGAGTAGCTTTAGGGAGAGTTGGGTTTAGACGTTTTGTGGTATCATTGTAGACACGTTGATGTTTGTTTTGATGGTCGTACCTTGGTGGAATGATGGTGTCAAGGTGACGGAATAGAACTAAAATAGTGAGGTTCTCAGTAAGGTGTGTTATGCAGACAGTTTGGTGTAGTCGGGTTTGGACGGTTGTATACGTGGGGTTTCGGTTGGTTCCCTCTATGGTGGACGTTAGGGAAGTATTTTGGGATATGGTGGTGGAAGGAAGATAGTGGTTTGGACGCTGGATGCTAGGTGCAAACCCAAGTGCAATCCAAGTGTAGCACGGTCGATATAGCAAGAATAATGACACGAGGGTTTTAATGCTCGAGTCGATACCAAGATGAGTTTGGCCAACTGGACAAGGACTAGACCGAGGTTACTAAGTACAAGCTCGAGTACTAACCAAGTGATGGTGCTAGGTAACCTTAAGATAGACCGTTGGCTTGGCGTTGGTTCACCCGAGAAATGAAGGCCTACACAAGGACCAACTAAGGTAGACAACACACAAGTTGAATACTTTAGTGTTTGAGCAAAATTCAATTTTTTCTATTCATCAACAACTCCATTTACATTAACATAAGGGTCCTATTGATACTATTATATGGACTATTCTAGAAGGGAAAATAAAGGGACACAAATTGGAACCATTTCGGCCCATGGTGGGAACGAGGAAGGGGAGGGGTCCTCGGTCAACTTTGGAGTAGGGGATGAATCCAAATATTATATGCACTCTAGATCATTCCTTGGCATCCTTCACACATGAACAAGTTAGTTCATAAATGGTCTTCTTGGATAGTGTTGATAATCATCCCTTCTTGACATGTACTCGTGAACCATCTTCTTGGAGTTCGGTGAGAACTTCTTCCTTGAGTGTGTATTCTTGACCGAATGGCAAGATTCAATGCTTCGGGAAACCATCCCAGTTCTCTAGGCCTCCTTGGTGTCTTCAAGTACATGAATAAAATCCCCTCTTAAAAGCCACATGTTCTCTATAGTTCCTTGTCCTTAGCACCTTACCCATTCTCGGCCAAGTCATTCATTTGGTAGTAACCTTTGGCCTAGTCATCATCCTCTATTATATAATGCATTGATTGTGTCCTAAAGGGAACTATGAGTTATTACATGGTTCATTGGGTCCTATGGAAACTAGTAACTAATCTAGGAATTAAAAACAACAAACTAAAAGACACAATTTCGGCCAAGACCAACACAAAAGCTGAATAAATGTCATCCTTTTAATACAATCAATTGATGTCCCCTAATCCACTCCAAATCCCATACCATTTTATGCACTTAACCGTAGGTTGGTGGATAGTTGTTGACACCCTCGGTACTTCACTTAACAACTCGAGTTGAGAATCCAATTCTGGGGTCTTTCTTGCATCAATCTCTCCTTCTTCAAAAGAATTTGCACTCAAATTATCATTGTTTTAAGTATGAGGACACCTCACTAACATACCATGTTGAACCCTTACCTTCGTCCGAAATATTTTTCTTGCACGAGCTACTTTGAAACTTGGCCAATAATATGAAAGGACCATACCTCAAATAATCTTCCCATTGGACTAAGGAGTCATATGTCACAGGGTTGAGATGCACACCTGATGCAAGTAAGGAGGGGTGATACTTGGTAAGTGGATTGGGTCTTGGTTATATTTGGATCTACCCAAAAACAAGACTCAAAAGGTGGTTCTCGAATTCTCTGCTTGGCCGGATAGGGTGGTGTTTTGTGGCTATTTCAGGTAGATTTAGAAAGAGTTGGATTAAGGCAATTTGTAGGGGTGTCACGGGTCTATTGAGGGTGATGTTGATGATCATGACTTGGTAGTTTGGCAGTGTCAAGGTGGTGTAAATATACTAAAACAGTAAGGTCCGATGATGGAACTCTGTAAAGACGTCAATGTGGTTGGTTGTGTTATTCGGGTAGTTATAGGTGAAATTAGACTCAGGAGTTTTGTGGGGTTGTTGCGGGTACATTGAGGGTGGCTATGGTGATCGGGGTTTTGTGGTTTGATGATGGTAAGGTCTCAGGAATAATCTGAAATAGTGAGTTACTCTGTCGGTGTTTCTACTGGACTGTTTGATATTATCAGGATTGGACGGTTGTTTACGAGTGGTTTTGGTTAATAGCCTTCGAGGGGATGTTTTTGAAGTACTGTAGGCATTGCGGATGGTCAGTAAATAGTGGATTGGATAAGGATTAAACATGAGTTGCAAGATGCAAGCTCGAGCGAAGGATGGTTGGTTTGGTTAAGTGTTGGTTCAGTTGCTATGGTTTAAGTGAGGTGTAGTCGATGAGCCCACAGATAGGTACACGGGGGTTGTACTGCCCGAGTCGACACCAAGGAGATGGTGACCAATTCCATAAGATCAAGACCAGGGTTGCTAAGTACAAGCCCGTGAACTAGCCAAGTGAGGGTGGTCAGAATCCCTTTTAGTAACCTGAAGCTTAGGTTAGGTTCGTCCACATAGTTCCAATGTTCTCTTACCACTAAGGGGGTTCCTCAAGCTTGGGTATTGATTAGGTCACACAATCCTGACCAAGACTTACACCAAAGGGAAACCTTAGTTTGGGTTTAACTAGGTCACACAGTCCTAGCTTCAACTTACACCAAGGGGTTTGGCTCACACAAGAACCAACTAAGATAAACAACACACAAGTTGAATAACATAGCAAATGAGTAAAACTCAAGTTTATATCTCAATCAACTCTGAATATTTACAATTCCTAAGAATCCTATTTATACTAGAGAATGGACCATTCCGGAAGACAAATGAAGAGACACAAACTACATGTACACTTTCGGCCAAGTGTGGACGGGTTTTGGTTTAATTGGTGACCAAAGATGTTTTGGCCAGACCAAGGCAATGGGAAAGTTTTTTACTTGGAGACAAGAGTGAACTCAATCTCTTTCACATCTCTTCGTGGATCCCAAGTGGAAGAATGCATGAACTTGATTCTTCCAACAATCACATCTTCTTGGAATGCGTTTAGAAGCTTCCATTCCTTGCACTTGTTTGATGAACCATTTCGGCCAATCTTTCTCTCCCTTTGGCTGACCTTGAAGTCTTCAATATAGTCAATTTATGAACTTGTTAGTTCATAAATTCTTCCTCGAAATACCCATCTTCTAGATGTCTTTTGTCCTTGCCACTTTGTCCTCTAACTCACGGCCTAGTCATCCATTTTGAAGACTTTTTGGCTTAGTCACCTTATTGGAAGATTCTCGGCCTTGTCACCCTTTACATGGCATATTAATTGTGTCCTAAGCTAAGAGATAAAAGATTTTCTAAAGGAAAACATGATCTTCGGCGAAGACCCACATACAAAGGCGAATTAAAACTTGCTTCCTAGATCTTCACATAAAAACTCCAACTCTATTACATTTTCCATGCCATTTGAGGCATATTATCTTCGGATGATCAACCTTTTTTGGAATGCCGAGCTTAACACCTTGAGGATTAATTTGGAACCTTGAGCTCACGAGGATTTTTACATCATACTCCGCTTCTTCAAAAGAATTCGTCCTCGAATTCGTGCCATCTAAATGTGATACAAGTTCCGGCTAGGATGATTGAGAAAGATTCAACCAATTTGTCCCACCATTAGATAGGTCTGGAAGTTTTATCTTGTAGACGCCTTCTTCGACACTTGCCAAATACGAATCCGAATAAAAGCCAAACGGTAAATGAGGTTCATATTGGATATCGGATTTTATAAGACTTCCTACCTTGCCATAGGTAGAAGAATAACACGGTGCACCATTTAATTTTGTGCTAGAGCAAAAGATAGCACCTACTCTAGCTTCATATTTGTTGTCCAATGGCTTTTCACAGCTTTGCATGGCTAGAACCGGGGCTTCACAATTCTTTTCCTCCACGGTTTCAAAGATTCTTGTTTCTCCATGGATCCATTTATAATCACATTTTATTAGTTCATTGTTATGGGCATCAAGGGTATAATAATTATGCATAACAAGATGAAAATGAGAAGCCAAATCATAGACATATTTTACCGCAACGGTCCTCGTAGGGGACCAACTTAGAATAGATTCTGCCTTGGGTGTGTTGGGATCAATGTCCTCGAAATATATCACATGTCCCAATGATGGATGTGACACCTTGTGTAAGGGAGAGTTTGGAACGTCACACCATCCACAAAACATTACAAACCATTCGTCCAAACAAAACTTGATCACGAGGGTCACATTCGATGCATTTCCCTCTCGGGTTCCCCTTAGAGGGTGTCTTCTCCTCGATTCCATATTAAAGGACCACTTGGTTTCGCTTGATTTCTTAAAAGGAAATTTCAGCCTCGGTAAAGAGAGCTTGCTTTTCATGATGTTACCAATTGCTTGGATAGTGCCACATGTGTTCCAAGTTTTATCTTATTTTGGCACCAACAAGGAGGGTGTCGTGTATAGACTACATATTTTTTGAGTATATCCTTTGCCTACTAATTTTTTTTCTTGGCCTTGCAACTCTTCAACCTCGTCTCGGTGGCATCTATAGCTTTGTTGATTAGGTAATAAGCTTCTTGAAAATAAATCAAGAATATGTTCAACACCTTTCATTGGTAGTGTATCGGATACAATGTCATTTGGAAGTTCCTTCACATAGACAACTATAGCACTCCCCTTCTTAAATTCTTTCTCTATCTTTTGTGCATCAAGTAAGGGGGTCTCGGGACTTTCCTTGGCTTAGATTCCTCCAAGGACTTCGCACTATCTTCATTTGTCACTAATCGGGGGTTAGGACATTCTTTGGCAAAGTGTCTCGATTCTCGACATTGGAAACACATTTTCTCCTTTTGTTTATCCCCGTGGTGACCTCTACCTTCTACAACTCCTTGGTCATATAATGGATTAGTAAAAGAAGTATTACCCTCTTCTACCTTTTGTCTTTCTCTTCAACTTCGTGACTATACAAGGGGTTAATAAAATGGGTGTTGCCCATTTTCTTGACATTGGAGGGCTCTATGTAAGACTTTGGGGAACCTCTCCCTTGTGGTTTCTCAACCACGCCTCTAAAGGTGCGGCATGATGCCACTTCAACCTTTTCTTGACAACGTGTGGGGAGTCGGATGTATAGACTTTGTTCATGCTCCATTGGCAAGAATTTGCTCATTATATGCTTCTTTAATTTCTTATAATAGTCAATCTTGTTCTTTCTACTTCTTTTTCAATTGGTTCTTAGGTTTTCGTACCAATCAGAAGCAAATGATTTGAACCTTGATTTGGCAACATTGAAGCACTCATGATCGTCATGTTGCCGGTACTTGAAAAATCCCTCAATGGTATTTAACCATTTAAGGAACTCTTTTGGTTCATGTCTCCATCAAAAGTTGGGAGATCAACATCTCTTTTTAATATTGGCACATGTTCGGCAAAAATGTTACTAACGAGTTTCTGAAGTTCTTTTTTGTTCGTAAGCGACATTTTAGTGTTGGCCATCGTGTCAAGGCATGGAACGGGAGAACCTTGATCTGATACCAATCTGATGCAAGTAAGGAGAGGTAATGTTTGGTAAGTGGTTCAGGTCTTGGTTATATTTGAATCGACCCAAAAATAAGACTTAAAAGGTGGTTCTGGAATTCTCGGCTTGGCCGGATAGGGTGGTGTTTGGTGGCTATTTCGGGTGGATTTAGAAAGAGTTTGGTTAAGGAGTTTCCTATGGGCGTCATGGGTGTATTTAGGGTGATGTTTATGATCGGTACTTAGCAGTTTGGCGGTGTCAAGGTGGTGGAAATATACTGAAACAATGAGGTCCGATGATGGAACTCGGTAGAGACGTCAATGTGGTTGGTTGTGTTGTACGGGTAGTTGTAGGTGTAATTGGACTCAGGCATTTTGTGGGGTTGTTTAGGGTACGTTGAGGGTGTCTATGATGATCGGGGTTTGGTGGTTTGATGATGGTAACGTCTCGGGAACTAAAACAATGAGTTTTTCGGTTGGTGTTTATAGTGGATTGTTTGATGTTGTCGGGATTGGACGGTTGTTTACGAGTGGTTTTGGTTAACAACCTTTGGAGGAGGGGATATTTGTGAAGTACTGTGAGGGCTGAGAATGGTCAGTATATAATGGGTTGGATAAGGATGAAACACGAGTTGCAAGATTCAAGCTCGAGTGAAGGATGGTTGGTTTGGTTAAGTGTTGGTTCGGTTGCTATGGTTTAAGTGAGGTGCGGTCGATGAGCCCAAGGATAGAGACACGGGGGTTTTACTGCCCGAGTTGAAACCAAGGATATGGTGACCAATTCCACAAGGTCAAGACCGGGTTTGCTAAGTACAATCCCGTGAACTAGCCAAGTGAGGGTGGTCGGAAGCCCTTTTAGTAACCCGAAGCTTAGGCTAGGTTGGTCCACACAGTTCCAATGTTCGCTTACCACTAAGGGGTTACTCGAGCTTTGGTATTGATTAGGTCACACAGTACTAACCATGACTTACACCAAAGGGAAACCTTAGCTTGGGTTTAACTAGATCACACAGTCCTAGCTTCAACTTACACCAAGGGGTTTTGGCTCACACAAGAACCAACTAAGATTAACAACACACAAGTTGAATAACTTAGCGAATGAGTAAAACTCAAGTTTATATCTCAATCAACTCTGAATATTTACAAGTCCTAAGGGTCCTATTTATAGTAGAGAATGGACCATTCTAGTCGACAAATCAAGAGACACAAACTATAAGTACACTTTCAGACAAGTGTGGACGGGTTTTGGTTTAATTGGTGACCAAGGATGTTTCGGCCAGACCAAGGCAATGGGAAAGGCTTTTACTTGGAGACAAGAGTGAACTTAATCTCTTTCACATCTCTTCATGGATCCCAAGTGAAAGAATGCATGAACATTCTTCCAACAATCTCATCTTCTTGGAATGCATTCAGAAGCTTCCATTCGTTTCACTTGTTTGTTGAACATTTTGGCCAACTCTTCCTCTCCCATTGGCCGAATTTGAAGTATTCAATATAGTCAATTCATGAACTTGTTAGTTCATAAATTCTTCCTTGAAAGCCCATCTTCTAGATGTCTCTTGTCCTTGCCACTTTGTCCTCCAACTCACGGCCTAGTCATCCCTTTGGAAGACCTTTTGTCTTAGTGACCTTATTAGAAGACTCTCGACCTTGTCACCCTTTACATGGCCTATTAATTGTGTCCTAAGCTAAGAGCTAAAAGCTAAGCTAAGAAATAAAGACAAGCTAAAAGAAAACATGGTCTTTGGCCAAGACCTACATACAAAGGCCAAATAAAAACTTGCTTCCTAGATCTTCACGTGACAACTCCAACTCTATTCCATTTTGCATGCCATTTGAGGCATATTATCTTCGGATAATCAACCTTCTTTGGAATGCCGAGCTTAACACATCGAGGATTAATTTGGAACCTTGAGCTTACGGGGATTTTTACATTACACACCCCTCAACTTCTCATCATAGGGAGTCACGGGTTCTTGATCTTGGCTTAGGTCATGTTCAACTTCAAATGGTACTTTCATGATCGGGTTAGTAGTAGCAAAGAAACCATGGTCTCTGATGACTCTTGTATTCTTGAACCAACTTTGGTCTACTTCCGGTGGCTTAATGTGATGGTTCTCGAATAGTACCTTGTATTCCCAAATCCAAAACCCTCTCTGTAGAAGACTTATGGTATAGCTTAGGACATTACAATCTTCGAGCGACACCACAAGCCACTCGCACATACCATATTGGATGAGACCACATTTCGTTCAATCCTTTCTCAAATTTTCATTGGTTGGGCACCTCCTCTCAAAGCCATCTTGGGAAGCAATCTAGCTCCACCTAAGTTATACCAATAGACATCCATTCTTAGTATTAGGGAGTTGCACTTCAAGGTGAAGTTGTAAACCGTTCGGCCATCGATACACACGCACCAAGTCTCACTCCCCTTTTGCACCAAGATAGGTACCGTATATGAACATGGATCCTCTTGGACAAGCAACTCGGAAACCACCTCCGGATGGTCACCATAGTTGGGTAGTGAACTTTTGGGAACCATTTCAAGGGCATGATCAATTCTGTTTGTCGATGATAGTCCATTGGTTGCACTACTTGGTAATGCTTCCTCCGAAGCCCTCAAAATTTCCTTTGACCCGGTGTCTTCAAGGTTTCCCTTATCCTTACACACTGAGGCACCTACGGCACTCCCATTCTTTGACTCTTCTTCCTCCTTTCATGCCTCAAGCAAGAGAGCCTCGGCCTTGCACTTTCGGGCGTTTTGGACTTTCATTTCTCTCACCTTACTAGGTGACAAAGGCATAAATCGGAAATCCTTTTCATCTTTGTGGAAGGAATAGATGTTGTTCTCTCCATCATGTAGTGTCTTTCGGTCATATTACCAAGGTCTTCCTAACAAGATATGACACGCATCCATGGGTAGGACGTCACACCATATCTCATCCGCATATCCTCCAATTTGAAATCTAAGAAGGGCTTGGTTTGTCACTCTTAGTCCATTTCCTTGTTCACTCATCGAAGATTATAAGGCTTAGGATGGACACGGGTCGGCAACTGCAATACCCACCATCTCGATGGAAGCGATACTAGCAAAACTTCCTCAATCGATGATCACATTGCATACTTGGTCCTTCACCATGCATCGGGTGTAGAAGATTTGTTCTCTTTGTGATTCCTCAAGTTCTCCTAGTTGCATACTCAATACATGTTGGAGAACTAAGATCACACCGTCTTCCGCAAGGGCATAGTTTTCCTTCTAACCTTCCTCAATCTCGGGGTCTTCAACGGCAAAGGCGTCTCCACAATCTTGGTACTCTTCAATGGTCATGACCCGTGGATTGGGACACTCTTTAGAAAAGTGTCCGAGCCCTTAATAGTTGAAGCATCTTTTCCCGCCTTGGGATATGGTAGTGGAAGGAAGATAGTGGTTTGGACGAGGGATTCTAGGTGCGAACCCGAGTGCAATCCAAGTGTAGGACGGTCGATATAGCAAGGATAATGACACGAGCGTTTTAATGCTCGAGTCAACACCAAGATGAGTTTGGCCAATTGGACACGGACTAGACCGCGATTGCTAAGTACAAGCTCGAGTACTAACCAAGTGAGGGTGGTCGGTAACCTTAAGATAGACCGTTGTCTTGGGGTTGGTTCACATGAGAACCGAAGGCCTACACAAAGACCAACTAAGGTAGACAACACACAAGTTGAATACTTTAGTGTTTGAGTAAAACTTAAGTTTTTCTATTTTCATCAACAACTCCATGTACATCACCATAAGGGTCCTATTTATACTATTATATGGACTATTCTAGAAGGGCAAATAAAAGAACACAAATTGGAACCATTTCGGTCCAAGGTGGGAACGGGGAAGGGGAGGGGTCCTCGGTCGACTTTGGAGTAGGGGATGAATCCCAATCTTCTATGCACTCTAGATTATTCCTTAGCATCCTTCACATATGAAATAGTTAGCTCATAAATGGTCTTCTTGGATGATGTTGAGAATCATCACTTCTTGGCATGTACTCATGAACCATCTTCTTGGAGTCCGATAAGAACTTCCTTGAGTGTGTATTCTTGACCGAATGGCAAGATGCATTGCCTCAGCCAATCGTCCTAGTTCTCTAGGACTCCTTGGTGTCTTCAAGTGCATGAATAAAATCCCCTCTTAAAAGCCACATGTTCTCGATAGTTCCTAGTCCTTAGCACCTTACCTATTCTCGGCCAAGTCATTCATTTGGTAGTAACCTTTGGCCTAGTCATCATCCTCTATTATATAATGCATTGATTATGTCCTAAAGGGAACTATGAGTTATTACATGGTTCATTGTGTCCTAAGTAAACTAGTAACTAATCTAGGAATTAAAAACAACAAACTAAAAGACATAGTCTCGGCCAAGACCAACACAAAGGTCGAATAAATGTCATCTTTTTAATACAATCAAGTGATGTCCCATAATCTGCTCCAAATCCCATACCATTATATGCCCTTAACCGTAGGTTGGTGGATAGTTGTTGACACCTTTGATACTTCACTTAACAACTCGAGTTGAGAATCCAAGTCCGGGGTCTTTCTTGCATCAAACTATCTTGGGGGACTTTGCTAGAAGGCCACTTAGGAAACTTATTTAGGAGAAAAGCCACAAGTTTTAAATAATTAGGTGAATGGCCACCACTTAAATTTTGCCGCGTACAACCCTAACCCAAAGTTTTGAAAAAATATATTTTGGTCCCCAAACCTAATATTCTAATTATCCGAAATAATAAATAAAAATCAAAATATTTCCCTCCAAAAGCTTTCGGTTTCTCCAATTTTCAGATACCGTTTCTGACGAGAATCCCTCCATTTCATCAGGAAATCAGTCCCCAATGACAGAAAGCTTCCCTATTTCAGCCATTGTAAGTAAAACCTGGTAGAAATAGTTGAAAAAGAAAGCTTCCCTATTTCAGCCATTGTAAGTAAAAGCTAGAAGAAATAGTTGAAAAATGAGCTATTTCCATTGTTATAAAATCTCACTTTTTCGGCAAAACATCTGGCCTTATTCTGACATAGGAGTTCGTTTTGGGAATACAAATTTCCTTCTGGAGTATGTTTTTGACTTAAATACCTCAATTCGCAACTGGTAAGATCTTTATCCCTGCTCTTTTTTTTATGAATCTGGTACATCATCTGGTACAATGCGTCGAGTCATCGACCAGTCATAGACCATAGTCATAGTCTATTATAGCTTTATTATGATGTCGATTGTAGAATACATTATAGTAGGTGGTGACTACATGGGTGAATGGGAGGAGACCCCAAAATATTGAAATTGAAATTATGTGAGCAAGGTGACAGTGTCTATTACCGTGCGTCACAGTGGTATGTATAACGACTTGGTTACAAGCATAATGGAAAGCGGAGAGATAAATGATAGGCAGGTGAAATTGTACATGCTTGATGTTGGTGATGGCGGTTCTAGGCCTGTTTTAAGAATAAATGTTATTAAGAGGTCTCAAGTTGGTTCTACATCAGCAGCCCAACACCACCCCCCACATCAACCATAGTTGTGCGCCGATAATGATTCAATACAATATGAGGGCTTGGGTGATCATTCAATGGATATGGAGGATATTGATATTGATGACAAAGAGTGTGATGGTGGTGATGGGCAGCTAAGTAGTTGTGATGGTGGTGATGGGCAGCCAAGTGGTTGTGATGGTGGTGAATGACAGACGAGTGGTTCACAGAGCAACCACACCTTCAATGATGGAATCGGTTTTTACCATGGACAAACATTCGATAACAAAAGAGTATTTATTGATTTTGTTGAAGAAAGTTGCGGTAAAGACCCCGTTTTGTTTTAAACCGAAGAACAGTAATAAAAATTATTAAAATGTGGAATGCACATCTGCTAATTATGGCTGGATGTTACGGGTATTACGAGAACTCAGATAGATTTCACATTTACAAGTATGTTGGTGATCACAATTATGGGGTTGAACATGTTATGAGCAGTCATAAGCATGCCTCATCAGTTGTTCTTGTATCAATCTTGATGAATGATTATATTGACAACAAAGGGTCAATAACAATGGAAATATAAAGGATGATTTTCAGGGAGTATAATTGTAAACCAAGCTACTGGAAGTGTAGGAAGGCAAGTGTAATGGCTAAGAACATGATTAGGGGGGCACCGGAGCACGGGTATGCTTTCTTACAGGCTTATTCTTACATGGCTGAAAATCTAAATCCAGGTTCCAGAGTTTACATTAGGCTTGATAATGCGAACAGGTTTAAATATTACTTCATAGCTTACGGAGCTTGCATTCGAGAATATACCCACATGCAAAAGGTTATTGTTATTGATGGCACAAATTTATACAACAAGTACGAAGGTATGTTGTTGTCTGTTGTAGCACAGGACACTATAAACCATATCTATCCAATTACATTTTTCATGGTGGACAAGGAGTACGATAAATCTTGGACCTACTTCTTCGAGAAGTTGAAGCATATAATCCCCGATAAACCACACTTGTGCATCATCTCTGATAAGTACAAGAGCATAGCCAATGGTGTTTTCAAATTTTTTTAGCATGCTCATCATGGACTATGCATGAAGTATCTTGGTGATATCCTTCGAAAAAATTACCAATGTGGAGACTCTCTTCATTATTACTATGATGCATCAAAGGCATATCTTTACCAAGGATTCGGTCGGCATTTTCAGCAATTAAGTGATAAATGCCCCAAAGCAGCTAATTGCCTCGAGTTTGATATTGGATTTGACAAGTGGAGCAGGTCACATTTTCCAGCAAACATGTACGTTGTGCTGACAACAAACAATGTCGGGTCGCTAAACTCAATGTTGAGGGATGAAAGAGAGTAATATTCAATTTCATTTCTAGGAGGTTTGCTAAAATTTTCAGGCAGAGGTAAGCAGATATCAGTGGTTCAATCAATTTATTTATGCCTTTCAATGAAAATAAGATAAAGGAAAAAATGAATGAGGGTGATTCTTGTTTGTTAATAATATAAACGAGGATTCCAACTAGTTCACCGTAATCGGCAATGGCCTAACTGCCAAAGTCAATCTAATGAAGAGAACATGTTCTTGTAGAAAGTATGACTTGGTGAAATTACCGTGCACTCACGCGATGGCAGTCTTGAGATTGATGTACGAAATTGGATATGGTTCAAGCATCTATGAGTATTCCTTGCCTATGTATAAAGTTCAATCTTACATTCTTGTATTTGCTGAAACTATTTATGTAGTCCCACCAGAGTCAGAATGGGATGTGCCGGAGAAGTTAGCAAACATGTACATTGCTCCACTACCTTACGAGCCCAAACTTGAAAGAAATAGAGTGAAACGTATTCCTGGCATTGTGGAATCTTTCAAGTCCAAGGAAAGTAGAAAAGGGATGAGAAACAAGTGCTCTATTTGCAAGGGAAGTGGCCATAAGAAAATAACATATCGATATCTGAGAGAGAATCCCACTTGATTGTTTTCCATATCAATGTATTTTTATTATATTTTAAATTTTAGTCCTCTGCTGATGTATTAATTTTGAATTATGAATGTCAATTTATTATTAATCAACCTTGTTTTAGTCTATAATATACCAACATTTATTCAATACCACATATGTGTTCTATAATATGTCAATACTTGTTCTATAATATACCACATATGTGGGCCCAGTGAAACGCTCGAGTATAGATTCCCTATGCTCATGTATACGGCCTATAGTCCCCAAGTAAAATCTTTATGCATGCGGAAATGACAATCATAGTGAGTAAGTTTTAAAACGCTGCAGGTTTCACGTCTAATCAGACCGATCAACTACAATATTAAACGCCACCTCTGTTCCCAAAGTCACGCGTCTCTCATCCATTGGTTGGCGTTTACTCAACCAATGCAACCAGTCTGTATACCTTACTCCATAGTTCATCCTTTTGAAATAAACTCAAACCCCATAGAAATTTAAAAACATCATCTCTAAAATGCCTAAAAGAATCTGATTCTGCGCAGCAAGATACCAAAAGTTCCAAAATTCATTACCTGGCGTTCTCCAACTCCACAATGATTTTTAAAGGCTCTTTAGGGGCATTGGAGAGAACATGGAGAGTCTTGAGAGGCCTCTCTGCAGGTTCATCCAATTTCTGCGTGTCCTCTTGGAGATGGATGGGGTTGATCATGATGCCCTCATCACCCCTTGCAACCCAGTAGGTTAATATTTTAGTTTTAATTTTTATTTGTATTTTTATTTTGTTGTAAGATTTTTTCGTGAAGCTTTCATTTGTGAAAGTTGTAGATGGGAGTTTTTGGACTTTCATAAATGAAAGCTTTTGAATACTTTTGTTGTTTTTAATATATTTGGGAGTTGCAAAGAAATGAAATAATTTTTTTATTGCTATACATATCTCTTGTGTTGTGTTTCATTTATGTTTGGATAATAATAAACCATCTTAATCTATAATACCTCAGAGTAGTGAACTATTATAGCTATCATGATCGATGATAACAGTATGAATAAAGGTGATTGTTGAAATGAGAAGCCTGTTGAATTTGCACAAGTTCAACGGGCCCATAAAAAAGTGATCCACATGCCCCAAACCCAAACTATCAACCTCAAACCCCAAACATTAATATTTGTCTAAAAAAATAAAATAAAATAAATAAAAGGAGATGGCACTCCTTAAACATTATAGTTACACTTTAACACATCATATGAGAGTTCGCATCCATTAGTGACATGATCCACAGAGTTTATGGACAAGTAATTTTACTTAAGTCACTAATATTTATCTAAAAACCTATAAATAAATAAAAGGACTTGGTACTCATTAAACATTATAATTACCGTTTAATACATCATACGAGAATCTCCATTCAGTAGAGATTTTTGCTATTTGAAAATGTGTAATATGGCAGTAGTGGGATTGGGTCTTTCATTTTGGGTGTATGAAGTATTATGAACAATATGAAATGAATTTTATTTATATGAAAAATATATGTGTTTGTTCTCAAGCGTTATATCATCTCTATTGAATTTGCCTATAAACTACTATTCATAATCGATGATAATAAATTAATATTCATAGTCGATGATAATAAACTAGCATTCATAGTCGATGATAATAAACATTAATCATCATTTTAGCAGATATAAAACAACAACACAATAAAATACAAAGGTTGCAATGATCCAACCCTAGCATCATTGTAGTAGCATATACAAAGCAACAACACATTAAGAAGTGAACACTACTTGTAAAAATAATCATATTTGAACACATTCAAAATATTTAAGTACGTCAAATTTCACACGGCAACAACACACTTATAGAAAAGTTGCAATAATTCAACAAATAAAAACAGTCAAATTTATTGTTTGTTAAAACATATAGCATTACTATCGATATTATTTGTCATCTTCCACCACACACATCTACCAAAATATTACGTGTTTGTTATAACTCAAATTAGTTGTTTGCAGAATCATTAGTTGTTGGCTTGACTCGACTCACTAGCATTAATCACAACTTTAGAAGGCTCATCTTTCACCTTCTCAGCTTCACCAGTTGGCACAATATTCTCATCAACTTGAGCAGGGACATTTTTGGCCTCACCAACTTCAGCAGTTGGCACAGGGACATCTGTCGGCTTCTCAACTTGTGAAGTTGGCATAGGGATATCCGCAACTGGTCTAGGGACATCAACCTCAGCAGCTAGTGTAGGAGCCTTGATGATGCCAATTTTTTGCACAGGTTCTTGAGAGCCTTTGATGACACCAAATTTAGCAAAAAAAAAGAATTTTAAATTTAGCAACTGGTGTAGGGACCTTGAAGTTACCAAATTTAGCACAACAAAAAGAAATTCAAATTTTTTACCTCTTTAAGAGCCTCCTTCTTCTTCTTGACCTTCTCGCTCCTCCTTAATTTTTCATCCTCCACATAAGAGATAAGAGTCATCAAGGACTCCTCCATCTTCTCCACATGTTGCTGCAGTATCTCATGTTTCATCTACACTAATGGCCCCCTTCTAGAGGTCCCAATGCCACCAAATTTTTCTGAATGAGTATCTTCCTCCTCAAATTTACTAGGAGCCTTTGAGGCATGTTGAATGTCCTCCTCATCAGAAAGCTCATTGGTATCCTTTGCTAATCTATTCGAGGCATTCAGTCACACCTTTCAATTCACACTTCAAGGTATCTATGATGGGATCATTAACCTCATTAGCATATTCCAAGAATGTATTCATGTAGTCCTGCTCCAACTCACTCACTGTAGGGATGAGGTAAGGATGCACAACCTACAAATAAGTAAACATTAATATTTAGTTTATATTTTTGCAAATTCTTTGTTAATAAACTCCAAATTTATATAACAGACTCCAAATTTATACCTTTGCAACTCTCGCTCAAGTCCTAAATGGATCACCTTCAGTAAATCACCTCATTTTCTTGGTGTGCCACCTAAGTATCCTGGGAATAGGCAAGGGAACCTCGTCTGATTTGCCTGCATTTAATCCAAGTGTGAGAAAAGCTTGAAATGCCTAGACCTGTAATGAAACAAATAATCACTGAGTGTAAAAATAAATAACACACAGTTTATACTCTACTACACCAGTAGTTTATAATATTTACCATGAATGAGCATATGATGCAGTCTTATTATCAATATGCGTTTGTTTGTGCTTGGGAATGTCTACCTTGAGCTTCAAGTATTTCAAAGTGAGTTCAAAGGATACTTTCTCCAAGGATAGTTCTAGAAGAATTTCAAATCTTGAGCCATTTTGATCATATCATGATCCACACCCTTGGCCACATCTTTGGCAAGCAAGATTACATGCAGAAAGTACATAAGACAACATTTAAGCTTTTTTTTTTTTTAGCTTACTCCCTCTAATCATCCTCAACAGTCTTTCTGGTGAAATTTTCTTGTCGCGAGTAGCCAATGAGCAGAATGCTGCCTATTTTCTGAAAACCCTGTCCTATGTAGAGGTTGGGATAGAATCCACAATTTAAACCACTAATCAAAGCAAACTCCTTCAATACAAAAACACAAAGGTTTGTCATTCATGAGGAACCACGTCTCACACCTTTTTTTTCTCAGCCACATGACGAAGAAGTAGTGGACCATCAGTCCATTGAATTTTATGAAGTGATCTGGTATTTTTCTAAAGTGACCAAAATAAGAACGTTTGAACATTTTTCGAAGTTTTTGATCTTTCAACACTTTTTAAAATTCTGCTAACATAGTTATCCTACTCCTAACAGAAACCTTTGTTGAAAAAGCATCATAATCATCCAGCCATACAATCAAAATCATACTTTTCCACATTAATTATCTTTGCACAATATGGCAAGAACAAGGAATCAACAGCTTCAGCACCAGACTCATTTGAATCATCATCAGAATCATATCCATTCATGCTACCCTCATCATTCTGCTCCATGGGGTCTGAGTTCTAGAGTTCTTTTTTTATCTCGTCTAACTTCTTCACCTTTTCTTTTTTAATCTTTAGAACGGGTTTGAACCATTTGATCTGAATGAGAAATTATTTTCCTCATTTTCCTCTACACCTAGGCATTTTTTACGATCTATAGAAAAATAATAGAGTGACGTTGAATACAAGAATAATCGATCAAAAGTATAGTAATAAACCATTATGTATTTTCAAAAAGCAAAAAAAAAAGGAATGATCAAAACAAGCAAAATAGTGCAAAATAACACATATTTCGACAAAACAGGTTAAACATCAAAGGTTTTGAAAAAAAAAAATAGAACTTTATGAGCACTAGGATTTTAGCAAAATTGAAAAAATTCAAAATTTTCAGGACAATATGAAGCTCAAAATACTCCGACATGGTTGTAAAATTAAAGAAAATACCTGAGAACGACAATTGTTGAGTATCAGAGCTTGGGGGAGAGGAAACTCGGCTGGAAGCTTGAGACAGTTCAAATCGAAAAAGTGAAAGGGATTGAAGAGCGAGAGAGAGGGATTTTGTATATTTTAACACAAAATAAAGGGACTTAAGTGTATTATTGTAAAACCTTCAAAGTTTTTAAAATTATGGATTGTATCCTGGACCCACTTTTCTAAACCCTAATCCAAAAAAAAAAATTCAATGGCCAATCTCTATATTAAAAGTTGAGAGTGGCCTCTTTGCCAAATCCTCTCAACTATCTTCATTTCAATTTTAGAGGAACCATATCCAAAAGTAATGAAATCTTAAATTTGCAGCCTTATAACTAAATTAACAATCTATCATCTCTTGCATTTAGTTTGTAAATTATCTTGAGTTAAGTGGTCTACATATAAAGGCGCATCATCTAATTTCTTAAAGCTAAAAACTACACTTGAAAATCCCAGTGTCACAAGTTCTATGCTCATCTATAATGAATTGATCAAACTATTTATTCATAACACACAAATCTTTTGCAATTTAGATTGATGGGTATTCATTGTTAACACACTAAATTAAAGCTCAAAAAAATAAAAGAATACAACTACATAGCAAATTTTAATCTTTTATTACAATCCAGTACTAGCCAATTAGGCACACTCAGAAGTGTAAGTTCTAATCATCAACTATCTAATTCGGTTTGTTCAGTTAAAATTATGTCAAACTGGAACTGAACAGGAAATTCAATATTTCACACTAAGCAATTTGTAAATCGAATCGAAATTCGAAAATCGAATTGAATTGAACTGAATTTGAGGAATCGGGTCAGAATTTCGAATCAATCCATACAGTACACAGGACTAGCTCCAGTAGGCAACATTGGTTTACAAGATAAATTCATCTTATTAAAAGGGGAAAGCACACTGATGCCCCCTGCATGCAAAATAATTATCCGAAAATGTCCTTACTTTCATGCTCCAAAATTATTTACGCGAATTCCCCCAAAATTATAATACTAATATGGTATCGCTCTATCTCTTATATATCATGATGGTATCACAGTGGATTCTTTCATTTCTCCAAAAACAATCATCAGCCTCTATGAAACTCAAACGATATATACAGTATATTGATAGGGTATTATAGCACTTTCCTAAAAAAAAATTTATGATATCATCATATTATATATATATATATATATATATATATGTGATAGAGGAAAGATTTTGGACTAGGGAACAGTAAGTATTATCAGCTGGATTGATAGAATCGAAATTAGTTTATCTAGAGATATGATAAGGTAAATAATATACTACTGTTTACGAATATTTTGCATTGTTTTTCCTTATTAAAGTCCTGAAGATACTCTTTCTTAAAAAGAAAAAGAAAGAGAGACAATACGTGGCCAAATATCTTTTGTCAAACATGTAGTGATATGTTTGCAGAAATGGTATCATTTGAAATATTAATCCATTTTTAAAAATTGTTTAAAGTTTAGCCAATATTTGCAAACTTTTACAACTTTATACTTCTTGCACTTGACACTTGTAAGGTTTACATCTATAAACTCTGATGTATTTTTTGAGTTGTCGCTAATAATCGAAAAAGAATTTTGATTTCTATACTTTTAAATTATTTATGTATACATATCTAAAAATAAAAAGATTTATGATTTCAATTTCTTTAAATTTTTTTTCATAATTAGAAGAGTCTAACTTCAAGCCAAGGATATATGAACTTCAAACCCGAAGTTAGGCTCTACTAAATCGTAATTTCAGATCTTATGTCTTATTTTGGACTGCACTCAAATTAAGTTTAGGCTTTGGCAGTACCGCAATTTCAACTTCCGACCCGTACGAGGAAAACATTTTCTTAGAAAATATTTTCTTGAAAAATATGTGAGTTTGTTACTTATTTTCTAATATTTGATAAGTAAGTAAAAGAAAATATTATTTTAGGAGCATTTATATACCTAGTAAAAGAAAATACTCTCCACCACCATAACCACCTAAAGCACCCGCACCCCACCCACCACCACCCCCTACCAGACACCACCACCCCCACCCCCAACCCTCCATTTCTATTTTCTATATTTTAATTTTTATAAAAAATTTATATAAAATGAGAAAATATTTCTTATCCCGCCCGACCTTTACACCCCCACCCCCCACCCCACAACCTACCCACACAAAATTAAACCTTGCAAAATTTTATTATTTTATAAAATTTTCATAAAAGTAAAGTAAAATATATGAATTAGAAAATTCGGGAGGGGTAAGAGTGTGGGATCCGGGGTGTAAAAACCAAAAACAAACTTACGTTTTTTTAAAAAACAAGATTATAGTTTTTTGGAGGATTGGTGGGGGTTGGTCGGAGGGGGCAGGCGGTTCGAGGGGAGTGGGGGTGGGGTTCGCATTGGGGGGCGTAGAAAACCAAAAATGAAATTAAAATTTAAAAAAAAAATTGAGGGCGGAAGTGGACTGGGGTGAAGTCGTAATAAGGTAGTCGTAGGGAACCTGTGGCTGGTTTGAATCTTTCGCGATGAAAATGCACTCTTCCCCCAACTTTCCTACATAGGGGGATCGTAGGGGGTGGGGGTCCACAGCAGGGGAAAGGAGGAGTGGTTTAGAAAACCAAAAGAATTTAATACTTTTTTGTAATAAAATGGGGGGAAGGTGGTTAGGATGGGGATGGGTGGGTGGATGTGGAGGGTGCATAGGATGGTGGACCAATAAAGAAATTAAAAACTTTTTTTATAAAAAATTGGGGCGGGGGATCCACAAAAAATTAAAACAATTGAGGGGTGGGAGGGGGGGGGTTGGGTGGTTGGGGGAACGGGTGGAGGGGGCATGGGGGGGTGGGCCAAGAAAGAAATTAAAAATTTTTTAAAAAAGTTTGGGGGGTTTGGGGGTCCACAGGGGGGGAGAGTGGTGTAGAAAACCAAAAATAATTAAAAATATTTTTTGGAAAAGGGGTGTGTGGGGTGGGTGGGGGTGGGTGATGGTGGAGGGTGCATAGGGTGGTGGTAGTGGTTGGGGTTCGGTGAGGTGGGTATGAGAATGGTGGGGTAGGTGATTGAATGTTACTTGGGAGACTTATTTTTCCTACTTTCGTTAGGCAAGTCATTTTACTCATTTTTATTGAATTTGTTTTCCTAAAAAAATATTTTTTTAAAATTTTGACTAACCAAACACTAGAAAATTAGAAATACCAAACACATCCTAAGACTGTTAAATTTTAAAAAACTTTGAAAATTTAGGTTAGTCCTTAAATAGGAATCCTTAATATGACTGTTTGTGCACTTCTCCGATATGCTTCTCGTATAATAGTATAATACTAAACACTTATCCATACCGGATATTTAAACCAATTCTTGTATATTGTTACATAGTCAGTGACTTTAATGAGATAAAAAGTATATAGTTTGCTTACTTTACTAATACATGTAAAATTCGGTGTATTTGTAAGATTCCAAATGCTTCATAACTTGTATCTATACCAAAAAAAAGATACAAGATATTATCCTTATTCAATATGGAAAAATAAGCTCCTTCCTATTTAAGGAATAACCTAAATTTACAAAAGTAGACGGTTCAAAATAATTATTACTAAAGTAGATGGTTAATATACAAGGTTAATATCCACTTTACTCGTGACCTTTACTAAAGTAGATGGTTCAAAATAATTATTATTTTAGAAAAATTAGATATAATTAACTACTAGTCTTCATCTTTATCCTTGCTCAATAAATGTAGAGAGAGATTAATGTGATAAAAAAGAGTGTAGTATTAAGTTGAAAGCAAAAAATAAGTAAGTACTTCCTCCGTCTCAGGTTATGTGGCTTCATTTGACTTGACACGGAGTTTAAAAAAGAAATGACGACTTTTGATATGTGCGGTCCAAAACAAATCTTTTATATATGTGTGTTGTAAATCATTTCATAAAGTTAAATTATTTCTAAATAGAAAAGTGACATTCTTTTTGGAACACAACAAAAATGAATTAGTACCACATAAACTTAGACAAATGAAATATAATTTAGTGGACATTCTTTTTGAATAAAAAGATAAAAATTAAGTGGACACTCGTTTTGGTATGAAGAAAATGTAAACAACTTGATGATTTCTTAATATTCCAAATGCTTCCTAATTTGTATCTATACCAAAATACTATCCTTATTCAAAATGGAAAAATAAGCTCCTTCCGGTCCACTTTACTTGTGACCTTTACTAAAGTAGATGGTTAAAAATAATTATTATTTTAGAAAATTTAGATATAATTAACTACTAGTTTTCATCTTTATCCTTACTCAATAAATGTGGAGAGAGATTAATGTGATGAAAAAGAGTGTAGTATTAAGTTGAAAGCAAAAAATAAATAACTACTTCCTTCGTCCCAATTTATGTGGCGCCATTTGACTTGACACAGAGTTTAAAAAAGAAAGGACGATTTTTGATATGTGTGATCCAAAATAAATCTTTTATATATGTGTATTGTAAATCATTTCATAAAGTTAAATTATTTCTAAATATAGAAAGATGATGTTCTTTTTGGGACAAAGCAGTAGTGACAGCATAATAAATGTCCGGAGGACAAAACAAAATCTTGAATTTCCGGGTTTCCTTTGCCAATATACCAATCAATGGTGTTCTATCGGAAACTAGATTCGGTCGCTACAAGCCCATGACGGAGCACTACTAAGGCTTGGTGAGCTAGGTTTAGTGATTGGGGCGGACTTCTATTCTATACCTGTCTCCTTCTATTACTATTATATAACCTCCTCGAAGCAAAGAAGGGAAGGAGGAGGAGAAACACATATAATTAGGGAAATGGAGTAATTGTGAAGACTAGCGTAGAAGTTACTAACTTCTACTCTCCTTATAGTCGAGTGGCTTTCGCTCCTAGTCCTTTTGATTCTGTTTTATCTCAGTTAAACTCCACACCTCTATCAATTCATTCTTTGCCACATATCTCTTTCTTTTTCTTTGTTGCCTTTTGAAAGGAAATCCCGTCCATCAAGTTTGTAGAGTTCAGTCCCGCTAGAAGTGATCCTATCTTGTTTGGGAATTTCCTTTCGTAATCCCCTTCTTCTTTACGGTTGATCTTTTCCTTTGCTTAGGTCCACTGTTCCTGTTCTGGTTGTTCCGAAGGTACGAACCGATGTTATCTCATATAGCTGTCATTGATGGATCAAATCATTCTAAAAAAGTGATATGCTAGACCAAAAAGGAAATAGTACCACATAAATTGGGACAGAGGGAGTATAATTTAGTTAAATTACCCTTTTAGTTAATGTGTTCTTAAGAAACGTGTAAAATAAAAATGTGACAAGTAAAATAGATGGGGAGTAGAAAATATGTTCTAGGGCAGTGTAAATAACTTATAATCACTTGACCAAAAGTTTAAAAAAAATCAGAATTGAGTGTTTTTCGTTATTTAAGATTTACTTCGTCTGTCCCAAAAAGAATGACTCACTTTTCTCTTTAGTCCGTCACAAAAAGAATGACATATTTTTTTATTTGACAATAATTTAACTTTAAATGTTATTCTTTACGCAAAACGAGATGATTTATACTACATAAATATCTTTAGCTTATTTTAGATGATAAGATTCAGAAGTCTTTCTTTATTTTTTAAAGTATATGCAAAATGAAAGTATATCACCCAAATTGGGACACGTGGAATAATATACACTAGATTCTTCTTTAACAGGGTGACCTGATCTGTCATCTGTGAATTCTTATGTTTTTTGTGCTCACATCTTTTTCTTAGCTTACTGCAATTTTGGACTTCATCACTATATTTCTTTGGGTCCTTGCAATTTTAACTGTATATTTGTATGACACCTTTCTACCATGCTTCTTTCTCTTGCTTTTTATTTATTCTAAAATGTGTTTGGCAAGTCATTTTAACATGAATTGTATACCTAAACAAAATTATGAAGTGGAGCCGTTATAAAAGGTTCAAAAACTTCTTATAGTAATGTGATATGCACCATAATGAACATTCGAAGTGAACAAAAAATATATCTTATTGTATTAAACATTCTAAATTGGAGTAAATGTTCTAGTAGGGATATCAATAAATTAAAAGCCACAGAGGCTGAAAGACAAGGTATTAAAGGCTAAGGGCTAGAAGCCAGGGCGTAGGTCCTAGCTCATGTTTTATTGACCCATATATACATTCCATATACCTGAATAATGTAATTCATAAGTTCACTAATCTTCGCATTAAATATTGGTTGGTGAGCAGAACATTTGTAAGGTGCAAGCTTTGTCTTATACAAATGCTACAATAACTTATTTTCTTTTCAACTCTTGAATTAAAGAAAATAAAAAGTTATGCAAGTGAAAGAATAAGCAAGTTATTGTCGGTGTAATAAGATGAATGAGATCTCTTAAAAGTGTTCGTCTTTGAGAATGGAAATATTCCTGGTCGTAAGTTTTTTTTTCTCCTGTTAATGAGTCTTAATTAGCGTGATTTCAAATTAGTTGAACTAATAAATTTTGAATAGATGGTTAAAAAATAGTAGTGCCTGTCATATGCTCATGGTCATGTCTATTTTGCAGGTGTATGAGGCATAGTTAGGTTAGGCAACTAAAGCAGGAGATGACCAAGTTGTAATCTCAGGAAACGGTGTGCAGAGTTCCAAATTTGTACTACAAGCAGAGGGAAGTGAGTAGGGACAAAAACATGACCACATGGTTCAATAGTACCAAAGGTAGTTACTGTAGAATTTGTTTGCATTATCTTCTTTATAATCTGATTCCTAGGGAGTAGGAACTGGGTTTTACTGTGTTACATTTGGATTCTGATTATGGGAAGAGTTCTAGGGAATAGGCAACAATTCTCTTGAACAAAAATACTTTTTTATCTCTTGTTTTCTCCAAATTAAACTCTTTCTCCAGTTTTGGACATGTCACTCTGTTGATATGGAATAACTCAATCTCAAAAAGTTAATTTACCCTAACATTTGATAAACCAAAAAAATGGATTGAATTTGACTTTGTTACCATAAACTAAGAAAATAAGCATTATGTCCAACTCTCAACTCCAAAATTAGCTGATGCTATATAAGAAGACAACATATTCACTTACTCGATGTGAGACACTTGACAATAGAAAAATAGTTTACCAGGTTTCTCAATCAGCTTGTAAGTAATACAATCTAGCACCAAATGATCTAGGTGTTTCTACTCATGCAGTATAACTCCCACTTCTATTTCTAGATCAAGCTAATTAATATTCTCTCCATAGTGGAAGGCATTATTACATTAGTAAAATGTAAGGATAAAACAAATAAATGGCCTAGCATAACTCCTTTTCTTTCTTTTACTTTGACATGATTGAGATAAGGTTGAGTTGACTGTACTCCTGCTCAGTCCTCATAATCAAACATTTTGTATTCATTTAACAGAATATACCATTCTCACTCCACAATTTGTTTTTTTCTTTTTCTTTTTAACCTTTTATAAATCCTTAGAGGCACAAATAAAGAGAGAGAGGACATTAATTTCTGAACAACCAGTATCATGTCACACAGAGATATGTCACTTTTAATTACACCATCCATGTTCCTTCCACCACCTACTTTCTCACATGATCAAATTCAAATTATCATGTTCTTATCTGAGGCTGCTATAAAGGGTCATCATTTTTCTTCTTTCTCTATATCTATGTAAACTTAAAGACACTACTCCAGCATTCAATATAGGCTGCACAAAAGAGAAAACAACAATAAAGGTATAAATTTGCTGCTGATTAATGATCATCATGGCTTCATTCAATAAGCTGAAAGTTGTAGTCACTGTTGCTGGTGGATTATTGATCTTTGCCCTTTTATGTTATCTTCCACTTACAGGTCAGTGTCAACCGTAGAAATCTATATATCTACTAACTTTCTTCTCTAATGTTTATCTATGAAGTAAAGGGTAAAAGGAAAAAAAATAAGTTAGAAAAAGTAAATACTTCTTGATGATCTTGCACTTGTCTTCAGGGGTGGGCAAAAAATTTGAAAAATCGAACCGAACCGGCGGTTCGAATTGGTTTTTTTTTTAAAAAAATAGTTTTTTAAAAAATCAAACCGAATTCGGTTCGGTTCTTGAATTTTGGGATGAATCGAATCGAAAAATCGGGATAAATTTGTAATTAATCTTATTTTTTATTTTAGGCTATTACTATATTTTGAATCATAGCTATTGAATATGAAGTTTTTATGGAAGTCGAATGCGGCATGAAATTGATTAACATATCACGGAAGCATTAACATAAAATATAAGGAGAGAAAGTAATTGTAAATTGATGAAAATTTAAATGATCATAACTCTGCGCTCGAATATCCATTTTATCCATTTTTTTTTATTTTGCCCAATTCTCCCTGACCCATTATTCATTCCTTCCCGACTCGATAGTGATTGTATTTTTTGGAGACGGGGCGCCGCCAATTTTTATGAAAACTCTGTTTTTTCAATCAATTTGTGTTTTTTCTCAAATCGATTTCTAATTTTTCCTCTTTTTTTTTTAAAGTAAAAATCTCACGATACACAATAGATTTCAATATCTAAATTTCGTAGTAATGTATGTGTGAATGTCAATCTTAATGTTGAAAATTCAATTTAAAAAAAAGTAAAAAATCTCCCGCCCCGCCCCGGCCCACTGGCAACTCTTAGGAAAAATCGATTTAATCTGATACCTTCGGCGATATAAACCAAACATATCGATTTTTTTTTTAAAGTTGGATTCAAATTTTTTTTTATTCGGATCATATTTTTCGAATACAAAATCGATATGAATCGATATAACTCCCCCCCTAATCGTCCTCCTCCACTTACAGGTCAGTGTCAACTGTAGAAATCTATATATCTACTCACATTTAATCCTTTCACACACGCACCTCATCATCTATGATGAAGAAATTAATTAAAGAAGTACTACTATATTTCTTCTTTAATATTTATCTATGAAGTAAAGGATAAAAGGAAAAGGAAAAGAAATAGAAAAAGTAAATACTACTCCTCCTCCCCTCCCCCGTTTATGATCTCTTTGAAGTAAGTAAAGGAGAAAAAGAAGTTAATAGGCTATTAAATTTACTATGGTAGACGCTCAAATGAGAACACAACATGCAAGAAGGAAAAATCAGAAGAGTATGGAAAGAATGAATAATTAATGGAAGGATCTAACTTACACTATTAGAAA
Source organism: Anisodus acutangulus (assembly GCA_029783415.1). Lineage (NCBI taxonomy): Eukaryota > Viridiplantae > Streptophyta > Magnoliopsida > Solanales > Solanaceae > Anisodus > Anisodus acutangulus. Next base: position 27,566,423 of record CM056507.1, on the reverse strand, counting down.
TAGATGTTTTTTCCACTATATTTAATGAACATTTTATGCTATAAAACACGATTTTTTCATCTTATTCTCACAGAATAAGCTCACTGGGAATAATTAATGGAAGAATCTAACTTACACTATTAGAAATAGAGGTTTTTCCTATGCTATAAAATATGATTTTCTCATCTCATTCCTTCGTAACCAGCTCACTAGGAAAAAATATGATGGTAAACATGTTCTCATTAAAACGTTGGGAAATTTCTTAATTTTTTCGTATGAAAAAATTACTATTTGTCACAGACATTCGTTGAGAAATATCAGTGAAAACTTCAGTGGTAAAAAGGAGATTTTCATTTAATAGTGTTATATACAATGTTAGTGTAAACCATGTGTACACTGTTAGTGTAATGTAGCAGCATGTTATAGGAATAGTCTTACCTGTTATAACAGGGGCACCTGCATTATTTTCTGAGTTACTAATTCCAAGTTATAACTCTTTTAGACAATATAGTAATAGTAATAATAATATATATTTGTAGTGATAACAGATTGTGGAAAGGAGACAAGAGGAATGAAGGTAGGATCTAGGCCACCAAGATGTGAAGGAAAATGCTTGAATTGCAGGCCTTGCATAGCCACTCTAATAGCTCCCATTCATCAAGGCAAACTTACCATTTCTGCTAATTCTAAAGAAGATGACACCTATTATCTTCTTGCATGGAGATGCAAATGTGCGAATAAGCTTTTCCAACCTTAGAAAACTATTCACTTCATCTCTTTCTTTATATATTCATCAGGTTACCAAACGTATAGTGTGTATAAATATGTCATTGTTAATGTCCACTCACAGATATTGTGGATGTGGGGCTCTGGTAAAATGCCAAAGAATGTCTATCATTATTCCCTATTTGTAAGTGTCATTATCATTTATTTAAGTGATATAAGGGGAAGCCCAAATTATCTGGCACTGTTGAGTTTGGAAATGCAATTGCTAGCCTAAGGCCATCTATAGGCCGTGTGACAGAGTTACGTACGGGTCAGTTGAATTACTCTCGTCCAAACAATAGTGTTGAACTCTCTTAAAATAAAAGAAGTGTTTTCATGTAGTGATAAAGGTGAAATGAATTTAGGTTGAAAGTTCGAATTCTAGAGGTCTTATTTTATTTTTATTTTTTGAATTACCTTGTTAGAATTTTTTATTTCGATGCTACTTGAGAAATGTAAGATTGTACTAATCTCCCTTGGGGAGCCTTTCTCATTAACACAATATATATATAGGTGTACAATGTGAAATCTGTAGGTAAAAACGGTGTCTGAAAGTTTAAACAATAAGAAGGCTGAGTCGAGAGATGACTCTCTGTCTTTAAGATAAAATTGCCCGTATAGATGCTTTTACGGTGATGGACAATAGTCTCCCAAGATAAAACAGCAACAATCAACTATATAAAGCAAATAAAGTTGATTCTAGCGAAAAATAAATATAGAACAGATTGCTGAAGGAGAGAATTTTTGTTCTCTGTTTTTCGTTCAGAAACAGAACATAAAAGAAGAGGTTTTGTGTTGTGTTGCATTTTTAATTTGAACAGAAATGTTCAATTTATAAGAGTAGAAAGGGAAGCAACGTTCTATTTTGTTGAATAGTCATGTCTATTGGCTGGTGTCATTTGGAGAAGAAAGAGACGTTGTAACGTTTCGAAAAACTTCAGGGACCAAAATGTAAATAGTTAATATTTTAGGGACCAAAAAGAAAGTTTCGGAAGAAAGCAACATTCCGAGGCCCGAGATCGGACCGGGCAAGCGGCGACGCGCGTGTGGGGCTTAGCCCCGAACCCAAGCTCACCTAGGTCCTCTCCCTACTAAACACATGTATTACCCCTTGGGGTCCCAAACCCTTACTCAAACTTAGAGTTTATATATTGCACAATCCTTCCATCTTCTACCAATGAGGGAGATTTGTCATTTTTATCTTTTCATGTCTCAAACAACTTACTTTGTGTACCAATATCTCTTTCATTTCTTAACGAAATTTGACGATACTTGGAACGAACATCATCTACTCACTTAGTAGATTAGACATGTGCGAAGAAATGATGTTTTTGACATACGTGGCCCACGTGTTTAAATCATTAAAGATGAAATAAACTCAATTTTATATCAGTAAATTTTCAACAATCCCTTCTTGAAAGAGAATTGATGCACACGAGGTGCCAAAGTCTAGCAATCTTTCAGCGAGAAGATATTGCATCAGGAAAGGTAGCTTTCGGCTTTGAACCTTCCTTAGTTGATTACCATCAGATTTACTTACTGTGTGGTGAACGTGATGTCTTGAACCGTCAGCGTTTAGTGTAAACCAAGACAATGGTATCAACACAATAACTCTCCTTATTCATTTCTTCTTATCGTTTTGTCCGTTGTGGCCATGGACAACGCTTGAATTCTTAAGTGCGTACATTTGAAGCGGCATGTATTCGCACTTAAATAGGTGATCTCCTATAAGGTATATTGTTGTACCCCACTCGCAAGTGTTAGAAATCATTAAAAGTTTCAAAAATTTATCCTTTACCCATTATGCAGGTAGCACTTAATGTCTATCGCGGGAACGACTTTGGAGTTATATTTCTTTAAAGAATGATAATCCGAAGAGCTCTTACTTCAAGTGCAACGCTAAACTGAACCTCTATAGTTTAGTTTTCCATTGAACCAAATTCCTGGGATCTTCAGTCAGTAAGGTTGGGTTACCACCATAAAGATTCTTATTGTTTGGGTTTTAAGCCCATTCCCCGAAACAAGCAGAATATTTGATCTTTGAGTAGACCTTTAGTTAATGGATCTGCTAAGTTATCATTTGATTTGACGTAATAAATGGAAATGACACCCGTAGTGATCAACTGCCTAACGGTATTTTGTCTCTAACGAATATATCTAGACTTGTCGTTGTACATATTACTTCGTGCCCTTCCTAAAGCCTATTGGATGTCACAGTGAATCATCACCGAAGGTACGGGTTTATCCAAACAAGGGACATCCTCTAAGAAGTCGTGAAGCCACTCTGCTTCTTCTCCTGCTTTGTCCAAAGCGATAAACTATGATTACATCGTGGATCGGGCGATGCATGTTTGGTTAGAGGATTTCCAAGACACAGTCTCACCACCAATTATAAAAACATACCCACTGGTGGATTTGGTGTTCTTTATGTCCGATATCCAGTTTGCATCACTGTATCCTTCAAGTACGACTGGATATCTTGAATAATGTAATCCGTAAGTCGGCGAATATTTCAGATATCATAGTATCCGATTTAACGCCTTTCAGTGATCATTTCCAGGATTATGAGTAAACCTAGCCAACTTATTGACTGGATAAGCGATATCAGGTCGGGTGCATTTTGTAATGTACATTAAGCTACCAATGACCTGTGCATATCGCTCTTGGGATACGGGTGCACCATGATTCTTATCAATTCTATGATTCATATCCATTGGTGACTTCATAGGGGAACTGTCAAATACATCAAATTTCTTCAAAACATCTTCAATGTAATGAGATTGAGATAAGACCAGTCTGTCAGTTGTCTTAAAAATCTTAATTCCTAAGATTACATCTGCAATACCCATATTTTTCATGTCGAAGCATTGTTTCAACATATTCTTGGTTTTCAAGATCAAGTTTAGACTACTTCCGGTGATGAGCATGTCATCTACGTAAAGGCATATCATGACAAATGAGTCAGGGTTCTCTCTTATATAGATACATTTTCACATTCATTTATGGAGAAACCTATTGATAATAAAGTATTGTCAAACTTTTCATGTCATTATTTCGGGGCTTGTTTGAGTCCGTACAGAGACTTAACAAGTCGACATACTTTATTTTCTTGTCCTGGAACCACATACTCCTCGGGTTGTTCCATGCATATTTCCTCTTCCAACTTTTTATTTAGGAAGGTTGTCTTAACATTCATTTGATGTATCTCAAGATCACGCAAAGTTGCAATAGCTATTAATACCCTTATGGACGTTAATCTAGACACGTGGGAGTATGTGTTGAAGTAATCGAGCCTTCCTTTTGTCTGTAACCTTTGACTACTAATATGGTTTTATACTTGTAAATAGTTTCATCTACTTTGTACTTTCTTATGAGTATCCACATACAACCCAAAGGTTTGCTTTCCGGAGGAAGATTAACCATTTCCCAATTATGATTTTGTATGATGGAATCTATTTCGCTTTCTATAGCTTCTTTCCAAAGCGGTGCTTCTGGAGTTGACAATGCTTCCTTAATTGTCATCGGTTCATTTTCAACCATATAGGTTAAAAAGTCTGGACCAGATGTTGTCCTTTTTGCTCCGTCTTGGTTCAACTTCTGGAACCCCTAGGTTCTATAGGTCTGGAACATTAAGTTTCGGATAGTCAGAAACTTCTGAGTTCTGTAGATCTGGAACGTCTAGTTTCGGATAATCAAAAACTCCCGGGTCTTGTTGATTTTGAGCATTTTGTTCATAACTTCGTTTGCGCTAAATTATTTCTTTTTCCTTTCTAGGAAAGATATGTTCAAAGAATTCAGCATTTTTTGATTTCATGATCGCACTCTCGTGGATATCAGGTATCTCCGACTTATACACTAAGAAGCGATAACCGCTACTATTATTTACATAACCACTGAATATGCAATCTCTAGTCTTAGGTCCAATTTTGACTTATTTTGGTTTAGGTACTTCGACCTTTGCCAAACAGCCCCACACTTTTAAATATTTGTAAGTGAGTTTCTTTCATTTCCATGATTCATATGAAGTTTTATCCTTACGCTTATGCGAAACTCTATTGAGAATTGTATTAGCGGTAAGGATCGTTTCGCCCCACATGTTTGGGCTAAATCGGAATTGATAAGTAAAACATTCATCATTTCCTTTAACGTACGGTTTTTTCCCTCGGCAATACCGTTAGACTGAGGTGACTAAGGAGCGGTCGTTTGATGAACAATGCAGAATTAAGCACAGTATTCTTCAAACGGTGATATGTATTCTCCCCCTCTATCACTACGAATTGCCTTAATCCATAGTTTATTTAATTTTCAACCTCTGCTTTGTAATGTTTAAATGCTTCAAACGCTTCATCTTTACTTTTCAACAAGTAAACATAACAATAATTTGTCGTCAAGATCCGGAGGATTACCCTCGTCTTGTACAACGTTACCCTCTGCCTTGAATTTGTTCTTGGCCTTCAGGTCATTTGTGACCTGGATATTTTGGCTCACTTCAGTCGTTGTGTTAGACTGAGTGTCCATTGCATCCCCACCAGAAGGAGGATCTTTTGTCTGAGATCGTGACAGGCTCAACGCAGTAAGATAGAACATCTTTAGTCTCATTCTCTTGTTGTAATTTTTATACAGAACCTTTTCTGGGTGTTTGCTTTGGAAACTGTCGGGAGCAGGGACAACAACATTTCCTTGAGCAACATCAGTGCCTTGAACAACAACAACAGAACTAGAAACAAAACTGTTGACAAGAGTAGAACCAGAACTACCAACGGAATTGTTATGCAGAAACAGAGCCAAAACCAGAATTAGAACCAGAACTGGAAACATAACTGTTGACAGATATCTTTCGAACACTCAAAAAAATTGTCTTCAATTTTAGGTTAAAATGGTGTCTGAAAGGTTAAATAATAAGAAGGCTGAGTCAAGAGATGACTCTCTGTTTTAAGACAAAATTGCCTCGTATAGATGATTTTCCGGTGATGAACAATAGTCTTTCAAGATAAAACAACAACAATCAACTATATAAAGCAAATACAGTTGATTCTAGCGAAGAAATAAATATAGAACATATTGTTGAAGAAGGAGAGAATTTATGTCTGAGATTCATGTTTATGTTCTCTGTTTTTCGTACAGAAACAGAACATAGGAGAAGAGGTTTTGTGTTGTGTTGCATTTTTAATTTAAATAAAAATGTTTAATTTATAAGAGCAGAAAAAGAAGCAACGTTCTATTTTGTTGAATAGTCATGTATGTTGGCTGGTGTCCTTTGGAGAAGAAAGAGTTGTTGTAACGTTCTGAAAAACTTCAGGGATCAAAATGTAAATAGTTAACAATTCAGGGACAAAAAAGAACGTTCTGGAAGAAAACAACAACCCAACAGCCCGAGACTCGAGACTCGAGACCTGAGAACCCGGAACTCGAGACCCAGAACCCAAGATCCGAACTTGGACCCGAACCCGAACCTGTGTAGGATCGGGTCGGGCCGGGCGAATAGATCTACTAGAGAACAGTAGCATCAAGAGTAATCCATAACTGAGGATCCTCCGCTGGAATAGGTGTAGCGGGAGGAATTATGTGAAGGATAACTTGATGGGAGATAGCGTAAATTTTAAACAATTATGCCCACGTCACATATTGGACGTTTTCCATCTCAAGCACAATAGGAATACTGTTCTTGACGTTAGAAACCATGAGGGCAGGATGAAAATTGTTCTTAGACATATTGAAAGAACAAAGGAGGGGAAATTTGGGAATAGTAAGAGAGATTTTGAGAGCGGAAGATGAATTTTGGAAAAGAAACCCGAGGGGGGGGGGAGGTTTGGGCCAAGAAGGACACAAAATTTTGGAGAGAAATTTTTTTGTTAGACCTAGTCTCTTGATACCATGAAAGAAATAATCCCCTTCATTATTTTCATTAATTGAGATGTATATATACAAGTTACATATTTTCATAATAGGAGAATCCTATTCCTATTCTATTCCTAAAACTTTATTCTACCATAATTCTAACTATACAATTATGGTAAGTGTACAAGACTAATTAAGGTAACCTTTACACTACAATATACCAACAATATATACACCAAATATACAACCCGTGATGAGCCATTGTTTGCCCGTGATGGGCCACTGTTAACTGCCCATACTGGGCCAGTCCGAGACACTGCTTTCAGCCTATTATGCCCGTGATATACACTATGTATACTAAGTGTATATCACGGGTATATACCTTATCTAACAGTTATTAGATGAGAGTTTACTATTTTTCTTTCGAGATGTCCAAAGATGTTCTCTATGCAACCTTTCAGTATCTTTCTTAAAGATGATTGGCGAGAGGCCCATTAAATAATGGTAGGTTTCCAATGTTTGGCCGCACGCCATATATTAGAGGGGAAATAACCCATATATACCACCCACATGTCCAGTTTTCATCCATGTAGCCCATTGTATCATCGGTGTATAGATAACGTATCTGATCATTAGCTATATATAAGTTGCTCAACTTATTTTGTAACTTTACATATACATCTTCATACACAATTAAACATTACATATATATCATATACATTCTTGTATACTATATATAATGTATAAATAATGTATATGCTTTGTATAACAATGTATTCTCTTGGGGCTCAAAAATTCCTTTCAAACACATTTAACCGTGAGGAACTTTTGCTTTACTTCACCTGACCACATTTCTCTTTTTACACAAAATAACCCTATACAATTTAAACCAAACCCCAGAAATAATAAATAAAAACCTACTAAAATCCAGCAAATAATAGCCTATTAAAGCTCCCAATTCCCCCCCCCCCCCCTTTTATTTTTCACTCCAACAATTTCCCTATTTCTTGACTCAATTTACCATGACAAATCTGAAATGGAGGATACAATAATAATCTCATCGGAAAAACCTTAGCCGACCGGAAAAAGATTATCTAGCGACCCCCGTAGAATCATATATATACATACACCAAGATACACAATATAGATTTGATAGTTTTAACATGAATAAGCATATTTTTACAATATTAAGCACTCTTCAATTGTATATACAATGTTTATATACTTCGACAGTCTCTCTCTGTTTTTACCCAATCATACAAGGAGTATATTTTTGTGATGTATAATCACTGAATAATGTGTGTAATCAATCTATATACCGATTATACATATATTCTATAATAATTATTCATTAAATATATATTGGCGGATCATCGGACCTTAGCTGGAAAATTCATGCACTTATTATACATTCATTATAAGCAGGTGATACATTAACTTTACATTGAGAAAATAACAAAATAGAAGAAGCCAACTCAAACAATAAAGTTTAACTAAGAGCCTGTTTGGATTGACTTATTTTACGTGCTTTTAAGCACTTTTATAGTGTTTGAATAAAATAAAAATATATTTAAGTATTTATTTTTAAGTCAAAATAACAAAAATAAGTCAATAAGCTAGAATTTGACTTTAGACTTATAAATCAAAATTCATAAGCCCATCCAAACAACCTCTAAATCATTATCGCTTAACCTCCCTCCTAACTGTCAGTCCACCAAAGTCGCCACCTTCAACTCTTCACTATTCAACCTCACATGCATATTTAACTCGTTCTATCATATGTTAGAAAGAAAATAATCCAGTTTTTCATGAGAATTTAGGAGAAACTGAATTAAAATTGAATTTTTAAAAATTGCGTAGGGAAAGATACAGATGGAGAGATAAACGAAATAAATAGAAACAAAAGAAAAAAATAATGGAGGAGACTGCCCTAAGTTGCCATTTTTGTTGGAGAATTTTTTTGCCGGAGAAGAAGCAGTAGAGAGGCGGAGAATGAAGATAGAGGAAGACAGATAATATGGTATAAGAATAGCGGCTGCTAGGTTTTATTTTGTGAAAATAAAATATATATGTGGGTAAAAAGTGAATAGTTGGGTTTAAAATGACAAATTAGATGCCCCATGGACACCCAGCTTAATTTTCTCTATATTTAAGGTCTAATGGCTTAATGAACACATAATACAGGTTTCGGGTTGTCATCTCGACTACCGTACTTTACTTATTGTCAAGTAGACACCTTTACTTACTCGAACTTTATGTTTTTAATGCTTATCTCAACTAATATATATTCTTTTTGTCTCAATTTATGTGACACTATTTGACTTGATACAAAGTTTAAGAAAGAAATGTTGTCTTTTAAAATGTGTGGTCTAAAACCTTAGACAATTGTGTGACTACAAATCATTTCATTAAGGGTAAAAGGGAAATTTTATAGTTAAATTATTTTTAATTATAGAAATGTGACATTTTTTTTTGGGATAGACTAAAAAGGAAATGATGTCACATAAATTGGGACGGAGGGAGTAGTTGTTTGTTTGAGGATGATTATCCAAAAGTGATGATTTACTACGAACTATTGTGACAATATAATTTAAGAGTATTGTAACTACGTTCTAAAGCTCTACGAGGAATTCAATAAGAGATAAGATTTCAGGGTTACTGTCACGTACCAAACCTGGGAGGCGGACCAACACCTAATGCCTTACATGACCGAGTGATCAACCTGTAACAACTCATATCCTGACATATACAGAATCAATAAGACAACCCAAAGACATAAGGAATATGATAACATCGATATGATATCAACCCAAAAGGATATATATAGGCAGGCCTATAAGGCCACAACACATACAAAATACTCATCATCTGAATATAACTGACCACATGTACATATATGTCTTCGAAAGCCTCTAAGAGTACTGACATCTGTAATATGGTTGGGATAGGACTCCGACCTACCCATAGGCTCTATACATAAACATTAAAAGACCATCTAGACTCGACTAAACTACAGAACATATGGAGCTTACCGATCAACCACTAAACTCAACCAACCGCCTACTGTGGAGGCCTGTTGAACTGTCTACCCAAACCAGTAGCATGAAATGCAACGCCCCCGACAAAAGAGACGTCATTACAAAAAGAGATGTACCGGGTATATAAGGCAACTGAATAATCATAAGTTAAGAAATGAACTCGTATGAAAGAACATCAAGTAGAATAAGTACAAGAGACAACTTGAGGATACGAATGCCATATCTTACTATTCTCAATACGTTTCATGATTATTAGATTCACTTATCATGGGATGCGGGTTTACCTTGTTATACTTTTGGGGACACTTTACCTTAGATATTTTCCTTCATTTATAATAAATCAAGTAGGCCACATAGGGCATATAATAGGTAACTCACCGAGCCACAAGGGGACTTGTGTATACAATAACGCACATGTCCGATTAGATGTGTATAATAACAATAAAGTATGCAAGTGATAAGCTCAGTGGTGTGCAATAATAATGTCGTACCCAATCAATTATAGCTCAGTGGTATGTATTAATAATATCGTACCCAACTTATTATAGCTCAGTGGTGTGTAATAATAATATTGTAAACATATGAGTAACACTTAGGCTTATTATCCCATCACGTTATGAAATGTTTAGAACTATATATGGTCTTAACCTCCTGAAGGATGTATGTATGTTACTTATGACATATGTTATGATCTGATTTTGAACCCGCTAGTGAAAACGTCCCACAACTTGGTTCTTGTGTTGAAATGGAGTTGCCACTTAATTCTTACGGAATTAGGAACCCATTTTGAAAAAGTCTATTGACGAAAAACATTTATCTTAAAAATCAGAGAAAGGGTAAGGATTATGATGATTTCCCGAGGAAGGTGTTAGGTATCTCGGGAAATCCACAAACACGGTTACTAACGAATTTAAACATTTTTATGGCTAAAAAGAATGTAACTTCATTTAAGAATGTATTTGAAAATGATTCTTACATACGTGTGATAAAGTTAACATTTGAAGGTGCCCTTTGATATTGAAGAGATTGAATTGTCTGAAAAATTCAAGGTCTAAAATATTTAGATAAGGACTATAAGGGGTTGAAAGCATAGTTTAACGTCAAATCACCTTGTTGAGCGGCTTTCGTAAATTCCAAATCATTAACACCAATATGTGGTGTTACATAATAACAAAAATACTTATAACCTGTCTAACATAATATAGAAATACGGAACATAAGTCTAAGAATCATGATACAACCCCCAAAGATCTGGTCAATAATACAAGAGCGCTAATACGAATACAAGTTGGAATAGAAAGGCAACATAAGCCGAAACTGAATATCATAGTCTAAAAGTCTAAAATATGTCTCTAGAACAAAAATAAAGACAATAGATAGAGTATCCAAAGTGTGCCAGTAATAGCGTCCTCACCCTGAATACTGTTAATCATCCAGCTCGGATTCAAACTTGAGTTCCCGAACTAGTAGAAAGAGTTGAATCTGCATTCAAAAAGAATGCATCAAGTGTAGTATGAGTACACAACCCCCCCGTAGGCATCATAGGCCGACAACGATGGAAGACACACAAAAAGAGATAAATATCGAGTTGACACCAAGTAAATCCTATACTAGATAGTTCCATAATCATGATAAGTCACTTAATTCATGTACAAGTCCACTAAAATTAAGAAGCCACTAATTTACATATAACCCCATATTCATAAGAGTTATCCAAATTACAAAGGTTCAATAGCAGCGTTCAAGTACATAGAGATCAGTTCTAAATCATCATTTATCCAAAATTCAATAAAGTCATCAACTTACCAATCCAACTCTTCTAAGTCATATTGTCCACATAGTATTTCACTGAATCAACAATACACTTTATTCACGTAAGAGTTCAACCATAATCAAGTATAATTCCGTTCATAATGCACACAAGGATCCTACACTTATTACCCACCGATTAGTATACTCTATCTCAGTCATGTTCATATTGTCATCACCTACCCGAGTCATCAAATAATCAATTAAAACATGTTAACCCTAGTACACACATCATCATATCACAATCTTTCTCAAAGGCCTCATAATTAGCCTAATCATAACAATACTAGCTTCTATTCTCTCTTACCCCTGGGCTTGTTTACCAGTTTACATAAGGGTAGGACATATATTTGTTCTATTAATGTCCTTATTATACTCTAAATGGAGGTCTACGCCATTTATCTTTGATTAAAAAGGGGATCTACGCATGCATAACATACAATCATTTAACCAAAACACATCGACTAATTCTTCACTACTCTCTTATGAATAACGTTATCAATCATCAAGCAATACAAACATGCACAATTTTCTATGAGAAACAAAATAGTCCCGTCAGTAAAATCTACTTACCACAATATAGCTCCACAACGAGTACTTAGACTCATAAAAGTGTAACAACTCAACTCACTGCAGAGGGAACAAGCCAATCTTAACAACCAATCTGGTCCAATATAATCAGTTCAATCATCCAAATCCATTTAATTAGGGTATCACCCAAATTCCAATAATCAATCCATATCATGTACCAAACAACAAGTAATCACAGTATGAATGAATATATGAATGATGTGAATAATTTGAATGCAATGCATATGCCATGCACCTTTCATCTCCAGTATACATGTGTTCAAGTTTTTATTATGAAATGCACATCCATGGGGGACCCGCGAAGTACATATACTCCTCCAAAATTTTCCATCAGAGCCCAACTTTTGGCTGAATAATAATTGTTGTAGACGTGCAACTCCGTTCCTCGTGTATCTCATCATTCGGAATTTTCCATCAGATCCCATCTCTGTGACTGTAGTATCATCATCAATCAATGTTGCCAAAATCTCATAAGTATTCTCACCTTTCTAATCACTTGGACCCAAAGTATTTCCATACCTCTCTCTCATATCAATATCATTAGAACCATGAGTGTATGAATGTAAATGACAACACAAGGTAATAAATCAAGATGTAATAAGATGCAACAAAGTATAGAGATGATTTTCACATACTTTCAAGAGTTCAATTACATATAATCCAAGTACAATCAGAATATCATATCAACACATGTGTGATGAATAAGCACAACAATAGAAAATATGACGACAAGCTCAATCAATCAACAATTAGAATTAACTCGAGGTTGATTCCCTAAACCCATCATCACAGTTCAACATGGTACCCATCCAAACATTCATCACACCCATTTAAATGGAATTCCCAAACACGCTCAATACCCCTCAATATTTATAACTAATTACGTAATTCTATCGAAGTCTAGTGAAAGTAAATCATATCCTACCTCTGGGCCGAGCAGGAGCCATGAACGGTCGACCCTCCACGCAAGCCTTGCCCTTCTGGAATGCCTCATAGAAGTCGTAGTCTAACACGTATATACTATTCGTTAAAATAAAGGTAACACATAATACAAGGATGTAGTCCTTGCATATAACAAGATTTCCAAAACCGACCCCGATCCCATGGGTATCAGAATCCAAACTTTATTATCCAAAATTCATAAACACATACTAGGTAATCATATTCTTAAGTTAATTGGAAACGTATACTCACTTGGACCTTCAATTGATCAATATACAAAAGCCCCAATTTATGAACCCTAGAATTTCTTCTAATTTAAAAAGGTTTCTAATACCAAATTAATCCTTACAACATGATTATCTATCATTAATCAATACTTATTTATAATATCATGATCATCTAATCTATAATCCATCTTTAAATCATGTTTTAGGCTATCTTATTCTAGCATGGAAGCCTATGCTATCATCCTCCCCAAAATAGAAGTCATACTAGGATTTAGAAGACTCAAAAGAGAATATATAATTAAAGGGGATGAAATTATACCTCTAATGAAGAACAATAGTAAAAACCACCAGAATTACCCTCATAGCCGAGCTCTAGTCCCAAGAGAATATTTTTGAAGGAATGAATTCGTTTAGGGCATATAATACCTAATTTGGAACAGTGATTCCTCTTCGGCATATGTATTTGCGATAGATCAAGTATGGGGGTTGTACCTCCACATTTTTCATGGTTATTATGGCCTTTTTGGCCAAAGTTTCTGTCAGTTCAGGTGTTATTTTTCATAATGATACACTCGAGCAATTACGGCTCTAGGTGTTGGCCACATCTTCTTGATTGGGTGTGACACCGGTTCATTCGCCTTGTTTATCTTTGTGACTCTAATCATGACCATGCTTTGCGTTGAAATATGTTTGAAGTCCTGCTTCATGTGTTTTGTCTGCCACTCTCTTTACTTGAACGAAAATACTGTTGAGTCATTTTCATCCTTTCTTCTCATGATCTCTTTCTCTTCTGATTCATTCATCAACAATATGCTTCATGTTTGTTCTATTATTCAATGAACTACTTTGTGACTGAGTCATATTAAGATCCTTTGCTTTGTATATGTTTTTTTCATAGATCAAATATGTAGATGGTTCATTCTCTCTTTGATCTTATCATTTCACTTGTATTTGCATTAACACATATGTTTGCAATCTGAGTTCATGTGTATAGTCTTTTCTATAGCTTATTTGCAATGGAACATGTCTTTGGACCTGTTCCAACCTTTCTCTGCTTCTTGCTTTTTTAGGCATTTTACATTGTATGGAACCTCTGCAACCAATTGTCTAGCTTTGTTCAATATCATTACCTTGTTACTTATTACATGTATCTAGACCTGGTTTCTTTTCATTATAGTTCACTTTGTCAATCATCAAAACTTTACACATGGCTTTATGGCAATAGAGGAAAACTAAATACCAAGGCGTTCAAGATCAACGTTACTTGTTCATCGGATAAATACTATTTGTTGTGACCATCAAAGCGTTTATGACGAATAAATCAAATTCATAATCAAGTTCAAGATTACACTTCAAGATCAAGCTTCAAGCCGTTGAATTCAAATATAAGTCAAGATCACATCAATCAAATTCAAGATCAAGCTCAAAAGCTCTTGAATATATTATAGAAAAGAAGAATAAGAGGAATCATAGAGATTGTTACACTCAAATTTGAAATCAAATACCAAGATTGTTGTAATACTTTCCTGTCTTGATTATTTGTTTTCTCGAAGTTGAATTTTATTGTCTACAGAACTATTATTTCTTATCAACTTTTTCTCTTTCACTAAACCTAAAGTTATGTGGAGGCTCAACAAAATTTAGATTAGGTGATTATTATGCAAGAAAAATTTCATCAGCTTGAGAGAAAAAAAGTCTCACAATTGGAACCAAAGCCCCAAAATAAAATGATCATTGCCACTAGATAAGTGTTTAGAAATAATCTTGATGATCAGAAATAATTACAAGGAACAAGGTTGGTTTGGTGGTTTAGGGTTACAATCAGAAAGAGGATATTGATTACGAGTGACTTCTTCCTAGTTGCCAGAATAAAAGCCATAAGGATGTTGATTGCATTTGTCGCTTACATGGAATTTACACTCTATCGAATGGGTGTTAAGAGTGCATTTGTCATGACCCAAATCCATGGAGGCGAGACTGGCACCCGATACCTTACTTGATCAAACGTACAAATCGGTAAACGTAAACCAATTGAACATATGTGGGAATATCTAGCCCGACAAAGCCAAGATGTATAACAATTTGTAATATCTTAGGCCGACAAGGCCATATCTCATAAGAATATGAAGATAACAGATGTATCAAACTGAATGGAATTAATCCAAAATATATATATAAATGATTTGACAAGGCCACCATGAGCATAAATAACATCTAACCCAAAAAGGAGAATCTACACAGGCCGATAAGGCCACCATATAAGCTAAGAGACAACATCAATACTGAAAAGGACATACAACATATTGTACATACACAAGACATGTCTACAAGCTTCTAAAAACATCAATGGTACTGTGGTTAGGATAGGGCCCCGACTACCCATCATGTATACATATATAGCAGCATCCTCAAAACCTCTAGACCTAGCAACACAAGATGACGAAGAACTTACAAATCAAGCTGAACTCGGGAAACGCCTACTGATGAGGCATGTCTGTCTGTCTATTAGGACTTGCCGCATGAAATGCAGCACCCCGTCAAAAGAGAAAATATACCGAGTATATAAGGCAAATGAATAACTGTAAACTGATATGAACTGATATATAAGAAGAACTGAATGTACTGAGAGTCAAGGTAACATGAGAATATACCTTACCTGTTGTTGACTCATGTAATGTACTAATAATAATAATGTACTAGGCCACAAGAGGGCTCTATGTGTAAATAATATAGTATCAGGCCATAATGAGGCTTTGTGTTATCGTAACAGGCCATAGTAAGGCTTTGTGTTTTTGTACCAAGCCATAATAAGGCTTTATGTCATAACTCATAACGTACCAGACCGTATATAGGCTCTGTAGAGGTGCACCATATTGTCGTACCCGCCGATTATAGCTCGGGGAATGAATAAAGAACCACAACTATGGAACTATGTCCAAATAATCTCTATATGCTCACCTAATGAGGAATAAGATCTAACACAATATATGTACTCCCGACAAGGAACGAAAAATAGCATATGAGTTATAGAACACTATGAGAGACATGCTTGATAAGAATTCTTCTTTTGTATATCTCATTTGGAAACCATTTTAGGTACAGAGTCATGCCAAAGAAATACGTAGGAATAGCCATTAGATAGCTTTTGTGGACTTACTTGGCGACACGACAAACTTATTCCATTTAGCACCTTAACCTACAACAAAAACAACAATAATAGGGCCAATGTCAAGCTAAGGAATAGGCAGTATATGATATCTAGTGACAAGCTCAGTCCTTAACTACCAACACAACACTCTTCTATACTTCTTCTTCTCTTCAAGTTACATATTAACAACAACAACACACACATATATACATACATACATACATATATATATATACATACATACATACATACATATATATATATATATATATATATATAATTCTCCAAAAATCCAGCCACAACATAAAAAAAACACCTCAAAACAATTAACATGATATGACAACTTCTATACGACTTTTGACCGCCGACTCATAAGTTCTAGCTTCAAACAACTTAGTCAATACTTATATATACCCTAACACATGAAGGAGGTGGAAGATATTACCTTAAAATAGTAGGACAACACCAATTCTAATATTGCTTCACCTTGAAGCAATCCTCAAATCATCCAAAATAAGAGAACTTGTATTTTACAAACACCACGGGCTTCTTGGCTTAAGATTTACATAATCAATCCTTGGATTTACTCAAATACTTATGAGAGATGATAAACATTACATCAACCAGAAAGATCAGGTTACTTCAACTAGAAGGAACTCCCAACTTCAACACAATAAGAGGAAGCTAAGTTCTACTAGAACCATGAGATTTCCTATGATAAATTTACGTTGTTTGACTTTAGATTTACCCTTGAATCATGTAAGAACTATTAGAGAACATTTAAGGGTGGTGTAGAATCTGTAGTCGAAATTGGAGTTAAAAAGGAGCTGCACTGCCTCAAGTGGGTCCCAAAGGGGTTGCCTGAGCAGTTTGGCTAAAATGTGCATATCTCCCTATCCCGACGTCGTATCGATGAACGGTTTCATAATTTTACAACTAGACTCGTAGACCTTGAATATAATGGGTGGATCACCTAATAACTCCATCCACGGTTGGAGAAAAACTCAGTGACATCTGACCCAATTTTCAGTAAACTTATGAACGTAACTTGATATAACTTTTGCCGACTTTTGATTTACAACTCATTTGACTTTAAAACTTAACATATGACTATTAAAAACTTCAAACAATAAGCACTCCTAGTTTTACCCCGAAAGTGCAGGTCATAACATATTCGATTCATTTAACCTCCAACCCTTACGATACTTTCTTAACACTTGTTTTAACCTATTATTATCTTTGAAAAGATCCTTAATCTCTCTTGGATCATATTTAATTCTAACATGAAAGTACGTGGTGCAACATCCTCCCTCTTAGGAACACTCATCCTCGAATATAGAGGCGTATATGAGAGAAACTAACTCATAAAGAATCTTTAAAAGTTTTGACAGAGTCTCCTTTGTAAATAGGACTATTACAACCTACTAAACAACCAAAAATATACTAGATGCCTCACAGGGCCACATAACATTCTATTATAACATGGGGCCTCACATGGTCCTCAACTATCAAATACAAGTACTATAGATCATGACTCACCTCAAGTACACATAGCTCTTGTTCTGGCAGTGCTATAATGCCTCAGTTCTGCTCGTCACTTGAATATAGGACAATGGGTAAGTATACTATCATAAAACATATGATGGACATTTAGTAACAATGAGCATCGAAAATCTTGGCCTGAAACAATTATGGATACTTGGATCTCATTTTCTCCTAAACCTCCAATGTCGTTTCTTCCAAATTTCAGTTCCTCCATGGAACCTTTACTGAGGCTACTTCTTTGGTCCTTAACTTGCGGACCTACCTATCGAGAATAGATATTGGGACCTCTTCATAAGACAAGTCTTTCATAATCTGAACATTATCAACTAGTACAATTTGAGAAGGGTCCCCAATGCACTTTTGCAACATAGATACATAAAAGACTAGATGGACTGACTCCAATTCTGAAGGCAATCTAGCTCCTACGAAACTTGGCATATTATCCGAATGATTATGTACAAGTAATATATCTTGAAATAAGCTTACCTTTCTTACCAAATCTCATACCGCCTTTCATAGGTGAGACTTTCAAGAAGACCCAATCATCAATAATAAACTCTATGTCTCGGTGTCGCATGTCTAAATAAGATTTATGGCGACCCTGGGCTATCAATAGCTGCTCCTCAATTAGCTTCACTTTCTCTACATCCTAATGAAGTCGAGTCCAAGTAAGTATGCTTCACCCACCTCGAACCATCCGATAGGATATCAACACTTACGCTCATACAATGCTTCATAAGGAGCCATCCTAATGCTGGAATGATAATTTTTATTGTATACAAACTCAATCAAAGGTAAATGATCATCCCAATTTTCTTTAAAGTCTAATACACATGCACGTAACATTTCTTCGAGCTCTGAGTAGTGCGCTCGGCTCGATGTCTGTCTGTCAGTGAAATGCTATGTTGAGGTTTACTTGAGTACCCAAACCTTATTGGAAGGATCTCCAGAAGTTCGCTATAAACTGAGCACCTCAGTCAGATATAATAGATAATGATACACCATGAAGTAGTACTATCTCCTTGATATATAATCTCGCATAATCCTTGGTTGTATAAGTAATTCTAACTAGCACGAAATGAGCCATTTTGTAAGCATGTCGACAATTTCTGAAATGGAGTCAAACTTATGATAAGAGCGAAGTACACATGTGATGAAATCTATGTTAATCATCTCCAACTTTCACATTAGGATTTATTAATATTTTGTACTAGCCCACCAGTCTTCTGATGTTATACCTTAACTTGCTGATAATTTGGGTGTTGAGCCACAAAATATACAGTGTTCTTTTTCATATCGCTCCACGAATAAATGTCTTTGATATCATGATACATTTTTGGCGACCCGCTAGTGTATAGAATACCTCGATTAATGAATTTCCGCCATAATCTTGCCCAGTAGGTCTGCCACATCCCGAACATATACGATCCTAGTATCTCGGAACCCCATCTTCCTTTAACTCAAAAGTTGTGATCTTATTTGTTGCACTTCCTCCTTGAGTTGAAATAAGGCAGGATCCTCGTACTTCCGCCCTTTCACTGCCGCTATCAGAGATGATTTTTCCTTATTCTGAAAGACAACACTTCTATCATCTGAGTCCAACCATCGGACTCCTAAGTTTGCTAACTGGTAAAGCTCTCTGACAAACCCTCTTCTTTTGGCCCCAAAAATCCTAGGTTGCCCATAGATCGGTGACTGAGGGCGTCGGCCACAACATTAGGCCTGCCCCTGATGGTGCAGGATGTCAGCATCGTAATCTTTCAACAATTCAAACCATCTTCTTTGTCACATATTCAGCTCCTTCTTCTTGGAGTTGTATTGGAGGCTTTTACGTTCGGTGAATATCTGCATGAATACCATATAAGCAATACCCTAATGTCTTCAACGTGTACTCAATGGCTGTTAACTCTAAATCATGAGTCGAGTAATTCTTTTGGTGCTTTCTCAACCACCTCTAATCATAAGCAATTACATTTCCTTGTTTGTTATGACACTTGCAACAAGAAGGCACTAACTTACCTTAGTCCCCACACATTTTGGAACTTCTTGTGTACATAACGTTGAACATTATTCTTGATTTTGATTCTTCATTCAACAGATATGATAGATGATGAGTTATGGGCATATTTTGTTATTGGATATGTACGAAATTATGAAGAAATCGACGTTATATGCTAAACTTTTCTATAAAATCAAGATACATCTTTGTAGCCCCATGGTGAATGGAATACCTCAAACTTTGGGCCTCTTCATCCCATCATCCAGAATCGCCTCCTTACCATTTTATTACAACATCTTATCACAAATATTGCACAATTTCCCATTATCAAACTATTGAGCCTTTATCTGCTCATTTAAAGAAGGCGTTGTCTCCACATAAGCTAGAACCTTGACATGTTCCAAAAAATAAAGCCTCACGAAGATATTGGCCAAAAACTAAACATCCATAGCCAAAAGACATTCCCCTACATGTAACAATGCTAGACTACCCATACTCACCACCTTCCGAATCAAGACATCCTCCACTACATTAGCCATTCATTTCCGTTGTCTCAAATTAAGATCCCTCTTATTGAATATGGTATGAAGACTGCGATGATCCGTGAATACCTCACAATGCACACCATAGAGATAGTGCCTTCAAATCTTCAATATAAATACCACCGCTGCCAACTCCAAATCATGATGGGTAGTTCTTCTCGTGAATCTTTAATTGCCTAGAAACATAGGCTATCACTTTTCCATTTTGCATCAACACACATCCAACCCTAATCCGTGAAGCATCATAATATACTGTAAAGATCTGTCGCTTCATGGATAAAGCCAAAATTAGAGCAGAAGTCAATAAAGTCTTAAGATTTTGAAAGCTCACCTCACATTCATCTGATTATTAGATTGCCACATTCTTCTAAGTCAATTTGGTCAATAGGGATACAATGGATGAAAACCTCTCCGCAAAGCGCCGATAGTAACCAGTGATGCATGTGAAACTCTAAATCTCCATAACTGAAGTAGGCCTAGCCCAATCCTGAACTACCTCAATTTTCTTGAGATCCGCCATAATACCTTTCTTAGACAGTATATATCCCAAGAAAGCCACAAAACTTAGCTAAAACTACCACTTTGAAAACTTGGCATAAAGCTTCTTATCTGTCAGTCTAAAGAACAATCCTTAAATACTGCTCGTGCTCCTCCCAGCTCCAGGAATAAATTAGAATGTCACCGATAAATACAATGACGAGCGAATCCAAATAACGCATGAACACTCTATTCATCAACTCCATAAAGGTTATTGGGGCATTGGTTAGCCCTAAAGACATAATCAAACATTCATAGTGACTATATCGAGTCCTGAAAGTTGTTTTAGGTATGTCATTCGCTCTAAATATAAACTGGTAGTAACTGGACCTCAAGTCAATCTTCAAAAACACTGATGCACCATGAATCTGGTCGAACAAATTATCGATCTGAGGAATCTGATGCTTATTCTTGATTGTAACATTGTTCAACTGTTGATAGTCGATGCACATATGCATTAATCCATCCTTCTTCTTCACAAAGAGTACTGGAACACCCCACGAGGATACGCTCGGTCTAATCAACCCCTTACTAAATGAAGTTTGCAACTCCTTCAATTCAGCGGGCACCATCTAGTATGGCAAAACAGAAATAGGCTGAATGCTCGACTCCAAATCAATATCATCTCGATCAAGTGGGATACTTTGAAAGTCTGTTTAAAATACCTCTGGGAATTCCCTCACCAAAGGACTGACTCCAGTGTGGGAGCCTTTACACTAGTATCTCGAATATAAGCCAAATAGGTGAGACACACATTCTCAAACATCCGCTAAGCCTTAACAAATGATATTACCTTCTTTGGGTAGTAACTAAGAGTACCCTTCCTCTCCAATCTAGGAATACCCATTATGGATAATAAAAATGTCTTGGCATGACAGTCTAAGATTGCGTGATACAGAGACGACCAATTTGCACCCAATATTGTATCGAAGTCTACTATATCCTGAATTATCAAATTTACCAGCTGTCGCACCCTACCAAGGTAACTACTCAAGATCGATAAACTCGATCCACCACTACACAATCACCAACATGATTAAAACACGTAGGCATATCAAGTGAATCACAAATCATGTCTAGATCGTAACAAATATGTATATACATAAGAATAAGTGGACCCTGCATCAAATAATACAGTAGCTAGGCTATTGCAAACTAGAATAATACTTGTGATAACTACATCGGAGGCCTTTGTCTTTGGTTTTCTTGGAAAAGCATAGCAATGAGCATGATCACCCTCAACCTAGGTACCCATTCATCCACCATCTTCGTTGGACTATGTACCACCTCTACCAAAATAGGAATTATTGCCCTAGGTGCATTGCCTCTAGTTGGCTGTGCAGTTTCTCTAAGTGTAGGCGTTTGAGAACCCTGATGCTACCAGCATACTTGAGCCTAGGACACTTTCTTAAAATGCCTGAGATCACCACACTCAAAACATCTCCTGTGAGTTATGGCCTACTGAGAAGATCTAGAGTGGCCCGAATGCCCGCTAAGCCCTGAAGGCTAGTATGATGAACCTTGGGAAACCTATCCCAAAATGTAAGAATCACACTCGGACTGGCCTATCTCTGATGCCTGCATGGCTGCATAAATGGGTCTATTTGGTTGATGATGATAGCTCCTCTCAGAATAACCCCTACCTCCAGACGTAGTACCTCCATAGCTGCTGAAACATGGCTTCTTTCCAGCCAGCCCCTCATATTGTTAATGCCTAATAAACTCGGCCTCCTTGGCTGCATCCACCACCTTCTTGAAAGGAGCTCGTATGGCAGCTACCTAAGCTGCAACTAGATGAGGAGTACCTATCAATCCATTGGTGAACCTCTTCACCCACTCAATCTCGTCACGAAGAATCATTAATGTATGGTAAGATAAGGAATGGAACCTCGTTGAATACTTGGTCATTGTAATGCTATATTATCGTAACTTCTCAAACTGATTCCTCTTGTTCTTCCTCACACTATGGGGAAAAACTTCTCCAAAAATGTTAGACTGAATAAAACCCAAGTAAAAGGAGTAATTGTGTAGGTCTGTTCTCAACATAAGCTCTCCAGCACTACCTGGCGGGTTCGATCATCTTAAAAGCGGTGTATTCCACCCAATGGGACTCTACTAACCCCAGGTTGTGCAAGCTCTCGTGGCAGCTAATTAGAAGTTTATAAGCATTATCATTTGGGTTTCTATCATATCGAAGAGGATCCATCCTCTTAAATCTGTCAAACAACTTTTTTTTCTCAAATATCATCGTGGGCTGAGCAATCGAGGGTGAAGTAATGCCAGAAAATGGAATACCCATAAAATGGGGAGCTATATCAGCATCTAGTTGAGTCTTTGGAGTCTAAAAGCCTAGAACAATTATCTGGTCAGGAGTCTAACCTCTGACCTGGTCTATGTACCATTTAGAGTGACAAGTAAGATACATGCCTGCGCCATACTCTCAAAAAATCCCAGTATGCAAACCAAAGTGACCTGGAGCACAAGTGTAGCAATGAAACCAGGTGATGTATGTGTCATTCCAACCTCATCGGCCTAAATTAGCTCATTCTTAGGAATGAATATGGATCAAGAGATACTGCTCTGGCATGGCCATGGACAAATGCTAGTGCTCAACCCTTAGCTGATGCCGCAACTTGGGCTCTACCCCTGCTTTTCCCCCTGCCTCTACCATATGCTACGGGCCTAGAAGCGGGTACAAGTGTGGGCTCCTGATTTCCACCCGCGGTCGAATAAGTCTTTACCATCTGTGTGAAACAAAGAAATTTAGAATTTTAAAAGGTTAAGATTGCACGATAAAAAATTAAAGAAAAGAGATTTTTTCAATGTCCTACAACCTCCCGAATATATGTACGAACGTCATCATAATGATTCGCAAGACTCTACTATACATTGCTCTTGTACTTATGAGACCGATGAACCTACGGCTCTAATACAAAATTGTCATGACCTAAAAATCAGGATAGCCGTGAGGGCACCTAACCAATCTCAATAGGCGAACTCAAAATAATTCATCAGTTCTTTTAATAAATTATTAAGCAGAAAGTCAAGTGAGAATAAGGCATTAAGTCAATAAAAGTGTTTCATAACTCAAGTCACATAAAAATAGAACCATACACCTCACAAAACCTAGAGTCATAAGTATAAGAGCTACTAATGCAGGAGTTTAAGTCTGAAATGTCAACATAACTATCTAGAAAGTAAAAGACATAAATAATAATGGAAATGGAGTCTGGTGTTGTGGATCAACCAAGTAGCTAAACCCAATAAATCTGACAGCAAGTCTGCAACAATCGGTAGTACCTCAGCCACCACTCGTACTCAGAAGTGCACCTACACACAAAGGGTGCAACAAGTGTAGAGTGAGTACAAAAAATATGTGTATCCGACATCATCATTGACTGACTCTAACTGAAGTGATAGCTAGAGTTGTTCTTTCTAATGCTTACCTCCACACTTTATTAGTAACCAGTTCAAGTAGATTATAAAGTTAACTTAAGCAACTATGGACTAGAGTGAATCCACAATTTAATAAATTTAACAAAAACTAACAAGTACGATGTGAAATGCCTCCATAACCGAATAGGGTTCCATGAGTTAACTAAGTAAGTAAATAAGTCAGATTTTTCCCAAGAACCCATGAACAAGCTAGAATCATATCCATGAAATCAAGAAGGATGCGATGTTATGTAAATGCAATGACCATAATGCACCAGTATATACACACTCGTGCAGTAGATTTCATGTGATCATTGGGAAACTCGCGAGGTTCATAGACTCACCCAGAATCAGGTCTAGTCGGACCACATTGAGTATTCAGCCGATATTGCTTATAACATCATCACTCCGTCTGGAACCAGATCTA
Source organism: Anisodus acutangulus (assembly GCA_029783415.1). Classification (NCBI taxonomy): domain Eukaryota; kingdom Viridiplantae; phylum Streptophyta; class Magnoliopsida; order Solanales; family Solanaceae; genus Anisodus; species Anisodus acutangulus. The sequence continues at coordinate 27,541,601 of CM056507.1, read as the reverse complement.
CATGGATCACATTAGACTATCACCATATGTTTCATCACATAAAATATGTCAAAGATATCATATGAAGCATAGAAGTGGCATTCAACCAACATGTAATTACACTATATAAAAGAAATGCTATAAATAACTCATTTTCATCATTAGGCGAGAATTGGAGTGATGTATGCATAAATAACAAATGTCATGAAAACTACTCAAATTCAGCTACAATGAACCCAATTACACTAAGACAATCAAGTCACAAGTCAAATAAGTATATACCCGCTATTGCCACGTCCTTTGACATTCTTGAATATGACATTAATCACATATTTATTAATTTACCCATAATGTTGCACTGGTATCCATATAAGTGCTCGTCACCCCACAAGTACGGGACCCTCATTCCCCATTTTGCCCATTAGTTAATTAATTACCAACACAAATACTTCATAAAGAGTCTAGAAAGTCTCAACTTGCCCTAATCCCGAAGCTCAAATGATCACAAAACAACATTGCCTTTCCCCAAAGCCTCTAAATGGTTCAATCTGTTCAAATATGAAATCTATGTAGGCGTAAGAATCCATAGACACTCAAAGCATGTTTGGCCAAGCGGCTAAAAACTGCTTATTTCGAACAGTGCTTTTTCTAAGAGTGCTTTTAAAAAAAATATTTTTTGTGAGAAACAGTTTGTGTTTGACTAATTCATTTGAAAAGTGCATTTGATAAGCAGATTGTGTTTGGCTAATCTTCTTTAAAAAGTGCTTTTGAGTGTCAAATTACTAAAAAAAATAAGTATCAATGAACATTTATTATGAAGATTATTTTATATAGAGAAATTATTTTAAATATCTATATGAAAGACTTTAATTAAATTTTTACCTTTATTTAATTAAAAATTTTAATTAATATAATACATAGATAAACTAAAAAAATATTAATATTGATGTAACATCTCAACTCCACACACACAAAAAAAAATGAAAATCCTGAAAGGGGTCCATGAAATAATTACCTACATAATGAGAAAAGCTCTCAAACCTAAGGATCTGACCAGTATTTGTAACTTTAGTACGAGGAACAATTTTTTGGTCGCGGATTTTCTTGAGGCGATAATGCACAGCAGCAGCAAGAATTATTCCAATGGAAGATGCTACAAGAATCTGTGTATATGATGGTTTTGAAGAAGCCATGGCATTTCCCATGCAAAAAAACTCAGTTACAATATTAATGTAAAATGGCAAAGAGGACTAAAGATTAATAAGGAGACCATTGTAGAGGATTTTTTGCATTTCTTGAAAAATAGAAGATGATGATAATGAAGAAAAGAAGGATTAGATTTGAGATCTGATGAAAGAAAAAATTAAGGAAAATAGCAGATTAAGGGATTGTTCATGGGAAGCCTATAGCTTAAGCTGTTGCATGTTAATCGTTTGATTGTTTGAATGTTAACAACACGTGTTTTGTATATGACTAATATATAAGCTAGCATATCTTTATAAATTATTCTTTTTTGTTTTCCTTCATCAAAAATGTCCTGGAAAATGGATTTATTTATGCGGAATAATCTTTTTCTACCCAAAAACCAATAAAAAAGTAGTCCCCGGTTGAATTAATAAGTAAGAAAGTGAAATTCAAACTGAACATAAAAAGAAAAAAAACAAGAAAAGCAGTAAAGCTCTAAACTTCAAAAAAAAAAGCAATGCATTTGAAACGTACAGAGCAGAAATGGCACGAAGGCCATTGTTAACTCTATCACACGGCATAACAAGAGATAAAGTAGTCATAGATAGTAAAAAGCTCTCCTTCCGCATGATAACGATTTGCAAAGTACACTTTCATCTGCAATTCGAAAACAAAAAAGACCAATCTCGAATTAACAAATATGTAGACATTGCAGAGTGCAAAATCCTTAGAACCTTGAGCAAATATATCATAAGTTGAAGGTTCACTGCTTACTTGAACCGTTGGTGGTGGCGGAAGCTCGAAAAGGCTTGCTGCAAAAATGGGAATCAGGCGGGAAAGTAGAAGATGGAAGTGGGGAAAATGGAGGAAGCACCGGAACTGGGAGGCTTTTTCATTAATACAAATATATTTAGTGTACAATGTGTAGTATAACCCTAGTACAATAATGAATCCTCTACTTACCATAATTTTATACAAAATATATGAGATATATTCTAATTATGGTGGTGGGATATAATTAGGATTCTAAACACATAGGTATACATTAATACACCCCCTCAGTCTAAGCGGGAGGAGGCCGGACGCTGAGACTGGATCTGAAGTCGAGGAACAGCTGTCGAGGAAGACCCTTCGTGAAGATATCCGCGTATTGATATGAGAAAGGCACATGCAACACCTTAACCTGACCGAGAGCAATCTTCTTACGAACAAAGTGTATATCCATCTCAATATGCTTGGTCCGCTGATGTTGAACCGGATTATGAGATAAATAAATAGCGGATATGTTACCACAATAGACGACAGACGCCTGACGCAAGGGACAATGAATCTCCAAAAGAAGGTTTCGGAGCCAGCAGGTCTCATCAACAACATTTGCAACTCCTCTATACTCTGCTTCTGTACTCGAACGGGATAATGTGGCTTGCCTCTGGGTAGACCAGGAAATAAGATTATCCCTTAAAAACACGCAGTAGCCTGAGGTGGAGCGGCGTGTGTCCGGACAGCCTGCCCAATCAGCATCCGTGTAGGCTAACAATTTGACCGGTGCTGAGGGGTAAAGATGTAATCCATAATCAATGATGCCCTTAACATATCGAATGATGCGTTTAAATGCAGTGTAATGAGGCTCTCTGGGCATGCATAAACAAGCATACCTGCTGAACATCATAAGCGATGTCAGGCTTGGTGAAGGTAAGGTACTGGAGTGCACCTGCAAGACTTATGTACAGAGTGGGATCGGACACTGGGTTACCATCATCAACACTAAGCTTTGATTTAGAATCAACCGGAGTGGACATGATTTTACAGTTTTCCATTTTAGCCTTGTACAATATCTCCTCTGCATACTTGCGCTGATACAGAAACATAGAACCAGCAGACCGAGTCACTGATATGCCCAAAAAATAGCTAAACTTCCCCAAGTCAGTCATAGTAAATTCGGTTTTAAGGAGTGCAATAATCTCAGTATTTAACACATCAGAGGAGGCAGTGAGCACAATATCATCCACATATAACAACAAATAAGCAATGCTACTACCTTGATGAAAAATAAAAAGAGAATTATCGCACTTGCTGCAGATGAACCCAATCCGCATAATGTATTTTGCAAAGCGATCATACCACGCTCGAGGGGCCTGTTTAACCCATATAGTGACTTACGAAGGCAGCAAACATACTGAGGAGCGACGGGGTGGACAAATCCAGGCGGTTGATCCATATAGACGGTTTCTTTCAGATCCCCGTATAGAAATGCATTTTTCACATAAAGATGATGAATGGGTCAATGCTTACCCATAGCAATACTCAGAATTGTGCGGATAGTGACCGATTTGACCACCGGACTGAATGTCTCACCACAATCAATACCTGCCTGCTGATTAGTGTCATTAGCCACAAGTTTGGCCTTATATCTCTCTAAATCACCACTATCCCTGAACTTATGACGAAAAAGCCACATTCACTCTATCTGGTCTAGGAACCAAGTCCCAAATATGTTGTTTCATTAAAGCATTAAACTCCTCACACATGGCTGCATTCCAATTTGGGTCTAGTATAGCTAATTTTGGGCTTTTGGGAATAGGGGAAATTGTGTGGGCGGACAGGTTAAATTGGACTTTGGATTTGAAAATCCCGTGTTAGGCATGGGTTTACATATGGTGTGAGGGTGCTGGGTTTGTAGGCGGGTGGGTCGATTTGTCTGGTGAACTGGGTAGGGTAGGACCAGTGACGGGTGGTAGATTGGGTATCAAATGGGGTGGGGAGATGGTGGTAGTAAGTGATGTTGTCGATGTACTGGGACTGGTGGTTGACGTTACAGAGGGGTTCAACGTCGGTGATGGAGTGAGTCCGATATTGGGGTTGGTTGACTGGTTGCTGGTGGATGAATCGATGGTGGCGGACTGGAGAGACTGTAGCGATGGTACAGGGGCAGAGACGACGACCGGTGGACTGGTGGAAATGGATGGCCGATTTTAGGAGGTGGTGACAAGCGGCGAAGCCGGTGATGGAGCCGGCACAAGTGGCAGTGACGCTGACTGGTAGTTCTGGTGTGTGGTGGTGGGTGACCGGGACTGACCAGCGGTGTTTGGCAAAGATGACTGGGTGGTGGTGTTCGGCTGACACAGTTCCCTAAGAATAACGGAAGATATGTCTGACTCGTCTAAAAAATTATAATCCGGCTTCCGAAAGTTTTGGATATTCAAAAATGGGAATGTGGTCTCATCAAAGGTGACGTGACGAGAGACATGAATTTGACGAGTGGCCAAGTCATAGCACAGATAACCTCTATGGTTCGATGAAAATCCTAAGAAGACACATGGAGTGGTGCGGGGGGTTAATTTGTGAGGTGCAGTGGAAGTGAGATTAGGATAACATAGGCAACCGAATATCCGAAGGTGATGATAAGAGGGAATCCGACGGTGTATGATTTCGGTTGGAGTCATGTTATACAGGGTACTAGTGGATAAAATATTAAGGATGTATTCTACCATTTTGACTGCATATACCCAAAAACAGGGAGGGAGAGAGGCATGAAACAGGAAAGTGTGGGCCATGTTATTAATTGTACGGATGATACGCTCGACTTTACCATTTTAAGGGGACGTGTGAGGACACGAAAAATGAAAGATCATGCCATTATTTTTGCAAAATTTTTTAAATGCGGAATTGTTAAATTCACGACCATTGTCAAATTGGAAAGATTTTATGGCTCGTTCAAATTGCGTTTTTCTAAAAATTTGGCAAAGAGACTTGAATTTTAGTGGGTAAATCCAAATAAAGTGGGAGTAATCATCCAATAGTACGAGATAATATTTATGACCCAGGGAGCTGGTAATGGGGGACGTCCATAAATCAGCATGAACAATATCAAACGCAGCAAACGTAACGCTAACAGATGAATTAAAAGAAAGACGAACATGTTTGCCTAATTGACAAGAATTGCAGTTTTGGGCAAGTTTCCCATTACAATGAATAAAATTATTGCTTCTAAGGAAATTAAAAACAAGGGCTCCTGGGTGTCCAAGCCTATTGTGCCAGATTGACGGAGACAGAGCAGCTAGGACGAAGTGTGAAGGAGAACTGGCAGTCGATGAGGGTGTGAACGGATATAGGCCCCCTGTGCTATTACATCTCGTAAGAGGAGTCCCTGTACGTAGATCCTTTACAATAAAACCAAATGGGTCAAAATCAACAGACACAGAATTATGACGAGTAAATTTCCTAATGGGGATTAAATTTTTGATGATGTTTTGGTGCATAGAGGATGTTATTTAGGGAGAAGGGTGGGTGAGGTGTCAGAGTGTGGGTGTGACTATAACCCTAAATTGGAATGCAGTGACCATTTCCAACTGTAATAAATTGAGGAGACTTCAAAAGAAATAATTTGGAAAGATTACCTGCAGACCGGGTGAGGTGAGGTGAGGCTCCGGAGTCCATGTACCAACTGTCATCGGGCTGCTGTAAATTCATACTGCTGAATGCCTGGCCCAAATCAGTGGGCATATGAGTTGTGGGCTACTGCGGGAACTGGGCATGTGCGACGTGGGCCTGGTGTTGCTGATATTGGGCTGATCGAGAGCCTAGAGCTGGGCCCAGTACCCCTTGCTGCTGAAATGGAAAGTGGGCTGAAGGGTAGCATGGAATTGAGGCCCACTGCGGGGTCTGGATGCTGGGCATTGGGCCGGTCCATGAAGGAAACTAAGTGGGTTGTTATGGCTGCTAGCCCTTTCCTTTACCGCAGCCATTGCCGCATCGCCCACTGCCGTGCCCCCTGCCACCGCGGTTCTGCCACAGCTGGCTGTTGTCCGGCAGAGGCTGCTGGCCGGCGGCAACGTGATTTTGTGCAGATGTTTCAGCCACTAACGTCTTCTAGTTGTGCTCGTCTTGCTTTGCACGGCGGGTTTCCTCCAATAATATTTGAGAGCGGTCTTTGTTGAAACTAAGAAGAGGGTCAGCCTGATGAATCATTATGGCTGGGTGTCGTATTCACCTTTTGGGAGGCCTGCAATCAGTTGCAACACCATCTTTATCTCGGACACGGGCGTACCAACATTGGACAATTGGTCTGCCACCTATTTCAACTGCTTGCAATAATCGGACATATTAGAAAAAAATTCAAGACGAGTAGTGTTAAATCATTCTTACAAGTATACTGCACGAGTGATCTCGTTGTCTTGAAATATTTCTTCTAGCCGTGTCCATAGGTCACGGGCGGATGCACCTGTTTTCATGATGGTGATGAGTAAATCCTTAGATATAGTGTCATATATCCATTGTTTGATCACGGCATCAAGGCGATGCCATGTTGTGTCATCCATATGAGGAGGGCGAGGTACAGTGTCATCAATATACTCAAGCACATGATATACACATGCATGAATTCGGAACAGTTCCACCCATGACCAGTATTGGCCATCTTCCTGATCAAGAATCAACGGGATGAAGTTCTTGATGTGGGTGACTGCGAGAGCCGGATGAAAAGATGGCGATGAGAGGGTTGTGGGAGGAGTTTGGATGACGACTGGGTTGGAAGCGGAAGCCTCAGAACAGGTGGGAGAAACCAATATATCCATTAAACTGGGATTGAATGGAAGAGAAGAAGAAAAAAATTAAGATTGGAACAAAAATTCTGGTTGTTTGGCCGAGAGGGGCAGTGGCCTAAGAGAAAAAGAATATTTGATTTAGAGTAGGGTTTTGGCTCTTGATACCATGTAGAATAGTATTAGTCTCCTTTAGGGAGGCTTTCTCATTAATACAAATATATATAGTGTACAATGTGTAGTATAACCCTAGTACAATAATGAATCTTCTACTTACCATAATTCTATACAAAATATATGGGATATATTCTAATTATGGTGGTGGGATAGAATTAGGATTCTAAACACATAAGTACACGAAAAACTATTAAGTATCAATCATTTGTTAAAGAATTATGAGGGTCAACGATTTTAATTAAGGAATTTAACATATGATTTGCGTAAGAACTGTTAGGGAAGCCCCGAACGTGGGGCGTTAGGCGTGTTTAGGGCGTACAGTCGGGCGCTTAGGGCATAAGCCTCACGGGAACTAAGCCCCGCACATGAGCCCTAGAGCGTTTTACCAGTGCCCTGCCCCAGTGTGAGCCCTGGGGCGAGTCCTAAAACTGCCTTTTAAAACGCTAGGTATGAATAATATTTTAGAAGGCAATTAGGATATTTCATTGCACATCATGATATTGGTAGAGGATATTAAAACACTGATGCAGAGCTGTTATGTTAGGCACATCTATAGGGAGGGTAATGCACTAACAATTTTTTTTTGCAAATCATTCATTTGAGAGTGATGGAAGAGTGGAATTCTCTTCATTCTCAAAGTTACCAGTATAAGGGAGAAGACTACTCAACATGAACAAGTATCAATGTCTATCACTAAGGATTAGAACTAAAAAGATATCCTTATAATTACTATGAAGTCAAGGAAAACAGAAGGAAGAAGAGTCTTGCTTTGTATCATGACATGTTTGATGGTTTGCTGCTGAGATTTGTTCAGGTTGAGGGATACTGCTGCTGGCTTATGAGTTTGAAGAAGGAAAATACATTGAAGACCTTTTACACATTTTTGTCATTTAATACATATTCATTAGTTAGAATCAAAATAGAGTACTTGAGTTCTTGTGTAGTTATATCATATCTTATTTAGCAAGTTCTTACTTCGAACATGATGTATTAGTCAATTTTGGTGATGATTATAGTAGTAAAATTATCCGTCAGGCATCCTGCCTAGTGGTATATTTGATTAAAAAAATACATCAATTTTTCTTATTGAACATAATATATTAATCTACAGTTAATTTAGCAAGAATAAAGATATAACAAGAGGGTAACTTAGTTAAGAAACCTACCATTGTAATCATCTTATACAGTAATAAGAAATCCCTAGTTTTAATTTCTCATGAATTTTGCACACATAATTAGGTGTGTGCCACAATAACTTGACAAATTAAATACTAATCAGAACTAGCAAGTAATTCAGCTAGCCTCTCATCCTTTCAACTTTCTGAATGGAATACTTGAGTTCTTTCTGAATGTTCAGTCTTGAAGGTGACAAGACAATATCTTTCCAAACAGACCCTGCTTGAAAAGCTGGATGAGAGTTCTTGTAAAGTTCATATATGGAGTTTGCTCCATCATTCAACCTTCCAACCATTTGCAGTACATTTATCTCATCAGGATCAACTAATAGTGTCCTTTCTTTGTCCTTCCACCCTATCAACTGTTGGAATAAACCACACGAAAATTAGAACTTATAGGAGTTAGCAAATACTCCCTTCATTTCAATTTATGTGACACAGTTTGATTCGACACGATGTTTACGTAAAAAAGGAAAATTCTTGAAATAGCATTTGTTGTACTATAAGACTTTTGAAACTTGTGGTCTTAAACATGTCATAACATTCTTGTAGATATAAACGTTTTTCATTAAGGATAAAATGAGAAGTTTATAGTTAGGATGTTTCCAAATATATAAATGTGTTATTCTTTTTTGAACGGACTAATAAGTAAATATTGTCTCGTAATCTGGAAAGGAGGGAGCATGACATTTATATAATAAGAAGCCATATGCTAGTCAATTTATAAGAATGTGCAGACAAATGAAACAAATGAAAAAGTAGAAAGATTTTGTAGGATGTTTTTTGGTTGTACCTTAGGAAGGCCTTCCAATGCATTAGTGGAGTACAATCTTGCATTGTCTACCAGCTGACAGTATGTATGGAATGCACTTACAAATCTCTTGTGTGATTTCAGCTGTGAATTGACCCTTACTGCTCTTCTACACATGATAGCTCTCCTGTGAAAAACAACCAGAAATTCAAAATTAATACCATACTAGAAAGAATTGAACAAAGTGCATGCCCCTTCTCCTTCCCTATATTATTGTGCTTTAGCCTCATCTTTTACTATTTAGATGGTTATTGATTGCTCTATTTGATGGTGTAAAAATCTTTACACTTCCCTGGTATATAACTTAAGAATTTAACTTATATATATTCATAGCGCAAAGAATTTTTATGTCACCAATGTATTTTAACTTGTTGTAGCTGCCTTGTTTCTAGGCTACTAATCTCACTTACTATGGAGTACCTTTAATTATCTTTTAAATGACGTGATTGTGTAAAAAAAAATTTTATAAAAGTTAAACTCATAACTTAATTAAACCCTTGAGGGAATGTAACTTTTTTTCATGCTTATAGGAAGGTCATGTCTTACCTTATTCCTCTAATGACAGCTAAATAAGCATCACAAACGACTCCAACCAATTCTATTCTATAGGGTCTTCTCTTTCTATTCCCATCAGGGGCCTCTTGTTCTTCATTCAACTGTTCCCAGTAGCTCTCAGTTACAGTTCAATCATCCTCCACTTTATAACTGACACCTATGTGGTAACGGCGCCGGTGAACATTTCTGGCCATGGTTATAGTTGAAAGTATGTATGTCCTAGAGACAATCATTATTAGGGACAAAACGTACTTGAACACATTCGTATTATTAATAAGATTAATATATTTATGGCATTTACAATTATTGAATTATTATTTGGTTGCTTGTAATTATTCATTAATGTACATCCCTTGAGCTTACGTTGTCATTAATAGAGTGAGATATTGATGATAGAGTGTAACTCTAAAATAGCCTCGGCTAATGATCATCGAGAATGGGATATCGATGATATATTATAAGTTGACATGTGGTTTGCATCACATTCTTGGAAAATGTAGTATGTCTCACCTGCTACGAGTAATTGTTACTCGTGATGGAGACATGGAAACTTTTTGGAAAGTATTTGTATACGCTGCTGATAAACTATTTGTTATACATGTCTGGAGTGTTATCAGCGTGTGGGAGATAAAGATCCTCAGACTTGAGGACAATACACACCTTGTTTACAAAGTAATGTACTTTGACCCTGTCCTAAGCTTAAACTCCTTATAGGATAAGATATGGCTTGTGTTGGGTGCATTATGATGTAAACTAAGGTGGTAGTTGAGCCAATAATAGGATTCATTCCTCGATTGGATATTCGAGAGAGCACTCAACTTCTCAGTGATATTAGGTCGACCAAGTCATTGGCCAATGCAAGAGACATATTCAGAATATAGTCTAGTTGTTGACTGATATAGATGAGATAAAGTGATCAAGCCATTTGGATAGACATATGGCAAATCCTAAGTTTGATCGAGTGTGTCGCGAATGATAGGAATTTATCATCTCACATAAAGGTTATGTTTGCTGGATTCAAGTAAACGTACTTCACATATTGAGTTCGTCGTACGGTGCAGTCTAGGAGTTTCGTATGGACCTTAATTGGATTAGTGTCAGTATATGAAGGCCTATAGGGTCACACTATGTCGATTGTCTTTTCGATCTAAGGGTGTATTGAAAAAATATTAAATATTCAATTTGGAATCGAGATATTTAAATTGATAATAACTATGGGATAATTTCTATTTGATGGAAATTATTTAATTAAGTCAAAATTGAATTTTGGATTTAATTAAATGTGCTAAATATATAAACGAGGAAATGTCAGGCGCCGCGGCGCTTGCCCGGTCGGTTTTTGGGCATAGGAAGGTCCGCACAATAATAAAATTCTCCGCGCAGTGATTGTTTTCGATTGGTTTAGGTATGAGTGGTACCATGTATGCAATAATGCCTCTATTCATCTTTCCAAAGCAGGGTCATATTCAGATACCCCCACAGTTTAGGCCTTTTGATAGATCAAGAAGCCCATTATCATGAAAATCGGTTAACCAAGCACGAGTAGAGGTGAGGAAGAAGTAACTGGTAGATGGTCCGGAAGGGTTGGAATAGAGGTAGGTAATGAATGATTAGCATTGCGAGATGTGTCAAATTGAAGTTCCCGAGTAAAATTTAGGCAAGCACAAGGATATATTGAGAGTAGTAGACCACACTGTCAGCAATGTGGGAGGAGGCATGACGGGGCATGTTTACACATTACAGAGTTATGTTCTGGTTGTAGAGCCTTGGGCCACAAGGTCAGTGAATGCCCCGAGATACTTCAGTCGTTGTGTCACCAGTGTGGACAAGTGCATTATGGGCAATGTCCAGGTGATGTTGAGGAGTGTTATTAGTGTGAAAGTAGAAGCCATGGAGTATATAGATGCCCAAGATTGAGTCAAGGAGAATAATAGGTCCCCATGTTATTTAGAGCTACGCAACTAACCAGGTACGTTGCCAATTTTATTGGGGATAACTGTGTTTATGCCTATAATTGATTGGTTATAATTGTTGTCGGAAGTGTGTCATACAGATGTATATATACCGTAAGTAGATAATATAAGTGGAAGGTGGCGAGTGGAACTATAGGTATGTTTAATTTCTAAGTAAAATGACTCAGGAACCAACCTTTTCTTAGCCATATGCATATTCAACACTCTTAGGTCATGTGGTATGTGTGATATCGGGACATGAAAGATCTAATACACATTAAGGGGGGAGGTCGGAGTGAGTAAGTTGAAACTGGGCTATGAGTTGAATTGGGATATGTCAAATTCTAGTTGTGTTCCGAATGCCAGCAAGGCGAGGAAAGATAAGTAAGTAGAAGTAATAGTGAATAAGGTTTGAGGTGGGCATATAACGAAAGGCCATAAGGATCAACGGACCTCAAAGAGGTTAAAGTAAACATTAAGGAAAGGATATGAAAAGTAAAGAGGACGAAATAAGGATACTTGAGTAAAAATGGGGTATGACTACGGGAAGATGGACCTATTTTGGATTAGTCGTTTATAGAATATCTGAATTGGAGACGTTATGCGAAATAAGAACTTCTGACATAGTAGACAAATACGTAGTTGACAATATGGTCGAGCACCATTAGTAAAAGGATGAATATGAAGATTAGTGGGAAGAGTAAAGGAACAAGTAGCTAGCATAAATAAAAGAAAAATGATGATAATTCCCCGAAGCAAAGAAAAAGATGCGGAAGAATCCTTGCCTTATTTTGGGAATCAAAGGAGCATTGAGACGAAAAATATTGTAGTAATCCACATGTTTAGAATATACGAAGATATAATGCGACATAAAGTAAAGGTAGGAACGAAAACCATACTAAAAATTGGAGGTTGACGGTCGACACATTAAAGGATGCACACGTGAAGCGGGAAAAAGTTAATCAAGGATTATTGGGAGGCACAGAAGTTACTAAAGTTTATCCCATTACCATCATAAACCATTTTGATCTGGAAGACTAATATAAATGTCTTGACAATTCGCATCATGGAAATCAAGACGGTCTATAAGGTGGAAGGTTGGCTAATAATTCATACTAAGAAGGATATCCATTTTCCGGAAGTTATCTCGAACCATTGTGTAAACACTCTCTCTTTTTGGAAAATGACCTTTAAGAAACCAAGTTGAAGTGAACTTTGGATGTTCAGATTCAACCCCTCATTCTTCCTAACATACTAGCCAAAAGTAAGATTCAAACTTCCCGAATTATGATATATGTAGGTGTATTGAACTTCAAATGACAATAACCAGTATACGAGGTACTGACATGTTGACACATAAGGTTGTGTAAGGAAGATGGACAAGATTTCTATTGAATATTCGTGGTAGCAGTAGTAAATGGGATACAACAAGTTATGAGAAGATGCCCAAGTTAATTAGAAGACTTGATGCCAAGAGAAGAATAAAATTTGGAAAGAAGGAACGACGTATTCTGAGATATTAACGATCAAAGTACCCGAATTTGAAAAAGGAATTCAATAACCAACTGACCCACCTATCTAGTTCTTATATTAGATACTAAGAGTATTTATTGGGTATCCACTTCAAATTTCACCATGGTAGGGATATGAAGGTAAAATGAGAAGTTATTGAATAAAACGATTGTATATATAAGTGTAAGATATGACTAAGGTAAGAAAGAGATGTATAAGAGTATGGGGTAGGGATGGAAGAAAAGAATATAAGAATGAACGAATGCAGATGACCTGATTTTTTCCAAAAAAAAAATTCCTAACCTATGACGATCATCGTGAAACATCTCATTATAATTCTATTTATGCTCCACACCTATGAACTTCTATCCCATAAATTATATCGTGCGACAAAAATGGTAACAAGAAAATGAAAGATATAATTCAGATTTCATGATTTAACGATTTGAGTAAACTGTAGTTACTAAGTGATAATGTAAAGGAGATATACCATCAAGTGGGGTCGGTGATATACCGATAATATTATGTTTTGTGTAACCCTATGACATGATAGTTATGGAATATGATTGTGCGGCAAGTTAATATGATCTTATTTACCAAAGAAGCTCTGCCAAGCTTTTTTAAAAAACATAAGAATCGCTATATCTTTGTGATAAAGCTCCAACATTCAAGGATGAACGTTCTTAAGGGGGGAAGGATGTTCGACCCGTAAATTCTCATATAGAATATACCTTAAGTTAAGGATCCCAATATAATGGAGAAGGTTCTATTGGGAAGGTTAAGGAATGGTCGAGTTCGAACCGAAAAAGTCATGAGAGTTTGAAGCGATGTTATGCCCTTCATGCTTATAATCCTTATATTGAGTGTGTCTTAGTAAGATGATGTAACAAGATAATAACATAATGACCATTAAAAAGGATGAGGAAGTCCTTGGGCTAAAGTTGGAAGCATATCCAAAAGATTCTGAGTCATACTTGTCATTTCACACACGTTTGGGAACTCGATTAACCGATTTAAATTCTGATGACTCGAGCCCCATAAGAAGGGTCATATATGACATAAATGGATGTTAAAAAGGTTTATATATGGTTATAATTCATTGGGATCAAATGAATAACATTTTTACAAAGTTTGACGAAGATAGGATGATACGTTAAACGTTTCACCCCATAAAATCCATTACGCACCGCGGATGGGGAAGTGGATCAAAGTCACCCTTTCACCACCTCAACACCACCATATGTGGTGGCATATGCATAGCCGCATATGTGAGGTGGTGGACAACCTTTAAATAGGCCAAAGTCGGCCCTTCACCCAAATTATCTCCATTTTGCCCTAAAATTAAACCTATATAATCCCAAACCCTCTCCAAAGGTATAACCATTGTTGAGGAATCATTCCATAAGATTATAATGTGAAATATCCCTTAGGAGGCTTGGATTACCTTATAAATCTTCTCTAAAGTGTTGGTTAAGCTTGGGAACTTTTAAGAGCTTGGAAAGAGATTTGGTATGGAGGACTTCTTGGATGGATAAGGTATGATTCTTAACCCCCTTGGTATCCTTAAACTTTTCCTATCTTGGAGTAACCTTTTGGACAAAGTAAAGCATGGACAAATTGAGATAACTCCGTGGATAAGCATGATAGCTTTTGTGTTGGTTGTTAGATGGTTTTGATGTTATCCTTATGGTAAATATTGTTAGATTTTATGGAAGATAGTTGTTGTAATCTTAATGGTATTGTTGTTGTTTTAAAGAATACGAGAAAAGCTTAAGTTGCTATAAAGATAAGATAAGTTAAAGTATTTACGTTAGGTGTTCGATGAAATATTGCAACGATGAACTCATAAAACCATTGATCGGATATTGACAAGAATTGTCTTAATTATTTAGGTTGACGATTATATGACAAGCGAGACATCATAGGAGTAGTGTTGCAATGCTAACAAGGTATGTAAGGATTACCCTTCTCACTTTTGGCATGATCGACATGAAAATGACACTTGCGAGTTGCTATTTAATATATACTCCATTCCTAACCACCAAGAATGTACTTGTGACTTATTTTCGTCGCTTCGTTATGAATCTTTGATTCTCTTGGCTAAATCTACTATCCGTATCCTATCGAGTCATGCTTAATTTTACATAACAAGGTTCTATGTTGATGTTATTGAAGGTTAAGTCAATTGTATGTCATATTATTTTTATTGATTCACATGAGAAGGGAAGGTGGTATGTAAACCTCATAAGGGAGTCGGAGGTGTAACGACCTTACGTCACTCCGACAGATTCAAAAGAGTATTTTATATTCCTTAAGAAGTCATAATATGTATGTATTATATATCTATATTTCCCTGAGAGCTCTATGTTGTTATATATGTAGCTTATATAGATATAATATTGATTATATTTCCCACAGAAGTCATGGCGTTATGTACGTAGCTATATAGATATCATATTAACTATATTACCCACAAAGGCTTATGGTATACGCATCTTATACAAATATAATACAGATGATATTGCCCTCAGAGACCTGCAACGTTATATATATGTGTGATTATGTTCCATTTAATTACAGTATGGTCCTCAGTGACACTTCTGAGTCACATGTTGTTACTTTCAGTTTCATTTACTCATTGATATTCTTACTTATGTTTACTTATGCCTTACATATTCAGTACATTCTTTCTTAGTGGCATCTCCTCTTGAGGCGTTGTATTTTATGCCCGTAGGTACAAATAGAGATTCAGACGATCCCTCAAAATAGGTGCCTCGACTCAGCTGAAAAGTGTCTCGCTCTTTTCTTCCAGGGCTGTGTAGTGAGCTGATAGGTATTATAGTTATATATATATATATATATATATATATATATGTACATAAATTATGTATGGCGGAGCCCTGTCCTGACTAGATGTTGTTGACGTACTCTTTTAAATGCTTATAGACAGTCATTTTTTTATACAGTAGTCTTGTGTGGCCTTGTCGGCCCTTACAGTTGACTCGTTGTGTTTGTATTGGCCTGGTCGGCCTTGTTGTGTGTGTGTGTATATATATATACAAACACAAGCGAGACATGTTACATGTATTAGATGTTAGCCCTTTTCTACGTGCAGGTGATCGAGTCTTGACCAGTAATTATTTACTAGAGGCTTTGTTGGACCAGGTTATGTCGAGACATGTTACATGTATTAAGATTGGTATGCTCGAGTCTTAGGGTGCTGGGTGCCGGCCAAACCCCCCAAGGTTGGGGTGTGACAATATCATACTCCACTTGAACAACACATAGAGTGATTCATTTTTTAACTTATGAGACTAAACTTAGAATAAAACTCTAAGCTGTCTACGTACCTTGGTGAAAAATATCAAGTCATTCCGTAGTTCTGAAAGACTGATTTCTTTTTTATATCCTAACTTTTTTCTAAGCCGCCTCTAGCGAGATTTATAACCTAGTGGACTTTTTGGTCCTAACCTTTGCCTGGGCCTCCTCTTGTGAGATTTTCAAACCAGTGGATATTTTTTAAGGCCGTACATAGTTTATACTCTTACGGTTAGGACTAACATGTAGTTTATGCTCATACGTCAATGAGTTTTTTAATTGAAGATTCAACTCATTTTCATGGAGATTTTGTAACTTCTAGAGTTTGCTTGATTTTGAAGAGCTTTGTAACTTGAGAATTTAGCTCAAATTTGATGACCTTTGCAACTTGAAATTTGGCTCTAATTTGTGAGATTTACAATTTCAAGAGCTTGCTCGTTTTTTAAGAGCTTTGTAACTTTAGAATTTTGCTCGAATTTGAAGAGTTTTGCAACTTGAAGATTTAGATAGAATTTGTAGAGCTTTGCAACTTCAAGAGTTTGCTCGATTTCGAAGAGCTTTGTAACTTAAGAATTTAATTAATTTCAAGATTTTTGCAATTTGAATATTTGACTCGAATTTGTAGAGCTTTGCAACTTGAAAATTCAGCTCATATTTGAAGATCTTTGCAACTTGAAGATTACGCTCATATTTAAAGAGATTTGTGATTTGAAGATTCGGCTGGTATTTCAAGAGCTTTGCAACTTGAAGATTTAGCTCAAATTAATGAGCTTTATGATGTGCAGTTTAGGCTCGTGTGTCAAGGAGAACTTAACTTACAGTTTAGACTCGTGCGATGAGGAGCATTGTAACATACATTAACTCTTCGGTTTCATATTTAGAATCAAACTTGCCCCCACTATGGAGTTCTTCTATAACTTCATTTTGCAAGGCTCACATACAAGAAATCATTGATCTCCACTTATAGCCATGCTGAATTTCATATCATGTGAACTGTGGCCAACTCTTAAAATGTATTGGGATTTATTCCTTACAAGATGTAGTGAAGACCTCAATTCATGCCTTGAATGCACATTTCTATGCTAGAAGTTTCAGTGAGGTGATCTTCGCAGTTGAGGCTGAAGCTCCTCCAAAGATTGTTGAAGTCAATAGGTAGCTCAGCTTTATGTTGACAGATATTTGTAAGTTCAATCTTACTAACGATGCACCTTATGCTATAAAAACGATTGGAGATTTTTTGCTCCAGCTGCTCCCAACCATCTATAGAACCAGGTTTGAGATTTGTGTACCAATGAAAAGAATTTTCTTCGAGAGATCAGATGAATTGTTTGACGAGATAGGTGCATGTCCCAGCGTCATTGCAAGTCTCGATGAAATGTGCTATATGTTGTTTAGGATTTCCTTTGCCATCAAATTGTTGGAACTTACGAGATTAATAGACAGCATGCATTTTCAAGTTATCAATCCTTTGTGTATACGACTTTGCATACGTGAGAGAAGATTTAGAGGACTCAGATTTATCTTTGATTGCTCCTATGATGAAGTTCTTCAATTGATCAACAAAAATCAATCCTTCAGCAGAGACTTAGATCTCTTTGATCATCTTTGTTTGATTTGTGGAGGACTCTCCATTCTCTTGAATTTCAGGAAGCTTCATAGGTGCTTGGCTTGATTCTGTCATGCCCCAAACCATAGCCTGGGCGGAACAGCGGCACTTGGTGCCTTATTGCATGTGACCGAGCGAACCACATGGCTTGTTTGTCAATATGAGCATCAAAATATGCTAAAGAAATGATTTAAAACATTTTAAATATAGTATTGAAATAACAGTCTCAAAATATAATAGCGGAACCATCTGAGTAAAATATGATAAGTCTAAAAAAATATTGCTGACATGACTGGCATGACATGATACTAGACTAGTCTATAAAATCTCTAAAATATGAGTCTGCAAAACTGTTTGCTAGGACAAGGCCATGGGATACCTCTGCTAATAAAATATAATCATAAAATAACTAGACTGGCATCCCGAATGAGATGGGGCTGACCGAAATATCTAATACGGAAGTAGTCCTACTAAGCAAATTTGTCTCCCTGAAACTCAACACTTGCACCGTGAAGTGCAAGCCCCATGAAAAAGGAACGTTAGTACATTTGAATTGTACCATATGTAAAACAACTGAAAGAATAAGAAGGCACATGAAATAATAGGAACATGAACTGAAACTGAAACTAAAAACATGAACAAGAACATGAGTAAAATAATATGAGTAAAAATCTAAAAATTGTATATCTTTATATATTTGTATATCTGTGGGAAAAGCATTAGCAAAACCGACATGAACCACTATGCGTGAATATAAAGTCTGATCTCTGCCGATCAGCTAAGCCATCTCATACTTTGTCAAAGTACGAGACATGAACATGAACATGATGGATTCAATAAATAATATAAAGATATCGTCCTCTTGCGGAGCGACCCTTAACCTACATCGGCATACGCAGTTTCAGATTATCTAAGCCTTCTCGGTAATCTGTGCAACTCCTAA
The DNA here is from genome assembly GCA_029783415.1 of Anisodus acutangulus. Taxonomy (NCBI): domain Eukaryota; kingdom Viridiplantae; phylum Streptophyta; class Magnoliopsida; order Solanales; family Solanaceae; genus Anisodus; species Anisodus acutangulus. Next base: position 27,522,848 of record CM056507.1, on the reverse strand, counting down.
AACATGTACTTGAAAATAGTTGGCTTGAAAGTTCATGAATTATATGAAATAACATGAGATCATAACTTGTAAATTTATAATTTAGCATGTGAAGAAATACATAGTATAACTTATCTAAATCATGAGAAACATATATGACTTCATGAAATTGAGTGATAATAGTCATAATTTATATTTAAGAACTCATGGAAATCAAGACATGAGTTCATGGATTATGGACGGATTCATGAAAGTCACAATATCATATCATGAATGTAAGTACTGAAGTCAAGACATAACATGGAATATAATTATATACGTATAGAAGGATTATCATGAACTTGAATAAAACCCTAGGTTATGGAAATTCATGGTTTCATAGATAATTTTGGCGTCGGGAAGAACAATGACGTTCCCACACGTAGATAGAAGTTCTACATACCTTAATTGCTCCAAAACTTATCTTTAAAATCTGAACATGGAAGAAGGAACCCAAAGTTTGAACTTTAATTCCTTGAGTTAGGTTTTCTTGAAAACCCTAGGTTAGAAATAGTGAATTCCGCTTAGGAATTGATAGTAATCGATTAGAATTGCATGGAAATAGATGGAAAGGACTTACCTTGGTGTAGGGGATGGTTGGGAAGAGAGAACCTTTGTTCTAGGGCTTGAAAATAGTGAAAACTGATTTTTTAGAATGAAGTCCCAAATTTATATTATTTGCTGTCGGATGAAATCGATGGTTGATTCGATGGTCCATCGAAGTTTTAACGATCTGAGTCTGGGTCGTTGATATTGTGACAGTCCAGATTGACAATCCATCAATGATTGTACGGTCCATCGAATTGGACTATACTGTTATTTTTAAGAAATTTCAGAGAGTTATAAAACTAGATTTCTGGGATGTCGCGATTGACGGCCCGTCAATTGACGGCCCATAGAATTTATAGTTTGACCGTCAATTTCAAAAGTGAAATTGATGGTTTGTTTGACGGTCCGTATAACTTACAGTCTAGTCGGCAACTTCAAAAGTGAAACTGACTGTTCATTTTATGGGCCATAAAATATTTTACGATCCGTATAATCTGTCATCAAATTCCATCTGCAGAACAGAACCTGGTTTTTCAACTTAAACTCCCCATTTTGGTTTCCTACACTCGTGGATCATGAACAAGGCTTAGTTTGAAGGTACGAGGTGTTACAATATCTCCCCCTGTGATAATTTGTCCTCAAATAATGGGATATGGTTAGGAATGAGATTGGACGTAGTATGAGTACATGAACGTGAAGAAACATGACATGGAACATGAGATCGAGTGACATGAAAACATGAACATATGACATGAGTACTGAATATATGAACGTGAAACATGAGACATGGATACGCAAGGGACGTGACATGAATACTGAGGGTATTTACCTTATTCATTTTCTGCTTGCTCCTCGAATAAATGCGGATATCTGGACTTCATGTCTTCTTCGGCTTTCCATGTAGCTTCCTCAACATTCTGACTTCTCCACAACACTTTCACTGAGGCAACTTCCTTAGCTCTCAACTTTCGAATCTGATGATCCAAAATAGCTACGGGAATCTCCTCATAGGTCAAACTATCCTTAACTGAAATAGAGTCGGTAGAAACAACCAACGACGGATCTCCCACACACTTTCTCAACATAGGCACATGAAACACTGGATGCACAGCAATTAAGTCTTGTGGCAATTCAAGTTCATAAACCACTTGGACAACTCTCCTTAAATTCTTGTAAGGTCAGATATATCTGGGTCTGAGCTTCTCATTATTTCCAAACCTTATGACACCTTTCATGGGTGAAACTATCAGAAATACCAAATCATCAACTTCGAACTCCAAATCTCTATGCCTCATATCCGAATAGGACTTCTGACAACTCTGAGCTATTTTCAAATGCTCCTGAATCACTTTGACTTTCTCCATAGCCTAATGGACTAAGTCTGGCCCTAACAACTCTACTTCACCAACTTCGAACTAACCAATTGGTGACTTACACCTTCGCCCATACTGAGCTTCTAACAGTGCCATCTAGATGCTTGTATGATAACTGTTATTATAAGCATACTCAATGAGAGGCAGATAATCATCCCAATTACCTTTAAAATTGAGAACATATGCCCTCAACATATCCTCAAGGATCTGAATAGTACGTTCTGCCTGGCCATCTGTCTGATTGTGAAAAGTCATGCTGAGATTTACCTTGGTACCCAATCCTCTCTGGAAAGACTTGCAAAAGTGAGATGTGAACTGAGAACCACGATCTGAAATGATGGACACTAGGTCCCATGAAGCCTAACAATATCTCAAATATACCACTTAGCATAATCCTCGGTTGAATCCGTGGTTTTGACTAGCAAAAACTGAGCTAATTTAGTCAGTCGGTCCACTATCACCCAAATCGAATTATGCCTTCGGGTTGAGCGAGGTAGACCTGTTATGAAATCCATATTTATCATCTCTCATTTCCAAACAAGAATATCAATATTTTGTGCCAACCCACCAGGCCTCAAGTACTCGGCTTTCACCTGCTGACATTCGGACACTTGACTACAAAGTCTGCCACATTCTTCTTCATATAGTTCCACCACTAAATTTCTTTAAGATCATGATACATCTTGGTAGAACCTGGATGAATAGAATACCTCGAATTATGAGCTTCTACCATGATTCGCTCTTTGAGCCCGTCCATATTTGGAATACATAATCTGCCTCGGTACCTCAAAGTACCATCATTTCCCCCTTGTTCAAAGGTTGTAGTCTTATGCTTGTGAATCCCCTCTTTCAGCTGCAACAAATAGGGATTACTAAATTGTTTCTCCTTCACCTCAGCTACTAATAAGGATTCAGACTTGTTCTGAACAACAACAACTCTATCTTCGAAGTCCATGAGTAAAACTCCTAGACTTGTTAGTCGATGAATCTCCTTCGTCGTGATTTTCTTGCCTTTCTCAACATAAGCTAAACTTCTCATGGATCATCGACTAAGAGTATCAGCTACCACATTTGCTTTCCTTGGATGATAGAGAACATCTACATCATAATCCTTTATCAATTCGAGCCATCTTCTCTGCCTGAGATTTAACTCCCGCTACTTGAAAATGTACTGAAGGCTATTGTGATCTATGAAAATATCAACGTGAACTTCATACAAATAGTCACTTTATATCTTGAGTGCAAAAATATCGCCTACCAGTTTTAGATCATGCGTCGGATAATTTTTTTCATGAGGTTTAATCTATCTGGATGCATAAGCAATATAACATTACCATGCTGCATTAAAACACATCCAAGACCAACTCCTGAAGCATCACAATATACAACAAACCCTACCGTCCCCTCTGGCAAAGTTAACACTAGAGCGAAAGTCAGTCTCATTTTCAATTCTTTGAAACTACGCTCATATGCATCTAACCACTGAAATTTGACTTTCTTCTGAGTTAATCTAAGCAATGGAGCTGCAATGGAAGAAAAACCTTCGAAGAATCATCTATAATATCCTGCTAGACCCAATAAACTCCGAATATCTGAAGTAGAAATGGGTCTGGGCCAATTCTTGACAACATTAATTTTCTGAAAGTCAACCTGGACGCCATCGCCTGAAATCACATGGCCTGAGAATGCCACTGACTTTAGCCAAAATTTACACTTGGAAAGTTTTCGCATAAAGCTCGCAGTTCTGAAGTGTCTACAATACAATTCTTAGATGTTTTGCATGTTCAGCCTCACTATGGGAATAGACTAAGATATCATCAATAAAGACAATGATGAAAAGATCAAGATAAGGCCTAAAGACCCTGTTCATAAGATCCATAAAAGCATCTGATGCATTCGTCAATCTGAACGAAATGACACAAAATTCAAAATGACCATAACGAGTTCTGAAGAAGGTTTTTGGAATATCAACTTCCTTAACCTGAGATGATGGTACATTGATATGAGGTCAATCTTGGAATAAAATTGGGCACCCTAGAGTTAATTAAATAAATCATCGATTCTAGGAAGGGGTTATTTGTTCTTAATGGTAACCTTGCTCAACTGCCGGTGGTCAATGCACATACGTAGAGACCCAGCTTTCTTTCGAACAAATAGAAGTAGTCCACCCTACACTTGGTCTAATAAATCCCTTATATTCTTTCAACTGGTCATTTATATCTCTTAACTCTGCTGGAACCATTCTGTATGGCGGAATAGATATCAGCTTGGTGTTAGGAAGTAGATCGATCCCGAATTCAATATCCCTATCGGGAGGAACTCCGAAAAGATCTTCAGAAAAAACATTTTTTAAACTCATTGACAACTGGAACTGATTGGAGAGTTGGGTCTGGGTATCTGCATCCCTTACCCGAACTAGATGGTAAATATACTGATGAAAAGAAAGGACTGAACTTAACTTCTTATGTTAGGAAGTTATTCAACGGGTCAATGAATCATGAAGCCTCGGTTAAAGGCCAAGAATTGTATGGAATATGGGGTGGATTAGGATCTATAACTTAAAGGTCTTAGGATGATAAGTTTATTTGGCCTTATATGTGGTCTTGGCCGAGACCGTGCATTATTAATTTATGTTGTCTTTACTTGCGATTTTTACCTAGTAGTATTGTCAGGATGTCTTAAGGTTGGGAAAACTCTTAGGTTGATTTAGGACACAATCATTGATTGAGGAGGGAGAAAGGAAGTCGAGAAGGAACGTGCCAAAGTGGCACGGACAAGGAAGCCTAAAGCCGAGAACCACCATGGCAAGGACAAAGAGTGACATGGATGAAAATGTGGCAAAAATAAGAGCTTTCAAGAACAAGATATGATCGGCTAGGGGAAGTTGGAAGGGAGGCCGATCCACCAAGTCAAGAGATGAAGTCTCCAAGATGATGAAGTCTTGAAAAGACAAGAGTCATCTCGGCCATCACAACATAGATGTGAAGAGGTTAAGGTTTCACCAAGACTCAAAACAAAACCAAGATCCTTTCACATACAATTCACCAAGGCCAAGGAACCAACTTGTTCTCCAAGAACACCAATCCATTTCCTTGTTCCCATTCGGCCGAAATAGCTTATGATTGTGTTTTCTAGAATGGCCCTTACTTCACTATAAATAGGACTCTTAGTATGAATGTAAATATCAGTTTTTGAGTTTATATAAAAGACATCTTTAAGTGTTCAACTTGTGTGTTGAAGCTTGTCGATCCTTGTGTGGATCAAACTCCTTCGGCGCAAGTATAGACTAGGACTTGTGTGACCTAGCCTTTACCCAAGCTTGAAGAATACCCTTGGTGGTAAACGAAGGTTGATTCTTGTGTGAATCAACTTTGTCTAAGCCTAGGGATAAACAAGGGCATTGATCACCCTCATTTGGCTTGTTCACGGGCTTTGCGACTAGCAACCCCTGTTTCGACCTTGTGACATTGATCATCCACTTCCTTGGTGTCGATACGGGCAGTAATTCCATGTATATCTATCCTTGGACATATCTACTTTATCTCACTAAGTCACTACACAAATAAACCACCAAACCTAAAGCCACAACTCTCTCAAATAACCATCCCCCTTAGTCCCCCACCGAAACCATACTGCCTCAAGATCCTTCCGCAAATTAACCTTCACCCAACCGCCAAGTTCCAAACATCTACTTGATTCTCAACTTATCAACTATCATCCCACAAAAGGCCTTAACCCGATTTCCACTATATCTTCCCAAAACCAATTCCAAACACTACAATACCCGCCCGTAACAACCAACCGAGTACTTCACTATTTCAAGTTTGTTTCATGGCCTTGCCACCACCAAGTCCCGAGCATATTCCTGACCCTTAACTCACCCGTAAGTGCCCAACAAAGGGCCATAAGCTGACTTCCACTACAATCACCCAAAACAGCCTCTCATCTATCACTCACACGATCAACCCGAGAATTCAAAACGTCTCTCTTTGTGCTCTCTTTTCGGGTCAGCCCAATTGTCCACAACACCCGACCCACTTACCCATCCAACCCGCTCATTATATCCATCAGATTAGTATCAGATCTTGGACGTCCCATCCCATGCTTAGACGTCATGGTTCAAATGAGTGAAGAACTAAAATAAGGCTTGCAAGAAATGGTTGCGAAACTAGTAAGAAAAGAGTTTTCCAATCGTGGAAACATTGAGGATGTAGAATTCGGGGAAGAGGTTGATCAATACAACCCCATACCCGTTGAAGATAATGTCCACGAGAATTCTAGAATCAAAAGAAGATGTGACCACACCTTACGGTTCGACCTCCCGACTTTTGAAGGAATCTTGGATCCCGAAGAATTCTTGGAGTGGTTGAGGGCCATTGAAAGGCTCTTTGAATTCAAAGGTTACGATGATCATCAATGTTACAAGATAGCCACATTGAAGATTAAATATTTTGCTTCAGTATGGTATGAGAACTTGAAGGCAAGCCAGAAAAGAAATCACAAGTACAGTACCTTAGGCTCACCAAGATTCGGCAAGGTGTCCTTAGGGTCGAAGAATACATTAGGGAGTTTGAGAAGGCCACCATGCTATGTGACTTGGAAGAGAAAGAACTGCAACAAATAGCATGATTCATTGGCGGATTAACTACGACAATTCAAGAAAAGATGGAAGTGTTCACTTATTCCACTTTTGAAGATGTGTGTCATTTGGCACAAAGGTTTGAGAGGCAACAAAAGAAGGTCTGTCCAGGACCTTACTCTAAACCTGCCCTTCCAAAAGATAAGGCCACACTTCCTACATCAATCCTTTACTTAAACGAGAAGACACGAACAAAGATAAGGGGAGGGTAGGAATTGTCAATGATGGAGAGAAAAGAGGTAAAAGATGTTTCAAGTGCCAAGGACTTGGACATTTTGCCAGAGAATGTTCCAACCAAAGAACCATGACCCTCGAGGAATATAAAGAGAGCGGAAACACTTTCATTATTGAAGAAGCCGAGAAGAAAGAGGACCAAGAAAAAGATGAAACTCTTGCGGAGGAAGGCATTAGTCTAGTCCTTCAACATGTGCTTAGTGCACAAATGGAAGAACTTGACGAGAACCAAAGAGAACAGATCTTCTACACACGGTGCAAGGTCCAAGACAAGGTTTGTAGCATAATAATTAATGGCGGCAGTTGGCCCATTGGGTAGTAAACAAGTTACAATTGCTAACCCGCGCACTTGTTACACCATATAATCTCTAATGGGTAAATCAAGCCAATGGGCTAAAAAATTTCACCCAAGCCCTTGTCAAGTTCTAGATTGGTGGATACGAAGACGAGATTTGGTGCGATGCTCTCCCGATGGACGCATGCCACATTTTACTTGGTAGGCCATGGCAATATGACAGGAAAACCACGCATGATGGTCAACATAATACTTACTCATTCCAAAATGATGGTAAGGACTTCCGCCTCATACCCTTATCACCAAGCAAAATGGTTGAAATGAAGATCGAATTGGGCCAGAAATGACAAGCTAGAGCCGAGGCCCGAGAGGATAACGATGGGTCGAAGAAGGGGAGAGATTCCACAAATGTATTGGCTTATAAAGAGGAGATCAGCCCGGAGGAAAGTTTGGGGGAACCGGCAAGCGGACCTAACGAAGGTAATGCTACTTGGGGCAAAGTTCTCGGAAGGCCCTCCCTTCCCAATGATCAGCCGAGGACAACCATCAAGTCAAATGTTCACGGAGGCCTTATTTCCTACCATGATCATGAACCAACAAATCAAGAATGAACCTTCTTTTCCAATCCGTTATACCAAGTCGAAGAAATTGGCGGTACCGTCTTTACCAACCCGTTATATGTGCAAGTTTATATAGATGATGACATAGAATTCCTAAGGAGCAACACATCCGGGATCCTACCAAGAAAGGATAATTAACTCACTCTTGAGTTATTTTTGAGAGATTCGTTGTCTATTCGGTGAGCCGGTGGATGTGAAGAACATGAAAAGTTAAGGAATGGTAAAGAATACCTTAGTTGTAGCATGACATATACCGTATTAGTATCAACGTAAGAGAAAGAATGGAAGGTGTACATTAACAATCACTTGGCCGACCATCTCACTATGAAGTGGAACTCCCCATGGCCAAATTTAAATATGGAAGTATCCTCAAGGTTCAACTTGCAAGAAAACTTTCTATCGGTCAAGGCCAAAAGGGAAACTAAGCATAGAAAAAGCTTCAAGAGCCTACGTGATAATTGCGGATGTCTTGTGGTTGGTAACATCTGAGAAAGTGAGTTATGTGTTGCCCCTACCGCAACCATACGAGAGCGTGTTAACAACTTGGGCCAAGGCGAACAACCCACGGTTCACGAGAGGAAAAGGTTATCAAATACTTGGGAAAATAATGCCTTGATTAAATGGGAAGCCTACTTAAGAGATGGCCCTTTCAAGTTAATAGCTAAGCTCAAAGAAGGGTCGTGCAAGCTGAGACCTTCGAACACAACGGGTTATGCTTCTAAACAACCTGCATGTTTGAACCCCCTGAATTTGAGGACAAATTCTTCACAAGAAGGAGAGATTGATGAAAATAAAAGACAAAACTTAACTTCTTATGTTAGGAAGTTATTCAACGGGTCAATGAATCATGAAACCTCGGTTAAAGGCCAAGAATTTTATGGAATATGGGGCGGATTAGGATCTATAACTTAAAGGTCTTAGGATGATAAGTTTATTCAACCTTATATGTGGTGTTGGCCAAGATAGTGCACTATTTATTTATGTTGTCTTTACTTTCCGTTTTTACCTAGTAGTATTGTTAGGATGTCTGAAGGATGGTAAAACTCTTAGGTTGATTTAGGACACAATCATTGATTGAGGAGGGAGAAAAAAAGCCGAGAAGGAACGTGCCAAAGTGGCACGGACAAGGAAGCCTAAAGCCAAGAACCACCATGGCAAGGACAACTAGTGACATGGATGACAAGGTGGCAAAGACAAGAACTTTCAAGAACAAGATATGATCGGCTAGGGGAAGTTGGAAGGGAGGCCGATCCACTAAGTCAAGAGATGAAGTCTCCAAGATGAAGAGTCATCTCCGCCATCACAAAATAGATGTGAAGAGGTTAAGGTTTCACCAAGTCTCAAAACAAAACCAAGATCCTTTCACATACAATTCACCAAGGCCAAGGAACCAACTTGTTCTCCAAGACCACCAATCCTTTTCCTTGTTCCCATTCGGCCGAAATGGCTTATGATTGTGTTTTTTAGAATGGTCCTTAATTCACTATAAATAGGACCTTAGGATGAATGTAAAGATCAGTTTTGAGTTTATATAAAAGACATCTTTTAAGTGTTCAACTTGTGTGTTGAAGCTTGCCGATCCTTATGTGGATCAAACTCCTTCGGCGCAAGTATAGACTAGGACTTGTGTGACCTAGCCTTTACCCAAGCTTGAAGAACTCCCTTGATGGTAAACGAAGGTTGATTCTTGTGTGAATTAACTTAGTCTAAGCCTAGGGAGCAACAAGGGCATAAATCACCCTCACTTGGCTTGTTCATGGGCTTTGCGACTAGCAACCCCGGTCTCGACCTTGTGACATTGATGATCCACTTACTTGGTGTCGATATGGGTAGTAAATTCCTTGTATCTCTATCCTTGGACATGTCTACTTCATCGCACTAAGTCACTAAACAAATACACCACCAAACCCAAAACCACAACTCTCTCAAATAACCATCTGCCTTAGTCCCCCACCGAAACCATACTGCCTCAAGATCCTTCCGCAACTTAACCTTCACCCAACTGCCAAGTTCCAAACATCTACTTGATCCTCAACTTATCAACTATCATCCCACAAAAGGCCTTAACCCGATTTCCACTATATCTTCCCAAAACCAATCCCAAACACTACACTACCCGCCCGTAACAACCAACCGAGTACCTCACTGTTTCAAGTTTGTTCTTTGGCATTTCCACTACCAAACCACCAAGTCCCGAGCATATTCATGACCCTTAACTCACCCGCAACAGCCCCTCAAAATTCCATAAGCCGACCCCCACTATAATCACCCAAAACAGACTCTCATCTACCACCCACACGACCAACCCGAGAACCCAAAACGTCTCTCTTTGTGCTCTCTTTTAGGGTTAACCCGATTGTCCACAACACCCGACCCACTTACCCATCCAACCCGCTCTTTATATCCATCATATACCCCTTGGATATCATATTTATGGCCTTAAGACAGGAAATAAATCTACCCATGAGTGCTACAGAATCAACCTTCCACTCTATGACTGGCTCACGTAGAAATTCAAACTTTACAATTTTTATTCTACAACCCACTGTGGCATAACATGACAACAACTAATACATACCCATTATTACATTAATGTCTACAATTTCTAACTCTACTAAACCGACTATGGTAATGCAGTGACAGATTTTAACTAGGCAACCCTTATATACCCGCCCAGCTATAACTGACTCACCAACTTGGGTGGATACTTCGAAGGGTTCATGCAACTTTTCTGGTTTTATCCCAAATTTCTTATAAACAAAAGGGGTTACATATGACAGTGTGGATCCAAGATCCATAAGGCCATAAACATCGAAAGTGAAAATGTTTAATATACTTGTGACTACATCTGCACATGGTTTGTATCATGACGACTTTATAATGCATAAAAGCAGTTTGTACCTCCACCTGTATTACCGGACTTAGATGGACCATTCCCTGAATGGGCCTGAGAATTATGAGGGATTGTAGAATTTGCGGACTTAGATGGACCACACCCTGATGGACAGTCTCGCTGAAAATGACCTCGTTGGCCACACCCAAAGCACGCATCCATACCTAGGTAATATTCCTATGCGTGCCTCTTACCATAATTAGCACAAACCGGGTTACTGAAAGAACTTTGACCCATAATAGCCTGTGAATGGGAGTCTGATGCTCTAAAGTTCTGCTTCCTGTTATCATTTCTGAACTCTGGGAGTGGGGGTGGGACACTAGCTAAAGATGGAGAAGGTCGAAATGACATGTTCTTGAAGTATTGTCTGCCTCCACCCCCCCCCCCCCCCCCCATGACTGAAGTGTCCTGAAGACTTGGCTCTCTTATTAAACTCCGTGTCTTTCTCTTTCTACAAGGCTCCCTCTTCCTTCAACCTGTTCTCATTACCCTGTACGAAAGCAACCATTTTTGTAATAGTTATATCTCTGTTCTAAGTTGTGATATTAGTTGCATCATACAAATACGGATCAAGACCATACACAGAATGTCAAACTCTGGCGCTCATGTTTGGAAACATATACGGAGCATACTTTGCCAAAAAGACAAACAGAAGATAGTACTCATGCACACTCCTGCCATTCTGCTTAAGATTTTCAAATTCCACAGCCTTTGCCTCTCTCATTTGGGGACTAAAGAGACTGCTCCCATGACTCATACCAGAGGTTGGCAACATCCAATAACTGATAAGCTCCAAACTCTGCTACCTCTACCTCATTAACATGCATAACACGGAAGATTTCTGAAGCATATCAATGAAATTATGAGGATCTTCGGTCTTACTTGACCTTGTGAACACCTGAGGGTCCATACGAAGAAACTCACGAGCCCTGCAACTGGATGACTCCCCATTAGTTCTCGTGCTTGGAGTCGTTCCTTATCATTGGGCTTGAGCAGCCACAAGCTGGGTGAGCAGCTGAATGGCTCCCCTAACATCTGAATTAGAATAACTAGGTGGCGAAACTGGGATCTCCGTAGTCCCTTTGGTATTGGGTGGGGGCACTGTACCCGAATTGGCTCCCTAAGCCTGAGAACCCTCCTCACGAGCAGCATTAGTAGCAGCACTATTGCTGGTAGCTGATTTCCTTTTCGCAAGCATTTTTCTGAAATATGTAATAAGCACGAGTTAGAAGGATATTCTAAAGGTATAACTCTGGGGACCTCACACACATAAAAGTAACCCCACCAGACACGGTTTCATAGACTCCATAAGACACTTAAACTTAGTGCTCGGATACCAAGTTTTGTCACACCCATATCTATAGCCTGAGCGGTTCATGGCACTCAGTTCCTTGCTACATGTGACTGAGCGAACCACATGGCTTTCTTGTCATCATAGGCATCAAAACATGCTAAAGAAATGATTTAAAACATTTAAAATATGGTATTGAAATAATAGTCTGAAAATATAATAACGAAACCATCTGAGTAAAACATAATAAAGGGCATCTCGGTGCACTAAGCTCCCGCTATGCGCGGGGTCCGGGGAAGGGCAGGACCACAAGAGTAAAACATGATAAGTCTAAAAAATACTGCTGACATGACTGGCATGACATGATACTGGACTAGTTTATGAAACCTTTAAAACATGAGTCTGCAAAATTGTTTACCAGGACAAGGCCCTGGCATATCTCTCCTAATAAAATACAATCATAAATCACTAGACTGGCACCCCGAATGAGATGGGGCTCACTGAAATAGTTGATATTGAAGTAGTCCTACTGAGCATATCCTTCTCCCTGAAACTCAGCACCTACACCATGAAGTTCAGGCCCTATGAAAAAGGGATGTTAGTACATTTGAATTGTACCGTATGTAAACAGTCACATGAAATAATAGGAACATGAACTAAAACTAAAACTGAAAACATGAACATGAACATGAGTAAAAATTTGAAAATTGTATATCTTTATATATATGTATATCTGTGGGAGACATGAACATGAACATGATAGATCCAATAAATAATCTGAAGGTATCGTCCTCTGGCGGAGCGACCCTTATCCTACGTTGGCATATGTAGTTTCAGGCTATGTGAGCCTTCTCGGTAATCTGTGCAACTCCCAAAATATGTACTTGAAAATAGTTGGCTTGAAAGTCCATCAATTACATGAAATACCTTGAGATCATAACTTATAAATTTATAATTTAGCAAGTGAAGAATTACATACAGTAAAACCTCGATAAATGAATAACCTCGATTAATGAATAAATTCTTTCGGTCCCGACTTGGACTAGTGTACTAAATGAATAATTTCGCTAAATGCATAAGATAATATTTTTTTGAAAATCCTTAAAGGTCCAACAATAATATAAATGAATAATTGGTAAAATGTAAAATAGAATGCTAATTGAAAATAACACATAATATTCTTGTTTTTATTGATGTTGCTATGAAAACTTCTCAAATTCAACTCTTTTGAAAATATTCATCTAAAGTTTTTTGTTTATTCTTTGGTCTTATGTTTAACTCAATCCCATCCTTAATTTTCTGCAAAGCATGCACTGCATTTGATGCATCTTTTTCTTGTTGTAAAAATAGTTATTTAATTCTTCCACTGCTTGCATTGCTTCTTTTGTTGATATCATTGGCAAATTCTTACTATCATCTGAATCTTGATCATTATCAGCAAATGTTTCCATTACTCCTTGAATAATTTCTTCATCTGTTGGAGACTCCATCAGTGCATCATTTTCACTAGGATAGTTTAAGAAGTCTTCCACATCCATTGCATTTCTATAACCTAAACCATTGATAACTTCATGTAATCTCTGGATGCCTTCATCTTCACCAAGTGCTTGTTCAATATTCATATCTTCGTCTGACCGAATTTTGCAATGCCAAAAATAATTTGCAATAGTTGTTATTTTCACATCAATATTTCAAGCCTCACTAATAAAATTGATAGCATTCATCACACTAATTTTGTTTGGACTTGTCTCTACTGACTCATAGAGTTGCAAGATGCTTGAATAAAGACGATGTCGATAATGAATTTTCAATGCCCGAATAATTCCAACATCACATGGTTGAATATTTGAGGTTGTATTTGGAGGCAAGAAAAAAATAGTTCAACATTTCTCAAGCCTTCAATAACCTTAGGATGGGAAGGGCAATTGTCCACTATCAAAAGAACTTTTCTGTCATCCATTCGTTTATCAAACCAGCAAACAAATTCTTGAAAAAATAATCCAGTCATCCATGTTTTCTTGTTAGCTCGATAGTGACAATTAAGGTTATTCAAATTCACATTTTTAAAACATCTAGGATTAGCATACTTACCAATTATCCAAAGTGGCACTTTGTCAGAACCGTCGCCATTGCAACAAACAACAACCGTAATCCTTTCATTGTCCTTCTTTCGTCCTTCCAATTGCTTTGTTACAAGTGAATGATCTGCTTCCAAACGATAAAATAAACCAGTTTCATCCATATTGTGGATATCCTTCCATTGAAGCTAATCTAATTTAGCTCGTATACTTGGTAAAGCATCTTCAACATTCTCCATAGCAACTGAACCACTTTCACCAATCCTTCGATAAGATTTAATTCCATGTCTCGCCTTAAACCATTCTTACCAGCCACTTGAGAAATTAAATCCTTGATCAGAGCTTCTATACATTTTTTGCCAAAACCTTTTTGCTTAGGCTTGGATCATTTCTCCACTAAGATTAAATTTCTCTTGATATTGGAGAAACCATTCATACAACACTTTTTCTAACTCTGGATATTTTGTTGACTTGTACCTCTTGATGTTTTTATTCTTTATCTCCATTGATAAATACTCTACTGATATTTTAAGAGTATTTGATATTGTTGATTGGCTGATAGAGATATTGAACTTTTGCTTCATCCATAACTGCAAATCTTTTTTACTTAAAGTGGGCTGCTCATTTTTATGCTCACATAATGCTATTCTCATTTCATTAGTCAAGGTGAATTTTTTCACTCTTTTCAAATTTGAAGCCATGAAGGAGAAATAAAAGAAAAATCTAGTGATTTGAAAATGAAAAGAAAACTAACGTATTTATAGAGTTTGTGTTCATGCATAACATTTAATAATTTTTTATTACAATGTACTTTGTTTTATCAATATACGATGAATGTGTTTCGTTTTTTTGAAATTGTTTCTTACAAAGTACTTAGTTCAAATTTTAGTTTCTCAATTAATAATAAGTAAATATTAATATAAAGTTCATGCATGTATTACGTATTTACTAGTTTTTTTGTTAGATAGTTTAACTTAATTTCATCTTTTAGTTTCTCAATAATTATAATTAATAATCATTAAAAGAAAATTCATGCATACGTGATAGTTCATGTTCATCCTTTACTAAATTTGTGACAATGTACTTAGTTTAATTTTTATAGTTTTTCAATACATATATTTAAAATTACATGCATGAACCTTAATTAAAATAATAATGAAATGTTTAACAAAATGCATGTCACACAAAAATATTATGTAAAAGAATAAATATTCATTTATCGATATTAAATAACCTCGCTAAATAAATATTTTTTGCCGGTCCCAATGATATTCATTTATCGAGGTTTTACTGTAGTATAACTTGTCTAAATCATGAGAAACATATATGACTTAACTTAGACGGTACTTGAAGCATTTGTTGTCCTAGCATTTCAATTTTGCTCCTTTTGATTTGACCAATAATCTCCACGGGAACTTTTAATGCACTTTTAGGGTGAGCAGTCACAATAACATCAGATTTGAGATTGATCTTCATTTGAGTAATTTTTTATGTTCTTCAACTTTTAAAGGAAAACATGAAAGGTAAAAATTACTGGGCGTGCCAGAATTTATAGACAATAAAATTTGTGGCGAGAAAATAGTAATCAAGATAAGAAAATGTCGCAACAATCATTTTTGATTTCAAATAAGAGTGTTACAATCTTTATGATTTCTTTGATTCTTCTTTTCTAAAATATATTCAAGGGCTTTTGAGCTTGAGCTTGCGCTTGATTTGATAGATGTGATCTTGACTTGTATTTGAATTCAAGGGCTTGAATCTTAAACTTGATTATGGATTTAATTTATTCATCATGAACGCTTTGATGGCGCTACGAATAATATTTATTCGACGAACAAGTAGATTTGATCTTGAAGGCCTTGGTATTTGATTTGCCTTCATTGAATTTGATCTTGAACGCCTTGTTATTTGGTTTGCCTTCGTTCTTTATCTTCGGGTATTTGAAACTTGTAGAGAAATGCTTGAATACTTGCAGCTTGTAGAAAACTTGTAGCATTTGATCAACGAGCTTCCTCTGGCTTCTTGTTTAGATTCTGATCCTCTTTTATGAATTATGAGACCCTTATTTATAGTTGTAGGATGGAAGAGTGGTGATAAGGATGAACTCTTTTGGGTCAATCAAATTTAAGTTGACATGACGATATTTGATTGGTCGGAACATATCAATTGTGCACACTGCACATTTTCGCTGGCCTTTGATTGGACTATGCAAGTTGTGTCATTTTGACATGTGGGATGATCCTATTGGCTCCTTCATTTGACTTGACGTGCCACTTCATTTGTCCTATGGCACCTAACTGGGCCTCTAAAATAGAGATGACATATTGGGATTAGCAAAGTGGTCTAATCATTTGAGCCTAGATCAATGGACTAGCCCAATGAAATTGGACTTAAATCATAACTCAATTATATTAATTCATAATATTTATTTGGACTAATATATCTTGAATTTAATATAATTTGAATTGCTTACGGATTTAAATTTAATAAAATTTTATTGTCCACAAGTTTCTTAAAGTTGATCATGGTTTGAATCCCATAGTTCAGGCCTGACAATATGTTGGGAGCTGTCTGGTGATTATTTGCCAGAGAGTTGATATCTGGACCATATTCATGCACTACTGAGAATTTTTCTTCTTCAGTGAAAGAACTTGTTCCCCTATCTGAGTTTCTCCATGCTCGGTTTGTGAAGGATCAATTCTGCCACTTAGTTCTATATTATCTCCAACTCCTTCCGTACTTATAGAGCTTTCCACATTGGAATCTTGATTTCTAGAGAGACCAAATTCAGTATAGTGAATATTAGAATATATTCACCATATATTTTGTAATTATTAGTGTTGTATAATTATGGTAGATATAGGATCCTTATTGTATTAGGATTCCACATTGTACACACTATAATATTTGTATTAATGAGAAAGACTCCACAAGGGAGATTAATACAATCTTACATGGTATCAAGAGCCAAACTCTAAAACACCTAACCTTTTCTTTCACTCTTTTCTAGGTCTAGCCACCCCGTTTGTGTTTCCATGTCTACTCTCATCTCCCCTAAGGATGCCGCCTCCTCCTCCACAGTCGTCATAGATAACCCCCCTGCTCCATTCTCTACTTCTTCTTTCCATCCGGCGTTCACTGTCACGAACATCAAGAATTTCATTCCCTTAATTCTTGATTAAGAAGATGGTCAATATTCGATGTGGGTTGAACTCTTTCATATTCACGCATGTGCGTATAACGTGTTTGACCATATTGATGACTCTATCCCTCACCCTCTAGACGGTACTGACTCGACATGGCGTCGTCTTGATGTTATTGTCAAACAGTGGATTTATGACACCATCTCTAAAGACTTGCTTCACATGATCATGAAAATATGTGCCTCGACTCATGCGTTATGGGTACGTTTGGAGGAAATATTTTAGGATAACAAACATACTTGTGCCTTGTATTTGGAGGAACAGTTCAATAATACACGTCTCAAGAATTTTGTCAACATGTTCCAGTATTGTAAACAATTGAAATTAGTTGCGGACAAATTATCCAACGTGGGTACACCCGTTTTTGAAACCAACATGGTCCTACAACTTGTTGTTGTCTTACCGAAGGGTGAATACGATACTATCGCGACTATGATGCAATAAGTTGATCCACTATCGAGTTTCAACAAGGCACGTTCACAATTACTTTTGGAGGAAACCCAACATGCCAAATAGGACAAACACAACCAAAAGGCGTTAGCGATAGAAAATCCTATGAAAAATGTCGTCCCCACCACCCAGCTGCTACCACCGAACAACTAACAACCGCGGGACAGCCGCGGTGGTGGCAGAGGCGGCAGAGGTCGCGGTAACGGTAAAGGAGGAAAAGGCCGCGGTAGATGAGGAAAGGGCCAGCGGTAGTTCCTGACCCCTGCCTAGAATTTCCAGTGGACGGGCCCAGTAGGTTGGTCCAACTCGGGAAACTGGGCCTCACCCCCTGCCCATTTCCCATATCTGCGGCCCAATACCCGCAGGCCTGCCATCCTGGGCTCGGCACCAGGTCCACATCAGGCATACCCAATGCCACAGTAGGCCCATTTGATCTCGGCCCAACAACAACCAAATAGACATGGCTTGGCCCCCATTGATTTGGGCCAAGCCCTCAGCACACTAAATATTCAGCAGCCCGATGAAAATTGGTACATGGATACGGGAGTCACATCTGATCTCACCCACTCTTCAGGTAATCTCTCCCAACTGTTTCGATTAAAATATTCTCAATTTATTACGATCGATAATGGTCATCGTATTCAAATTGAAGGTTATGGTACCACCCACACAAAACCACCTCATCCGCCCTTCTCCCTTGATAATGTCCTCTATGCCCCTAACATCATTAAAAACTTAATATCTGTTAGAAAATTTACTCGTAACAATTTCTTATCTGTTGAGTTTGACCCCTTTGGTTTCTCTGTGAAGGATCTACTTACGGGGACACCTCTTACGTGATGCAATAGTGTGGGGACCTCTATCCTTTCTCATCATCTTCCACTGTCAGAACCCGATCACTTACCTCTCTTGCTGCAATCTCTCCGACAACTTGGCACAATAGACTTGGACACCCAGGAGCTCTTGTTTTTAACTTTCTTAAAGGAAATAATTTTATTCGATGTAATAATGGGAAACTTGGACAAAATTGTTTTTCTTGCCCGTTAGGCAAACATGTTCGCCTTCCTTTTAAGTCATCTGTAAGTGTTATGTTTTCTCCATTTGATATTGTTCATGCAGATTTATGGACATCTCTCGTTACTAGCTCACTGAGTCATAAATTTTATATTGTTCTATTAGATGACTTTTCTCACTTTATCTGGGTTTACCCACTAAAATTCAAGTCTGAAGTTTTTGCCAAGTTTCTTGAGTTTCGTAATTTTATCACAACACAATTTGAAAAAGCCATAAAATCATTCCAATGTGATAACGGTCATGAGTTTAATAATTCCACGTTTCATAACTTTTGCATCAATAATGACATGGTTTTCCATTTTTCGTGTCCTCACCTCCCCCAAAATGGAAAAGCCGAATGAATCATCCGCACTATCAATAACATGGTTCGTACCATCCTTTTTCATGTCTCCTTCCCCCATCATTTTGGGTCTATGTAGTCAAAATGATAGAATACATCCTTAATATTTTACCTACCAGTACTCTTCACAACAAAACCTCCACCGAAATTCTCTACCGTTGGATCCCCTCCTATGATCACCTTCAGATTTTCGGTTGCCTTTGCTACCCAAAGCTTGCCTCCACTTCCCCTCATAAATTAGAACCTCGTACCACTCCATGTGTCTTTGTAAGTTTCCCGTCTAACCATAGGGGATATTTGTGCTATGACTTGTCTTCCCGTAAAATCCTCGTGTCTCGCCATGTCACGTTTCATGAAGCAATCTTCCCGTTCGCAAACATCCAAAAATTCCGAAACACGGATTACACGTTTCTAGACGAGTCCGAAGTCTCCCCCGTCGTCAGCACTCTCCTCCGCCGTGACGCTACTGTTCCGTCACAGCCGACCCCCACTGTTCCATCTCTGCAAGATTCTGACTCCGTCATCCCTGCCCCGTCGAATCTCCAGTCACCGACTACAATCGATTCTGTCACTACCTCACCCACACCCTGGCCAGACAACCCGACATGCACCCCGGTACCGTCACCCACCAACCACCATCCCGAGTTAGATCTCAGAACATACCCAGACCTACTGCCCTCACCCCAACACCGTTCCCAGTCAACACCACTACCTGGACCCAGTCACCGACATCGCCCGAAACCCACAACCTGTCACCGGCATTGACCCACCCCCCCATAAATTCGGTATCCCAGCCCCTGCCCTCACCCGAGACCCAATCTGCACAAAATCCCTCTACTCAACCTTCCCCTATCCCCACGCACCATATGGAAACCCATGCCCAACATGGGATTTTTAAACCCAAAGTCCATTTTAAGCTATCCACACAAACCATATCCCACATTCCCAAAAATCTAAAATTAGCCAAACTTGACCCGAATTGGAATGCGACTATGCGTGAGGAATTCACTGCTTTAACGAAATAGCACACTTGTGATTTGGTTCCTAGACCGGATGGGGTGATTGTGATCCGATGCATATGGCTATTTCGTCATAAATTCATAGACAGTGGTGCCCTCGAGATATATAAGGCAAGACTTGTGGTTAATGGTACTAATCAGTAGGAGGGTATTGATTGTGGTGAGACGTTCAGTCCAGTTGTTAAACCGGCCACCATTCGCACAGTTTTGAGCATTCCTATATAAGCATTGGTCGATTCATCAACTTGATGTAAATAATGCATTTTTACATGATGACTTGAAAGAAACGGTGTACATACACCAGCCGCCAGACTTTGTCCATCCGGAGGCCCCTCATTATGTGTCGTTTTCACAAGTCACTTTATGGTTTGAAACAGGCCCCAAAGCGTGGTATGAATGCTTTGCTAATTACATTATACAGATTTGATTTGTATGCAACAAGTGTGATTCCACATTGTACACATTATATATATTTATATTAATGAGAAATACTCCCCAAGGGAGATTAATACAATATTATGCTCTTCGTGCTCATTTTTCTCAATCAATACATTAGAGATTGATTCCATTTACTGAATATGATCAACATTTCAGAAACTTAACACTTTCTTTACAACTCAATCATATCTTTTAATAATATATACTATGTGATTTTTTAATTTTTTGTACTCATTAATACAAGTACACACATTGTGCACATATTCAAAGACTGGTAATAATAAATGTAGGAGAAAATTAACGAAAAAAATGTTCTACAAAATAGAAAAAAATATCTAAAGAAAAAAAAGATTAATTAATTTAAACTCCTATGAACGCCCCTACCCAAAAATCAGTAAAATTTAATGTAGGAGAAAAGAACGAAATGTTTGTGCAAAACATGACGAAAAATCAAGATTGTAAAAGATTAATTTGTGTAGATTTCTTTCAAAGCTCATACCCAAAGACCAGTAAAACTAAAATGTAGGAGAAAAAGAATGCAAAACTTTTCTGAAAAATAGGGTGAAAAATCTAGAGAAAAAAGGTTAACTACATTCCTATCAAGACTAACAAAATTAAAAACACCAGAAAGAGGAAAAAACTTTTCCTATAAAATAGGATGAAAAATCTAGAGAAAAAAGTGTTAATTAGTCTAGACTCGTAGCCGTTGATATTTTCACGTCAGCAAGAATCTCAAATAATGTCCACGTGGCACTATCTATGGCGAGGTACACCAACCGTATATTTCTCTCTCTAAAACAGTATCTCCCTGTCCAGATATACCAAGTTCTCTCTCTCTCTCTCTCTCTCTCTCATCAGAATAGACAACAACTTTAAGAAATTGTAAAAACACCCCCAAAACCTCTCACAAAGCTGCAAAAACCTCTCCACTCTAATTTTTGATTTGAAAAAAGTCAAAAACACAGAAATAGAGAGAGAAAAAGAAAGAGAGTAGCCCCTCTTCACAGTTCAGACCTTTTTTCACTTCCAATTTCACCCCTAAAAAAAAAAGAAAAATCATCAATTTCAAGAACTGCATCTTCTGTAAATCACCGTTTTCGGGTTTCAAGATCTTTGTGGGTCGGCTATTTTTTTCAAGATTCTCTGAGATCCCTTGTGGGTTCAATGGAGTTATAATCATTTTATGGTGGTTTAGGTGAGTACATGTTATTCACAAGCATCTGCATTTGTTTGTAACTATATGTGTGTACATTAATGAGACTGTGGTCATATCTTATGTGCATCAGTGTTCTGAAGCTGATAATGGTGTTTTGGATTTCAAAAAGTTTGAAACTTGGGATCTAGTAGAGCATATTCTAGTTTACTGATTTTGTCGTCTTGTGGTACTGTCACTTGATTCGGTTTTTCACTTCTTTGTTTAAGATTGTGGTTTCTCATTTTACTTCTGGTGTGTGATGCTTTGCTTTTTAGCATTGATTTTGTCTTCTTAGCTAGACTTGAGAAGGTATAGTTAAGACAAGTGAGTTTTTGATGCTTAGAAAACCAAAGTGGTCGTGTAATAGTACAAGTTTATGTTTTAGCTGGTGGAAGTAAAGGTTTTTATATTCGAAAGTTGAGGTTCTTGTTATTTTTTTAGCTGTGATTTTTTCTGATCCTTCGTGTTTTAATTTGTATAATTGTATTCTTTATGATGGTTGTTTTCTCATGTATTGTGTGGCATAATTTATATATCTGAGTATTACCTACTACAATGAAGAAAAGAGACTTGTGTTTTTTAGTTCTGTTGGTGGTTAATTATACTTAAAAATCTCCATATCTTATAACATCATGAGACATCTTGTGGTTGTAGTTTTGGCTTCTAGAATTGGAGATTGCAACTTTGCAACTTCGTAGAGAGTGATGGAAATTGACAATAACATGTCTGTTTCCGAAAATCGGTCGAGCTTTGAAAATGGAATTCACCAACTTCCAGAAGTAGTTGCTGGCAAACTAGATGGTGCTCCCAATGGAAGTTTCGGTGTTGAAGGATTGGAAAGAAGTTTTCAGAGTGCTGTGATAGGGAATGATAGTGAAACGGTTGGTTCCACTGCGCAAGAGGTCACATATGAATCAACCACAACTATAGAAAGCAATCCCTGTGCCAGTTCTGAGGTAAGGGAGTTCATTGCTGGTTTATTAACTTAGTTGGGTCTTTTTGATGCCACGATAACGAAATTGCTCTTTTCTAGGGACATGAAGCCAAAGAATCCGGAGAGTCGAAGAACTCCAAGCAGCCCAAAGCTCCAGGAAAAGCGAAAAAAGCTGCATCCATTGGGGTCAAGAAAACCAAAGATGGCAAAGATGCATCAGCTGGTTCTGCTGTTTCAAATGGTTCTCTAGCCTCGCAGCAACGCACTAAACAGACTTCTTCCCTTGGTGCAAAGAGTAAATCATTTAACGACAGGAAAACTGCTGGTAACAAGTTAAAACCTGCTGTTGCCCGTGTAAATGTTAGTCATGCTAAGGTAAAGGTCCATATCATCATGCTTGTTGTAGACAAAGCAGCTCAGAGCACAATAGTCTCTTTAGTTTATAAGTTTTATGTGCTTTTGTGTTGTTGCTCATTACTATTATTATGCCTTTCATCTAGCAGCAATCTGGCCAACCTGATGCAACATCACCTTCTCCAAGTGCTGACGGCCTTAAGTATGTCCTATTTTCTCTACTAGTTATGTTGCATTGAGCTGTATGATAGTTAAACCGAGAAACTACCTGAGAGATTCTAATTCCTCTTTGCCCTTTGTTTCTGAGTTTCTTTAAGTCTTCTTTTGTACTCTTTACATAATGTAAGATATCTTATCTCCTCGATGTCTTGTGAACAATAATTTCCATCTACAGGGAGAAAACAAACCTGAAATCTTTGAAGAAAATTGCCCCGAATAAAGCTGATGGAAACGCAGAATCACCTGTGTATCCTATATATGCTGATAGTTGATTATTTCTTCCTCTGCTTTCTGCTTGCCTCTGTACTAGAGAATTTTGGTTTTTCTTGGATGCATTTGCTTGAAAGGGTGAAACTTCCAGTTTTTCCTTAATCACTTTACAGGTGTCCTGCTGCAGATGCCAAGCCTCGCAAAGTAGGTGCTCTTCCAACGTACAATATGAGTTTCAAGTGCGATGAAAGGGCTGAGAAAAGAAGAGAGGTTAGTTTTCTCCTTGCATCAGCTGAAGATACTTGATATATTCGATTGCTTTCCTCTGTAATCTTATCCTGGGAACTTGAGAGAATTTGTTTCTGTTACATTTGGACAGTTTTACTCTAAGCTTGAGGAAAAAATCAACGCAAAGGAAGTCGAAAAGAATAATTTGCAAGCCAAGTCTAAGGCATGGTGACTGTTGTGCTTCTATCATTTTCATAATGTAGAAAGTTTGTAATGGCTCTAGCATTGCCATTTAAGACATTCATCTTTGCTCTTTGTATTTGTCAATCAGGAAAGTCAGGAAGCTGAGATCAAAATGTTAAGAAAGAGCTTAAAGTTTAAAGCAACCCCAATGCCAACCTTTTATCAGGAACCTCCTCCTCCCAAGGTGGAGCTGAAGAAGGTAATGTTTCTCTCTTTTATACGTCATGAAACTCAGCAGTAATTCACGTTCTATATTAAAAACACCTTTTATTAAAAAAAAGGAATTACATTTAGGCTTTTCATTTCTTTGCATTCCTTTTCCTTCCGAATAGATAGTATGCTGAATAGTTGCTTATACTTTAGGTTTCTATATACTACTCTTGTTAGGCTCTGTATACTTGATGTATCTGGATTTCATGATTGGTCTGATTAGATTTTAACTAGCTTTTTTATGTGACCTTGGGTGGCTTATGCACAGAATAGATGAGTCATGTTATGTAACATTACTTAAATAAAAGAATTAGGAGTCATTCAATATGAAGCAATATTCAAGTCTGATATGTCCATTGTTTCTTTCGCTAGCATTTGTTGGACACTGTTGATAAAGGGTATTCTAATTTGCATTATCATCGCTCAGGGTTTTGTTTAGAATAATAACTTTGAAAACGATAGTGTTGGTGTTATGATTAAAATAAATTATGTTAGTTGCTTCATGCCTATTTTTGTCCTTAGTCTTGCAAGTTCGACATCTAGATTGTTATGTGAAATATAGTGAAACTGTGCTTGATATAATTATTCTTCAAAGTTTAAATGCTATCAAAAGGGAACAACATCAAAAGAGTAAGAGACTGTTTGGTAAACTCTAAACTGAAAGCTGAAACTTCTACTGTAGTTGTTTTATCAACTACTTCATTGCTCACTGATTATAGATTGTCTCTAACTTGAACTTTTGGAGCATTTAAGTTGCTTCTAATGTATTGAGCAGACTTCCTAATCCATTATCCATGGGCATAATTTCTAAACATTTAACTTTTTCAGTAAGTGCAGAATACCGTTATCGAACAACCATTAATGCAGAAAACGACCAGATGGCAAGTCAACAAGCTATGTAGTTCGGACTCTTCAAAAATGTTGTCGGTTACGTATCGGATCCTCCAAATGTAGTGCAGCTTTGGAGGATCCGGCACGGGTGCAGCGGTATTTTTGGAGAGTCCGAGCAACATAGTCAACAAGTCTATTATCTGAAAATGCTACTTCAGAAAAATTAGCAATGTGTGGGAGGGGGACTTAACTAATAGACTCTAGACATATTGGCAATTAGCATCAAGTACTAGAAGCACTCTTTAGATATCAACTTGCAAATCACTAAATGAAAAGGGTGCTCTTTTAAATAGTTTTATTAGACTATTAAATTAGTGTCTCAAAGTATTTAATTAATTTTTAATACTTGTAGTCCAGAAAGAAATTAATGGCTGATGTATGCTTCAGTTATGTTCTATGTTGCTCTGATATGGGTGCGGGTATTTGATACGGTGTAGATCTAGTGGTCGGATTCGTCATCAGGTTTATTTTGGGATTGGGGGTATGGATCCGAGTGCGGATAGGGGAGCTGGATAGGGTTAATAGTTATACAAGAGCAATATATATATGACAATTAGTTAAGTATTTAAGATTGTTGAAAAATAGCTTATGTTTCGATTAACAAGGTGATTTAAATCCATCGCATTAATAGATTATTCACAACTTATAAAGATGACTGGGTCATATTAGCTAGAGAGATAATGTTGTATGATATGTAAAATAGCATTTTCTACACTAACCGCCAAGTAATTATAAAAAAGGATAAAATCATTTATTCTACTCAACATTTGTTCATGATAAGGTCTACTAGGTAGAGACATACATGAGTCACTTTTGTATATTAACAAAAAAAGTTATTGGAAAGTTAACAAACTTGGTAGCTAAGTAATTAAGTCTTATAATGTTAATATTTTCTTTAGCCCGACATTAGTTTTTAAAAATGATTATAAAGTCTAACAATATGGTACGTGGGCCTAACTCAACTCAAAAGCTAGCTCATAAGGGGAGAATTGTCCAAGTCCATATAAGAGTGTTTGAATTTGCTTATTTTATGTGCTTTTAAACCAAAATAGATTTTAAACACTTTTGTACTGTTTAAATAAAATAAAAAAATATTTTTAAGCACTTGTTTTTAAGCCAAAATAAAAAAACAAATAAGCCAAAAGCCATATTGAAAATACTTCGAAGTTGAACCTGTTCCCATGCAATAGTCAAGAATTCTTGACCGTATCGAGCTGGAAGTTAGGAATTCTAACTTATGGCTCTTATAAGTCAAAAGCCATAAGCCCATCCAAACGGGCTCTAAGCAGACCACTAGTCCATTTCCCAACCAATGTGGGACTCTAATCCACTCTAACACCCCCTTCACGCCCAGGCCCAACTTGAGTTTAGATTGGGAGTCCAAACATGGATGGACCACCCGTCCATTTCCCAACCAATAATTTATTTATTAATATACAAGAGTGACTCATGTATGTCTCTACCTAGTAGACACTATCATGTGAACTCATATTGAGTAGAATTAATGATTTTGTCCTTTTTTACAATTACATGGCAGATATCTTGCATGTCATACAACATTATCTCTCTAGCTAATATGTCCCCTTCATCTTTCAACTTGTGAATAATTTATAAAAAT
Organism: Anisodus acutangulus; assembly: GCA_029783415.1. Lineage (NCBI taxonomy): Eukaryota > Viridiplantae > Streptophyta > Magnoliopsida > Solanales > Solanaceae > Anisodus > Anisodus acutangulus. Next base: position 27,496,232 of record CM056507.1, on the reverse strand, counting down.
AATCCTTGTGCCTTATATTCTTTCACTAATCGTTGTTTTGTGAAAGTAAAATTTTCATGATTACATTTTATATATAGAGAATTCAAATTTCAAAAAAGCACGTGTAGTGTGTCTGGATATCCTAGAAACATTACTTGTGAGACAATTTAAAGAAATTGTTTTTCTCATATTACTTAAACTCTTATCTTCGAAACTCAACACGTTACCCTGATAATATTTAAGCATGCCCGGAGTAGGGGTATTACAAATTATCAAGCAGGCAATCATCCCATCTAAGACTAGCTTGTTTAAAGTTGCTAATCTAGAGCCATCCTCGCTTTTTGTAATCTTGGGATCATTCAAATGCGATGATGGTGGTTCAGGTTTCTGCTTCTTCCCCTATTAAGTCCAATCTATATAGATTCAATTTATCGTTTGTGAGAATTATACAAGGTGTACTCCCAGTTACTATAGGCTGTAAATGTTCTTTGTAAATTCTAGTGTAATCGCTATCCATCTGTAGATCAAGGATCGTGTATTGATTACTTGATTGGAAGCTTGAATATCCAACAAAACCCTGCAATCTTAGGAAATATTAGAAGTTTCGGAGTCAGTGATTTTGCTCAGAGATACCCAAACAATGATATACATATGCAAGAGCATTGAAGTTATCTTTGTCACATGAACTATTCATTTGCTGATGTACCCATGTCTAACGGGTATGACATGGATATGGGTACTTTTGTGTAGATCCTTAGATACCCTAAAAACTTGCTAAGACTTGAACATACCCGCACCTGATACTTAACTTTACCCGAAGTCTATATTAGATAGGAAGTTACTTCTGCGTTTTCTTTTCCTTCAAATTACCAGAATTGATAGTTTAAAGACTGCTTAGCAACACTAAATAGAAATATCATCATCATCATAACAAGTCTGTTTATCTGCTCATATATGAAGACGTGGCATGTGTAAATTGGTAGGTTTGATTTGTTTAATGCAAGCAAATTCCTAATTCCAGTTGCTCTTGCTGTCAAATATGCTTGTTGACAAGACATTTGATTTTCCGATTATGCCTTTTATCACTATTTTATGATGTAGATACCAACAACAAGAGCTAAATCCCCCAAGCTTGGCCGAAGAAAGAGCTCCCCCACTAAAGAGGTGAATGATACTGCCATGCACACAAGTAGGTTGAGCTTGAATGAAAATGCATCTCAAACTCTTGCCAAAGGACTTTCTCCTGACAATGTCAAGAAGCCCACACGGAAGTCTCTTCCGAAGCTGCCATCTCAAAAGATCAACTTATCAAGTAATACAAAAAAGCCTTCCTCCGTCAAAACTAGCATATGCAAGGGAACAAATGACGCTAACAACATGAGTAAAGCTCCTTCTCAACCAAACAATGATCTTGAGCAAACAAATGAAATTGAAACATACGTTCAAGAGCATGAAGCTATATCTGTTGTTGAAACAAGCCAGACTAAGACTGTTGTTGAAACAAGCCAGACTAAGACTGTTGTTGAAACAAGCCAGACTAAGACTCTTGTTGAAACAAGCCAGACTAAGACTCTTGTTGAAACAAGCCAGACTAAGACTGTTGTTGAAGCTCAATCCGAGGCTAATGTGGTGCAGCAACCCATTCCAGTGGAGTAGTTAAAGCAAGCACTGAAGCTGTAACACATTCATGAAGCACCTTTCAGTTCCCCTTTGCCTAAAACAGTGAAAAGGTACGAATAAGACTTGGTTCGTTTGACAAATGAAGGTATGGAAAAGATATTTTACCAAGCAAATGGTGTTTTATCCTTAGCAACAAGGTTGGTTGTCTAGTGTTCTTTTTCTTTCAAGATTGCTGGTTTGGTCGTTTAAAGTGCAGGCAGCTTCGCATTATAAGGTTGTCGTTTGCACCTTTTCTTTGGGCTAATTATGATTTAGATGTCTACCTGTCACCTGATGTTGGGTAACCGAAAGTTTTGGAGAATTGTCTTGAAGCAGCTCAAGTCTTGAATTAGTAGAAACTTTGGCACTCATTGGGCTTGTACTGGCTGTCGGAACTGTTCTGTTGAACATCCTAGTTTTTGTTTGTTAATCGATATGTATTTATAAAAATCCATACTCTTTATCGAGGTTCTCTTTTTCCATGCACTTTGATTTTTCAGTTCAATTAAGTGATACATTTGCTTGAAAACCATATTCTATTAGGTGCAACTCTTGCAACTTGTAGTGAAAGGATTATGACTCATAATAGCATTCTGTTGTTATTCAGTTGGCACACTATGGCTACTCATTTCTAAAGTTCTGTGAAATTAGGAGTTACAATCCTGTCCCCCTCAGGCCCTAAAAAGCAGTATCACATCTACAAATTCAAGTGGATGCCATGGTAGTGTGTTATTTTAGGTACAATCAGTGTTTTAAAAGGCGTTTTCGGGGGCACCAAAAACGCCCCAAGGCGATGGTGCCAGGCAAAAGTCTCAAAAGGCTTACGCCCATCAATTTGGGGCATACGCCTGGGTGTGTGAGGCGAGTTTTTTGTGTTGGGGCGTAAGCCCAGAAAACTTTTTCAAATTAAAATGAAATTTGTTAAATAAGTCCTTAATGCTGAAATTCTCAAAAGTCAACTTGTAATTACTCAAATGTTTTAAAAACACCATTAAATATAAAGTCAACAGTAACAACAATATACCCAGTATATTCCTACAAATGGGGTTTGGAGAGGGTAGAGTGTACGCAAACCTTATTTCTACCTTGAGAGGTAGAGAGGTGGTTTTCGATAGACAACTGACTCAAGAAAAGACATTTCAAATAAGGTCATACAAGCATTTTAAAGAAGACATTGCAAAATATAAAGGAAAGTATAACAAAGCATTATGCAGAAAGGAAACAATGACTACAACAACTAGTACGATAATCGAAGTACAAGACACAACAGATAGTAGCAAAAATCGAAAGGCAATAAGCTACAAGATAATCTTACGCCTACTAGTATTGGAAATCTGTGAGACAACACTCTACTACCTACTAACCTTCTACCCTAATCTATGTCCTCTACAACCTCATATTTAAGGTCATGTCCTCGGTAAGCTGCAACTGCGTCATGTCTTGTCTAATGTCTTCTTCCCAATACTTCTTCGGCCTACATCTACCTCTCCTGAGGCCATCCATAGCCAACCACATCTCACACCTCCGCATTAGGCCTCTGTGCATCTCTTCTGCACATGCCTGAACCATCTCAGCCTCGCTTTCAACATATTGTCCTCCACTGAGGCTACTCCTACCTTATCCCGAATAACTTCATTTCTAATCTTATCCTTCCTAGTATGCCCACGCATCCATCGCAACATCCTCATTTCCGCAACCTTCATCTTATGGTCGTGAGATTTCTTGACTGCCGACATTCCGCCACATACAATAAGTTGGTCTAACCACCACTTTGTAGAACTTACCTTTAAGTTTTGGTGGCACCTTCTTATCGCACAGCACTCCGGAAGCGAGCCTTCATTTCATCCACCTTTCCCTAATACGGTGTGTGACATCATCATCAATCTCTCTATTTTCATGAATAATAGACCCAAGATATTTAAAAATTTCTCATTTTTGGATGGCATATGTCTCGAGCCTCTCCTCCACGCCCTCCTCATGCGCTATGTCACTGAACTTGTACTCCAAGTATTCTGTCTTGGTCCTATTCAACTTGAACCCTTTGGACTCCAGGTTTATCTTCAAACCTCCAACTTAGCGTTAACTCCACCACGGTCTCTTCAATCAACACTATATCGTCCGCAAATAATATACACCATGGCACCTTAGCTTGGATTTTTCGCGTCAATTCATCTATCACCAAGGCAAATAAAAATGGGCTAAGAGTTGATCCCTGGTGCAACCCCATCATAACTGGGAAGGGTTCTGAGTCACCTCCCGCTATCCTTACCTGGGTCTTGGCTTCATCATACATGTCCTTGATCGCCCTAGTATACACCACCGGTACACCTTTAACCTCCAAATATATCCATAGCACCTCCCTCGGGACTTTGTCGTAAGCCTTTTCTAAGTCGATGAACACCAGGTGAAGGTCCTTCTTTCTCTTCTTGTATTTCTCCACCAGCCTCCTAACCAGATGACTGGCTTTGGTAGTTGAGTAGCCCGACATGAATCCCAACTAGTTCTTGAAAACAGACACACCCCTCCTCACCCGCAACTCCACTACCCTTTCACACACTTCCATAATGTGGCTTAGCAACTTGATACTCCTATAGTTGTTACAAATATGAATGTCAAATTTGTTCTTGTACAACGGAACCATCGTACCCCACCTCCAACATTAAGCAGTCTCGTCAGCCACTCCAAACCTGCTCTACCCGCGTTCTTTCAAAACTCCACCAGAATCTCATCTGATCATCTTTCAAGACCATTTTTTATTTCCAGATGCCTTAATTTGTATTCACTCCCAATTCTTTAGTTTTTCTTCTACTATCTTAAAAAAACGCAACGAACAGTCACTTGTGCTTGTCTGTAGCGTATAATAAATTCTTTTGATTAGTTTTTGTGGGGATGGAGCACATATATATATATATATATATATATTTCATTTATTTATAGTTTTCTTCAAAAGTTTATGCAAATTTACCTATTTAAAAATATTTATTATAATTATATTATTTTATGATATACTAAAATTTAAATATCCATGGGTCTTACGCCTCGTGCCTCGAGGCATACGCTGCAACCACGACTCGTTTCACCAGTCGTTAGAAATCCTCACAAGCTGGATGAATCCCCTATTTCCACAACCTAGATATCCCTCTAACTGATGCAAGGAATTAACCCTAACCTTAGCCGTTTCTTATTGTGGAAGATCATTTTTTTTCCTACACCCATAATGGTGTATTTATAGGCTAGTAATGGGTTTTAGAAGGAGGACTAGCTAATGGGTTAACGGGATAGTTAGCACCCCTTATGGGTGGACTTGACCCAATAGCAATCTTTCAACATCTCCCACTCACACATAAGGGGGTGCTTAAGCTTCACTAAGCTAAGGAAAACATATTCTCTTTAAAATTCTCTTGCATCATTTCATACATGATATATAGGCCGTGCGATTAGCATACTATGAAATCACTTTTCTATACATCTGTTAGGATTATATAGCCTCTCGGTGTCGTCATGAAAATCATCAAGTAGATCATAAGAAGTATGGTCAATGCCTCTAAGATCATTTGAGTCACATGATACATCACACTTTGATCTCATGTATCATAGTTCTTGTGTTCACAATTATGACCCATAAGTTATAACTGATACCAGCAAACACAAATTAAATGAGGCTCATTAATGATCTTTCTCTTCTCACGAGTTTCTCAACTTGAATTCAATTCGCTTTTCTAGTCATGATTCGCCAAACCGAATCTCTCATGGTCATTTAATTGCATGCTAAGATAGCGAACATCAAACCAAGCCTCGAGCCACTGATGGGAGTCCTAAGGGTACTCACTTTTGGGTCATACACAATAATAAGTCAAGATAACACTTATGTTAACACTGTTGGTCGAAATTTGCACACATGGTATGAAAATTTCCCATGGAGCGTATGTCTTTATCTCATAAAATAATGATGTACAAATGATATTCAGACACCATATACATCTGAATTGAGTTCCTTGATCTACTCAATAAACATAAACTCACATCTAGCCTCTCAAGGTAGATTAAGTGAAACTTATTTTCACTAACACAACACTATAATGACCCTTTGTCATTACTTGTGCGACGCTAAATATTTTTAAGCCATGTGCTCTCAAATTATCCTATATGATAATTTGCTTAAAATCTCGTCTCATCTCCCATCAAAACTAATATTGATAGAGGTGGTCACTTGTGCGAGAAGGTTGACCTCTATCTACCTGACATACCTTTCAATAAAAAATGCATCACAATGTGTATGTACAATAAACATTCATAATAAAGATGAACACAAACATTCAAATAATAAATGTATGCATATTCAAAACTTTATTTGCTATTAAAAAAATAATAAACATTTGTGAACGTCTGGGAATTGAGAAAAGTTTACCCTTTCAATGTCAGAATGATGACGAGGGATTGTTTGACGGTTGCTACGTCTTGCTTGAGATTCATCAAATCTCAAATTGTCCCCGTTTGGAAAAACTTTTCTCCCACTTGGTCACTTGTCTCACTCCCACTTGGAACAACATTATTTTCACTCCCACTTGGAACAAAGTCATTTTCATGCTCGTTAAGTGATGAAGTTGGGTCTTGATAAGAAACTAATTCTTCATCACCCAAAATTCTCCCACTCGAATGAAGTGATCTTGTGTGATATGGTACCATTTTCATAAAGAGATAAGACTTGAACTATTTCGCCCTTTTTGGGAATTCATTCTCTAATAATGTGACATATCTAGATTCAAATTCGGTTATGCTCCCATTGTCTTGCAGTCCTATGAACACGTATCCTTTTGAGGTTTTAGAATATCTAATGAAGATACTCTTCTTTTTCCTTGGGCCCAACTTGCTATATTTATGAGAGGAATCGTGAACATAAGTTTCACATCTCCAAGGTCTTAATACGCTTAGGTCGGGCTTTCTACCATTCCATAACTCATATGGCGTAGATGTAACTGATTTTGATGGCACACAGTTAAGAACATAGGCAGCAGTCAATAATGCATCTCCCCAAAAGGAAATAGGCAACCTTGTATGCGCCATCATTGATCTTACCATCTCAATGAGCGTTCTATTTCTTCTCTCCGCAAGACCATTTTGTTGTGGAGTATTAGGAATGATCAACTAATGAACAATTTCTTTTTCATCACAAAACTCGTTAAATAAGGCCGACAAATATTCACGGCCACAATCAGTCCTCAATACTTTTATTGATTTGTGTAGTTGATTTTCAACCATGTTCACATATTTCTTAAAGAAACTCATCACCTCAGATTTATATGAAATCAAATAGACATGACCAAAAGGAGTATAATCATCAATGAAAGTAATGAAATAAGAAGCTTCGTGCCTAGCTTTCATATTCATAGGACCACAAATATCCGAATGAATTGATTGCAATGGAAATTCGACCGTGGTGCCTTTTTCAAATGGTTTTCTTGTAGCTTTCCCTGCTAGGCAGTGTTCACACTTAGACATATCCACATGCTCAATATTAGACAACAAATCTTCTTTCGCTAGCCTTGCTTGATAGAGAAAGTTCTTCCTAAAAGTATATTTATGTCCTAGAGATAATATGTATTAGAACAAATGTACTTTATACACATTCGTATTATTATTAATGGAGATTAATATTTTCGCATTTGCAATTATTGAATTATTAATTGATTGTTTATAATATTCTATAATATGCATCCCTGAAGGTTACGCTGTTATTAATAATGTGAGATATTAATATTATAACGTAACTCTTAAAATAGCCCCAACTAATGATCATCGAGAATGGGATATCGATGATATGTGATAAGTCGACATGTGGTCTGCATCACATCCTTAGAGGATGTAGTATGTCTCACCTGCTATGAGTAATGGCTACTCGTGATGGACACATGGATACTTTGGAAGTATTGGTATACCCTGCTGATATACTGTTTGTTATACTTGTCTAAAGTATGATAAGCATGTGGGAGATAGAAGTCCTTAGACTTGAGGTCAATACGCACCTTGTCTACAAAGTAATGTACTTTGATCCTGTCCTAAGCTCAAATGCCTTATAGGTTGAGATAAGACTTGTATTGGGTACATTACAATGTGGATTAAAAGTGATAGTTGAGCCAAGATTAGGATTCATTCCTCGAATGTATATTCGAGAGAACACTCGGATTCTCAGTGATATTAGGTTGACTAAGTCGTTGGCCAACACAATAGACATATTTAGAATATGGTCTAGTTGTCAACTAATATAGATGAGATACAATGATTAAGCCATTTTTATAGACACTTGACAAATCCTAAGCTTGATCGGGTATGTCGTGAACGAAATGATTTTTTCTTACCACATAGAGGTTAAGTTTACTGGATTCATGTAAACGTACTTCACATATTGAGTTCGTCTTGCGGCGTTGTCTAGGAGTTCCGCGTAGACCTTAATTTGATTAATGTCGATATGTGAAGGCATGTAGGGTCACACTAAGTCGATTGTCTTTTCGATCTAAGGATAAATTGAGAAAGTATGAAATATTCGATTTAGAATCGAGATATTTAAATGAATCATGATTGTTTTAATTAAGTCAAAATTGGATTTTGGATTAAATTAAGAATGTGCGGAAAATAAATCGAGACAGTGTAAGGCCACGTCAAGCGCTGCGGCGCTAATGACCTAATATGTCTCGATTTTTGGGCCAGCCCAAGGTCAAATCCTAATCCGGTTTGACCTAATTTTTCACCTATAAATACAGACATTCACTTCATTATTCAATACACTTAATTTCATATTATTATTCTAAGTCTTAGAGACTTAGAACCAAAACACTTTCTCGAACCTCTGCCGGATTTTCTAGCTTTTCAAAGGAGAAATACATTGAAGTTTGGAGCTTGCAATCGAAAGGGCTTTCGCGTGCGAACCCACAGTTGATAAAGATTTCAGATAATACAACATGTAAGTGTTCATGTTTTATGTTACAAGTTATGATTGTCATATAACCATACCAGAAGTAATTGTTGGGGTAAGTAAGAACAAAATTTTAAACTTTCGCTGTGCCTTACTTATGTGTTTTGAACCCAACAAAAACCCTACAGTGGTATCAGAGCTCAGGTTGGTTCAATGATTATATAACAATTGAATAACATAATAATGTGGGTTAAACATAAAATTAGATTAAAACAAGGTTTCTTGAAATCCTACATGTTTTGACCGAATGTTAACCTTTTGATATCATCCTAAATTATCTCCTACGCTAACTCGAGGAAGTCATTCCGCTATAACTCAAACTAATCCAAAAGTGCTTTGTCCGGCTCATTGCACGGTGCACGACAAAGAACGGGTAAGAACGGATGATGGTCGATATGGGCGTTATTGATAATGGTGGGTGATGATAAAAGAGTTGTGATTTGATCCCTAAATTGGATTTAGGGCTAGAGCGATTTTGAAAAATCAACACAGAAACGTTTGTCAGGACATCGGCGCCGCGACGCTTGCTAGGGTTTTCAAGGCGGCGTCGCGACGCTGATGTTTCATTTCAAAATTTGGACTTACTGGACAGTATGCGTCGCGGATCCATGGTGGAGCGTCGCGGCGCTAATGCATTTGCAGAAGCCAAAATATTTCTGCCCTTACAGCGCCGCAACTCCATGGTGGAGCGTCGCGACGCTAATGCATTTACAGAAGCCGAAAGGCTTCTGCCCAAGTGGCACCGCATCCATAATCATTAGCGTCGCGACCCTACCTGTCCAGAAACAAAAAAAATTCAGAGTTCAGAATGTTTAACCCAAGATTATTATAATACAATATATCATTTGATAAGTATACTGTTTATGTGTTAAATGTCAAATCGTTTGTCATTTAAATTACTAGAATAGCGTCCGTTATAACTGTCTGGGCAGGCGGCGCCCAATATTTGATTAACCATCTTATATCATGCATATTAGGTTAACGGTTCCCAACTAAATGTGTCATTAGTTTTGCATGATATTAATATATCATATTGGATATGGCGTAAAAGAGTTGATCTTGGTTAAAATCCTGAATTAAAATATTCCCCAAAATTTTAAATACAAGTCTAAATTAAAACGCGTCGTCCATTATAATTGTTAGAGTGCAAAATCCTTTTCGGCGATACGAGTATTTATGACAAAGCATTTGTTCTAAGTCTACGAGGACCCAGACCCTTTCATAGATGTGTTTTAATGTAAAGGTAAACGATAAACTTTTGTGGGTATTTACACCAATGTGTTTGCTCACAAAGGCCAAATTTGCTTAGATACATAAACGCAGTCGTGTAATGGAGTTGACTTGCTTAGACAAATCTTGGTGCCAAAGTGTCGGACTAATCTAATGACGCAAGATTAAATGTAATATTTGATCAACCAAGAGTTGCAAATAAGTTTTGCAATTGGTTTAGAACCTACCAAGATGTGTTATTGAAGTTATCACCCAAAGCAAACGTGGAGATAGCATAGGCTTGAATCTTGGCCCATTATGACCTTAATTAATATAGGTATGTATTCTATCATGGGGTCGTAGAAGTATGTTAAAATAGTGGGAGCTAATTAAATAAAAGGCCATGTTGATTAGCCTAAACGAATATGTGTAATAGAAAATAAATTTTTAGTTTGATTTCCAGTCTATCTAATTCTTCAGATTATCAAAGATGTCGAGCTTATTATTGAAAATATTGATTGAAATGAATAAACTTACTGGACCTAACTACCTTGACTGGCTAAGAAATTTGCGAATAGTGTTGAGACAAGAAAAAATAGAATACGTGTTGGACACTGTGTTCCCAACAGTCCCTGCGACATACTCTGCTGAATATGCCTTTTTTGATAAGGATGCTTACCAAAAACATCTAGATGATGCCACTTCAGCACAGTGTGTGATGTTGTCTTCCATGTCTATAGAACTTCAGAGACAACATGAGAACATGAGTCCCAATGAGATGCTAGAACACTTGAAGAGTCTCTATGACTCACAATCCCAGACTATAGAATATGAGTTACTGATAGAACTTTTCAAGTGTAAGCTCAATGAAGGGGTCCAGGTCTCGCAGCATCTGTTGAAGATGATAGGGCTGATAGAGAGGCTTGCTTCAATTGGAACGAAGTTGGAAAAGAATGTCGCTACCACCCTCATCGTGAACTCTCTCCCTCGTTCCTTTGAAAACTTCATAGTGAATTACAATATGAATGGAACGAAGGCGAGTTTGCTGGAGCTGCACAACATGCTCAAGACCTTTGAGTCTTCCACTTCCAAAGGCAAAGTTGTGCTCATGGTGAGCACTACTAGCCGACCCAAGCCGAAAGGTAAGGAATGGCAGAAGAAGAAGGGCAAAGCAGTCGATGCGCCCTCAGCTATGAAGCCTAAGGTTGGTGTGAAGAAGAAGAAGGTAAATCCGGTTAAGGATAAATGCCTCAACTGCAACAAGAAGGGGCATTGGAAGAAGGACTGCACGGCACCAAGAGGAGGAAAGGCACTAGGTGCTCCTACCTCTGGTGGACAAGGTATGTACGTCATTGAAATAAATATATCTATAAGTAACTCTCATTCCTAGGTATTAGATACCGCTTGTGGCTCACACATTTGTACAAATGTGCAGGGGCTAACTGATAGCAGGAGGGTTGGACCAAGAGAGGTAGACCTACGCGTTAGAAATGGAGCACGAGTGGATGTTGAGCGCGTAGGAACTTATAGATTAAAATTTCCTTTTGGATATTGTCTAGTGTTAAATGATTGCTACTATGTACCCTCGTTAATGAGGAATATCATTTCTATCTCTGTTTTGGACATGGAGGGTTTTTCCTCATATATTTATAATGGCAGTCAAGTACTGTCTTTTGATAATGTTATATATGGAACTGTTCCTCTTGTGGATGGATTATATACACTAAACTGTAGTCGAGAAATATTCAATATACAAAATAAATGAGCTAAGATAAGTAATAGAAACTCTACCTACCTATGGCATTGTAGACTTGGTCATATCAACGAATCAAGGATAGCAAAGTTGAGAAAGTTAGACTACCTCGAACCATTTGACTTGGAGTCTTATGGTAATTGTGAATCTTGCTTGAGAGGAAAAATGACCAATAAGCCACTTTCTGGGAAAGGTGTGCGAGCCAATGAGGTGCTTGAGTTAGTCCATACTGATGTATGTGGGCCATTTTCGACTCAAGCTAAAGGAGGTTTCCCATACTTCATCACTTTTACTAACGACTTCACAAGGTATGGATATGTATATCTTATGAGACATAAATCCGAGGCTTTTAAGAAGTTCAAAGAGTACAAGTCGGAAGTAGAGAAGCAACTTGCAACAAATATCAAGACCCTTCGATCGGATCGAGGAGGTGAATACTTGAGCAAGGATTTTCTAGATTACTTAAAGCTACATGGAGTCCAATCAGAATGGACACCTCCTGGAACACCACAGATGAATGGTGTTGCCAAAAGGAGAAACCGAACCTTATTGGATATGGTTCGATCCATAATGAGCTCCTCAACTCTACCTACATACCTTTGGGGATATGCTATACAAACCTCAATAAATGTTCTGAACAGGGTTCCTTCCAAGTCAGTAGAAAAGACACCCTATGAGATATGGTGTGGCAAGAAGCCAGCTCTTAAACATATGAGACCCTGGGGGTGCCCTGCATATGTTAAGAAGATGCTCAATGACAAGTTGGAATCCAAAAGTGAGAAATGCTACTTCGTGGGGTATCCAAAAGAAACTAAGGGATACTACTTCTATCTTCCTGGAGAATGTAAGGTCACTGTTTCCAGGAACGCAACTTTCCTTGAACAAGAATATGTCTACAAGGAACATAGTTGCACAGAGATAGAACTTGAAGAAATTCAAGAACCACAAGATAACACAAAAATTGAACCCTTGTCGAATGACCTAAACAAGGATTTAGTGGGAGTATCTGGTGAAGATAGGGTACTTAGAGTACGCCCTTCAGCCAGTGGGAGTGTTGTGAGAGATAGTGCAGAAATGCAAGGCTCTCATACACAACCAATGGAAGGTGATACATAGGGTTATACATCATTCCATTCAGGAAATACATGAGAATGACATTCCTGAAAGCTCTCAAGGTGATGGATTGTCCAACACACAAAGACCTTCTCACAATCAGAATGCAACAAACACTGAAACACAGAATAATCAACTCCGTAGGACTACTATGACTCATCGTCCGCCTGAAATACTTAATCTCCTTGTTGAAACACACAATGAGATAGGTATTCCTGATGACTATGAACCTACAACCTACAACGAAGCTATGTTAGACATTGATTCGCAGAGATGGCAAGAAGCCATGAAATCTGAGATGGACTCGATGTACATAAATCAAGTTTGGAACTTGGTTGATTTACCAACAGGGGTTAGACCCATAGGATGCAAATGAGTCTTCAAGAATAAGATTGATGCATATGGCAAGGTACATACTTATAAGGAAAGATTGATGGCTAAAGGTTATAATCAACGTCCTGGGGACGATTATGATGAAACCTTTTCACCTATTGCGAAAATTAAGTCCATTCGGATTTTGCTTACAATAGCTGCATATTATGACTATGACATTTGGCAGATGGACGTCAAAACTGCTTTCCTCAATGGTAATCTAGTTGAGGAGGTGTATATGAAATAACCTGAGGGTTTTTCGCTTGAGTCCAAAACAAATGTTGTATGCAAGCTACAAAAGTCCATTTATGGGCTTAAGCAAGCCTCGAGGAGTTGGAACATTTGCTTTGACAAGGCTATCAAGTCATTTGATTTCGTCAGAAGCAAAGAGGATTCATGTGTTTATAGTAAACGCAATGATGGGAGTATTGCCTTCATTATCATATATGTGGATGACATATTGATAATGTGAGTCAATAAGACTCTCCTGCAGTCAGTCAAGGAGTGCTACATTCTTGGAATTAAGATCTATAAAGATAGACCTAATAAATTATTGGGGTTTGACAATCAGTCTACATAGACAAAGTGCTTAGACATTTTTCTATGGAAAATTCCAAGAAAGGCGGTCTACCTATGGGACATGGCATCAAATTATCTAAGAAGGGTAGTCCTTCTAATACAATAGAACTTAAACGCATGAAAAGGGTCCCATATGCTTCGGCTATAGGATCGATCATGTATGCCATGACCTGTACAAGGCTAGATGTGGCATTTGCACTTAGTATGACTTGCAAATTCCAGCAGAATCCTGGGGAAGAACACTGAAAAGCAGTCAAGAGTATTCTTAAGTATCTTAGACGAACTAAAGATTACTTCTTTGTCTATGGTAGGAAAGAAAAGCTAGCTGCTACTGGGTACACTGATGCTAGCTTCCAGACGGATCTTGATGACTTCAAATCTCAGTCTGGGTACAGGTTCATTTTCAATGGTGGAAAAGTAAGCTGGAAAAGTTCCAAACAAGCTACAACTGCTGATTCGACAACAGAAGCTGAGTACATTGCTGGTAAAGAAGCTGGTAAAGAATCTGTCGCGATTTCTGAGTTCCTGAAGGAACTAGGGGTTGTTCCAAGTGCCACTTGTCCAATAACGATTTATTATGACAACACTGGTGCGATTGCGCAAGCTAAGGAACCAAGATCAACAAACAGAAACAAACATGTACCAAGGAAGTACCACATACTCAGGAAGATGGTGGAGACTGAACATATTAGATTAGACTATGTTCCTACAGACGATAATCTAGCTGATCCATTCACTAAATCATTAAGTCTAGTCAAGTATAATGGTCATTTTGAGAATATGGGCATTAGATATGTTGGAGATTGGCTCTAGTCCAAGTGGGAGATTGAAAGTACATTTATGTCCTAGAGACAATCTGTATTAGGACAAATGTATTTTATACACATTCGTATTATTATTAATGGAGATTAATAATTTCGCATTTGCAATTATTGAATTATTAATTGATTGTTTATAATATTCTATAATATGCATCCCTGGAGGTTACACTGTTATTAATAATGTGAGATATTAATATTATAACGTAACTCTTAAAATAGCCTCGACTAATGATCATTGAGAATGGGATATCGATGATATGTGATAAGTCGACATGTGGTCTGCATCACATCCTTAGATGATGTAGTATGATCACCTGCTACGAGTAATGGCTACTCGTGATGGACGCATAGATACTTTGGAAGTATTGGTATACCCTGCTAATATACTGTTTGTTATACTTGTCTAAAGTATGATAAGCATGTGGGAGATAGAAGTCCTTAGACTTGAGGTCAATACGCACCTTGTCTACAAAGTAATGTACTTTGATCCTGTCCTAAGCTCAAATGCCTTATAGGTTGAGATACGGCTTGTATTGGGTACATTACAATGTGGATTAAAGGTGGTAGTTGAGCCAAGATTAGGATTCATTCCTCGAATGTATATTCGAGAGAACACTCAGATTCTCAGTGATATTAGGTTGACTAAGTCGTTGGCCAACGCAATAGACATATTTAGAATATGGTCTAGTTGTCAACTAATATAGATGAGATACAATGATTAATCCATTTGGATATACACTTGACAAATCCTAAGCTTGATCGGGTGTATCGTGAATGAAAGGATTTTATCTTACCACATAGAGGTTAAGTTTACTGGATTCATGTAAACGTACTTCACATATTGAGTTCGTCTTGCGGCGCCATCTATAAGTTCCGCGTAGACCTTAATTTGATTAATGTCGATATGTGAAGGCATGTAGGGTCATACTAAGTCGATTGTCTTTTCGATCTAAGGATGTATTGATAGAGTATTAAATATTCGATTTAGAATCGAGATATTTAAATGAATCATGATTGTTTTAATTAAGTCAAAATTGGATTATGGATTTAATTAAGAATGTGCGGAAAATAAATCGAGACAGTGTAAGGCCATGTTAAGTGCCGCGGTGCCCACACCATAGGGCCGCGACGCTAATGACCTAATCTGTCTCGATTTTTAGGCCAGGCCCAAGGTCAAACCCTAATCCGGTTTGACCTATTTTTTCACCTATAAATACAGACATTCACTTCATTATTCAATACACTTAATTTTATATTAATATTCTAAGTCTTTGAGACTTATAATCAAAACACTTTCTGGAACCTCTGCCGGATTTCCTAGCTTTCCAAAGGAGAAATACATTGAAGCTTGGAGCTTGCAATCGAAAGGGCTTTAGCGTGCGAATCCACAGTTGCTAAAGATTCTAGATAATACAACCTGTAAGTGTTCATGTTTTATGTTACAGGTTTTGATTGTCATATAACCATACCAGAAGTAATTGTTGGGGTAAGTAAGAACAAAATTTTAAACTTCCACTGTGCCTTACTTATGTGTTTTGAACCCAACAAAAACCCTACACTTCCATCCATTGACCAGCTTCAATATCAAGTGCTCCTATTTTCATCCAACAATTAATTATTAGTACTATTGTATGGGAAGTGGTTCCCCTACCGGTGGAAAAGTGTAGGCGCCTCCACAATTCTTAAAAAGGGTTGTGACAAGTATTTTCGTTCAAGTAAAGAGAGTGGCATACAAAACACATGAAGCAGGACTGCAAACATGTTTACGCACAGAGCAAGAAAATGATCAGAGTCACAGAGCTAAACAAGGCGAATGAACAAGTGTCACACCCTAATCTAGGGTATGTGGCTGATACCCGATGCCTCACTTGCCTGAGTGTACCATTCTGAAACATAACACATGAACTAACAGAAACTTCGGCCAGCAAGGCCATAATAACCATGAAAAGTGTGGAGGTACAACCCCTATACTTGATCTATCACAAAGACATATCTAGAGCAAATGAGATTAAGATGAATCAGTCACAAAGAAGTTCATTGAACAATAGAACAAGCATGAAAACATGTTGTTGATGAATAAATCAGAAGAGAAAGAGATCATGAGGAGAAAGGGCGAAGATGACTCAGAAGTATTTTCTTTTTAAAGAAAGTGGTGTACAAAACACATGAAGCAGTACTACAAACATATTTCAATACAGAGCAAGAACATGATTAGAGTCACGGAGCTAAACAAGGCGAATGAACCAGTGTCACACCCCAATCTAGGGGATGTGGCCGGCAATCGATGTCTCACGTGCCCGACCATACCATTCTGAAACATAACACCTGAATTGACAGAACCTTCAGCCAACAAGGCCATAATAACCATGAAAAGTGTGGAGATACAACCCCATACATATAAGGCCGACAAGGCCATAATTCGTAAACATAGAGTGTCATTTGGACATCTCATTGTATAGGATATAAAGACCCAAAACATATGTATGTATGTAAATACAAAACCGACAAGGTCATTGTACTACTCGATTGGTCAACATCTAGGCCGACAAGGTCATACAAGACATCTCGACATACCTGCCAGATATACAAGCCTCTAAGAAAACATAACTATCATATGGTCGGGACATGGCCCTGACCTACCCCTCATCTGAATATATATACATAAGACTCAGCATCAAGACCTCTAACTTGGTAGCCTCAGAAGAAGAGAAGTTTACCAACCAATAGAAAAACTCAACAAGCTCCTACTGGGGAGGTTTACCGGAACCTGCAGCATGAAATATAGTGCCCCCGGCAAAAGGGATGTCAGTACAAATTGAAATGTACCAGTATGTAAGGAAAAAATAACAATATGAAGTCATAGGCTATAACATAAGGCATAAGAAGCAACCTGATGATCTGGTAACCTGAATGTCATTCAGGGTGAATAATGAAACTCTAAAATAATGTTGGAACTCATTTACAAACATATGTATATATAGACACCCGGGCAATAACTAGAGGGCAAAGAAATATGTATATATGTATGTTATGAATACCTTGGGATATAAATTGAGGGAAATAAAGTATGTATATATCTGTGTATATGAGTCGAGAACCATACGAAACGACTATCTTGAGTCGAGAACCCGATTGTTTAGTTATTGAAGAATAGCTCGACTACCGACTAGCAGCATACTACCCTCTAGAATCAATTCTATGGTGTCAATCCCAAGCCTATATTCCATAATCCTTTAGAACAACATATCTTCTATATATCTATATCTATAGCAACTTAATTACTACGGGAACAGCCCACAACACATTCTTCAACAACCAAACAATCGAGTTCTCGACTCTAGATAGTCGTTCCGTATGATTCTCACACAATAAAATTTCTAAAGCTTACAGGAGCTCAAACATAAGTAAAAGAAGGAATTTCTAACCTTAGATGATTGCAAACAACTTCTACAACACTTTACTTCATCGAAAGGAAATCCTCAAACTTGCAACAAAGTGAAAGAAGTGAGTCTTGATGGTACTACGGACTTATCTAAGGGAGAATCACATTAGAACCACTTGGATTTAAACTTAAATGATATAGGAACCTTAGGAAGAGCTTTCGAGAGGGTTTTGGTCAAAATTGGAGGTGAGATGAAATGAAATAAGGTCCCACCGCTCAAGACTATAAATAGAAGTTTCCTACCACCTCCAATCTGCGGTGTATTCTATACGGAAAAACACCATATGGTGCCGCATATACCACTGCATATGGTGGCAGGGACTTCACAAAATGCTCAAGCCAAAATTCAACCAAGGTTTGCATGGCAGATTGGTTTTGGGACGCAAAATTTTCAATGGAACATATTAACTTTATTGAACTTTGTCGAGGAGTATTTCCTTCAACCCTATTGACCTCTAAACCTCCCGACACCTTCTTAAACCAATTTAAGTCATATATATCCTTATGAAAAGTATCTAGTCATCATAGTCTAGTTTGATCAACTTCTCACATAAATGAATACAAAGGTGCCGCGTGTTATACGCTTGACCTAAACTTTTAGTTTTAAACTATTGTTAACTTGTACAATTCCTTATTCTTAAATTATAATGACCTAACCTAATGCAAAAAATTTCTCGGGGTGTTTCATCCTCCCCCCCCCCCTCCTTAGGAACATTTGTCCTCGAATGTGGGGTGTGATTCCTATGTGACTAATCGTAGGAATATGGTTTGTGATTCATTTTATGAACTCTCTCCTCGGATAACTTAATAGTACTAAGACGTACATTCCCTATAACAACTTCTATGCTGACTTACACATTATTCCCTTTATAATACTATGTCAACAAAATTTCCTAGAATTAAACTTATTACACGGTGATCAAGGGATGTCTACCTGACTTCCGTTTTAGCGTTAATCTATCATAGTAGTTAGCCACTAACTCATGATATTTACTTATAAGATACCTCCCATATGGGGTTTTAGATCTTAACTTGTTAAGACAACGTCTATAGTCTGCTAACGACACTTTGGATGTCCTAAATTTGGTTCGTGCTATTCTTTCATTATCAACTGCATATAGGCTATTTACATGGTCTACTTTGCAGAACTACTTATAATCTCTTAGCGCTACCTTGATTGTACCAATATAGTTCATCTTAAGGAGTTGTCTATTACTAATTAGCGGTGCTTTGGGATTTATCAGTACCATTTCACTTCATGTTGCACTGTAACCCAACCAGGGGAAACCTTGATATAAGTCACAAGATCCACCTTAAATAACAATCAATAATCTATTAATGGTAGCTTGAAACCATTATACAATGTATACTTACTAGGATTCATATCTCATCAGCGAGCATATGAAGCTAATTAAACAATTCACCTTAGGGACGATACTACGTTTCCATAACCGTATTCCATAGTGTGATTATCATAATTATAGGGGTATTCTATTTCCTTGTAGTAATTCTCCCTCATCTAACCGCTACTTCAATTTTAGACTATATCTTCAAACATCGTTCACTTATTTCTTATCATCTTACTCCACCATTTGGTTTTCAAGGTGGTATTCTACTTTTTCTAGGTTCTTCTAGCCTCTAACTTCCTTGATTTGACCCAGGCGATGCTAGCCTCTCTATAACTTACGGAAGCCGTCAATTTACTGGTCTATGAGGGACTCAACCCCAAGGTTTACCTACCTCATAACTTTCTAATTCAATATCTCTTAATTTTACTTTTATTCTTGACTCATGGTTTACGATTTAGTTTTCATTTTATGTCTCACTTGATCATCACCTTCTACTCTTTATGAGCTATTAACATTATTCTCTTAAATTGTCTTCTATGCCCCGACTGTGATCATATATGAGTGGTCGGTGTCTCTCCCCTTAGTAGTATTCTAGGGTCCCTACAATGATCACTTTCGCTATACGATTTAACTTAAGTAAGATCATACTACTTAGCATAACTTATTTTGGCACACGATCTGTCATCGCACTATGCTTTGTGACTCTTTAACTACCATAAAACACTTATAGTAAATCTCTCATTTATTAAACATTCAATAACACTCATTATAATGAATTGACTCATTAACATACTACTAGTGATGTTTATCTTACTTTACACTCTATAGCCAGCCATTAGTGTCATAGAAATTTACATAAAATAACTTAAGATGATGTTAATAGCCTTATGGTCCTTGTGGTCCAGCCTTTCCCCGGACCCTGCGCATAGCGGGAGCTTAGTATATCGGGCTGCCCCTTTTTTAGCTAG
Source organism: Anisodus acutangulus (assembly GCA_029783415.1). Classification (NCBI taxonomy): domain Eukaryota; kingdom Viridiplantae; phylum Streptophyta; class Magnoliopsida; order Solanales; family Solanaceae; genus Anisodus; species Anisodus acutangulus. The sequence goes on along the minus strand of CM056507.1, from coordinate 27,476,018 downwards.
CCATTAGTGTCATCAAACTAACCATCCAATTATCCTTATGTGTTACCTTATCGTTCATCTATGACTCTTAAGAGCTACTAATGTAATTTATTTGAATAACCCTTCTCCTTCCAATTGTGATCATATGAATTTTATCGACAACGTTCACCTAGTCAGTGACCTATTACCTCTTTAACCCTACCATATAGGATATTAACATCATCTTAAGTTATTCTATGTAAATTTCTATACCACAATCTCCATTCTCTTAAAAACTATTAGCATCCGACCATCTTAGGTACTGACCTACAATGCCTTTAGCTATATCTCAAAATTTTCTATCAGCCACTCATTTGGAGCGGACTCTAACCCATACCGATTAATTTGGCAATTCATATTTAATACTAGCACGCTTAATCGACAATCGCCTTACCGACGTATAATATGTTTTTCTTATGTGACCCCGTGCGATTCCCATAACCTCGTTCTTTTCCCATCACTCTTTCCTTATAGTTACTAATACAAATTATCTTAGTCAGATATACTATCTTTGAACATTAATTTGCAAACATGGATCTAATGGTTAGGTCATCGTATAGGATTACTAATTCATACGTATATAGACAAATAACATAGCTCTAATATGACTCAGGAACCCACGACTCAGTATTATTGCTTCTTCCTAATCTGAAACTTAATGACGAAATGAAAATGATCTTTATTAAGGTAGAAGGTCTACGATACCTAAAAATACCCTATCACCCCATAAAACTCTTCCGGTAGAGGATGTTGAGAACAAGGATATACCATAGTGTGCCGACTCCCCAACACTATTTATCTTAAATACGGTATCTTGATCCAACAATGGTAAGTCATAGGTTATCAGTGTAGTCATTCCTAATAAGGATCATTACTTGTCACCGAGCACTCAAAACTACAATTGTAATTCATCCTAGGTAGCAACTATATTCCATAAGAAGTCATTTAGTCATTTCTTAAATCATTTACCTTAATTAGTAATTACAACTTATTAGCAATCTATCCTTTAGCATTACTAATATGGACACTTTATAAAGAGTGTTATAACATGATCATTATACTCTAGGAACTCAAACCTACATAGTAAACCATCAAACATAGCCTTCACGCGCAGGAACATATCACCACCCTTGTTTGATCTACGAGACACTTAACATAGTGTCGGTATGACATTATTGCTTTAGGTTCCCTAGCTCATGTAAGGATACAAGGTATGCACGTCATGCCGATGAATGTATATCTCTACATATGCCCCATAGCCATTTAATGACACCTAAGTAACTCTCGGTATCTTTTATCCTAAACATATCTGGTGACCCTATTTGACCCTATTTCAAAGGGTAATTTCTGAAAAATAATCTATAGCAAATGAGGTATTAGCATCGGGACATCTAACATAGGATGGACATAACCCTGTGACTCTAGGCTCCATAATAGGTAACAAAAAATGCATCTACGTGCTAACCAAATCATTCACTACATACATAATGCATGAGTTGCTCAAGTAATGAGATCTAACCGTATGAAGTCCCACGCATCCTTATGAAGGATTTCCGGCCATAAATGATGCCATACTAAGGAATACCTACATCTAATCGGCGACTCATGCATCTTAGTACTTAGGTATCATGTAGAGGAAGATCAAAGATTAAAACCTTTCATCGGGGAATTATTAGGAGCAAGCCTACTATACTGTGACCTTACTATGACACCCTCAAAAGCTACCCTTAGACCCTGTGAACCTTTATGCCATGATGGGGTTATAGTTGTCTCCCTCGTTCTGACTTATCTTGGAAGAATTCTATATCCTTGTAAGGGTAACTGAAAACCTACGACATGATTCTCCTTGATTACACTCTTATAAATCCTGAACAATTATCTAAATGTCAGTCTATATAATGGCTTGTCACTATACTACTGTCTTCAGGTGGAAGGAAATATTTCAAATATGGGCATAAAATCATAGTATTTTATTTCTAGGAACTTGGATAAGATAGGAGCAGCTGATAAGGCCTTACTTCACTACACACAAGATAATCATATGTGTTTGCTTATTTATAATCCAGGTTGTTGTTTCCCTACACCCAATATTTCAGCATCTATACTGCCACATCTTTATGAAAGTCACACATTCATATTCATTTAATTGACTTAACTATAGTCCTAGTTATACATGCTACTCATTGGCTGACTAGGTCTATTGACGTCTTCAAGTTATGGAGACTAGAGAAAGTACCTATATCCTCAAAATCATTCTTGTATGACTTATTCTCGTATTGTTTAACTATATGCTTCATTATATTCGTAATGCCTATGATTCCCACCTACACTGAATATTTTTCTCCAATGAGCTAACTGTCTCCCTCCTCTCATACCTACCAACATCAGCAACGTCTCTTCCTATAGGGCGAACTTATCTCCCGAGCCCCTTGTTTCTATCATTTTCTATTTACTCCCTCTTGTCTCTTTATTTTTATCTAGCTAAGGACTTTATGACCTTGGCCTATTGTATTTCCAATTTTTAGTTGTTACCCATAACTACCTATATAATCAACTGCTAACACGACACACTTCTCATTCTGCCCCGGAACCTTAAGCTAGACATCATACGCTACCTATTCATCCCTCGTTATCCCAAACATGGTTCATACTAAAGTAAGTGACCCTATGATATAAAACGGGTTAGATTAACCTAATTTCAAACCTCCCAAGGTACCTAAAGGTGTCAGTAACATACACCAACCCGGGATGCATCCTACGCATAGGGTAGACCTATCAATATACCTACAATAATCTTTTGAAATATCAACCCAGGGTACTAGTCTACTAATGCTGGTAAGGGCCTGACTTTTGCTAGACTCAGAAGTCTTCACCAAGTTTTACAACTAGGTTTCTCTCGACACTAAATGGTCCTAATTTAGGTAGAGGTATCATTAATAACACTCCATTCCCAAATGTGACATCATAACACTCACATATTCCATCTAGATCTTATGTTACTCTACCATTTCTTTTTCAGAATGTCTTAGTACCATTATAACCCTTCATCGTTTGACTTTTACATGCCACTGCTAGATGTGCTCACAACCTTCCTCTCAGGACAAATAAGATAACATCAACACCTTAGGGCTCTAACATAGTACTTATATATCTGGGGTACATATGATCTGCAAAATCCCCGCATACGCTTGTCGCACGAGTGAATTGAAATCGAGTTCTTATGAGTCAACTTTTCTGCATGATCTACGATATCATACAAGAATAACCATCCCTAATGCCTGGCAACCTCCAATTTATAAGTGTGGTGCACAATACACCCATAAACAAGACTCTACTAGACACGGCTTGTAGACTCCCCAGGACTGACCTACTATGATACCAAGTTTGTCACATCCAATCTAGGGGGTATGGCCGACACCCGGTGCCTTACTTGCTCGAGTGTGGAGGTACAACTCCCACACATATAACCATGAAAAGTGTGGAGGTACAACTCCCACATATATAGGGCCGACAAGGCCACAATTCGTAAACATAAAATGTCATATGGACATCTCAATGTGGAGGATATACACACCTAAAACATATGTATGTATACAAATACAAGACCGACAAGGTCATCATATATCTCGACTTGTCAACATCCAGGTCGGGCAAGGCCATACAAGACATCTAGACATACCTACTAGGTCTACAAGTCTCTAAGAAACATAAATATCATATGGTCGGGACAGGCCCCCGACCTACCCCTCGTTTGAATATATATATATATATATATTCATAAGACTCAGTATCAAGAACTCTGACTCGGTATCCTCAAAAGAATCGAAGCTTACCAACCAATAGCTGAACTCAACAAGTTTCTACTAGGGAGGTTTATCTGTACCTCTACCTGAACCTGTAATATGAAATGTAGCGCCCCTGACAAAAAAAGACGTTAGTACGAATGAAATATACCGAGATGTAAGACATGAATAACAATATGAAGACATATGTTGTAAAATAAGGCATAAGAAGCAATCTGATGATAAATGTCACTTAGGGCAAATAATGAAACTCTAAAACGATGCTAGAACTCATATAGACACATATATACATAATTTCTTGACCTCCGGTTATAGCCCGGGGTGTCTATATATATCACCCAACCGGTGGTGTTCATAATAAATATGTATGCCACATAGGGGCCATCACTCACTGATTATAGCTTAGTGGTGTCTAAAACGTAAATGAGCCAAGAGTGATATATTAGCACTCTTGGGTCTTTTACTTTTTAGAAACACTTCATTTACTCTTCCTTGTGGTCCGAGCTGCCCTTTTCCTTTGCTCTTAGATGACATTTGGTTGACTTTATGGATAACTCTTTTGATACACTCCATGTACGAGGAAAAAGAAAACACACGAAACTCAGAATATTAGCTAAATCCAACCTAGACAGAATATGATATCAAAGCATGAAAGTACTCCCGATAAGAGACAACCAATTCAAGAGTAGAATGTTTTTTTCTTTTGGAGAATGATATATAGTTAGGAATTCATGATTGGAAAGGATGGATAGCCATTACATACCTTTATGGATAACTTTTGATACCGACAACGGAATCAACCTTCTTCATAAGTTAGTCTACAACAAGACAAAATACTAGGATTAACAAGGAGAATATCTCAACTAGCCGACTATCGGTGTACCATACTCTAGCATCAATTCTATGGTGTCAATCCCAAGCCTATCTTCTTTATATCCTTTAGAAAATCAACAACACATATCTTCTATATATCTATATCTCTAGTGACTTAATTACTATGAGAACAGCCCCAACACATTCTTGAACAACTTAACAATCAGGTTCTCGAATTAAGATAGTTGTTCCGTATGATTCTCAACATAACAACCTTCCTAAAGTTTACATGAGCTCAAACACAAGTAAAAGAAGGAATTTCTTACCTTATATAATAACAAACAACTTCTACAACACTTTACTTTATCGGAAGGAAATCAACGAACTTGCAAGAAAGTGAAACAAGAGTCTCGCTGGTACTATGGACATCCCGAAGGGATAATTACCTTGTAACCTCTTGGATTTAAGCCTACGTGATATAGGAACCTTAATAGGGGCTTTGGGGAGATTTTTAGTCAAGATTGGAGGTAAGATAAAATGAAATAATCTCCACCGCTCAAGACTATAAATAGAAGTTCCCACCGCATATGGTGATGAAAAGAAGGTCGTGAACTTAAGTTTCCAACATGAGCTGCGAGGTGATTTTCTAGGAGTGCCAAAGATTGGCAACCATCCTACGGTGACATGCTTAACGTGGAGTGGAGTTGAAGACAAGACTTGAAGATCCAAGAAGGAAACATTTTTTTCAGCTTTTATGTAGGTCTTGGCCGAGACCACCTTTTATCTTGTTTTAATTCCTAGATTAATTACTAGATCTCCTTATATCTTAATTACTATGACATAAGATAAGATGACCAAACCGATATCCATCTAGAAGGAGAAGCTTCCAACATTCCCCAATGAGGTAATTCATGTTAACTCTTGTAGAAGGTTAAGAAATAGTATAAATAGGGGACGTAATTGATGAAATGAGACATTGAAATTTTATGAAATATATTTGAGTTTTCTAAGTTATTCAACTTTTGTGTTGTTATCTTAGTTAGTCCTTTTGTGGTCCAAACTTTGGTCCGTTTGTGGTCCAAACCTTGGTCCTTTTGTGGTCCAACCCCTGGTCCTTTTGTGGTCCAAACCCTAGGTGTAAGAATAGTTAGAACTTTTCTGATCTAACTATACCCAAGACAATGTTCTATCCGGTTACTTTATCACAAACACATTAGAAGGTCATCTCGGCCTATATCACCTTACCCGCACCCGAACTTGTCTATCAATTTCGTGCCCAATCATTATCCAAACTGCCTAATCCCTTTCACCTCAATACACCACAACACTTCCCAAACGTACACTAAAAAGGTCGTTAACCAACTCCTCCCAAAAATACCCGAAAACCCAACCAACTAATCCACCGTCCTCATCGGGGTCAATCGTCGTACCTTATTGTTCTGACCAATTTCTGTCAACTTACCACTATCCAACCACAAAATACCAACCACCAACATAACCTACAACGTATCTATTTCATCCTCTCCAAACACCTTAGCCTTAAACCACGTAAGAGCACATGTACACCTCCCACAAACCTAAATTGTCTAGAAACTACCCTATTCGACCAACCTCCATTTGACTCCCATATTTGTGTCCGTCCATCCCCAAAACTACTTCGATCAACCTAACCATACAATCCCCTTCTTATATATATTAGTTTGGTATTAGAGCAAAGCTTTCCCATTCCACGCCTCGACGCTATGGCTAACATAAATGAAAAATACCGAAGGACCATAAGTGACCTTATTGCAAAACAAATGCAAATATTGAGAAGAGAGTTTGCGGAACGCGCCGTGATTAATGATGTCAAGTTCGGGGAGGAGGTTGCACAAAACAACCCGAGGCATGAAAGGGAAGATGTCCAAGACAACCTAAGGCATGAAAGGGAAGATGTCCGAAGTCTACGCCTTGATCTTCCAACCTTTGAAGGAAATATGGACCCGGAAGAGTTTCTTGAATGGTTAAGGGCCATTGAGACGCTTTTCGAATACAAGCAATATGATGACCACAAGTTTTTTAAGGTTGCTACATTGAAGTTGAAGGAATTCACTTCTGTGTGGTACGAAAACCTTATTCTACTTGGATACTAACTATACAATTATGGTAATACAAATATTATGGTAAGTGTACACTACTAATTACATTACAACTTTACCTAAACTATGATACTAAAATATACTACCTAACTATACACGGTAGAGGGGAATCCGAGAATCAATATACATAGAATATACACGTGTATATCGTGTATATTTAACACACCCCCGCAGTCATAGCGGACGGTCTTCAAACGCTGAGACTGTCCCTAAAATCTTCAAAAAGGACATAGGTAAGACCCTTTGTAAAGATGTCGGCAATTTGATATCTTGATGAGATATGGCAGACGCGTACCTGACCACAATCAACCTTTTCGCGGACAAAGTGAATGTCCATCTCGATATGTTTAGTACGATGGTGCTGAACCAGATTACCAGAAAGGTAGATGGCACTAATATTATCGCAATAAACCAAGGTGGACATCGGGGAAGGATATAAATGCAAACCATAGTCAAGAGTACCCTGAATATACCGAATGATGCGTTTGAGTGCATTCATGTGCTCAACTCTGAGATCATTCATAAACAAACACACCTGCTGGTCAGCATACATAATATCTGGTCTCGTGAATGTAAGATACTGAAGGGCCCCTGCAATACTGCGATAGCGGGTCAGATCCTCGTATGGTACGCCGGTCGCAGCACTAAGATTGGGCTTAGTATCAACTGGAGTGGAAGTGGACTTACAGGATGACATCCCAGCCCTCTCAATGATTTCAGCTGCATACTCCCTTTGAGATAAGAACAACACACCTGCATGACGAGTGACAGCAATCCCCAAAAAATAGCTCAAGGGCCCCAAGTCTTTCATAGCAAGCTCAGAGCTGAGCATTATCATGATAGAATGGCGTAAGGCATCGGAAGAGGTAGTCAAAATAATATCATCCACGTATAACAGAATATAGGCCAAGGACGAACCGCGATGGTAAATGAACAAGGAATTATCCGACCTGCTGTGAGTGAACCCAATAGTCAAAACATAGTCTGCAAACTGCGTATACCAGGCCCGTGGAGACTAATTAAGCCCATATAAGGACTTCTTCAACAAACAGACATGCTGAGGATGTTTGGGATCCCTAAATTCCAAAGGCTGATGCATATAGACTGTTTCTTTGAGATCACCATATAGGAAAGCATTCTTTACATCTAACTGATGAATAGGCCATCCTTTCGAAAGAGCCAAGCTAAGCATAGTGCGAATGGTAGCTGGCTTGACCACCGAACTAAACGTCTCACCACAATCTACACCAACCTGCTGAGTCTTACTATCACCCACAAGTCGCGTCTTATGTCGGGCAAATGAACCATCTGAATTGTCCTTATGAGCAAAAACCCACATATACCTGATAATATTAATACCATATATTATCAATAAGAGCATTATATTCATCGGTCATAGCAATTTTCCAATTCGGGTCATTTAAATCAGACACAGGATTACGGGGTAAGGGTGATTTAAGGACATTATAATGTAAATTAAAATGTCTTTTTGGTTTAAAAACACCCCGTTGACTACGAGTGACCGGTCTATGACTCAAGGAAGAATTGGGCGGATTTCGGGAATTTTCTGGGCGCGGGAGGGATCGGCAAAGCAGTGGCCTGGCTGCCCAACCCAGAACAGACGCAGAACCGGACCAGTTCAGAATAATGGATCGCCCAATTGCTGAAATCACAAGAATCAGACCGGGAATCACAGCTTTGTGATGGACCCGATGGGACCAGCGGCGCGATGGGCCATTGGAGAATTTTGGGTGCGGGATACGTCCGAAAAATGGTGAATAATATATGGGGATATACCATCATCCAAAAAATTATATGAACTAGGCACGGGAGTACTAACCTTAGCAAACGGAAATTGGGATTCATAACAAATTAAATGGCGATTAATGATGATTTTATTAGAGGATAAATCAAAGCATTTGTAACCATGATGATTAGACGGAAAACCCAAAAACGCACACGGAGTAGACCGGACTTGAAGTTTGTTAATTGTGGTGGACGGGAATAACAGATAACACAAACACCAAAAAATTCGAAGATGTGAATACGAATGAGTCTTATCATATAAAATTTGAAGGGAGAAAGAATATGTCAAACCTTTGGAAGGAATTATGTTAAGGAGATATGTAGCCATTTGTAGAACATGATGCCAAAAATACGGGGGTACGGAAGCATGAATCAATAAAGTTCGGACAATGTTATTTATGGAACAAATTTTGCGTTCGGCTTTCCCATTTTGTGAAGACGTATGAGGACAAGAAAAATGAAAATTGATCCCATTATTAGCACAGAATTTCTAAAATACCCCATTGTCATATTCTTTTCCATTATCCCACTGAATATTTTTTATTTCCCGTTCGAATTGCGTTCTAATGAATGCTCTAAATTTTAAGATGGAAAAAACTTGAGATTTTTTCGCTATTGGAAAAGTCCATAAAAGCTTAGAATAATCATCCAAAAAGAGAACATAATACCGATGACTCAAAGAACTAAGAACAGGAGACGTCCAGAAGTCACTATGAATAATATCAAATGACATTAAAGTATGAGAATTTGAGTCTACAAATGACAACCTAACAATTTTTCATAAAGAACAAGACTAACAATTTGGAGTACTATGCTTACCCTTACATGAAATAAAATTATTTTTATCTAATGACGACAAAATAGATGATCCCGGATGACCAAGACGAGCATGCCACAAGGAAGGAGAAAGGGCTGCAAATGTTGATGGTAAGGCTTGACTCGATGGACCGGAACTAGGCGTGATAGGATAAAGATCTCTCCTACTATCACACCTCATGAGAGGACTCCCCGTCTAGAAATCCTTCACAGAGAAACCAAATGGATCAAATTCAATAGAAACGGAATTGTCAGTAGTGAATTTACGGACATACACTAAGTTTTTAATCAATTTGGGGGCATGTAGGGTGTTTTTCAAGATAAGAGGTGGATCAGGGGGAGATAAAGTTTTATGACCATAACCACGAATTGGAATAGAATTACCATTACCAACAATTATGCCGCGAGGGTTGCTCAAATTGGAATAAGACGAGAGCGTACCTGAATCGGATGTCATGTGGGTAGTGGCACCGGTGTCCATATACCAATTTGGGTCTGAAGGATTTAAACCAAGTGTGTGCATTGCGGCTTCGATGTTGGTAAACATGGGTGCCGGGCCACGTGACGCCTGCGGCCGAGGCCCAAGTACCACCGCTGTCGCCTCCCGTAAGATTGATCGTAAGTGGACCAGGGCGTGGTGGGCCTGGACTGTTGCTGGGCAGCCCACTGCCAGTGGGGAGAAACATGGATTGGCCCAAACTGCGGTTGTGGGGCCCACTGCCATGGCATGCTGATCACTGCGAGGGCCACCACCGCCACCACCATTATGCCGGCTACCGCCATTGTTTCCGCCGCGGTTCTTGCCATTATTTTTCTTATTTCCACCCTTTTTGCCGCCACCGTTGTTACGGTTTTGGCCTGAGTTGTTAGAAATGGTAGGATAAACCGTGGACTCGGTCATCATGACTACGGGACTAGCACCGGTAGCCTCCCTTTTTGCCATGCCTGCTTCTTCGAGTGTAAGCATAGAACAAGTTTGATAAAATTACGGAAGCGAATTGCTTTGCCAAAAAAGCGTTCCAACACCATTATAGGCCTCGGAGAGGCCGGAAACCATTTGGAGGACCAAACGATCATTCAAAACGGGTGCGCCAACGTTGCGAAGTTGGTCCGCCAATTCCTTTAATCTTTTGCAATTAGCTGAAACGTTAGGGAAATATTCCATATTGACGTGGGAGAAATCCTGCTCAAGAGTAACAGCTCTAGAATTTTGATTATCTTGGAATATATCACGCAGTCTATCCCAAGTCGCCTGTGCCGTAGCGTTAGGCTCAATAATCATTTGCAAAAGGTCGGTAGAAATTGTGGAATATATCCACTAGAGGACAGTGGCATCAAGAGTCGTCCACAACTTAAGATCATCCTCGCGTTTTGGCACCTCTGTATCCTCAGGATCCGCAGGGATTATGTGATGGATGACTTGATGCGAGCGTGCGTGAATTTTGAACAGTTCGGCCCACGTCGCATATTGGACGTTTTCTATTTCAAGAACAAGAGGGATGTTATTCTTGATGTTAGAAAATGTAAGGGCAGGATGAAACGTGTTCCGGGATGTAGACATATTGATAGAACAATATGTGATTGAGGGATTTGGAAGAAATTTTTTGGGAGAAAGATGAATCGTCGGCACAAAAACCGAGATGGAGGGCTCGGATTTTGAGGCTTAGGACGAGAAGGAGGAAGAAATTTTGGAGAGGATTTTAAGACCTAGACTTCTGATACCATGAAAGAAATAATCTCCTTGATTATTTTCATTGATTGAAAGAGTATATATACATTTACATATTTCCATAATAGGAGAATCATATTCCTATTCTACTCCTAAAACCTTATTCTACTTGGATACTAACTATACAATTATGGTAATACAAATATTATGGTAAGTGTACACTACTAATTACATTACAACTTTACCTAAACTAGGATACTAAATCATACTACCTAACTATACACGGTAGAGGGGAATCTGAGAATCAATATACAAAGGATATACACAACAATATTCATGCTTTTATAATAATATAGATAGATGTATATAGTGCTTTAAATTTTATGATCTTAAACTTGCCATTTAAAATGTTGAAATTGAAAAAATATATAAAATATAAAAAGAGATACTCTTTTTGAAATATATATATTTTTTAAAGTAAACTATTTAAATTAAGACGAATATTGTATTTTTTAGGAACAAATCATGGGTGCACGCCTCTTTCATATGGCTATGCGGTAACCAGCCTGTTATCAATCGATCACGCAGGAATTATGTGATTAGTCGATGTAAATCATTGTTTATATTTAATGATTTTTAATATATTATTTTAGACCAATTTTGTTGATCCAGGGATGGAAATCTTCAATTTCTCAAGATATCTTTTTTCAATTAAAGAAAAATAATAAAATAAATTTCAAATGAAGAAGTAAACAAGCTTTAATTTGTGACAAATACATATGTCTATAAAAATATTATATATTAGTTATAATTAGGTATTTAGGATATAATTATTGAGGTGTTTATGTGGGACTTTATAAGAAATATTCTACAGTATTTACTAGCGTCAACAAGATAAGTATTCTCCTTCAAATAAAAGTATATTAAGCAATTATAAGTTGATAACTAATATAAAGAATAATGGATATCTTCACTATCTCCCAAATAAATAATATCCTAACGTAAGATAATTAATAAAGTTTCAATTGAGAACTTAACCTTTTTTACCAACTTATATGAATATAATATGAAATTTATGATTTCTTACACTTAAATAACAGAAAATATATATATGAGTTTAAGATGTATGTTTATAATAAATATAGATATTAATGAATAAGATACAAAGCTAATAAAGTATGAAATTGTATTTAGCAACTAAGGAAAAGAAAAGGAAAAAAGAAAATGTGAAAAGTTGCAGTTATACGGAAAGCACGCCATGAGCAACATATTGGAAGATTGAAAAATGCTAATAAGAGAAATGGAAGTGATGTATATACAAATGTTATTTTGAAATTTATATGGTGAAGGAGAATGAAGGATATTGATAATTTCTTATGAATAGAATCAAAGACTAAGAAGAATGTTAGTATTATTAATGTTTACACCAGTTAATCACTCCTCCAGTTACTAAGGTTACCACGGCAGTTGTACTGAACAAACTTTGATAAGAACTATAATTCCTTTGAGAGGTTCACAATTTTTTTTCTCATATAGGCAATGAGCCATTTTGTGCGCTCTTTGCCTATTTCACCGGATACCTATCACTTACCACCAGCGCATGCACTATATAACTTTGCCTACTAAGGCTTAGGCAATGACAAAAGTATCACGTATATCTAAATACAAGGCTCACTGCCTGCGTAAGCAAATACCAATTGATAGGCCAAGTTCTAAGGTGATTCTTTCAAATCAAACCACGAGATTTTTTTTTTGTTTGTAAAACCTCTAATCCTGATGTGAATGACCTATATTTGATGGAACTGAGGAAGGTACTTTTAGTCTCAGTATGTGAAAGTTCAAGAATATCAGAAACTGCTAAGCTGAAATAATATCTATAGCACATATCATCAGAAACTCATAGCAGTTGTGAAAACTACCTAAGATCAATTGTTTTAAAACCACTTGTTTCCGTATTGCAGATTCAAATGTCATCCAAATGCTCTAACCTAAGATGAGTAACATCACAGTAATCCAATCCTACAGAAGATATTGTATGCTATGCTATTTTGTAGGCCATAAAGAATTATTTAAGCCAGAGACTTAGGATCCTGTAATGTATTTCCAACAATGAGCTCTCAAGTATTTTGATTCCACGGAATACTAGTTCTATTATCATGTATGCTATACCGGACTCCGTAGAGATCATGCATTACTTCGAAATCCAGGATGAGTGTGACCAGATGCATTTTCTTTATATATTTTGAACTGATTTATTATTGATTTAAATACATTCAAAACATTCTCAATCAACTCCGACCTTTGTCATGGTTAATATGGCAAAACTTTTCCTAGATAATTATATTATACAGAGAAACTAAAAGGTATGAAACCATTGTACATGTCTGCCAATCACCTACAACAGCTCTTACATGAATGACTACTTTTATGCTCCTGCAAATGCTATCTCGGACCTGAGAGCCGAACAGCAGAAAGATAAGCATCACCAGAGGTGCTGGATGAAGTAGCATCCCCACTTAGTGATTTCAAAAAACCTGAAAAATGTCGTGTCCCCATTTGAGAAGCAGTTGGCGGTGAAGGGACAGGGCAGAGCCCTTCCAGCATTTGCACAACCTTAGCCATGGATGGCCTGAGGGACATGTCATCCTGTATACACCACAAAGCAACTCTAATTGCTATAGAGACCCTCTCATCCTCTTCTTCAACTTTCAAGTTCCTATCAATAAGGTCCTTCAAATTCCCCTCTTCCATCATCTTAAAGGCGTATGAGGGAAAATGGGATTTCTCCGAACTTTGTGAAGGATCATAGTTCTTCCGACCTCCAATTATCTCAAGCAAAACCATCCCATAACTAAAAACATCACTTTTCTCTGATATGGCATAATTTGTGATCCATTCTGGTGCGAGATACCCTCTTGTACCCCTCATAGTAGTGAAAACATGGCTCTGCTCTCTGGTCATCAGCTTAGCGAGGCCAAAATCTGAGACCTTGGCGAGGAAATGATCATCAAGAAGCACATTTTCAGGTTTGATGTCGCAATGCACAATTTTTACATCGCAGTCCTCGTGGAGGTACGCTAGGCCTTTTGCTGTACCAACTGCGATATTAAATCTCGTATCCCAGTCCAACATGAATTCCTTGTTCTTCTTAAAAAGCCATTTCTCTAAAGACCCATTTGCCATGTACTCATAAGCCAGAAGCCTGTGTTTTCCTTCAGCACAAAAGCCTCTAAGTCTCACCAGATGAAGATGATGGATGCTGCCTATAATACTAACTTCTGCTCGAAATTCTTTCTTTCCCTGGCCAATGCCTTCCAATTTCTTCACAGCAAGTCTACTCCCATCTGGAAGAACCCCTTGGTAAACTGAACCAAATCCACCTTGCCCAAGTTTTATTGAGAAGTTATTAGTTGCATTCTGAAGTTCGTTGTAGCTAAAACGAATTGGCATCCCTGATAGGCCCTCCAAGAAATTATCTTCTTCTGAACTCTCCTTTGCAGAATCCGGCAACTTGTTCTTTCTCCTCTGATAACGGATACCTCCGTAAATTAGGCCAAGAATGATAAGACCTGTACAAATGACTATACCAAAGATAATAGGTAATCGTCCCTTCCCACCTCCACCGCTATCCCCGTTCACCTGGCTAGCTGAAACTTTAATGTATGACTTGAAAACAGCTCCATTAATGGAACCTTTTAAACTTCCTATTTGGTCAAACATAAAGCAATTCCCTGAACTGCTATCAAAGAACATTGCAGTGCATGAGCAATTGCCAAGGCAAGACGTTTTGCAACCATTTAAATCAGTTTTAGCAGAGGGAGAAACAAAACTAAGTGCAAAATAGCCAAGACTATCCCCAGCATCTACAAGATCCACATGATAGTTTGCTTTATTGCAGAAGGAAGCAGTATCAGGCTTGCAAGATGGAAGGGCTGATGGGCATTGGCACCTGTTGCCACTAGAACAAATGAAATATGGATCACAAGAGGCTGGCGTGCTGCATTCATCTTGTGGAATTCTTGTCTGAGAGGCAACAATGGAGCCATCTTGAAGAGTGCTAAAAGTGATGTAACCATCTTCTCCAAGAACAGCCAACCGAGTGGCATTTGCACCTTGATTATCTTTGAAAATGAACTGCCAGAGCAACACTTCCTTTTGATCATAAATTTTCCAAGAATTTCCATCAAGAATTGCAGAAGTGACATCACCTCCAACTTGATTGATGGTCCTTCTCTCATCTTTCCCCATAGCCCAATAAGGCTGTGGAGGCTTGAAACTTGCAGAAAGAAGCATATCCCCAGACTTAAATTCAAGCAAATAGCTCAAGTTATTGTTGTTGGGACTGCTTACAAGCTTCATTCCTTGAGTGAAATTCTGGCCTGACAGGAGAGAATCAACAGGATGGCTAAAGCTTTCCCAAATAGTGCTACCATCCTTCCCAAGCAAAATTAGATTCCCTGAGTCCCTCAATTCCATGACAGAAACTCCTTTGCTAGCAGTATTAGTAGACCAAATTGTTGATTTCCCACTTTCCAAGTAGGCATTTCCAGATTCAGCAAACACAAAGTCATCATCATATCGAACCGGGGAGCCTCTATTAGCAGACCAAACGATGGTAGAGCTACTCACATGGATGACCACAAGAAGGAAAAAGGTAACATCTTTCGTAGGGTTAAATCCAAATGCAAATTTGGAACTGTTGGAAACAAGAATTAATCCATTATTGTCTATCCAAGCCATTTGAGACCCTTGAAACCCCCTATTCAGTCTCCCTTTATTCTGAACACTAGCTATACAAGTCTGAGGTAGAAATAGGAAAAACAGGAAGATGATTACTAAATACAGAGATCTCCAAGACCCCATGACCAAAAAGAAAAAAATTTATAACAAGATACAAGAAACTTTGAAGCCAAGAACAATCTGGAGATAACAATTTGATGATATTTTAACCAAAAGCTTAGATGTGGACTCAGCCTAAAACGTGGAAAAAGCCAAGAATTCTTAGGAAAGCAGAGGAAAAGAGAGGAAGACTGAAGAGTTGAAAGGTTTGACAAAGACCAAGTTCTTTGACGACTAAAAATAGCAAAAGTTCAATCAGAATTATTATGATAAGAAAGAAACAAGGCAACTCACATGTGATGACATTGTTGGGAGGGTACTCTGAAATTGTCGTCCAAGAATAAAAAACGTGAAACTGAACAAATAACACAAAGGAGGACCCACAAGACCAGAGGAAACAAGTGGACATCTACTAAGACCATACAAAGTTGTCAAAAACCTGCAGATTTGTGTGAATGAAACACCAGAAAGAGGAAAGTAGAAGGAAGATGCTTAACACATGTCATTAACGAAGAGAGCAGCTATGGAAGAATGCTGATGAACAGGAGAAAGTAAGACGCAGGTTTTGTGTGTCTTTTTCCTGATATAAGATAAGAGAGAGAGGGGTAATGAATCTGTTTCTGCTTACGTCAAAGAAAGAATTCTAGAGATCTGAAGTCCCCAACATTTGTAGAAATACCAGCGCAACTACTACTAGCCAGATATATAAAAAAAATTTAAATCATTACACGGTGATTCGGTTTAGATACAAATTACAGATTACTAATGCATATGCATATATTATAATATAGGATTGCTTTTTGTTGAGTATTTGATTTGATATATTATAAGTTACTCTCAGTTCTACTTTGTGCAGTCATAATGCTTAATTTTTTTTGTGTGAATCTGAACATACACTTTTCCAATTATCCGAACTAAAATTTACCTATTTAAAAATTACTATAAGACATATTAATTAATACTTCAAGATATTAAGAAAAATTATGGAAAAAAGTAATTTTTTTGACTCTCCAAAAGGTAAATAGTAATGTTGCCCCAAAAATTGGGACACAGGAAATAGTGTATACTATACAATTTAAAATACGTGTTTGCATTTTGAATAAAATAAAAGTTTGTTTACATTATAAGGGATAGTCTTGTCATTTAATGTTTTTGATCCATTCTTGTTTCGCTTTTTTTTTATATTCAGCTTCTCGGCTCACGCCAGACTATTCCTTGAAATAGTAGTCTCGGTCCTTCAGCACTACTATCAGTAAATCGCGGGATGTGCCTGAATGACCATGGTTTGAGAACAGAACAACTGATATCACCTACAAGGTCCTACCCCAGAAGAGAACAAATTTCTCTCACTAGGGTTTGAACTCACGCTGCATGCCTCCAGCTGGATTTTAAGTTTTCCTCCTTTGCCATCTAGCTATGCCCGAGAAACTTATTTCACATTTTCTATTGCATAAAGTAAAACATAGGTTTCATAACTTATGTATATATTATTTATGAGGAACAAAAGTAGATAAAATATGTATTAGCAATACTAAATTTTATGTGGAGATTAATAAGTTTTCTTACAAGTTACAGCACATCTTGAGTTTTAAATATGAAAATTGAGTTTAAATCAAGTGGTGTTGTTGGAAACGCTTGAAAACATTAGTAGAGAGTATTGATAGTTCAAATTTGAGACATACATATTTGAAGTTGGCTTTGGCAAGCCAAACTTCAGGCATGATTGTTTCAGACAAAAATATCAAAAGTTTGGTTTGCTTCAGATGAAATTTTATGTAACTGTGTATGTTTGAAGTTATTTTTAAAGTGACTAAACTTATAAAATTTTATGAACTTCGATCATGAATTAAATGGTGGTCCAAGAATTGATTATCTTTACACTTTTTCTCTTTTGGATTCAAGTCGTGTAAGCTTTGTTAAAGGTGGAAGCACTCCTTATCAATTTTTTTTTCATTCCTGGGACATCAACCAAAGATTCTGATTGAGGATGGAGAATCTTATTCACTTCATCACAACCTATAATAGTACCAACCAACAATCTCTACCAGTAAAATATTGTTTATGAGTAATATATTTATTAATTGTAACATGTTACTTATTATTTTTTAGAATTGTCAATATATATTGGATGCAAGCATTTACTTATAGTTAACTTTAAGTAAATAGTAATTCTTACCGTGTATATTATAGAGTATACAATTTAATACATGAGCAAACCAAAAACAGTTTCTTTACTCCTTAATAGGTGGGACCAAAGTCGGAGTCTCTTACAGATCCATAGTTAACTTGTTGGACTGATTAATGGATAGTTTATTGGATAATCAATGAGTATAGTTTTTAGCTGAACCCATCTGGAAATCTAAAAATTAATAGGTTAGTGGGGTTAATGCAAGAAAGGGAGATATCAATGCTGACTAGGGGTTTGCAGGTTGGCATAATTAAATGCAGAGATTGGACAAATGTGACGAAATTAATTTTTTGACGAGGAGTCAATGTCTGTGGCAACTAACTCAAGTACCAGATGTGTTTCTAATTTCTAATCTAAGATGATATATGGGCTGTGAAAACCAAGGTATTAATCCGTTTTGAAATAATTCCTAAGACCGGTAATTTAAATCGTGATCGTAAAAAATTTGCTTCCACATAAAGAAACCAGTAAGTTTATTAAATTAAAATTTGCATTGAAAATACTGTATTGATATTAGAGTCATAGACTTGTTTTCTGGTTGTTTAAATGATTGATATTATTTCCGTTCACTTTTACTTGTCCATTTTTTATTTTGCACGCTCTTTAAAAAATAATAAATGAAGTGCATATTTTGTCATGATACCCATATTAATTGATGTATAATCGTAATGGACTTGGAAAATGATTTGAAATAAGTAATTAATGCTAAAGGTAAAATAGGAAAAAGAAGTTATTTTTATCTTGATATGTTAAATTTGACAAGTAAAAATGAAAATATATTTTAAATATAGTGGATAAGTACAAGTGAACAAAGAAATTAGGTAATACATGAATTTTTGGATTTTTATGTGTTAATCGCTAAATTTTATTGCAATATTTCATGATTGTAACTTCCCTTTTTTATGAATAATTTCCCCATGAAACCTTAGGGCCTTTGCCCGTCGAGAATTTTTCAACGATATATAGATTACAATTTTTTACCATGTACTTAATGAGATTGAAATTTAAATTTTAGAATTTTATTATCACGAATTTAACACCAAAGTAAGGAGATGTGTTCATGCATTTTTTTGTGAAAATTTAGTCGTGTAATTTGTTACCATCATGTTTGTTAGCACAACACCATTAATTGATTATTATTTAAAAAATTGATCGAATTTTGAGGAAAGGCCATTCAGGTTGTTCAAGAGAAATTAAAGGCTATCGATTTTATATCATCTGGTTCAATTTTTTAATCTTCTTCGATTTGATTATGCAAATCAGTTCTAAAATAAATTTAGGATATAAATCAAGTGTTTAATTAAAGTTTTTGACTGAAAAGTATGTGTTTTAGTCGAAACAACCGACCCAACCTGCCATGAACTTACCTCATATTTTTTCCAAATTTGACGAAAAATTGATAATTTACTGACAAATTGATACCAGAAATCAATCTCAAAATCTGGGATAAAAATTTGTATTTTAATTGAATAAAAAAGGTAAACAATTTTTGAAGAAAATAAAACTTGGTCATCAATGATCCGATCTTCAACAAAAGTGAGTCAAAATTGACCTATCTTGAGTAGGAAGAAGACCAACCTTTGGGCTGGCGAAGTCCACTTTTGACGTGGTGGAGAGTGCGCCTAACTCTGAGCTCCCTTTTTTATGATTCTTTTTATTTTTCTTGAAATTAAATATCTGAATTTTTAAAGAATTTTTGACTATTGAAATATATTTTTCTACATTTAATATTATTCTGAAAATATTACAATAACATATCCAGTTAAATCGCACATAGTGTGGTCTGCGAGTGTAGAATGTACACATACCCTACCTCTACATTGGGAGGTAGAGAGGTTGTTTTCGATAGACCCTCAACACAAGAACAAACACTTTAAAGTAGTATATATAAAAGAAAATCAAGGACACAATACTATGACAAACATGATAAAGCTGACTGGAAAAGAAGAAGTCATAACTACCCTAAGACAATACGATAATTAAAGTACAAAAAAAACAAATAGTATAAGTAACAGTAATTTAAGGATCTGGAACTACAAGAACAATACTATGATTACTAGTATGAAGGAATAGTACTCGACTACTAACTAATCATCTATCTTAAATCATGTCCTCCATAACCTCCTATCTAAGGTTATGTCCTCGGTAAGCCGAACCTATGCCATGTCCTATCTAATCACATCTTCCCAATACTTCTTCGACCTACCTCTACCTCTCCAAAAATTATCCATATCCAACATCTCACACCTCCGCACTGGGACATCCATGCATCTCCTATGTACATGCCCGAACCATCTCAACCTTGCTTCTAGCATCTTATCATCCGTTGAAGCTACTCCCACCTTGTTATGAATCTCTTCATTTCTAATCATATCTCTCCTAGTATACCCACACATCCATCTCAACATCCTCATTTTCTCAAGTTTCATCTTCTAAACATGAGAGTTCTTGACTAGCCAACACCTCTCCCCATACAACATAGTCGATCTGACCACCACTCTGTAAAACTTACCTTTAAGTTTAGGTGGCACCTTCTTATTACACAAAACCGCGGATGCGAGCCTTCATTTCATCCATATTGCCCGAATACGATGTATGACATCATCGTCAATCTCTCAATGTCCTTAAATAATAGACCCAAGATACTTGAAACTGCCTTTATTTTGAATGACATGATGACAAACCTTCACTTCCACACCAGTATCATGAATTATGTTACTGAACTTGCATTCCATATTCTTTGTCTTGGTCCTACTCAACCTGAACCCTTTAGACTCCAGGGTCTATCTCTAACCTCCAGCTTAGCGTTAACTTCGATACGAGTCTCTTCAATTAAAGTTATGTCATCCGCAAATAGAATACACCATGTCACCTCATATTTAATTTGTCACATCAGTCCATCCGTCATCAAGGCTAATAAGAAGGAGCTAAGAGCTGATCTCTGGTGCAACCCCATTACCATTGGAAAGTTCTTCGAGTCTCCTCCCACTTTCCTTACCCTGTTTTAGCTCCATCATACATATCCTTGATCGCTTATGCCACAAGTACACCTCTAGACTCTAAGCATCTCCATAGAATCTCCCTTTGGACTTTATCGTATGCCTTTTCTAAATCGATGAATACCATATGCATGTCCCTCTTCCTCTCCTTTATTGATCCACCAGTCTCCTTACATGATGAATGATTTCTCTAGTCGAGCGCTCTGGCATGAATCCAAGATAGTTCTTGAAAATATATATGCCTTTCCTCACCCTCATGTCCACCACCTTCCCAAACTTTCATGGTGTGACTTTGTAGGTTGATACCCCTATAGTTATTGTAGCTCTGAATGTCACCCTTGTTCTAGTACAAAGAGATCATTGTACCCCATCTCCATTCTTTAGGAAATTTCTATCACGCCCCAACCTGGGGAGGTGTGGTCGGCACCCAGTGCCATACTTAGACCCTGAGCATACCACTATAACCATAAATCTGAATAACATAGACCAACAAGGCCAACTGAAATATATAATCATGTCTTAGGCCATTGAGGCTACATACTGAAAATACTGTAAATGAGTTTTCACTAACATGATCAGGGCTCAATCCCAGAAGATATGTATAAATATGCATGTTGGGCAGGCTATCATGCGCCTGTATAAATAACAAAATCGTGAATGTAACTTGCGATGACCTTTGTCAGCTTTTATTTTACAACTTGCTTGACCTCAGGGCTTATCATACGACTATTGTACAATTCAAATACCTCATAACAAGAACTTCTTATCATATTAAGAACTCTTATTCTTACCTCGAAAGTACAAGCTATTACAATCCACTTTCCTTTGGCGAACTTTGTCGAAAATTACTTTGTATTCGTTTAACCACGACCTCTTACAAAACTTAATTAACACTTGTTTAAACTCATTGTCATCCAAATATGGGATCTTAGCCTCATCGGGCTTTCATTACTTTACTCATGACGCATACTTGCGTGAAAGAAAAATATGGAGTGTAACATCCTTCCCCCGTTAGGAACATTCGTCCTCGAATGTAAAGGGGTATAGAAGAGAAATAGCTTTTAAGGGTCTTATGAAAATTTCAAGAGTCTCTTCTGTATACTGGACTAAATCCAATATGTCATGCAGCCAGAAAACACAATATACATGCCACACAGGGCCACAATCACCCCATAACAACTTTTGGCTCTACACAACCATTAACTTTAATAAAATAATCATAAAGTTGTAACTTACCTCATATACATGCATCTATATTTCTGATTTATGTCGCAACCTTTTCAACTCAAATATCCTCTAATCATAAAACACTTCTGTAATATAGATACATGAAAGACTGGATGCATAGACTCCACTTGGCCTATTCCTCGAATAATTCTTTATGACTCGATATACCTTTGGGACAAGCTTGCCTTTCTTACTAAATCTCATTACACCTTTCATTGGCGATAATTTTTGGAATACCCAATCATTTACACAAACTCTAGATCTCGGCGTTGTACATCCATAAGTGATTTCTGGAAAATTTGGCTAGAATTTTCTAAGCATGGGGACCCAAAATATGTCTAAGTAACTCTGATCCTCTCATTTCAAATCAATCGATAAGAGATTTGCACTCTCGGCCTTATACAGAGCCATCTTGATACTAGAAAGATAATTGCTAATAAATGCAAACTCATTGAAAGGTAAATGGTCATTCCAATTATCTTTGAAATCTAGTAAACATGCCCATAGGATTTCCTCGAGCATCTGAATCATGAGATCGACCTGACCATCTATCTGGGGTGAAAACTAACAAGGCTTCTCTTGAATTCCAAAACCTCTCTAGAAGGATATCTAGAAGTTTACTATAACAAGAGCTCCTCTATCTGAAATAATACATATTAGAATGTCATGAAGTTATACTGTCTCCTTAATATACAAATTTGCATAATCTTCGGCCATGTGAATAGCTTTGTCTGGCAAGAAATGGGTCAACTTTTTAAGTATGTCGACCATCACTCATATGAACTCATATTTTTTATAAGAGTGGGGTGACTCCACCATGAAATTTATATTAATCATCTTTCATTTTCAAGTCGAGATCTCTATACTTTATATTAACTCTCTATGCCTCTGATGCCCTATCTTTATTTGGTGATAATTGGGTCACTGTGCCAAAACTCGGCAATTTATTTCTTCATATTACTAGATCAATATTTATTTCTAATGCAATGGTATACCTTCATTGAACTAAGATGAATGGAATAATGGGAATAATGTACCTCTGTATTGGAGAACCATGTCTCCCTTAAACTCAAACATTGGTTTCTTTAGCCACGGAACTTTCTCTTTAAACTATATGAAGACCGAATTTGCATACTACTACTCTTTCACTTTTACCACTAAGGGTAATCCACTGGGTTCTGAATGGTAACTCTACTGTGATCTTAGTTCAATGCTACTTTATCACTTTCATTGTAGTCTAGATTCTTAGTCATTTCTTTCTCGATGAGGGCCATAGTCAACTATATTATCTTGGATCATCTTTACTTACTTCTCAATCCCACAAATTTTTACTCTCTTTAAGAGGACTTGTGTATCTCTGTACTATCATGACTCATCTTAAAAGATGCTTTTACTATTAATAGGAGAAATTCATCCCAAATTCAGCTACTTCTCCTTGAAGATATACTGGAGGTTCTTATGATTATCAAGATGTCATGCCATACCTCGAATGTGTGCTCAACTGTTGCCGACACTAAGTCATGGGTCCATAATTCTCCTTGGCTTTCCCAACCACTCTTAAGCATACATGATCTCATTTCCTTATTCATTATGAATACGCGTATTACATATGCATTAATTTTTCTTAGCATCCACTAGTCTAGAGTTCCTTATATGCATAGTCTTTGGTACTATTATGACTTTTTATTTGGTTTCTTATTCACCGAGCATAGCTAACAATAAGCTGTTGACGTACTTCCTTATTGGATACATACCCATATTATGAAGGGACTAACTTTATTGGTCAATATTTTTCTTGAAATCCACTCTTTAAACCACTATACTCAGAGTAAATTCTCCTCCTTGTCTCTAAGCTAACATATTTTATTAATATACTGTCAGACTGAAACGTCTCATTCATGTTAAGCTGCAAGCTCATTATTATATATCCTTGTAGGATCTTAGGCACTCTTAAAGTTCCCACAATTATTCTTAATCACTTCCACTTCCATCCTTACTCTGATATATCAACTATGTACACAGACTTTAAATGTTTGCATTAATTCTAGGATTTATGGTCCTTTTAACTTCTGAACTGTTGTACCATATATATTATTTGTTACTCATGTCTAACATAATTTCTGAGAGTTACAATCATTTACTTGCAAAACTAAAATTCAAGGTACAAGGACCATTCTGCAATATATAAGTCTGCATCGTCTAACGACTTATCTAGCTTCTTTACTAGCCTCTCTCTAGGCTTTACGTAAATCATCTCCTAATTGTTGATTTAATAGCCTTATAACCATCTTAAAAATATCATCAACCAGCCCAACAAGACACAACAACATCATATACAACTTCCGAGTATCATCCCACAATTTCTCATCCAAACAACTTATCTAAGACATTAGTTATACTCAAATCCATGGAGGAGAGGTAAAACATACCTTCAAAAATAAGAAGAAGCTCAAGAACAACTCTCCCTCTAACTTGGAAGTGCTCACAACTTAGCAACAACACCAAACAAGTGATCTCCTCATCATCTACAACACTTTTTGTGTAGGACTTGGGTGGTTTGGCCTTTCATTTGCTTAGGAACCGTGGGAGAATGTTTAGAGAGCTTTTTGAGGTGCTTAGGGTCTGGTTTGGTTGATAAATTAAGATAAAAGGCGAAGGCACTGCTTTAAATATGAGGTAGACATTTCCATCGCCTCAAGTGGGTCCCAAAGGGACTGCCTGCGCAGTCTCACAAAAATGCGAATATCTCTCTACTTTGATATCATATCGACAAATGATTTAATGCGTTAAAAACTGAACTCATAGACCTTCAATTTCATGGGTGTATCACCCCGTAACTATAAGTGTATTGGGGAAAAATCTTAGTAAGAATCTGACCCAAATTTTAGCGAACTTGTGAACATAACTTGCGATGACCTTTATCAACTTTTATTTTACAACTTTCTTGACCTCAAGGCTTATCATACGACTATTGTACAATTCAAATATCTCATAACAAGAACTTCTTATCATATTAAGAACTCTTATTCTTACCTCGAAAGTACAAGCTATTACAATTCACTTTTCTTTGGCGAACTTTATCGAGAAGTATTTTTTTATTCGTTTAACCCCGACCTCTTACAAAACTTACTTAACACTTGTTTAAACTTACTGTCATCCAAATATGGGATCTTAATATAAGATTTTGTGTTGGGGTTTAACCTCACAGTTTGTTATGCAAAGGGGAGCATGATTAGACGACGTGAGACGGTGATCCGAGATCCTTTTTGAAGGTATCATACAACTTAGAGGGACGTTATGAAGGTTTATGGTAGGCTGGAGGCCATTGGGGTTGAAGGAACCATCCCTTGACAAAGTTTGATGAAGTTATAATGATATGTTAATCATTTCGCATCGCGGATGAGATCTGCTCCGCAAATTGGAGTGCAGAAGTGAAGCCAAAGCAGAGGAAAATATCTGTAAAGGAATGTGGTCGCATATAGCCCCACATAGTAGAGACGGTGGCAGACCAACTTCATCTACTTCAGCGGTGGAGCATTCTTTTAAGTCATTATTCGACCAAAATTGATCCCTAACATTCCTAAACTCTCACTAGACATTCTCCAAAGGTCCAAGAGTGATTCCAAGGTAATACACCATGTTACATTATCAAGAGCTAGCCTAGATGGGAGATGACACTTCTATGGTGTTGTGGAGTGATCAAGGATGGTTGTGAGCAAAGAAAAACTTGGATTTTGAGTTGCTTCTACTGGTTTAGATGGATTGTGAAGAGGCGGATTTCATAGTCACTGTCGGAGCTTCCATTCCAAGACATGTTAAGGATAAACTCTTCTTTCTTTTGGCATGATTGTTGGAGTGACGACGGGCGATGAAACGACTCTAAAGAGACTCTATTTTGGTCTAGGGAAAACATGTTGATATCTCGTGACTCCTTGTAGATTTCATAAGAAATAGATATAATGGGTACTATTTTTTTTGTCTCATATGCAATATATACTTATTGATGATAGGTTCAAAATGCTACTTGGGGGTTAACGACCTTACGTCACTCCGATGAGTTCAACACGCCTTCTTTTGCCATCTATGATAATATGAATTTGTGTATGGATTTAATGGTGACATGTGAGAAAAGTAGTAAGGCTATATATGTTTATACACTACCTATAGAAGTATGATTATGCATTTATATTTACCATCGGGATACGATCGGTTGGGCAGCTACAATCAGTTGGGCAGTTATATATTGTTATTTACCACCGGTTGGGTAGGCACATTATTTACCACCGAACTATGGCCAGTTGGGCAGTTACCACTAATCAGTTGGGTAATCGAGCAGTTAGAAGTACAACATTGATATAGCAATATAAAATATGTTTAGAAGATAAGGATGACCATTATGTATGTTGTGGCCACATTTCAGGAGTTTAGGTTGATTCATATCTCACTCTTTTATGATTACCTATTATTGTGTTTGATTTTTGCCTTATATATTCAGTACATTATTCGTACTGATGTCCCTTTTCTTGGGGACGTTGTGTTTCATGTCACGCAAGTTCATGTAGGCAAGGAGAGGTCCCTCTATTGTATATTACATTCAAGGATCAACCTTTTGTTGGTGAGCTCCACTTCTTCCTGGAGTATTGCCGAGTTAGGATCATGCTTATGTGTATGTTATTTTTAGTACTTTGGGTTTGTCGGGGGCCCTGTATCGACTTATATATTGTCAACGTTTCTTATTAGAGGCTTTGTAGACTTGTCCTGTGTTGTATAATTTGTTCAGTACGACCTTGTAGGCATGGATGTTGGTTAGAGATTATATTGGCCTTGTCGGCCTTAGTATGTATATACATAGATTAGGTTCTTTTGTTTGCAGGATTTGATGTCATGTTGTGTTAGAGTTATCATTCTGAGGCCTTTTTGTCCCAGACAGTTGTACGTTCACGTGATGATATTCAGGTGGTACGCCCGGGCCGTCCAAGCACCAAGTTCCAGCCACCCCCCAAGGTTAAGTGTGGTAGTTTTGATAATTTTACAAGAAGTGCACCCATGACACTCAACTAGAGAGATAAAATGGAAATATTTTAAAGAACTAGACATCCAATAGGATCTTCAAAGGACTCAATGAAGCAGTCGCATTTAATGAAACAATTGCTAGGTTATTTAATGCCTAATTGGAGAATACATGAACAACTGCTCAAAAGAACTGGTCCTTACGCAACTAGAGACTTCAGTTATTTAATGCCTAGTTGGAGAATACAGAATATTGACTGATTCCTATTCTATGAAGAGTTGGACTTCAATAATTGTACTATTAAACAATATACCATAAGTTGAATAACATATTGAAGTGGGACAAGGAAGCCAACACGCGTACAAGGAAATAAAAGAAGATCCATGTTTTACAAGGTTTGGTTTTTGGGTACAATTAATGAAATAAAAATATTCAAGGATTCAAGAACTGAGGGTGGCAACCACTACTATATATATACACAACACGAAGGATCATTAGAACTCAACCACTTACTACAAAATCCCAACGAGAGACAAGCGTGAGTATAGTCAACACCTTGATCTCAAAAAGAGCCAACTGACCAACAAAGAACCCGAGCTTTATCAAGATTTATCCTTCTATTTCTTTTGTTGTAATAGTTAGGTTCTGATTGTGGTTTCACTTATTCACATTTGCAAGTATTGTTGATGCGTATCATTGGTAAAACAATTGCTAGGTTATCATAGACGGACTGTTCGAGGAACAAGTCCTTTAGGTGGACAAAAGAGATTGTAAACCTTTTATCGCTTCGGCTATAGTGAAGATTTTGGATAAATCCTATAGTAGATAGGTCATGGTTTTTGACTCCCTTTAACAAGGAGTTTTCCACGTAAAAATTCTTTTGTAATTTTATATTCCACTGCAAATACCTTCTTACACAAACTACTTCAAAAATATGATTCTTAAAGTGCATAGGAATAGCTCGATCCTAACAAGTGGTATCAAAGCTAGACCTTTCTAAAAAGGCTAGTACCTTGAAAGATGGCTACTCATTTATCAGTACAAGAAGGGGAATCAACAACAAGTTATGAAAACTAGAACAAGAGAGATGACACCATTAAAAAAGAGAGCACTCCAACACTCGACTATAATAAGGAAATCTCTTATGAAGAGATAGCCAAAAATCAAATCTCGAAAGAGTCACCAATAAACTCAGAATAATGATAAAAAAATTTGATGATCAAGAAGAGGTATCAAAGACTCATAATGATGAGTATCTCCTTAAAGACAACCTGGATGATCACACACAAATGACCAATTGAGACACCGAAGAAGAAAAAGATCAGGAAGCATTGAAAGCTCAACAAGTCAGCACAACTCAATCTGGAGTTTGAGAAGACTCGATATTTATAATCGCCTCAGACTTCAAGGCTGAATAAATCTCATCCTTAGGCTAAGAACCTGACATCTCAACCAAAGATACCTCCTCAAACTCTGACGTAGAAGAGGACATTAGTGGAAAGAACTTCTCAGAAGTAAGGAATAATGTTCCAACATACTCTAGAAACAATATGGAAAAAGTAACATAAGATCTCCTCAATGGGAACACACATACCCCAAGAAGGAAGATCAAATGCAGACATATATCTCCTCAAATAATGTATGATAGACTAAAGAAAATGGAAGAGTATTTGAATAACGAAGTTAGATGTCTGAGAGAACAAGCCACTACGTCAAGAGGCAAAAGAGCATGCCTAGAAAAAAAAAAGGAGCATCTACCACACCACAAGAATACATGTATTATAGAATGAGAAATATTAGAGGCGCTCTATATAACAAAGGGCAAAACATACGAGTGGAACATATTTCCAAATAGTGTTAGTAACTCTAAAAGAAATAGTAGAGAAATATCACCCCCAAATCCAATGCTTTCATGATAAAAGAATTGGTCACTTCAAAGAAACATACAGAAATAGGCCGAGAGAAATACATAGATATCATCAGCCCATTAGTAATATGAGAGAAGGATAATCCGACTTCTCATATCAACTGAGAGAATATTGCTCTCACCTGAGAAAACCCAATTCCAAATGGTTCCCTAAGATACTTAAGTATCACTAAACAAACATTAAAGGCCAAGGTAGGAGGAAACACATGTGAGAACATTTCTCCTACCAAATGCCTATAAAAGGGAGTACGAGACATATCAACTTTCAAGGATCTCACTCCCAAGAAAAATGAAGAAATCATTAACACCACTTATACAAAAAGGAGGGAAATGAGATACCTACAACAACGTAAAAATATAGGCAGAAGAATAATAGCTGAAAAATAGCAGTAATAATAAACCTGGTACATGGAGAGAGATTAACTCTTTGGAACGACTCTTAATCGACTTGACGATTAACTCTTTGGAATGCTCCTTCTCGGAGGTTTATGATACTCAGATGAACAACCAACACTCAAGGGGTATATGACGTAACAATGATAAGATCAACTACTCCCGACAAAGGATAAATGACATGCGAATAGAATAGTTCTTTTGACATTTCTTTTGAAAATGATAAGCACTTGAAATTCATGCTTTTGGAAGAAGAAAATAGCCTTACATACCTTTATCGATAGATCACAAGATCCCGAATATTTTACAAATGATAATCTACATTAGACAAGTGATTTGGATTAAAATCGTCTTAATAATCACAAGAAATATTTATTGAGACAATTCATCGGGCACCTTTCGTGCATAGAATACTTATGCTTAACTACAATGGAAACTCATCCAAATAAACACCACCATCGTCTATAATTCCTCTCCTTAACTTCCAACCAAGCTAACAAGATTCAATACTTGTATCTATACATAATCTCAACCAACAACCCAAACAAACAAAGCAACACAAGTCCATGTTATTCAAGAATTGATTCTTCAAGTGCATGCTTACAAAACTTTCACAACTTACAAGTTATCTTCACCAATAAAACCAACTAAGCTTACAAGGAGTTAAAACCCATGAAAGGGTATTAAAATCTTACCTTCACACAACCAAGATGACTTTCACAACAAGCCTTCTCCAAGCTTAAGAAGATCTTAAACTTTGCCTTGTTACTAAGGAGATTTCCAAGATACTATGAATCATCTAAGGGAGATTTCTCTTCATACTTGTATGGGTTTTCTCCTTGATGATATAAGAACCCTAGGAGAGTGTTCGACAGTTCTTGGAATGTGTTTGGGTCGAAAATGAAATTATATCAATGAGCCACCGATCTTGGCCTTTTATAACATCACCCACTTCCTTACATATACAACTGGTTCTGCATCGCAAATCACCATCTACAGTCGCATAACCCAACATGATGATGGCAGTGTGGTACATAAATGAAGGTCTTGATATGTGGCCTAATACGCAAAGCGGATCGATTTCCATGGAGCAAAACGCTTAACTTATTGCCAAATCTTTTCAAACTTTGTCGAGATATGCTTTCTTTAATCCAATTGAATTAAAACCTTTATAAACCTTCTTAACATCTATCTAAATCATATGTGATCCTTGGGAAGGGTCTTGGGTTGCCGAAACTCAAAATTGACTAACAATACTTTCGGTCGCGTGTAGAACTACTTGTTGTAACATACTTCCCCCCTTAGGAACATCCGTCCTCGAATGTTAAGGGATGTAACTGAGGGTCCTTAACTCTAGGGTTGTAAAAAATTTTTGGCAGAGTTTTCTCTATAAATAGGGCTATCTCAAAGACCTACCAAGCAGCCATAACTAATATAAGTGCCACATAGGGCTATATAATATATTATTAGCCTCACACGATTGTCAATGCATCAATAACTGTAATAGTTAGCCATAACTTACCTTAATCATCAAGTTTGACCATCGAGCCAGTGTGTCACATCTGTCATACCTGTATTATGACCATTACCTTTGTAAAGTACATAAATAAGGTTTATTACTATGGAATGTAGCTCAGGAAGTCGTATCGTATGAATATCTATCTAACTGGAATGAATGAGAATATCTAGACTTTATGTTTCTCTTGAATCTTCAAATAGTCTCTTTTACTTGATTGCTTTTCCACAAAATTCCAAATTGAAGGCAAGCTCTTTAGTTCTCAACTTTTGGGGTTGGACAATTTTGAATAGACATTGAGATATTCTCATAAGACAAATTTTATGTAATCTAAAATGCTCGACAGATGTCATACGAGGGGAGTTTTATACGTACTTTTACAATACCATTATGTAGGAAACTGAATGAACTTCCTTAATCTCTGGACGTAGCTCAAGCGCACAGGCGATTCTTGAATAACCTTATGCGATCCAATGTATCTAGGGTTAAACCTTTTTTTCTGGTCGAACTTCCTCATACTTGCTATGAATGAGACCTTCAAGAACACTCAATGGTGGACAACGTTCTTTAAATTTTGGTGCCTCATAGAAACAATCTTGACCATTTGCTTCTAAGGGAGACTTCCACCACTCGACTGGTGACCTAGACCTACTTAATTCATACTTACTAAAATTGAATCCACTGTTAGGAGATTTTCACTTCTGATAACATGAGGTTTCATAGAAAGTTATTTAAATGGTAAATGATAACTGCTATAACATACAATTAGTAGTGGGAAGATAATCATCTCATTTCCTTTTGAACACTAGCACCCTTGCCTGTAACGCATCATCAAGCGTCTAGTTCATGTGCTTAACATGCATTTTTTTGGGCTGAACTATAACTATAACAAGACCTTTCTTGTGTTCTCCTAAACTTTCGGGAGGGTACTTAAAAGTTTATTGTCACCGATCCCTTGTCACCGGGGGGATAAATATAAGAATATTATGAAGTCGTACAATCTTTCCAATAATTTACTTGTATAATCTTTGACTGTGCGAACAATCCCGTCAACCCTCCATCACTTGGGGTGATATTCCTGATAGGAATGGCTCAACCTCCTACTAAACTTTACCCTTGATTCACTTTTCATTTTAAGCCGGTATCTCTTCTTTATACTAGCCCTTTCTTGGTTCCTTGATGTTCTTAACTCTATAATGGTTCATTGAGTCGGTATGCCAAAATTTGGCTAGGCCCTTTGTTGCAATGCTATCTCAATGCATATCCCTATATCATGGTATATCTTCATCGGTCCAAGATGAATTAGATAGCGGAAATAGCGCATCCTTGCTCCAATCGGCCCCAACAGTTCACTAGATCTAGAACATACCTTCGATCTGGGTACCGTAAAACTTTGTCTTCTCTCAAATCAAGTATTGGCTTTCTTTGCTACGAAATTTTCCCTTCCAACAGTACTGGCCTCAGAATCCGACACTAATTCTCCTTCACCTTGCCACGGGAGCGATGTTGATACATCATGTGCTATCATTCTATTATCATTTGAAGTCCCGAAGCTAGACCCTTAAACTTACTAGCTGATGAGGTTCTTTGACTAATCTTCTCTTTTCCTCGATCTCTAGATAGGCTGAACCGCCTATACATCTCATCTCGCATCTCACTAAATACTATCACCTTGCTTATTTAATATTATTCGTTAAACAGTAGGACTGGATCCCCCATAAGGTTATCCTTACACTAATGATACTACTGAGTTTTGATTGATTATTCTGTTCGTAGTACTCTGACTCCTGAACCGTTTTCCTATCGAGAAGGACTACCTCCTATCATATTATCTGAGTTAATCTTTACTTACTTTTTCTAATTCCAAAAACTGTCATTTTTGTTAAGAAGACCCATATGTTTCTGTATCACTGCAACTCATTCAGAAGGACTCTTCCACTAACAATAAGAGAAATCCATTTTTTAACTCAACTCTACCGACCCTAAATCATGGGCTCGTACTTCATCTTGGGTTTTCTAACCGATTTTAAGCATAAACGACCTCATTCTCTTATTTATTCTGAACATATGCACTACATTGCAGTGGTCTATCTCAATTTCTGTCATCGGGGAGTTCCCTATATATCTAGCTTTAAATCCCATTTTGGGTTTCAATCTTGGTTTTTTATTCAACCAATATTCTTAACAACAAGTAGGTTACGTCATTCCCGATTGGATATACACCCATACTCAGAGGAGATTTATGTTATTGGTCATTCATTCTGTAATCTATACTTAACCACCATACATCAAGGTAATATTTTCTCCATCGTCTCTTAGCTTAATATTTAATAACAGTAAATTATAATCTCATTGTCATATATCCTCATAGGGTCTTGGGGCACCCTTAGCTACACGTAATTATCCTTCTTGATCTTACTTCTACTTCTGCTCTAACAGTACGATCCCAGGGTACAATCTTTAGCTGTTAATCTTTATTCTCATGCTTCATACCCCCTTCAATTTGATCTTCGTTACACTAGCCCATTGCACCAGTACTTTCCCATATGAAAAGTTTCCTGAAAGCTATGATTACTTATAAAGCTAGGGCTTCATACTCTAAACTCGTCCTACAACATAAAATGTTGTACCGATCGATGGCTCATCTGGCCTCTAAACTAGCCTCCTCTTAGGCTTTTCATGCGTCACATTTTGCTGAATCTCATGTTACTCCTTTCATTAATTAATTTTGAATACTCATCTTGAGCTTACAAATGCTTCAGTCTTTAATTACCTTTCATGCTTCCTTTTCTGAGCCCCACATGTCTAGTGGATTTTGTCATCATTTAACTCCTCTAACTAGTAGGTTTCTATCATTACTTCCTTAGCGTCGACACTTACATATCCTTGGATATCCTTAACACATCCGCAACAATCTGGACAACATAATCCTATTAACCTTAAAATCTTTTGTTGTACTTCCTCGCTGCTTACTAAGCCATCAAGTGAGTCTATATGTATTATTTATTGCATTGCCTCCCTTGGGGGAGGAGGGTCACTTATTCTGACATATAGATTTTTCTTTGTGAAGAGTTGTATCATTATCTCAACACCTTTCGCAATTTTATGATCTTTTAACAACTTACAATATGCTCCCACATTTTCCTCTTACTGAGGACTATGGGACTTTCTACATGGGTAGAAGGTCACATGCTTGCAACTGACATACTTAAAGTCAATAGGCTTTTTATCTTTTAATCAAAACGCTAATCTTAGAGACTTTTTTCTTCATACCTCAGAGGTCGCTCTTTTATTGGTTGTTTTTTTACTTCCTAGTTGTTTACCTTGCAATTTCAAAACATATCTCATTATAACAATTTCTCGAGTCCCCAACTCACATTCCACTTGGCTTGAGGTTTTCTTTTTAATATTAATATTTTCATACTTGGGAAGCTAAATCACCTGGTAAGTATGTCCTATTGGATTTTATCGATTCAAATTACATGATAGGCACTTGGTCTCATAAACACTTCTCAGCTCAGCGTTTACTCTTTCTTACCTTTGTTTTACTTGACTACGATCTTTCCACATTATCACATTTTATCCTACGATCCTCCATCTTTTCTCGTATCTATATCAGGTGTCCCATTTATGTTGTGTATTTCTCTTGCCACCATTCTTACTTCCTCCTTTTAGTCTAGATGCTTATGATAAGACATCCTCCCACCTTTAACTTCTTCTTATTTAATCGGCCTTCTGCTTACTCTGGATATGTGCCTTTTTTATGGCGATATTTACCTCACGTAAAGAGTTTAATACTTAGCCCTTAGATCTTCAAAATCCATGAAGGTCATAACTAACTAACAATTCCCAGGTACGTCAGGTATATATCTTGTAAAGGGGGTACCTTCGTTGTAATTGTACTATCCTTCAGTACTGTCCATACTAAGGATCGTCCTAATCCTTACTAGATCCCGATATCTCATTTCATTTTAGCACCACATCTATTAATGTTAGTAAAGTAAAGGCTGAAATACCCTCTTGTTGTAACTCTACCACCTATTAAAGGCAAGATAACAATACATATATCATTTCATCTGAATATCAACCTCCTTACAGTCTTCTGTAAACAAATGTTCTATATCTTCTTCTCTTTACTCCGTCTGCATTCTAAAACCAATGCTTCATCATCCCATACATACATATATAAATGAAATAGATGCCCGTACTCTAGAAATTTAGCATATTACTCGCACCCCTGGTATACCAATAACCTTGTATGGGGGGGGATCTTTTCTTTTCTTTCCACGAAGATGAACTAGCTGAAGTCATTCTAGTAATTGACAGTACTGGAATTGGATAAAGCACGAGTTAGACTTGAATGCTCACAAATAAACTCTCCTGCACGATCTATGAGATGAAATAATAAAAACCATCCCTAAATTCCCCATAGCCTTTTGCCTATAAGTGTGGTGCACAATACACCCATAAATGAGACTCTGCTAGACACAACTCGTAGACTCTCTAGGACTGACCTGCTTTGATACTAAGTTTGTCACACCCCAAACTAGGGGGTGTGGCTGGCACC
This sequence comes from Anisodus acutangulus, assembly GCA_029783415.1. Classification (NCBI taxonomy): domain Eukaryota; kingdom Viridiplantae; phylum Streptophyta; class Magnoliopsida; order Solanales; family Solanaceae; genus Anisodus; species Anisodus acutangulus. Next base: position 27,440,288 of record CM056507.1, on the reverse strand, counting down.
CAATGCCGTACTGGCCCGAGCGTACCACTCTGAAATTGGACTCCTGTACATATAGAACTACTGGACAACAAGACCATACCAGAATATGACCTGAATAACATCACATTAATAGGGCCGACAAGGCTATACCTTACAACTGAATATACTACTTAAGTCAACGAGCCTCTATGAATAACTGAACTGTCATATGGCCGGGACAAAGCTCCGACCTATCCATTATCTACTCATGTATATAAAATATAACCTCAACATATGACCAGAAAGCTCTGGAAGAAGTGAAGCATACCAACTAATGGCTGAGACTCAACAACTCTTACTATAGAAATCTATCTGGCTCTTATCTGAACCTGCAACATAAAATGTAGCATCCCCCGACAAAAGAAACATCCGTACGAAAGAAATATACTCGTATGTAAAACATGAATAGCAATATGAAAGAATAAGCTATAGAACAGGGTATAAGAAGCAACCTGATATTCTAATAATCTGTTTGCCACTTTGGGCGAATAATAAAACTCTGAAACTATACTGGAACTTCTTTATATATATTTTATTATATAATTTGCCCTCGGCTTATAGGATGAGGTGTTTAAATATGGTATTGCCCTCAGGTAATAATCTGAGGTGTGTGTATGAATGCCCTCACTAGCTCCCGGATGTTCTACGAATGATAATCTACATTAGACGAATGATTTGGATCAAAATCGGCTCAATAATCACAATAAATCTTCATTGAGACAATTCATCGGGCACCTTTCGTGCATAGAATCCTTATTCTTAACTACAATGGAAACTCATCCAAATAAACACCACTATCTTCTATAATTCCACTCCTTAACTTCACAACCTAGCTAACAAGATTCAACACTTGTATCTATACATAATCTCAAAGAAAGGAACACAACTCTATGTTATTCAAGAATTGATTCTTCAAGTTCATGCTTACATTACTTCCACAACTTACAAGTTATCTTCACCAATACAACCAACTAATCTTACAAGGAGTTAGAAACCATCAAATGGTAGTAAAATCTTACCTTTACACAACCAAGACACAACCCAGAAACTAAAATTAATAAATGAAGATAGAAGGATGTCCCACAGATCTGTAAAGCAGTAAGTTCTCCTACTTCGCACGCATACCACGAACCTGCTCTTCTTTGTTACTAACATACCATCAAAAACAATAATGGTATGCCTAAGTACTAGGTACTCAGTGAGTTTCTAAGGGGCAATAGTTAATAAAGCAAAAATGGAAGATATCAATCAAGAATCTATTATCATATTTACGAATCCCAATCCTGGAAATATAGTATCCCACTTTTCTTTATACCCAGGACTTCGATACATTTAGAAATTAGGTAGAAGAATCAATTTTATTAGCATTAGGATTTTACACTTGTATAGGTCCCTTTCAATACCACAGAAAGTATACCTATTAATCAGGTAAACCTAGGTTAACACTGTTTTAGACCATATAGACTTTTGAAGATTCATCTCAAAGAAAGTATAAAATGAACCTCATCTAACGATCTTTGTTGATAAACAGTAGTAAGACGAGAGACAGAATCCAAAAAAGTCACATAATCATTATAACCCGATAAAGAAAGAGCAGGGGCAGGCCCCCGTATATCAGAGTGAACTAACTCAAATAGTACACCAAAATAAAATAGTAGAATCAGTAAAACAGTATTAACAGAAACCATTTGAAAACCAAGTTAGAGTGTGATATCAACCTTAGTAAAATTCTACAAAAGAAACAAATAACAAAGAATACATCAAGTTAAACTCATTAAGAATTTATGTCAGCTCGTGTCGTGAGATTTTTGGTCAAGTCATATAATGAGAGAAATCTCATATTAAAATTTTCACTTACAAACCCAAAATTATCAACAAGCCAACTAATGGGCAATCAAAGAATTAACACATGCGAACTCACGGGCAAACAACCATTTGATACACCGGGGATTTATCCTATGGAGGCTAACCGTCCCATGGACTAGCACATTAATAGATACACCGGGCTACATGCCTCATAGGTCAATCATCCTCTGGACTAACATAACAATTCTTAAAATCGATATGTTAGGATCCATAATGGCTAATCGTCCTCTAGAGTAGCATATCTTGCCCATACAAGCCCAAACACAAATAAGTACAAGTCATGGCATGTTAGCTGAATTCACTTCTCAAGTTATCTTCTCAATAATAGAGGTATTTCAAGTCTTAGATCCATATAGAAACCTTGGTCAAAGAATTTATTCAATTTCAAATTCAAGAAAGCTCATTCAACGACAAAACATATTCAAACCTTTAACCTTTAGAAAAATACTTTGAATCCTCCCGAAACGGGGCAAAACAAGTTCAATTAGAGTAGTATGTTACGTAAAAGGTTCGATGCGGGCTTGACCCTACACACGCATGACCTTGTCTAAAAACTATCTTCAAACCAAAAACAGGTTTAAAAAAGAACAACCACCAAACAAGGGTTTCAAGTATGCAAACAATCAAAGAATATTTTTTTGAAATCTAGACATACTTTCAAAGAGAGTTTAAAAACGTAGACATATCACAATTTCTGCTCAAACATATTCCTTCAAGTTCAACAATCACACTACAATGGTTTTATATGGGAAAGATTAAAACTTCATTCATTTCTTTAAGTTTTCTTGAAATTTTGGAAACTAGGGCTTTTGCTAAGCCTAAATCTTGTTCTTGAATCTTATGGGAATCATTGGTGGATTATAACCTTTTAGATCACTCTATACTACTACAAACTTCAATAATAATTTCATAAAATTAGAAGTCTTACCTTTTGATGAAATCCCACATGCGCCCTAGCTTCTTCTTTCCTTTAGTTTTCAAGAATCTAGGGTTTGAGAAGATGAACTAGTGTTAAAAAGTAATGATGATGTTAGATTGATGTAGAATTGATTAAGAACTTACCTTAGGTGTTTTAGAGAAGATTTAGGGTTGTTTTCTCTCAAAACATCTTCCAAAATGAAATGAGATGAGAGACTTAAGAAAAATTCACGTTCTGGGGGTTTTTATAGGTGCGGCTGTTCCGCGCTAGGGTTTGCGTCGCATTCCCCATATTCTAGAGCATTTCCCATCGCATATACAAACAAAATGCATCAAAATTTTGGGTCGAAATGCGTCCAGAAATGCGCCGCATATGCCATCTATGAGGCATATCGGTCCAGCGGTCTGTTTTGCGTCCTTTCAGTAAATTAGATATAACTTCCTCCGCACAACTTCGTTTGAGCTCCACCTTATATCATTGGAAAAGTATTTCAAAGGGATACAATTTTCATACTTTAAGGTTTCTCTAATTCTCAAAGGAGGTACATGTAAATAGGCTGAAAGTCAGACCTACCGTAAACTTAGTCAATTCTATCGAATCTTACGCACTTCACTATTCGCCTTGGTCTTAACTCAACTATTTCCAATCAAACATATCTTATTAGTACTTCATTTACCTAAAAGGTCATATTAATAGCCATTTAACACATTTACACCTAACTTAGATTTATGGAGTGTTACATTATCCCCCTCTCAGGATCATTCATTCTTGAATGAGAGTCATGGCCTTAGATTTTCACTAAACCTCAAGTTTTCTAATTTTTCGCTAGATTCTTGTTGTACTTCAAGTTATTATATAATAACACTCTGTTATCACCTTAATAATAATCATATGGTCCCACCTGAGACTTCCATGACTATACCAAACAAGGCTAAGTATGAATTGAGAGATTTACACCTTTAGTCTGAACTATCACAAACATCCAACAACCAGAAGATTCAACACATACCTAGAACAAGGAATGTGTGTGGTATTACAGCCTGAGTATCATTACGACAACTAGATTGTAACCTCACCCACTCGAGACCATCTTATGAGCCTTAACATAAGAAATAATTCTACCCGAGACTTAGCTATATCACCCTTCCATTTGATAACAGGTTCATCAAGAAATGTACGCCTAACTATTTTGGATCGGCAAGCCAGAGTTGCATAACACTTGGAAAGCCAGTCTATCCCCATAATCATACCCAAATTTGTATCCTCCTGATAGGTATTTAATAAGTCATCTGATTAACTCTAGGGGCCAAAGAAAAACTGCATTTGTCCTTGTTGATTATTTGTCCAGAAATATGCTCATAAGAGTTGAGAGTAACCAAGTCAGTTGAAGAATAGCTTTTCCACCATTAAAGAAAATAAAAGTATCGTTTGCAAAGGAAAGATGATTAATTTTTCAACTTTCCAAAAAAGATTTTGCTTAGTTTCAAACTTAAGCTTACACACATCTTTCCAATTGTGGGATTGTCTAGTAGCCCACTTCATGTAAATTGGATGGTGTTTATTGCAATACTTGGCTAAAACAAATTGAGACCATAGAGAATTGGAAGTCCTCATATTCCACCACTGTTTGGCACTGAAAGCTTTGCAGACATCACTAAATATTTGAAGTTGGTACCTCCTTCCTCATAAGGAAAGTACATATTTTTCCATGAAATCCAATGTCTATCTTTAACCTGTTTCACACTCCAGAAGAATCTAGTAAAGTATTTTTCAATATCTTTAATAGTTCCCTTAGGAAGGTGGATGGCTGCTAGTGTGTGAACATTGAGGGCCATAAGGACATGCCTTATGAGCACAACGAGAAGCTTAAGGGGGCATCCTCTTGATCACGATAATAATCTTGGACACCATACACGAGAAAGTTAAAAGAAATAATCCCCTTGATTATTTTCATTAATTGAATAGATATATATACAAGTTACAAAATAGGAGAATCCTATTCCTATTCTATTCCTAAAACCTTATTTTATCATAATTCTAACTATACAATTATGGTAAGTGTATATCCTAACTTAGGTAACAAATACACTACAATATACACAAAATATACTTTCCTAATATACCAATCCAGCCACTGCCCATGATGGGCTTGACAGCCAAATCCCGTGATGGACCTCAGCGACTTGGGCCACTATCCACTACTTTGCTGGGCCACTGCTTCTGTATACCTGTGATATATACTGCTGTATATTCAGTGTATATCACGGGTATATTACCTCATTTAACACACCCCCGCAGTCATAGCGGGAGGTCTTCGAACGCTGAGACTGTTCCTAAAACCTTCAAAAAAGACCGCGGGTAGACCCTTGGTAAAGATATCTGCAACTTGATAACGAGACGGGACATGGCATACGCGAACGTGACCCCTAGCAACCTTTTCTCGGACAAAGTGAATGTCCATTTCGATATGCTTAGTGCGTTGGTGCTGAACCAGATTACCTGAGAGATAGATGGCACTAACATTATCACAATATACTAAGGTTGCCTTCTGAATGGGGCAATGAAGCTCTAATAGCACATTTCGTAACCAACATGATTCTGAGACCACATTAGCTACCTCTCGATATTCTACCTCTGCACTTGAGCTGGATAGCGTCGCCTGATGCTTTGCAGACCAGGAGACCAAGTTGTTGCCACGAAACATACAATATCCTAACGTAGACCGTCTGGTGTCCGGACAACCACCCAAATCCGCATCTGTGTACGAGACAAGTGTGGATGTAGAAGAAGGATACAAGTGCAACCCATAGTCCAGTGTCCCCTGAATATATCGAATGATGCGTTTGATTGCATTCATGTGCTCAACTCTGGGGATCATGCATGAATAAACATACCTGCTGAACAGCATACGTAATATCCGGTCTGGTAAAGGTAAGATACTGGAGGGCCCCTGCAAGACTGCGATAGCGGGTTGGGTCCTCGTATGGTGCACCTGCCGCGGCACTAAGCTTGGGTTTTGCATCAACTGGAGTGGAAGTGGACTTATAGGATGACATCACAGCCCTCTCGATGATCTCAACTGCATACTTTCATTGGGACAAAAACAAACTACCTGAATGACGCTTGACGTCAATCCCCAAAAAGTAACTCAAGGGCCCTAAGTCTTTTATAGCAAACTCGGAACTGAGCATGGCCATGATAGACTGGCGCAAGGTATCGGAAGAAGCAGTCAAAATGATATCATCCACATACAACAAAATGTAGGCCAAGGATGAACCACGACGATAGATGAACAAGGAATTATCTGACCTGCTGTGAGTGAACCGAATAGTCGAAACAAAGTCAGTAAACCTCGTATACCAGGCCCGTGGAGAATGCTTAAGCCCATATAAGGACTTCTTCAACAAACAGACATGATGAGGACGGTTGGGATCCCTGAAACCCAACGGCTGATGCATATAGACTGTTTCCTTGAGATCACTATGTAGGAAAGGATTTTTGACATCCAACTGATGAATATGCCAAGTCTTAGAAAGAGCCAAGCTAAGCACAGTGCGAATAGTAGCCGGCTTGACCACCGGGCTAAACGTCTCCCCACAATCTATCCCAACCTGCTGAGTCTTACCATCACTCACCAGCCGCGCCTTATGTCGAGCAAATGACCCATCCGAATTCTCCTTATGAGCAAAAATCCACATAGACCTGATAACATTAATACCATATGGACGGGGCACCAACTCCCACGTCTTATTATCAATAAGAGCATTATATTCATCAGTCATAGGAATTTTTCAATTAGGGTCATTTAATGCGGACACAGGATTGCGGGGAAATGGGGATTTAGAGACATCAAAATGTAAATTAAAATGTCTTTTAGGTGTAAAAATACCCTGCTGACTACGAGTGACCGGTCTATGACTCGAGAAAGAATTGAGGGAATTTTGGGAATTTTCTGGACTCGGGGCGGACTAGCGATGGCGATGGGCTCTTGGCCCAAATCTTGAAAGCGTGGCGTGTCTTGGACCGGTTCAGGTGAATTGGGCTGGGCCCAGCCCAATTCTTTGGAACTGCTCGATGGTGGCAGGCGCAGGCGTAAGGGCCGCGATGGCCCGCTGGAGAATTTTGGGTGCGGGAGATGTCCGAAAAATTCCGAATAATATACGGGGATATTTGGTCATCCTAAAAATTATACGACTTAGGCTCGGGAGTATGAACTTTTGTAAACGGAAATTGGGTTTCATCAAAAATGACATGGCGATTAATTATGATTTTCTTGGAGGATAAGTCAAAGCATTTATAACCACGATGATTAGACGGATAACCCAAAAACACACACGGAGTGGACCGGGCCTGAAGTTTGTTAATTGTGGTGGATGGGAACAACGGATAACACAAGCAACCAAAAATCCTAAGGTGAGAATAAGAAGGGTTCTTATTATATAGGAAGAATATGTTAGACCTTTAGACGAAATTATGTTAAGAAGATATGTGGCCATTTGTAGAGCATAATGCCAAAAATATGGAGGTATGGAGGCATGAATTAAGAGAGTTCGGACAATGTTATTTATGGAACGAATTTTGCGTTCGGCCTTGCCATTTTGTGAAGATGTATGAGGACATGAAAACCAAAAATTGATCCCATTATTAGCACAAAATTCCCGAAACTCTCTATTGTCATACTCTTTCCCATTATCACATTGAATATTTTTTATTTCTCTTTCAAATTGAGTACGAATGAACGCTCTAAATTTGATAAAAATGGAAAACACTTGTGATTTATTCGCAATTGGAAACGTCCACAAAAATCTAGAATAATCATCCAAAAAGAGAACATAATATCGATGACCCAATGAACTAAGAACAGGAGACGTCCATAGGTCGTTATGAATAATATCAAATGGCATTGATGTATGAGAATTGAAATCTACAAATGGCAACTTAACAATTTTCCCTAATGAACAGGACTGACAAAGTGGAGTACGACTCGTACCCTTACAAGAAATAAAGCTATTTTTATCTAAAACTGATAAAATAGACTATCCCGGATGACCCAGGCGAGCATACCACATGGAAGGAGAGATGGCTGCAAAGACTGACGGCAAGGCTTGACTCGATGGACTGAAACCGGGCATGATAGGATACAGATCCCCCCTACTATCACACCTCATGAGATGACTCCCCGTCTTGAAATCCTTCACAGAGAAACCAAAAGGATCAAATTCAATGGAAACGGAATTGTCAGTTGTGAACTTTCGGACAGACACTAAATTTTTAATCAATTTAGGAGCATGTAAAGTATTTTTCAAGAGGAGGGGTGGATTGGGGGGAGATAATATTTTCTGACCATACCCTAGAATTGGAATAGAACTGCCATTACCAACAATTATCCCCCGAGGGGTGCTCAAATTGGAATAAAATGAGAGAGTACCTGATTCAGAAGTCATGTGAGTAGTGGCATCGGTGTCCATATACCAATTTGGGTCCGGTTGAGTTAACCCCAATGTGTGCATCGCGGCCTCGATATCGATTTGAGTGGGGCCTGCTGCATGATGGGCTTGCGGAGGTCGGGGCCCAAGAATTCCTGTCCGTGATGGGTGGGCGTAGCTGCTTCTTTGTTGGGCCCAGCGGCGATGGCGCCATATCTTGGTTGTTGGGCTCGAATCAAGGCGACCATTGGCCGCTAGAATTGGTTGCATAATTATAAGGGCTGCTGGCCCACAGCCCACTGCCCCAGCCCCACTGCCATGGGCCCCACTGCTGGGACCAGGGGTGGTGGGCCACTGTTCACTGGAAGGGGCCCACTGCCTGCTTGCTGACCACCGTAACCGCCGCGTTTGCTCCCGCGGTTTTTGTTATTATTCTTACGATTATTTTTGCCGCCACCATGATTATGGTTTTGGCCCGAATTATTAACAAAACCCGAAGAACTTGGAGAGGACGCCACCATGACGACGGGGCTTGCTCCGGTAGCCGCCTTTTTAGCCAAACCGGCTTCTTCCAAAGTAAGCATGGAGTGGGCTTGATGAAAAGCGGGAAGAGGGTTGCTTTGACGTAGGAGAGTTCTAACGCCATTATATGCCTCCGAAAGGCCGACAACCAATTGTAGAACCAGATGATTATTGGTGACAGGTGCTTCCACATTACGGAGTTGATCTGCCAACTCCTTAAGTTTCTTGCAATAGGAAGATACGTTAGGAAATTCTTCCATGCGAACGAGGGAGAATTCCTGCTCAAGTGTGACGGTATGTGAATGTTGGTTATCTTGGAATATGTCACGCAATCTATTTCAAGTAGCCATAGTCGTGGTATCCGGCTCAATAATCGTTTGTAGAAGGTCAACTGAAATAGTGGAATAGATCCACTGGAGAACGGTAGCATCAAGCGTAATCCATAATTGAGGATCCTCCGCGGGACGAGGTGTAGTGGGAGGAATGATATGATGGATAACTTGATGAGAGATAGCGTGTATTTTAATTAACTCCGCCCACGTCGCATATTGGACGTTTTCCATCTCAAGCACAATCGGGATACAGTTCTTGATGTTGGAAACCATGAGGGCAGGATGATAATTGTTCTTAGACATATAGAAAGAACAAAGAAGGAGGGGAAATTTAAGAAAGTTTTTTTGAGTGCGGAAGATGAAATTTGGGAGAGAAAACCCGAGGGGGGGGGGGGTTCTCGGCCGAGAATGGTCCACAAAAACTTTGGGAGAGAATTTTTTTTTGTAAAACCTAGTCTCTGATATCATGAAAGAAATAATCCCCTTGATTATTTTCATTAATTGAATAGATATATATACTAGTTACAAAATAGGAGAATCCTATTCCTATTCTATTCCTAAAACCTTATTCTACCATAATTCTAACTATACAATTATGGTAAGTGTATATCCTAACTTAGGTAACAAATACACTACAATATACACAAAATATACTTTCCTAATATACCAATCCAGCCACTGCCCGTGATGGGCTTGACAGCCAAATCCCGTGATGGGCTTGACAGCCAAATCCCGTGATGGGCTTGACAGCCAAATCCCGTGATGGGCCTCAGCGACTTGGGCCACTGTCCACTGCTTTGCTGGGCCACTGCTTCTGTATACCTGTGATATATATTGCTGTATATTCAGTGTATATCACGGGTATATTACCTCATTTAACAAAAGTTTCAATCAATTTCCTACCACAATATAAAAGACACCCTAAGTATTTAATAGGAAGAGCTTCATGTTTAATTCCAGTAATCCTTTTGTATCCTCCTGATCGCAATTTGATAATTCATCTAATTAGCTCTAGGGGCCGAAGAGAAACTACATTTGTCCTTGTTGATCATTTGGCTAGAAACTTGCTCATATGAGTTAAGACTAGCCAAAGTCAGTTGTAGAGTAGCTTTTCCTTCATTGCGGAAAATAATAGTATCGTCATGATTAATTTGAGGTCCACTGGAATTCATATAAAAGCCTTTGTAACTCCTATGATGTTGTAGTCCATTCATCATTAGTGATAGGAGTTGAGCACTAAGAATAAAAAGAGAGGAGGATTGGGGATCCCCCTTCCAGATTTTAATAAACCAAACCTTCCACCATTAACTAGGATAGAATACACTTATTGGCAATAAATCTAGAAATAAGATCCACCCATTGATCATCCAACCCCTTTTTTTCATCATGGTACATAAGGATCATGAGACCCTATCATAAGCTTTGACTATGTCAGGTTTAAGCACCATATTTTCCCCTAGAATGTTTTTCCCAATATCATTTATAATATGTTGAGCCAGCATTTTATTCTTAAAAATAGCTCTCTTTTTCACAAATTCACTTTGATTATGGGAAATAATTCCGGGGAGAAGGACACTAAGCCTTGTATTGAGAAGCTTAGCAATAATCTTGCTAGACACTTTACATAAGCTAATAGGTCTGATATCTGAAACAGATCGAGGAAATTCAACTTTTGGAAGCGTAATAATGCATGTATGTGTAAAGAATTTTGGAAGGATTGCTCCATTAGAGTAAGATATTATAGCTTTATAGACATCTATGGCTATAACTTGCCAAGCACTTTGGGAGAATCTGTCAGTGAGCCCATCAGGTCTAGGATCACTATCTGGATCAATTGAGGAAACACAACACTTCCTCCATAGTAGGTTTGGCTAATAGCAAAGCATTGTCTACTTCACTAACAGTCCTCTTGACAACATTTAGAATTCTAAGATCATCATTTATGGCCTAAAAACTAAAATATTGCTGGAAAAAAAATTAACTGCAACACCTTCCACCTCTTCCGTTCCCGAGACCATGTTACCATTTAGATCCTTGATCTGTTGAATATTAAGTCTCTTCCTTCTGTCCTGGATTATAAAAGGTTGTATTCGCATCTCCATCAGTCAATCACTTCACCCTGGCCTTTTGTCTCAAAACTGCATTTTGAAGGTTAAGAAATCTGGTAAAATTAGCTCGTGCTTTGGACAAGTCCATTTCTATCTCAGGGTTATTACTAGTCAGCATGTCCTCTTCTATGCTTCTGATAAGTGCTTCAAGGCTCTTTTGTTCTTTATGAATATCACCAAAATCCACTCTGGACCAAGAGCTGACAGAAGAGTAAGTTCTCTTTAACTTCTAATGTAAAATGTATATGGGATTACCATAAACTGGTTGAGGCCAAACTTGTTAAATAGTAACTAAATAATCTTCATGCTCATCCTAAAAGTTAAGAAACTTAACGTATTTCACATGGTCTGACATATTAGAAGCAACAAATATTAAGAGACGGACATTGTCAGAGCATGCCCTAGACAAATGAGTCACGGCAGTGTTCCCAAAAGCATCAAATCAATTTGTGCTGTAAACAAGTCTATCAAGCCCTTCCCATACTATGTTCGGAGGTCTTCTGTTATCATTCCAAGTGCATTAGAACCACAGTAACCTGCATCATTGAGCCACAATCATATAGACAAGAAAGAAAGTCTAGACTGTCTTCAATCATGTAAGGCCTACCGCCTTGTTTTTCCTCACTACAAGAGATAACATTGAAATCACCTACAACACCCCAAGGGCTAGTAATCCTACTTGCATGATTCCTCAGATCTTCCCAATGTTCTTCTGTTAGGGCCTCATCACATTTGGCATATAGAATAGTTAAAAAACATGAATGGTGAATTGAGGATTGGAGATTTGAATTAGCACTTGTTGTTCTTTAAACTCACGAATGTTGACCACATAGTCTGAGGTCCAAAAAATCCATATCTTGTTATTGCAGTTGATAAAATAGTTTTGGAATCCAAGTTTTCTCTTATATCTTTCAATATTCCTTGAATTAACCAAAGGTTCTTGAAGGATAACTAACGGGATTTCGTATTCTTGAATAAGTAGCTCAAGTCTATCACTAGCATCTTGAGTGTTCACCCCTCTAATATTCCATGACATTGTACTCATCATGGGAAACATTAGAGGAGGTGTACTTTGAGTCAAGTTTGTTGTTGATTCTTCTGCCGCCCACCATAGATATCCCAGCTTTCACAAAATTGGAACTTACGATGCCTCTTGGTGACCAGTTGTTGAAATAGGTAACGTTCTGGTGCACAAGATTAGCCGGTTTGATGAGCATATCACTTTGATTAGTCTCACTAGATCCTGTAATCTACTCATCATCAGATTTAGAGGTGATGAAATCCTCTAAACCACTATCTATGTCCACATTTGAAGATTGCTTGGACATCACGGTGTTATGGAATTCTTCATTTGTATTGTTGGGTTGTCCTCTAGGATCTTTGATCCATTGTGATTGGATTTTACCAGTAATCTCATCTTCTTCCCCAACATGAATTTCTTGAGGATGATTTGTGTCGCACCCCGAACGTGGGCCTGGACGTAACACGATACTTGGTGTCTGACTACATGTGACAGAGTGTTTCATATGGCTTGGTGAATCATTATGAGACTTATACTGATGCGGAATATAAATTAAAACATGAATAGTTTGAATAAAACATTTGACATCATATTAATACTAAAAATACTGTTTTAAAACATAAGTGCGAAAATAGTCTAATAACATGATAGTGCAGTCCACAAGGCTGAATATAACTGAATACCCAACATGACATACTGACTAGTCTATGAAATCTCTAACATGAGTCTGAAATACTGAACTGTTGCTGGGGAAGTCCCCAACATAGTTGATTGCCTAACTTGGCATGACTGTTGAAAAGTAAAAAAATGGCCCGAAGGAAGTGTGACTCACTAAATAGTTGATACGCGGAAGTTTAACGAGCAGATCCATTATCATGCAAATCAATATTTGCATCGTGAAATGCAGGCCCCTGGGCATTAGGGACGTAAGTACACTAGAAGTGTACTTGTATGTAAAACAACTGAATGAAAGAATAGTAAGTGGTGTGCCGGGGAATGGGCAGCCTAATTGAATAACATGGATATGTGAAGTAGTACAAAAATTGAAATTGTAACTGTAAACTGAAATGGTACTATAAGCTATAAATTGTAACTGAATATTGTAAACTATAATTTGAAGCTGAAACCTGGACATGATCAAGATGTAACATGAATAAAAATATTTTTAAGTAGAAGAGCCTTAGTATAACTGACATGTAACCACCACATGAGCATGTGATATCTGATCTATGCCCGATTGGCTAAGCCATCTTGTTCCTTGCCGGGGTACGAGACATATAATTGACATAAATAGAGCCATACAATAACCCACAATGATAAAATGAAAGAATCACCCTAATGGGATGCATCGATCCTTATCCTATGCTGGCATATGTAGTTTCAAGTGTTAAACTTTCTTGGTAATCTCTACTACTTCCCAAAAGATGAACATTAACATGGGTGACTAAAAGCACATGACTTGTATAACATGATAAACATAAACATGGTTTATAAGTAGTTTTACATGAAAATCTATATAAATATATGTATATAATTTCGGAGACATGAAAACATGCAAAATATCCATAGAATGAAACAATCTAAGTTCATAACTGGTATCTGAGAGCTCATGGAAAATATTACATGAGCATACATGAATTACAAACATGTTGGTGACAATCCTAATGATATAAGTGAATACAATTATCTAGAACATGATTGAATTTAACAATACATATATATAATTAACGTGTATCTGAGGTTTTTCATGAACTGAGACATAATTATCTAACTTTGAGGAGCAATAGTGAATTCATTAATTAACGTGGGGAGGGGAAGAACAACAATGTTCACACACGTAGATAGAAGCCCTACATACCTGTAAAAACTCCTATCTAACGAACTAGCCCACTTCTCTAACGAAGAACACCCAAAATCCTAGCTTGAATCACTTGAGAAAGATTTAATCGAAAATCCTATGTTGGTTGAAGAATCATATTACTAATCATGAATTAATGTTATCATTTCTTTGGAATCATTAGAGCTATCTTACCTTGACTTTGGAGGATGACGAGATGATAAAATGGCTACTTAGGGCTTTAGAACGAAGTTGAAATGTGAAAAATGACATAAATTCGTCCAAAGGTCGCATTTATAGGCCAGGGGCGAAGTACCCCTTGGCTCAGCAAGCGATATTCAAAGCGAGATTACCCCTCACTCTTGGCCTCACTGACTATGCAGATCCGTTTGAGCTGGTCCTTATATGGATGGAAATTTATTTCGAAGGGCTACAACTTTCATGAAGTAAGGTTTCCCATATTATTTGTATATTATCTCGAATACTCGCTTTAAGTGAGGCCTAGTGCAAACTCACTTGAAAACATGCTCCGTAGAGTAACTTCCGACATTAATTTTCCCAAAGAAACTTCTTATACATTTTATAGGTTTCAAAATACTTTCTACACTTCCCATCTTGGTCCCATTATATACCAATCTTACGGGTCAAACCTTAGCCTGAAGGTACGGGGTGTTACAATTTGCTAAAACGTCTACTTCTAGTTTGAACTTGGCACAACTCGGCCTTGTTTTATTAGAATTTTCCATATCAATGGTTAAAGGTCAACCTACAGTAGAGGCCATATAAAAAACAGCCTCTCTTGCAAAGAACTTTCGAGGCAATTCTGGGAAACTGTTCCATGCCACAACAACTAATGTCTCCACCTCTAGTTTAAACCAAAGGTTTAATATAAAAGGTCTCATCTAGAAATATAGATCATGAACCTTCAAATAATATGCCGGCGTGGAATAATCTTCCAGTAAAGTCAGTCAAATCAGTATATGTCTATTTTCTAGCAATATAATTGTACATCGGCCTTTGATCTCACATTGGTTTTGAATTACTTTCCTTAATTCTTGTGTATCGATAATATAATAGGAAAACTTACCCAATACTACATATTGTAGGTTTCCCTGCATGATAAGTTGCTTAACTTATGTCATTTCCATGTGATATGAGGTTCTCCATCTAAGTACACAATAGGTTTTGGTGGAACCAATTTTGTTGGTATAGTATTCGCTGGTTTCAACATATCAACATAGTTGAATGGTGTAGGTACTTTAGTAGGTGCGAGTGCAGGCGGAGCAGCCTCCGGAGGAGGCTATCCACCGACCGAATTGGCCATAATTGGTTGTAAAATCTAGGGTTTGAATTGGTAGGGTTGTTCGTGTTTAGAGAGCATTTGTAACTTTTTCAAAGTTTAGTGAGTATATTTGATGTTATTTTGAATATTGTAGAATGTTTTACACTGGGACACCATAAATTGGGGAAAGTAGATAAAAATTGTCAAAAATGCAAAAACTTGAACAAGTGTAGAAAATACCCCTTCTGCATGTTACAAAATAGACCTCGGGCCACAGATGGGGAGTCAGCACCACAGAAATAGATAGAAGATGAGGAACTTGGGACCCTGAAATGCGACGCCATCTACGAACCATATACTTGTTCTGACCACATTCGGGTCTGCGATCAACTGCTCAAGCCAAGTATAAGCTAGGAATACGAAACACTGAAGCCCTTTTGCAAACCGCACACTTGTTATGTGATTCAATGTTAACGTCACACTTTTGGAAAGAAAATAAGTTCTGAAACTTAAAGACCCGCTCTGCGAATCCTTGGTCCATTGTGCGGACCACAAACCTAGTTAGCAGTCCTCTTCTACGGTTACAGAGTGGGACACTCTGGTATTTTGGTAAATAGTTGTTTCCCAGTTTTCGAACCCTATAAATGTAATCTATAGCGTTTTGTGTCAAATAGAAAATCATTTAAAATATTCATAGTGTCATTGAAATGTCTTTTCAAGCTCAACTATTGTCCATTGGTCACACTTGAAGAGACAAAAAGTAGAAGATTCTTCCATTTTTCAATACAAAATCATTAGGTTTATGAATTTATTTATTTCGTTGTCTGATTTTCCTTTCTGCATGAGTAGTTAATTCTAAAATTGCGGTTTTGGATTTAAATGAATACTTCTTTATGGGTTAAGTCTTAAACTAAAAAGGGTATAGTAGGTGGGGTATTTAATTACCCTAGTTATTAATGTTAAGGAGTGATTGCAAACACCCCTTTTAAGCCTATTGACTCTAGTTAAATTTGGAAAAGAAAATTAGAGTCTAGGAAAGACTTATTGCATGATTCCACAATCCTAACCCTTTAATTAATAATTTTAAGTAAATCATTTTCCACAAATTGTGAGTGATCAAACAATTCGAATCATTTCAAGAATATAAACCTTTGTTACCTTAGAAATTGAGAACCTAGTAAAGTAATTACATAAATGAATAGGATGTATTTTGCCACGACCCAAACCGGAGCAACGCCACCGGCACCCAAGCCTTACTTGCCGAGCACCAACGTACATGATAGGTAAGCATCCTTTGACTATCATAAGGGCCGATAAGGCTAATATAAATATTATTCAATAACAATGAGTTATTAACATGAACTCAATAGTAATGCGATGATAGCATAAATATACACCTATATGGGCTGACGATGCTGCGGTAATGCTATATACATAAAAAATACAAGCCACCAAGGCTATACACAACTGTACAAAGAACGACTGCCTATGAGCCTCTATGAGTATGTAACATTGTCATATCATCGGGATAGGACCCCGACATACCCGTAATATCCATACCCAAAATGCATACTAATTCAAAGGCATGTCCGGAATAGTGGAGCTCATCGATAACTGCTGATCGACGCAACATACTGTAATGGTGGTCCGTCAACCTATCTATCCAGACCTACAGCATAAAATTCAACATCCATAACAAAAATGACATCAATATGAATAATGTACTGAGTATGTAAGGTAAGAAAACATAAGTAAGTACAGTAATGTAAATAGGGATGGGCAAAAAATCCGGAGAACCAAAAAAACCGAACCGAATCGGTGAATCGGTTTGGTTTCGATTCGGTTACAAATCTGCTAAAAACCTGATTTCATAAAAAAATCGGTTCAAATTTTTTTAAATTGAATTGGTTCGGTTCACGTGATTTAGTGATACACCGAATCAAAAAACCGGGGTTATTCTTGTAATTAGCCATACTTCTATATAAATTAAAGCCCTAAGAGTAACCGGTTAACCCTATTACCCTAATTCCTAATTCGTTTTGCCTCTTTCGCAGTACACAACCACTTATCGATTTCAATTTTGCCTTCAACACTAAATCTTCAAATCGATTTCAATTTTCCTTCAACCCATAAATCTTCAACACTAAATCTTCAAGCTTCTAACAGTTAATCAAATCGATTTCAAGCCCTAACCCATAAATCTTCAAGCTTCATCAGAGAATAAACAGTTTTGCCTCTTTTCTCTTTTCTCTTCTGCTCGATTTCGATTTATTTATCTAGAAGACACGAACTCTTAGCTTCAACAATTCAAGCTTCAAGCTTCAATAGTTCAAGCTTCAACCCGACCCGACGTCCCGTTACTGCTAGTGCCACCACAAAAGGTAATC
Source organism: Anisodus acutangulus (assembly GCA_029783415.1). Classification (NCBI taxonomy): domain Eukaryota; kingdom Viridiplantae; phylum Streptophyta; class Magnoliopsida; order Solanales; family Solanaceae; genus Anisodus; species Anisodus acutangulus. The sequence continues at coordinate 27,422,570 of CM056507.1, read as the reverse complement.
TAATCCCTTTACTCATTTCTTTCTCTCATTCTGATTTCTCATCTGTTTCATGCTATGTTTGAACCATATTTGTCGAAATACTATGGAGAAGTTATGAATTAGGTGTAATCCGAGAAGATTTTTCTCGCACACTGGCTTTATTTGTTTGTTGAATGATTTAGACGTTGGGAACTGGTATTTGTTGTTATGACTGCTTGCAAATTGGAAAAATGTCATCAAATTAAGCTTATTTAGAGTGAATATGGTAAAGAGAATTATAAAATGAAGTTACTGAAGTAATTTCTGTAAAGAAGGAAACATATTCAATCTATAATTTCATAATGATACTAATTTACCTTTCTGTTCTGGGATTTAAAGTCATTTTTTGTTAGAAATGAATCTGTAATAATAGTTTGTTAATAATTATGGAGAAGTTATGAATTAGGTGTTTTGTATTCACTGATGTTGTTAAAGTCATGTTCGACTGTGTATTAGGCTATGTATTATGTTAATTTTCTGATTATTCTCATTTGCTTCATGCTTTGTTTTAGTTTTAACCATGTTTGTCGAAACATTTGTTTGATATTTCATTGTTTTGTATTCACGGTGTATTTGACAAAATGCTCATGAACTCTCTAATATTGTACAATGGAAGACATTTTGGATGATGGAACAAAAGTGGTGAAATGAACCGACGAGGGAAAATTGAGATCAAAAGTTTGGAATTTTATTACTAAGTTACCTGAAGGACAGAAAGCCAAATGTCATTTTTGCCAAAAAGATTATGCTTGCGATAGCTCATTAGTTGGGGCAACTAATTTAAGGAACCACTAGACTAGATGCAAAGTGTACAAGAAATCAAAGCTTTAAGAGGATAAGAATCAAAAAGTATTAACTCGTGACAAGGGTAAGGAAATGATAAAGTTGTATTTGTGGGGTTTAATCAAGAGGCTTGTAGAGCCACACTTGTGAAATTGATTATTAAAGATGAGTTAGCTTTTAGATTTTTGGAAAGTCAGAACTTTGTGGAGTATATGAGGGTTTGTTGTCCCGGATTTGAGGTGCCTTCACGAAGAACGATTGCACGGGATATTCTTCAGTTGTATCATACTGAGAAGGCTTTGATTAAAAGAATCATGAACTCAAACCAGCAGAGAATTTGTATTACAACAGACACGTAGACATCAATTCAAATGAGTAGCTACATGGTAATAACATGGCATTTTATTGACTGTGAATGGGTGTTGCATAAAAAGATACTTGCTTTTACACCAATTTCTAATCATAAAGGAGATGGTATTGGAAAGATTTTAGAGAAATGCTTATTTGATTGGGGTATTGATAGGCTATTCATAATTACTGTGGACAACGCAAGTGCTAATCAAGTTGCAATTGCTTATGTGAAGAAGAAACTGACAAATTGGAGTCCTAAGGCGATGGTTTTAAATGGTGATCACATGCATGTGAGGTGTGCTGCAAATAAAATGAACTTGATTGTTCAGGATGGGTTGGTAGAAACGAAGGACTCAATAGCTGCTGTTCATAATGCGGTGAAGTATGTAAGATCTTCTCCGACAAGGTTGCAAAAATTCAAGACATGTGTTGAGCGAGAGAAAATATCATATAAGGTACTTATGGTTTTGGATGTGCCAACCAGATGGAATTCGACATACTTAATGTTGGAAAAAGCTGTGATATTGAAAAATCGTTTGATAGGTTAGAGAAGGATGATGGCCACTACAAAAGTTGGTTTAACGAAGATGAGAATGGAAGAAAAAGGATTGGGCCTCCAATTTTTGTGGATTGGGATAATGCTAAGAGGTCAGTACATTTTTTTTTTAGTTTTTTTATTATGTGACATTAAAATTCAGCAGTACAAAATGTGTGACTTCTACTGATTTTTTGAATGAGTTGTGGAAAGTTTATCTTCATCTTATCTCACTATCGGAATCTACTGATTTGTTGGTGAAAAAAATTGTTAATGGCATGAGAGATAAGTTTGTGAAATATTGGGGTACCTCTATAGAAAAAGTGAACAAGCTATTAATTTTAGCAAATGTGCTTGATCCTCGATGTAAATTTGAATTTATAAACTAGTGCTTTGGAAGTATATTTGATAGTAGGAAGGTTGATGAAATTAAAGATGATATCAAAGAGTTGTTGTTACAGTTATTTGAAAGTTATAATGATGTTAGCCCAAATAGTGGTGTGGGTAGTAGTTTAATTGCTCAATTAAGTGAAGTTTGTGATAGTGGCAGCAGTAGAAAAGAATCAATTGATCCTTTTCAACTATTTAAAAAGATGAAGGCAACTGAAAATGATGATTTTGGGGTGAAGAATGATGTTGAGAAATATTTGTCAGAGCGGAATGAAAGTCCTAATGATCCGAACTTTGATCTTTTGAGTTGGTGGAAGATGTATTCGTCTAGGTATCCGATTTTGTCAAAGATTGCCAAAGATATTTTGACAATTCCTGTGTCTACCGTGGCTTCCGAATCAGCATTTAGCATGGGGGGCACATTCTTGACCCTTTTAGGAGTACATTAACTCATAAGACAGTTGAAGCATTAATTTGCATACAGAATTGGTTTCGCTCAACTCTTATAGGATAACAAATTGTGCAATCAATCAAAGAAGAAACTGAGTTTTATTAAGATGTTGAATTGGGTAACAATACTATTTTTTTATATATTATTTTTAATAGAATGATTATACTTTAACATTTTGTTTATTATATTGACGCTTCGGAAAATTGTATGTAGACTTTGAGAAACTTTCAATCGTACCGCAATCACAAGAAATAGAACAAACACAAGCAGTTGAGGACTTGATAATTGATTGATATTGGCGTCATAATGGTAAAGTTCGAAAATCTACATTCCTTCAAATTAGTTTTTGTTGTTAGTATCTATCTATATTTGAATCATAAGCAGTCTTAGTTTATTTTTGGCTGCTGAAGAAAGTTTATTTTTGGCTGCAGAAACGTTGTTGTTGTTATTGATGCTGAAATTTGATGTTATTGTTGTTGCTGGAATTTCTGTAAAGCTATTTGAAATTTCTTTTTCTTGAAGCATTTGAAATTCTGTCTTTGTTCTTTGGAATTTGATGTTCTTTATTCTTTGGAATTTCTGTTAAAACTGCTAAAATTCCTATTGATGTTGCCTGCTGCTGAAATTCCTGCTGGAATTTGATGTTGTTGTTGTTTCTGTTGAAACAACTGAAATTCCTGCTAAAACTATTATTGCTGCTGCTAGAATTTGATGTTGTTGTTGTTTAAAAAATCAATCTATGTATGTTCCTGTTAAAATTGGTTGTTGTTGCTACTAATCTGCTGCTGCATTTGTTGTTGATGTTTAAAAAAACATAAATCATTTGGACTTTATATTTGAATTGAAAAAAATCGATATAAACCGATATATCGGGTTCTTTTTTAAAAGTTTGATTTGTTTTTTATTTTAAAAACCCGATTTTTATTCGGTTCATACTTTTGATACAAAACTGAGCCGAACCGATATACGCCCACCCCTAAATATAAATAGAGATAAGAGAGACAAGGACAACATGTAACTCTGAATGTCGTTGAGGGCGCATGACATGCATGCTTTCATTTAAAAACATAGACGTATATATATAAGCCACATAATGGGGTTATATCATCATCTCGACACTCTTTGGGGGCTAGCATCATCATAACATACCCAACTATAATGGTGTGCACAATAGGTGCCATACCCAATCGACTATAGCGCGGTTCTGTGTTCATAAAATATATATATATAATCCATGAGGGACATCAGAAGAATATTCTAAACCTTTCAGAGTGATGTAAGGTCAATAACCTCCGAATATCATTATGTAGGTTAAGTCATCAACATATGTTATATTATGAATTAGGAACATCAACATGACATAATCCATTTGGCATTTATAATAGGGACAAGAACATAAGTATATCTAGCTTAACAAGAGTGGAGTTACTTTTGGAGGGATGTTCGTTCATGTTTTGTTTCATTCGAATTCATGACAAAAGAAAAAAGGGGAAGCACTTTAACATACCTTAACGTAGCCGCCCTATTGAAGAATGTCGAGCAAACTCGAATTTGCACGCTGATCTACAACAACGGATAAAAATACTAAGGCTAAAAAGTTATACGTAACGAATTATAACCGAGCTACATATCTATTGAATGATACTCTCCTTAAATCCTTCATATTAATTCATAGACAACCTTTATAGATTTATCTCAACCACAATATAACAAGATTCCACAATACTCACTCCCTTTTTTAAATTTCTTTAACCAAACAAAGTTTCGAAGGTTTATATAACTTATACCCATAAATAAAGGGAAGATCCTTACCTTAGATGCTGAGTCTACACCTAGAGACACAATTCATAAGCTTGAGGAATCCCCTAAAAACAGTAGCAACAACTTAGCAAGAGTAAAACTTTCACTCCAAACTTTTAGCGAGGATTTCACGTTATTTTCCTTCCGATCTTGGCTTGGGAGAGCATGGAACTCTTTGGGAGTATTTGGTTTTAGGAGGGTCTATTTCGATCTGAAAAATGATGAGAAATAAGCTCCCTTCGACTTAAAATGACTTAGCACTGCCCCACCGCCTCACTTTTATGGCGGTGAAAGGTTTCACAGCGGAATTCCCGACCGTAAAATACTTACGGTCCATAAAAGTGGCACCGTAAAACGCCTCTTCTTCACCAAGTTTCTGCCTAGCGTTATAGTGAAGAACCACCCATTTTAAGGCCTGTAAAACTCTTTTACGGCCTTAACTTGGACCATAAACATGGAAATTTTCCAAAGTTGCAACAAACATATCTTCTTCAACTTGTTTAAACTCTACACTTACCCATACTTCCTTAAGCTTATTTTAAGCCATTGTTGTCCTCATGTAAGGTCCTATACTTTCCCAAAACACTTAGGTTTGTCAACAACACATTTTAATGTAAAACTACTAGGTATAACATCTTTCCCCCTTAAGAACATTCATCCTTGAATACTGGGGTGACATAATTGGTGTTTTTATGTATTGGGATTTTCTAGAAATTTTGGCAGAGTCTCCCTAATAAATAAGACTATCTGGAACCTGTCACATAGTAAAAAAACCACAACTATTGCCTCATAGAGCCATGCAATCAAACATATATCATCACATTGGTTTCATACGACCGTCTATTATCGAAATAATCATATAGTAAGCCATAACTCACCTTAAGTATATGATCTCATGGCCTGGGATTCGTTTATTGCATCCTTTCTATAATCGTCACCTAATAAAGTATATAAGATAAGGTCATTATTATGGAGTATAGGAAAATGAAACTTACCGCATGATTATTTGTATAAACCTTCGATCCAGAATAGGTGAGGATATATGGATTTTATATCTTCTTCTGTCTCTCATGTCATTGATAACGTCCAAATCCACTACTCATAGAGAAAGTGTACATGGTTGTATGCAATATAATTAACCCACCTATGAATCGGGGTCGAATCCCACAGAGAACAATATATAGGCGATCAAGCAAAGTAGGAACTTGCACCAACTATGCTAAGCCAAACACTTAAGGGTTGTTTTGAGAAAAAATACGTGTAATGCGGATATGTAAACCTAACCTAGAGAGAAAGTAAAATAATCAATGGCCACAAGCATGGAAACAAAGGAAATTACTTCTCAAGTCATGATCCAATGTATTTCATGATTTACAAATAATGGCGAGCTTAAGTTAATTAGCCTTGTATAATGACTCTAGATTAGCTTCTTCCGAAGACTACCTATTTAATTTAACTAAAGAAATTAGGAGCATTAAGAACACCCGAATACGGCTACACGTGGTTTCGTATATTCTTAGGTCAATTCCAATAGATGAGGATTACCGCCTCAAATTCTTGTTAATTAATCTGTTCCATCCACGAGTTTGCCTCTTCCAAGTTTAAACAGAAGTTAATGGGTGAGTCTTAGGGTTAGATATTCCCTTAAGAAATATTAAAGAACATGAATAATTAGAGAAACAATAAACTCACTTCGTTAAGAATAACATCATTCAATAAATAAGCAAAACTAGAGTTTCAATCCAAACTTTAATCATGAATATTCCCATAAACAACATTCAAGTCAAGAAATAAATAATGCACACTTAGATATTCATTACAAAGCAAGAAATAAAATAAATAAAGTAAAGGTTTAAAAAAGTGGCCAACCAAATCTTCAACCCCAAAGTGTGGTGTAGGAACCCTAGCTCTCAAAACTTGTGCTTACTGCCAAAGATGTCTTCCAAAATGAGCTAGGTCAAGTTTTATGTGGGTTTGGGAACAAAAAAAATGTGAAATTCCATTTCTGTCTAGAACTAAAGGCCGTCGGTCGCACTTGCGGAATTTAGCATCGCAGGTGCCACATTTTACTTAGTCAATAGGTTTGCAGGTGCGAACTAAAGCCACGCATGTGCGAAGCTATCCACCTTGCCCATGTTCGCAGGTGTGAGCCTTAGAATTTCTTCAATGCAACAGAGGTGCGATCCTTCACTAGTAGGTGCCACACCACTGGGTATTTTTGCTCTTCTTCAGCCTTTTTCATTCAGTTTCACTTCATTTGAATACAACACCGATGAATCTTCAACATTCCTGAAATAATAGCAACACACATCATAATTAGCCTCATTTCAAATAAAGGACACAAAATAAGTTAAAATGTCTAGAATAAATGGTAAAATCAGCACTTATCAACACCTTCAACTTAAAGTCTTTGCTTGTCCTGAAGAAAGTCAAAACCAAAAGCTCAATGAGGACCTATCAATTTAAGCTCACGTAGTATCACTATCATTTTCAAATAACTTTCTTCAATTAAGCACAATACTCATGACTTTGGTTCGTACAAATAACTATGCTACAAGCATATGAGTCTTTAATCAAATAACTCCCCCATTTCAAAGCACAATTTCAAGAATGCAATGGAGTTCTAAAACAATCAAGTGACAACAACCAAGACTCAACAAGTGACAAAAAAACACTAGCTTAATAGACATGCTCATTTGACTCAATTTGGAATTCATCAACATCACAAATCCATCATAATCCATATGCCCTCACAAGAAGGAAAGTACCAAAATCATTATATTCACAACACAACCACAAAGTCATAGCACAATGGCAATCACACTCAACAAAGAAGTTCAAGTACTAACAAGTATCACATCATAGGCTTGCCCTTATTTTCATTCGATGACTAACTCAAGATCATTCGATGGAGATCACATAAGAACTTTTTGAGCTTGTAATGTAGGCTTGGAGTAGGGTAGGATAAGTATTTGAGATACAAGTGACTACGCCCCCCTTGAACACTACATAACATTTGTCATTTCAAAGTTTGTTCGTTTTCCTCTTAATTTCAATACATTGTTCCTTCCTTTGAATTCTAGTTTCCCCAATTATCGCTAATATTTTTGTGCTTTTCTTTTCAAGTACTCCCATTTTTATTTTGGATTTTTCATTAAACATTCATTTATTATGAAACCACAATGCAAGTCTTCACAATCTCTTATGTGACACCAACACCCCCAACTTAGGATTTTAGCCTCAATTTTATACTTTTAATGTTCAAGGAGGGAAGGGTTCAAAAGAGAAAATTTTGTCAATGGGTAAAGGCTTGTAATGTGGCAATCAAAGAATGGTCTATAGTCTCTAATGGGTTACTAGTGGTATTATTTATGCAATGAAAGGCTAAAAATACTTTTTTTTAAAATCACAAAGATTGCCTAGGGTCATCCGTCAACACAAACATAACCATGAGTATCATCGAAAGACTAACCTAGCAATTTCTACATGATGCAACTAAGCACAAGAATTATTCAACAAACACTCACCACACATGGCACTTAAACTAGTCAAGACGGATTTATTTCACTTCCTAAACAAGAACAAATAGAACTAATAAGACTAACTAGTAGGTAATGAGCCACAAAATGAGCCAAAACGTTGTCACAAAAATCATTCTTTCCATGGAAGCCAATAGCGAATAACCTTTTCTTCCCTTCCTCCCCGACCTTCATTCCCATCCTGCAGTCAAAGTGCTTATTTTTTTTCATTTCACAAAACAAATTTCAGAGGGATATGCTCAATTCAATACCTGACATGTAAGAGACTAACTCTACTAGTACCAAACAATCCAAAAGTATCCATATTTCCCTTGAAGGAGCACCTACACCTAAACCACAAAAATAATTAAAGAAGCTAAGAAAGAAAATAAAAAATAAAAATGACTAATCCACAATACAACAGTGATCACAAAACAAGCCTGACAAGGGCATCTAATTATACATAAGTGATAAAACAAGTCTGAAAAGGGTACACAATCTCCATACATAAAGTAAAAGCCCGCCAAGGGCACAAGTCAAGCATACACAATATACAATGTGCTACCATATGCCACAGCCAACTACAAATATTGCAGTATCCTCACTGAACAAAACAAAACAAAACATAAGATAGTTTGAGTGACTCCCTGAAGTTTGTATCAGACTAGCAGACTACTGGAAAGACTCATCACTTCTGTGTCAAGCTTTGGGCCTCATTATCATCAGCATCACTATCATAATCATCCTATGACAAGAATGAGTACTCCTCGTTGTCATCTACGTCTTTAACTTGCAATCTCTTTTTTAGATTCCCACACTTAAAGATTGCCTTGATGCCTTTCCACATCTTCTACATAAGCTTGCCCTTCTTCTTATTCTTCATTTTCTCCTTATTGATGTCTTGACGAAGGTTGGCATGTGTAGTGGCCATGTTACTGTAGGTTGTCTCGAGCATACTAATGGAAGAAACTAATTTCTTGTAAGATTAAGCCAGTTCCTTCTAGGCATCTAAGTATGTCTTCATCTCATCTCTGGTGAAATAGTCATGAGTGGGCTCTTATAGTCTACAACTCTCGGATAGTTTGCAACTGAGAGTTTAGTGCCTCAAAAATTCCATCTGGCTGGGAGGTGGATTCCTATTCTATGCATATCTCCAGTTTCCTCTTCTTCCTCTCCATAGCACTACCCTCTCCCAACAATATCAATGGGTTGAACGATTTTTCGGTCGGTATCATGTGATCCCCATCTCATTTGTCAACATTCACTTGCCAGAACAACTCTGAAATTAAAGAATCAAACATCAAGGTTATACTATCTTAGAACAAATATTCCTTAAGTTCATGAATAATATAATGATCGACATTCACAAGAATGCCATAAAGAATGCAAACTATCATCAGGGCCTTGACGTATGGTCCATTTGACATATTTTCTGATGCAGATACTCTGCTATAAATTATATGCAACCATATTTTTGCTTGAGTTGTGAAGTCACTTCTTGGGATGTTCTTTTTCTTGTTAATCCACTTAACTTCCTTGCATGCACCATAAATTTTAGACATAAGCTAATCTACAGAGCATATATTATTTTCTTACATTGGCTCAAGAGGATGGTTTGGAAGGTTATAGAAGTCATTGATCTTCTCGGGTCAAAATCTTATTATTTTGCCCCTTATGGTGAGTTAGAGGTTGTTGAAATTTGTACGCTTTAAGTTTGAGTAAAACTCCCTCACTCATTCTTTATTGGCATCACATGGGGTGGAAATGAAACAAGTCCATCCATTGTTAATCCCGTCGACTGAGCTGTATCACCTCTACCTCTGCTAGGACACTAACATATACAATGACTAGGACTCCCACACTAATAATACATATCAGAACCCTAACGACACTGTCTAGCATGTGTTCTACAACACTGGCCACATGGTGGCAATAGATGTTTCATCTACCCCAAACCTCTTTGCCTCTAAGAACCAGAAGCTCTCGAACTTTGTCCTAGTCCTGACTGGGCATACCTATCATATCTCGGCTCTTGAAACTGAGATGGAGCACTATTAGCAAACTAAGGCGGATATCTGTGAAACTACTGCATAGAGCTACCCATTGCCTCTCCGAATGACCCAGCTAATCTGGCCCTCTTGGTCAATTCCCTATCTGCATTTTCTATCATCTCGAAGTTGACACTTATGGTCCTCAACACTCTAAGCATATGCATGTATTCTAGTAATATCCATATCCCTATTTAGTGAGGTTATCATACATTCCCCAATCAGATGCGGGTCCAAACCTGTTACAAACTGATGAACTCGAGCCTTCATTGTGTCCATAATATTCAAAACATACATAGTCATAGAATCGAACTGCAAACTATATTCCCTTACACTTTTTCCCTTCTGTTTGAGGTTTAAGAAGTGGTACACCTTGGCCTCTCGTACCTCAAATGGAAAATAATGATCAAGGAAGGCTTTTGAAAACTCTTCCCACACAGCTGGAGGTGCATCTGGTCTTCGAGACTGCTCTCAGGCCTCATACCATAAGATAGCCACATCTCGTAACCTATAAAAGGCCAAATCCACTGCCTCCATGTCTGAAGCATGCATAACCCTCAATACTCATGACATCTGATCAATAAAGTCCTAAGGGTTTGCATTTAGATTAGTCCCGGTGAATACTAGCGGACTTAACTGGAGAAATGCTGGAGTTCTAGAACTCCCGATGCCATCAAAAGACCCAGTGCATGTAGAAGCCCTTATTTGTCATTGTTGTGTAGCTACACTATCAATGCCAATAACTGTATGGCACTTACCACTCCTTGTTCAAAAGACTCAGGTAGAGGAACTGTGGGAACTGGATTATGTGGAACTAGAGGTACTGTGTCCTAAGGAGTTGGAGGCACTGCACCTCCTCTAATCTCCTCCTCTAGGGGTGGAATGGGTGATATGTGGGAGTGCGACTCTCCCTGAGCTCCAACTCTATCAACTTGGTCGGGCAGGGCATTACTATTACCTTCACCCTTATCAGCACCGGCTCAATGACTAGGGATAGCTCTTGTAGTAACTGGCATGACTGAAAAGGGTATTAGAGCATGAATTAGACTCAAAATCATGTAACTTATCTCTATAGCATGATCTATGAAGTGAAAGAACAGTAACCATCCCTAGATGCCCGATAGCCTCTTGTTCATAAGTATGGTGCACAACACACTCATAAACAAGACTCTACTAGACACAGCTGACAGACTCCCTAGGACTGACCTACTCTAATACCAAGTTTGTCACACCATAAACTAGGGGGTGTGTCCAGCACCCGGTTCCACACTAGCCTGAGCGTACCACTCAGATAACCAGCTTCTTGTGCGAATAGAACTTTTGACCAACGATATCGTACTGGAACATAACATGAATAAGAATACAATAATAGGGTCAACAATGCCACACTCTGTAAGATAAGGATAACACTCAACCTGTGAGGATAACAAAAATGGGTCAGCCCAACATATATACATAGACAGGGCCGATTAGACAAATCCATAAGTATACAAAAGATAGGCAGGCCGACAAGGCCATACATCAACAACTGTACATACTAAATAAGTTTGTGAGCCTCTACGAGTACCTGCACTGTCATATAGCTATGACAAGGCCCCAATCTACGCACACTGTACATATTTATATATTTGACATACTCGACGCCTGTCCAAGGCAGCTCCAGAAAGGATAAAGTTTACCCACTGCTGGTTGAACTCGACCGCTCCTACTGAGATGGTATATCAGAGCCTCTATTAAAACCTATGGCATGAAACACAGTGCCCCCGACAAGATAGAAGTCAGTACGAAAGAAATATATGTGAAGCATGAATGACAATACAAAAGTATGAGCTATAAAGAAGAACATAAAAGTAATCTGATACTCTGTTAACCTAAGTGCCACGTAGGGCAGACAGTGAAACTCTGAAACTGAAATAAAACCTTTGTCTATAGGCCTTATTATATACACTACCCTTGACTTAAAATAGCTCTAGATGTGTAATATGTCACTGCCCTCAGATAATATTTTGAGGTGTATGTATGATCGCACATACCGGTTATAGTCCAGGGTGTATATAATCTACATATATAACTGTTCACCGACTATTCACAATAGTGATGTGAGTAATATATATATATATATATATATATATATATGAAATGACTCTATGACGCTATATGAAATGACTTTTGGTTGACTTGATAACTATTCTTTGGAATACACCTTTTCGGAGTCTTATGATATTTAAACAAACAAACAACCAACAACAGTTATGAGTGAAACAAGAATAAGAAATAACTCCCGACAAGGGATAACGATATACAGATAGAATGAAACTTTCGAAGCTTCTTTTGAAAATGATAAACACTTTGGATTTCATGATTTTGAAAGAAAGGGATAGACTTACATACCTGCGTCACTTAGTTAGTGATGTTATACGGACCCTCCGGATATCTTATGAGTGATTATCAACAACATACAGAGGTTTTGTATTAATATATGATTGACAAACTAAGAAATTGATTCATTGGGACAATTTGATGAACATCTAGGATGCATATTTCTCTAGCTATAATGTTCATGGCTACCATCCATGCTATCTATTCCCCGAAAATACCATACCAATAGCACCAACAACAGTCACAACAACCATAACCATAATATCAACAACACAATCCATATTTTCTAATACTATTTCTTTCAATTACAAGTCATGATCATGTCAAGATTTGATCAGTAACAATCCAAGGTCCATAAAAGTTCTTTAAGGGAGTTGTAACTCAACTGTCACAAGTTTTCTTTATCCATAATTCTCAAAAAAAATCTATGAGAATCTTAAGACTTTCAATAACACTAATATCTTACCTTAAATCAGCCAATAAAGCTTGCACCATGAACTCTTTTCCAAGATCTAAGAAGATCCTTACTCCATCTTGCTTCTATGAAGATTTCCAACCTTTTTATGATGATCTAAGGATGATTTTCCTTCAATATGATATGAAATGGATCCTTGATAACCTAAGAACCCTAAGTAGGAGCTTGAGAGTGTTTGAGAAATATTTGGGTTGAATTTGGAGTAAAATGAAGAAGCCATCGTTTAAGCCTATAAATAGTGTCATCCACCGCCTCCCATATGCGGCTGGATCTGCGCTGCATACCACCATATGCATCCACAAAACCCATCACACATGGTAGCAGTGTTCTGGGGAAATTAGAGTTCTAATCTATTTCCTGATCCACGAAGCGGATCGGCTTTCGTGGGGTGGAATGCTTAGCGTATCGCCTAATCATCGCCAAACTTTGCCAAAATATACTTACTTTAATAAAATTGACTTCTAACCTTCCATATACCCTTGTAATACTCATATAAGTCATAAGTGACCCTCGGAAAGGGTCTCATATTATCAGAGCTCAAATCGACTAACTATATGTTTGATGACACATAAAATTGTGGGGTATAATACAACCATCATCACTAGCTTATTTATTCACACCTACTGATATTTGTGGAAGTCAGTCTTGTTTCATCATGTTCTTAATTAAGAACTTCTCTTTTGTCAATTCTTTTAGTCATTTGCAACTAAGGAAACATATTCCTAAATGAAACCGGATCCCCTTCTCACAAACTTCTCCAATGTTTCTCCATGATCAACATCTTCATCTCTCCTTTATAAAATTTCACTGTGCCATTCCTTTTGAACCACTACTTGTATCCTTTTGTAATAGATATTTCATTTTTAGCATATTTGTAACTTTAGGAGAGTTATATTGGTGTTCTTTTAAGGCATGTTGAAGTCTTTGCAGATATGGACTTGCAAAAATGGGAGGGTATTTATAAGTTTGGGTACTTGGTTTAGAGACAATGATATATATGAACTGACTCAAGTTGGTTTTTATCGAAAAAGGGATTATGAGACTGGCTTGGGAAGCTTGGCAGTATTGATATAATTCTGCAACTTTCTTGAAGGAGGTGTATACCTGATAGTCATAAGAATCAAGTTCTTTGACTATTTTTCTCACTTTATTTGTCATTTGAGCTCAATTGATCATGTAATGAGTGCATACCTGTTAAGTTATAATACAGAGTTAGACATTGTTTCACTTAGATCTATCTTGAGCACTCCCCTTTCATAGTCAAAATTTTGGAGAAATATGATGTGTTCGGTTCATCTTCCAACTTTGCTCATTCAAGCTACTTCTTCTAATTATGGTATGTTCCTCTCCTATTTCTGCAACACCCCTTTAATCTTCCCTTGTCTTGAACTCTACCCCAATGAATATTTCATTGGTTAAGGTATCAATTTCTATATTGTTGCTCTTCTTGATTTGTTGTCTTGTCGTCTACGATTCTTCTTCATCTTCTAGAGAATCAGTTCCTTCATCTAGTTTCTTAGGTGATTGTTGATTACCATAAGTCTATGTGGACTTGCTTCTTGTATGTTCTTCTGTATATTCTCATTTTCTCCCACACATTGCAATGACTATATGGACATGTTTCTAGCTTCTTATAGAAACCAGGTTCCCAATGATCATATTTAGGATGAAAGCTACTGGTTTCTATTGTGATTCTCTCTATAGAGTATCTCTATCAGCTTCTTCTTCTTCTTCATGAGAGTAGATTCAACACAAATTTCAAACTCCCTTTACACTAGGCCTTTAATGAGAGGAATTGTTCTCCTTTTCTATTGCCATATATTCAGATCATCCACACATGTTCCTATTTCCTCTCACTTAGGCCTATACAACTATATCAATTGTTATTTTTAAGAGACCAGTCTTTCTTGGGTCCCTTTTTCTGGAAGGAATGTGATTTGAACAGTCTTCGGTCAATCTTGTACAACCTGCACCTTTTATAGAGGAACCATGTTCCCTATGTTTCTTCTTCTCAATGTGCTACTTACTTCTTTGGGTTACCTTGACCTTTGTCAGGAATGTATCTTGAGAGATTTTGCAGTTGAGTGAGATGAAAGAACACAAGCTCTTGGTTCTAAGTACTTGTTCCAGTAGGAGCTTCTCTCTTCTTTTAGCATCTTATTTTATTTTGCTCAGCTTGCAGCTACTTTTTTACGGCTTTGAGTGAAACCTCTTTGATCCTTTCATGATTGTTTAGTCTGATATTTTATATTTGATAGCACAACTCTGAGCTCTTCCTTCAAGGTCCAGTGTCTGCTTCTCATTGCTTACTGTGAGAACATGTTCCTTTAGAGCATCAATACTTTTCTTGGGTTCTCTTGCTCTTATCCTTGATGTTTGAGATCTAGTTCAAGTGAATCAAATGTATCCATCATTTTCCCGTTGATATTTTGGAGATCTTATAGCCATCCATGAGGGCATGGTACTATTTCTAGTTTTTCTCTGGACAAATTTTTAATATCCATGAACTTGGAAAACTTTACCTCATGGTGGTCATCCTTAGGATTTGAGTTAGATTTGGCCATTAGTGCCAATTTATCTTCTATATTTGACTCATCTCTTGACACTTTGGATCTATTTAGATCTTATACTTTATTATCCTCATCATCATTTGAGCAATCTCCAACAGAAGGAAATGCCTTTCTCATAATTTGATTAGCTTGTCTAGTGCTCATCTTGTTTCTAAGGACATATTTCATTCTTCTTATGTTTTGTTCACTTTTTCTACAATCATCCTCTTTATCTGATTATTGTTTAATGAAGTTGTCTTAGCTCCCACATCTAAATAATCCTTCTTGACTTCTTCTATCAGTTACTCTTGTCTTGAGGAGCCTCCTCTATTTAGGAACCCCTTTTCTAATCATTCTTTAAAATCTTCTAGTGAAAAATACCATATCATCATCTTCTAGGTCTTGACTTAGGGTAGCTGTTAGGACGAAGTTTACATCTCTGCTTGAAAGAGTATTCTTCTGAATCTAAAGCTTTCTCATCTCATGAGTTTTAAGTTTCCCATGAGTTTTTGTTATAGTTTACAGATCCTTGGCTACCAAAATGGAATTGTATTTACTTTCCCACGAGTCAGGTAGAATATCAAAAAGTTTTTCAATTTTTCTTCCTTGAGGAATAATCACTCCAAGATAGCTCAGTTCATTGGTTATATATATGAACCTATTGAACATATCTTGAAGGGATTCTCCTTCATTCATCTTAAAGAGCTTCTAATGCCTATTTAATAGGGAACTTTGGACTTCTTTACCAGATTTATACCTTCATGTGTGGTTTGAATGGTATCCCATACTCCTGGGCAATTGTACATGAATAGATTCTACTATATTCCTCAGGTTCAATACTACAAATGAGTAGTTTCTTTGCTTTGGCATTCTTTCGGATAGCCTGGATGTCCTTATAAGTGTAGTCTTCTCTCGTCTTGTGAACATGTTTCTTGCCTTTGTCATCTATGGTCATGGGAACTATTGGACCATTCATGATGATGTCCCATAATTCAATATCTTCACCAATTATGAAGATCTTACTACATAGGTAGCCACTTAAATTAAGTCTTATTCCTATACCACTTAAATTTGTCAGGATATTTCATTTAGATACTCGAGTTAAGTCTTATTCCTACTGAACACTTCAATCGTAATAAAGTATTTCAATTAGACACTTTCGGTTCAAATTTTAAAAAACAAATTGCGCATTTTTTCATTCGTCTATTAGGTAATTAAGTTCACCACATAAAATATATCATCTCCTTTAATTATACACATTCACCTCAATACGCCATAAGAACCTGTTACATCCGGTACATTATACATCATGTTTGTCATAATTGGTCAATGTAAGTATGCGAAAAGTTTATTTTCAAGGATGTAAGCACCCAAGCTCATGCCTAGTTATTCCGGAGAAGCCCTGAAACCCATATGAGGGTAAGTAAGGCATTATACAAGTGTTACGAAGGTATCCAAATGTTTAGGGGTCAAACGAATAGAAGAAAAGAAGTTCATTGAAAAGATAATTATGTGGTACCATTTCACTAACCGTTTTTTAGACATCATCAGACTGTGAGAAAGGATCAGAAAAGCTGCCCAAAATCGGCCATTTCACAATTCAATTTAAAGGACCATTTTATTTTTCATGGACAGATTTTGGTTCGTAAAATTGAAGCGGTGGCCGACTTTAAGTGTATAAAATCGATCCAGTCTTCATTTCTCTACCAAATTAAGTCTATAAACCCTCCTAATATTCCTTTAACTATTCTTCATAGTCTAAGAACATATCTCAAATATTTGAGTAGGATCCAACTCCAAAACATTGTGCAAGTGAAGAAGAAGAGCTTTATGGTGTTGTTGTGGAGGTGAGGATTGCTGTGAGCTTAGAGAATCTTGGATTTCAAGTTAAAGTTGTTGTATAAGGTAAGTAAAGTGTTCTCTTGCTAGTGCTTGAGTTAAATCTTGTGTTAGTTGAGTTGTGGAAGTGGAAAACCACAAGATAGATGCTACAAATATTGTTTAAAGTATAGTCTTATTGTATGAGAATCTTGGGTTATTTTGAGTTGGTTCTTAAGATCTACCATGGATGGAAATTATGAATTATAATTACTTATGATGTTGATTATGATGTGAGCAGAGAAGAAGGGCTAGTAGTGTTGCATATGTATTGAGTTCCCATTGAAGAGCAAGATAGAGCTTTGTGCACTCTAAGTGTTCGACAAAATATCATAATGATTCCATTCTTATTTTATTGATTTGATCTTGATTCAAATCACTATATTATGTATATAATCATTTTTAGAGCGTATAGAGGTTTGTAAGCCATTGTTAGCTAAGCAACACATGTATGTAATGGCTAACCTTTCCTTCAAAGCATGATTTTCTGAACTTTATGCCAAACTTTAAAACAAGAGAATGTCTAAAGAAGTATTTCATTTTCGTAGATTAATTGTCCCTTGTCGGGATCACATTTCTATCATTGATATTAGCTCTCGATTGATATGTTTGCATAGACTTGTCATACCTAGTGCATGTTGATAGTTATTATTTAGTTTATCCTGGCCTATTGGCTAGTGATATTACCTAACTTATGAGCTAGTGAGATTACCTAGCCTATGAGCTAGTGAGATACCTAGCCTACGAACTAGTGAGAAGTCTGACCTATCAGCTGGTGAGTTACCTAGCCTATGTGCTTGTGAGCTACTCGTATATCAACTGATGAGATATACACCGATCCCTATATGTGATTGGCTAGTTATGCTATTACTTTTCATATACATTATGTTAGAGCAGATAAGTGTACTCAGATTATCTTCAAGTTCCAGTTGTTGATTGTTTCAATTTCAGTTATTTTAATTGGCTTACATGTTGATTACATTATATTTGTATTGATGTTCTTTTTCCTGGGCGCTACATTTCATGCTGCAGGTTCAGGTAAAGGTACAGATAGACCCCCACAGTAGGAGCTTGTGAGTTCGACGGTTGATTGGTAAGCTTTACTTCTTCCGGAGCTGCCGAGTCAGGTATTGTGAGTTAAATTTTGGTACATATATAGATGATGGGTAGATTAGGGCCCTGTCTTGACCATGTCACAACTATACTATCTTAGAGGCTTGTAGACCTATTACGTTTGCCTAGATCTAATGTACGGCCTTGTCGGTCTGGATATTGGTCTCTTGATTTGTACAATGACCTTGACAGTCATGTATATGTATGTATATATCTATTTTGGGTTTGTTTACCCTTCCTGTTGAGTCATCCATATGACGTATTATAATTCCAGATTGTGGCCTTGTCGACCCTTGGTTATACCTCCATATGTTCATGTTTGTTATGGCCTTGTCGGTCGTAGCTTCGTACGTTCAGATATTGTGTTTCATTATGGTACGCTCAGGCCATTACGGCATCAAGTGCCGACCACACCCCCAGTTTGGGGTGTGACAAACTTGGTATTAGAGCTAGGTCAGTTCTAGAGAGTTTACAAGTCATGTCTAGTAGATTCTTACCTATGGGTGTGTTAAGCACTACTTTTAAAAAAGAGGATACGGGACATTTAGGATAATGGTTACCTTTCTTATTTACCTAGAATCATGCGATAGAGCTGATATGTAAGAGTTCTTTTCGTAACCCCTATCGTGTTTATGATTACAATAATACCTTCTTCTAGTATGGCTATGGCTAGCAAGGCAGTCGAAAATGAGTTGAGAGAGGATGTGAGTAGTAAGCCCTCTGTCAAAGGCTATTAGTGAGTTGGATTTTTAGGTATCTTAGACTTCAGTAGTATTAAAGAAGGTGAGAGAAGCTCTTGTACCATCAGCTCTACCACCGACTCCATATGATGAGGTTGTTAGGAGAGCAGTGCATGTGCTGACTCAGTTGGTTACCTCTCTGGCATGGAGCCACCCTGGACCATCTGATATTGATTGACCCCTTGAGGGGTCAAGGAGCTCACAACCCAGGGAGCTTATTGGTCAGGGATCGTCGATGGTTAAGAGGTTTGACCCAGTTGAGGGTAATTAGAGGGCCCAGATAGATGGTGATTACAGAGGATGGCGGAATGGTGTTAGATTACAGCTGTATGATTAGTATGTTGGACCTTCATGACAGAGTGTGTATGATCAGAGTTCCCATCTAAGACCGAGACAAAATTTACAGACACCAGTATCTCAAGGTCAAAGTGGTATAGGTCGAGTAAGTAGTCAATGTGGTCGAGCGCATGTTAAGCTATGTAGTAAAGGTACATGGGTTATTACTGGTGTGGTTGACAAAGCCACAAGATTCGTAAGTGTCCAATATTGATTGGTAAAGGTAAGGGTAAGGGAGCGAGTGGAGCCTCGACCCCTAATATTATTTGAGAAGAGCTATTGGGTGAAGGTATGTTATTGTTTTTATTGTCGACATCATTCCCTCTCATTGACTTAGGAATGACTTGTTTTATGTATAAAAACTTTGACCCCCCGATTGTAGGGATTTGTTTTATGGCATCACTGGTGGGATAAGGCATTCCAATAAGGATAAGTTATGAATGAAAAGTAGAGTGGTAGTTAAAACCCCGTAAATATGTTAGTAGGTTGGGAGAAACTGGGACTACTCTTGACATGGTGACAGGATATGTAATGTATTTTTCCCTTTCAAATAACTGTGCTAGGTAGATTCCAAACCTGTGCTATTATGTTACCCCAACGATTATGCAAAAGCCCGTGTTTTGTGGGGAACGTGGTAAGATGGAGATATCGTATTATAGGAAAGTTTAGTAAGACTATAAGGACCTACCCGTTTCTCAGTGACTTCCACCGATTTACACAAGAGAATACGCTATGAATGTGCGACCCAAATAGTAACACCTTGTTTAAGAAATTGGGGGTGACACAGAGTATTGCTAACGAGAATGGATTACTCTAAATAGGTCGTATAAAGATTGATCATGGATGTGTTTAAAAAGATTGCAAAAAAGTGACACACCTAGATTAAGGGTCCCAAGTCATACAAAAGGATTAGTTGGTCCATAGTGAGAAAATATGGTATAAACCCCTCATCCGAATGTGAAGAGGTCATACCGCTTCCATTGGGAGTTATATATCCATATGCTAGAAAGCCCAACAAATGTTATAGGAAATAAACTAATAAGACTTTCGGTTTTGTTGGGTGACATATTATAATTCAAGATACTTCTAGGTAAGAATAGCCTGAAGGAGGCAAGTGAAGGCGGGAACTTTGGGACAAATCAAAAATTGTCATAAGAACCCTGTAAATAGTTAATAAGTGTTAATGGGATGGTATGATGAAGTATCGAGGCAGAAATGGGTTTCACTTATTGACAGAGAAGTAGAAGAAATACGATAAGAAGGATAAGAATAAATGAGATTGTAGTGATACAAGTATCACAAAGATGTGATATTTATAGGATGGTGGATGAACCCATGACGAAGGAGGGACAATAAGGATTCTTCGACTAGAAATACCAAACCCCCGAGGTTTAGAAAGTTAGTATGAGAATATATGTTAAAGACAAGAGACTGCCCCGAGACAACCCCGAATGGAAAGGTAGTAAGGCAAATAGGTAGTTGATTGATGGGAGGCCTAAAATTAGGATAAAACAAGGAAGTTTGGATGAGTCATTGAATCATGTAATATCGTGAATTGAATCTAATGAAAAGTATCGGTTCAACAACATATGCATTCATGACCCCCATAAAGCATGTAAACAGAAGTGACGATGAGAAGGTCGAGATAAGCCCATAAGGAAGCAAAGAAGGGGCCAATTAGCCTAAGAATATAAGGTAGATATTAGGAAGGTATATCAAGGATAAGGGCATGATAGAAAATACGATATGCCAAGAAAGTAAAGATATCTATAAGAATTCTCGAATCAACCAAAGGCTCTACAAGATAGATAAAGTAATGAGCCTACAACTTAATGAAAATCTTTTCCCAAAGTGTTGTGAGTGGAAAATGAAACGCAGAACTAGATAGAGTTTTGGTTGAACTTTTGCTAAGTCTGTGACATGACCTACGCTTCGCAGGAAGTGTCTGTGAATCATAGACTGCGCCGCAGGTCATGGTCGGTGCAGCCATATCTTGTTTCCTTTATAAGTACACAATACGATCTACACTTTATTTTATTCTATTTTTAGACCTAATTAGCTCCCAAACTCTCCCAACAAACCCTATTATTATCCAAAGTTAAAATCAAAGACAAACTACGCAAATTCAACATAAAGAATCCTATGATTCTCGTGATATCATTTTTTTCCTTGTTGTGTTGATTTTGGAGAATTCTTAGAAGTGAAAAAACCTTTGATTTGGACTATTTCTTGAGTTTAAAGGTAAGTTTCACCTCCTTATTCTTATTCTTAAGGTTATACAAGTGTTTGGGAATGTGACTGTTGAAGGAATCTTGTAGAACAAGTGTTTATCAATCTTGGAACTATAATATATTATTATGGGCTATTTTATGTGGCTTAAAAGTATAATATGAAGTTGTGGTGTTGTTGATTGAGTTATGGAGATGGGGGGAGTAGTAAAGAAGGTTGTGGTGTTAATATAGGTATAAGTTAAGCTATGAAAGATCTTACAAACTCTATGCATGCAAGATGTTTGATAAAATGTCTAAATGATTTTTCTTGTAAGTTATGGATATGTCGTTAATATAAATTATTCGTATAATGTAGATAATCGCTCGTAGAATGTCCAAAGGCTTGGGGGAATTTTTATAAGCTAAGGAGACAAGGTATGTAAGGCTTACGTTCCTTTTATTTTGGTGTGATCTTAGAAAACACGTCACAAAGTAGCATATCCTTGAAGCAATTCCCATTCTTGATCTTGAAAATATATTCATTATTATCTTGAAATGTTATATGAATCTTATATGTCCCTTGTTGAGTGTACTTTCCACACCTTATGATCCTCCTTGTGATGTGATTAATTCAGAGGCTCTTATTGGATTATAATGATCGTTATACATGATTTCATAACGATAGGTGGGAGTTAACGACCTTAGGTCACTTCACCCTGTTCGTATTGATATTCTGAGGTCTTTCATACATTGTATATATTTTTTTCTATCGAGCTGTGCTATAGTCGGTCGGGTACGATACTTATACGTGCACGCCACTTCAATTGGATAAGATATTACCGAGTCCTATTATGGCTGGGTATAATATGATGAGAATCGCCCCATAGAGAGGCTTGACATGATATTATATGGCCCCCTATATTGGCCCAATTTTACCATTATGCATATGTTCATGTTTATGTCAGTTGTACGCCCTCAACAACAGTTCTGCATCCCAGGTTGACTTATGTACCCCTTTCATTGTATTACATGTTTTGCTTATATGTTTTACATGACTTACATATTCAGACAGTATTTCATACTGACGTTCCTTTGTTGGGGCGTTGTGTTTCATGCCCATAGGTGCAGATAGGCAGCCGGACGCACCTCCTCGGTAGGTTATCTGGTTCAGCTATTGGTTATCGCACTCCACTTTCTCGTAGTTACTGTATAGGGTCGGTAGGCACTGTTACTTATGTTTATAGCTATTTGGGTATGGCGGGGCCCTGTCCCAACTTGATAACATATTGTAGTACCCTTAGAGGCTTGCAGACTATGCAGACTAGATGTCATTGTATATATGTTTTGTACGGCCTTTCTGCCCTCCTTGTCAACTGTTAGTATACTTATTATGGCCTTGTCGGCCCTCTGATATATGTACATATTTTTTTGGGTGTCACTTGTATAGGCTGTTATATTCAGGTCTTCTATATGATTGTCTTCTGAGGTCTTATTGGCCCAGACGGTTATATGTTCAGGTTATGATATCCAGGTGGTACGCTCGGGCCGTCTAGACCCACACCCCCTAAGGTTGGTGTGTGATAAACTTGGTATCAGAGCATGTCTGTCCTAGGGAGTTTTCAAGTCGTGTCTAGTAAAGTCTTATTTATTGGTTTGTTGTGCACCACACTTATAAATATGAGGCTACATGACATTTAGGATGGTTACCTTCCTTCTTGATCTAGATCGTGCGATAGAGTTGATGTCATAAGTGTTCAACTCTTAATCCTTATTTTGTTTATACTTTCAGCGATGCCTACGACTAGACTACAGGCAACTATTCAGAGATTGGATGTGGAGGCAGGAGAGGGGGCCAGTCAGGTACCACCCGCTAACACGGGACAACATGAGCATCA
Source organism: Anisodus acutangulus (assembly GCA_029783415.1). Lineage (NCBI taxonomy): Eukaryota > Viridiplantae > Streptophyta > Magnoliopsida > Solanales > Solanaceae > Anisodus > Anisodus acutangulus. The sequence goes on along the minus strand of CM056507.1, from coordinate 27,399,101 downwards.
GGATGAGGTCTTATCTTGGGCCTCTAGGACTTCATCCCTACCACCTCTAGAGGATGACGGGAGAGATGATGTATATCCAGTTCCTCCCTAGGTTGCCCCTGAGTAGGACCTTGATATGTGAGCGCGGTACAGTTATTGACTCGATTGGTGGTTGCTCAGGCCCAGCGTCAAACCATCCGTACTTCTGATAGAGCAGTTAGTGTAAGAGTTCGGGGTTTCATCAACTTGGACCTTCTGATATTCACGGGATAAAACCCGAACGCGGACCCGCAGAACTTTCTGGATCAGATGCGGTGGACCTTGCGGATAATGCATTGGCACTGATATTGAGTCGGTAGAGTTGGCTTCTTATAGATTGCAGGATGTCATGCTGACCTGGTATGAGACATGGGAGCAATCTAAGGGACCTCGTGCCCCATCACCAAGATGGAGAGAGATTTCGGAGTCTTTCTTACAGTATTTCTGTCGGTCGAGCTCCAATGGGCCAAGCAGGATAGATTTTTACGTCTTGAGCATGGTAATATGAGTGTTTGGGAATATAGTTGTAAAGCATCTAATTACTTTGACTATTATACATAAGCATTAGAAAAATTGTTGTTCGTGTTTTCATGTTCAGTATCGCTTAGAGTTATCGCACTTAAAGTTTGTTTCTTTGTTTGTTACATCGATTCATATGCTTGTGTTGCTATTGTTGCTGCTTCATTATTTCTACATTCATACTATCGAAATGATCAATTATATTCGGATTAATCACCTTGCTTGTGACCTGATTATAAATTTAATTGTTTGACCTAATAAACGAATTTAAAATTAAACAAAATACACAAACCATTGCCTATCCTCTTGAATCACACCAACAGCTTTCGAGTTGGAGTAAGAGCCAAACCTATGAAATATATCTAACATTCAGGCTTCACTAACAAATCCCCATCGCCGATTCCTAGACAGAAAGTACAGATATTTATCATAAATTAACAACTCGAACCACGATTCATATGTTGTTCTTATTACTAGGAGGTAGGAGCCCGTCTAGATTAGTTGATTGTCATTTACTGATAAGTTTCAAGTGTTAAAAAATATCTTTACGTGTTGAAATTATTATTTTTATAAATAAATAGTTATTTATTTGAATAGACTATTGAAAAATAAGCTGTTATGAGTTTGGTTAGATAATAATCTATGTGTTTGGCAAAAAATTATGATAAACTAATTTTCTTAAAATTAACTAAATAACCCTTAAATCTTTTACAAAAATTACAAATATAAAAGTATATTTTTAAATTAAAAAAAAAAGACAAATGTAGAATGAACATGAAGTTAGGGGTTTTGTTTTGAGAAAGATAATTTGAGTATAAATTAAAATATTAAAGATAAAATAGCAAAAGTCGCGATCAAACTAAAAATGCTTATAAGTTAAAAAGTTATTGATTAGGGGTGACTAACTAGCTTATAGCTTTTGATTAACTTGACTTATAAGCATTTTGGGTGTTTATCAAACACGTCGATAATATAAAAACTGCTTATAACTCAGTTTGACTAGCTTGACTAGCTAAGTCATCTCCGGGCAACTCGGTGGATCAATTAGTAATCCCTCCATTCTGATTAATACTATATTATTTTTTTAGTAGTCCGTTTCAACAACGATACATTTATATATTTGAAAATAATATAATTTAAAATTCCTTTTTATTCTTAATCAGAAGTTTTAATAGAGCACAAATGTTATGACATATTTATGATCACAATGTTCAAAAGTCTTATAGACATACAAATGTTATGTCATGTTTAAGACTATAAATTTCAAAAGGCTTTATTTTTTTTAAACTTCGTGTTGAGTTAAATTATGTCACATAAATTGAAACGGAAAAAATACTTATTTTGGTATAAGAAAAATAAGAAATAAAAAGAATACTTTACTTGCTTAGTATTATAAATTTACGACACGATTCTTTAATATTTTGTTATGTTGGGGGGAAGTGTTGGCTAGTGAGGTGGGGGGTGCCTCTATACCCCAAGGTAAGTTGTTCCCTTCACGTGGCAAAGTAAGAGGTGAGGGTGACAGCCGCCAGGCCTACATACATTTGAAGGTCGGAGTTATTCCCGTGTGGCCAACTCATTTTCTGCTGGTTTTTCTTCTTACGCTGAGGGAGTACACTAGTTAATACTTGTAGGAGTTCTACGGTATATTCATAATTTGTAGTTTATTAGAACGGAATTTTAAAACAACGATCTCAAATTTTATTAGTTGGGTTCGATCAAATTCAAAGCTTATATTGTGAATTCGCCCATGTTCCATGTTTGTACTAAATTAAATATCTTAAGTTAAGCGGATAAAAATTAAAATGAAAATAGATATCATTAAATTATGATTAACAGATAAATATGTACATAAAATTGTAGGGTTTTGTTGGGTTCAAAACACATAAGGCACAGCGGAAGTTTAAAATTTTATTTTTTACAGATTGTCCTAATACAGATTGTCTTTAGGACATAAATATACTTTCAATCTTCCACTTGGCCTAGAGCCAATCTCCAACATATCTAATGCCCATATTCTCAAAATGACCATTATGCTTGACTAAGCTTAATGGTTTAGTGAATGGGTCAGCTAGATTATCGTCTGTGGGAACATAGTCTAATCTAATCTCTTCATTCTCCACCATCTCCCTGAGTATGTGGTACTTCATTGGTACATACTTGTTTCTGTTGGTTGATCTTGGTTCCTTAGCTTGTGCAATCGCACCAGTGTTGTCACAATAAACTGTTATTGGAAAAGTGGCACTTGGAACAACCCCTAGTTCCTTCAGAAACTCAGATATCGCGACAGCTTTTTTACCAGCTTCCGATCCAGCAATGTACTCAGTTTCTATTGTCGAATCAGCAGTTGTAGCTTATTTGGAACTTTTTCAGCTTACTGCTCCACCATTGAAAATGAACGTGTATCCAGATTGAGATTTGTAGTCATCAACATCTATCTGGAAGCTAGCATCAGTGTACCCAGTAGCAGCTAGCTTTTCCTCCCCACCATAGACTAAGAAGTAATTTTTAGTTCGTCTAAGATACTTAAGAATACTCTTGACTGCCTTCCAGTGTTCTTCCCCAAGATTTTGCTAGAACTTGCAAGTCATACTAAGTGCAAATGCCACATCTAGCCTAGTACAGGTCATGGCATACATGATCGATCCTATAGCCGAAGCATATGGGATCATTTTCATCCGTTCAAGTTCTATAGAATTAGAAAGACTATCCTTCTTAGATAACTTGATGCCTTGTCCCATAGGTAGACTGCCTTTCTTGGAATTTTCCATAGAAAAACATCTAAGCACTTTGTCTATGTAGACTGACTGTGACAGCCCCAATAATCTGTTAGGTCTATCTCTATAGATCTTAATCCCTAGAATGTAGCAGGCTTCACCTAAATCCTTCATCATGAAGGTACTGGACAATCACTCATTGACTGACTAGAGGAGAGTATTATTGTCTCCCGTTATTAATATGCCATCTACATATATGATAATGAAGGAAATACTCCCATCATTGCATTTACTATAGACACATGGATCCTCTTTGCTTCTGACGAAATCAAATGATTTGATAGCCTTGTCGAAGCAAATGTTCCAACTCCTCGAGGTTTTGCTTAAGCCCATAAATGGACTTTTGTAGCTTGCACACAACATATGGTTTGGACTCAATTGAAAAACCCTCAGTTTATTTCATATACACCTCCTCAACTAGATTACCATTAAGGAAAGCAGTTTTGACGTCCATCTGCCAGATGTCATAGTCATAATATGCAGCTATTGTAAGCAAAATCTGAATGGACTTAATCTTAACAACAGGTGAAAAGGTTTTATCATAATCGACCTCAGACCGTTGATTATAACCTTTAGCCACCAATCTTGCTTTATAAGTCTGTACCTTGCTATATGCATCAATCTTCTTCTTGAAGACCCATTTGCATCCTATGGGTCTAACCCCTGTTGGCAAATCAACCAAGTTCCAAACTTGATTTATATACATTGAGTCCATCTCAGATTTTATGGCTTCTTGCCATCTCTGTGAATCAATGTCTAACATAGCTTCGTTGTAGGTTATAGGTTCATCGTCATCAGGAATATCTATCTCATTGTGTGTTTCAACAAGGAGATTAAGTATTTCAGGCGGACGATGAGTCCTAGTGGTCTTACGGAGTTGATTATTCTGCGTTTCAGTGTTTGTTGCATTCTGATTGTGAGAAGGTCTTTGTGTGTTGGACAATCCATCACCTTGAGAGCTTTCAGGAATGTCATTTTCATGTATTTCCTGAATGAAATGATATACAACCATTATATCATCTTCCATTGGTTGTGTATGAGAGCCTTGCATTTCTGCACTATCTCTCACAGCACTCCCACTGGCTGAAGGGCGTACTCTAAGTACCCAATCTTCACCAGATACTCTCACTGAATCCTTGTTTAGGTCATTCAACAAGGATTCAATTTTAGTGTTATCTTGTGGTTCTTGAATTTCTTCAAGTTCTATCTCTGTGCAACTATGTTCCTTGTAGACATATTCTTCTTCAAGGAAAGTTGTGTTCCTGGAAACAATGACCTTATGTTCTTTAGGAAGATAGAAGTAGTATCCCTTAGTTTCCTTTGGATACCCCACGAAGTAACATTTCTCACTTTTGGATTCCAACTTGTCAGTAAGCATCTTTTTAACATATGCAGGGCACCCCCACGGTCTTATATGTTTAAGAGCTGACTTCTTGCCACACCATATCTCATAGGGTGTCTTTTCTACTGACTTGGAAGGAACCCTGTTCAGAATATATATAGAGGTTTGTATAGCATGTCCCCAAAGGTATGTTGGTAGAGCTGAAGAGCTCATCATGGATCGAACCATATAAAATAAGGTGTGGTTTCTCCTCTCGGCAACACCATTCATCTGTGGTGTTCAAGGAGGTGTCCATTCTGACTGGACTCAATATAGCTTTAAGTAATCTAGAAAATCCTTGCTCAAGTATTCACCTCCTCGATTCGATCGAAGGGTCTTGATACTTGTTGCAAATTTCTTTTCTACTTCCGACTTGTACTCTTTGAACTTCTCAAAAGCCTCGGATTTGTGTCTCATAAGATACACATACCCATACTTTGTGAAGTCGTCAGTAAAAGTGATGAAGTATGGGAAGCCTCCTTTAGCTTGAGTCGAGAATGGCCGATATACATCAGTATGGACCAACTCAAGAACCTCCTTGGCTCGCACACCTTTCCCAGAAAGTGGTTTATTGGTCATCTTTCCTCTCAAGCAAGATTCGCAGTTACCATAAGACTCCAAGTCAAATAGTTCGAGGTAGTCTAACTTCCTCAATCTTGTTATCCTTGATTAGTTGATATGACCAAGTCTGCAGTGTCATAGGTAGGTAGAGTTTCTATTACTTATCTTGGCTCATTTATTTTATACATTGAATATCTCTCGACTACAGTTTAGTGTAACCATCCACAAGAGGAGCAGTTTCATATATAATATTATCAAAAGACAGTACTTGACTGCCATTATAAATATACGAGGAAAACCCCTCCATGTCCAACATTGGGATAGAAATGATATTCCTCGTTAACGAGGGTACATAAAAGCAATCATTCAACACTAAACAATAGCCGGAAGGTAAATTTAATATATAAGTCCCTACGCGCTCAGCATCTATTCGTGCTCCGTTTCCAACGCGTAGGTCTACCTCCCTTGGTCCAACCTCCTTGCAATCAGTTATCCCCTGCATATTTGTACAAATGTGTGAGCCACAAGTGGTATCCAAAACCCAGGAATGAGATTTATTTATAGACATATTTATTTTAATGACGTACATACCTTGTCCACCAAAGGAAGAAGCACCTAGTGCTTTTCCTCCTCCTGGTGCCGTGCAGTCCTTCTTCCAATGCCCCTTCCTATGGCAGTTGAGGCATTCATCCTTAGCCACGTTCACCTTCTTCTTCACACCTCTATTGGGCTTCATAGCTGAGGGCGCAACGATTGCTTTGCCTTTCTTCTTCTGCCATTCCTTGCCTTTCGGCTTGGGTCGGCTAGAAGAGCTCACCATGAGCACAGCTTTGCCTTTAGAAGTGGAGGACTCAAAGGTCTTGAACATGTTGTGCAGCTCCGGCAGAGTCGCCTTCGTTCCATTCATATTGAAATTCACTATGAAGTTCTCAAAGGAACGAGAGAGAGACTTTAGGATGAAGGTGGTAGCGACATTCTTTTCAAGCTTCGTTCCAATTGAAGCAAGCCTCTCTATCAGCCCTATCATCTTCAACACATGCTGCGATACCTGGCCCCCTTCATTAAGCTTACACTTTAAGAGTTCTAGTAGCAACTCATATTACATAGTCTGGGATTGAGAGTCATAGAGACTCTTCAAGTGTTCGAGCATTTCATTGGGCCCCATGTTCTCATGCTGTCACTGAAGTTCCATAGACATGGAAGACAACATTACGCATTGCGCTGAAGTGGCATCATCTAGATGTTTCTGGTAAGCATCCTTATCAAACGAGGCATGTTCAGCAGAGTCTGTCGCAAGGACTATTGGAAACATCGTGTCCAACACGTATTCTATTTTATCTTATCTCAGTACTATTCATAAATTCCTTAGCCAGTCAAGGTAGTTTGGTCTAGTAAGTTTATTCATCTAAATCAACATTTTCAACGATAAGCTCGACATCTTTAATAATCTGAAGAATTAGATAGACAGGAAATCAAACTCAAAATCTATTTTCTATTATACACATTCATTTAGGCTAATCAACAAGGCCTTTCGTTTAATTAGCTCCCACTATTTTAATATATTTCTACGACCCCATGGTAGAATACGGACCTATATTAACTGAGGTCATAATGGGTCAAGATCCAAGCCTATGCTATCTCCGCATTTGCTTTGGCTGATAACTTGAACAACATATCTTTGTAGGTTCTAAACCAATTGCAAAACTTATTCGCAACTCTTGGTTGATCAAATATTACATTTAGTCCGATACTTTGGCGCCAAGATTTGTCTAAGCAAGTCAACCCCATTACACAACTGCGTTTATGTATCTAAGCAAATTTGGCCTTTGTGAGCAAACACCTTGGTGTAAATACCCACAAAAGTTTCTTATTTACCTTTACATTAAAACACATCTATGAAAGAGTATGGGTCCTCGTAGACTTAGAGAAAATGCTTTGGCATAAATACTCGTATCGCCGAAAAGGATTTTGCACTCTAACAATTATAATGGACGACACGTTTTAATTTAGACTTGTATTTAAAGTTTTGGGGAACATTTTAATTCGGGGTTTTAACCACGATCAACTCTTTTACGCCATATCCAATACGACATCTTAACATCATGCAAAACTAATGACACATATAGTTGGGAACCGTCAACCCAAAAAGCATGATATAAGATGGTTTAATCAAATACTGGGTGCTGCCTACCCAGACTGTTATAGCAGACAATATTCTAGAAATGTAAATGACAAACATTTTTACATTTAACACATAAACAATATACTTATCAATAATAATAATAATCTTGGGTTAAATATACTTATTTCTGCGACGCCACTGAGGTAATAGCCTTTAGATTTTTGGAAAAATGCATTAGCGCCGCCGCGCTGCAAGAGCAGAAACATTTCTGCTTTTGCAATTGCATTAGCGTCGCGGCTCTCCACCATGGAGCCGCGGTGCTGCAGAGGCAGAAATATTTCTGCTTCTGTAAATGCATTAGCACCGCGGTACTCCACCATGGAGTCGCGCGCCTATTGTCCAGTGAGTCCAAGTTTTTGAAACGAAGCATTAGCGCCGGGGCGCTCCACCATGAAGCCGCGGCGCCTATTGTCCAGTGAGTCCAAGTTTTTGAAACGAAGCATTAGCGCTGCGGCGCTCCACTATGGAGCCACGACGCCACCTTGAAACCCTAGCAAGCATCGCGGCGCTCATGCCCTGACAAACGTTTCTGTGTTGATTCTTAAAATCGTTCGAGCCCTAAATCTAATTTAGGGATCAAATCACAGGTCCTTTATCATCACCCATCATTATCAATAACGCCCATATCGACCATCATCCGTTCTTACTCGTTCTTAGTCGTGCACCGTGCATTGAGCCGGACAACGTACTTTTGGCTTAGTTCGAGTTAGAGCGGAATGACTTCCTCGAGTTAGGGTAGGAGATAATTTAGGGTGATATCAAAAGGTCAACATTCGTTAAAGACATGTAGGATTTCAAGAAACCTCGTTTTAATCCAATTTTATGTTTAACCCATATTATTATTCTACTCAATTGTTATATAACCATTGAACCAGTCTGGGCTCTGATACCACTGTTGGATTTTGTTGGGTTCAAAACACATAAGTAAGGCATAGCGGAAGTTTAAAATTTTGTTTCTTACTTACCCCAACAATATTTCTGGTATGGTTATACAACAATTAAACTTGTAACATAAAGCATAAACTTACAAGTTATAGTATGTGAAATCTTTATCTACTATAGGGTGGACACGCGGTTGCCCTTCCGATTGCAAGCTCCAAGCTTCAATGTATTTCTCTTTCGGAAAGCTAGAAAATCCGTCAGAGGTTAGAGAGATTATTTGATTCAAAGTCTCTAAGGTTTAGAATGATTTTCAGAAAATTGGTGTATGAATAATGAAGGGAATGCCTCTATTTATTGTTGAAAATTAGGTCAAAACCGGATTAGGGTTTGACCTTGGGCCTGGCCCAAAAATTGATGCAGAGGCGACGTGGCCCTAGGTTATGGGCATCGCGGCGCTCGACGTGCTCCTGCACAATGCCACGGCCCTAGGGTATGGGCGTCGTCGCGCTTGACGTGCTCCTGCACTGTCTCGATTTATTTTCCGTGCATTCTTAATTAAATTCAAAATTCAATTTTGACTTAATTAAATAATCATTATTCATTTAAACATCTCGATTCCAAATCGAACATTTAATTACTCTCTCAATACATCCTTAGATCGAAAAGACAATCAACATACTGTGATCCTACAGGCCTTCTCATATCGACATTAATCAAATTAAGGTCTACGCGGAACTCCAAGACGGCGTCGGAAGACGAACTCAATATGTGAATTACGTTTACGCGAATCCAGTAAACTTAACCTTTATGTGGTAAGAGAAAAATCGTTTCATTCACGACACACCTGATCAAGCTTAGGATTTGTCAAGGGTCTATCCAAATGGCTTAATCATTGTATCTCATCTATATTAGTTGACAACTAGACCATATTCTAAATATGTCTATTGCGTTGGCCTACGACTTAGTCAACCTAACATCACTGAGAATCCGAGTGTTCTCTCGAATATACATTCGAGGAATGAATCCTAATCTTGGCTCAACTACCATCTTTAATCCACATCGTAATGTACTCAATACAAGTCGTATCTCAACCTATAAGGCATTTGAGCTTAGGACGGGATCAAAGTACATTACTTTGCAGACAAGGCGCGTATTGACCTCAAGTCTAAGAACTTTTATCTCCCACACGCTGATCATACTTTAGACAAGTATAACAAATAGTATACCAGCAGGATATACCAATACTTCCAAAGTATCCATATGTCCATCACGAGTAGCCATTACTCGTAGCAAGTGAGACATACTACATCCTCCAAGGATGTGATGCAGATCACATGTCGACTTATCACATATCATCGATATCCCATTCTCAATTATCATTAGTCGAGGCTATTTTAAGAGTTACGTTATAATATTAATATCACACACTATTAATAACAGCGTAACCTCCAGGGATGCATATTATAGAATATTACAAACAATCAATTAATAATTCAATAATTACAAATGCCAAAATATTAATCTCCATTAATAATATGAATATGTATAAAGTACATTTATCCTAATACATATTGTCTCTAGCACATAAATATACTTTCAAAAAGACACATAATTGCACTCATCTATTGAATGCTAACATTATGTGTTTGTAAGTTTTTGCCCTACAGATTTAGCTATCTTTCTAGGGAACGTCTGGTTACCAGCATAAGGAAGAATCTTTCATGTATGGATAATACCGATATTATTTTTTACAAAAACCATCGTATGATTTTATTCTCTGTAGGATAATACAATGATTAGCTATACAGGAATTAAACAATTCAAATGACTAAATTGTCCTTCATTCAAAGCCTTTCTCTAAACCCAGCCTTGAGCATTTTCAAGATTATAATTAGAAATAAGACTTTACTCAATTTAAACACAATGTATATTTTAGATGAAAACCCGTATATTATATTTTTAATGCTATATGCCGAACACCAGATAAAAGTTAAATATTTTATTACTAATTAATGCTTATATTATTAATACGTGTATTACAAATTTACAATAATTTATTTCTAAACCAAACGACCGCTTAGAATATTGTAAACTAACCCCTTAAATCCCAGAAGACAGGAAAACAAAAGAAGCATCCATAGGATCACATCCAGCTAGTAACTGAATTGAAATTCTACCGAATCATATAATTTCAAATTATTTTACTTCGGTTCTCTAGTAGATGAGACGTAAGTTAGATTTACTCAAAAGAATAAATAGTTTTCTCATTTGAGATATAGGGTGTGTTTGGTACGAAGGAAAATGTTTTTCATGGAAGTGTTTTTCTAGAAAATATTTTCTTGCAAAACAAGTAATTGGTTTCTTACTTATTTTCTAGTGTTTGGTAAGTAAGTAAAAAAATATTATCCAAAAGTATTTATATGTAATCTAGCAAAACATTATGGGGTGGTATGAGATGGGGAGTGGGGATGGCGGGGTCTAGGGGTGGGGGGCCTTGGGTGGGTAGGGAGGAGACAATTAGTGTGCAATATCACTTGTGAAACTTATTTTTTCTACTTTCATTAGGGAAGTCATTTGCTCATTTTTAAGTAACTTGCTTTCCTAGAGAAAATATTTTCCAAAATAATTTGATCAATCAAATATGGGTAAATTGAAAAACCTAACCTACCAAACACACCCATAGTGAGAACTTCCTTTTTAGTTCTTTTTTTAATCGTGAAGATGTGTTTTTTTTTGTTTTTTTTTGGGGGGGGGGGGGGGGCTAATCCTGAAGATGCTGAACGAGGAGGTATCTAACTCATTCTTCATTTTAATTTGTCGGTTTCAAATGAAATGGTTCTTCCTCTTCTTGAATCCCTGACAAAACAATGTTTGTTTGTTTGCTTTTTATGGGGAAATAAGTTTCAAATATGATATCTAGCCGTTAATGTTTCGGGAATAATCTTCAATTTAGAAGGGTGATCTTACCTCAAACTAACCATCCTTGGAAGAGTAAGAAAGGTAAAGGGAACGGAAGTTTCTTGCTTTTTAAGAATATAAAAATCTGAGTGTCACCCCATAAGCACGCATCAAGTCATCTGTCAACGAGTAAGGAAGGAGATTCGATCTGACAAATATGATACAGTGAAAGTCATTATGGACATACGTTATTCTTTTTTCATGAATCAGAGTAACGCATTATGTTCATTAAAGATGCTAGAAGCTACTTGTGTAACAGAAAAAACATGAGACCATTTCCATTAAGAAAAAAAAAAGCATGGGACTCTCGTTACTGTTCCAAAATTATAAATTTTGTCTAACTATATTTCCAAAACACTAATTTACATGAATGTTTTCCTTGATCCTATTAAGTACGGCACCAATTTGAAACTTTCTTTTATAATATCCGTTCAAAATCAAATTAATTAACACGTTAAAGTTGAAATTTAAGATGTAATAAGAAAGCTCGAATCTTCGATCTGCTTTTAGATCTGAAACCATTCATTTCATCACGTTCCATCTTCTTAATTAATTAAATTTCTAAGTATTAATTAACTACCTTTCTTAAATTTTGTTTTTTTATCATAACATGGAATGGACCATGGAATACATGGTGATCTTGATTCCCACTTCAATATTATATATTTGAGATAAATGCAGTACACTTGGCCACCAAGAATGGATTTGCCCATGATATGGCATTTTTTTGTTAATTTAGTCAAATAATTACATTCCCCTTTGTTAGTTAGTGTTTGTTTTTTCAATTTCTGTTTGTTGAATCCTTGTGAATTTGACATTTGTTTCTTTAAATTTCTCCCGTCAAATAAATTAGATATTGGCATCATAAGATAGACTACAAACTACCCCTCCGTCCAGGCTTACTTTGACTTACCCCTTTTTAAGAAGCAATAAATAAAAAGATTATTTTACTAGATCAACCCTAATTAGTAAATGTCAGAATATATCAACCCTAATTAGTATATGTCGGAAAATGAGTTGGAAATAAATATAGTACCTAACAAGAAGGGGGAAATAGATATAAAATAATAAATTATCTCTTGATATTTTTAAAGTGAACTAGTAAAAATCAACGAATGGAGTATATATTTTCGTTTTGCATTGAGACCTATTCAGAATAGCATCTGAAACTTATGGTAAAAATATTAATATATAACTCCTTAGAAAAAATATCATATTTTTAAAACATTTAAAGTGCATAATTTTCTCTGCAGGAAACAATTCCAAGAAGCATGGACCACAACTCCACAACGAAGAAGTCAGTAATACGTACTTTGTGCAAATGCGCACACACTAATAAATGTTCACTATTTTGGATCACAAGTGGAGTTCCTAGTGATGCCAAATGAGTACGTCCACTTTTTCTTTATTTATTTCTTGGGATTTATTTAACAAGCATAGAATTATTAGCTTTCTAGAACTGCTGATTAATAAATTACAATTACTAAGACTTATTCTCGTATCTCGATAATCACAAAAGTCACCCTAGTAGTCTGGAAATGCTAAATCAAGCGAATTACTTAATAATGGAGTCCTATGTTTTGTTAAATAATGCAACCAACTTTGGCATACACAACAACATTAATAAAAGTTAATCAAGATTAACATCATAGTGACAAGTGCATTCCGTCATTACACATGGATTAGCATAGCGTCCTCCTGCTTACTGCTTAGTCATATAATGTCCAGCTGTGAAAGTTGAGATTTTTCAAAATCTTCAATTATGATTTACTTGTAAAAAATTAAATAATATAAGTTATTTTTTTCAACAATTAATGGATATACTCATAAACTTATGTGTGCTATACGAAATTAGTTTGACACGAATTGTACATTATAAATGTTCGACATTAGTTTGTCCAAATCATAAAAGAACACAAATAATGAAGATTGCTAAGAGAAGGATTGCTATCAGAAAAATCGGATCTCTTTGTGGTGTTGTGAACTTGTTTTTCTGTTCATATATGTTCATATATGTTCATATCTCTTCTTCTATAGAATTGAGCCAAGGCTTCACTTTATAGGTGTGCAATATGGAGTATTCAAGTGCCCCACAATGACAATCAATTGTCATGTAATGGATGACATTTAACCCCCAAGTAATGCAGCAACATAATGGTCCAAGTAATGGCCATTATTGGGTGGTTTCAATGCCATTGAAGCCCCCTCAACAGCCAAACCTTTGGGATTCCGCCGAGCAAACACTGCCTGGGAAGCGCCGTGGCTCCAGAAACCAAAAGTTGGAATTAGCACCGCGGTGCTTCAAGGGGGACGTCGCGGCCTTGCAGCCCAGTCCGGGAAGCGCTGCGACCCTTCTAGGCTCCGCGGCCCTTTCCAACCCGTTCCATCTTACTCCTCACACAATCATTCCTTCGTTTACCAACGTGGAACACTTGTTATTTAGCAAATAACCGTCCATCATTCTATGTCTCAAACATTTCACTTACGTACCAATATCTCTTTTATTAACGAAATTTACGATACTTGGCACTAAAATTGCACGTGTGTGGAAATGATATTTCCGACGTGCTGGGCCCATTTGTTCAATTCATAAATAATGGAATAAACTTAATTCCACATTAGTAAATTTCCAACAATCCCCTCTTGAAAGAGATTTTGGCGCACACACAAGGTGCATACTTTCAGCAATCTTTCAGCGAAAAGATATTGCATCAGGAGAGGTAGCTTCCGCTTTGAACCTTCCCTAGTTGAATACCATCGGACTTACTTACTGCGCGGTGAACGTGATGTCTTGAACCGTTAGTGTTTAATGTAAGCCAAGACAACGGTACCAACACAATAACTCATTTTTATTCATTTCTTCTTTTGTTCTGTACGTTGTGGCCGTGGACACACTTGGATTCTTAAGTGCGTTCATTTGAGGCGGCATGTCCTCGCACTTAAATAGGTGATCTCCTACAAGGTATCCTGTTATACCCCACTTCACAAATGTTAGGAATTATTAAAAATTCCCCCAACCTTAACCTCAACCGTTTGATGATCGTTAAAGGTTTGGAAGCTTAACCTTTACCCACCATGCATGTAGCACTTTAATGTCTATCGCGGGAACGGCTTTGGATTCATGTTTCTTAACAGAAATCATAATCTGAAGTGTTCTTGCTTCCACCGAAGCGCTCAACTGAACCTTTTGCAGCTTAGTTTTCCGATTGAACCAAATTCTTGGGATCTCCAGTCAGTATGGTTGGATTACCACCGCAAAGATTCATATTGTTTGGGTTTTTAAGCACATCCCCCTAGACAGGCAGAACTTTTGATCTTCCGGTAGTCCCTTAGTTAAAGGGTCTGCTATATCATTTGATTAGTAATCAAGGAAGAAATACCCGTGATGATCAACTGTCATACGGTCTCATATCTCTGACAGATCTGACAGATATGTCCAGACGCCATCATCCGTGCCCTTTTTGAAGTCGACCGGCTAGCCACAATGTATAACCGCTTGAAGGCACGGGTTTCTCCAAATAAGGGACGTCCTCTAAGGAGTCGTGAAGTTACTCAACTTCTTTCATGCTTTGTTTAAAGCGATAAACTCCAATTTTATCATGAATCGGCCGATGCAAGTTTGCTTAGAGGATTTTCCAAGACCCACCATACACATTTACTTGTAGCTTTGGTGTTCTTCATATCTGATGTCCAGTTTGCATCACTGTGTTCTCTCAGAACCACTGGACATCCAGAATACCATAATCCGTAGATAAGCAAATATTTCAGATATCGTCATATCCGACTTAACGCCTTCTATCGATCATTTCCAGAATCACGAGTGAACCTTAGTTCAACTGATCTGCTTTGTAGGCTGATACCAGGTCGGTTGTAGTGTGTACAATATATTGAACTACATGTGACCTCACGTATCGCTCCTTGTATATGGGTGCACCATGATTCCAATCAGTTCTATGATTCATATCCATTGGTGGCTTTAACGAGACTGTCAACTATCTCACAACTGAGTTTGGAGTTAGCCCAGTCCATTACATGTCTTAGAAATCCCAATTCCTAAGATGTCATCTGTGATACCCATATCTTTTATATCGAGACTTTTGTTTTAATATGACTTCCACTTTTAGACTGTTGGTTTTTTCAACTGTTAGCTTTCTAACTTCAGAGTCAATGTTTCTGATGTCAGATTCATTATTTCTGTTTTATCTGAAACTTCCAGGACCAAAATGTAAACACTTCAGGGACCAAAAAGTAAGTTCAGGAAGAAGCCCAACAATCCAGCAAACCAACTCTGATCCATGTCACATAAGACTGCAATGGCCCTGGATGTTAAGTTATTCACAGGGGAGCACATGTACAATTAGCCGAGGCCTTATACTCATCAGTAGATCCATCTACTTTGTACTCTCTTTTGAGTATCCTCTTTCACAACCCAAAGGTTCTTTTCCCGGAGGAAGATCAACTATTACACAAGTATGGTTCTATATGATGGAATCTATTTCTCTCTTTGTAGCTTCTTTCCAAAGCATCACTTCTGGAGATGACAATTATTTGTTAAGTGCAACCATACAAGCTAGAAGGCCTGGAACAAGTCTTTGTCCCCTCTTTGCTCTGTCTCGGTTCAATATCAAGAATCCCTGAGTTCTGTAGATATGGAATATTAAGTTCCAGATAATCAGCAACTTTCGAGTCCTGTAGCACTAGAACGTCTGGTTCCGGACAGTCAGGCACTCGCGGGTTCTTGTTAACCTCAAGCAATTACTTTTTTTCCCTTCTCAAGGAAAGTTATCATCAAAGAATTCAGCATTATTTGACACCAAGAGGCGATAAGCACTACTGTTATTTGCAGATCCAGTGGATATGCAATTTACAGTCTTAGGTCTAACTAGACCTGTTTCGGTATTCCAACCTCTACCAAGCCACCCACATCACAATATTTTTATGTGAGATCTTTTCCATGTTTCACAAGGAGAGTTATCCTTATCCTTATCCTTATGCGTAGTTCTATTGAGATCGCATTAGCGGTAAAGATCGCATTAGCGGTAAGGATCGCCTTGCCCTACATATTTTGGGCGTACGGCTTTGCGCTTAGCTAACATCGTTAGACTGATGTGAGTTATGAGCAGTCGTTTAATGAACAATGCTTCACATTCTCCCCCTCTATCACTAAGAATTCCTCAATTCGTACGCTTAATTGATTTTCAACTTCTACTTTGTAGCACTTATCTGCTTCAACAACTTCCTCTTTTCTTTTCTACAAACAAAGGATGTAATACGTTGTACCATCATCAATGAAGTCACAAAGTACTTGTCTTTCCCCCCTCTATTTTGTACAAACTTCAAATCACCCATGTAGGTGTGACTAAGTTCTAGAGGAGCGGTGCTTCTTTCGCTATTCCTTTGACGGAACTTGGAAAGGTGATTTTGCCTCTTCGCCTATCTCACATTCATTTTGAGGGTTGACAGAAGTCAACAATCTCAACTTTGTTAGCTTTCGAATGACATTCTATTTAACGTGTCTTAATCTATGATGGCATAGATGCACGGATTACAAATATATCATTCATTTAGCTACAAACATACTGTACCATTCTTAGTTATTATAGACCTATTGGACTAGTCTCAAGTCAGCTTGACCAACAGCGTTCCTTAAACCAAGTTTGGGACATGTATCACCTCATTTTAGATTGATCCCATTCCCTGAAGTTCTATTGAGGACAACCTCTCCAACCCCTTCTACTTTAGAGGTAGCGTTGCTTCACATGAACAACCTCTTGCCCGTGGTTAGGGCGTAACCGGATCACATGTGATCTGGATACTCTGATCCACTCCAGTTGCTTTTGCAGACTGAGTGTCCAATTTTTTTTCTGCCTTTCTTTTAGCCTTCAAATCATTTAAGACCTAGAAACTTTGGTCCACCTCACTAGGTGTCCATTAATTTTCTTATCAAATGATTTCTGACCCCACTCCAGTCGCCCGTAGGCTTTGTATGACTGAGTGTCCAGTATCACCTTTATCAAATAAATTCTGGCCCACTCCAGTCGCCCGTAGGCTTTGTACAACTGAGTGTCCAATATCATCCTATCAACTGAATTTTGGCCCACTCTAGTTGCACGTAGGCTTTATACGTCCGAGTGTCCAATATCATCTCAACAAATGAATGATCTTTTAACAAATAGTGTGACAGTTTCAACGTCTTGAGATAAGCCATTAACTTTTAGTCTTCTTCCCTTGTGATTGGTGCCTAGGAAAATCCCTGGCGCTTATTTAAGAGTGATAACAGTTTTCGCACAGTAAGTGGATCTCTATCCTTCGTATGTGCGAACATACTTTACACACTTTTAATAATTACACCCAAAAGAATGAATCTTTTAAGTTTTGTTTACAATAGTCCAATCTTTAACCGGGAAGGAAGGAGATTCAATATCTGATTTTAGAGTGTACGGAATATAAGTTTTAATGAAAACACTTTCATAATCCCAGCCTTGATTTACACACTTTTATTCAGTTATTAACTAAACATATTATTAATAAGGAAGGATTAACTTAGACCTTTTGGATTCTGGTCCACTTCAGTTAGACTGAGTGTCCAAATCCTCCTTACCATAATTTGGATCCTCTGTTTGGGACATATATAGGACTTTTGCGATATGATAGAACATCATCTTCAGCCTTCTCCTCTTGTCTCAGTTGACATCCTCAGCCTCTCGTGGGCGCTTGTTTCCACTACCCTCGGGAGCGGTGACACCAACATGTCCTTGATCTTTAGCCTTACTAGCATTACTATCAGCAGTATCTTGAAGCTCAGTATCAGATTCAGAGATCCCTCCTTTGACGGAAACCGATTTGTAACTGTCGTCAAAGAGAGAACCATAACTAGGACCAATCTTCAAAGCACGGTTGTTGTTTGAACTGTTAGCAAAACTGTCAACAGAACTGTTTTCAAGAAGAAAACCACAGCCAGATTTGGTCACACACTTGTCGACCAACATCTTTCAAACACTATTACAATCTTGTCTTAAAATTATTGGAATATGTAAAGCAACAACGAGAATTGTAAATAACTATTACAGTGATCGAAAGGATAAACAACAATGAGGACAACAAAGACTTGTCAATATCTTGATCTTGAATGAAACTTTAAATATAGAACTTGTATTCAGAAATATAAGAACATGAACTACTACTCTTGTGGCTTGTAGATCCATTGAGAATACGAACGGTTAGAGTCCTTCGTCTGATAAGTTAACACCTGAAATACTTAGTAACCAATTAGATAAACCACAACACTACTGGCTGAGTCGAGAGACGACTCTTTGTCTTTAAGACAAGATTGCCCCCGTATATAGGCTTTACGGAAGTGTGGACAATAGTCTTCCAAGATGAAACAACAAACTATCAAGTGTGCAATGTCTACACAAATGATATCAGCGAAGAACACGAATAATGAAAATTGCTAAGAGAATGATTGCTATCAGGAAAATCTGATCTCTTTGTGGTGTTGTGAACTTGCTTTTCTGTTCATATGTTCATATATGTTCATATCTCTTCTTATATAGAATTGAGCCAAGACTTCAATTTATAGGTGTGCAAGATGGCCTCTTCAAGTGCCCCAAAATGGCAATCAATTTCCATGTACTGGATGACATTTAACCCCCAAATAATACAGCAACATAATGGTCCAAGTAATGGCCATTATTAGGTGGTTTCAATGCTATTGAAGCCCCCTCAACAGCCAAACCTTTGAGATTCCGTCGAGCAAACACTGCCTGGGAAGCCTCGCGGCTCCAGAAACCAAAAGTTGGAATTAGCGTCGCGGCACTGCGGCCCAGTCCGGGAGGGGATGCGGCCCTTCTCGGCTCTGCAACCCTTTCCGACCCGTTCTATCTTACACCTCGCACAATCCTTCCTTCATTTACCAACGTGGAACACTTGTCATTTAGAAAATAATCGTCCATCATTCTATGTCTCAAACATTTCACTTACGTACCAATATCTCTTTCATTAATGAAATTTACGATACTTGGCACTAAGATTGCACGTGTGTGGAAACGATATTTCCGACGTGCGGGGCTCATTTGTTAGAGTCATAAATAATGGGATAAACTTAATTTCACATTATTAAATTTCCAACATATTTTAACAAGCATGCATATCTGGGTAAGTATTAATGTATCTATCGATTCATGTTTTTTTGTTACTAAGAATTTATCGATCTGTCAAGGAATGGTTGCTATTAATTTAGACGTACATCAAATCATATTAGATGTATGGGCTTTTGGTGCTACAATTTATATTCTCAAAAGCGCAGATTTTACAATGCTTTATATAGCAGAAATTCCTCCAAAATCAAGTATGCAATATTCAAAATTATCTTAATATGCTTTTATATATGACAAAGATAAACCGCAAGGGGTATATATGGCTATCACAACCTTACTATTAATAGCACAATTCGTTGGGTTCATTTGATCCATAGGAACCTAATTGATTCTGGATTATCTATGTCTCAAATTTGTTCCTGAAGAACAATATTATTAAGAGGGATCAAAATATTAATTTCATATTCCTCAATGGCTAAATGAGAGTTTGCAAGAAGTATATGATCACCAGAAGTGACAATATTTCCTATGCATTATTTTTGTGAGATGATATTAAACTCCCTTGGGGAGTCTTTCATTAATATCAATGTATATATAGAGTACAATATTCATCCCTTATACAATATGAATCCTAAGCCTATACAAAAGAGGAATCCTAGTCTTACCATAATTATATTTACACAATATATGAAAATATTCTAATTATGGGTAGGGAATTTATTGTTTTCTATATTTACACGTTTACACACCCTCAATGAGCGGAGGAGGCCAGGCACGAGACTGGATCTCAAGTCAAGAAATAATCGTCTGGGAAGTCCTTTGGTAAATATGTTCCGTGATACCGATAGGATGATGGAACATGTAACACTCTGACATGGCCTAACGCAACTTTCTCACGAACGAAGTGTAGGTCTATCTCAATATGCTTGGTTCGCTGATGTTGAACCGGATTATGAGAAAGATATGTGGCAGAGATGTTATCACAATACACAATAGATGCATGACGCAAAGGACACTGAAGTTCTAACAGTAAATTTCTGAGCCAACAAATCTCAGCTACTACATTTGCAACGCCTCTGTACTTTCGGCCTAAACCTTTGGAGCGAGATAGGGTAGCCTGTCGCTTGGCAGACCAAGAAATCAAATTATCCCCTAAGAAAACACAAAAGCCAGAGGTGGAGCGTCGCATGTCCGGACACCCTGCCCAATCTGCATCCGTATATGAAAGCAACTTGTCTAGTGCAGAGGGGTATAGGTGCAAACCATAATCAAGAGTGCCCTTAATGTATCGAATGATACGCTTAAGAGCAGTGAAATGAGACTCCCTAGGGGCATGCATGAATAACCACATCTGCTGAACATCATAAGCTATGTCTGGCCTGGTGAATGTGAGATACAGAAGTGCACCTGCAAGGCTCCTATACAGAGTAGGATCAGAGACTGGAGCACCATCCATAGCACTGAGCTTAGATTTGGAATCAACTAGAGTAGGCACCTCTTTTCAGTTCGCCACTTAGCCCTGTACACAATCTCTTCTGCATACTTACGCTGACACAAGAACATATGATTGACAGACCTGGTCACTGATATCCCCAAAAAGTAACTCAGCTTCCCCAAATCTGTCATTGCAAATTCGGAGTTGAGCAAGACAATAATCTTATTTTTCAATCCGTCGGAGGAGGTAGTAAGAACAATATCATCCATGTAAAGTAATAAGTAAGCAGTGCTACTACCTCAATGAAAAATGAAAAGTGATGTATCACTCTTGCTGCATACAAACCCAATCTGCAAGATATACCTGACAAAGCGATCATACCACGCACGGGGGGCCTGCTTCAGGCCATATAGTGACTTACGGAGACGGCACACATAGTGAGGAACTGCTGGATTGGTGAACCCTGATGGCTGATGCATGTAGACTGTCTCTCGCAGATCCCCATGTAAGAATGCATTATTCACGTCAAGCTGATGGATCGACCAGTGTTTGCCCATGGCTATGCTCAAAACTGTGCGGATGGTAGCCGGTTTGACAACCGGGCTGAAGGTCTCACCACAATCAATGCCGTCCTGCTGATTTGTGTCATTAGCCACAAGACGGGCCTTATACCTCTCAAGATCCCCATTGTCTCTGAACTTGTGACGAAATAGCCACATACAATGAATGACATTCACCCCCTGAGGTCTAGGTACTAGATCCCACGTGTGCTGTTTCGTTAAATTATTGAATTCCTCATACATAGCCGCATTCCAATTAGGGTCTTGTTTGGCCAATTTTGGGTTCTTTGGAAGTGGAGAGATGGTTTGGGCAGACAAGTTGAAATGGACTTTGGGTTTGAAGATTCCATGCTTTGAACGAGTTTCCATTGGATGGATAGGGACAGTGGGTGGCGGAGTGGTATCTGAGACGGGGGGTAAATTCGGATAAGGAGAAGGTGGGGGAGAAACCGTCGGAGGCGACGCGGCTCCTGGATCTAGAGTCACGGCGCTAGAATGTTGACAGGCTTCTCTGAAGTTTGGGCGCCGCGGTGCCTCAGCACAGGGTCGCGGCGCTATCGATGGTGTTTCAAAAGATTGCTCTCTGGAAATCAGCGCCGCTACTCCTCGAGGCCGCGGCTCGACAAACGAGAGGATGTGAGTTGTTCGATTATGAGGGGAGAGATGGCAGACTCGTCAAGAAATGAGTAGTCCTGTTTTTGGAATTTTGGAAGATTCGAAAACGGGAATATGGTCTCGTCGAATGTGACATGACGAGATATGTGGATCTGACGAGTCGACAAGTCGACAAGTCATAGCATAGATAGCCCCTATGGTTAGGCGAGAATCCTAGAAAGACACATGGAGTGGACCTAGGAGCGAGCTTGTGAGGGGCGGTGGAGCTAAGGTTGGGATAGCACAGACAATCAAAAATCCGTAGATGATCATAAGAGGAGATTCTATGGTAGAGGATTTCGGTAGGGGTCATATTGTGAAGAGTGCTAGTAGGGAGAATATTTAGAGTGTATTCTGACATTTTAGCAGCATAGACCCAGAAGGGTGGAGGGAGTGAGGCATGAATCAATAGGGTGCGAATCATATTGTTAATGGTGCGGATGATTCTTTCAGCTTTACAGTTTTGTGGTGTGGTGTGAGGGCAGGAGAAGCGAAAGATCATGCCATTATTGGTACAAAAGCGGTGAAACATAGAGTTATTGAATTCACGACCATTATCGCACTGAAATGATTTTATGCCTTTTCTAAATTGTGTTTGAATGAACTTGCGAAACTCAAGAAATTTGACAAACACTTCCGATTTAAATTTAAGAGGGTATAACCAAACGTAGTGTGAAAAATCATCAAGCAACACAGGATAGTATTTATGACCGAGAGAACTAGAGATAGGAGATGTCAATAAATCGGCATGTATGATATCAAAAGGAGCAAATGTAACACTAGTAGATGATTTAAACGGAAGACGAATATGTTTGCCTAAAGAGCAAGAAACACAATTTTGGGCAAATTTTCCATTACAAGCAATGAAATTGTTGCCTCTAAGAAAATTAAAAATTGGGGCTCCTGGATGACCAAGCCTATTATGCCAAGTTGAAGAAGAAACAGCCGCTAGAGTGACGGGAGAGAAAGATCTGGCAGCGGAGGTGGAAGTGAATGGATAGAGATCCCCCATGCTATTGCATCTCGTAAGAGGTGTCCCCGTATGAAGATCCTTCATAGTAAAACCAAAAGGGTCAAAATCCACGGAGATAGAATTATTACGAGTAAATTGGAGGACAGATATGAGGTTCTTAATCATGTGTGGGGCATATAGGGTGTTTTTGAGGGAGAAGGGTGGATGAGGAGGTTGTGTGTATGAGGTACCATAACCCTTAACTGGAATGCGTTGTCCACTACCAACTGTAACATATTGAGGATGCTTTAACCGAAACAGTTTAGGAATAGTACCTGTAGACTGGGTGACGTGAGATGTGGCGCTTGAGTCCATGTACCAAGTATTGTCAGGCTGTTGCATAGAGAGGGTGCTGAACGCCTGATCCAACTCAGTTGGTGTCATGCTGGAGGAGGGCTGCGGGACCTGACCTTGCATGAAGTGGGCCTGCTGTGGGGCTGGAGCGGGGCCTAACAAATTGGGGTAAGAATACGGATTGTATGACTGCTGGTACTGGAATGGACTTGGCGCCGCGGCTCTGAATTGGGGCACCGCAGCTCTATACTGGGGCTCCGCGGCGCTGTAGACGAACTGCTGAGGAGCCGCGGCCCAGTTGTTCTGCGATCTCTGTTGCTATTGCTGCTGTTGGTTCTGTTAACCGCGACCCTTGCCACGACCACGGCCTCCTCTACCGCCGCGACCTTTTCCACCCTTACCGCCGCGGCCCTGCCGCTGTTGGGAGTTGTCTGGTGGCGTCTGATCTTGGGGTTGCGTGTCGACATCTAACACCTGCTGGGCGTGCTCATCCTGCTTAGCACGACGGGTTTCTTCGAGCAACAATTGTGAGAGAGCTTTGTTAAAACTCGGTAGCGGATCTGCATGTTGAATAATGGTGGCCAAAGTATCATATTCGCCCTTAGTAAGGCCAGAAATCATTTGTAGCACCATTTTATCATCAGTGACAGGCGTGCCGATGTTGGAGAGTTGATCCGCTAGAAGTTTAAGCTGCTTGCAGTACTCAGAGACATTGGAGAAGTTTTCAAGACGTGTTTTGTTGAACTGTTCTTCCAAATACACGGCATGAGTGTGCTTGTTGTCCTGAAAAATTTCCTCCAAACGATTCCACAAGTCAAGGGCTGTGGAGTCAGATTTCATGATAGTAAGGAGGAAATCCTGAGAGATACTACCATATATCCATTGTTTGACGCCGGCGTCGAGACGATGCCAGATAGAATCATCAACCTCCATAGGACGCGGAATATTGTCATCAATATGGTCAAGCATGTTATAAAGACATGCATGATTGCGAAAAAGTTCAACCCAGGGAGAATACTGGTTGTTTTTTTTATCAAGAATAATAGGAATATGGTTCTTGATGTTGGAAACAGTAAGGGCGGGATGAAACGGGGGTGATGACTTTGTGTTGGGATTTGTGGAGGTAGAGGCGTCAGAAAGTGTGGAAGAATCAGGGATAGCCATTTAGAGAAGAGAAGAAAGGAAGAACAAAACCCGAAAAACAAGAAGAAAATCCGGGAGGGCCGCGACGTAGGAGAGGGCAAATGGCAATGGAAGAGAAAGGTTTTTAGGGTTTTGTTTATTTGTCTCTTGATACCATGTGAGATGATATTAATCTCCCTTGGGGAGTCTTTCATTAATATCAAGGTATATATAGAGTACAATATTCATCCCTTATACAATAGGAATCCTAAGCCTATACAAAAGAGGAATCCTAGTCTTACCATAATTATATTTACACAATATATGAAAATATTCTAATTATGGGTAGGGAATATATTGTTTCCTATATTTACACGTTTACAGTTTTGGCTACAATTAAAGATGTGTTAGAAAAAAACTCTCTACATTAGAAATTGATAACACCTTCTTGCCACGTCATCTGTTAAGGAGTATAAATTTCACTTCAGACTAAAATAGCGGGTTACATAAATGCTCGCAAAGTTAAAGTGCTAAATTGAGTTTAGCAGACAAGTTTAGGGCGGAATTTATGTCTTTTCTCTTTGAAAAACAACTATTGTTATGTTTTTGAAAATTCAATAATATCACCATAATTTATTATTAGGGGCATAAACAGTACTTTTATGAAAATTTCCCACTACTTAAATGTACAAAAATAAATTCATATTTACCATAACTAATACTACTATTAACTTTTAAAATATGCAATAATTTCTTAAGCTAGGCCGTAACAGATGGTTTAATTTACTGTTAACGGTACAAATTTAGTAGGTTACTTGAAAACTAAAGCATTTCTATTCAGTTGTAAATTATTTGCCTCAAAAGACACTGGTATGAATTTCGAATGAGAACCAAGAGAAATGAATTAATGAAATTAATTACTTATGTATGATTCACCATTAACCGTACGAGCGCAGTGTACTACTTTCATTGAGAATTTCAAACGTAAACCAAAAGAAATAAATTTTCCATTGTATAATTGTGAATATCTTTCAATGTCCGAGGGAATTAGGTTTCTATTTAAATGGATTTCTTGTAAAACATTTTAGGAAAAGGAAAATGTATTCACATTGTAAATAGGCTACAATAATTTTTATAAAAAAAAAAATAAAGAAGGTAAACTTAATATTATAAAGTATTTGCCAAGTTAGTGTTGCGAAATAAACCCCTAATAAAGATATTGAAATTGTCCCAAAAAAATGAAAAATAAATATGAATAGAAGTGGACGGTGTTGTTGACCAATGATTGCTCTGCGGTCTCAAGGTGTGCCGTGCCATCCATCCTTCACCTAAATTCTTGCCCTTTTCTCTCCAAGCATACTGCTATGAACTACTCTCACTCTGAATTCAAACATAGTATCATTAAATTCAAATTTCAAAACAATGTGTTTGGAATTTGAACTTATACAAGCGAAACTCCATGATGAGGTGTTAGAGTTTGAAAATGAGACGCAATTTAAATTTCAGGAATTTTTCATACTCCAATATTTATATAAAAGTTTCAAACTTCTGCACTATGTTTAAGTTAGGGGATTTTTTGTTGAAATCTTATTTTGTATTAAAAGCACCTAAAGTTTAAATGATTTTGAAACAGTGACTAAATATTGATTAGTGGTCTAGAAGTGGTTATTTGTTCAATATTTTTCGATTTTGAAAACAAGACTTCTGAATGGGCTGAAAACAGCCACTGGACCACGATACTTAAGAAAGATGATATACACAAATGGGATACTTGCATGGATTTAAATATTGGTAAACCCAATGAAACCACTTTGCATTTTCTTGCAAAAATAAAGATTAACGAACCAACTTAATGAAGTGGTTTGACATGGTAATAACTAACTATCATCATGTGATTGAGACCTCTAACCAACTTAAAGAGTTATATATATATATACATAGCACATATGGTAATTAGTTTAAAACTTACCGAAATGTAAAATAGTAAATGAGATTGATAATGACGATAAAGTAAAATATTGCATAGGATAATAGGTGGAGGATGTCATTTGCTTAAAGTTGGGGGAGATGTTTAATTTTTAAAGCAAAATCAAAGGGAGAAAATATTTTCACTTATAGGGTAATACCTAGTTTCGATTTAAACTTAACTATGATCAAGTGATTAGACCTCTTACCAAATTTGCAACTGACTGAAATTAATTATTTTACCAAGTTTCACTATCATCTTGTTTCCCAAACAATAGATAACTTATAAATCACAAAATCTCAGTCTAAGACAGTTCACAAGGCGTTAATTTCTTTGTTTTTGGATGGTGTTAGTTGGATATTTAACCCAAATTGTGTTTTTCCCATTTCAACGCCTTGCTTGTTACTACTATATCTTCTAATAATACATCTATTCAACATCATAGAAATAGAATAATTAACAAAAGGTAAATGTTGCTTTTTGACTCTAAGTTTCCCTTATCTTTAAGCATTGTATTTAAATAAAAACAAAGACGGTATTGGTTGAAAAAAATTAAAGAAGGGGACATTATATCTCTAACTCCTACTTAACCAAACTATACTCTATCCACTCTATGCAACTTGTATTGTTGATACAAGCCACAGGTCATATTTTATTTTTGACCAACACTTCCCTTTTTTCCGTTCCGCGAGTTGGAGGGGGGTGGGGGTTCTTTCCCTGAAAATCTAGCACCGGATGTTACTCTCTCCACGTAAAAAAGAGTGTCCACTTAGTTATTTGCACATCTCTTAAGAAAATATTAACTTCTAGAAAAAATATGTATGATTAAAATATCCCTAATTAAATAGGTATTGGATCTGGTCACCTAACACATAATAAGAGTAAATCTGAAAAAGTAAAATTAATTATTTATTGATTTGGTAATTGAACACTCTTTTTACTCAAAAAATAAATGTTAAGTGAACAATCTTTTTAATCCAGATGAAGTAATTTGCATTTGAAATTAGTATATCATTTATATCCTTTGACTTAAAATTACCGAGTTTGCCCCAGAGCTGGAAAATATGGTGATCTACAACCAGTCAACCATTGTTGCAAACCGCACTTCTGAAATGGCAAAGATAAAAGTTTCCAACTTTCACCTACTGCTTATTTTAAGGTATATGAATTTTATGTTGGAGAAAGTCATACTTTTGCATGAGTGTCAATTAAGAAAATGTGCCTTTTTAGTTTTTTATTTTATCCATGTAGCTTACTTTCGTTCCATTTTAGCTTTTCTTTTTTTTCCTTCTTTTAGTGCCTAACATAAACTGACTTTCCTCCTACACTGTTCGTCGCTTCCGTTCGAAGTAAATCTAAAATTTAAAATTTGAACTTTATGAATTTGAGTTTGAATTCTACATCAACACGTTTGATTTACTGCGTTAATATCTATTATTTGTACTTTTTAGTAATTTTGTTCCACATACATATGTGAACTGAAACTACTACGTTCGGATAAACTCATAATCAATACTTTACGTCCGCCCTGCTCTGATCTCATACATTAGTCATTTTGGTTATAAGAAAGTCATTTGGTATTATTTTTTAAAACTACATACTTGTTATAAAATAATAAAACTAGAACAAAACTAGAACAAGAATATTTTGGACAAAGGGAGGAGAGTTCTTTATTTCTCTTGGGGGATGAAATACAATGAGGGAACATCTCTATTTATAGAAAAGAATTGACTTGGTCCCAAAGTTATTAGCCCTAATATTTCTCTTAAAGATAAACATCCACAATATATGATAATATCCATAGCACTCCCCCTTAAATGTCTATTTTGATAGATAATATGCCTCATTAAAACCTTACTAGAAAAAACCCAGTGGGAAAAATTCTAGTGAAGGAAAAATAGTACACATTTCTAATAATACACATTTTGGTTGCCTCATTAAAAACATTATAAGGAAAACACAGTGGGACAAAAACTTATATGAAAAAAATAGTACTGCATGTATTAACTACCCCTGATGAGAACTTCAGATCAAATGCTTGAGTCTTCGTATTCCAATCTTGTGCACCATCTTCTCGAAAGTTGCAGTTGGTAGAGACTTAGTGAAGAAATCAGTCATATTATCACTTGAATGAATCTGTTGCACGATGATATCACCATTCTTTTGGAGCTTGTGTGTGAAGAACAACTTTGGTGAAATGTGCTTTTGTCCTATCTCATTTTCTGAATCCTCCCTTCAATTGAGTAACGCATGCTGCATTATCTTCATATAAGATTGCGTATTTCAAACCACATTTATTTTCAAGCGATTCAAATAGTCATAACATCAATTGGATTTATTGATATTTCTTCATTTTCTTGAGTTTGCGACTCATTGATTTCTTCAAGAATATCATGATTGATCAAATCTTGTATTTCTTTATGAGATTCTTTCTTCGTGTCATCTTGAACATTTATTTTTCTTTTTCTAGGATTTCGATCCTTAGAACTCAATGGTTTATCACGCTTCAGGCGTGCTTTTGGACTCATTTGCTATGACACTAGTAGATGGTCCTACAGGGACATCAATCGAATTGGGACATTCTCTGCAGGGATATGTGATTCGGTAATCTTTTTCAAATCTGTAAATGCACCTGGCATCTGATTTGCTATTTTTTGCAACTGAATAATCTTTTGGACCTCTTGCTCACTAATAGAAGCACGTAGATCAAGATGAGACGATGATGGATTTTCCCACAAAATTTCCCTTTTTATTTCATTATTCTCTCCCCCTAATTTTGAGGAAATTCTCTCATCAAATTGATATTATTTCAGTATCTCCATGTAAGGAAGAAATTATACCATGCTCATAGTTATAGTAAGATAAATAAATACATCAATTGAACAAATATATGGCACTTCAGGACCAATCTAATTTTCTCATTTCAACTTCTTTTAGGTAGTCCACTGCTTTTCAAAAATTCTTCAAAATCTCCAATCACATTCAAGTCGACAACTTGCACAAACCTTATGAAATTTTTTGAATATCATAAAGGGAAGAAGTTAAACATAGTCATCTTTGTACCCCTCATCAATAAATATTTATTAAGGTCATTTTAGTACATCAACATTAGTTCATTTAATCCATTTATGGATTATAAACAAGTTTTTCAATAACTTGTATATGCTTCAGGAATTTTGAATCATTCAAAAAACATTTCATATAATTTTATCATGTGAGCCATATAGACTGAGACAATTTTTTCATTTAGTACTTAATTTACATGACATCTTCTCATGTCAGGACTGTAGGTCCAGTAAATTTACTTGGATGTATCTACTTGGTAATTATTCCAACATCAATATGCTATAAGAGATGTAGAATTCATATCCTCATAATATTATACAATATTGAGCACTATATTGTTTCAAATATATCATCGACGAGATATCATTTTGTATCGGTTTGCAATTAAACACAACTTACTGAGATCTTATCACTTCATTATTTTTTTAGGTACCTGAACCTCGTATGAGGTTTTATGAAGTGTTATGTCGTAAGCTCTTCAAGAGCACATTGCCTCCTTATTATAATCATTTTGATCATTTGCTCCTCTCCTTTTTCAAGGATTATTGCGTTTGAAACCAATTTGTCTACCATGTTTCACGCATGTTGTAAACTCTGTCCTTCACGGAAATTTAGGAGCATCTTGCAGGCGGAATATGAAATAGTTGGGTCAGCAAATGCTTCTAGCATTTGACTTAAATTATCGTTTGAACGATGATCACACTGGTGATAATTCACAATATATTCCTTAGTTGTTTATTCTTTCCACCCTTATGTTAGAAAAACTAACATACATTTTCACCTTCTTTGGGAAATCCATCTGTGTGCATCGTGATAGATTCATTAATCATATATCGCACAACAAAACTATTAGATGAAAACATTTGGTTCCTGACCTTGAACCAATTATGAGGAAAGAATTTATCATAATTTATTAGTCTGAAGCATACAAACGTCTTTGTATGTAATATATCATACTTCAAATCAACACATGAAGCTTTGTTCTCATTTTCAATGGTTTAGCTATTTATCGGAGGCATTCAATGCTAAACCAGCTTGAATATAAATCAGCATTAACAAGATGAATTATCTTGATTACATAATCTGAAAATTGTGCTCTCAACTCAATTATTTTGAGCAAGTAATTTTGCATATGTCAAACTGCGGGTTGACAATAAAAGCACATGTGACCGTCTTATCGATGCATCTATTTATGACATCACATAACAGGTGAACGGACCCTTATTCAGCTTTTATATTTTTCAGAATTTAGGAAATTCAATCCCAACATTAGTTAGTATAATCAACTTATCATGAGAATAAGAAAATTAATTCTTGAAGAATCTTCTAGTTCTTCAATATATTTCGAATACAAACTTATCACATCAGATTTAAATCAAGACAATCAAAATTGTCACGTCAATTGATAAAATTATTTTTACTAGTAAACTTCAAGTTTACCATGTGCTATTTGTTTTAATAAATTTCTGGTTAACTATAACATGAATTTTATTTTGTACAGTAAACTTCTGTTTTATCGTGACACGTGATTTCATCATACTTATATTTGTACAATACAATTTGGAGAATAAAGAGGGTAACATTTCACATACATATTTCTTACCCACTATGATTTTGTAGATATTTAGTCATCCAATCATTATTAGCTTCAATATGATAGCCATTTACTTTAGTAAACTTCGGGTTTACTATAACTTGTGCGTCAATCATAACTGTAGGGTTTTGTTGGGTTCAAAACACATAAGTAAGGCACATCGGAAGTTTAAAATTTTGTTCTTACTTACCCCAATAATTTATTCTGGAACGGTTATATGACAATCAGAACCTGTAACATAAACATAACACTTATACGTTGTATTATCTGGAGTCTTTAGTAAAGGGTGGACACGCGACTATCCCTTCGACTGCAAGCACTATGCTACGGTGAATTCCTCTGTCAGGAAAGCCAGGAAATCTTGACAGAGGTTTGAGAGAGTTTCTTCCTAGACTCTAAGTCTAGAATCAGTTTATAGAATTGATTTAATTCTTGGGTGTTAATAACTAGAGATTAGTGTTGTATTTATAGTTGAAATTAGGGCAACAAATCAGATTAGGGTTGGGCTCCAAGCCCGGCCCAAAAACTGAGGTGCAGTGGGCCCAGTCTGACTGGGCCCACTACTGGGTCGGCGCCGCGGCGCCCTACGTAAAATCATGTTTCCCATTTTCATTTAATATATATATTTAGCACATTAAATCCAAAATCTAATTTTGATTTAATTAAATAATTTTCATCTAATAGAAATTATCCCATAGTTATTATCAATTTAAATATCTCGATCCCAAATTAAATATTTAATATTTTCTCAATACACCCTTAGATCGAAGAGACAATCGACATAGTGTGATCCTATAGGCCTTCATATATCGATACTAATCCAATTAAGGTCCATACGGAACTCCTAGACTGTGCCGTACGGCGAACTCAATATATGAAGTACATTTACATGAATCCAGCAAACATAACCTTTATGTGAGATGATAAATTTCTTTCATTCGCGACACACTCGATCAAGCTTACGATTTTCTATGTGTCTATCCAAATGGCTTGATCACTTTATCTCATCTATATTAGTCGACAACTAGACCATATTCTAAACATGTCTCTTGCATTGGCCAATGACTTGGTCGACCTAATATCACTGAGAAGTTGAGTGCTCTCTCAAATATCAAATCGAGGAATGAATCCTATCTTTGGCTCAATTACCATCTTAATTTATATCATAATGTACCCAGCACAAGTTGTGTCTTATCCTATAAGGAGTTTAAGCTTAGGACAGGGTCAAAGTACATTACTCTGTAAACAAGGTGCGTATTGACCTCAAGTCAAAGGACCTTTATATTCCACACGCTGATAACACTATAGACATGTCTAACAAATAGTTCATCAGCAGGGTATACCAATACTTTCCAAAAGTATCCATGTGTCCATCCCTAGTAACTATTACTAGTAGCAGGTGAGACATACTACATTCTCTAAGAATGTGATGCAGACCAAATGTCGACTTATAACATATCATCGATATCTCATTCTCGATGATCATTAGTCGAGGCTATTTTAGAGTTACGCTCTATCATCAATATCTCACTCTATTAATGACAACGTAAGCTCAAGGGATGCACATTAATGAATATTTACAAACAATCAAATAATAATTCAATAATCGCAAAATGCCATAAATATTAATCTTATTAATAATACGAATATGTTCAAGTACATTTGTCCCTAATAATGATTGTCTCTAGGACATACATACTTTCAATCTCCCACTTGGCCTAGAGCCAATCTCCGATGTATCTAATACCCATGTTTTCAAAATGACCATTATGCTTAACTAAGCTTAATGGTTTAGTAAACGGGTCAGCTAGATTATCATATGTGGGAACATAGTCTAATCTTATTTCTTCAGTTTCCACTATTTCCCTGAGTTTGTCGTATTTCCTCGGTACATGCTTGTTTCTGTTTGTTGATCTTGGTTCCTTACTCTGCGCAATCGCACCAGTGTTGTAACAATAGATCGTTATTGGACAAGTGGCACTTGGAACAACCCTTAGTTCCTTCAGGAACTCAGATATCGCGACAGCTTCTTTACAAGTTTCTGATCCAGCAATGTACTCGGCTTCTGTTGTCGAATCAACATTTGTATCTTGATTGGAACTTTTCCAACTCACTATTCCGCCATTGAAAATGAAGGCATATCCAGATTGATATTTGAAGTCATCAAGATATGTCTGGAAGCTAGCATCGGTGTACCCAGTACACGCTAGCTTCTCTTGTCCACCATATACTAAGAAATATTCTTTAGTTCATCTAAGATACTTAAGAATACTCTTGATTGCTTTCCAGTGTTCTTCCCCAGGATTATGTTGGACTTTGCAAGTCATACTAAGTGCATAGGCCACATCTGGCCTCGTACAGGTCATGGCATACATGATAGATTCTATAGCTGAAGCATATGGGATTCTTTTCATGCGTTCAAGTTCTGCAACAGTAAAAGGACTATCCTTCTTTGATAACTTGATGCCTTGACCCATAGGAAGACTTCCCTTCTTGGAGTTTTCCATAGAGAATCGTCTTAGCACTTTGTCTATGTATGTGGACTGTGACATCCCCAACAATCTATTAGGTTTATCTCTATAGATCCTAATTTCAAGAATGTAGTAGGCTTCACCCAAGTCCCTCATCATGAAGGTGCTGGATAACCATTCCTTGACTGATTGCATGAGAGTCTTATTATCTCCCATTATTAATATGTCATCTACATATATAACAATGAAGACAATACTCTCTTCCTTGCGCTTACTATAAACACAGGGATCTTCTTTGCTTCTAACAAAGTCAAACAATTTGACTGCTTTGTCAAAGCAAATATTCCAACTCCTTGAGGCTTGCTTAAGTCCATAAATGGAATTTTATAGCTTGCATACTGCTTTGGGCTTAGTCTTGGATGTAAAACCCCCAGGTTGTATCATATACACCTCCTCAATTAGGTTACCATTGAGGAAGGTAGTTTTAACATCTATTTGCCAAATGTCATAATCATAGTATGCGGCTATTGCAAGCAAAATCCGAATGGGCTTAATTTTTGCAACATGTGAAAAGGTTTCATCATAATTGACTCCAGGCTGTTGATTATAACCTTTAGCCACCAATATTACCTTATAAGTCTGTACCTTGCGATATGCATCAATCTTCTTCTTGAAGACCCATTTGCATCATATGGGTCTAACCCCTGTTGGCAAATTAATCAAGTTCCAAACTTGATTGAGTACATCGAGTCCATCTCAGATTTCATGGCTTCTTGCCATATCTGCGAATCAATGTCTAACATAGCTTCGCTGTAGGTTGTAGGTTCATCGCCATTAGGAATATCTATGTCATTGTGTGTTTCAATAAGGAGATTAAGTCTTTCAGGTGGACGATGAGTCCTAGTGGTCCTACGGAGTTGATTATTTTGCGTTTCAGTGTTTGTTGCATTCTGATTGCGAGAAGGTCTTTGTATTCTGGAAAATCCATCACCTTGAGAGCTTTCAGGAATGTCGTTTTCATGTATTTCCTGAATGGAATGATGTACAACCATTGTATCATCTTCCATTAGTTGTGTATGAGAGCCTTGCATTTCTGCACTATCTCTCACATCACTCTCACTGGCTGAAGGGCGTACTCTAAGTACACAATTTTCACCAAATACTCCCACTGAATCCTTGTCTCGGTCGGTTCAACTTCTATGTTATCTTGTAGTTCTTGAATTTCTTCAAGTTCTATCTTATTACAGCTCCGTTCCTTGTAGACATAGTCTTCTTCAAGAAAAGTTGCATTTCTGGAAACAGTGACCTTATGTTCTCCAGGAAGATAGAAATAGTATCCCTTAGTTTAATTTGGATACCGCACAAAATAATATTTCTCACTTTTAGATTCCAACTTGTCAGTAAGCATTTTCTTTACATATGCAGGGCACCCCAGGGTCGCATGTGTTTAAATGTTGGCTTCTTGCCATTTCATATCTCATATGGAGTTTTCACTACTGACTTTGAAGGAACCCTGTTCAGAATATAAATTGAGCTTTGCAATGCATAGCCCCAAAGGTATGTTGGTAGAGCTGAGAATCTCATCATGGATCTAACCACATCTAATAGGGTTCGATTTTTCCTTTCAGCAACACCATTCATCTGTGGCATTCCAGAAGGTGTCCATTGTGATTGGACTCTATGATGCTTCAAGTAATCCAGAAATTCTTTACTTAAGTATTCACCTCCTCGATCTGATCGAAGGATCTTGATACTTGTTTCAAGTTGCTTCTCTACTTCTGACTTGTACTCCTTGAATTTCTCAAAGGCTTCGGACTTGTGTTTCATAAGATACACATGCCCAAACCTTGTGAAATCGTCTGTAAAAGTGATGAAGTAAGGGAAGTCTCCCTTAGCTTGAGTTGAAAATGGCCCACATACATCAGTATGGACCAATTCAAGTACCTCTTTGGCTCGCACTCATTTCCCAGAAAGTGGTTTGTTGGTCATCTTTCCTCTCAAACAAGATTCACAGTTACCATAAGACTCCAAGTTAAATGGTTCCAAGTAGTCTAACTTTCTTAATCTTGCTATCCTTTATTAATTGATGTGACCAAGTCTACAGTGTCATAAGTAGGTGGGGTTTCTTGGATTACTTATCTTAGCTCGTTTATTTTACACATTGAAAATTTCATGATTACTGTTTAAAATATACAATCCATCCACAAGCGGAGCATTTCCACAAACAAAACCATTAAAAGACAGTACATAATTGCCATTGGCAATAAATGAGGAAAACCCCTCAATATCTAACATTGTGATAGAAATGATATTCCTCGTTAATGAGGGAACAAAATAACAATTATTTAGTTCTAAACAAAAACATGAAGGTAAATCTAGTCTATAAGTTCCCACGCGTTCAGCATCCACTCGTGCTCCATTTTTAACGCGCAGGTCTACCTCCCAAGGTCCAACCTTTCTGCTGTTAATTAGGCCCTACACTAATCTACAAATGTGCGAGCCACAAGCGGTATCCAATACCCAATAATGGGAGTTACTTATAGACATATTTATTTCAATGACAAACATACATTGTCCAGTAGAGGTAGAATCACCTAGCACTTTGCCTCCTCTTGGAGTTGTGTAGTCCTTCTTTAGAACATGCGCTGACACTTCTCCCCCTTCGTTCAACTTACATTTGAAAGGGTCTCTCAATAATTCATACTCCATTGTTTGAGACTGTTTTTCATAGAGACTCTTCAAGTGTTCTAGCATTTCGTTGGGGCCCATATTTTCATGTTGCCTCTGTAACTCTATAGTCATTGAGGAGAACATTACACATTTTGCCAAGGTAGCATTGTTCAAATGTTTCTGATAATCCACTTTGTCAAATATGGCATACTCATTAGAGTTTTCAGCAGGGACTGTGGGGAATATTGTGTCTAACACATACTCAATTCTTTCTAGTCTTAACACCAATCGTAGATTTCTCAACCAGTCAGGGTAATTTGATCCAGTCAACTTGTTTGTTTCGACCAATATTTTCAGTGATACATTCGACATTTTATACGACTGAAGAAACAAATAGACTTGAAATTAAACTCTAATATAATTTCTATTGAACACATTCGTTAACAAATTAACATGGTCTTTAGTTTAATTAGCTCCCACTAGTTTAACATACTCTTTGACCCCATAGAAGAATACGGACTTATATCAAATATGGTCATAATGGGCCATGATCCAGGTTCATGCTATCTCTGCGTTTGTTGTGGCTGATAACTTCAACAGCACAACCTGATAGGTCTCTAAACCAATTACAAACAATTTGTAACTCATGTTTGACCGAATGTTCTAAACAATCGATATGCGTCCCTCGACTTGTCTGACACTGTGGCGCCAAGATAGTCTAGCAAGTATACCCCGTTATGCGACTGCAATTATGTATCTAAGTGAGTTTTACCTTATAGAGCAAACACTGTGGTGTAAATACTCATGAAGGTTTATCACCCACATCTACATTTAACATGCATCTATGAAAGAGTCTGAGTCCTCGTAGACTTAGAGCAAATGTTGTGGCATAAATACTCATCTCGTCGAAAAGGATTTTGTACTACAATCAATTATAGCGGAGGACGCGTTCATGTTAAATGAGAGTTGTACTAAAATTTTAGGGAACATTTTAATTCAGAGTTTTATCCAAGATCAACTCTTTTACGCCATATCCAATATGACATCTTAATATTATGCAAAACTAATGACACATATAGTTGGGAACCGTCAACCCAATATGCATGATATAACATGGTTTAATCAAATACTGGGCGCCGCCTGCCCAGACAGTTATAGCGGACATTATTCTAGTAATTTAAATGACAAACAATTTGACATTTAGCATATAAATAATATACTTATCAAATAATATACTGTATTATAATAATCTTGATTAAACATTCTGAACTCTGATTTTTTTTTGTTTCTGGACAGGTGGGGCCGCGATGCTAATCATTAGAGCCGCGACACCACTGAGGTAGAAGCCTTTCGGCTTCTGCAAATACATTAGCACCGCGGCGCTCCACCATGGAGCTGCATCGCTGCAAAGACATAAACATTTTGGCTTTTGCAAATGCATTAGCGCTGCGGCGCTGCAATGGCAGAAACATTTTGGCTTCTATAAATGCATTAGCACCGCAGCGCTCCACCATGGAGCCGCGGCGCCTTCTGTTCAGTAAGTCCAAAAATTTGAAATGAAGCGTTAGCGCCGCGCTGCCGCCTTGAAAACCCTAGCAAGCACCGCGATGCCCTACCATAGGGCTGTGGCGCCAACGTTCTAACAAAACGTTTCTATGTTGATTTTTCAAAATCGTTCGAGCCCCTAAATCCAATTTAGGGATCAAATTACAGATCTTTTATTATCACCCACCATTATCGATAACGCACATATCGACCATCATCCGTTCTTTGCCGTACACCGTACAATGAGCCGGATATCGCACTTTTGGCTTAGTTCGAGTTATAGCGGAATGACTTCCTCGAGTTAGCGTAGAAGATAATTTAGGGTGATATCAAAAGGTTAACATTTGGTCAAGACTTATAGGATTTCAAGAAGACTTATTTTAATCTAATTTTATGTTTAACTCATATTATTATGTTATTCAATTGTTAAACTACCATTGAACCAGCCTGAACTCTGATACCACTGTTGGGTTTTGTTGGGTTCAAAACACATAAGTAAGGCACATCGGAAGTTTAAAATTGTGTTCTTACATACGCCAACAATTTATTCTGGTATGGTTATATGACAATCAGAACCTGTAACATAAACATGAACACTTACAGGTTGTATTATCTAGAGTCTTTACTAAAGGGTCGACACGCGGCTATCCCTTCGACTGCAAGCACTATGCTACGGTGTATTCCTCTGTCAGGAAAGCCAGGAAATCTTGACAGAGGTTTGAGAGAGTTTCGTCCTAGACTCTAAGTCTAGAATCAGTTTATAGAATTAATTTAATTCTTGTGTGTTAATAACTAGAGATTAGTGTTTTATTTATAGTTGAAATTAGGGCAACAAATCAGATTAGGGTTGGGCTACAAGCCTAGCCCAAAACCCGAGGTGCAGTGGGTCAGTCAGACTGGGCCCACTACTGGGTCGGCGGAGCCTAGTAGGCACCGCGGTGCCCTACGTAAAATCATATTTCCTGTTTTCATTTAATATATATATTCAGCATATTAAATCCAAAATCTAATTTTGATTTAATTAAATAATTTCCATCTAATAGAAATTATCCTATAGTTATTATCAATTTAAATATCTCGATCCCAAATCGAATATTTAATACTTTCTCAATACACCCTTAGATTGAAGAGACAATCGACATAGTGTGATCCTATAGGCCTTCATATATCGACACTAATCCAATTAAGGTCCATATGGAACTCCTACATTGCGCCGTACGATGAACTCAATATATGAAGTATGTTTACATGAATCCAGCAAACATAACCTTTATGTGAGATGATAAATTCCTTTCATTCGCGACACACTCGATCAAGCTTAGGATTTTCTATGTGTCTATCCAAATAGCTTGATCACTTTATCTCATCTATATTAGTCGACAACTAGATCATATTCTAAATATGTCTCTTGCATTGGCCAATGACTTGGTCGACCTAATGCCAAGGTTCCTTGCTACGCTTTATAGACGTTCGTACAATTCTTGTGGATTTTGGGTGTCACTGAGAAGTTGAGTGCTCTCTCAAATATCCAATCGAGGAATGAATCCTATCCTTGGCTCAATTACCACCTTAATTTATATAATAATGTACCCAACACAAGCTGTGTCTTATCCTATAAGGAGTTTAAGCTTAGGACAGGGTCAAAGTACATTACTCTGTAATCAAGGTGCGTATTGACCTCAAGTCAAATGACATTTATATCCACACGCTGATAACGCTATAGACATGTCTATCAAATAGTTCATCAGCAGAGTAGACCAATACTTTCCAAAAGTATCCATGTGTCCATCACTAGTAACCATTACTAGTAGCAGGTGAGACATACTACATTCTTTAAGAATGTGATGCAGACCAAATGTCGACTTATAACATATCATCGATATCTCATTCTCGATGATCATTAGTCGAGTCTATTTTAGAGTTACACTCTATCATCAATATCTCACTCTATTAATGACAATGTACGCTCAAGGGATGCACATTAATGAATATTTACAAACAATCAATAATAATTCAATAATCGAAAAATTCCATAAATATTAATCTTATTAATAATACGAATGTGTTCAAGTATATTTGTCCCTAATAATGATTGTATCTAGGACATACATACTTTCAATAACAACTTTGTATATTACAATCTAGAACGAATGACATAATAGTATATAAGCTCTTCAGGAGCATTTAATCTATTCTCCATAATCACATATTGCTTGGACATTACTAATGACATGATCTTGTTGATAAATAGTTAGCTCTTCTAGAGCCCTTAATTGGTTCTCTAAGAATGTGATGCAGACCACGTGTCGACTTATAACATATCATCGATATCTCATTCTCGATGATCATTAGTCGAGGTTATTTTAGAGTTACGTTGTATCATCAATATCTCACTTTATTAATGACAATGTAAGCTCAAGGGATGCACATTAATGAATATTTACAAACAATCAATAATAATTCAATAATCGCAAAAATTCCATAAATATTAATCTTATTAATAATACGAATGTGTTCAAGTACATTTGTCCCTAATAATGATTGTATCTAGGACATACATACTTTCAATAACAACTTTGTATATTACAATCTAGAACGAATGACATAATAGTATATAAGCTCTTCAGGAGCATTTAATCTATTCTCCATAATCACATATTGCTTGGACACTACTAATGACATGATCTTCTTGATAAATAGTTAGCTCTTCTAGAACCCTTAATTGGTTTTGTACTATCCAATATTTCTTAGCCATTGTTGGTTTCATGAAGAAATTTAATTAGATACTTCTGATGTCATGAAAGGAAACGGTAAACGAATGAATTTAGAAATAATAAATGCATAATTCAATTCTAATCAAAACTTGCTTTGAAAGTTATTCATATCTTATCCATATATTCAAATGAAGTGACATGCACAAAATAAAATAAGTAGATTGTCAAAAAATACAAAGTGAAGACTAAATATATTACAAATTGCGTCATATATTTAAAACTGATAAGTTTGGACAAGTCCTATTAAAATATAACAACTCTATGTATCCATCTTAAAGAAATTTTGGCACATCATGATAAGTCCTA
The DNA here is from genome assembly GCA_029783415.1 of Anisodus acutangulus. NCBI lineage: Eukaryota > Viridiplantae > Streptophyta > Magnoliopsida > Solanales > Solanaceae > Anisodus > Anisodus acutangulus. Next base: position 27,358,255 of record CM056507.1, on the reverse strand, counting down.
TTAGGATACAACAATTTACTTATATGATCAATATAATAATTTAGTAACACAATTATTTAGTAATATATTTCAATGGTTATCCATAAATATCTCCTTATATCTGGGAAAAAAAAAAGACTCAAACTAATAATTATTGGTAAAAGGGTTGTTGTAGTTGTAATCAATTTTCATAACCATGATCAAATGTTCAGTAATTTTAATCTACTAAGAAGTACATTATTTCCACAAATATGTTATCACATCATAGATGATAATTAGTCGGTACTTTATCACTTAGCAGTACGACATGTATCTTAAAATATTATAACTTCACTTTGAACAGATATGGTGCTTATCAGATTGAGGTAATAATTACCCAACATAAATATATCGTAGACATAACAATATCCTCTAAAAATCTTAAGTGATTTCATGAAAAATATTGCTATGTGACTAGTCATTCTTTTGAGCATAGATCCTGTGACTATTTCATATGCATCAAGTTATAGCAGTAGCATAATCTTTTGACTTGATACACATGATTTCCTCTGAGTGAAAAAAGTAAAAGTAAGCATGCCAGATTTTGATAACCAACCAAATTATTGTTATAACCTACAAAGCTACAAAGTTATTCAAGAGTAAAGTTCAAAGTTTTACCACTTTGGGAGTAAATTTCATATCAACTACTTCGAGAGTAAACTTCAGAGTTACTACTTCAAGAGTAAATTTCAGAGTCTTACTACTCAAGGAGTAGATTTTCAGGTCTTACTATTTCAGGAGTAAACTTAAAATTTCCCTACTTCGAGAGTAGAGTTCAATATTCTACTACTTCGGGAGTAGAGTTCAAAGTTCTACTACTTTGAAGTAAAGTTCCAAGTTCTACTACTTTGGGAGTAAAGCATACAATATTTAGAATATTTTTCTCAACTATTCTACCTCTTCTGGAGGTGAGTCATGATAACATCACAACCAAATGCACGTCCATATATATAAGCTTTACTTCATATTATCACATTCACTTCAGGGAATAGATCTGTACTTATAACATTTATCAAAAGTTCTCATTCTTCAGGAACAGAACATATCTCAACATGCCTTAAACATATCAAATCGTGATAGCTTAAATTTGCTACTTTAGGAGCAAATCGAGGCATACATATGTCATCTTCTAATTGATAACACCTTCTTGCCACATCATCCGTTAAGGAGTATAAATTTCACTTCAGACTGTACATATGTCATCTTCTAATTGGATGACAATTTATTACACTTTTACTTTCTTAATATTTTGTTTTTTCCCTGCCGGCGAAGACTGAGCATTTCTATTCAGTTGTAAATTATTTTGAGAGTCATCAAATAGGACATGTCGTGAAATAATAATTTTACGGCTTGAAAAGTCATAGCACGAGTAACCACGATGATTGGCGGGGTAACCTAGAAACACACACGGGGAAGATCGGGGTTGGAGTTTGTGAGTGGTCAGATGGAGAGGATAACAGAGACATCCAAAGATACGCAAGTGTTGGTAGGAGGGGTTCCTATGAAACAGAACTTAAGTGGGCGATCGCTGAGCTAGAGACTTGCTTGAGATTATATTAGGAGATATGTGGCCATGGAGAGTGCCAGAATTGAGGGAGAATTGAGGCGTGAGCAAGTAGAGCACGAATTAGGTTGTTTATGGTTCGGATTTTTTGTTCGGCCTTACCATTTTGCATTTTGGGAGGAGGTGTGAGGGCAGGAAAAATGAAAGGTAAGACCATTATTGGAGAAAAAATGTTTGAATTGATTATTATTAAATTCCATGTCATTGTCATATTGAAAACATTTAATGCTCTTTTCAAATTGTGTTTTTACGAGAGCACTAAATGAGAAACAAAATGGGGTAGACCTGGGATTTATTGCCAATTGGAAAAGCCCATAGATAGTTGGAATAGTCGTCCAAAAATAACACATAATATCGATGGCCAACCGTACTTAAAATAGGGGACGTCCACAAATCACTATGTATGATATCGAAAGGTAGTAAAGTACAATTTGTGGATGCAGAAAATGGTAATTTAACATCTTTCCCAAAAATGTGGGATTCACATATAGGAGTCCTAGAAATATGGTTGCAATTAATAATATTATTTTTATTAAGGGAGCGTAAAACAGAATCTCACGGATGTCCTAATCTAGAGTGCCATAAAGAAGACGAAGCAGTAACAAAAGTTGATGGAACTGAGGCTGGATTGTTGACGGTGTTTGAAATAGGGTAGAGATCTCTGGTGCTGTCATATCTCATTATTCGTCTCCCTGTCGTAAAATCCTTCACAGAAAAACCGAAAGGATCAAAGTCAAGGGAAATATTATTATCAGTTGTGAAATGTCGCACAGAGATTAGATTCTTAATGAGTTTAGAGGCATGAGAACATATTTTAAGATTAGCGGTGGATGTGGTGGGGATAAGGATGAATGACCAAAACCGCGAATGGGAATGCCTTGTCCACTATCAACAATAATATTCTAATTTAAATTACTCAAATTTGAATAAAATGAGAGTGTACATTGTGATGCCATCATGTGAGATGTGCTGCTGATGTCCATATACCAATTTTCGTCTGGAGCGTTGAGTGACATTGTGTTCATAGCTGCCTTAATGTCAGTCGGTGCATAAGTTGAGGGCGGGGGGCTGTGCTGTGTAGGCCTGTTGGGGACGTGGGCCGAATATGTCAGGGTGGGCTTGTCGGTTCTGAGGTGGAGTCCACGAGGATGTCGGGCTAGAAGGAGAGGCCCATGATGGTGGGGCCCATGGAGGGTAGGCAGTCCACGATGGAGGCTGCTATTGTGGTCGCTGCTGGCTGTTTCCTGTTGGCGAGGACTGCCTCTTCCCGCTGTCATTATTGTCGGAATTCCTTCTGCCGCGACCCTTGCCAGACAATATATTTAGTATTACAATAATATTTAAACTAGGTAAAAAATGATTTTTTTGTTCACCCTTTTGGTTCATTGTATCTTTTACAGACCTGGTCGGAGAATTCTCCAGCAAACTCCATTGTTACTTGCTCCGTTATTGACCCACGAAAGAAGAAGAGTGTGCTATTAATTTTATATTTATTTTTGTTAGTTTAGACGTATTTATTAAAAAAACTCATTAAATGACGTGGTCGAATGAGAGAGTGAGTGGCTTAATAACACCCAGCTTTGGCTTGGTCTAAGCAAGGGCGTGTAGAAGAAAATTGACTTGAAAGTTGTTTAGGGGTTACTTAAACACACATAAAGTTAAATCGCTAAAGTGAATTTTAAGAATAGTTTAAGAAGTTTTTATGTAATTTCTCTTTTTCAGAACATATCATACATATATTACAATCATACATGCACGCATACACATATATATACCAGCCGTTGTATATACATACAACAAAAAAATTGCTATAAGATGAAAATCTAGCTACCTTTTCTAATAATTTAACAGTATTACTAAAACGGGAAATAATGAGCTTAAGTCATTATATCACGTAATTTTTCCTCAATCTCTCAATTTGGAGAGCCTTAGTCTGGTACATTCCACACATCACAAGATCACAACCCAATAGTCTAAAGTATCAGACATACATGGGTCACTCGCATGAATGCCCCTATCTTGGAGTGGTGTTTAATTTTTGCCCCTCAAATTTGTGGTCTAATATTTTTGCCTTTCAACACTTTAAGTAACAAAAAAGTGGTCCAAAATTTCTGGCATATAAAAAATAATCCGTGCATAAGTTTATATTTTCGTATCATAATATAACAAAAGTTATACCGCTTAATTCCTACAAATTTTATGCCGATAGAGGCATAAGTTCAGCTCAGACCCCATAAGTTATGCCTTACACGATATAACTTAGTTCCTATAGAACTTATGCCGGACAAGGCAAAAATTCTCTAAACTTATGCCAAGCGAATTAGATACTACACAACTTATGCCGAGCGAATTAGATACTACACAATTTATGCCGGATAACGTAATTCCTACATAATATGTCGGATAAGGAAAAAGTTCTCTAAACATAAGCCTTGCAAAATTAGGTCATAGATAAGGATATTTTGATCCACAAAATAAGAAGTAGGGGAAAAAATTAAAGACCATCATATTTGAGAGCCAATATTAAAAGGGGAAAAAAACATGGTGTGACCATCAATAAAAAGAAAGGCTAAAAAAGGCCCCATTTTAAGTAAATGACCCAAAATAACCCTTAGACCCAAAATAAAGACAAATCTAGTCAAACCTAAAATTTTATTCTACACTCTTTTTCCCTCTTTTTCCTAGCCATTAATTGTCGCCGCCGATATGTACGGGATAATAATGGAAAAAATCTTACCTCACTATGTCGTTTTGCTACCCTTTATATGAGGAGATTCAAAGCTGAAATTGAACGAAGCTCTAGTTGTTCAGGTACAACAAATTGAACTTTCTGTGGACTTTTAGAGTAACATGTTTATATTTGCCTTCTGGTTTGTGTTGAAATGCTAGTCAAGTTGCTCGGCTATGTTTGGGCGGTACACACAACTTGCTTGAACTATTTACGCCCCTTGAACTTTAATCTAGTTTATAACTCATAGTTCTCTAGCGTATATTTTATATATCTGAACTCTTTTAAGAAATATGAATTACTTCGTACTTGGGGCGAGGTGGAAAAAAAAGAATCAAACAACCTTCACCCCTCATCCCGACCTATAATGGTATAATATGTGTATCACTAGTGTGTATACATTATACACTAATTATACGTTGATTATGTAATTATTATAGATTTATTTTGCACAAATTATACAATGATAATATATACATATATTGTAGGGATACATATTAAATGATACAGTTTTTATACGTATGATACATATTTTATACAATAATGATACAATTTCTATACATATATTTGAATTAGTTAAAAAATAGCTTAAAATAAAATTATTTTGAAAAGACTAAAAATAACTTTTAAGATTTTTGGGTCATCCGGTGTCAATAGGTTCATCTAGATAGTGATATGATCCTAGGAAGCTCATGGGTGACTATGAAGGCTAAAACCCGTGATGGAACTTCGGACGTGCATTTTCATGCCACACACCCTTTGTTGATGGGGACAGGGCCTTTGAAGGCCATGGAAGGACAAGTAACAAGGACATACATTGTGTGGATGATTTCTTGAAAGAAGCATAGAGATGAAGGCCAATTGATGAATGCCACACAATGTGACTAGAAGTACAAAGCTAGAAGTGCAATTCATGGCTAAGGAGTTTAATTCGTGGCTAGGAATACAATTCATGCAATTTGTGGTTAGCAGTGCAAATTCCAGGCCAGGATTGCAATTCAAGAGAAGAAGGGCCCATATTGGGTTATTTGTGTAAATGTCACTTTTGGCTCTTTGTTGTAATATGGATACTATATAATGAACCCTTAACCTTATTTTCATTCTTAGCTTGAACATGAATATTGAACTTATATGAGTGTGTAAGTATTATCTTAGGATAGTTTGTAGTGTTAATTATTGTTTAGTGATAGATAATTAAGGTGGATTCCTTATTTCGTTATTGAACCTAATTCCATCAATTTCATAATTGAGTTGTTCACTTGTGGATTCATTTGAATCATCTCTTTTGCTGAAATTGAATAGTGTAGGTTCTTTTAGTTGAGTAGAAGTCATAAGGAATATGCATTGTACCGGCAGCGAACTCTAAGGTTTGACTTTTTCTTCTATTGACTTTCCTTTCTTGACTCAATGTCGCATCAATTGGAAGGGTTTGGATTTCATATATTCAAGTCTGTCCATAAATTCATTACCAATCGGGTCTTGCTTCTATCATTTTCTTCTCATCTTCAATTTCTATCTATCTTTAATTTAGCATTTTTAAATTTTCTTGTTTTTCCTTGAGTCTCCCAAGTCGATTCTTATCATTTGGAATCAGAGCTTAGGCTAGAGTGTTTGTTTCTACAAATTCTCAATCGTAGGTTCATCTATTTGAAAATCTCAAAAAATTCGAAAATTCGAAATCCCAAAAAGATTTGAAAATTTGTTATTATTTTGGTGGATTCTAGGTCAAATTTGAGTTCCTTGATATAAAAACCCATTGATTTTAAATTTCATGACATTTGAAGGTATTTTGAATATTCTACCATTGAATGACCTTGAATGTCTGACACTTGAAAGTGGATTTTGATAAATGAATGTGATATTGGCTTCAAAAGTTGGGGGATGTTGTTCTACTCATCAAGAGGAGCTTGGATTTAAATTTTGGTAAAATTTGGAGTTGGTTTGAAGAGGGTTGGAAAATTGAATGTTTTTCATGTTCTTGAGTCATCTTCATAAATTCATGATGAACAAGACACCCAAAAGGGGATTTTGATCCAAAAGAAAAGTTAGAAAATTCAAAAATCAAAATTCAATTTGTGGTTTTATTTGGGCATTTTTTGAGGTTGGATTTGAGTTTTATTATATCAAAAACCCTTAGATTCGAAATTTCAAGTTGATTGAACAAGTTTTGAAGAAACCACCATTGAAGACCTTCAAGCTTTTGAAGAACACAAATGGGACTTGGTGATTGAGGGTAAAATTGCATTCAATTGATAGTGGATTTTATTCTCCTAGTTGAGGGGAGTAGAGATTCATGGGAGTAAAACAATCTTAGAATTGAGGTATTTGAAGAGTTAGGTGTTCTTGAAGTTCATAAGGATCTTCATACTTTCATCTTGAAGAAAAAGACAAAAGAGGGTGTTTGATCCAAACTTTTTATGTCAAAAGGGTGAAAAAGTGTTTGTGGGCCCAAGCAAGTCTCCAAAAATCAGAAAACAATCTGCCCAAATTTCAAAGTAAAAAAATTAAAAATGCCATGTTAGACGCCACGTCAGCACTAACATCAGCAGCCACATCAGCATGACGCACCTGTTGGGCGCGTGGGGCCCAGTTTAAGAGACATGATATTCTCAACACTTTGAAATTTTTTCTAAGTGTTGGCCTAGCTTTAGGGGGGGTATATCTTTGTGTGTAGTAAGGATTTACAGGATGCATAATATATCTAAATTCAAGTCACCGAGTCTACTTTCCAAATCAACAAACCGTTCGTCAATCGGAGCTCTATAGAAAACGTTATGTGTGTTTAAAAAAAATACTGCAAGCAACTTCCAATTTTCTAAGTGTTGACCCAAAAACTTGTCCAATTTTTTCTAAGTGTTTGTCAAGGTTTATTCCTTTCTTATCTCATTTCTTTGATTCTCTAAGCTAATTAACAATTAGTAATTGGTCCTTACTTGGTTGTTAACTAGTTCTTGAGTCTCATTTCTTTTGTGCTAATTATTTTTTAAGCCTGTCTCGTTTAAATTTTGTTGAACTTTTTTGGCTCCTTACGTTTGATTTTTAGTCATCCTTCGTTATAATAAACAAGAATCTATTCTTCCACAAGGCTTAACAACCATGTGAGAATGATTGAATTAGAGCTTCGTCTCTTAGGAAGAAGCACTAGAGTGAGGTGAGACTTGAGAGTTAAACATGAGTGATGTGAGAAATTTTTGCTACTAACGTGTTTTCTAGTTTTGCAGGTACAATGCTTAAGTTAGGAGATTTGACATGGTCAACCTTGTGTCCGAAATCTAATAAAGAAGATTACTTCGAATGACAACAAAAGTTGGATGAGATTTTTTAATGTTACAACTATTTGGAAAAGAAGAGAGTGAATCTAGCCTCTAGCACCCTCGAACGGATTCTTATAAAGCATTGGGAGAATGAGAAAGTAAAGGGTCACCCAATTGAGACTTGGAGTACCTTGAAGAAATTTTGGAGGTGTCGCTATTTCAATTCATATGGAAAGAAGGAGAAAATCAAGCACATTCCGAAAAAGCAAGAATCAATACAAGAATGGAAGGTTATTCTAAGTAAATCCAAAGGGAAAGAAGAAGTGAAGGGTTCACCAATTCCTTCTCAAGAAATTCTTAGCACTTGTCCCAACTCCCATACAATTGAGAGAGAAAAGATTGAGAGAAGTAAGGGAGAGCAAAGTGGCAACTCTAGAGAGAAAAAAAAGAGAGGTTCAGATGAGTGATGTGAGAGGGTTGTCATAACTCCATTCTAACTCATGTAACTTTTTTTCTTTTCTAGTTGTCGTGATAATGGTGCATGTATTCTTGGAAGCAACCCAAATGAAGAACCTCAAACTTTGAACGTTCATGAGGTAGTTGAAGGCTTCCTGAAGGGGCAAATGCGCTCCAAAGTTGAATATCATGGTAAAGAAGATATTTTGTGTGAACTTCAAGGTAAAATAGCTAATCTCAACTCCCCAAATAATGTGAATGATCATGTTGTTGAATTGAGTGTGAGTAATAACTTGTCTTTGTGTGAACTTAACGGGTCTTTACCATGTGTTGTTCTTAGTTCCTTAATGGTTGTTGACAATGTAGTTGATATGAGTGACCCAACACTAGTTGATCCTATTGATAACCGAATTGATTCATCATGCAAGAACAATTTATGTCCACCTAGTGTTGACACTTGTGATAAAAATGTTAATATATTATTATGTGATATGCTAGCTCACACACTAGTTGATCCTAGAGATGACTGAGTTGACTCTTCTTGCAAGGTCAATTTGAATCCAACTAGTATGGATAATTGTTTTGATCAATTTGCTTGTAATAATAGTCCACTAATTGATGAATTGTGTGATGTGCTTAATGAACCTTAAGTTAGTGATAATATTGATGTAGTTGATCATGTGGATAGTCATGGACTGGAAAGTTCTTTGCAAAATGATGTTTGTCTTTATGAGAGTGAAATTACATGTTTTAAATCCTTGCCATTTATTAATTGCTTTTTCTTTAAAGATAATATCTTATTTGATGATAATATGACTATTGAAAGTGAAGTGCCTAGTGGGATGTATTGTAATAATGAAAGTGTAGTCACTTTTGGGGGCTACAAGGTGTTTGAAAATTTACTATCGAATGATGACACTCTTCCCTTTGATGGAGATTTTTCCTTGGGGAATTATACTATATTTGTGGTAAAGAAATGCTTTGAAAGGGAAGGTGATGTTTGTATACAACTTGATACTTCTTCCTTGTGTGCCAAAAAGTCTAGTAGTATGCTTGATTGTGTTCTTGAACCTTCTTGTAATACTACTTGATTGCTTATGATGATACTTATGCTTGTGTTGGAGGTACATCTTATGTTAAGAAGGGTCTTATTGAGGTATATTGTTGTTGTCTTGATCAAGATGTGTGGTTATTCTACCCTTTTGGCTCCGGTGATGTCTTAAACTTGTGTGAGTGCTCTTGTTTGTAAAATAAGGATGAAATGTGCTTCATGTCTTCTAGAACCAATGTAGCATTCCATGCTTCTAACTTTAGATCCATTGACTTCTTTACTTTATCCTCGTTTCATGATATTTAGAGGAATAAACTTCTTAATACCTCATATGTGAGAATGTTAATCATAGTGATTATATATGTGTGGTTGTACCACAAGTTTATTCATCCTTGGAGTGAGTATTGCCTTTTGTACTAACCCTCATTCTATGAGGACCATATTTTCGTATATCTTCCCTTGATTTTTGTAAGGTTCAGATTCTAGGACGAATTCTTTTGAAGAAAGGGAGGATGGTATGATCCGAAGAAGCTTATGGGCGACTATGAAGACTAAAATTTGTGATGGAGCTTCGAGTGTACATTTTCATGCCACACGCCCTTTGGTGATGGAGACAGGGCCTTTAGAGGCCATGGAAGGACAACTCACAAGGGCATACATTGTGTGGATGATTGCTTGGAAGAAGCATAGAGATGAAGGCCAATTGATGAAAGCCACACAATGTGGTTAGAAGTGCAATTCATGACTACAGAGTGTAATTTGTGGTTAGGGATACAATTCATACAATTCGTGGCTAGGAGTGCCAATTCGAGGTCAGGATTGCAATTCAAGAGAAGAAGGGTCCATGTTGGGTTATTTGTGTAAAGGCCACTTTTGAGCCTTTGTTGTAATAGGAAAGCCTTAGTTTCATCCTTAGTTTGAACATGGATATTGAACTCATATGAGTGTGTTAGTATTATCTTAGGATAGTTTGTAGTGTTAATTAGTGTTTAGTGATAGATAATTAAGATGAATTCCTTAGTTGGTTATTGAACCAAATTCCATCAATTTCATAATTGAGTTGTTCAGTTGTGGATTCATTTGAATCATCTCTTTTGTTGAAATTGAATAGTATATGTTCTTTTGATTGAATTCAATTAGAAGGATTTGAATTTCATATATCCAAATTTATCTATAAATTAATTACAAATCGGGTCTTGCTTCTAACCTTCTCTTCTTATCTTTAATTTTGCGTTTTTGAATTGTCTTATGTTTTCTTGAGTCTCCCAAGTCGATTCTTATCATATAGTTATTTGTGTCCTTTTCCCATATTAGAAACCACCCGAAAGACAAACGTATAAATTTATTTCTATTAAATATAATATAAAATAAAGTCCAAATTTAGTGATGGAATATCCCACCTTGGGATTATTTTATCCAACCTCTCGTATGAAATAAATTAATCCCGATTATATTGGTCTTACCAAACGCCATCCCCATTGCTCACCGTTCTCTATTTCTCATTGTTTGTCTAGGTAACATTTTGTAATTTTGTTTCATTAGTCGATTATCAAGTTTATTCGTCTTTTGATTTCAAGAGAACCTGAATACAGATGTAAATAACTAAGCTTAGTAATTTCAGTTCGATTTTGATTTCCAGTTTTACGAAACAGAAAAACTGAACTCAACCGCGCCAAAAACAAGCAACAACCATTTGTGCGTGCCAAGTGAAAAAAGTCCTCCTTTAAATTATTAACATTAATATAAATATATTTTCTCTGTGGTGTTGCCAGGGAATATCTGATTTGTTTGGTGTTTGATTGCATGATTAATGTGCTGAATTTTTTTCTTCAGTTAAATCCTACAGTGACTATTTTAATTGCTGAAATATGATCATGCGGCAATGTGTAAATCTGTTATGTATTTCTTTTGCCTTGATTAATATTTGATCAATACTGTAAGATGATATTAATCTTCCTTAGGAAGTCTTTCTCATTAATATTAATATATATATTGTACAATATACAATCCTAATACAAGAGGAAAGAGGAATCCTAATTACAATACAAGAGGAATCCTAATCTAATAATGGGTAGGGATTGTAGTGTTATACTTGTACACGTTTACACACCCCCTCAGTCGGAGCGGGAGGAGGCATAACGCTAAGACTGGATCTAAAATCAAGGAACAACTGTCTTGGGAGGCCCTTCATGAAAATATCCGTGTATTGATATGAGGAAGGCACGTGCAATACCATAATATGCCTGAGAGCAACCTTCTCGCGAACAAAGTGGATGTCCACCTCCACATGCTTGATTCGCTGATGCTGAACCGGATTGTGAGACATGTATATGGCAGATATGTTATCACAGTAGACCAGAGACGCTTTACTTAAAGGACACTGAATCTCTAAGAGAAGGTTTCGGAGCCAACAGATCTCAGCAACAACATTAGCAACTCCTCTATACTCAGCTTCTGCACTCTAACGAGATAATGTGGCTTGTTGTTTGGCAGACCAAGAGATGAGATTATCACCCAAAAATACACAGTAGCTGGATGTAGAGCGGTGGGTGTCTGGACAGCCTTCCCAATCTGCATCGGTGTAGGATAATAGCGAGTTCGGTGTGGAGGGGTATAAGTGTAGTCCATAATCCAGTGTGCCCTTAACATATCTAATGAGACGTTTGAGGGCAGTAAAATAAGGTTCCCTGGGGGCATGCATAAACAAGCATACCTGCTGGACAACATAGGCAATGTCAGGCCTGGTGAAGGTGAGATACTGAAGTGCACCTGCAAGACTCTGATACATAGTAGGATCAGTCACTGGAGTACCGACCATTGCACTAAGTTTGGATTTAGAATCAACTGGAGTGGCCATGATTTTGCAATTGTCCATCTTAGCCCTGTGCATGATCTCCTCTGCATACTTACGCTGGCAAAGAAACATACTATCAGCGGATCTAGTGACTGAGATCCCCAAAAAATAGCTCAACTTTCCCAAATCAGTTATGGAAAATTCAGACTTAAGCCGTGCAATTATCTCATATTTCAACACAGCAGTAGAGGCAGTAAGAACAATGTCATCCACATATAACAGTAAATAAGCAGTATCACGGCCTCGATGTAAAGTAAAGAGAGAGGTATCACATCTGCTGCATGTAAACCCGAGATGTATAATGAACTGTGTAAAACGATCATACCATGCTCTGGGGGGCTGTTTTAGGCCATAGAGTGACTTACGGAGATGACACACATAATGTGGGGCTGCTGGGTGGACAAAACCAGGCGGCTGGTGCATGTAGACAGTTTCTCGTAAATCCCCATGAAGAAATGCATTCTTCACATCTAGCTGATGAATCGGCCAATGCTTTCCCATAGCAATGCTTAAAACTGTGAGGATGGTGGTCGATTTAACAACTGGATTGAATGTCTCGCCGCAATCAATGCCCTCATGCTGATTAGTACCATTTGCCACTAGTCTTGCCTTATATCTTTCTAAGTCACCACTATCCCTGAACTTGTGACGAAAAAGCCACATGCAACGGATCACATTCACCCCTTCTGGTCGAGGAACCAAGTCCCAAGTATGTTGTTTCGTTAAAGCATTAAACTCCTCACACATGGCCGCATTCCAATTCGGGTCTAGTTTGGCTAATTTAGGGCTTTTTGTTATAGGTGAAATTGTTTGGGTGGACAGGTTAAATTGGACTTTGGGTTTGAAAATCCCATGTTGGGCACGGGTTTCCATTCGGTGTGTGGGCGCTAGCTGGGTAAGGATATTGGTCGACTGGTTGGGTGGACTGGGTGACGACAGATTCAGGTGTGGTGCATGTTGTGTTATCGGGACTGGGTTTCTGTCGAGGGTGGCTGTCGGGTGGTGCGGAACAGTGACGGTGTTTGGGGTTGGAGTCGAGTGGGTTTGGTCGTTGGTTGCCGGTGAACATTGGTAGGGAGTTACGGGGATTCTGGGTATGTTGGAAAGAGAGGAGGTTTGTAGGGTAGGGTACGATGTCGGTGGTGTATTAGGTCCGGTATCTAGGTTTTCTGGGTGGTGGTTGATGGTCGGACTGTGGTCGGCATGGTGTTTAGACTGTTGGGACGGCACAGTGGATGGGACAGTTATCGATGAGTTGGTGGAACCTGGAGGCAGAGTTGTGCTAGAGGTGGAAAGAAGCGACGACGGGGGGGGAGACGCCGGTGGCAGGGATGCCGACGGCAGGTGATGTATGGTGGCAGATGGAGGCGGTGTAGTGGTATCAGTCGGGCACAGTTCCCGAAGGTGGACAAGAGAGAGAGTTGATTCATCTAAAAATTAGTAATCCGATTATTGAAATTTTTGGATGTTGGAAAAGGGGAATTGCGTCTTGTCAAAAGTGAGGGGACGTGTGGGGACACGAAAATCGGAAGACCATGCCATTATTGTTGCAGAATTTTTGAAACGCATAGTTGTTAAATTCACGGCCATTGTCACATTGGAAAGATTTAATGGCGCGTTCGAATTGCGTTTTGGTAAATCTGCAAAAATTCAAGAAATTTGGAAAAAACTTCGGACGTAAATTTTAATGGGTAGATCCAAAGAAAGTGAGAGTAGTCATCTAATAACATGAGATAATATTTATGACCTATGGAGCTGGTAACGGGGGAAATCCACAAATCAGCATGAATGATATCAAATGGAGCAAACGTAATACTAACTGAGGAATTAAACGGAAGACGAACATGTTTACCTAATTGACAAGAAATGCAGGTCTAGGCAAGTTTCCCATTACATTGAATAAAATTATTACTTCTAAGAAAATGAAAAACATGAGCTCCTGAGTGTCCGAGCCTATTGTGCCAAATTGACGGAGACAGAGCAGCTAGGGTAGTGTGTGGGCGAGAACTGGCAGCGGACGAGGATGTGAATGGATAGAGGTCCCCTGTGCTATTGCATCTCGTAAGAGGGGTCCCCGTACGTAGATCCTTCACAGTAAAACCAAAGGGATCAAAATCAACTGACACAAAATTATTACAAGTAAATTTCCTAATGGATATTAATTTTTTGATGATGTGGGGGGCATGCAGGACGTTATTTAGGGAGAAGGGTGGGTGAGGTTTCGGATTATGAGTGTGACCATAGCCTTGAATTGGAATGTGATGACCATTGCCAACTGTAATAAATTGTGGAGACTTTAAATGAAATAATTGGGAAAAGTTACCTGCGGACCGAGTGAGGTGAGAGGAGGCTCCGGAGTCCATATACCAATTTTCGTCGGGCTACTGCAAACTCATACTGTTGAATGCCTGACCCAAGTCGGTGGGGATTTGATTTAAGGGTTGTTGTGGGAACTGGGCCTGCACGACGTGGGCCTGATGTTGCTGGAACACTGGTGGGCGCGGAGCTGGAGCCTGGCCCAGTAACCCTTGTTGCTGAAAAGGGTACTGGGCTGGATGAAAGCCAGAAATCGTAGCCAGTTCTGATTTGGGTAGCCAGAGACTGGGCCGGCCCATGAAGCGTTATTTCTGATCTGCTGTGGCTGTTGTCCTTGGCCTTTTCTGTGGCCCTCGCCGCCTCGCCCATTGCCGCGGCCCTTGCCAACCATGCCGCCGCGGTTTTGCCGTAATTGGATATTTTCCGGCGGAGGTTGTTGGCCGGCGGTGGCCTGAGGTTGTGCGGGCATTTCAACTGCTAAAGCCTTCTGGTTATGCTCGTCCTGCTTCGCACGTCGAGTGTACTCCAATTACAATTGCGAGTGTGCTTTGTTGAAGCTTGGTAGAGGGTCATCCTGTTGTATCATCGTGGCTAGGGTGTCATATTCACCCTTAGGGAGGCCTGCAACTAATTGTAATACCATCTTTGTTTCGGACACGGGCGTACCAACATTGGACAGTTGGTCTGCCACCAGTTTCAACTGTTTGCAATATTCTGACATAGTAGAGAAGTTTTCAAGACGGGTGTTGTTGAACTGTTCTTCCAAGTACACCGCACGAGTGTTCTTCCAAACGTGTCCATAGATCACGGGCAGAGGCACCCATTTTCATGATTGTGTATAGTAAATCCTTGGATATAGTGCTATATATCCCCTGTTTGACTACGGCATCGAGGCGACGCCATGTGGCGTCGTCCATATCTGGAGGACGAGGTAAAGAGTCATATATATGATCAAGCACATGATATACACATGCATGGATAAGAAATAGTTCCACCCATGACCAATATTAGCCATCTTCCTGATCAAGAATTATAGGGATAAAATTCTTGATGTTGGTAACGGCGAGAGCCGGATGGAAAGATGGTGAGGAGAGGGTAGTGGGTGGTTGGATGACGACTGCGTTAGAAGCGGAAGCATTGGAAGAGGTGGGAGTAGCCAAATTTTCCATTAGAATGGTGGAAATTTAGGAAGAAAGAAAAGAAGAAAAACAATGTTGCCGTCGGCCAAGAGGGGGGGGGCAAGGTAGGAATTTTTTCTATATTAGGGTTTTGGCTCTTGATACCATGTAAGATGATATTAATCTTCCTTAGAAAGTCTTTCTCATTAATATCAATATATATAGTGTACAATATACAATCTTAATACAAGAGGAAAGAGGAATCCTAATCACAATACAAGAGGAATTCTAATCTAATAATGGGTAGAGATTGTAGTGTTATACTTGTACACGTTTACACAAATATGATCTGCTAATTGCAATTTGATTCTGTGAAGGGGTGGAAATGGGGCAGGGCAAAAGCAGGGCAGGTTAGGGGTTTCACGGGGCAGGGCAGGGGAGTACTTAAACGGGGCGGGGCATGGCAGGACGGGTCAAAACACATTTTCAGAAAATTGTAATAGGGCAGGGCATGTAGTAGGGCAAAACAAGCTAATATTGTTATGTTTTCTTAATTTTTTATCCTTCTACCTAAAATTGCTTGCTTACACAACAGAGTTCGACACGATATTAGCAGGAAGCAAATGCTAAAAATCTATGACCTTAAGGACTTCCAACCACTCAATTAGAGAATTTTGGAGTATGCTTCCCATAAATATTGAGGGCTCACATAGAAAAATGGAGACATGAGTTTCACTAGATGATAAGCTGAAATAGCTATTATATGTATTACTGGATGAAGCTTAGCAAACTGGGAAAGTAAATTGTAGTGAATATCATGTTGAAAAGTGAAAACAAAGAAAAAAAATAAAAGATAACATAAATAGGGCGGTGCAGGCAGGGCGAGTCAAAATTTTAGTAGGTCAAAGCTTGTCCCGCCCTAACCCGCCCTATTGTCATCCCTAATTCTGTACTGATAGGCAGAAAAGGACTAGTAGCAATTTGATTGGGAAAAATACGTCTTATCTTTTTGTTCGTTGATATAAAGACGGGGATTAGTTACCTTTCAATAGCAAAGGCCGCTCTTACTACCTCTCTGTCAAGCATGGTGAAGAAAACCTCACGGTGAGATTTTAAAATATTAAGCCATGTACATCTATTTTTTTTATGGCAAGGGAACTCACAGCTGCTACCCTTCGGTGCGCACATGATAAATTTCGCTCCTGTGTAATAGTCTTCAAATCACATCGGAGAAATAACCAGCACTAGACAAATCCCGTGCGACGAGATCTACCCAGAAGGCAAATCCCGTGCTGTCGTAGGTAGGGGGTTTCGAACCTGAGACCTCCATTATGGAAGCCTCATGCTCAACCAACTGAGCCACCCTTGCGGGTTAAGCCATGTATATGTATTCATTAACTCTTTGTTTTTCTCTCTCTGCCTAACTCTTTTCGTTTTGTATGTCAGAGGAGATGCAGCCAGTCGAACTGAACGGAAATTCGAAAAGAAGCTGGAGTTCTATGCTAGTAATTTACTTGATCTGTACAACTATACTTGTCTTTTCTCTAATAGATGGTTTTTTATTGTTGTGTTATGGCATATCTATTCGGAATTTACGTATTTGTATGCAATTATATGATTGTCAACAGACTGTTTCTCCAGGAACTGTATTCTGCTCTATGCTTAATGGAAACAATTTTAATTCTAGTCCCTTGTTTTCTGTTGGTAAATTGATAGACCCTAAGAAATGGCTAGTTGTTTATGACTTGAGTGGCTGGAAATTTCCTTCTGATAAAATGTCTCTAGATTCTGGACCATGTTTTGAGTAATTGAAGATTGATGCCATCTTTATGGTGTCCTGTTTGGTCATGCCTTTATCTACTGATAGCTGTTGTATTCTTCTATGCCTATTTTAACTGGAAATTTGTCATGGTTCTTTCTACAGGGGTTAGACAGACAGTTACTTCGTTAGCTGTGCAGAAGGCAATTGCTAAGGTTTGTGTTATTGGCCCTCTTATTTTAAGAAATTTTGGTAATTGTTTTAGGGTTATAATCTGTTAAACAGACCAGAATCGGCCAGAAATATTTGTAGTATATATGGTATATATATTTGTAGTATATTGTAATAAAAAGGATACCTTAATTAGTGTTATACACCTACCATAATTGTATAGTTAGAATTACGGTAGAATAAGGATTTAGTAGTAGAATAGGAAAAGGATTTGTAGTATTATGGAAAGATGTAACTTGTATATATACCTATTCAATCAATGAAAATAATCAAGGGGATTATTTCTTTCATGGTATCAAGAGACTAGGTCTAAACAAAAGTTTTTTTTCTCTCAAACTTTTGCCTCCCTTTGGCCGAGACCCCCCCTTCTCGGTTTTTCTCTTCCAAAATTTCGCCTTCCGCTCTCAAAAACCTCTCTTAAATTTCCTCCTTCTTTGTTCTTTCAATATGTCTAAGAACAATTTTCACCTGCCCTCACGGTTTCCAATATCAAGCTCTGTCCCTATTGTCCTTGAGATGGAAAACGCTCAATATGTAATGTGGGCGGAGTTGTTTAAAATTCACGCTATCTCTTATCAAGTTCTTCATCACATCATTCCTCCCGCTAGACCCTTCCTCGCGGAGGATCCCGAGGTATGGATTACACTTGATGCTACCGTTCTTCGGTGGATATACGCCACTATTTCAAAGGACCTTCTACAGACGATTATGGAGCCCGATACCACGGCTATGGCTGCATGGAATAGATTGGCGTGACATATTCCAAGACAACCAACATTCCCGTATCGTCACACTCGAGCAGAATTCTCTCTCTCGCTCAATGGACGTATTTCAACGTTTCTACATATTGCAAGAAACTAAAGGAATTGGCGGATCAACTCCGTAATGTTGGCGCACCAGTAACAAATAATCGTCTAGTTCTACAGTTGGTTGCCGGGCTTTCGGAGGCCTATAATGGTGTTGGAACTCTCCTTCGCCAAAGCAACCCTCTTCCCGACTTTCATCAAGCCCGCTCCATGCTGACGTTGGAAGAAGCCGGTTTGGCTAAAAAGGCGGCTACCGGAGCAAGCCCAGTTGTCATGATGGCATCCTCTCCTAGTTCTTCGGGTTTTGTTAATAATTCGGGCCAAAACCATAATAATGGTGGCGGCAAGAATAATCGCAAAAATAACAAAAACCGCGGGGGCAAACGAGGTGGTTCTGGTGGCGGTTCCGGTGAGCAACAAGCAGGCGGTGGGTCCCATCCAGGGTACAGTGGGCCACCACCACCGTGGGCCCAGCAGTGGGGCCATTGGCAGTGGAACCCGCACCCTCCACCACGCTTCCGGCGCTGGGCTGGCCAACAGCCCAGCCCAACGCCAGCGGTGGCGGCCCATCGCCGATGGCCCAACAAAGAAGTATCCAGCACCTACGGCCCAACAACATCACGGAATGGAGTCCTTGGGCCCCGTCCTCCGCAAGCCCATCATGCAGCAGGCCCCACTCAGACCGATATCGAGGCCGCGATGCACACGTTGGGATTCACTCAACCAGACCCAAATTGGTACATGGACACCGGGGCCACTACTCACATGAATTCAATCGTACTCTCTCATCTTATTCCACTTGAGCACCCCTGGGGATAATTGTTGGTAATGGCGCTCTATTCCAATTCTAAGGTATGGTCGAGAAAATATTGTCTCCTCCTAATCCACCACTCCTCTTGAAAAATACTTTACATGCTCCTAAATTGATTAAAAATTTAGTGTCCGTCCGAAAATTCACAAATGACAATTGCTTTTACATTGAATTTGATCCTTTCGGTTTCTCTGTGAAGGATTTCAAGACGGGAGTCATCTCATGAGGTGTGATAGTAGGGGATCTGTATCCTATCATGCCCGATTTCACCATCGAGTCCAAATTTGCCATCAGCTTTTGCAGCCATCTCTCCTTCCATGTGGCATGCTCGTCTGGGTCATCCGGGATCTTCTATTTTATCAGTTTTAGATAAAAATAGCTTTATTTCTTGTAAGGGTACAAGTCGTACTCCAATTTGTCAGTATTGTTCATTAGGAAAAATTGTTAAGTTGTCATTTGTAGACTCCAATTCCCATACTTCTATGCCATTTGACATTATTCATAGCGACTTATGGACATCTCCTGTTCTTAGTTCAATGGATCATCGATATTATGTTCTCTTTTTAGATGATTATTCTAGATTTTTGTGGACGTTTCCAATTGCGAATAAATCATAAGTGTTTTCCGCCTTCATAAAATTTAGAGCGTTCATTCGTACTCAATTCGAAAGAGAAATAAAAAATATTCAATGTGATAATGGGAAAGAGTATGACAATAGGGAGTTTCGAGAGTTTTGTGCTACTCATGGGATAAATTTTCATTTTTCATGTCCTCATACATCTTCACAAAATGGGAAAGCCGAAACCAAAATTGCTCCATAAATAACATTGTCCGAACTCTCCTAATACATGCCTCCATACCTCCATATTTTTGGCATCATGCTCTACAAATGGCCACTTACCTGCTGAACATAATTCCGTCTAAAGGTCTGACATACTCTTCCCCCCTCAAAGTCCTATATAATAAGAACCCTTCTTATTCTCACCTTCGGATTTTTGGGTGCTTGTGTTATCCGTTATTCCCATCCACCACAATTAACAAACTTCAGGCTCGGTCTACCCCGTGTGTGTTTTTGGTTATCCGTCAAATCATCGTGGTTATAAGTGTTTTGATTTATCCTCCAAGAAAATCATAATTAATCGTCATGTCATTTTTGATGAAACTCAATTCCCATTTACGAAAGTTCATACTCCCGAACCTAAGTCATATAATTTTTTGGATGACCAAATATCCCCGTATATTATTCAGAATTTTTCGGACATCTCCCGTACCCAAAATCCTCCAATGGGCCCATCGCCTACGCCCCACAATAACGCCACATCCAAAGAAGCTGCCACTAGAATAGCTTCCAAAGAATTGGGCTCGCCACCACCTCGAACTGGTCCAGAAACCGAGTCCACTTTTTATCGATTTGGGCCAAGAGCCCATCGTCACCGCTACCCGTCCCGAGCCCGTAAAATTCCCAAAATTCCTCAATTCTTCATCGAGTCATAGACCGGTCACTTTCGAGTCGGGCCGGGTATTTTTACACCTAAAAGACATTTTAATTTACATTCTGATGTCCCTAAATCCCCTTGCCCGCAATCCTCGTGTCCGCATTAAATGACCCTAATTGGAAAATTGCTATGACTGATGAATATAATGCTCTTATTGATAATAAGACGTGGGAGTTGGTGCCCCGTCCATATGGTATTAATATTATCAGGTCTATGTGGATTTTTGCTCATAAGGAGAATTCAGATGGGTCCTTTGCTCGACATAAGGCACGACTTGTTGGTGATGGTAAGACTCAGCAGGTTGGAATTGATTGTGGGGAGACGTTTAGTCCGGTGGTCAAACCGGCTACCATACGCACTGTGCTTAGCTTGGCTCTGTCAAAGACTTGGCCAATTCATCAGTTGGATGTCAAAAATGTTTTCCTACACGGTGATCTCAACGAAACAGTCTATATGCATCAGCCTTTGGGTTTCAGAGATCCAAACCGTCCTCATCATGTATGTTTGTTGAAGAAGTCTTTATATGGGCTTAAGCAGTCTCCGAGGGCCTGGTACACGAGGTTTGCTGACTTTGTTTCAACTATTGGATTCACTCATAGCCGGTCAGACAATTCCTTGTTCATCTACCGACGTGGTTCTTCTTTGGCCTACATTCTGTTGTATGTGGATGATATCATTTGACCGCCTCTTCCGATTCCTTGCGCCAATCTATCATGACCATGCTCAGTTCTGAGTTTGCTATGAAGGACTTGGGGCCGTTGAGTTATTTTTTGGGGATTGCCGTCAAGCGTCATTCATGTGGCTTGTTTCTATCTCAACAGTATCTTCTTGAGATCATCGAGAGGCGGGATGTCATCCCAGTAAGTCCACTTCCACACCGTTGATGCAAACCCAAAGCCGAGTGCCGCAAAGAGTGCACCATACGAGGACCCAACCCGCTATCGCAGCCTTGCAGGGGCCCTCCAAAGATCTTACCTTTACCGCACTGGATATTACATATGCGGTTCAGCAGGTGTGTTTATTCATGCATGATCCCAGGGTTGAGCACATGAATGCAATCAAACGCATCATTCGGTATCTTCAGGGGACACTGGACTATTGGTTGCACTTGTATCCTTCATCTACATCCACACTTGTCTCTTACACGGATGCTGATTGGGGTGGTTGTCCCGACACCAGACGGTCGACTTCCGTCTACTGTATGTTCCTTGGCAACAACTTGGTCTCATGGTCGGCAAAACGTCAAGCAACTCTGTCACGCTCCAGTGCAGAGGCAGAATATCAAGGGGTAGCGAATGTGGTCTCCGAGTCCTGTTGGCTACGTAATTTGCTTTTGGAGCTTCATTGTCCCATTCAGAAGGAAACCTTGGTATATTGCGATAACATTAGTGCGATCTACCTCTCAGGTAACCCCGTTCAACACCAACGCACCAAGCATATCGAAATGGACATTCACTTTGTCCGGAAAAAGGTTGCAAAGGGTCAAGTTCGCGTATGCCATGTCCCGTCTCGTTATCAAATTGCAGACATCTTTACAAAGGGTCTACCAGCGGTTCTCTTTGAAGATTTTAGGGACAGCCTCAAATAAAACCGCCCGCTATGATCAAGTGGGTGTGTTAAATGCACTGTAATCGGCGTAAATATTTGTAGTATATATGGTCTATATATTTGTAGTATATTGTAATAAAAAAGATACCTTAATTAGTGTTAGACAAGAGCAATCTCTTTTTTTTTTTGAATTCTTTTTTCTTTTCGTGTTATACACCTACCATAATTGTATAGTTATAATTATGGTAGAATAATGATTTAGTAGTAGAATAGGAAAAGGATTTGTAGTATTATGGAAAGATGTAACTTGTATATATACCTATTCAATCAATGAAAATAATCAAGGGGATTATTTCTTTCATAATCATCGGTGAATTTAACTGTCGAGTCTCTTACCTGAGATCCATCTGGGCACCTCCTTTTCTTTTTCTAAAACTTGCTTGATTTCCACACCAGTCTCAAGTTTGGACGAATTCATTGTTTTTATAGTTGATTCATGTCCTATGTGTGTTCCGTTGGATACTCTTTAATTATTCGTCCATCTTTTACCGAGTGTTATTTGGCCATATACTTAAAGTAATTTTATCTTCTGAAGATATCAATAGTTTAAATGATGAGTTAGGCCATGACCTTAGCTGCGTTAGGACACGGTAAATCAGTATTTGGTCGACATCTTATATTTTGTTCAGTGACCAAATTTTCAGATGTCAAAAAGTTTAAAGCAAATTTTCAGATTTACTGGTTTCTAGGTCTGATGCCACAGTAGGTTTATCATTGGGTTAAAGCTACCAAACCCAACTCAACTACGAACATACTTCACTCAGTTTTTTTTGCTGTGCTGCTAAAATAGAACTGTAGAAATGAATGATGCTCCTAATATAATTTGCCTCTTATCTATATCCAAAAATAGATGAAGAAGAGTTAGACGAAAGGCCAATTTCTGCTCTCCTTTAAAATGTCTGTTGCACTCTCTTTCACATGCTCTAGTTTAATATATCGGGAAACATGCTAATCCTTGATGAATGCATGTCCTGGCATGCTTACAGCAGAAATTGGTAGCATAATGTCTCTGTGGGTGCTCCCTATATTTGACTATCTGTGGAAAAATAAATGTTACAATAGGAATACGATTTCATATATATTTTCCTCCTAAGAAAATGATTGTAATGTAGAATAGAAATGAGATTTCAATAGTATCTTACTAGGAAAATGATTGTAATGAAATGTCTATAAATAGAGCTCAGTGTAATCATGTAGCTACAACAATTCAATAATATATTTTCTCCCAAAATTTCTCACATGGTAGCAGAGCTTCTACAATCTTGGTAGAGAATCAAAGAGCTTCCGCTGTCGACGGGTGGCACTAGAAAATGTGTCGCCCGTCTAGCTAAAGATAATTGTAGAGTGAAGATTGTAGAGAACTTTCAGATATTTATAAATAAAATATTCTCCTTCAGATAATAGAATATTATCACCGGAACAAAAAAAATTGGTGTGAACAGTACTGCGTAAACAGTGCCGCGTGAAACAGTGTTTTTTCGGCGTGAACAATTACCAGATTTTGATAGTCGGAATTAGGGTTCTGGTGATTCCAAGCTATTCCCGACCATTCTTTTAAGAATTATTTTTACTGTCAGCATCGCGCAGAGATTCCGAGCATGACCTATACCACTTTCTTCGAGGTTCGACAACTTTTCCGGTATAATTTCTCAACTCGTAGGGTCGTACCATCATTCCGATCCTACCCACAAAATACCATCACAGTCTCGTGCCTCAATTTCGGCGACTATTTTGCGTCCCCTAGGATTGTGCCATCATTCCGATCCTACCCATAAAAGACAATCACATTGTCGCGCCTCAATTCCGGCGATTGTTTTGTGTCCTCTTACAGAGTATTAGTAAGAAAGTATCCGTTGTGCAATATTCCAGCGAAAATTTGAGAAAAAAATCATCACCGCTCATAATTTTTTCAGTGGTTACTAGCGTCACATCTCTATACAGTAGTGTTGTGCAGAATCAACACCACCACAACATAGATCAGGTTCAAGCTACTGAGAAATTAATTGTTGTGCAAATTTCCAACAATTTCCGGGAAAGCAAATCAGTCACCGTGCAATATTTCTGGTGACAACATAGCTGTCCGCGTCAAAATTACTTTCGGATAATGTTGCGCAAATTCCACCACGAGGTAGATCAATCCCTTCTGACCAAAATCCAGTTAGCGGCTTCGGCAAATACCCACTCACGCGCCAACACGTGCAGCTCGAAGTGCCAGTTTCGGCTAGCGCGTCAGATCCACGGGCCGCGCATGCACCTTTTCCCGACCAGGTCTCGGTGATTTTCTTCTTGGGTTGTGTTCGCCAGATTTCATCCATCTTTCAAGATAGATTTCGCCACGTCTCTTGGTTTTGATATGTTTAACTCTAAAAATACAGGAATTGAAAGTTCAAGTCCTATGATTACTTCAAAATAAGGCTGGCCAACGGGGAGGGTCGGCCCGATCCCAACCCGAACCCACCCCCGTCCCGCTATAAAAAAATCGGTAATGAGACCTGGACTCGTCCCGCCCCGGTCCTGCCCGATCGCTCCCATTTGCAAAAATGGTCGTTGCACAAAAACTATTTTATATTTTGGTCGTTGTGCAACAACCATTTTTGGCCTCCTCCCCTCTCAATCTCCTGCACTTCTTAATATTTATTTTTAACCCCTAAATTAATATATTTACACTTTAACCCAATTTTTCAACTATAAATACTTCATTTTATCTTCATCTTTCTCACAAATCTTCCTACAATCTCTCAATCTATCTCTCTACAAGTCTATATTGTCTACTAAATATTAAATTTTATTTATTCATTTGTATAACTACATCAAAGTTCAAAAATTGAGAGTGAAGTTGACAACTAGCTTGAGGATTATCCATCGAGCAAAGTTTCAATTTTCAACATCGATTACACATCGACGTTACGTCGACGTTTGGTACATTCGTTCCTTCATTAAATTATTATTATTTCTTTATTTTAATTAGCGCACTTAATTTCATTATCTTTAACTATTTATTAGCATAATTAAAATGGAAGGATTTAGAGATGTGTTTAAGGGTAAGGGTAAGGCTTCTTATAGTAGGGGTAACAAGGGCATGGGTACTTCTTCTAGTCATCTTATTCATAGACAGGATGATTTGGTTGATTACACATGTGAAACTAAATTTTTTCCTGAAATACCATTAGATTTAGACGACGAGATGTTTTCTGCAACTCAACCAAACTTTAATTTAGAAGATAATCTAGATGACACACCCACTAGTGCACCTCCAACTGGAACGCCTCCTATTCCCCCTAGTATGAGACGAGGCCCAATAAAATGAAAATTAAAATCAGATGCATAGATTTTTTTTATAGGGACGAAGAGAATCAAGTAGTTAGATGTCAAATTTGTAAAAATGTTTATAAATTTAAAATGGTCAGGGTGGGACGGGAGGTTTATTGAGACATGTACAAAACCTTCATAAAGCTAGGTGGGACCAATACCTGGCTGAAAATCGGGTGCGCCAATGCGCTCTCAGTCGGGACATGGTTCACATACTGTCCCGGACCAAGTATATGGTCAAATTAACCCTATGATTGGGGGAATTGTAGGCCCTAAATATGATAAACATAGAGATAGAAAAGCAATAGCAAAATTAGTTGCGGTGGAGGGTTTACCTTTTTCATTTCCTTCCTCTCCTGGTTTTATTCATTACATTAGAGATATGTATAATCCTACTTTTAAATATTTTCCTAGATCAACTGTTAGGAGAGATGTATTTAAATTTGCACATGAATATCGACAGTATTTACGTTATTCCTTATATCATTTTCCTGGTAAAGTATCTATCACGTCTGATATAGGCCGTGGTACTAACGACCATGACTATTTAACGATAACATCTCATTGGATAGATTATAAATGGTCTATGGACAAACGTATTTTAGCGTATAGATATATAGATGATAGGCACACTAGTACTTTTAATGCAGAAAATATTTATTCAGTTTGCGATTATTATGGCATAACTGATAAAATTATGACTATTACATTAGATAATATTTTTTCTAATAATTATGCTATTAGAATTTTAAAAGATCTTTTAACTCCATCTTTTTCAAATCATTTTCATATAAAACGTGTGTCAATTTATAACTTAGTTGTAAATGATGGTCTATCACTTTTTGAAGACATTCTTATTAAAATACAATTTGCTATAAACTTTATTTTTAGAAGTAATAGAATACAACAAAAAAAGAATATAAAACAAATTGTCACGATTGTGTACTAGCTTATAAAAAAGTCCCGAAGAAATAGCGACTAGGTGGAATTCTTTATACGAACAACTACTTGTTGCTTATGATTATAGAAGACCTATAACTTTATTTTTAACGCCCATTATCGAAATTCAACTAATATGATTGTAGATAACGATTGGAAAAAAGAACTTATTGTATTTCTATAGAATTTTTTTCAAGCAACAAAAGATTATGGAAAAACCAGTTTATAAGACACCTATTAAAAATGTTTATCAAATTAAAAAAAATATTTTTTTCCTATTCCCACTATTTATATTATTGGTGTTGTATTAAATTCGACTATTAAAATAGACGGTTGTAAAGCACTAATTGAAACTATTTATGATTGTATAGCGGTACTTCCACCTTCAACTCCAAAGAATCCAAATGACCCACCACCTATTGAACAAACTAAAAAAGAAGTGTTGTCTAGCATACAAGATGAATGTAAAAAAAAATATAGGCATTACCAACAAGAAAGTGCTAGCAACCAACCGGCTTCCATACCATCTTCTTCTTCTTCAATACAACCTCAAAAAAGACATGTTTCTACGGTTAGTATTGAAACCCTTAGAAATAGAATGTTTAGTGGTACCACTACTAATCAAGTTAGCGAGTTTGATGTTTTTGTTTTGCAAGGTGTTGTACCGTACCAAGAAGTTTTTAATGAAGAAGGACGTGAAGACTTGCTGAAATACTGGAGGGAGAATGAGAAGACATTTTCGACACTGTCAAAGATGGCCTGAGATGTGTTGAACATTCAAGCGACATCAACAACGTCTGAAAGCGCTTTTTCTGCAGGCAGATTTCAAATAGGAGAGCACGTACACTCATTAGCGGAAGACAGCTTGGAGATTGCAGTATTATTCAGAGATTGGATACGAGCCGAGCGGAGAAGGTGCGGTCAACGGGAGATCAACGAAGAAGAAGACGAAAACTACAACGAAATCTTATCCGACGGAGGTGGAAGCGACGTCGAGCAATTTGACCAACAAATATCAATTCCAACCGAAGAACTACAATAAATTATAAAATATATAATATTTTTAATTGCAATTTTACAATGTTATTTGCAACTTTCAACACCACAAAGTTGCAATTTTTACAATTGTATTACAAAAAAATCATATTTCTATTAAATAATATAAGAGGCACAAAAACAGACTTGGGATATTTTTATTATACTATCTTGTTCAATTATTGAGGTGTTTATATATATATTATTTTTAAAAATTAAGTACAAAAAAAAATTGAAAAAACCCGACCCCGACCCCGCCCCGATAATATTGGACCCCTTTTCCGACAGGACCGGGAACGGGACGGGACATCGGCGGATCCCGCCAGTCTCGTCCCGCCGGAGGACCGGTGCCGTCCTACCCCTCATCCCGTCGGGTCCTGTCCCGCCGGGATCCTCCCGCCCCATTGACCACCCTTACTTCAAAATCCTTAAAGAGGAGATCAGAAAATCGCACATCATAGTCCATGAAAAAGCAACGAGGAGGAGGTCTTCTATCATGACCCAAAACGGAGGGCCGCGACGGATACCTGAATCCCACCCGCCGGGTACCGCCATTCTTACCATGAACATCTAATCATAATTAATTACGGACTAAGCCAAAAGAAATTTATGAACCACCAGGTAACCAACTTATATATATACATGTACCAAGGCCGACAAGGCCGTACAAGTCTACTACTCACAGGACATCTGTCTACAAGCATATAAGAGTAGCAACATCAAAGGTCGGGACAAGGCCCTGCCATACCTATATAGACACGCAAAATTGTATCATATCAAAATCAGAATGACACCCCGGAAAGGGAGGAGTGCTTCCAAAATCCGCTGAAAACTGCAACCTATTCACGTGGGTCGTCGCCTAGCCTATGCGAACCTGCGGGCATGAAACACAGTGTCCCCCGATAAAAGGGACGTCAGTACGACTGATGTACAGAGTATGTCAAGCATAAATAACAGCATAACATGAATATACTGATAACTGAAACAAAAACAACTGACCAATATGAACTGCCTCTGAGGGCCCTAATACACTTGCCTACATGTTATGTACAATGCAGTGTCCATATTTATTGGCCTCATCGGGCAATTTCCTTACCATGACAGCCTCTGTGGGCTTCATACCATGTAATGGTTAATTAACGTATGCATGGTGCAAATGCGGTTTTTATATATATATATATATATATATATGTCAGTGTTGCGGATCATGCAACCCGTCCCAATATATGTTAGTGTTGCGGGTCGTGCAACCCGTTCCAATAAGCCATGTAGGCATCACATCACATCATCACATCATATTGGCCTCTTCGGGCTCTTTTGTGATAGTCTGTACCAACTACAGGTGGTGTGCGTATATAACGCCTTTCCCTTTCCCCATATCCCCTACATGTATAATATTTACCATATAGTAGTGTTCATAGCACTAGTGGTCCAGGGTAATATATGAATGCAATGCAAGTGAAAATGCATGGATGATAATAAAATACCCCGAGTGACATAATATCCTTGCACCTTTGGCTAACACTGTGAATAACAACACATCTTCCGTATACCTCAATAAAGACTTAGAAATATATTTAGACATGCTTTCAGCATAGGAATTAATAACATGAATATTCTTAACTACTAGGAGTAGAATAAATTATGGAGCAATATCACGGTTATATTTTATTACATGAAACATGCCAAAAGAAAAAAATAATTTGCCTTAACATACTTCGATAATAACGGAACCAGCCTTGCCTTTTATTTTCTCGAGCAAGGCGGCTGCTTTTCTATCCTAATACTACCACTGCCTTGTACTCTTTTTTTTTTTTTTTTTCAATTCAAGACACTAAAATGCACAGCCTAGTTACAGAAAAAATAAAAGGAATTGGAAGTATCTTAGTTGATGTTTCACGATTACTCCCTGTACTTGCACAATTTTTTTTCTTTCTTTTCGCAACTTCCTAACACTAATCGTGAATTGCTATCTACTTACAACTTAGGATGAGATTCTTTTAAATGATTGCCCATCATTACCCCTTTGGCTAGTCACCTTAGGTATTTATTGTAGACATTACGCGTACAACACCCCCATTAATCCTTGTCCCCCATAATGATTAATCAATCCCACATAATTAATTTTGTGATCCCAATTCACTTAAACCTTGATAACTTATAAGACCTTCATATACTCCATGTCATAATTTGTGATATGACACTAGTCCATAACCTCTTTATGCACGCACCAAAATTATTTTCGGCTTCCGTCGTT
Source organism: Anisodus acutangulus (assembly GCA_029783415.1). Classification (NCBI taxonomy): domain Eukaryota; kingdom Viridiplantae; phylum Streptophyta; class Magnoliopsida; order Solanales; family Solanaceae; genus Anisodus; species Anisodus acutangulus. The sequence goes on along the minus strand of CM056507.1, from coordinate 27,328,645 downwards.
ACACTTGTTACGTCCAAAATTATTTCGGAGTTTAATCCCTTTTTATATACTAATCTCTTTATTAGCATAAATAAATATAACATAAATATTTTCTAACGCTCGGACCTATTTACACATGCCTAGCAATTTTATAAACGCTCAACGATTTAAACCGTAACCCGAAAGTACGGGATGTTACATCTCCTTGGAAGATCTCGACTTAGGTGTAGTTATTGTAATAGGCATGGACACATTTGTAAAGTATGTTATTCTCTCCATTGTGACCTTGGGGATGAATTTTATATGGAGCAACCACCTAATTTTGTTGCTTAGGGAGAGTCTAACCTGGTGTGTTGATTGCGTCTGTCACTTTATGGTCTGAAACAGTCTCCCAGAGCATGATTTGGGAAAGTCAGCACAGTAATTCAGGAGTTTGGCATGACTTGTTCTAAAGATTTCAATATGCTGAAGTATTTTCTAGGTATTGAGGTTTCTCAATCCATATTAGGTATACTCTCTGGTGATATTATTACAAAATTTATGAAGTCAAGTGATCAGCCTGCAGATATTTTAACCAAGTCCCTCACCGATCCTCATATTAATACATCTATAACAAGCTCGGTACATATGACTTGTATGCACCAGCTTGAGGGGAGTGTTAGAATAGGAATAAATATATAGTATCCTCCTAGGAGAAGGATTGTAATGTAGAATAGAAATATGATTTCATGTATAGTATCCTACTAGAAAAATGATTATAATGGAGTGTCTATAAATGAAGCTGTGTAATCATATAGATACAACAATTGAATAATATATTTTCTCCCATAATTTCTCACAATAAAAAACTGAAGAAGATTATGCCAGTTGAAGAGACCAGATAGTTAAGGTTGTGATTGTTGTTTAGTATCCATATATTTTGATGATTCCTCTAAAGATGACGTCCTGAGCGTAGTGGTCTAATAAGTCTCATCTTGATTAGTTGCTGCTCTGTTTCTGCTTTTGACGCTCTAAATAGGATGACACTACAGAGATGCTGTAACATTTTTGGGAAGTCAGTTTCTTAAGTTGTATGATGTTGTTTTCACCTCAGTTAATATGTCAATTGAGATACAGGAGTGGTTCCTTGAAGTTGATTATTTATGTGTGTCGTTGTATGTTTTTGCAATTTTGAATCTTGATATCTATAGTTCCTGCACTTTTGAGTTTGTCCTTGAGTTCATTGTCATTACTCGAAGATGCAAAGAAGTGTGGAGGTAAGTTCTAGTTTCCAACTTGCTATCCAGCATGGTTTCACCAGCCCCAAAAATAACTTCCTTTTGTTTCTTCCATTTTCATGCACTCAAAAATGTTAGTGCCCATCTAAAAAAAATGCTAGTGCCCGTTCTTCCCAAATTCTTTCATGTGGTTTCAGTAACTTAACTCTTGATTATTAAGTTCAAAATCTGCATCTAGCTTCATGGTTTGTTCAGTGTATGTTTTTTTAGGAAGAGCCCACAGTGGTTCTACACCATGATGGCTGGAGGATACACTTCATGATACAATACACAGTGCAAATTGAATGAGAAATAGACCAAAATAATCCCTTATCTTTGGTGAAAGACTCAGTCATCCCTCTTCTTTGACATGCAGCACTAATAGTCCTCAGTGTTTAAAATATTGGTGCTCTTTTGGTCCCCTTCCTAACAGTTATTTTCATTTTTTAAAACAGTGATCTTCTATCCACGTGGGATACACAATATAATCTTTTTTACGAAGGGTGTTCAATTGACCACCCTCCCGTCTATGTAGCTCGCCACTGATCCAACCAAACCACAAAATCAAAACCCCCAATCTGAGTTATGAATTATATATCATGAATCAAGTTTCTTATATACGAGCAAATTATTTAAATGAAGAATACTCGTTTTTGTGTCTACTGGAATAGTAAAAAAAATTATATGATGTTTATGAAAGAAATAATCCCTTGATTATTTTCATTGATTGAAAGACTATTTATACAAGTTATATATTTCATAATAGGAGAATCATATTCCTATTCTACTCCTAAAACCTTATTCTACTTGGATACGAACTATACATTTATGGTAATACAATTATTATGGTAAATGTACAATACTAATTACATTACAACATTACCTAAACTAGGATACTAGATCTTTACCTAAACTACACGGTAAAGGGGACAAATCTGAGAGCCCAATATACACAATATACACATGTATATTGTGTGTATATTGTGTATATTAACCCCCGCAGTCATAGCGGGCGGTCTTCGAACGCTGAGACTGTCCCTAAAATCTTTAAAAAGGACTGAGGGAAGACCCTTTGTAAAGATATCGGCAATTTGATATCTTGACGGGACATGGCAGACGCGTACCTGACCTCGGACAACCTTTTCGCGGACAAAGTGAATGTCCATCTCGATATGTTTAGTACGCTGGTGCTGAACCGGATTACCAGATAGGTAGATGGCACTAATATTATCGCAATAAACCAAGGTTGCTTTCTGAATAGGTGAATGAAGCTCCAATAGCAAATTACGTAACCAACATGATTATGAGACCACATTAGCTACCCCTCGATACTCGGCCTCGGCACTGGAGCGGGACAATGTCGACTGACGTTTGGAAGACCATGAGACCAGGTTATTGCCAAGAAACATACAATAGCCAGACATAGACCGTCTAGTGTCTGGACAGCCCCCCCAAGCAGCATCCGTATACGAGACAAGTGTGGATGTCAAGAAAGAATATAAATGCAATCCATAGTCAAGTGTACCCTGAATATACCGAATGATGCGTTTGAGTGCATTCATGTGCTCAACTTTGGGATCATGAATGAACAAACATACCTGCTGGACAGCATACGTAATATCTGGTCTCGTAAATGTAAGATACTGAAGGGCCCCTGCAAGACTGCGATAGCGGGTCGGATCCTCGTATAGTACGTCGACCGCGGCACTAATCTTGGGCTTAGTATCAACTGGGGTGGAAGTGGACTTACAAGATGACATCCCAGCCCCTCAATGATCTCAGTTGCATACTTCCTTTGAGATAAAAACAACACATCTGAATGACGAGTGATAGTAATCCCCAAAAAGTAACTCAAGGGCCCTAAGTCTTTCATAGCAAACTCAGAGCTGAGCATGGTCATGATAGACTGGCGTAAGGCATCGGACGAGGCAGTCAAAATGATATCATCCACATATAACAGAATATAGGCCAAGGACGAACCACGACGATAGATGAACAAGAAATTATCCGACCTGCTGTGAGTGAACCCAATACCCGAAATATAGTCTGCAAACCTCGTATACCAGGCCCAGGGAGACTGCTTAAGCCCATATAAGGACTTTTTCAACAAACAGACATGATGAGGATGTTTAGGATCCCTGAATCCCAAAGGCTGATGCATATAGACTGTTTCTTTGAGATCCGCATATATGAAGGCATTATTGACATCTAACTGATGAATAGACCATGCTTTCGAAAGAGCCAAACTAAGCACAGTGTGAATGGTAGCCGGCTTGACCATCGGACTAAACGTCTTACCACAATCTACACCAACCTGCTGAGTCTTACCATCACCCACAAGTCGCGCCTTATGTTGAGGAAATGAACCATCTGAATTCTCCTTATGAGCAAAAATCCACATAGACCTGATAATATTAATACCAAATGGACGGGGCACCAACTCCCATGTCTTATTATCAATAAGAGCATTATATTCATCGGTCATATCAATTTTCCAATTCGGGTCATTTAAGGCAGATACATGATTACGGGGTAAGGGGAATTTAAGGACATTAGAATGTAAATTAAAATGTCTTTTTGGTTTAAAAACAACCCGTTGACTACGAGTGACCGGTCTATGACTCGAGGTAGAATTGGGCGAAGTTCGGGAATTTTTGGGGCTCAGGACGGACTAGTCAGCAGGTAGTGGGTCTGCTGGCCTAACTCAGTAACCAGGAGCAGGAACTAGACTAGTTCCAGAATTGGGCTGGACTGACCCAATCACTGGAACTGGCCTAGTGGCAGGACTGGGACTGCCAGTGGGTGACGGACCAGTGGGGCCAACGGGCAGTGGGTCCGCTAGAGAATTTTGGATGCGGGAGACTTCCGAAAAATGCTGAATAATATACAGGGATATACTATCATAAAAAAAAATTATATGAACTAGGCACGGGAGTATTAACTTTAGCAAATGGAAATTGGGATTCATCAAAAATGACATGGCGATTAATGATGATTTTATTAGAGGATAAATCAAAGCATTTGTAGCCACGATGATTAGACGGAAAACCCAAAAACACACAAGGCGTAGACCGGGCCTGAAGTTTGTTAATTGTGGTGGACGGGAATAACGGATAACACAAACACCCAAAAACCTGAAGATGTGTATATGAAGGAATTTTATTATATAAAATTTGAAGGGGGGAAGGAATTATGTTAAGGAGATAGGTAGCCATTTGGAGAGCATGATGCCAAAAAGATGGGGGTACGGACGCATGAATTAATAAAGTTCGGAAAATGTTATTTATGGAACGAATTTTGCGTTCGGCTTTTCCATTTTGTGAAGACGTATGAAGACAAGAAAAATGAAAATTGATCCCATTATTAGCACAGAATTTCCAAAACATCCTATTGTCATATTCTTTGCCATTATCACACTGAATATTTTTTATTTCTCGGTCGAACTGGGTTCTATTGAATGCTCTAACTTTTAATAAGATGGAAAAATTTGAGATTTGTTCGCTATGTTTAACGTCCATAAAAACATAGAATAATCATCCAAAAAGAGAACATAATACCGATGACCCACAGAACTAAGAACAGGAGACGTCCATAAGTCGCTATGAATAATATCAAATGGCATTAAAGTATGAGAATTTGAAGCTACAAATGACAACTTAACAATTTTTCCTAAAGAACAAGATTGACAATTTGGAGTACTACACGTACCCTTACATGAAATAAACCTATTTTTATCTAATGACGACAAAATAGAGGACCCCCGATGACCAAGACAAACATGTCATAATGAAGGAGAAATGACTGCAAAGGCGGATGACAGGGCTTGACTTGATGGACCGGAACCGGGTGTGATAGGATAAAGATCACCCCTACTATCACACCTCATGAGATGACTCCCCATCTTGAAATCCTCTACAGAGAAACCAAATGGATCAAATTCAATAGAAATGAATTGTCAGTAGTGAATTTACGGACAGAGACTAAGTTTTTAATCAATTTGGGGGCGTGTAGGGTGTTTTTCAATATAAGAGGTGGATGAGGAGGAGATAAAGTTTTATGACCATAACCACGAATTGGAATAAAATTATCATTACCAATAATTATGCCGTGAGGGTTGCTCAAATTGGAATAAGGCGAGAGCGTACCTGAATCGGATGTCATGTGGGTAGTGGCACCAGTATCCATATACCAATTTAGGTCCGGATGAATTAAACCAAGTGTGTGCATTGCGGCTTCGATGTCGGTAGATGTGGGTACCGTTGCGTGATGGGCCTGCGGGGCCCGAGGACCAAGCACCCCTATTTGCGGCCTCGGCCCAGACTGCTGATTGTATGTGGACTAGGTCGAATTGGTCCTGGACTGCTGTTGGGCCGCCCACTGCCAGTTGGGTGAAAACTGATTGGGCCCAACCTGCGGCTGTGGGGCCCACTGCCACTGCATAGAGGCCCACTGTAGGGCCCAAAATTGCTGCTGACCACCGCGAGGACCCCCACCGCCACCACCATTCTGTCGGCTACCGCTGTTGTTGCCGCCGCGATTTTTGCCACTATTTTTCTTATTTCCTCCTTTTTTACCGCCATCGTTGTTGCAATTTTGGCCGAAGTTGTTGGAACCGGTAGGATGAAAAGTGGATTCGGTCATCATGACTATGGGACTAGCCCTGGTAGCTGCCTTTTTCGCCATGCCTACTTCTTCGAGTGTAAGCATAAAACGCGCTTGATAAAATTGTGGAAGTGGATTACTTTGCCGAAGAAGCGTACTAACACCATTATAGGCCTCGGAGAGGCCAGAAACCATTCGGAGGACCAAACAATGATTCAAAACTAGCGCGCCAATGTTGCGAAGTTGGTCCGCCAATTCTTTCAATCTTTTGAAATAAGCCGAAACGTTAGGGGAATCTTCCATGCTAACGTGAGAGAAATCCTGCTCAAGAGTAACGACTCTAGAATTTTGATTATATATCCACTGGAGGATAGTGGCATTAAGAGTCGTCCATAATTTAGGATCATCCTCGCGTTTTGGCACCTCCATATCCTCAGGAGCCGCGGGGATTATGTGATGGATGACTTGATGCGACCGTGCGTGAGTTTTGAACAGTTCGGCCCACGTTGCATATTGGACGTTTTCTATTTCAAGAACAATAGGGATGTTATTCTTGATGTTAGAAACTGTAAGGGCAGGATGAAACGTGTTCCGGGATGTAGACATATTGATAGAACAATATGTGATTGAGGGATTTTAGGAGAAAAAATTTGGGAAGAGGAGGTATCGTCGGAATAAACCAATCCGAGAACAAGTTGCGGGAAAAAAACTTGGTCTCAGTTTTGTGGACTGGTTGGTGGACGGCCAAGAGGAAGAAAAGTGAGAGAGGATTTGAAGACCTAGACTTCTGATACCATGAAAGAAATAATCACTTGATTATTTTCATTGATTGAAAGACTATTTATACAACTACATACTTTCATAATAGGGGAATCCTATTCCTATTCTACTCCTAAAACCTTATTCTACTTGGATACGAACTATACATTTATGGTAATACAATTATTATGGTAAGTGTACAATATTAATTACGTTACAACATTACATAAACTAGGATACTAGATCTTTACCTAAACTACACGGTAAAGGGGACAAATCCGAGAGACAAATCCGAGTGCCCAATATACACATGTATATTGTGTGTATATTTAACAGTTTAAGTGAAAGCTGCTGTTTTTAACATCTTAGATTTGCCATTTTACTCTTTTTTTTAGGTACTTGTGCATGATAAATTACTTTCCCTCATTTTGCATAATGCTGAAATATTCTATCTAGGAAGCTTGCCATTGGAATGAGTATAAATTGGGTGGACTAGCATCCAAAAATGGGACTGACTAAATCAGACTAATTATATCCTCCCCACACCCCACTTGTGGGATTACACCGGATATGTTAGTTGTTTTTGTTCATTCCTTTGGTTATTGGTCTATTCAAATTTTTTGTCTTAAATATGTGAACTTTTTTCTGATGATAAACTTAATTACGTGGAAATTTCTTTCTATGGTGGCTATATGAATTTACTTGCATGAGTTGGATGATCCAAAGTTTTTTCTATCAGTGAATCACATATTGTAAACGTGTACAAGTATAACACTACAATCCCTACCCATTATTAGATTAGGAATCCTCTTGTATTGTGATTAGGATTCCTCTTTCCTCTTGTATTAGGATTGTATATTGTACACTATATATATTGATATTAATGAGAAAGACTTCCTAAGGAAGATTAATATCATCTTACATTGTATCAAGAGCCAAAACCCTAATCTAGAAAAAATTCTTACCTTGCCCCCCCCCCCCCCGCGCCCCCCGCCCCCTCTTGGCCGACAGCAACATTATTTTTTTTCTTTTCTTTCTTCCTAAATTTCCATCATTCTAATGGAAAATTTGGCTACTCTCACCTTTTCCAATGCTTCCGCTTCTAACGCAGTCGTCATCCAACCACCCACTACCTTCTCCTCACCATCTTTCCATCCGGCTCTCGCTGTTACCAACATCAAGAATTTTATCCCTATAATTCTTGATCAGAAAGATGGCCAATATTGGTCATGGGTGGAACTATTTTGTATCCATGCATGTGTATATCATGTGCTTGATCATATAGACGACTATTTCCCTCGTCCTCCTGATATGGACTACACCACATGGCGTCGCCTCGATACCATAGTCAAACAGTGGATATATGGCACTATATCCAAGGATTTACTATACACAATCATGAAAACAGGTGCCTCTGCCCGTGATCTATGGACACGTTTGGAATAAATCTTTCAAGACAACAAGAACACTCGCGCGGTGTACTTGGAAGAACAGTTCAACAACACCCGTCTTGAAAACTTCTCTACTATGTCAGAATATTGCAAACAGTTGAAACTGGTGGCAGACCAACTATCCAATGTTGGTACGCCCGTGTCCGAAACAAATATGGTGTTACAATTAGTTGCAGGCCTCCCTAAGGGTGAATATGACACCCTAGCCACGATGATACAACAGGCTGACCCTTTACCAAGCTTCAACAAAGCACGCTCGCAATTGTTATTGTAGGACACTCAACGTGCGAAGCAGGATGAGCATAACTAGAAGGCTTTAGCAATTGAAACGCCCGCACAACCTCAGGCCACTGCCGGCCAACAACCTCCGCCGGAAAACATCCAATCACGGAAAAATTGCGGCGGCAGGGGTGGCAAGGGCCGCGGTAATGGGCGAGGCGGCAAGGGCCGCGGAAAAGGCTGAGGACAACAGCCACAACAGATCAGTAATAATGCTTCATAGGCCGGCCCAGTCTCTGGCTACCTAAATCAGAACTGGGCCACGATTTCCGGCTTTCATCCAAATTTCAAGACTCTTTCAAAGAACAAAGGTTACTGGCCAGGCTCCACCCGCTCCCACCAAGAAAGTTCCAAAGAACATCGTGCCCACGCCATGCAGCCCAGCCTCCCACAAAGACCCTTAAATCAAATCCCCACAGACTTCGGTCAGGCATTCAGCAGTATGAGTTTGCAGTTGCCCGACGAAAATTGGTATATGAACTCCGGAGCCTCCTCTCACCTCACCCGGTCCGCAGGTAATCCTTCCCAATTGTTTCATTTAAAGTCTCCCCAATTTATTACAGTTGGCAATAGTCATCGCATTCTAATTCAGGGCATGGTCACACTCACACTCCGAAACCTCACCCACCCTTCTCCCTAAATAACGTTCTGCATGCCCCCCACATCATCAAAAATTTAATATCCATTAGGAAATTTACTCATCATAATTCTGTGTCGGTTATTTTGATCCCTTTGGTTTTACTATGAAGGATCTATGTACGGGGACCCCTCTTACGAGATGCAATAGCACAGGGGACCTCTATCAATTCACATCCTCGTCCACTGCCGGTTCCAGCCTACACACTACCCTAGCTGCTATGTCTCCGTCAATTTGGCACAATAGGCTCGGACACCCAGGAGCTCTTGTTTTTCATTTTCTTAGAAGAAATAATTTTATTCAATGTAATGGGAAACTTGCCCAGACTTGCATTTCCTATCAATTAGGTAAACATGTTCGTCTTCCGTTTAATTCCTCAGTTAGTATTACGTTTGCTCCATTTGATATCATTTATGTTGATTTGTGGACTTCCCCCCGTTACCAGCTCTCTAGGTCATAAATATTATCTCGTGATATTAGATGACTACTCTCACTTTCTTTGGATCTACCCATTAAAATTTACGTCCGAAGTTTTTGCCAAATTTCTTGAATTTTGCACATTTATCAAAACGCAATTCGAACACGCCATTAAATCTTTCCAATGTTGCAATGCCCGTGAATTTAACAACTCTGCATTTCAAAAATTCTGCAACAATAATGGCATGGTCTTCCAATTTTCGTGTCCCCACACGTCCCCTCAAAATGGCAAAGCCGAGCGTCTCATCCGTACAATAAATAACATGGTCTGCACTTTTTTGTTTCATGCCTCCCTCCCTCCATCCTTTTGGATTTATGCGGTCAAAATGATAGAATTAGTCCTTAATATTTACCCATTAGTACCCTCCATAACATGACTCCAACCGAAATCTTACACCGTAGGGTTCCCTCCTATGATCACCTACGGATATTTGGTTGCCTATGTTTCCCCAATCTCTCTTCCATAACCTCTCACAAGATAGCTCCCCGCACCACTCCGTGTGTCTTCTTAGGTTTTTCGTTGAACCATAGGGGCTATCTGTGCTATGACATATTCACTCGTCAAATTCACGTCTCGCGTCCCGTCACTTTTGACGAGATGCAATTCCCCTTTTCCAACATCCAAAAATTTCAAAAACCGGATTACGAATTTTTAGATGAATCAACTCTCTCTCCTGTCCACCTTCGGGAACTGTGCCCGACTGATACCACTACACCGCCTCCATCTTCCACCATACATCACCTGCTATCGGCATCCCTGCCACCGGTGTCCCCCCCATCGCCGCTTCTTTCCACCTCTAGCACAACTCTGCCTCCAGGTTCCACCAATTCACCGATCACCGTCCCATCCAATGTGCCATCCCAACAGTTTCACCACCATGCCGACCACAGTCCGACCATCAACCACTACCCAAAAAACCTAGATACCGGATCTAATGCACCACTGACGTCGTACCCTACCCTACAAACCTCCTCCCTTTCCGGCATACCGAGAATCCCCACAACTCCCTACCACAGTTCACTGGCAACCAACGACCAAACCCACTCGACTCCAACCCCAAACACCGTCACTATTCCGCACCACCCGACGACCACCCTCAACGGAAACCCAGTCCCGACAACACAACATGCACCACACCCGAATCTGTCGTCACCCAATCCACCCAACCAGTCGACCAATACCCTTACCCAGCCAGCGCCCACACACCGGATGCAAACTCGTGCCCAACACGAGATTTTCAAACCCAAAGTCCAATTTAACCTTCCACCCAAACAATTTCACCTATACCAAAAAGCCCTAAATTAGCCAAACTAGACCCGAATTAGAATGTGGCCATGTGTGAGGAGTTTAATGCTTTAACGAAACAACATACTTGGGACTTGGTTCCTCGACCAGAGGGGGTGAATGTGATCCGTTGCATGTGGCTTTTTCGTCGCAAGTTCAGGGATAGTGGTGACTTAGAAAGATATTAGGCAAGACTAGTGGCAAATGGTACTAACCAGCGGAAGGGCATTGATTGCGGAGAGACATTCAATCCGGTTGTTAAACTGGCCACCATCCGCATAGTTCTAAGCATTGTTATGGGAAAGCATTGGTCGATTCATCAACTAGATGTGAAGAATGCATTTCTTCATGGGGATTTACGAGAAACTGTCTACATGCAACAGCCGCCTAGTTTTGTCCACCCAGCAGCCCCCACATTATGTGTGTCATCTCCGTAAGTTACTCTATGGCCTAAAATAGGCCCCAGAGCATGGTATGATCATTTTGCACAGTTCAATATACGTCTCAGGTTTACATGCAGCAGATGTGATATCTCTCTTTACTTTACATCGAGGTCGTAATACTGCTTATTTACTGTTATATGTGGATGACATTGTTCTTACTGCCTCTACTGCTGTGTTGAAAGATGAGATTATTGCACGGCTCAAGTCTGAATTTGCCATAACTGATTTGGGAAAGTTGAGCTATTTTTTTGGGGATCTCAATCACTAGATCCGCTGATTGTATGTTTCTTTGCCAGCGTAAGTATGCAGAGGAGATCGCGCACAGGGCTAAGATGGACAATTGCAAAATCATGGCCACTCCAGTTGATTCTAAATCCAAACTTAGTGCAATGGTCGGTACTCTAGTGACTGATCCTACTATGTATCAGAGTCTTGCAGGTGCACTTCAGTATCTCACCTTCACCAGGCCTGACATTGCTTGTGCTGTCCAGCCGGTATGCTTGTTTATGCATACCCCCAGGGAACCTCATTTTACTTCCCTCAAACGTATCATTCGATATGTTAATGGCACACTGGATTATTGAGTACATTTATACCCCTCTTCACCGAACTCGCTATTATCCTACATCGCTGCATATTGGGAAGGCTGTCCATATACCCGCCGCTCTACATCCGGCTACTGTGTGTTTTTGGGTGATAATCTCATCTCTTGGTCTGTCGTTTCCACATTATCCCATTAGAGTGCAGAAGCTGAGTATAGAGGAGTTGCTAATGCTGTTGTTGAGATCTTTTGGCTCTGAAATCTTCTCTTAGAGATTCAGTGTCCTTTAAGTAAAGCGTCTCTGGTCTACTGTGATAACATATCCGACATATACCTGTCTCACAATCTGGTTCAGCATCAGCGAACCAAGCATGTTGAGATGGACATCCACTTTATTCGCGAGAAGGTTGCTCTCAGGCATATTAAGGTATTGCACGTGCCTTCCTCATATCAATACGCGGATATTTTCACGAAGGGCCTCCCAAGACAGTTGTTCCTTGATTTCAGATTCAGTCTTAGCGTTAGGCCTCCTCCCGCTCCGACTGAGGGGGTGTGTAAACGTGTACAAGTATAACACTACAATCCCTACCCATTATTAGATTAAGATTCCTCTTGTATTGTGATTAGGATTCCTCTTGTATTGTGATTAGGATTCCTCTTTTCTCTTGTATTAGGATTGTATATTGTACATTATATATACTGATATTAATGAGAAAGACTTCTTAAGGAAGATTAATATCATCTTACACATACTTAGATGGGCAAAAGTTAAAATGCAATTCTGAATTTGTTTTGTCCGTGATGTCTTATCAATTCTACTTGCCATGATTGCTCTTCACTTCAGCCCTAAGCTTCTGAAGAAATGAATCATATTAAATATATAAACTGACATAAGGACATGTAAGAAGGAGCGTCGTCGTTTGAAGGTTTCTATAGGTTCGTATGATGATTTTGGACTTAAACGTAACTCAAGGATTTGGGTGAGTTTCAAATACCAAAATCACACTTGAGTTGCACCAATTTTTTTATGGTGTAGCAATAGACCTTAACGGTTGCGAGGGTGGTAATCGCAATCACGAAGGGTTCGCTTAGTTCTCATGGAAGCCGTTGGTGTCCTCCGCAATCACGTAGATTACTCGCCTGGTCGAACTTCGCAATCGCAAGGGTCCCTAACGTGGTCGCGAAGAGGGGATCATTTGCAGTATCTAAATAGACAGATCGCGATTTTATTTTTGCAAAGACATTTAGAAGTTGGAGCGTCGATTTTCGGTCGATTCAAAGGTGAGTTTTCATCTCAAACTATTATGTAAGTGTTTTCAACTTGTAATAGATATTTATATTGATTACCCATTGATTTTAACATCTAGATTAATGAATTTAAATTGAATATGTTGAGATATTGACCTAGGTTTAGAGAAGGTTAATTATGAATTTGAAGGTCAATTTATTATTGCATTTGATTGTTCATTCATCAAGAATTATGGTTCATTTGATTGTCTGGAGCAATTAAAGGTATGTAAGGTTTCTATCCACATGTGAGAACATCATTGTTCTTCCCCAGGCCATGTCTTCCATGAAATTCACAAATAACTTTGCAATAACAGTACTGTGCCCTACTTCATACAAGCCTTAAGTTGTTCTTATGTTTTCAATTATGAATCATCGTTTATGTCCATGCTATATCATTCTGATTGCCTTAAACTCCCTACGTAGTCCATGAACACTCATATCTTGATTTCCATGAGTTTCCACTTGAAGTATGAATTACATGAACTATAATTTGTTCTAAAATGATGAATATCTAATGATTTCAGTTTCACCAAACTATGATATGACTTACATGACAAACTATGACATGAAAACTACAGACATATATGCCATCTTTATAATTTAATATTTTGGTGTTGTATTAATTATCGAGAAAGTGTTAGTCCATAAGACACACCTGAAACTATGTATGCCAGTGTATGATAAGAAGCGATCTGCTGGTTCAGGCGAGTCTTTCATGTTACCCCATTGCGAGTTTATTTATAGATCCATTCACCTCATGTATGTGTCATACCCCGGCAAGGAATGAAATGACTTAGTTGATCAAGCAGAGATCGGACTACAGTGCTCACATGGTGATTTATATGTCAGTTATTCAAGAATCTCCCATTAAAAATGATTTACCATGATTATGATATCTATATTCAGTTATTTCCATGTTTCAGTTTCAGCATTCTTCACGATTTATATTTATTGATTTGGGATGTCCTATCCCCCGCGCATCACTTTATGATTCCCCCCACCACATGTATGTGCGACCCAAGGTGAATTCTTCCAAGAAGCTCAAACAAGGATTTTAGGTGTTCTTCGTCAAGAATTATAATTTGTTTAATTGTTTGGAGCGATTAAAGGTATGTAAAGCTTTTATCCACGTGTAGGAACATCACTGTTCTTTCCCATACCACGTTCTTCCATAAAATTCACAAATAACTTCGCAATAAGAGTATTATGTCCTAGTTCATGAAACTCTTAAGTTGTTCTTATGTTTTCAATTACTAAATCATCATTTACGTTCATGCTATATCATTCCGATTGTCTTGAAGTCCATACACAATCCATGAACACTTATATCTTGATTTTCATGAGTTTTCATATGAAGTATAAATTATATGATGAATTATAACGTGTTCTAAAATGATGAACTTCTAATGATTTCATGTCTTATGAGACTATGGTATGATTTATATTGATAAACTATGATATGAATTATGACAGGAAAATCCTAGGCGTGTATGCCATCTTTATCACTTAATATTTTGGGATTAGTATTAATTACCGAGAAGGTGTTAATCCATGAGACACAAGCCTGAAACTACGTATGTCAGTGTATGATAAAGATCGTTTCGTTGGCTCGAGCAACTCCTTCATGTAGGAAATTTGTTCGGTGTCTCGGAGTTGTAGTCTTCATATTAATGATTGTGACAGTTTTCATAAGATATGTACTACTTGGAGTCAGATGAACATTCTTTGTTTGTGATCCCCTTACCGTTCTCGCTCATTCTTTCAACGGCTGGGAAGGCAGTCGTAGAAACGAAACCTATCGCCACGCCGACCATCAAAGACGAGATTGGAGGCCTATATTCACATTTGAATGATACCAATCGAGATGGCTTTTTCAGGGACTGGCATCTTCCCTGAGGCAATCCCTGAGATTCAAAAGAGAGAGAAGGAACTTTTCGTGTCCTACGTCGTCATCACTAACCATTCCCCTTCTCTTTGAATTTCTTGATCGGTCGCTCAAGAGACTGACTCTTTCTTTCTCTGTATTTAAACGCAATCTCTTGAATTTCAGTAGCAAAATGGAGTTTTTGAGCATTTATTTTTGGATTCAGTCATGTCATGTATGTCTCATACCCCAGCAAAATATGAGATGGCTTAGCTTATTGGGCAAAGATCAAACTTCATGTGCTCACATGGTGGTTTGTATGTCTATTAATGAAGAATCTCCCATTAAAATGATTTACTATGATTATGATATCCTTGTTTAGTAATTTTCATGTTTTTGTTTCAGTATTCTTCACGACTTATATGTATTGCTTTGGGATGCTCATTTTCCCGTGTGTCCCTTTATAATTCTTTCATTCAGTTGCTTTTAGGCTTTAAATACGAGTATTCTTCCACATTACTTACATCCCTTTTGTCCTGGGGTGCTGCTTTACGATGTAGGTACTTAGACTTAGGACGACAAGACTCCTCATTAGGACCGTCACATATCAAATTTCGTGAGCCCCACTTGTTATCTACAAAGTTTCGAAGCTGATTAGGACAACTACCAGTTGTTCTCTTTTTCTATTTGAACTATCATCCAGGTGTTTTTTAATACATAGATGGTGATAGTTTATGTAGAAAAAGTGAACAATTGATAGGTGGGGTGTGAAACTAGCGAAAAAGTGATAGTTCACGTGTAATTTTTACCATTATCTCCTTTTTAAAAGTATTCTTGAGGAATTTTGTGTGCAAAATAAAAATATTGTTCCCCAGTTATAGGAGTCATCAAAAGAAGAAGAGAATATTACACATTTTTTTCAACGTCGAAATCTGCATTAGAATAATGGGAAAAAGAGATTTAAGTTGGCAAGTGAGTGTCTTCCAAACCTTGGTTTTGTCCAAAGATGTCAGTCATCTATTATAAAAATTTGGAACAAGTCAAGGCCAAATTTCACAATCAAGCAATTGTGCATCTTTGGTTGTGAGTTGTATATTCATCTGAACTTTTAACTCTTTGCTATAAGTTGTCTTATTATCAAACATTCCTATAACCATCTACCTTGTTAACAAGTGAATAAAATAAATATCAATGAGTCAATTCTGCTACGTTGAGGCTAGAAATATACATAATATAATCAGAAAATCTCTCTTATCCTAAACTAAATATTTCTACAAGGTGAAAATTTGTGCTCTGATACTTATGCATTTTCTAACAGAATGTAGGGAAGCCTAAGCCTTCTACTGAATCAAGGGACCAAAATGAAGGCAGCAACAAAAAGTCTGGTTGGAAAGTGAAGGAATTAGAGAGTAGGGATGGTCAAACAAGGCTCAAAACCAATGTCTTCTTTGCATCTTCCGAGCAGTGCAGCGACACAACTGCCGGTGAGAGTGCATGCACAGCACCAGTAGTTGTAATCTCCCATTGGCTGCAATCGAATAGAGATGCAATGCCTTCGAGATCAGAATTTGATAACCTCATACAGGGTTCCTCAGAATGGAGAAAGCTATGCCAAAAGGACACTTATATGAATGATTTCCCAAAGAAGCACTTTGATTTAGAGACCATCTTGCATGCTGGTATTCGACCTATGGCCATCTCGCACGATCAATCATTTGTTGGATTCTTCAGCCCTGAGAAGTTCGGATCATTGCAAGGAGTAATGTCCTTTGATCAAATATGGGACAAGATTAGCAGTGTTGCAGATGACATTGAATTTGAACCTGAAGTTTATATTATAAGTTGGAACGATCATTTCTTCGTATTGAAGGTGAAAGCAAATGCTTATTACATTATTGATTCGTTGGGAGAAAGGCTATTTGAGGGTTGCAGCAAGGCGTACATTTTAAGATATGACGATAACACTATGATGTATGAGAAAGTTGCAGAGGAGAAGTCGCAACAAAATGAAACTAAGGCACAGGAAGAGATGATATGCAAGGGGAAAGAATGCTGCAGAGAATTCATCAAGAGATTTCTCGCCGCTATCCCTGTAAAGGAACTCGAGGAACAAGAGAAAAAAGGAGACAGTTTCTTATTTCTCTCTTCATCATCAATTGCAGATAGAGTTCAACTTCAGCTACTTGCTATCTTCTTCATCGTCTTCTCTGACATCCTCACCTTTCTCTTCTTCCGCCACTTCTACACCTTCTTATTTATAATGATGTACATTGAATTTTCCAAGTGTGTATCTGTATCACAGTATTGCCAATTTGAGCATATTTGACTCAACAATGAAGAGTCAGTGTACACTTTAATGCTTTTAGAGATGCTATATCAAACATGATTAGACTGTGTCATAAAATTGATTCAAGAATGTTACGTAGTATTAAAATGAAAGCAATTTGAGCATTAAACACTAAAATCGAAAATCAATGAGTGAAGTAGCTTAAAAGTTCAATAAAACTCTCAGTGCCCTTGTAAAGACGACATTGTGCATATCTAAGAAAAATCTCAAGAAAGTTTGGACTGTCTAACTAACTTTTTGGTGACCTCATCATTTTCTCTGTAAAATATAATGGAAGTCTTACTGTAGTATGTATGTATCCATCACTTTGTTTTATTTTATATTTTAGCCCTTGCGGTTCTTCAGATTGTTTCAAGTCATTTATCTCCATCATGGATTTTCTAGGATGCTACATCAGTTGAGGACATATGGACTTAAATGGTTGATCGATGAGAATGAAACAAGAGTCGGTTTTTCACAAAAAAAAAAATCAATTTCTTGAAAGTTTCATAATGCTCCTTTCAATTTCGTGAATGAAGATCCACACATCCACATGAATAAAGCACAAAGAAAGAGAACTACTTGTAGAAACTGTCAATAGTTTATTTAATTTGGAGCTCTGAGTATAATATGCCCGACTTTGCTTCTCTTAATCCCAACCCATCTTCTTGCCTGACTGATCTAAATTTTCACGCGTAAGATCCAGAGGAGTAAAAGCTTGGAAAAAAAGTTCCCTTGGTCATAAATTCAGGAGTTGTTTATTTCTGAATTATTTCCGAACTATGTAATTCTGTGCCGAAAGAAGGGAACTGAATACTTGATCTCGAGGTTATGTTCTTCCTGATTCCATAAATAATGTATAACTAATTTTTTCCGAAGGTGACGCCTAATGATTTCATTTGAGTAATGCATGAATCACTGGAGATAGAATTTATTGAAACTTCACTAAGTAACAATGCCTTAATTCAGTATCAATGTCCAGACACTTCTATGCAAACAGGAAGGAGCAGTGACAACTCACAACAAGGGACCGTTTCTCTGCGTGATTTATCTCTTCTTTTCTTCTTTTTCTTTTCTTTTCTTTTCATTATCTATTTGAGGGTTGCAGGTAGATAACTTTAAGTGACATAGGAGTTAGGACCCCTAAATTCAGGAGACACTACTAGGAAATAATCCTATGGCAACGGTTTAAATATCGTTGGGATAGAAAGCAAAACTGTTGCAATCTTGTGACGATTGTGAAACCGTTGCGGCTCTCTATTGCAACGGTTGTTTAGTCAATTGGAACGGTTCTAAGCTGTTGCACTATCATTTTATGCAATGATTACTAGATCCTATAGCAATGGTTTACGTTAGATATTGCAACGGTTATTAGGTGCTACTGCAACAAATTTTTGGTGATATTACAACAATTTTATAAAGCTACAATGCACCTTTTTATTTGATTGTAAATATTCCTTTACCAATACAATACAATATGATGTCCTGACATTTATCTAAATCATGAAAGGAAAATATTCACAAAAAGATCATAACCCAATATGTCCACAACCAAATAATATACACAAGTTTGCACAGTAATGATAACAAAATTTCAAGATATAAGATTTTAAAATATCTAAACAAACTAATGTTTCATCAACAATCCCATAACTCTAAATCATCTTTAGTGCTTCCATATAATCTTTGCTCATGCATTTGATCCACCTACAAAAATATTAGCAAATTCTTTAAAGTGATAAAGAACAATGATGGTATTAAAATTAGTCAATAATGTGGTGCTAAATCTATCACCAGTTGCAGATCATAGCATAGCTATCATGCCATACAAGACAAAATATCTTAGGAAAATGAATGGATAATTCTATCCATACAGAGAATTTTGTGCAGGAATTATCATTGATTATGAATGGAGCTCAGAAGTGGACTTAATATTTAGGCATGTGAATATCAATGATTCAATAGACTCTAATCTTTATTAGACAATACATATTAAAATTTCTTATCAATAAGTGAAATGGACAGAGCAGTAAGACCAAAGTCACTAATAACATAAGAATGACTATAAAAATATGGGAGATCATAGATAGTGGTAGAAAAAAAAAATTGAATTATTGTTTGAGGGACCTAGGAATTTGTAGGGATGTTGCTTCATGTCATCAAGCTAAGAACCCATCATAGGTCTAATTAATAAGAACTCATCAGATAAAATTTCATGTTCACAGAATGTATTTAGATTAAAATGTGTGTTTATAAGATAAAAAATCAATGTTGTATCATTATAACTTGCCTGAAGTTCTAGAAAGTTTATTGAATGCTTCAGCAGACAAATCGTTTCCTGTTTGAGAAAAAGTACCATTGTAATCTAATATAGATTGAAATATCAAAGAAGCTTGTGCCCTCAAATCTTTGTAATCAAAATTTCAGCTACTAATCCCACATTTACATTCCTTCTGCACATGATGTTAAAGCCCAATTAAGTTCAATTTATAATGTTAACAAGGACTTAAAAAATAATATACCTTAAAGAAAGGCACTATCTCCATGGAACCAAATTTGAAACGAAAATACTAAGATAAAAAGAAAGAGAAAATCACAGGGAACAAACACAATTTGAACTTTGAAGTTCCTTCTTTTCTTTACTTTTAGGAAAATAAATTCATATTTCTTGAGTGACCTTAGATGAAATAGTTAGGTTCTTTTCGTTTTTATCCTCAACTTGAAGTTGTATTATTAAGACCACAAATCAGAAAATAACCTCTAAATATGAAAAATCTTGCTCAAAATGGGGCTTGCAATACAAAACACCGTACACAAAGTAGTAATTTCTCATCTAAGAAAAGATCACATCACGTATCAGAAAATATTAAGACCACAAATCAGAAAATAATCTCTAAAACAGAAAAGTCTTGCTCAAAATGGGGCTTGCAATACAAACACCTTCCACAAAGTAGTAATTTCTCATCTAAGATAAGATCACATATGTATCCGTTTCTATGAATTAAAACACTATAATCATGTTTCAAATAGAAATGGTTACCTTCATGCTCAAGTAAAAAGGCCTAGTTGACATGGAAAAATCTCACTACTGCCATAAATTATAATAAACTAATAGTTTAAAGAATATTCTTAATACAAGTACACCCCAATTTACCATAACCTGCACAAGAGAAAAACTAGAAAATGTGAATGACGTACTAAAAAAGAGAGATTTACTAAATCAATATTACCTAATATTGAAATGAATTGGAAGCATACTGGAATTTAGAAATGAGGCGGAGATACTAAAAAAGTAACACACAATTCACATTTTGAGTACACGAGATGAGACGAGCCAACCAAACTAATGCGACTTGAACAAATGAAATGGTATTAAGAAACATCAAGACATAAAAGAGGATTACATTGGAAGTAAAGGGTATTGATTCATACTTTATAAATATGCAGAACTTTAAAAAGGGTAACCAATTATCAAACTTAAAAGGATTAAAGCTAGCGTAATCTACAATAAAGAATAAAGCAGGTTCAAATTAAGAGAAGGTCACGAATATTTCTTAAGGTTTGATTAACAGTATGCAGTCATTTTGTAGCAGGGAAAATAGTGATGGTAACTACTACTAGAGGGAGAAAAGATTAACTAGTCATGAAATTCTTTAGCATACTAAAACTGTATAACAAATATTAGCTTACGACTTCTAAATAAACGGAGAGCATGTTCTAAACGCCTATGTTCAAAGATGAACCATGGAAAGCAATCTTATTAGACTAAACAAATCTTCCGATTTAGACTCAGCTGTTTTAGACAAATAAAGGATAGCAACTAGTAATTTAAACACATTCTCTTAAAAAAAATCATTTTAATCTGAACAGGAATAAAAGTAAATGCTGAGAAAAACAAATGGAATAAGATCATGTTTAATGCCGAAACTTAGCTCATCTAGATTGATTATTAAAGGAATACCACCATATTTGAGCAACTACTTATTTAGAAAGTAAATCAAATATGATATTACCTGAGACTCACACCTTAATCACATATTTCTAATTAAATAAACTCATAAACATAACCAAGTGTTTCCCATAATTTTCAATCAGGCAGTAACAAGGATAGCAAGACTGAAAAACCACATACTATTTATATCTAAGTGCCTACCTAATCATATATTAGAGACTAAGGAAGAAATCGTGAAAAGTACTTAGCTAATCACATCAGAGAATTATCAAATAGAGAAAATAGAACCGATAAACAGGCCAAAGCAAACTGGACAGAATTTAAAATGAAAAGAAAATAGAAAATCACACAGCAGCGACACACGAACGAGGATGGACTGCTTTGAGCTAGAGGACCAAAAGATCGCAAAACAGAAACGAAATAAAACTTTAAACTTTTAGACGAGTCGAGATGAAATTCTTTAATTTTGTTAAATAAGGCAATATACACACAATATACATGTGTATATTGCCTTATTGAAGGTCTCGGATTCTGCCCTCTCTAGTTATGGTAAATAGACAATGTAAGAATATTGTATATTAGAAAAATATATGTGTAGTTTATTGTAATATATTTGTTACCTAAATTAGGATTATACACTATCATAATTGTAGAGTTAGAATTATGGTAGAATAAGATTTTAGGAATAGGATTCTCCTATTTTGTAACTTGTATATATACCTATTCTATTAATGAAAATAATCAAGGAGATTATTTCTTTCATGGTATCAAGAGACTAGGTCTTACAAAAAAAAATTCTCTCCCAAATTTTGTTAATTCTCGGCCGAAACCCCCCCCCCCCTCGGGTTTTCTCTTCCGAAATTAGTCTTCCGCTCTCAAAATCTCTCTTACTTTTCCCAAATTTCCCCTCCTTTGTTCTTTCAATATGTCTAAGAACAATTATCATCCTGACCTTATGGTTTCTAACGTCAAGAACAGTATCCCTATTGTACTTGAGATGGAAAACGTCCAATATGCGACGTGGGCAGAATTGTTTAAAATTCACACTATCTCCCATCAAGTTATTCATCACATCATTCCTCCCGCTACACCTCTTCCCGCGGAGGATCCTCAGTTATGGATTACTCTTGATGCTACCGTTCTCCAGTGGATCTATTCCACTATTTCGGTTGACCTTCTACAGACGATTATTGAGCCGGATACCACGGCTATAGCTGCCTGGAATAGATTGCATGACATATTGCAAGATAACCAACATTCACGTGTCGTCACACTCGAGCAGGAATTCTCTCTAGTTCGCATGGAAGAATTTCCAAACGTCTCTGCATATTGCAAGAAACTCAAGGAGTTGGCGGATCAACTCCGTAATATTGGCGCACCTGTAACAAATAATCGTCTGGTTCAACAATTGGTTGCCAGCCTTTCGGAGGCCTATAATGGTGTTGGAACTCTCCTTCGTCAAAGCAACCATCTTCCCTCCTTTTATCAAGCCCGTTCCATGCTTACTTTGGAAGAAGCCGGTTTGGCTAAAAAGGCAGCTACCAGAGCAAGCCCCGTCATCATGATGGCGTCCTCCCCAAGTTCTTCGGGTTTTGTTAATAATTCGGGCCAAAACCATAATCATGGCGGCGGCAAAAATAATCGTAAGAATAATTACAAAAACCGCGAGTGCAAATGCGGCGGTTCTGGTGGTGGTTCCGGTGGTCAGCAAGCAGGTAGTGGGCCCCGTCCAGTGAACAGTGGCCCACCACCCCCTGGTCCCAGCAGTGGGGCTGGGGCCGTGGGCCAGCAGCCCCTACCTTCTAGCGAATCCCAGCAGCCAGTGAGCTGGCCAGACTTTCAGGCCTAGCAACTAGCAGTGGCGGCCCACTGGCCAGTGGCCCAGCAACGCCAGTTCCAGCAGCTACGGCCCAGGTCAGTCCCATCCTGGAATACTTGGGCCCAAACCTCCGCAAGCCCATCACACAGCAGGCCCTACTCAGACCGATATTGAGGCCACGATGCACACATTGAGTTTGACTCAACCGGACCCAAATTGGTATATGAACACCGGTGCCACTACTCACATGACTTCCGATTCAGGTACTCTCTCATCTTATTCCAATTTGAGCAACCCTCGGGGTATAATTGTTGATAATGGAAACTCTATTCCAATTCAGGGTTATGATCAGAAAACGTTGTTTCCCCCCAATCCACCCCTTATCTTGAAAAATACTTTACATGCCCCCAAATTGATTAAAAACTTAGTGTCTATCCGAAAGTTCACCACTGACAATTCCATTTCTGTTGAATTTGATCCTTTTGGTTTCTCTGTGAAGGATTTCAAGACGGGGAGTCATCTAATGAGGTGTGATAGTAGAGGGGATCTGTATCCTATCATGCCCGGTTTCAGTCCATCGAGTCAAGCCTTGCCGTCAGCTTTTGTAGTCATTTCTCCTTCCTTGTGGCATGCTCGCCTTGGTCATCCGAGATCTTCTATTTTATCAGTTTTAGATAAAAATAGCTTTATTTTTTGTAAGGGTACGAGTCGTACTCAAATTTGTCAATCTTCTTCATTAGGAAAAATTGTTAAGTTGCCATTTGTGGACTCAAATTCTCATACTTCAAAGCCATTTGATATTATTCATAGCGACCTATGGACGTCTCCTGTTCTAAGTTCGTTAGGTCATCGATATTATGTTCTTTTTTTGGATGATTATTCTAAATTTTGTGCACGTTTCCAATTGCTAATAAATCTCAAGTGTTTTCTGTCTTCATAAAATTTAGAGCATTCATTAGAACACAATTCGAAAGAGAAATAAAAAATATTCAGTGTGATAATGGGAATGAGTATGACAATAGGGTATTTCGGGAGTTCTGTGATAATAATGAGATCAATTTTCGCTTTTCGTGCCCTCATACATCGTCTCAAAATGGGAAAGCCGAACGCAAAATTCGTTCCATAAATAACATTGTCCGCACCCTCTTACTCCATGCTTCTGTACCCCCATATTTTTGGCATCATGCTCTGCAAATGGAAACATATTTCCTTAACATAATTCCGTCCAAAGGTCTGACATATTCTTCCCCCCTCCAAATCCTATATAATAAGAACCTTTCTTATTCTCATCTTCGGGTTTTTGGGTGCTTGTGTTATCCGTTATTCCCATCCACCACAATTAATAAACTTCAGGCCCGGTCTACTCCGTGTGCGTTTTTGGGTTATCCGTCCAATCATCGGGGTTACAAATGCTTTGATTTATCCTCCAAGAAAATCATAATTAATCGTTATGTGATTTTCGATGAAACCCAATTTCCATTTACGAAAGTTCAGACTCCCGAGCCTAGTTCGTATAATTTTTTGGATGATGGTATATCCCCGTATATTACTCACCATTTTTCGGACATATCCCGCACCAAATATTCTCCAATGCCCATCGCCTACCGGCCCAACTATCCCGAGTCCAGCCAAAGAATTGGGCGGTCCAGCCACCTGAACTGGTCCACCCCGCCACAGATTCTCGATTTGGGCCAAGAGCCCATCGTTGCTGGCCCGTCTCCGAGCCCAAAGAAATTTCGAAAATTCACTCAATTCTTCCTCGAGTCATAGACCGGTCACTCATAGTCAGGTCTATGTGGATTTTTGCTCATAATGAGAATCCGGATGGGTCATTTGCTCGACATAAGGCGTGGCTGGTGGGTGATGGTAAGACTCAGCAGGTTGGGATAGATTGTGGGGAGACGTTTATCCCGGTGGTCAAGCCGGCTACTATTCGCACTGTGCTTAGCTTGGCTCTTTCTAAGACTTGGCCTATTCATCAGTTGGATGTTAAGAATCCTTTCCTACATGGTGATCTCAAGGAAACAGTCTATATGCATCAGCCGTTGGGTTTCAGGGATCCCAACCGTCCTCATCATGTCTGTTTGTTGAAGAAGTCCTTATAAGGGCTTAAGCAGTCTCCACGGGCCTGGTATACGAGGTTTGCTGACTTTGTTTCGACTATTGGGTTCACTCACAGCATGTCAGATAATTCCTTGTTCATCTACCGTTGTGGTTCATCCTTAGCCTACATTCTGTTTTATGTGGATGATATCATTTTGAATGCTTCTTCTGATGCCTTGCGCCAGTCTATCATGGCCATGCTCAGTTCTGAGTTTTCTATGAAAGACTTAGGGCCCTTGAGTTACTTTTTGGGGATTGTCGTCAAGCGTCATTCAGGTGGTTTGTTTTTGTCCCAAAGAAAGTATGCGCCTGAGATCATCGAGAAGGCTGGGATGTCATCCTGTAAGTCCACTTCCACTCTAGTTCATGCAAAACCCAAGCTTAGTGTCGCGGTAGGGGCACCATACGAGGACCCGACCTGCTATCACAGTCTTGTAGGGGCCCTCCAGTATCTTACCTTTACCAGACCGGATATTACGTATGATGTTCAGCAGGTGTGTTTATTCATGCATGATCCCAGAGTTGAGCACATGAATGCAATCAAACGCATCATTCGTTATATTCAGGGGACGCTGGACTATGGTTTGCACTTGTATCCTTCATCTACATCCACACTTGTCTCGTACACAGATGCGGATTGGGGTGGTTGTCCGGACACCAGACGGTCTACGTCAGGATATTGTATGTTCCTTGGCAACAACTTGGTCTCCTGGTCTGCAAAGCGTCAGGCGACTCTATCCCGCTCAAGTGTAGAGGCAGAATATCGAGGGGTAGCTAATGTGGTCTCAGAATCATGTTGGTTACGTAACTTGCTTTTAGAGCTTCATTGCCCTATTCAGAAGGCAACCTTAGTATATTGTGATAATGTTAGTGCCATATACCTCTCGGGTAATCCGGTTCAGCACCAACGCACTAAGCATATCGAAATGGACATTCACTTTGTCTGTGAAAAGGTTGCTCGGGGGCAGGTACGTGTATGTCATGTCCCGTCAAGATATCAAGTTGCAGAAATCTTTACAAAGGGTCTTCCCTCGGTACTCTTTGAAGATTTTAGGGACAGTCTCAGCGTTCGAAGATCGCCCGCTATGACTGCGGGGGTGTGTTAAATAAGGCAATATACTTATTGAAGGTCTCGGATTCTGCCCTCTCTAGTTATGGTAAATAGACAATGTAAGAATATTGTATATTAGGAAAATATATGTGTAGTTTATTGTAATGTATTTGTTACCTAAATTAGGATTATACACTACCATAATTGTAGAGTTAGAATTATGGTAGAATAAGATTTTAGAAATAGGATTCTCCTATTTTGTAACTTGTATATATACCTATTCTATTAATGAAAATAATCAAGGGGATTATTTCTTTCAAATTTTTTAGTTGAATAATCAAAACTTCAGAATTCTAGGTGTGTAAACCGTGAGATGAATGAAGAAATGGAATAGAACCCCAACAACATAGGCAGAGAAGTCTTCATCGCACCAAATTATCGAACTTGGAATACATTTATTTTTTTTACAATTTAGGCTTAAGAAGCTTACTTAGTTAGAATGTTTCAGCCCAAAGAGAATTTATGTGACTCAACTAACACATAATTTCACATACGAACACATGCAATTATGTTGGAAAAGAGCCATAAAAGATCTTCTATGTCAAAGTTTCGTCTTTTTGTTTGATACAAAGTGAATGGTCTTCACACCATAATCGAATACACTAAACTCTAAAAATCTAAAATAGTTATAGTTTGATTGTTTATAAGCAGAAAATATGAAAATCCAACCTAAATTAATAGAAAGATGAAATTAAACCTTAGATCTTCCAAAATATACAAAACCCTAGTCGTAACCCGTCAGACCATCTTGAACCTCAAAACAATCAGTTAATGAATTGAAAACATTTAATAGCGACAACAAAATATGAAATTGAATAGGCACATGGCTCGAGCGTCAAGATAAAAACCAATAGGTATTTGCGACCTAAAGAGACAAGCATTCTTATCCACCTCTTGTGACAAAACACAATATCTATTCAGCAATCAGACTATATTGAATTTGTCCCAATTAAATACTTTTTTGACAATCAACTAAAATTATAAATTGTGCGTAATACACTGCTAGTGACCTGACATGACTAATTAAAAATGACATGTGACATTTGGGTGCAAAATAATAATTCAAAATAAATAAAAAGGAAAAAGAAAAGAAAAAACTATTTTCAGCAAAAAAAAAAATTTAAAAACCTATTTTCTAAATGCTCTCTCGTCTTCTTCGTGGAATGAATTTATGAGTTACTTAAAACTCAAGACAAAGAAAATGACTTTTGAAGAACTTATTATCAAACTCTAGATTCAGGAAGATAATAAGAAGGCTTTGCCTAGGGGTAAACAACCCGCTGAGGCAAAGGCAAATCTGGCTGAAGCCAAAGGGAACCCAAGCAAGAAGCGCAAGTTCCAGAAATATGGCAAGACCCAAGCAGCAGAGAAGTTCAAAGGAAACTGTCACCACTGTGGGAAACCTAGTCACATGATCAAGGACTGCCGCAAGCTCAAGACTGAGCAACAAGAGGAGGCCAAGGCTAAAGGCAAGGCACAGGTTAACGTCGTCAAAGACAGGTTTCTGGACGACATGATTGAGGAGTTCTCAGCGGTGGTGATTGAAGCAAACCTTGTTGAGAATCCTATGCAATGGTGGATGGACACAGGTGCTACGAGACACATCTGTTCCAATAGAGATGCCTTCTCCACTTATACACCAGTTACAAACAAGAAGTTGTTCATGGGTAACAACGCTTCCTCTAACTTGCTGGGGGTAGAAAATGTAGTCCTGAAGATGACTTCTGGAAAGGAGCTCACTCTGAAGGAGGTGATGCATGTCCCTGAGATTAGAAGAAATTTAATTTCAGGTCATTTATTGGTTAATGCTGATTTTAGGCTAGTGTTTGAGTCCAATAAATTTGTAACCACCAAGAATGAAACGTTTGTGGAAAGGGGCTTCGTCTGTAAAGGCCTCTTCAAAGTTAACGCCATGTCTGTATTACGTGCAAGCAATAATATTGAAGCTTCTTCTTACTTGCTTGAGTCCTCTAATTTATGGCATCATAGATTAGGACATGTTAACTACAAGTCCATCCAAAGGTTGGTAAAGTTGGAGTTGTTGCTGTCTCAATGTAAACTCTCAACATAATGTGAGGTGTGCGTAGAGGAAAAACTCACAAAGATTCATTTTCGATCCGTCGAAAGGAATATCGCTCCTCTAGAACTTATTCACATGGGTATATTTGATTTGAAGTTTGCACAAACTAGAGGGGGGAACAAGTACTTTGTGACATTCATTGATGATAGCACAAGGTATTGTTACCTTTACTTGTTGAAAAGTATAGATGAAGCCTTTGAAGCGTTCCGACGTTACAAAGCAGAAGTTGAGAACCAACTAAGCATGCAGATTAAATCCATTCGTAGCGATAGAGGAGGAGAATACATAGCGTCATTTGAGGAATATTGTGCCCAATCAAGCATTGTTCATCAAACGACGGCTCCATACTCACCTCAGTCGAACGGTGTGGCGAAACATAAAAACTGCACATTGAAGGAAATGATGAATGCCTTGCTCATCAATTTCGGTCTTCCCCAAAACATATGGGGAGAAACTGTCCTTACCGCTAATACGATTCTTAACAGAGTCTCACATAAGAGTAAGGACAAAACTCCATATGAATCATGGAAGGGAAAGAAACTCACCTATAAATATTTAAAGGTGTGGGTTGTTTGCAAAGGTCGAAGTACCCAAGACAAAGCAGGTCAAGATTGGGCCTAAGACTGTAGATTGCATTTTCATCGGATATGCAAATAACAGTAGTGTTTATCGCTTCTTAGTGCATAAGTCAGATATTCCAGATATCCATAGGGGTACAATCAAGGAATGCTCAATTATTTGAAGATATCTTTCCTAGAAAAGAAAAAAACATAACCTCTCGCAAACGAAGTTATGAAAAAAGCTCTCAGGAACCGGGAGTCGTTGACTGTCCGAATCTAGACGGTTCAGATCTAATGGACTTCGAAGTGGCTGAATATCCGGAATCTAATGTTCCAGATTCTCAGAACTTGGAGACTCTCGATATGGAACCAAAGCGAAGTAAAAGGGCTAGGAAGGATAAATCCTTCAGTCCTGACTTTGTAGCTTATATGGTTGATGACGAACCAATGACAATTGCTGAAGCTTTTTCAACTCCAGAGGCACCACTCTGGAAAGAAGCTATTGAGAGTGAAATAGACTCCATCCTGCATAACCATACTTGGGAGTTGATTGATCTTCCTTCGGGAAATAAACTGTTAGGTTGTAAATGGATACTCAAACGGAAGTATAAAGCAGATGGATCTATAGATAAGTACAAGGTCAGGTTGGTAGTCAAAGGCTATCGGCAGTAGGAAGGCCTTGACTATTTTGACACGTACGCCCCGGTGTCTAGGATGACGTCCATACGAGTATTCATTGCGATCGCAGCGTTGCGTGACCTTGAGATACATCAAATGGATGTCAAGACAACCTTCCAAAATGGTGATTTGGAGGAAGAAATTTATATGGAACAACCTGAGGGATATGTGGTTCCAAGGCAAGAGAAGAAAGTCTGTCGGCTTGTCAAATCTCTGTACCGGCTGAAACAAGGCCCGAAGCAATGGCACGAAAAATTGATAGTACTCTACTATCGAAGGGTTTCGCCATTAATAAGTGTGACAAATGTGTCTATATGAAAGGTAAATCTGATTCGTTCGTCATGATATGTCTGTACGTAGATGACATGTTGATCACAGGGAGCAGTCCTAGCTTGATTCTAGATACTAAGAACGTGTTGAAACAATGCTTCGATATGAAGGATATGGGTATCACAGATGTCATCTTAGGGATAAAGATCTCTAAGACGTCTGACGGACTGGTCTTATCTCAGTCTCACTACATCGAGGATGTGTTGAGAAAGTTTGAGATAGTTGACAGTTCGCCTATGAAGTCACCACTGGATAGAAATCAAAAGCTTGATAAAAATTGTGGTGCACCCGTATGCCAGGAGCAATATGCACAGGTGATTGGTAGTTTGATGTATATAACAAACTGCACCCGACCTGATATTGCTTATGTAGTTAACAAGTTGGCTAGGTTTACTCGTAATCCGAGTAATGATCATTGGAAGTCGTTGAATCGGGTACTACGATACCTAAAATACACGCTAACTTACGGGTTGCATTATTCGAGATATCCAGCTGTACTAGAGGGGTACAGTGATGCAAACTGGATATCTGATATAGAGAACACCAAGTCCACCAGTGGGTATGTATTTACAATTGGTGGTGGGGTTGTGTCTTGGAAATCCTCTAAGAAAACTTGCATCGCCCGATCCACGATGGAATCGGAGTTTATCGCTTTAGACAAAGTAGGAGAAGAAGTTGAGTGGCTTCACGACTTCTTAGAGGATGTTCCTTATTGGGACAAACCCGTACCTTCTGTAATGATCCACTGCGACAGTCAGTCGGCTCTAGGAATGACACGAAATTCTATGTACAACGGCAAGTCTCGTCATATTCGACGGAAGCATAAGACCGTTAGACAGCTGATCACCACGGGTATAATATCCATTGATTACATAAAATCAAAGGATAACATAGCAGATCCACTGACAAAGGGCTTACCCAAGGATCAGATGATTTGCCTGTCTAGGGGAATGGGCTTAAAACCCAAGTTATAATGACCAATACGGTGGTAACCCAACCTTATTGACTGGAGATCCCAGGAATTAGGTTCAATGGAAAAACTAAGTTGTAAAGGTTCAGTTGAGCGCTTCGGTGGAAGCATGAGCATTTCGGATAGTGACTTCTGTAAAGAAACACCAAATCCAAAGTCGTTCCCGCGATAGACGTTAAGTGTTATCTGCAGTGTGGGTAAATGTTAAGTTTTCAAAACCTTTAATGATCCTCACCGGTTGAGGTTAGGTTTGAGAAAACTTTTAATGATTCCTAACACTTGTAAAGTGGGGTATAGCAGGATACATTGTAGGAGACCACATATTTAAGTGCGAGGACAGGCCGCCTCAAATGAACGCACTTAAGAATCCAAGAAGTGTCCACGGCCACAACGGACAAAATATTACGAAGAACAGAGTAAGGAAAGTTGTTATGTTGGTATCGTTGACTTGGCTTACACTAAACACTGACGGTTCAAGACATCACGTTCACCGCGCAGTAAGTAAGTCTGATGGTATTCAACTATGGAAGGTTCAAAGAGGACGCTACCTATCCAGATGCAACATCGGTCCGCTGAAAGATTGCTGGAAAAATGCACCATGTGCGTGCGCCAAAATCTCTTTCAAGAGGAGATTGTTGGAAATTTACTAATGTGGAATTAAGTATATCCCATTATTTATGACTCAAACAATTGGGGCCCCGCACATCGGAAACGTCATTTCCAGACACGTGCACACGTAGTGCCAAGTATCGCAAATTTCATTAGTGAAAGAGATATTGGTGACATTTTCAGACATGTGCACACGTAGTGCCAAGTATCGCAAATTTCATTAGTGAAAGAGGTATTGGTACGTATGTAATACGTTTGAGACATAGAATGATGGATGGTTATTGTCCAAATAACAAAGTATTCCACGTTGATAAACGAAGGAAGAAGTGTACGAAGTGTAAGATGAAACGAGTCGGAAGTCGCCGCGAAAGGCCGCGGCGCAGCCCCGTCGGAGCCGAGGCGCCGGAGCGCCGCTGCGCTAATTGGGTCTTTAGCCACTAGAGTCGCGGCGCTAATTCGCAGAGCCGCGGCGCTTCAGAGGTAGAATGCTGCGACGGAAAGTTGAAAAGTTCTGACCTTTGGGCTGGTTTTGAAGCATTTAATCTCCATTACTTGGCACATGAATTCAACCATTATTTGGCTGACTGTAACCCCTCCATCAAGTGTCATTACATGGCTATTGAAGGTCATTAGTTGGCTAGTTGAAGGGTCATCTCATTACACTATAAATTGAGGCATTTGGCTCAATTGTTCACAACACTTAGAAAATACTACAGAATTTCTGAATTCATCTTCTTCCTCTCTAACAAGTTTACTATACACAGTTCTTCAAGAGTAACACTTGAGTTTCCTTTGCTCAATTGTTAAGTTGTTGTTGTATCTTGGGAGACTATTGCCCGACAACGTAAAAAGAGATATACGGGGCAATCTTGTCTTAAAGACAGAGTGACATTACTCGACTCAATAAATCACACAAGGAGTTTGTTTCGTTCTTGATTTCCAGTTTTTGTTGTAATTTTTAGTTTATCCTTTCTAGGAATTGTAATATTTACTTACTTCCCGTTTCCTGCAATTGTTGTATCCCACAAATGGTTCTTAGTTTCTATAGTTGCATAGGGATTCAGCAGAAAACTAAGACCGAACATCTTCAAGAACCAACTGTTGGTTCATGTCGACACAGTCAATTGGATTGCCCATTTGCGATACAAGATTTTCTCGGACAAGAATATTTAATCAAGATGCAAGATCATTTACATGGTGATATACGTTATATGTAAACTCACTTTTAAGGGCTTTAGTGCCCGTTTGGTTGTGTTTTAAGGTGGACTAATCTTGGTATAAATACTAGCATTCATATACATTGTTTGGTTGGTGATGTAAGGAGAATTAAGATATGTATAAAATTCAGGATAGCATATCACATTGTTTTGTTAGAATTTTACTTTCCCTCTTAAATAATACTTAATGGCATAAGTTAGGAGAAAACTCTATGTACTAGTTTATGCGAGTTAATGCCAGAAATAAGAATATGAGTGTTAATAACACACAAAGTAAAACAATAAAATGAGAGAAGTATCATCATCACTTCAAACTTATCCCTATTCTTTTCTAAAATGTACCAAGAAATAATCCCTACATCACAATTTATGTATTATTAATCTTTGCATAACTGTGATGGTAAATATACATTTAAATCAATATTGTTAACCTGAGGTACAACACTTCTATATCAATGTACCATGACTCATGTCACCCCTAAAGGGGTCCCTATTTAATTTCTTATGAAGTCCAGGAAAAAGATGTCAAAATTTGTGTCAGGTCATAGGGGCTTTAGAATCAAGAAAGCATCAGATATGCTATCTATCATGGCGTATAAAGTGTAAAAGTCACTCATGCAACAGAACAAAAAGAAAACAGGTCATGTGTAAAATTGTAGTTCTTTCACTAAACATCATTTACACAAGAGTTTTTACACCTAACCAAAAAATTCACTGTAGCAGTTGGATTTAAAGAAAGAACAAAAATAATTTAAATAAGTGATAAATGTGTATTCATTCCTTAGTCACATGCGAACAAATATTTTTACTAAAAGAGAAAGGAAATACTAGTAGAAGGGGGTCCATTTATCCCCATTTCAATGACCACATCTTGTAAAATGAGGGTTGACTCAGTTGGAAAGCAACAAGGTCCCTATCCATATTGATCCCTGCTTCATTACTTCAACAGTGTATATAGTCATGTGGTCTAAAGTTTTTATGGGACCATTTGGCTTTGTTCATGGATCCTAAATTGTACAATCCAAGTGGGGTTTATGCAAGAATCACAAGCAAATGCCTCCTCCCAGCCCCTACCTCACATTAAAGTACATATATCCCAAGTGAAGAACTAGAGCATAAAACCAGTCATGTTGACAAAGAAAGTAGCACTTCATCATTCTACATGGATTGGAACTTGTTGAATATCAACACTTCAAAAGAGGACTTTAGTGAAAAGACCCGTCACTTCACTTAAAAGGCCACAAGGCTTCTATCAATCACTTCATCACACCCCACCCCACCCCACATCATTACTGATACTGTTTATAGTGTGGTCTAATTTTGGGACCATTATGGCTTTGGTTCTTGAATGTACAAGTCAAAGTGGGATTTTATGCAAGAATACAAGATGATGCGTCATGATTCATGGACAAAGAAAGTAGCAATTCGGTTTGGAACTCATTGAATATTAACACTTCAAAATTAGGGCAGCTTGCAGCATACAATGTTACAAACAAACCTCATCAAAGGAAATGCAAAACTACAGCCAGGAGGCTGCAAAACACAGATTTTCACTTTCCTATTCCAAATTTGTCAAGAAAAATACTGAAACCTAAATGAATAACCTAGGACCTGAATTTGTTAAAAGGGAGCTTCACTGGCCAATAAATCTGCTGATCCTCACCCAGCTTTCTCTTTGCCAAAACTGACTCGACATTCAAATTTTGACCATTTGAACTCGTTGAAGATGATTCAAACTGGTTTTTATCAGCATTTTCCTTCAAAAAGAATGACAAACCTCTATTGAACTGTGGAGATAGATCATTCAACTTGCATATATCACCAGCTTTGTCATCCTCAGGTAAAGCCTTCTCAATGCTAGTGCAGGGAACCATAAACGAACCCAAACGCAGCGATAAATCACACCCTATTACAGTCTGATTCTCAGAGACATCTTCACAATCTGTGCGAGATGTTTCACTCGAAGCGTTTAAATTACATGACAGACGATTTCTTAGAGCAATCTTTTTGTTCTCATCCACAAACTGAGCATTCGATTTGGCATCACTTCTAGGGCCAAAATTGGGACGGGAAGGTTCAAATTGACAACCGTGATACAAAGGATACATAGAACAAGAATTAGGCGAGGAACGGGCAGTCTGCATTGGCAAACCAACAGATGGAGGAAATTTCAGACTTGAGAAAGGAAGCATTTTGTTAGATTCTGGGCCGGAAGGGTTCGAATTTATGAGTGTGGCTGATATAAATTTAGGAAAAGGATTTCCTCTGTTTCTGTCATGCGAATTTTCTGTAGGTACTGAATTAGACTCTGGACTTAGATAATATCTTGGATAAGTGTTCCTCTGGCTCCTTGATGATCTTTTTGGTGAGCAACCCAAATGCAAAGAAGCTAATCAATCATGCACCCAAAAAGATGTTTAAATCAAATCATGCACTATGCAGAATCACAACAAAGCAAAATTATCAAAGATCATAATCTATGAAATATACACAGGGACAAATGAGAAAAAGGAAAGGGGAAGATTAAGGGTACCTTCAATGCAAGGTTGTAAGAGGTCCCTAGACTCAGATTCAGTATTGTCATCTCTTCTAATGATAGTGTCAATGGCATCATTCAATCTATCCCAAAGAGTTTTAAGGTCCATATACTCATCCTAAACAAACAAACAAACATAAACCACTCATAAAGAATGGAACACAAGATTAATCAAAAGGGGAAAAGCTAGCTAGCATTGAACAAGAACCTCAGAATTGGCCTTGGAATACATAATTTCCTCAGCTCTGAAGACAACTATAGGAAGCTTCTCTTGCCATTCCTTATTCTTCTTAGTTGCTGAGAAGTGAACCTCATTCACAATCCTACTCAACACATAAGAAATCATAAACAAAAGAACTTTTCTTTGATATAGAAAATGGTACTTGAAGGGGAAGACGTACCTGAAAATTTCCTGAACAAGGGAACCTCTGATGGGCTGGTGTCTCTCACTATGCCAAGCTTTCCTAACACATTCGTAGGGTCTTGGACCAGGTTTAGGCATGTTTCAACAACTGGGGAAGAAGTAAAAGAAGAAGCTAGAATATATAAAACTAAAAAATTCTTCTACTTGATTAAGCTATTAAGTGCTTCAAAGTTTGTCTCGTGACTTCCCCTCAATGGACCGGACCCTCTTGGAGAAGAGGAGTAAGAACACAACGGGTTGTTAGCTAAGGGGAGCTTGCACTTTATTACGCTCTCTATCAAATTTGTACCTGTTAGAGAGAGTAATGAGATTATAATCATATAAATATTTTTAATTATAAAAATTTATTTTATTTTTTTAAATTTATATTTTATTAAATTATATCATATAAATTAAAACGGTAGAGATATTCATTACGTGTCATTCACTCAATAATTCATGAAGTGGGGATGTGTTATTTTATCATTTCTCTGAAGGTGTCCCCCACTGAAACACATGCCTGCTTCTCCAGGCCCAAAGGGTCACTCTCACCTTTGCTCTCTTTCTTGACCATTCATGAGCTTTTGTCATGTGGGGGTTGGGGAAAGAAATGAAGAAAAACGTTTGATGTATCATTTGTCACCGTCGGTAGGGGAAATGGTAGGCAACCCCCAGCCTCATAATATATATCTAATCCACTCACCTGCCTTCTTTCTATTGTGCGTTTCACTATTACTCATTAGGCTGTACAAAAAGATTACTGTTACGTCCCAATTTGCTAGTTGCTACTATTAGAAATGTTTTCAAATTAAATACATTCATACTTTTAAATAATTATTGATATTCTTTTCATTAGCAAGTTGTTTTGTATTTTTTCTTAATTATGCGTCAAATACTTTGAGAAAAAGGTTCAAATGATTACTCAGAGTTCGGCAACATGAAATTATGCTAATTAGACAAACATAACACATGCTAGTCTAAGGGTGTTTCTAGTGACAAAGCATAAGAACATGTCTCTGGGATAGAAATAAGAACTGATGAAAGCGGCTGCTAGGTTGAAGAATAAAATGAGTAATTTACTCGACAAGATAATTTTTCTCTCTTTGCATAAAGTCTGTCAATTTTATTTTTGAACAGAATTTATAGCCAAAGGATTGTTTTACTGTCATTAAATATACTGCTCCTATTAGAAGAAATATTTCACTAACATGGAAAATATTAGTCAAAGCATAATCTCAACTTAACTGATTCCTTCTATTTAAATTATTTGATGGCGTGAACTGTGAAACTTGGATGATTTTATACCCAGACTGAGAGAATCATCATAAATGAACCAATCTCAAAATCCTAATAACATATTTTAAAAGAGAAACAATTTTCTCTATATCTATATTTAAGCAGTAATTTTACTTATATTAGATTTATCGAATAAACATCTCAAAATGTCACTCAACTATGTACAATTATCTAAAAAAAGTCAAATAACTTAATTTTGTATCAATAAAATCACTCAACTTATGAATTTTTCTCTTACAAAGTCGCTTAACTTAGTTTTGTATCAATAAAATCATTCAACTTATGAATTTTTCTCTTACAAAGTCACTTAAGTTAGATTGGTTTTTCCACAAAGTCATTATATCCAAAAAATAAAATAGTTAATTACATAAACATCTCCTCCAGTTTGGTTATGTAATACTTACTTCCTTTGTGGTTTATAATATTATGCTTAACTATCTTATTTTAATTTTCTCTTTAATATTTTTTAACCTAATTATTATTATTATAAAAGATTGTGATTTAACTAATTATTCATTTATCAAATATTATTTTTCTTAATTAATTCTGTAAACATTCTTCTTTTTATGTCATAAAAAAGATTTGACTTGACAAACTACACTAAATGATTATATCTTGTTAAAGAACTCATATCAATCTCTAAATTTATTCGAATTGTGAGGATGATAGCAAAGGCCTCTAATCTTTTTATTTACACAGTTTCAGCATATCTTATTATTTATTTCATTGTGTTTATCTAAACATGAAATTAAAAAAGTACATTTTATAATAGTATATTGAAAGAAACTTCTGAAGAGCAATTTTCTATCACATTTCTAAATATGAAAATATGTTTTAGGTAAATATAAATTTGTGTAACATTAACTGTGATATGTTTGAAACTTTTAATTCGACCGTTTAGTTCTTAAAGTTCAAAATGTAAGAAAAATAAATTTATTTCCAACTGTTTATCAATTGAACAGTGCACGTAGTTTTATTTGTAGCATAAAAAAAACTATGTTACAAATTATAATATTTAACCATTAATGACACAAAGCGTAATTTTGGAACATTATGTAAATTTTACCACTTTAATTAGTTAGGTTACGAAAAAATCAAAATAAGGGAGATAAATATAATATGGCAAACCACAAGAGAGGGATGTGTTATAGAGACAACTCTCTTCGGGAGGTCTCTGAAATTATTATAAAAAAAAAATAAGAGATGTAAACATAATATTATACACCACAAAGAAAACAAGTATCACATAATCAAATTTGAGGGGATGTTTATGTAATTATCTCTTTATTTTTTGTTATAGTGACAATGTGGGGAAATTAATTTAAGTTGAGTGACTTTGTAAAAAAAAATCTATAAGTTGAGTAATTTTATTGATACAAAACTAAGTTAAGTGATTTTACTAGATAATTTCATATCTTTTGAAATATTTAGTCTAGATTTATCCATCTCCATGTTGTCATGTGTTATGTACCGAAATAGTTAAGAAGAGTTGAGGGGTCGATTTGTACGTAGAACTAAGAAGTCTATATGGTGTCATTTCAATAAGTAATGTGTTAGTTAGAGAGATCATTAGCGAACGCTGAGAGCTTTTCTGCTTAAAATGGATTATTTAGGAAATTAATGGAGGTGGGGGACAAGGTCAGTCTATGGAGAGCTTTCTGACACTTGTAGTTATCAAACTAAATTCCCAAGGTTCGATAGGATTGGATTTAAAAGAGAACATAAATTCTTAGAAGGAAGGATATATTAAGACTTGAACGAAAAATATATTGTTAATTTCTTAATAAGAGGATTAAAACCTGAAAGATGTTTACAAAAAGCCATAGTAGGTTTATCCAAGACTCATAAATAGATTTTATCTCTACTCAAACAACCATCTAGATCCTTGCCTCCACTATTACCAACTCCCACATCTGTCCCATCCAATTCTTCTATATTTTTCTCTCATACTTCAATATATAAACTACCTTTTGGGAATTCCAAAGTGTTGAATCCTTATAAATTTGAGAGAAAATAAATAAAAAAAAAAGGCTTATTTTTCTGTTTATGAAAGATATTCACATGGATACCAGTGCACTAAGAAGAGACAACTATGATAACTTAGATAAATGTGAAGAAGATGATAATAATGCATTTGATTAGAATAAGGCAGACTGACTTCATGAAGAAGAATGAAGTGAATGAGCTTCAGTCCATGGGTTATAGAAACATGAAGGTGACTACTTCTGTCAGTGGGAAAGTTGTATGCATATTAATTGATACTGGGAGCACCCATAATTTTCTGGATTTCAATACATCTAATATGATATGCCCTTTTTGCAGTAGTAGTGACAGATTTGTAATAAGGTATATTTCAACTATGCTTGTGAGAACTTTTCTTCAATAATGCAGGGTTTTGATTTGTTACTGACATGAGTTTGGAAGCTATGGTTTAGTTTTGGGCATTCAATTGATTATCACACTAGGAGATATCAAGTAGAGTTTTAGAAATTTAAAAATGACGTTCACAATGAAAGGAAGAAAGGTGTTATTGAGGGATATGCAACCCCCTGCTATGAAAATTGTTAATCAGGAGCATATGAATAAATGTTGTCTCAACCAACTTCACTCTCAATGATTCATGTTACCCTATTGAGATCAGTTCCTGATAAATCGGTCTACGACCTAAACAATTAAAGAATCTGATTCTTTGAGCAACTATGCAAGAAGGTAAAGTGTGAAATAATAAAATTAACACAAGAATTTAGCATGGAAAACTCATTTCTCAAGAGAGAAAGAATCACGATCTACCTCTGTAGGATTTGCCCAACTCTCCATTAAGTACGAGTAACTTGTCAAAGGTTACAATGACTAGTACACCTACGAAATTGTTCCAAAAAAATCTCTTGCTAACTCTCTCTCAGTTCTAGACTTTTGGCTCTCTCTCTCTACTCTATTAAGTGATTATATCCGGTCAGAGAAGTCCATTACAACTCGATAAACATCTATTACAATTTTTCAAAAAAGTAAATAGATGAAACCACACTAAGAACCTAACTATTTTTATTGGTCGACACTAAGAACCTAACTACTACAACTCAAGAACAGAATGATAAATCTTGATAGAAACATGTTCTTTGTTGCTTCTCTAGTTGTCTCTCGAGAGACTTTGAGGTTAACTCTAAATAACTCTAGATGTCTCTCTCTTTGGTTGTGGTCAAGCTTCAAATCTTTTTTACGTGTTGTATATATAGGAGTTGTTGCCTCCTGTAATTCTCCAAATCTATCCAAGTCTTGGTTTTATAAGTTGTCGGAAAACTAATCCTTATTTGATATGGATTTCCTTCTTTTCTTATTTACGCACTATGGATTCCTTATCCTAGTTTCAAGATACTTCCATATGATCAACATATAGTAAACTTTCCATAACTTTGAACTCTAGTTCCTTATCGAATAGGAATGAGTCAAAACTTCCAAATCTCCAAGTCGGCATAAAACAACTTCATCCCAACAATCTCTAGTTCTTCGTTCTAAGAACCAGTTCCTCTCCAGTTCTTCCATCTAAGAACTAATTCCTCTCCTGTTATGATTGCTTTACTAGTTCCTTTGGAGATTTGTTTGGTCTTCTGGTTCTTCAACTTCTTTCTTCGCTCTTCCTTGTACTTGATTGTCTCTTAATACATAATTTATCAATCATCAAATTTTTATTTTAAGCTCTGAACCATTATTGAGATAACAACATCTCAACAATTTCTCCCCTTTTTGATGATGACAAACCCATAGAAGCTTCATACTTCTTCATGTGCTCTTGATCAGCTTCATCAATTTTCATGTAACGACCCGCTAGGTCGTCTTGAGCTTTTGGACTTGTTTTCTCGAAAATACCCTT
This sequence comes from Anisodus acutangulus, assembly GCA_029783415.1. NCBI lineage: Eukaryota > Viridiplantae > Streptophyta > Magnoliopsida > Solanales > Solanaceae > Anisodus > Anisodus acutangulus. Next base: position 27,287,924 of record CM056507.1, on the reverse strand, counting down.
CCTATAGCTTTAAAATGATATTTGTAACTTGCCAGGTCAATTCACGAGGCAATCTGGTGAGTATCAGAGAAGAAAATATAAATTTGGAATTTCTTAAGCTAAAGAAATGGAAAGGTTTGACCAAAATCAACATCAGAGGCTAACGTACTCGGATCACAGTTTTTTCGATTTCTCAAGGTCTGGAACGTGATTTATGACTTAATAGAATAGTTGGTACGAATTCCGAGGGGATCAGGTGTCATTTGGATCTTTGATTGAGAAACTAGTTAAGTAAAGAGATTAGAGTTGACCACGGTCAATATCATGTCCCGGATTGATGTTTTGAGTATGCGAGTAGGTTCATAGCGTGATTTATGATTAAAATTCATATTTGGTTTGTGTCCGAGAGGTTTAGAATATGTTTCAGCGCATTTGGAGGAAATTTAAAGTGTTGAATCATGATTTTTTCATACCTCAACAATGAATTTCTCGAAATCTATAAAGAATTTGAAGATGATATTCAAATGAAAGTTATAGCCCTTTGAATCTAGTTTCATGCGGTTCAAACTGTTTGTGATTTCAATATGTGCACAAAGAGTATTGACCATTTCACCAGAGACTACTGCGCTGGTTTCTGACAACAATTTCAGCTTTATTAGAATTTTAAAAATATCGGATGCGTCCCTGCTGTAATATAAAGAGAAATTTGATCTGAATTAATTTTTTTGGGAATACTTCTGGGACATCAAAACATGACTTTTGAGAGAGAAATCAATGGGTAATCATATAATATCATAAATGTATGGTTTCTAACTCAAATCTATAGGTTTCACATGAATCTAAGTTTAGATTAAAGGTCAAAGTTGGTGATTTTCAATAGAGTTTCTGATAAAAGAACTCCATGTTGTTTTTAGTAGATCCGTGAACTATTCTTGGTCAAATTTGGATCATGAGTATAAATTATTGAACCTTGTGACGAGGATTTTCGATTGATGTATTATTTGTCTACTTCTGACACTGTTAATCGGACGTCTAATAAATTATCAAATTGTTATCATTATTGAAAATTTATGATGTATTTGGTATCCATATGGAGAGAAATTCGTAAAAATATAAATTTTATCAAAATTAGAGTTTGTGGACCCGATGAGTGTTATACCCGATATTAATAAATTAGTAATTGATCTCGGTTTGAGGCCTTTTAGAGGAAATTTTCACGATTTGGTTGGAGGGGTAAGTTTTTAACATTGATATTGACATTTCCTCATGATGCCATTATTTATCTAGCGTTTTATCCATGATTTAGTTGTAGAAATTGAGGTTTTAAGCACTAAATTTAAGAATATAAAATTCATCGATCGGAAGTCAATTTGAGGTTAGATTTGAGTCATTTTTTAATTTAGACTTTATAAGTTATGCCTAAACCGATTTTCAAGTAATTTTTTAGTTTTGACCTTAGGGCCTCAAGTTTGACTTTTGGATTGATATTTTGGTTTCGGAATGTGAGTATAGCAATATGAGTGTCTACATATTCATTTTCTTATGTATGACATGTATTTGATAGTTGGGAGCGGTTCGAGAGACTTTAGAAGAGGAAGGCGCTTTCGTGATTCGTTTGCTCGGTGATGAGGTGTGTTAAGACTTCTTGACTTCGTGTGAGTGACGTTTTCGACAAAGATAATAATAAGGGATAAGGCCAAAAGAGGGGTCTCATACCCGTGTTGTGATGAGTAATGGTACGAGTACCAATGTCATGTTATGGGTAATAGTGTATTTGTATAGTAGTGGGCCATGACCAAATAATGCCAAAGCATGTTTGTCATTAGGTGATATGTGCTATTTTGGTGACTTGATTATTTAGTTGTATTCATCACTCTATGGAATCTCATACACTTGTGATAATGAAGTTGCTAAACATTTTTGAATTAGTTCACTGTTATAACTGGGTTGTTACACCCCGTATTTTAGACGTCGTCGTCATTGTAAGTTAGCCGACATAGGTTCAGAGAGAGTGAGGACCCTCCTCAAGGTTAATAAAGGTTTAACGAAGTGTTAAGTAAATTTCGGAAAAAGTTTTAGACTAATCAGAGAAAGGAAAATAACTATCGACGAAACTCGACAAAAGTGAGAGGTTATATGGAGCATTCTGCCCCGAAGAATGGTTATGCCCCGCTTTTCTGGCCATGGTGTTATTGAGATCGCTGCCTAGAAATGCGGTGGCATCTGCGTCCGCAAATCCGGTCGCAGACCTAAGGTGGTGGCCAACCTTATTAAGTTATTTAAGCAATGGAGGGTTCATTTTTTGTCATTTTTCGACCAAGGCCTGTCCTTAAGCTCCTCTAAGACTTCTCTAACATATCTCTAATGTTCAAAAGTAACTCCAAGGTGTATCAACTCAAATCCAATCTTGAAGATCTTGTAAACTACCAATAAGTATTTCTATGGTGTTGTAATGCAAGTAAGAGTGGTTGTGAACTATGAAAGGCTTGGATTGAAGTAGGGATGACAAACGGTGCAGGGCGGGGCGGTTGCGGGGCAAACCCGTAAACCCGCGAAGACTCCAACCCGCTCAGCATAGCAAAAATTTATATTTTCAACTCGCCGTGCTCCACCCCACCCTGCATAAACTCGCCCTACATATTTTTTTATTTATTTAATTTTTAGCTGAATTTTATAATAAAAATAAAATTCATAAAATTCTTTTTTATTTTCTCGCTAAGTAGTATTAATTTACTAGATACAGACTTAAAATTAATTTCTTAGAGGTTAATTACGGATTTTTCTATAAGAAATTTTGACATTTTGCGACATTAGTTAAATCTAATTAATTATAACTTCATATTTTACAAATATTTTTAAATGAAAACTCTTCTTTGGCATTTGGAATAATGGTTGTAATTAACATTTAAAAATAATTAGGTTCAAACTGCAACATATAAACGGTCTCTGTTACGAAAGAAGATACAAGCTTTGTTTTAATATGCTGAATCATAAATTACTAAATTTAAATATTGAATAGTTCTTTTAGTGAAATTAATCTTAAAACATGGAATAAATAAATATATCATTGAAACTAAATGGGTTAGCTTCAGCTGTAAACAGAAAACGATAGCTACCGAAAGAGATGAACAATGATTAGCTTCGGTAAGTATCTGGAAAACTTACCCCAAACCCACAACCGCCCCGCACCCATTTGATTTTCTTGAAAAAATATTTGAACCCGCCCCGCCCCGCCCCGTGTTAATCTAAACCCGCCCCGCCATGCATAAGCTTAAACCCGCCCCACCCTGCCCCGTTGTCATCTTAGTTTTTTTAAGTTTAACCCTTTTTCAACTTTTCCAAAAAGAGAAAAAAATTAAAACTTCCCCAAATAATAAGAGCACGTTGTGCCACCTAGGTAGGGGCCACAGCATGTCGTTTTGTTTTTCAAAAAAAATCAAATTCACATTCTTGCAACTTTTGCAGGGCACACCGTGTGACCTAGCTAAGGGCCACGGCATGTCCTTGCATTTTCTGTCCATCTCGTTTTTTTGACATTTTTCACTTACTCTCTCATTTCCAAATCTCATATAGCGCTTTTTCGGATCGGTTTCATGTTGTACCTGCTCCTAAAGCATAAAGAAACAACAAAGAAGTTAATTTAAACTAAGTACTAAGAAAATTAAGAAGCTACACTATGGAAGTAAGGAAAATTGGGTTGCCTCCTAACAAACGTTTGATTTAACATTGCTATACGATGCAATTGATTCAAGCTTTGAGTTTGACCTTAACTCATCCCTTAGACGGACAATTTTTATCTACCTTCGTCTTCGTCTTCCTCTTCCTCACTTTTATCTTTTTCAATATATCATGTCTCTCTTAATACATCATCTAAGACACTCTCAAGTTGACGACATATAACACTCCTTTTTACTTCAACCCCACAACACTTAGCACTCACTTTTACCTCGTGCTATCCATATTCATCACTTATTATTAAATAACCCTTACCACTCTCTTGCTCACATCTCTCAACTACTATAACCTTATATACATTCTCAACAGGAATTTGAAGCTTTTGAGCCTTGTAGATGTTGAAAGTAGTTTCTTCATCTTCCACTCGCATCTTCAACTTTTCTTCTCGAATATCTATCACTGCATTTCCGTAGCAAAAGATGGACGTCCCAATATCATAGGGATCTTCTCATCCGCCACAAAGTCTAGCTTAATAAAGTCTGCAGAGAGTATGAACTTTTCTATTTGTACCAAGACATCCTCACAAACTCCCTCAGGATGAATAATTGATATGTCTGCAAGCTGCAACATGGTTGTGGTTTTCTTTGGAGCTCCCAACCCAACCTTTAAGTACACAGGTAACACCATGAGATTTATGCTAGCCCTTAGATCACAAAAAGTGTTTCCAACATATATGTCCCTAATTGAGATAGGGATAGTGAAGTTTCCCGGATCCTTAAACTTTTATGGAAACTTGTTTTGGATCCTTGATGTACACTCTTCGGTGAGTGCAATTGTTTCAAAATGCACCCACTTCTTCTTGTTGGACCACCACATCTTGAATCAATTTCCCATACTTTGAGATTTCTCACAAAATATCAAGCAAATGGATATTCATGCTCACCCCTCTGACTATGTCAAGGAACCTCTCATAACTTGAGGCTTCATTCTTGTAGACTAACCTCTGTGGGAACGGGTGAGGTGGTGGAGGCATATTATCCGAATTTCTTACTTCACGATCTTATCATAGTATATTCTCTAGCAATTCTGGATGGGTTGTATACCTCGGTTGGGGTCTCTCAATCTCTGTACAACTTCTCAAAGTGATAACATCAACAATGCCCTAGGATTAGGCTGAACCTCTGCACCCTCTCTTGTTCTCTCTAATCTCTCCACTCTTGATATTATATTGCTCATGGATTCATATAGGACACTTATTTTGTAAGGAGCTTCAGATAGACACATTCATCAATCCCTTGTATACTGCCCCACTAAGAGTTGGGTAGTCATGCGGACTTTTCTCATATTTCCCTATAGAACATACTGACTCTACTCGTGCATGTATCATTTGTTGCTTCTGCTGAATAGGTGGTGCTTTATGTTAAAATTGCAACCATGATATTTTTGTTTTGTAGCTTGAACACCTCCACTGTCAATAACTTCATAACATCCACCAGTAGTATCTTCCTTTTCAAGACTAGCGGATTTGCTCATCCCGCCTTGACAATTTGGATTATTCACTATGAATTGGTGGAGAAGTGCTTTCAGCTCATCAAGACTTTTCTTCATGCACTGCCCTCCACAAACAAGGTTGAGATGTACCTTTATGTCAACATGTACGCTATCTGTCGCGCCCTTTTTCGATCACGCGGGTCAAAGCGGAGTACAACGTATCCGATGATTCATGGGTATGATTAAGGAGTCGCCACCAAATTATTCTACCGTGAATTAGGACACATACATATTAAATAAATGCTGCAAAATAACTCCAATTTTAATGGTCTACGAAACTAATGAGATTCTAGGTAAGAGTTCTTTATTATCCTAAAGGGAAGGGGTTAGACATCCTTTAAGATCCGCTAACTTGCGGTTATCCGATCAAACTCAGGTTAATATTATACCAAGGAAAATGCATGTTTAAAATATAAAGTTAAAAAGATGTTTGCAAATGATTAATGAAAAGGATGCATTTGTATAAGTATGCCTTTGCATGGTATAAAATAAAAATACATGTAAAGTTGAAAAAGAGTATGCATTTGTGACAATAATAAAGAGAAAAGCAAATTATTTATAATGCCAAAGAAGTATTTTTTGGAAATCACTTTTGAGTTGCAAAATGCAAAAAAAGATAAACTTTTGTATAATTAATGATGCGAATACAAGATGACCAAAGTTGTTTTCAAAATATTGAATATGCACGACGAGCCTAAAATAAATGAACTAGCGAAGGATTTCTATTTTTTTAGACTAACCGAACCTACAAATAAATAAACTAGCGACGGGTTTTAAACTACCCTATTAATTATCCATTCATGGCATAATTATTCTAAATATCCTAACAATCACACAAACATTAAATAATTATTACAGACCCCAAATAGAAATAACGAAATTAAAGAATAACAATGAAAGGGAACTAAAGCGGATGACGGTGTCATCTCGCCCTATTTGTTTTGAAATCCCGAGTTTGGAGAATGCAAGGAGTGTGAATGCGGGTCTTCGTTCGCCAATGATCATGATGAGCCTCATAATGAGACTCTTCGTTGCTCCCGATGCATTTCATGTAAGTAAGGAAAAGAAAAGAAAAGGATTAGTAGCGGAACATGGACATATACATACGTATAAATAAATGATTCATGAAAAAGTAATATGTTGTGGGGCCTTCGGAATGCAAACAGTGTGCGGGACGGTGTAAAAAAAATGAGCCAAAACCGAATTTCAGACTGAAATAAATTGGCTTGGATACGCGATGGGCCTAATTAATATGCAGAAATAAAAGCAGGCCCAAACATGATTTCAGATATATATATATATATATATATATATATATATATATATATATATATATATATATATATATAAAATATTGGCCCAGATGCACAATGGGCCCAATTAACACATATTCATAAATATACAAACCCACATTTGATATCCACTTAAGCATATGAGGGTAGGTATACATGATATATTCAGAATATAACTGATATACTTAAAGGTATACGCAGATATACACTTAGTGTATACTGAGCCTGTATACCTTGTATACTTTTATGGTATATCATGTCATAGTTTCAACAAACCAAATAAAGAATATGAGAAGATAAGCCAACATGAGCAGATTCAGACCGTAAAATGCTAAGTAGATACCATCACACAAGACACACTTAACATGTATAGAAATGACACACTTAACATGTATATCTAGCATGCTGCAAAGGTTATCTAAATCAAACAGAATCTGGACAAGAAAATTTACATGCATTCAGCAGATGTCAAAATAAAGCCCAAGTCCACTCACTTTTATACATAGGGAGGCAGAGTTAGATTCCTCTCTAATTAAATGAGAACTACAAACATTCATAGACTTAGACCTAAACTATTGAAAGGAAACAATAGATATACTATATGCTTACCTTTTCCCAAAATTCGAGTGAAATGCGTCATAATAAGGATACATGATAAACTAGCCGAAACAGAATTTTAAAGTCATTTAAGCATGATCTTAGACTAAGCTAGCTATGTGATATCAAACATATAAAAAATAATGCATAACCACATATTCCTATTTCAGCTAGTATATAATATGGCCATTCATACACAAGCTTCACTTAAACAAACACACAATTTAGGTTGATATTTGTTGCGAATGTAACCAAAATTAAGCGTAATTTCAAGAAACAAATAGGCAGGAAAATATGAGCAGGAGAAACTGAAACCGAATCACATTACAAGTATCTCATCCAAATCAAACTCGTAACAAGTATACAATTAAACTCTTAAACTCAAAGATGAAAACTTTAAACATAAGACATAATTTAGGTTGATATTTATTGCAAATGTAGCTAAAATTAAGCATAATTTTCAGAAACCAATACCCAGAAAAGATAAGTAGTAAAAATGAAACTTGGATCACATAACAAGTGTCTCATCCGAAACAAACATATCATTAAACCCTCAAAGATAGAAATTTTTAACATAACACACTTAACCAATTGTCATATTTTTTTAGAAGCAAGTTGATAATAGTATTCTAACATACATATACATCTGTCAAATAACTTAACAAACCATATCCTATGGAACATGAATCTAGCAGTTCACAACCAAATATGTCCAAAACATTCACATTAACTAAATAGATTAAACCAAACCATTTTTAAACATTAATAATAATTATGGCAACATAATGACTTCAACACCACATAGTTAATATAAACATACATAATAATATAGAAAGATAAGGGAAAGAAGATGTATTTACGGACCTTCTCCGGGCAGCGAATCGAGGCGTTGTTTTGAATTGTCGAATCTGCTTAAGAATGTTTAGAATTCAGATTTTTTGGATTTTTTATCACCGAATTCTGAATTGGTAATTTTGAAAAATAATTCTGTTTCTGAAAATTTTGACTCAACCTGGAATCGACCTGACCCGGAACTGACCCGACCCGGCAATGACCCGACCTGACCCGGAATCATATCAAACCCGAATTTGAGCGAAAATATGAGGAATGCGATGGAATTTTCAGATTGCAAAATTGAAGGGCAAAAAGTTGTGTTTCGGATTCGAAAATCTAAGAACAAACGGGGTATTTTCGGATTTGGAAATTAAGAAACCAAAGAGATGATTCTTAACCAAAATTAGGAACAAAGAAACTTGAATTTAGAATCTTCAAACCCAAACTGGAAATCCGACTTTTTGGCCCGGTTTCGACCCGACCCGGAACTCAAAAAATAGTGGGAAAATAGTAAAATTTCAGATTCCTCAACACCAAAAAACCAATACTTTCGACCTATAGTTTCGGAATTTTTAAGTTGAAGAACACGTGCGATACTCTTAAGAAGATTTCGGATTCTTAAACTTAAATTTTCGGACCTAAAATCGACCAAAAAGAAAGAAAACCTAAAAAATACTCTTCAAAACCCGACCCCCAAAAACAGTGAGGAAAGGGGGGGGGTTTATAGATACGCACCCCAACGTTCACCCCCACCCATACCCCTTACAAAATTGAATTCCAATTTCAAAATAAAGGGAACAAAAGCGATTTTGGGGCGATTTCTTGGGGCATGGGTCGGTGAGAGGTGATGGGGTAGGTTGGTGGTATCGGCGGCGATGTCGGCGATAGGTGGTGTCGGCGTAGGGTGCGGCAACTTAGGGGTAGAGGTGTAGCGATGGTGAGGTGGCGGGGGTAAGTGCGCCAATTGGTGGGGTTAGGGGTGTTTGAGATTAGGGTAGGGTTTGGTTAAAAGGGGTGTTGGGTTTGAATAAAAGGGAAAAGGGATGTTGGGCGGTCGAGTGGGCCAATGGGTTTGGGCCGGTGGGTTGAAGAAAGGTGGCCGATTTTGGGGTTTGGGGTGTGGGCTAATTTGGGATTTTTAGGGATTAAATGGAATGGCCGGTTGGGTTTGTTAGGGCCGATTAGGGTTGGGTTTTGGTGGGTTTGGGTTGTCCGATTGGGCTGCGGAAATGGGGGTTCGTTTGGGCTGTGATTTTGTGGTGGGTTGATATTGTTTTGGGTGAGGAAATGAAATGGGTTATGAATTAAAAAATATAAAAGGGGTTTAATATTAAAAAGCTTTGAATAAAAAATGTAAAATTATTTAGAATATAGTAGAAGATGTGGTAATAATAAAACATAATATTTGTGAAATGCTTAATGCTTAATAAAAAATAAAGAAATACGATGTCGTTTTTGCTAAAAATAAACTACGATCATGATTTAAAAAAGGCAAATGGTTGTAGAAATAATAATAATAATAATAATAATAATAATAATAATAACATTGAGAATAATAATAAATATGTATATATAGGCCTATATGTGTATATATATAAAAAATATTTTTTTGAGGTGTCAAAATTATTTAAAATTGCAAATAAATCAAAAAAGATGGAACAAAATTGGGTGTCAACAGATGCCCGTCTTTGGCCGGAAACAATGAAAGAATTTTCGGACAAAGAAGTTGACTGAGTAGCCAATTTTGTCTATGATCATCGGGACTCGAATAATGATTAGGGATGCATGGGTAGAAATAGAATCCCGAGGGTAAGAGAAGTTGCAAAAGATGGTGCAGATTCGAGAAATATTGCCCCAGTGTCGGGTTATGATGACACTGGTTGAAGGTGTGGCAACATATTGGGAAAGTGCGGGACGACGTTCGAAGTAGGCCGCTGACCAAAATTGCCTCGGTTCGCCGTAAGAGATAGTTCCTCGTTGTGCTGAAAGTTCCCGCCGATTCAAACTCCTGAGGACTAGAGCTAAGACAAAAGTTAGTGCATAACTGTTGCATACAATGGATATGTGAGAATATGACTTTGTAAGTTGAAATGATGTCGTTGCTTAAACGTTGTGCAGATGACGCCGTTGGTGGTCGCATGTTTAAAATAAAATACATGCATTAGAAGGTGGCCGCCTGTTTTAAAATAAAATACCCGCATTAGAAGGTGTGCGCCTGATTTGATATAAAATACCCGCATTAGGAGGTGGACGCCTGATTTAAATGAAAACGCATTAGAAGGTGGGTGCCTGATTTAAATTAAAATACCCGCATTAGGAGGTGTGCGCCTGATTTATGTCGTTGTATTGACGTAATGCAGAGTGTGACCCTAATGTCGAACTGCTTTGCCATGAAAAGTTAATGCGTGGACATAATCGATGCAAAAGTTGAGTAGATGAGAGTGCGACCCTGTAAGTCGAAATAACGTTCTTCGCATGGACATAACGCGGTTGGGAACCTGTAGGTCAGCCTGACGTCTTCGTACAATCTCCAAACAGGAAAGTGATCCTTGTGGTGAGCTGTGATGCGGAGGTCCCTTGCGAATTTGTACATAAATGTTGCAGCTTCCCTGCTTCTTTCAACCTGAAGAACCTGTACTCAAATAAATTTATGAGTTTGGGGAGGGGGAGTTGATTCACGTTGACTCTGTAGCTTTGGCCTTGATACTTGCATGTCCTGCTGATTCGGACCTGTAGCCCCTCTACGGTTCCCCGCATTGGCTAGCCGTTAATGAAAACATTTGAAAACAATTTGTTTATAAAAAAATATGCATATCAAAAAATAAAAAAAATATGTCGAATTCTAATGAAAATGTTTGTTGAAAATAATTTACTTATAAGAAAGTACACATATATATAAATTTCTATCGAGCGGTGACGTGCGGTGAAACAAAGAAAACGTCTTATCCAAAATTATTGTTCTGGCTGAATACTTTGTTGGCCGACACTTTTTCCATGTCTATCGGCGTCTTCTTGCAGTGAACCCTTAAAATTTTGCCCCAGTTTATGATATATGAGGATGCTAAACTTTCAACTGGACCAAGCCGAGTCTTGTAGGGGTTGCTTGGTTGTTCTATCAAGGTGATCAGACGTGTGCGCTTTATTATACGCAATATAAAGGGGGAGGGAAATTCTAATTGTGTGACCGAAGCCGGTATAGGCCGCTTACGTATCCCAACAAGGGAATCATGTCATAACGTAGTTCATTACAAGCAAAAGGGGATTGTAAGGATTTTCTAAAGATGGGACCGAAGCCGATGTAGCCGCCTACGTATCCCGCCAAGAGAATCAGGTCATAACGTAGTTCATATTACAAGTAAAAATGCGATTTTGGGAAAATTTGTGCTCTAAAGAAATGGAACCCGACATGGGTTCTTTGTGTATCCCGCCAAGGGAGCGCAACTTTTACAACGTAAGAAATACATTAAAAAAAATCCTAAATGTAGTATCTTTTCACCGCATCTGCGTTGATAGCTTTTGGCCATACTTCGCTGTCCATTTCAGCTAGGATTAATGCTCCTCCAGTTAGCACCCGGTGAACCATATAAGGCCCTTGCCAGTTAGGTGCGAACTTTCCTTTAGCTTCATTTTGGTGCGGGAATATACGTTTTAGTAGGGGTGAGAACGGGTACAGGGTACCCAGATACCCGACCGAAACCGATACTATCGGGTAGGTTCCGGTAAATAGAAATCGGGTACCCAGACCCGGAACCGATACCCGGACCCTATGAACCTACCCCTATTTAAATTATTTAGTTTTGGGCTTTGGGGCGTTTAAATTTTTGGCCCAGTCCGGTTAAAAGGAATTATACAGAATTATACGGAATTAACTCATTAAGTCATTCGCAGTTCACTACTTCACTTCGCCCTAATTTCCAAAATTTTCACTTTGCAGCTCACACTCACAGTTCACTTCGCACTTCGCACTACTACGCAGCTCGCTCACAGGTTCACTTCGCAGTTCGCACTACTACGCAGCTAGCCATCGCCAGTCGCCAGTCGCCAGTCGCCAGTTGCCAGTCGCCAGTCGCCATTACGTAGCTCGTGCCTCGCAGTAGCCTCGCCATCGCCATCAGCCCATCACCATCTCCATCGCCATCGCCAGTCTCCTCTCTCACACTAGAAGCTTGACAAAGGTTGTTGTATTGTGCTCGATTTCTTGGGTTGATTTCTGTATTGGGTTGATTTCTGTATTATAATGTTACTGTTTTTTATTTCTTTATTATAATGTTACTATTTTTTATTTTTTATTGTTTGTTGTTTGTAATTGGGTTGATATTTCCCTTTCATTATTTGTTGTTAACTTGTTATGCTCAATTTATTGGAGTTGCTGTTTTGTTTTGTTTTATTTTGATACTTTTTTTGGTGGATGGCTGAGGCTAACACGGTATCCACAACTCGTGCACCATCGAAAAAGAAGGCAACACAATCTGAGGTTTGGGAGCATTTTGGTAAAGCAATAGATGAGAAAGCGGTAATGTTGTTTCTATTTGTAACTATTGCAATGAAGGCTTAGCTTATAGTGTTAGCAATGGTACCTCATCCATGTGGAAACATTTAAGAAGTTGCAAAAGTATCCTCACAATATTGACAAGAAGCAAAAATTGCTTGGTGGTCACTTTAAAGGTAGTATAAATGGGGATAATGAGCATATGCTTAGCACTTGGAAATATGATAAAGAGTTTTGTAGGCACATGTTGGCTAGGATGATTATTATTGATGAGAAACCATGTAGAACGGTTGATCGTGAAGGTTTTAGGGGTTTTGTGTCGGCATTACAACCTTTATTTAAGCATATTTCAAGATTCACAATTGCTAGGGATTGCATGAAACTTTATGTTTGTGAAAACTCATGCTTAAAAGATAAGTTGTCATCTCTTAAATCTAGGATTGCTCTCACCACTGACATTTGGACTTCCATTCAAAATTTGAGTTACTTATGTCTTACCGCTCACTTTATTGATGAAAATTGGAATTTGCATAAGTGATTGTTAAACTTTGTTGTTATGCCTAGCCATAAAGGTAGGGATATTGGTAAGATGGTAGAAAAATGTATAATTGAGTGGGGAATTAGAGATCGTATATCAACAATTACAGTTGATAATGCGAGCTCTAATGATGTGGCAATTGCTTATTTGAAGGACAAGTTAAGAAATACCCTTATTTTGGGGGGTGAGTTTTTTCATATGAGATGTGCAGCTCATATATTGAATTTGATTGTGAAAGATGGGTTGAGTGAGGTTCGTGAATCAATTAGTCGAATTCGAGCTGCATTAAGTATGTTAGGAGTTTCCCAAGTAGAGCACAACAATTCCAAAGTTGTATAACTGCAGAGGGCATAACTTACAAGGGCTCTGTTTGTCTTGATATTAGTACGTGGTGGAATTCTACATATCTTATGTTAGAAAGTTCTAGTAAGTTCAAACAAGCATTTGTAAGACTTGAAGATGATGATATGACTTTTGTGACTGAGCTTAATTGTGGTGTCCCGAAAGATGAGGATTAGGAAAATGCATCCTTGTTGTCTTTATTTGAGAATTTTCTATGAGGCTACTATTAGGATGTCAGGAAGTCTCTATGTGACAACTAACAATTATTTTCATGAAGTTATTAGCATGTTTTCAACATTAACTGAATGTGAAAGCCAAAATAATAATGAAAACCTTAAGGCAATGGCTACAAAAATGAGAGCCAAATTTGACAAGTATTATGGGAGTATTGAGAAAACAAACATGATGGTGTTGATAGCCGTAGTACAAGATCCTCGATATAAGTTGAGATTTCTGAATTGGAGTTGTAGAAGGATTGGTGTTGATGATGCTAAAATAGAATTGATCGTTAGTAAGGTAATGAATGTATTGGAACGTCTTTTTGCATTCTATGACAAAAATCATTCTTCTATGCTTGATTCTAGTGTATTGGATGAGTCTCAAGGCTCTATTGATAGTGTTGGTGGAGAAAATTTTGGTTTTGTTGATCCAGCTTCACTTGTCAAAGATTGGTACCAGGATGACCAAGATGAATTTAATGGGGATTTAAAATCTAAATTGGAAAGGTACCTTAGTAGTCCTCGTGAGCCCAAAAATGAAACATTTGATTTATTGATGTGGTGGAATGCTGCTAAGTCGACTTACAAGGTTCTCAGTTTGATGGCTAGAGACATCTTAGCCATCCCCGTATCCACGGTAGCCTCGGAATCGGCTTTTAGCACATCTGGTCGAGTGCTTGATCAATTTCGCAGCTCTCTAACTCCTTAATTTGTGGAAGCTTTGATTTGTTGCCAAGATTGGTTGCGCTTATCTTCAAAATCAATTAGCATTGAGCAATATATGTAACATCGACAAAAATATGAGGAAAGAAAGTCACTACTCACTAGGTCTTTCTTTATTTTTGGTTTATGGATTTGGGTTATTTAGAATTTTTATTTTTGTGTATTATCTTTTGTCTTGGAATCTCACAATAGTTTTATTTTATTTTTGTAGAGCTTACTTGTGTCACGGAAGACATAATGGTGGATTAGTATGCAAGTGGACGTGTGCCATTTAAACTCTTCTCAAAATGCAGATGTTAATGCAGCAGCAGCAAGGCAATGCAGTCTCAAAATGCAGATGTCAATGCAGCAGCAGCAAGGCATGGTAATTCAAGTATCTACCGTGTTGAAGCCTCACAATGCAGATGTTGAAGCCTCACAACAGCAAGGCAATGCAGATGTTAATGCAGCAACAACAAGGCATGGTAATTCAAGTATCTACCGTGTTGAAGCCTCACAATGCAGCAGCAACACCTAGACTAACAGTTTCTATGAATTAATAAATCAGTGACTGATATTTCTATTAAATATCACTGGATTATGCAGTGTAATTTTGCAATGTTTTCTGCATTTAGTCATTGTGATTGTGTTGTAGTCATTTCAGATTTTCCGTCACTGATTTCCTCCATTTTAGATTTAGTCATTGTGTTGTAGTCATTTCAGTTTTGCAATGTTTACAGTGGTAGGTGAAACCCATTTCACGGGTTGATTTTCGTCCGTCGCTATTTCCTCCATTTCAAATTCAGTCACTGATTATGCAGTAGTATACTATTTATGACAAATAAATACAGGGTACCCGGGAACCTACCCGGAACCGCAGGGTCCAGGTAGGTTCCGGGTAATGATTGCTATGGGTAGGTTCCGGATAACAGATTTAGGAACCGATCGTTTACTGGGTAGGGTCCGGGTAGTTTAAAAAAGTTAGGGTACCCGGACCCGCTCATCCCTACGTTTTAGCACCAATTGGTGTTGAAAGCTTTGGCCATTCTGTTTTGATAAAGTTGCCCGTGACAGACAGCGTTCAATCGCTTTTCATCGATCATCATCAATTGTTCGTACCGATTCTGTATCCATTTTGCTTCGCTCAGCTCGGCTTCTTGGATAATTCTCAAAGATGGTATTTCCACTTCTGCCGGTAACACAGCTTCTGTTCCATAGACCAAAAGATACGGCGTTGCCCCAGTAGAAGTCCTGATTGTAGTGCGATAGCCCAAAAGTGCAAAGGGCAAATGCTCATGCCAGTGCTTGTAATTATCAATCATCTTTCGCAGTATCCTTTTGATGTTCTTGTTGGCTGCTTCGACTGCTCCGTTCATCTGAGGTCGATATGGAGTGGAATTGCGGTGAGTGATCTTAAACTTTTCGCATATCTCATTCATCAGATTACTGTTGAGATTGGCTCCATTGTCTGTTATAATCGACTCAGGAATTCCAAATCGACAAATGATGTTATTGCAGACAAAATCAACTACCACTTTCTTTGTCACTGACTTGTGGGACGGTGCTTCTACCCACTTTGTGAAATAGTCAATTGCCACTAAAATGAATCGGTGTCCATTTGATGCGGCAGGTTCAATAAGACCAATGACATCCATGCCCCAAGCTGCGAATGGCCAAGGAGAACTCGTCACATTGAGCTTGTTAGGAGGTACCCTGATTAAATCGCCGTGAATCTGACACTGATGGCATTTTTGAACAAAGCGAATGCAATCTGTTTTCATGGTCATCCAAAAGTACCCTGCTCTCAGAATATTCTTTGCTAAAGTGAAACCATTCATATGAGGCCCGCACGTGCCTCCGTGTATCTCTTCAACTAACATGTTGCCTCTTGGGCTTCAACACATCTTAACAAACCTAAATCCGGAGTCCTTCGATAAAGGATTTCTCCGTTTAGGAAAAAATGGTTCGCTACCTCCGAAGTGTCTTTTTTTGTGTGCTGGTTATGCTTTCTGGATATTCGTCTGCCTTGAGATACCTCTTAATGTCGTGGTACCAGGGCTTCCCATCTAACTTTTTATCTATATAGAAACAATAGGCCGGCTGATCCGATAAGTTCACCTTGATGGGATCAATGTAATTCTTATCCGGATGCTAAATCATGGAGGACAGAGTTGCCAGCATCAATGAACTCATTTTGAGTTCGTGGGATATGCTTGAATTCTATCTCATTGAACCTTTTGCACAATTCTTTCACGCAATGCAGGTAGGGAAGTATCTTCACGTTCTTGGTGGCCCATTTGCCTTGCACCTGGTGAATCAATAAGTCTTGAATGGTCTACGAACCTAATGAGATTCTAGGTAAGGATTCTTTATTATCCTAAAGGGAAGGGGTTATGCATCCTTTAAGATCCGCTAACTTGCGGTTATCCGATCAAACTCAGGTTAATATTATACCAAGGAAAATGCATGTTTAAAATATAAAGTTAAAAAGATGTTTGAAAATGATTAATGAAAAGGATGCATTTGTATAAGTATGCCTTTGCATGGTATAAAAGAAAAATACATGTAAAGTTGAAAAAGAGTATGCATTTGTGACAATAATAAGGAGAAAAGCAAATTATTTATAATGCCAAAGAAGTATTTTTTGGAAATCACTTTTGAGTTGCAAAATGCAAAAAAAGATAAACTTTTGTATAATTAATGATGCGAATACAAGATGACCAAAGTTGTTATGAAAATCTTGAATATGCATGACGAGCCTAAAATAAATGAACTAGCGAAGGATTTCTATTTTTGTAGACTAACCGAACCTACAAATAAATAAACTAGCGACGGGTTTTAAACTACCCTATTAATTATCCATTCATGGCATAATTATTCTAAATATCCTAACAATCACACAAGCTTTAAATAATTATTACAAACCCCAAATAGAAATAACGAAATTAAAGAATAACAATGAAAGGGAACTAAAGCGGATGACGATGTCATCTCGCCCTCTTTGTTTTGAAATCCCGAGTTTGGAGAATACAAGGAGTGTGAATGCGGGTCTTCGTTCGGCAATGATCATGATGAGCCTCATAATGAGACTCTTCGTTGCTCCCGATGCATTTCATGTAAGTAAGGAAAAGAAAAGAAAAGGATTAGTAGCTGAACATGGACATATACATATGTATAAATAAATGATTCATGAAAAAGTAATATGTTGTGGGGCCTTCAGAATGCAAACAGTGTGCGGGACGGTGTAAATATACAAACCCACATTTGATATCCACTTAAGCATAAGAGGGTAGGTATACATGATATATTCAGAATATAACTGATATACTTAAAGGTATACGCAGATATACACTTAGTGTATACTGAGCCTGTATACCTTGTATACTTTTATGGTATATCATGTCATAGTTTCAACAAACCAAATAAAGAATATGAGAAGATAAGCCAACATGAGCAGATTCAGACCGTAAAATGCTAAGTAGATACCATCACACAAGACACACTTAACATGTATAGAAATGACACACTTAACATGTATATCTAGCATGATGCAAAGGTTATCTAAATCAAATAGAATCTGGACAAGAAAATTTACATGCATTCAGCAGATGTCAAAATAAAGCCCAAGTCCACTCACTTTTATACATAGGGAGGCAGAGTTAGATTCCTCTCTAATTAAATGAGAACTACAAACATTCATAGACTTAGACCTAAACTATTGAAAGGAAACAATAGATATACTATATGCTTACCTTTTCCCGAAATTCGAGTGAAATGCGTCATAATAAGGATACATGATAAACTAAGCCGAAACAGAATTTTAAAGTCATTTAAGCATGATCTTAGACTAAGCTAGCTATGTGATATCAAACATATAAAAAATAATGCATAACCACATATTCTTATTTCAGCTAGTATATAATATGGCCATTCATACACAAGCTTCACTTAAACAAACACACAATTTAGGTTGATATTTTTTGCGAATGTAACCAAAATTAAGCGTAATTTCAAGAAACAAATAGGCAGGAAAATATGAGCAGGAGAAACTGAAACCGAATCACATTACAAGTATCTCATCCAAATCAAACTCGTAACAAGTATACAATTAAACTCTTAAACTCAAAGATGAAAACTTTAAACATAAGACATAATTTAGGTTGATATTTATTGCAAATGTAGCTAAAATTAAGCATAATTTTCAGAAACCAATACCTTAAAAGATAAGTAGAAAAACTGAAACTTGGATCACATTACAAGTGTCTCATCCGAAACAAACATATCATTAAACCCTCAAAGATAGAAATTTTTAACATAACACACTAAACCAATTGTCATATTTTTTAGAAGCAAGTTGATAATAGTATTCTAACATACATATACATCTGTCAAATAGCTTAACAAACCATATCCTATGGAACATGAATCTAGCAGTTCACAACCAAATATGTCCAAAACATTCACATTAACTAAATAGATTAAACCAAACCATTTTTAAACATTAATAATAATTATGGCAACATAATGACTTCAACACCACATAGTTAATATAAACATACATAATAATATAGAAAGATAAGGGAAAGAAGATGTATTTACGGACCTTCTCCGGGCAGCGAATCGAGGCGTTGTTTTGAATCGTCGAATCTGCTTAAGAATGTTTAGAATTCAGATTTTTTGGATTTTTTATCACCGAATTCTGAATTGGTAATTTTGAAAAATAATTCTGTTTCTGAAAATTTTGACTCAACCTGGAATCGACCTGACCCGGAACTGACCCGACCCGGCAATGACCCGACCTGACCCGGAATCATATCAAACCCGAATTTGGCGAAAATATGAGAATGCGATGGAATTTTCAGATTGCAAAATTGAAGGGCAAAAGTTGTGTTTGATTCGAAAATCTAAGAACAAGCGGGGTATTTTGGTTGGAAATTAAGAAACCAAAGAGATGATTCTTAACCAAAATTAGGAACAAAGAAACTTGAATTTAGAATCTTCAAACCCAAACTGGAAATCCGACTTTTTGGCCCGGTTTCGACCCGACCCGGAACTCAAAAAACAGTGGGAAAATAGTAAAATTTCAGATTCCTCAACACCAAAAACCAATACTTTCGACCTATAGTTTCGGAATTTTTAAGTTGAAGAACACGTGCGATACTCTTAAGAAGATTTCGGATTCTTAAACTTAAATTTTCGGACCTAAAATCGACCAAAAAGAAAGAAAACCTAAAAAATACTCTTCAAAACCCGACCCCCAAAAACAGTGAGGAAAGGGGGGGGGTTTATAGATACGCACCCCAACGTTCACCCCCACCCATACCCCTTACAAAATTGAATTCCAATTTCAAAATAAAGGGGGAACAAAAACTGATTTTTGGGGCGATTTCTTGGGGCATGGGTCGGTGAGAGGTGATGGGGTAGGTTGGTGGTATCAGGCGGCGATGTCGGCGATAGGTGGTGTCAGGCGTAGGGTGCGGCAACTTAGGGGTAGAGGTGTAGCAGTGGTGAGGTGACGGGGGTAGGGGTGCGGCCAATTGGTGGGGTTAGGGGTGTTTGAGATTAGGGTAGGGTTTGGTTAAAAGGGGTGTTGGGTTTGAATAAAAGGGGAAAAGGGATGTTGGGCCAGTCGAGTGGGCCAATGGGTTTGGGCTTCGGTGGGTTGAAGAAAGGTGGCCGATTTTGGGCTTTGGGGTGTGGGCTAATTTGGGATTTTTAGGGATTAAATGGAATGGCCGATTAGGGTTGGGTTTGTTAGGGCCGATTAGGGTTGGGTTTTGGTGGGTTTGGGTTGTCCGATTGGGTCTGGAAATGGGGGTTCGTTTGAAATGTGATTTTGTGGTGGGTTGATATTGTTTTGGGTGAGGAAATGAAATGGGTTATGGATTAAAAAATATAAAAGGGGTTTAATATTAAAAAGCTTTGAATAAAAAACGTAAAATTATTTAGAATATAGTAGAAGATGTGGTAATAATAAAACATAATATTTGTGAAATGCTTAATGCTTAATAAAAAATAAAGAAATACGATGTCGTTTTTGCTAAAAATAAACTACGATCATGATTTAAAAAAGGCAAATGGTTGTAGAAATAATAATAATAATAATAATAATAATAATAACATTGAGAATAATAATAAATATGTATATATAGGCCTATATGTGTATATATATAAAAAATATTTTTTTGAGGTGTCAAAATTATTTAAAATTGCAAATAAATCAAAAAAGATGGAACAAAATTGGGTGTCAACAGATGCCCGTCTTTGGCCGGAAACAATGAAAGAATTTTCGGACAAAGAAGTTGACTGAGTAGCCAATTTTGTCTATGATCATCGGGACTCGAATAATGATTAGGGATGCATGGGTAGAAATAGAATCCCGAGGGTAAGAGAAGTTGCAAAAGATGGTGCAGATTCGAGAAATATTGCCCCAGTGTCGGGTTATGATGACACTGGTTGAAGGTGTGGCAACATATTGGGAAAGTGCGGGACGACGTTCGAAGTAGGCCGCTGACCAAAATTGCCTCGGTTCGCCGTAAGAGATAGTTCCTCGTTGTGCTGAAAGTTCCCGCCGATTCAAACTCCTGAGGACTAGAGCTAAGACAAAAGTTAGTGCATAACTGTTGCATACAATGGATATGTGAGAATATGACTTTGTAAGTTGAAATGATGTCGTTGCTTAAACGTTGTGCAGATGACGCCGTTGGTGGTCGCATGTTTAAAATAAAATACATGCATTAGAAGGTGGCCGCCTGTTTTAAAATAAAATACCCGCATTAGAAGGTGTATACTTTGATTTGATATAAAATACCCGCATTAGGAGGTGGACGCCTGATTTAAATGAAAACGCATTAGAAGGTGGGTGCCTGATTTAAATTAAAATACCCGCATTAGGAGGTGTGCGCCTGATTTATGTCGTTGTATTGACGTAATGCAGAGTGTGACCCTAATGTCGAACTGCTTTGCCATGAAAAGTTAATGCGTGGACATAATCGATGCAAAAGTTGAGTAGATGAGAGTGCGACCCTGTAAGTCGAAATAACGTTCTTCGCATGGACATAACGCGGTTGGGAACCTGTAGGTCAGCCTGACGTCTTCGTACAATCTCCAAACAGGAAAGTGATCCTTGTGGTGAGCTGTGACGCGGAGGTCCCTTGCGAATTTGTACATAAATGTTGCAGCTTCCCTGCTTCTTTCAACCTGAAGAACCTGTACTCAAATAAATTTATGAGTTTGGGGAGGGGGAGTTGATTCACGTTGACTCTGTAGCTTTGGCCTTGATACTTGCATGTCCTGCTGATTCGGACCTGTAGCCCCTCTACGGTTCCCCGCATTGGCTAGCCGTTAATGAAAACATTTGAAAACAATTTGTTTATAAAAAAATATGCATATCAAAAAATAAAAAAAATATGTCGAATTCTAATGAAAATGTTTGTTGAAAATAATTTACTTATAAGAAAGTACACATATATATAAATTTCTATCGAGCGGTGACATGCGGTGAAACAAAGAAAACGTCTTATCCAAAATTATTGTTCTGGCTGAATACTTTGTTGGCCGACACTTTTTCCATGTCTATCGGCGTCTTCTTGCAGTGAACCCTTAAAATTTTGCCCCAGTTTATGATATATGAGGATGCTAAACTTTCAACTGGACCAAGCCGAGTCTTGTAGGGGTTGCTTGGTTGTTCTATCAAGGTGATCAGACGTGTGCGCTTTATTATACGCAATATAAAGGGGGAGGGAAATTCTAATTGTGTGACCGAAGCCGGTATAGGCCGCCACGTATCCCAACAAGGGAATCATGTCATAACGTAGTTCATTACAAGCAAAAGGGGATTGTAAGGATTTTCTAAAGATGGGACCGAAGCCGATGTAGCCGCCTACGTATCCCGCCAAGAGAATCAGGTCATAACGTAGTTCATATTACAAGTAAAAATGCGATTTTGGGAAAATTTGTGCTCTAAAGAAATGGAACCCGACATGGGTTCTTTGTGTATCCCGCCAAGGGAGCGCAACTTTACAACGTAAGAAATACATTAAAAAAATCCTAAATGTAGTATCTTTTCACCGCATCTGCGTTGATAGCTTTTAGCCATACTTATTTGTCCATTTCATTTAGGATTAATGCTCCTCGATTAGCACCCGGTGAACCATATAAGGCCCTTGCCAGTTAGGTGCGACCTTTCCTTTAGCTTCATTTTGGTGCGGGAATATACGTTTTAGTAGGGGTGAGAACGGGTACAGGGTACCCAGATACCCGACCGAAACCGATACTATCGGGTAGGTTCCGGTAAATAGAAATCGGGTACCCAGGACCGGAACCGATACCGGACCCTATGAACCTACCCTATTTAAATTATTTAGTTTTGGGCTTCGGGGCGTGTAAATTTTTGGCCCAGTCCGGTTAAAAGGAATTATACGGAATTATACGGAATTAACTCATTAAGTCATTCGCAGTTCACTACTTCACTTCGCCCTAATTTCCAAAATTTTCACTTTGCAGCTCACACTCACGCTCACTTCACTTCGCCGCACTACTCACGCGGCTCGCTCACAGGTTCCCTTCGCAGTTCGCCCTACTACGCAGCTTCGCCATCGCCCGATCGCCCGATCGCCCGATCGCCCGATTGCGATTGCGATCGCCGATCGCCATTACGTAGCTCGTGCCTCGCAGTAGCCTCGCCATCGCCATCAGCCCATCACCATCTCCATCGCCATCGCCAGTCTCCTCTCTCACACTAGAAGCTTGACAAAGGTTGTTGTATTGTGCTCGATTTCTTGGGTTGATTTCTGTATTGGGTTGATTTCTGTATTATAATGTTACTGTTTTTTATTTCTTTATTATAATGTCACTATTTTTTATTTTTTATTGTTTGTTGTTTGTAATTGGGTTGATATTTCCCTTTCATTATTTGTTGTTAACTTGTTATGCTCAATTTATTGGAGTTGCTGTTTTGTTTTGTTTTATTTTGATACTTTTTTTGGTGGATGGCTGAGGCTAACACGGTATCCACAACTCGTGCACCATCGAAAAAGAAGGCAACACAATCTGAGGTTTGGGAGCATTTTGGTAAAGCAATAGATGAGAAAACTGGTAATGTTGTTTCTATTTGTAACTATTGCAATGAAGGCTTAGCTTATAGTGTTAGCAATGGTACCTCATCCATGTGGAAACATTTAAGAAGTTGCAAAAAGTATCCTCACAATATTGACAAGAAGCAAAAATTGCTTGGTGGTCATTTTAAAGGTAGTATAAATGGGGATAATGAGCATATGCTTAGCACTTGGAAATATGATAAAGAGTTTTGTAGGCACATGTTGGCTAGGATGATTATTATTGATGAGAAACCATTTAGAACGGTTGAACGTGAAGGTTTTAGGGGTTTTGTGTCGGCATTACAACCTTTATTTAAGCATATTTCAAGATTCACAATTGCTAGGGATTGCATGAAACTTTATGTTTGTGAAAACTCATGCTTAAAAGATAAGTTGTCATCTCTTAAATCTAGGATTGCTCTCACCACTGACATTTGGACTTCCATTCAAAATTTGAGTTACTTATGTCTTACCGCTCACTTTATTGATGAAAATTGGAATTTGCATAAGTGATTGTTAAACTTTGTTGTTATGCCTAGCCATAAAGGTAGGGATATTGGTAAGATGGTAGAAAAATGTATAATTGAGTGGGGAATTAGAGATCGTATATCAACAATTACAGTTGATAATGCGAGCTCTAATGATGTGGCAATTGCTTATTTGAAGGACAAGTTAAGAAATACCCTTATTTTGGGGGGTGAGTTTTTTCATATGAGATGTGCAGCTCATATATTGAATTTGATTGTGAAAGATGGGTTGAGTGAGGTTCGTGAATCAATTAGTCGAATTCGAGCTGCAGTTAAGTATGTTAGGAGTTTCCCAAGTAGAGCACAACAATTCCAAAGTTGTATAACTGCAGAGGGCATAACTTACAAGGGCTCTGTTTGTCTTGATATTAGTACGTGGTGGAATTCTACATATCTTATGTTAGAAAGTTCTAGTAAGTTCAAACAAGCATTTGTAAGACTTGAAGATGATGATATGACTTTTGTGACTGAGCTTAATTGTGGTGTCCCGAAAGATGAGGATTAGGAAAATGCATCCTTGTTGTCTTTATTTCTGAGAATTTTCTATGAGGCTACTATTAGGATGTCAGGAAGTCTCTATGTGACAACTAACAATTATTTTCATGAAGTTATTAGCATGTTTTCAACATTAACTGAATGTGAAAGCCAAAATAATAATGAAAACCTTAAGGCAATGGCTACAAAAATGAGAGCCAAATTTGACAAGTATTATGGGAGTATTGAGAAAACAAACATGATGGTGTTGATAGCCGTAGTACAAGATCCTCGATATAAGTTGAGATTTCTGAATTGGAGTTGTAGAAGGATTGGTGTTGATGATGCTAAAATAGAATTGATCGTTAGTAAGGTAATGAATGTATTGGAACGTCTTTTTGCATTCTATGACAAAAATCATTCTTCTATGCTTGATTCTAGTGTATTGGATGAGTCTCAAGGCTCTATTGATAGTGTTGGTGGAGAAAATTTTGGTTTTGTTGATCCAGCTTCACTTGTCAAAGATTGGTACCAGGATGACCAAGATGAATTTAATGGGGATTTAAAATCTAAATTGGAAAGGTACCTTAGTAGTCCTCGTGAGCCCAAAAATGAAACATTTGATTTATTGATGTGGTGGAATGCTGCTAAGTCGACTTACAAGGTTCTCAGTTTGATGGCTAGAGACATCTTAGCCATCCCCGTATCCACGGTAGCCTCGGAATCGGCTTTTAGCACATCTGGTCGAGTGCTTGATCAATTTCGCAGCTCTCTAACTCCTTAATTTGTGGAAGCTTTGATTTGTTGCCAAGATTGGTTGCGCTTATCTTCAAAATCAATTAGCATTGAGCAATATATGGAAGATGCAGAAAAATATGAGGAAGGGAAGTCACTACTCACTAGGTCTTTCTTTATTTTTGGTTTATGGATTTGGGTTATTTAGAATTTTTATTTTTGTGTATTATCTTTTGTCTTGGAATCTCACAATAGTTTTATTTTATTTTTGTAGAGCTTACTTGTGTCACGGAAGACATAATGGTGGATTAGTATGCAAGTGGACGTGTGCCATTTAAACTCTTCTCAAAATGCAGATGTTAATGCAGCAGCAGCAAGGCAATGCAGTCTCAAAATGCAGATGTCAATGCAGCAGCAGCAAGGCATGGTAATTCAAGTATCTACCGTGTTGAAGCCTCACAATGCAGATGTTGAAGCCTCACAACAGCAAGGCAATGCAGATGTTAATGCAGCAACAACAAGGCATGGTAATTCAAGTATCTACCGTGTTGAAGCCTCACAATGCAGCAGCAACACCTAGACTAACAGTTTCTATGAATTAATAAATCAGTGACTGATATTTCTATTAAATATCACTGGATTATGCAGTGTAATTTTGCAATGTTTTCTGCATTTAGTCATTGTGATTGTGTTGTAGTCATTTCAGATTTTCCGTCACTGATTTCCTCCATTTTAGATTTAGTCATTGTGTTGTAGTCATTTCAGTTTTGCAATGTTTACAGGGTACCCGTGAAACCCATTTCACGGGTTCAGATTTTTCGTCCGTCGCTATTTCCTCCATTTCAAATTCAGTCACTGATTATGCAGTAGTATACTATTTATGACAAATAAATACAGGGTACCCGGGAACCTACCCGGAACCGCAGGGTCCAGGTAGGTTCCGGGTAATGATTGCTATGGGTAGGTTCCGGATAACAGATTTAGGAACCGATCGTTTACTGGGTAGGGTCCGGGTAGTTTAAAAAAGTTAGGGTACCCGGACCCGCTCATCCCTACGTTTTAGCACCAATTGGTGTTGAAAGCTTTGGCCATTCTGTTTTGATAAAGTTGCCCATGACAGACAGCGTTCAATCGCTTTTCATCAATCATTATCAATTGTTCGTACCGATTCTGTATCCATTTTGCTTCGCTCAGCTCGGCTTCTTGGATAATTCTCAAAGATGGTATTTCCACTTCTGCCGGTAACACAGCTTCTGTTCCATAGACCAAAAGATATGGCGTTGCCTCAATAGAAGTCCTGATTGTAGTGCGATAGCCCAAAAGTGCAAAGGGCAAATGCTCATGCCAATGCTTGTAATTATCAATCATCTTTCGCAGTATTCTTTTGATGTTCTTGTTGGCTGCTTCGACTGCTCCGTTCATCTGAGGTCGATATGGAGTGGAATTGCGGTGAGTGATCTTAAACTTTTCGCATATCTCATTCATCAGATTACTGTTGAGATTGGCTCCATTGTCTGTTATAATCGACTCAGGAATTCCAAATCGACAAATGATGTTATTGCAGACAAAATCAACTACCACTTTCTTTGTCACTGACTTGTGGGACGGTGCTTCTACCCACTTTGTGAAATAGTCAATTGCCACTAAAATGAATCGGTGTCCATTTGATGCGGCAGGTTCAATAAGACCAATGACATCCATGCCCCAAGCTGCGAATGGCCAAGGAGAACTCGTCACATTGAGCTTGTTAGGAGGTACCCTGATTAAATCGCCGTGAATCTGACACTGATGGCATTTTTGAACAAAGCGAATGCAATCTGTTTTCATGGTCATCCAAAAGTACCCTGCTCTCAGAATATTCTTTGCTAAAGTGAAACCATTCATATGAGGCCCGCACGTGCCTCCGTGTATCTCTTCAACTAACATGTTGCCTCTTGGGCTTCAACACATCTTAACAAACCTAAATCCGGAGTCCTTCGATAA
Organism: Anisodus acutangulus; assembly: GCA_029783415.1. Classification (NCBI taxonomy): domain Eukaryota; kingdom Viridiplantae; phylum Streptophyta; class Magnoliopsida; order Solanales; family Solanaceae; genus Anisodus; species Anisodus acutangulus. Next base: position 27,260,890 of record CM056507.1, on the reverse strand, counting down.
AGGATTTCTCCGTTTAGGAAAAAATGGTTCGCTACCTCCGAAGTGTCTTTTTTTGTGTGCTGGTTATGCTTTCTGGATATTCGTCTGCCTTGAGATACCTCTTAATGTCGTGGTACCAGGGCTTCCCATCTAACTTTTTATCTATATAGAAACAATAGGCCGGCTGATCCGATAAGTTCACCTTGATGGGATCAATGTAATTCTTATCCGGATGCTAAATCATGGAGGACAGAGTTGCCAGAGCATCAGCGAACTCATTTTGAGTTCGTGGGATATGCTTGAATTCTATCTCGCTGAACCTTTTGCACAATTCTTTCACGCAATGCAGGTAGGGAAGTATCTTCACGTTCTTGGTGGCCCATTTGCCTTGCACCTGGTGAATCAATAAGTCTTGAATGGTCTACGAACCTAATGAGATTCTAGGTAAGGATTCTTTATTATCCTAAAGGGAAGGGGTTAGGCATCCTTTAAGATCCGCTAACTTGCGGTTATCCGATCAAACTCAGGTTAATATTATACCAAGGAAAATGCATGTTTAAAATATAAAGTTAAAAAGATGTTTGAAAATGATTAATGAAAAGGATGCATTTGTATAAGTATGCCTTTGCATGGTATAAAAGAAAAATACATGTAAAGTTGAAAAAGAGTATGCATTTGTGACAATAATAAGGAGAAAAGCAAATTATTTATAATGCCAAAGAAGTATTTTTTGGAAATCACTTTTGAGTTGCAAAATGCAAAAAAAGATAAACTTTTGTATAATTAATGATGCGAATACAAGATGACCAAAGTTGTTATGAAAATCTTGAATATGCATGACGAGCCTAAAATAAATGAACTAGCGAAGGATTTCTATTTTTGTAGACTAACCGAACCTACAAATAAATAAACTAGCGACGGGTTTTAAACTACCCTATTAATTATCCATTCATGGCATAATTATTCTAAATATCCTAACAATCACACAAGCTTTAAATAATTATTACAAACCCCAAATAGAAATAACGAAATTAAAGAATAACAATGAAAGGGAACTAAAGCGGATGACGATGTCATCTCGCCCTCTTTGTTTTGAAATCCCGAGTTTGGAGAATACAAGGAGTGTGAATGCGGGTCTTCGTTCGGCAATGATCATGATGAGCCTCATAATGAGACTCTTCGTTGCTCCCGATGCATTTCATGTAAGTAAGGAAAAGAAAAGAAAAGGATTAGTAGCTGAACATGGACATATACATATGTATAAATAAATGATTCATGAAAAAGTAATATGTTGTGGGGCCTTCAGAATGCAAACAGTGTGCGGGACGGTGTAAATATACAAACCCACATTTGATATCCACTTAAGCATAAGAGGGTAGGTATACATGATATATTCAATATAATCGATATACTTAAAGGTATACGCAGATATACACTTAGTGTATACTGAGCACTGTATACCTTGTATACTTTTATGGTATATCATGTCATAGTTTCAACAAACCAAATAAAGAATATGAGAAGATAAGCCAACATGAGCAGATTCAGACCGTAAAATGCTAAGTAGATACCATCACACAAGACACACTTAACATGTATAGAAATGACACACTTAACATGTATATCTAGCATGATGCAAAGGTTATCTAAATCAAATAGAATCTGGACAAGAAAATTTACATGCATTCAGCAGATGTCAAAATAAAGCCCAAGTCCACTCACTTTTATACATAGGGAGGCAGAGTTAGATTCCTCTCTAATTAAATGAGAACTACAAACATTCATAGACTTAGACCTAAACTATTGAAAGGAAACAATAGATATACTATATGCTTACCTTTTCCCGAAATTCGAGTGAAATGCGTCATAATAAGGATACATGATAAACTAAGCCGAAACAGAATTTTAAAGTCATTTAAGCATGATCTTAGACTAAGCTAGCTATGTGATATCAAACATATAAAAAATAATGCATAACCACATATTCTTATTTCAGCTAGTATATAATATGGCCATTCATACACAAGCTTCACTTAAACAAACACACAATTTAGGTTGATATTTTTTGCGAATGTAACCAAAATTAAGCGTAATTTCAAGAAACAAATAGGCAGGAAAATATGAGCAGGAGAAACTGAAACCGAATCACATTACAAGTATCTCATCCAAATCAAACTCGTAACAAGTATACAATTAAACTCTTAAACTCAAAGATGAAAACTTTAAACATAAGACATAATTTAGGTTGATATTTATTGCAAATGTAGCTAAAATTAAGCATAATTTTCAGAAACCAATACCCAGAAAAGATAAGTAGTAAAAATGAAACTTGGATCACATAACAAGTGTCTCATCCGAAACAAACATATCATTAAACCCTCAAAGATAGAAATTTTTAACATAACACACTTAACCAATTGTCATATTTTTTTAGAAGCAAGTTGATAATAGTATTCTAACATACATATACATCTGTCAAATAGCTTAACAAACCATATCCTATGGAACATGAATCTAGCAGTTCACAACCAAATATGTCCAAAACATTCACATTAACTAAATAGATTAAACCAAACCATTTTTAAACATTAATAATAATTATGGCAACATAATGACTTCAACACCACATAGTTAATATAAACATACATAATAATATAGAAAGATAAGGGAAAGAAGATGTATTTACGGACCTTCTCCGGGCAGCGAATCGAGGCGTTGTTTTGAATCGTCGAATCTGCTTAAGAATGTTTAGAATTCAGATTTTTTGGATTTTTTATCACCGAATTCTGAATTGGTAATTTTGAAAAATAATTCTGTTTCTGAAAATTTTGACTCAACCTGGAATCGACCTGACCCGGAACTGACCCGACCCGGCAATGACCCGACCTGACCCGGAATCATATCAAACCCGAATTTGAGCGAAAATATGAGGAATGCGATGGAATTTTCAGATTGCAAAATTGAAGGGCAAAAAGTTGTGTTTCGGATTCGAAAATCTAAGAACAAACGGGGTATTTTCGGATTTGGAAATTAAGAAACCAAAGAGATGATTCTTAACCAAAATTAGGAACAAAGAAACTTGAATTTAGAATCTTCAAACCCAAACTGGAAATCCGACTTTTTGGCCCGGTTTCGACCCGACCCGGAACTCAAAAAATAGTGGGAAAATAGTAAAATTTCAGATTCCTCAACACCAAAAAACCAATACTTTCGACCTATAGTTTCGGAATTTTTAAGTTGAAGAACACGTGCGATACTCTTAAGAAGATTTCGGATTCTTAAACTTAAATTTTCGGACCTAAAATCGACCAAAAAGAAAGAAAACCTAAAAAATACTCTTCAAAACCCGACCCCCAAAAACAGTGAGGAAAGGGGGGGGGTTTATAGATACGCACCCCAACGTTCACCCCCACCCATACCCCTTACAAAATTGAATTCCAATTTCAAAATAAAGGGGGAACAAAAACTGATTTTTGGGGCGATTTCTTGGGGCATGGGTCGGTGAGAGGTGATGGGGTAGGTTGGTGGTATCAGGCGGCGATGTCGGCGATAGGTGGTGTCAGGCGTAGGGTGCGGCAACTTAGGGGTAGAGGTGTAGCAGTGGTGAGGTGACGGGGGTAGGGGTGCGGCCAATTGGTGGGGTTAGGGGTGTTTGAGATTAGGGTAGGGTTTGGTTAAAAGGGGTGTTGGGTTTGAATAAAAGGGGAAAAGGGATGTTGGGCCAGTCGAGTGGGCCAATGGGTTTGGGCTTCGGTGGGTTGAAGAAAGGTGGCCGATTTTGGGCTTTGGGGTGTGGGCTAATTTGGGATTTTTAGGGATTAAATGGAATGGCCGGTTGGGTTTGTTAGGGCCGATTAGGGTTGGGTTTTGGTGGGTTTGGGTTGTCCGATTGGGCTGCGGAAATGGGGGTTCGTTTGGGCTGTGATTTTGTGGTGGGTTGATATTGTTTTGGGTGAGGAAATGAAATGGGTTATGGATTAAAAAATATAAAAGGGGTTTAATATTAAAAAGCTTTGAATAAAAAACGTAAAATTATTTAGAATATAGTAGAAGATGTGGTAATAATAAAACATAATATTTGTGAAATGCTTAATGCTTAATAAAAAATAAAGAAATACGATGTCATTTTTGCTAAAAATAAACTACGATCATGATTTAAAAAAGGCAAATGGTTGTAGAAATAATAATAATAATAATAATAATAATAATAACATTGAGAATAATAATAAATATGTATATATAGGCCTATATGTGTATATATATATAAAATATTTTTTTGAGGTGTCAAAAATATTTAAAATTGCAAATAAATCAAAAAAGATGGAACAAAATTGGGTGTCAACAGATGCCCGTCTTTGGCCGGAAACAATGAAAGAATTTTCGGACAAAGAAGTTGACTGAGTAGCCAATTTTGTCTATGATCATCGGGGCTCGAATAATGATTAGGGATGCATGGGTAGAAATAGAATCCCGAGGGTAAGAGAAGTTGCAAAAGATAGTGCAGATTCGAGAAATATTGCCCCAGTGTCGGGTTATGATGACACTGGTTGAAGGTGTGGCAATATATTGGGAAAGAGCGGGACGACGTTCGAAGTAGGCCGCTGACCAAAATTGCCTCAGTTCGCCGTAAGAGATAGTTCCTCGTTGTGCTGAAAGTTCCCACAAATTCAAACTCCTTCGGACTAGAGCTAAGACAAAAGTTAGTGCATAACTGTTGCATACAATGGATATGTGAGAATATGACTTTGTAAGTTGAAATGATGTCGTTGCTTAAACGTTGTGCAGATGACGCCGCTGTTGGTCGCATGTTTAAAATAAAATACCCGCATTAGAAGGTGGGCGCCTATTTTAAAATAAAATACCCGCATTAGAAGGTGGACACCTGACTTAAATTAAAATCCCCGTATTAGAAGGTGGGCGCCTGATTTAAAATAAAATACCCGCATTAGGAGGTGGGCGCCTGATTTAAAATAAAGTACCCGCATTAGGAGGTGGGCGCCTAACTTAAAATAAAATACCCGCATTAGGAGGTGGGAGCCTGATTTAAAATAACATACCCGCATTAGGAGGTGGGTGCTTGACTTAAATTAAAATACCTGCATTAGGAGGTGGGCGCCTGATTTAAAATAAAATACTCGCATTAGAAGGTGGGCGCCTGATTTAGAATAAAATACCCGCATTGGAAGGTGGGCGCCTGATTTAAAATGAAATACCCGTATTAGAAGATGGGCGCCTGATTTAAAATAAAATATCCGCATTATGAGGTGGGCGCCTGACTTAAATTAAAATACCCGCATTAGGAGGTGGGCGCCTGATTTAAGTTAAAATACCCGCATTAGGAGGTGGGCGCCTGATTTAAGTTAAAATACCCGCATTAGGAGGTGGGCACCTGATTTAAAATAAAATACCCGCATTAGGAGGTGGGCGCCTGATTTAACTTAAAATACCCGCATTAAGAGGTGAGCGCCTGATTTAAAATAAAATACCCGCATTAGAAGGTGGGCGCCTGATTGAAATTAAAATATCCGCATTAGGAGGTGGACGCTTGATTTAAAATAAAATACCCGCATTAAGAGGTGGGCGCCTGATTTAAATTAAAATACCTGCATTATAAGGTGTGCGCCTGATTTAGAATAAAATACCCGCATTGGAAGGTGGGCGCCTGATTTAGAATAAAATACCCGCATTGGAAGGTGGGCGCCTGATTTAAAATAAAATACCAGCATTAGAAGGTGGGCGCCTGATTTAAGATAAAATACTTGCATTAGGAGGTGGGCGCCTGATTTAAATGAAAACGCATTAGAAGGTGGGTGCCTGATTTAAATTAAAATACCCGCATTAGGAGGTGGGCGCCTGATTTATGTCGTTGTATTGACGTAATGCAGAGTGTGACCCTAATGTCGAACTGCTTTTCCATGAAAAGTTAATGCGTGGACATAATCGATGCAAAAGTTGAGTAGATGAGAGTGCGATCCTATAAGTCGAAATACCGTTCTTCGCATGGACATAACGCGGTTGGGAACCTGTAGGTCAGCCTGACGTCTTCGTACAATCTCCAAACAGGAAAGTGATCCTTGTGGTGAGCTGTGATGCGGAGGTCCCTTGCGAATTTGTACATAAATGTTGCAGCTTCCCTGCTTCTTTCAACCTGAAGAACCTGTACTCAAATAAATTTATGAGTTTGGGGAGAGGGAGTTGATTCACGTTGACTCTGTAGCTTTGGCCTTGATACTTGCATGTCCTGCTGATTCGGACCTGTAGCCCCTCTATGGTTCCCCGCATTGGCTAGCCGTTAATGAAAACATTTGAAAATAATTTGTTTATAAAAAAATATGCATATCAAAAAATAAAAAAAATATGTCGAATTCTAATGAAAATGTTTGTTGAAAATAATTTGCTTATAAGAAAGTACACATATATATAAATTTCTATCGAGCAGTGACGTGCGGTGAAACAAAGAAGACGTCTTATCCAAAATTATTGTTCTGGCTGAATACTTTGTTGGCCGACACTTTTTCCATGTCTATCGGCGTCTTCTTGCAGTGAACCCTTAAAATTTTGCCCCAGTTTATGATATATGAGGATGCTAAACTTTCAACTGGACCAAGCCGAGTCTTGTAGGGGTTGCTTGGTTGTTCTATCAAGGTGATCAGACGTGTGCGCTTTATTATACGCAATATAAAGGGGGAGGAAAATTCTAATTGTGTGACCGAAGCCGGTATAGGCCGCTTACGTATCCCAACAAGGGAATCAGGTCATAACGTAGTTCATTACAAGTAAAAGGGGATTGTAAGGATTTTCTAAAGATGGGACCGAAGCCGATGTAGCCGCCTACGTATCCCGCCAAGAGAATCAAGTCATAACGTAGTTCATGTTACAAGTAAAAATGCGATTTTGGGAAAATTTGTGCTATAAAGAAATGGAACCCGACATGGGTTCTTTGTGTATCCTGCCAAGGGAGCGCAACTTTTACAACGTAAGAAATACATTAAAAAAATCCTAAATGTAGTATCTTTTTCACCGCATCTGCGTTGATAGCTTTTGGCCATACTTCGCCGTCCATTTCAGCTAGGATTAATGCTCCTCCAGTTAGCACCCGGTGAACCATATAAGGCCCTTGATACTTAGCTGTGAACTTTCCTTTATCTTCATTTGGGTGCGGGAATATACGTTTTAGAACCAATTGGTGTTGAAAGCTTTGGCCATTCTATTTTGATAAAGTTGCCCATGACAGACAGCGTTCAATCGCTTTTCATCAATCATCATCAATTGTTCTTACCGATTCTGTATCCATTTTACTTCGCTCAGCTCGACTTCTTGGATAATTCTCAAAGATGGTATTTCCACTTCTGCCGGTAACACAGCTTCTGTTCCATAGACCAAAAGATATGGCGTTGCCTCAATAGAAGTCCTGATTGTAGTGCGATAGCCCAAAAGTGCAAAGGGCAAATGCTCATGCCAGTGCTTGTAATTATCAATCATCTTTCGCAGTATTATTTTGATGTTCTTGTTGGCTGCTTCGACTGCTCCGTTCATCTGAGGTCGATATGGAGTGGAATTGCGGTGAGTGATCTTAAACTTTTCGCATATCTCATTCATCAGATTACTGTTGAGATTGGCTCCATTGTCTGTTATAATCGACTCAGGAATTCCAAATCGGCAAATGATGTTATTGCGGACAAAATCAACTACCACTTTCTTTGTCACTGACTTGTGGGACGATGCTTCTACTCACTTTGTGAAATAGTCAATTGCCACTTGAATGAATCGGTGTCCATTTGATGTGGCAGGTTCAATAAGACCATTGACATCCATGCCCCAAGCTGCGAATGGCCAAGGAGAACTCGTCACATTGAGCTTGTTAGGAGGTACCCTGATTAAATCGCCGTGAATCTGACACTGATGGCATTTTTGAACAAAGCGAATGCAATCTGTTTCCATGGTCATCCAAAAGTACCCTGCTCTCAGAATATTCTTTGCTAAAGTAAAACCATTCATATGAGGCCTGCACGTGCCTCCGTGTATCTCTTCAACTAACCTGTTGCCTCTTGGGCTTCAACACATCTTAACAAACCTAGATCCGGAGTCCTCCGATAAAGGATTTCTCCGTTTAGGAAAAAATGGTTCGCTACCCTCCGAAGTGTCTTCTTTTGTGTGCTGGTTATTCTTTCTGGATATTCGCCTGCCTTGAGATACCTCTTAATGTCGTGGTACCAGGGCTTCCCATCCAACTTTTTATCTATATAGAAACAATAGGCCGGCTGATCCGATAAGTTCACCTTGATGGGATCAATGTAATTCTTATCCGGATGTTGAATCATGGAGGACAGAGTTGCCAGAGCATCAGCGAACTCATTTTGAGTTCGTGGGATATGCTTGAATTCTATCTCGCTGAACCTTTTGCACAATTCTTTCACGCAATGCAGGTAGGGAAGTATCTTCACGTTCTTGGTGGCCCATTTGCCTTGCACCTGGTGAATCAATAAGTCAGAATCACCTATAACCAACAATTCTTGAATGTTCATATCAACGTCCATTCTAAGTCCGAGTATACAAGCTTCATATTCCGCCATATTGTTGGTGCACGGAAATCAGAGCTTCACCAAAATTGGGTAGTGTTGACCTGATTCTAAAATCAAAACCGCTCCGATACCAACTCATTTGAAGTTTGCAGCTCCGTCGAAGAACATTCTCCAACCTGGGTACTCTTCGGAGATATCTTCCCCAACAAACAATACCTCCTCGTCCGGAAAATAAGTCCCCAGAGGCATATATTCTTCATCTATGGGGTTTTCAGCCAGATGGTCGGCTAGTGCTTTCCCTTTGATAGCCTTTTGGGTAACATATATGATGTCAAATTCACTTAACAAGATTTGCCACTTTGCTAGCTTCCTAGTGGGCATGGGCTTCTGAAAGATATATTTGAGTGGGTCCATTCTGGAGATGAGATAAGTGGTATATGCAGACAAATAATGTCTAAACTTCTGTGCAATCTATGTCAAGGCACAACAAGTGCGCTCCAACAAAGTATATCGAGCTTCGTAAGGTGTGAACTTCTTGCTCAAGTAGTATATAGCTTGCTCCTTCTTTCCTGTTTCATCGTGTTGTCCCAGCACGCATCCAAACACGTTTTCTAACACAGACAGATATAATAACAAAGGCCTTCCGGGCTCTGGAGGCACCAAAACAGGTGGGTTAGACAGATATTCTTTGATTCTATCAAAAGCTTGCTGGCAATCTATCGTCCATTTAGTAGCGGCGTCCTTCTTCAATAGCTTAAATATTGGTTCACATATTACTGTTGATTGCGCTATGAACCTGCTGATGTAATTGAGACGACCAAGGAAACTCATCACGTCCTTTCAACTTTTTGGAGAAGGCAAGTCTTGAATAGCTTCTACCTTCGAGGGGTCCAATTCAATACCTCTTCTACTCACGATGAAACCTAACAGCTTTCCAGCAGGGACACCAAATGCACACTTATAGGATTTAATTTCAGGTTATACCGCCTCAGCCGATCGAAGAACTTCTTCAAATCTGTCAAGTGATCTGGGCCCTTCGCGACTTGATAATAACATCATCTACGTAGACCTTGGTTTCTTTGTGGATCATATCATGAAAAATGGTAGTCATGGCCCTCATATAGGTGGCACCTGCGTTCTTGAGTCCGAACGGCATTACCCGATAATAGTATACTCCCCAAGGTGTAGTGAATGCTATTTTTTCTCTGTCTTCTTCATCCATCAGGATTTGGTGGTAACCAGCAAAGCAATCAACAAATGACTGTAATTCATGCTTCGCACAGTTATCAATGAGTATGTGAATATTTGGGAGAGGGAAATCATCCTTCGGGCTAGCCTTGTTGAGATCCCGATAATTCACGCACACCTGTATTTTCCCATCTTTCTTTGGCACGGGTACAATGTTGGCCAGCCAAGTGGGGTATCTCGTGACTCGAATGACCTTTGCATCGAATTGCTTAGACACCTCTTCCTTGACCTTTAAACTCAAGTCAGGCTTGATTTTCCTTGGTTTTTGTTTCACCGGAGGGCATGATGGATCAATAGGTAATTTATGCGAAACAATATCTGTGCTCAGACTTGACATATCGTCATAAGACCAAGCAAATATATCGATATATTGCCTCAAAAGATCCGTAAGTTTTTTCTTTTGTGCGGTGCTCAGATGGACGCTGATTCTTGTTTCCTTCACATATTTTGCATCTCCCAAATTTACTGCCTCAGTTTCATCTAAATTTGGCTTTGGCTTATTCTCAAAATATTCCAATTCCTCTGTCAATTCTTCTGGCAGCGAGTCTTCCTCATATTCTTCGAAGTCTTGTTCATTGTTTGGGTTTTATTTGTTTGTTTCATTACATGTCACATTCGCATTATTGACAGATTTATTAGTTTGCATGCTGAAAGAGAAAAGAAAATTAGTAAACAAAATAAATTTTGAAATAACAAAAGCAATGTGGATTTGTCATTTAGGCTTTCAAAAGATGGAGGCAAAACACATTAAGATGCATAGATGTGATTCAGGCCTCAATCAGAATCGCATTGTTTCATAAAGTACTAAGGCAATTTCTGCAAGCTTCCCGGAGAAACGGGGCCGGGGCACAGGTCCAAATTTTTAAAACATCTCCATGTTCTGCATCCCAAATGGTTGGGTCTTCAGCAAAATCATCCAGGATTACATTGCATTCAACTTCTTCTCCCGTAATGAAAAGACTATTGAGTCCTTCCACGAGGTTGTCTGCATCATCTTCCTTTGACTCCTGATCAGCATATGCTTTGATAAATGACTGATTCAGAGGCGAAACAGGCTTTGGCAGTGGAGTGTCTCTTTTCCTTCAGAGATTGATTGACAAGACTTCTTCGGGAGTGGGTTCGTATCCGAGACCGAAAGTATCATTTTTACTGAGCAAGTGAACCGACTCTACTATACCTTCTAAGTTCAACCCGAGGTCTTGACCGGGCTTAAAGCCATTCTTCAACATTTCCTAGGCTACCATCGTAAAAACCCGGGGTAATTTCAGTTTTTCAGCTTTGGAGGCACATGTAATTTCTCTGATATGGAAAACAGACCCATCCAATATATCTACGCTTTCAACAGCAGGGATTTGTCCTTCGGGACATATTGAATTGCTCCTTTCTCCGTGTATCACGACCTCGTGATGATCCCAGACAAACTTCAGGCTCTGGTGTAGGGTAGAAGGAACTGCACTAGCCATATGGATCCAGGGTCTTCCCATTAACAGGTTATAGTCGGTAGATATGTCTAACACTTGGAATTCCACAATGAACTCTACGGGTCCTACTTGCAATGTCAAATCCATTTCTCCCATAACACTCTTTTGGGCTCCATCAAAACCTTTAACCCTCACATGACTTTCGCGAATCTTTCCAATGCTAATTCCCAAGGCTCGGAGAGTCGCCACATGAAAAATGTTGACGGCTGAGCCTCCATCAATCAACACCTTAGAAATGAACTTGTTCATGCACTTTACAGTTATGTTCAAAGCTTTGTTGTGGCCCAAACCCTCAGGTGGCAATTCTTTTTCATGAAAAGAGACTTTACGGGCCTCTAAAATTTGTCCGACCAAGGCCGAGAGTTTCTCGCCAGTGATCTCTCTCGGAACATAAGCTTCTTTGAGTACTTCCAATAAAGCACGTCCGTGGGTCGCGGAATTCATCAACAATGATAGCAAAGAAATTTGAGCCGGTGTTTTCTTCAATTGTTCTACAACGGAATACTCATTGGTTGGCATTTTCCTCCAGAACTCTTCCACTTCGGTCTCTATTAAAGCCATTTTTGGATTGTCTGCAGGGGCATAATATCGCCCGGATCTTGTCATACCAGCGACGACAACTTCTACAATTTGTTTCTCTTTTCCCCTGCTCCTTTCCCCAATCGAATAGCTCCAAGGGACAATTTTGGTATCAAAAGACGGTGTCACTATCCGCGATTTCGGAGGAAGTACTTCCACTTCAAATGGTGCCCTCACTTGAACTGTAATTATAGGGGTGATAAAGGCCGATGATTCAACCTTTTCATCTCTTTGGACCGGCACAATGGTCCCTTCCAAACTGTTTTCTTCATCAACGGTAATCATGTTTACATTGCTATTGTCATGATTTGGCAAAGGATTATTGTTTACATTAGGAGGAGGTCCTTTCAGTTGGATAATTCCCTCTTTGATCAACGCCTCGATCTTGTTTTTGAGGGCAAAGCAAACCCAGTGTCATGTCCAGTGATTCCAGAGTGGTATGCACAATGCTTAGTCTCATCGTACGATCTGGGAATAGGATTGGGGATATGCTCTGGAATGGGCTGGAGTATTCCTGCGGTCCTCAATCTATCGTACAACTGGGCTAGAGGTTCGGCTAAAGGTGTATATGTTTTGACTGGCTTTCTTTCGTGATTCGCACGGGGTCTGGGAGCATTTGGTAGAGGGGCTCGTGGCTGAAGTGGATATGTGGGTTGATACTGCGGGGAATTCGGATAGGTAGGTGCTCGTGATGGGCTATATATTGGCTGGGTATGGTAGACATGGTAGGGAGTAGGTGAGTGTTGATAATAAGGCTGAGGGTTTTGTGTGTTTTGACTATAGTATGAGGGCTGAGGATTTTGGGTGTTTTGATTATAGTAGAGAGGCTGGGATGATGGGCTTTGGTAGGTTGGCATTTGGTTTGACCTATGTTCCTGGACCATCATGATAGGGGACGCTCCGTCTCTCCTCTTCTTAATTGCTCCCCCAAATGAGTCTGACTGAATTGCCTTACTTGTGGCCTGCAATGTTGCTAAGTTCGTGATTCTTCCTGTTTTGATACCCTCTTCTATGAAATCTCCCATCCTTACCACTTCAGAGAAACTCCGTCCTATGACGCTTATAATTTTTTCATAGTATGTTGCATTTTTCATAGATTGCACAAAGAGAGTGGTCATCTCACTTTCTGCCATCGGGGGTTGAACCTTTGCTACTTCCGCCCTCCACCTAATGGCATATTCTCTGAAGGTCTTTGTAGATTTTTTCTCCAATTTCATTAAATAAAATCTATCCAAGACTGTGTCGGTGTTAAACCTGAACCTATCCACAAAATCATGTGCCATTGTGCCCTAGTTATGCCATTTTCGCGGGTCCTGACTTGTGTACCAGTTAAGTGCTTCTCCTGTCAAACTCCTTATGAACAACTTCATTATGATTGCCTGGTCCATACCCACTCCAACCAGCTTGTCACAGTACGATCTTAAATGAGCGCGAGGATTTCCCTTTCCATCAAATAAGTCAAATTTTGGCACCTTATATCCGATAGGCAACTGAACGTCGGGATGTATGCAGAGTTCTTTGTACTCGAGTCCTTCATGCCCCTTGCTGGTTTGGATGTTTTTGAATGCTTCTTTTAGGCTATGAATTTCTCTCGCCATACTTTCATCGATTCTGATCCTTGCTTGCCTTTCCATCTCTTCATATTGGTCTATTTCCTGAGGAGGTATGTTTGGTATGGTAGAAGTAGAAGGTTGGGCTTCCGTTGCATATACTGGTGGCACATACTGCTTGTTAGCGATGTGTGCCATTGGTATTTTTTGGGTTGCCTGGTAATTTTGTATGGGAGGGATATTTTGGACGAGTGGGGTAGTTTGGATAAGTGGAGCTTGAGGCGCATATGGAGTTGTGAAGGATACTAGGTCATTTTGTAGCGGACTTTGTTGTGGACTGGCGTGTGGGTTGATAGGATGCGGATTAGTGCATTGCGGGCTGGCGAGTTGAGGATTGGTTTTGCTTAGTAAGGGATTTCGGGGAAGGTTCTGGGGAAATGGCGGTTCAGGAGATGGAAAGGTTTGTGGTGCAGTCGCACTCGTCTCTTGTTCAGGGAGTGAAGTATTGAGGCCGATGGAAAGATTGGTAAGATTTCGGAGCCGCTCGATCTCAGTCTGCATGGTTGCCATTTGTTGCAACAGTTGGGCGAGGTATTCATCCTGGACGGTAGTATTTCTCCTTTCCGATGTCTTTGGTTCACCTCCCGGAAGAGCGACAAGTCCTAGGCCAATTTGTTCGGATGTTCCTGAATCAGTCATTTTGTTGGATGATTGTGCCTTTGATCTCGTGAAGTAAGGGTGTTTCGCCAGTTTCAGTCAACACGAACCAACTTTTGGGGGAATAAATCAGGAAAAAACAAACCTTCTTAAAAATGAAGCAAACTAAGTTAGTACGAGACGAGTAATTATTGCTTTAAATAACATGTACCGAGTGTGAAGCAGTAAACAAATAGCAAGCAGATTGTAGGGAAATTAAATGTGCGTCCTAATATGCATGGGGCCTCTCTTATGCCAAAGGTGGGCCTAAACGCCAAATATGCAAAAAATATGATAGATTGACCCAAGCCGTCAAATTGAAATGCTTTTGTTGTGAACAAAGTTAAAGGTTTAAATTTACTGTAATAATAGCGCATACAATAACAGGGCTGATAACATATTATGACCAAGCTAAAGTCTCGTTCGTGATTACATAGATGAAGATGGAGCCCTAACACTGCTAGGTCCGGCTCATGCGTCTTCTAAATATTGCACTATGTCCTGCATTTGAGACCACATCTCAGGAGTAATAACTATGTTTTTGAGCCGACAAGTCCTTATCCAGATCGTTGTGCCCATATCCTCGAAACCTTGTTCTCCTTTGGCGCTAAGATCCGAGTTGTCGTGATCTTCTCGAAGCCATGCGCAATATTTAGGAGTATTTCCTGCTTGTCGATCTCCAATGTCTATTTTATCCACACTGTTCCATTCATGGAGAATCTGCCTGGCTCTGGGGATAATGAAATTCGGTCCGAATTGAATTTCTGAAACAGTCATATTTGCTTAGAGTGGGATTATCTGCTTTTGACCAAAATGTCGGAGTATGCGTAGTGGCGCATATGGCTGGAGTCCTTTCAACTCGATGAGCTCGATATAGTAAAGCCTTCTGCATCTTATATATGTTTTCTTGGTGTTTCGGAGCAATGAGTATTTCCATTGAATCTGATCACTAATGCGGGATGCTAGAAACTCATACCAATCCTTGGTGCCGACTGGTGACAAAAACTGTTTCGACCTGTTGTAAAGGCTGGCGGTCTTGTTTGACTCACTGAAGCAAATGTCTGTCATGTTCGAACGCTGATAGAAATGTTCTATGGCCCATATCTGTAGGATAAGGTTGCAACCTTTGAAGAATTTGTTTTGCCTCTTTCACATTTTTTGAGAGCCCGAAGTATTTCTGCTAGTATCATAGGGACCAAAGTGAGCTGCGCACCGTCAACTCCCTCAAAAATTGCTCGAGCCACAGAACATATGCAAGTACTTATTTTCCCATGCTCAAGTGGGAACACTAGAATACCTAGTAAAGCGACAGCAAATGCAATAGGGCGCCTGGCTTGCCAATGGTCAGGAGTGCAAGAGAATTCTTTTCTAAATGACTTGTAACCATCTCGACGGCCGTATCTCTCATAAAGGTATTCTAGGGAAACCCAGTTATTTTTTCAAAGCATCGGAGTTTTTTGGTGTTCTTTAACCCCAAATAGCGCAGGAATTTCTTTCCGGACTGACCGTGAGGGATGATTTGACCTCTGTCTTGATAAATCAAGTTGGTGAAATAATTGATTTCTTCCAAAGTGGGAGTGAGCTCAAAATCTTTGAATTTGAAGACAACGCGGTCTGGATCCCAAAAATGAATTAATGCTCTGACCAAATGTTGATCGGGAGAGATGTCAAACAGTGAAATGAGGCATCCCAACTTCCTCCTAATCGCCATTTGGCTGCCAAGGTCAAAATTCTCCCACCATATTCTCAGCTTACTCGGAGTGCCACTCACCATCCTAACTTCAGAGATTTGCGGAATTTGATCCATCCTAAAAAATAGTAAAAGAAAGAAAGTATAAATTTCCCAATTTTGATATTTCAATGATTAGGCTTGGATCAGTCTATCATTATTATGCTACACATAATATGATGATATGGTCGTTGGGTTGTGGGACCCGTTGACAATTTTGGTGTATTTCTTAATTGTGGAGTCGATGCCAAGGATCGACCCACCTAAGGTGTATGCATGCATTACTTAAGATAAAGAGTGGTTAGCTCTATCCTAAATTTTATAAGATTTGGCTGACTAGACTCAAGGTTCTCGAGCGGACTGCTCGAGTGAGAAGACTACGCGGCCAACCGGATGGTCCGGATGGTCCGGACGCTCCGCGTATATACCAACTCCCCTAAAAATTTGGTAATTTGAAAGAAATTTGCGGGTGCGCAAAACACACCTCGCGTGTAATGTGTGATAGTGTCAATTTTCCGTAATGGAAGAAATATGAGCGGAATGCCAATTTAAGGAAAGCAGTAAGAGAATATAACAATTAAAGCAGTTATGCAAAATTTACAATGGAAACAAATCAAAGCATTAAATCAAATAAGGAGCAAAAATAAAGCACAGTAATAAGTAACCTGGGTTTGCTATGGTTAAGAACCTGAAAGTATCCCCAGCGGAGTCGCCATGCTGTCGAGCCCTTTTTCGACCACGCGGGTCAAAGCGGAGTACATCGTATCCGGTGATTCCTGGGTATGATTAAGGAGTCGCCACCTAATTATTCTACGGTGAATTAGGACACCTACATATTAAATAAATGCTGCAAAATAACTCCAATTTTAATGGTCTACGAAACTAATGAGATTCTAGGTAAGGGTTCTTTATTATCCTAAAGGGAAGGGGTTAGGCATCCTTTAAGATCCGCTAACTTGCGGTTATCCGATCAAACTAAGGTTAATATTATAGCAAGGAAAATGCATGTTTAAAATATAAAGTTAAAAAGATGTTTGCAAATGATTAATGAAAAGGATGCATTTGTATAAGTATGCCTTTGCATGGTATAAAAGAAAAATACATGTAAAGTTGAAAAAGAGTATGCATTTGTGACAATAATAAGGAGAAAACAAATTATTTATAATGCCAAAGAAGTATTTTTTGGAAATCACTTTTGAGTTGCAAAATGCAAAAAAAAGATAAAATTTTGTATAATTAATGTGCGATTACAAGATGACCAAAGTTGTTTTGAAAATCATGAATATGCACGACGAGCCTAAAATAAATGAACTAGCGAAGGATTTCTATTTTTTTAGACTAACCGAACCTACAAATAAATAAACTAGCGATGGGTTTTAAACTACCCTATTAATTATCCATTCATGGCCTAATTATTCTAAATATCCTAACAATCACACAAGCATTAAATAATTATTACAGACCCCAAATAGAAATAACGAAATTAAAGAATAACAATGAAAGGGAACTAAAGTGGATGACGATGTCATCTCGCCCTATTTGTTTTGAAATCCCGAGTTTGGAGAATGCAAGGAGTGTGAATGCGGGTCTTCGTTCGGCAATGATCATGATGAGCCTCATAATGAGACTCTTCATTGCTCCCGATGCATTTCATGTAAGTAAGGAAAAGAAAAGAAAAGGATTAGTAGCTGAACATGGACATATACATATGTATAAATAAATGATTCATGAAAAAGTAATATGTTGTGGGGCCTTCGGAATGCAAACAGTGTGCGGGACGGTGTAAAAAAAATGAGCCAAAACCGAATTTCAGACTGAAATAAATTGGCTTGGATACGCGATGGGCCCAATTAATATGCAGAAATAAAAGCAGCCCCAAACATGATTTCAGATATATATATATAAAATATTGGCCCAGATGCACAATGGGCCCAATTAACACATATTCATAAATATACAAACCCACATTTGATATCCACTTAAGCATATGAGGGTAGGTATACATGATATATTCAGAATATAACTGATATACTTAAAGGTATACGCAGATATACACTTAGTGTATACTGAGCCTGTATACCTTGTATACTTTTATGGTATATCATGTCATAGTTTCAACAAACCAAATAAAGAATATGAGAAGATAAGCCAACATGAGCAGATTCAGACCGTAAAATGCTAAGTAGATACCATCACACAAGACACACTTAACATGTATAGAAATGACACACTTAACATGTATATCTAGCATGATGCAAAGGTTATCTAAATCAAATAGAATCTGGACAAGAAAATTTACATGCATTCAGCAGATGTCAAAATAAAGCCTAAGTCCACTCACTTTTATACATAGGGAGGCAGAGTTAGATTCCTCTCTAATTAAATGAGAACTACAAACATTCATAGACTTAGACCTAAACTATTGAAAGGAAACAATAGATATACTATATGCTTACCTTTTCCCAAAATTCGAGTGAAATGCGTCATAATAAGGATACATGATTAACTAGCCGAAACAGAATTTTAAAGTCATTTAAGCATGATCTTAGACTAAGCTAGCTATGTGATATCAAACATATAAAAAATAATGCATAACCACATATTCCTATTTCAGCTAGTATATAATATGGTCATTCATACACAAGCTTCACTTAAACAAACACACAATTTAGGTTGATATTTGTTGCGAATGTAACCAAAATTAAGCGTAATTTCAAGAAAAAAATAGGTAGGAAAATATGAGCAGTAGAAACTGAAACCGAATCACATTACAAGTATCTCATCCAAATCAAACTCGTAACAAGTATACAGTTAAACTCTTAAACTCAAAGATGAAAACTTTAAACATAAGACATAATTTAGGTTGATATTTATTGCAAATGTTGCTAAAATTAAGCATAATTTTCAGAAACCAATACCCAGAAAAGATAAGTAGTAAAACTGAAACTTGGATCACATTACAAGTGTCTCATCCGAAACAAACATATCATTAAACCCTCAAAGATAGAAATTTTTAACATAACACACTTAACCAATTGTCATATTTTTTTAGAAGCAAGTTGATAATAGTATTCTAACATACATATACATCTGTCATATATCTTAACAAACCATATCCTATGGAACATGAATCTAGCAGTTCACAACCAAATATGTCCAAAACATTCACATTAACTAAATAGATTAAACCAAACCATTTTTAAACATTAATAATAATTATGGCAACATAATGACTTCAACACCACATAGTTAATATAAACATACATAATAATATAGAAAGATAAGGGAAAGAAGATGTATTTACGGACCTTCTCAGGGCAGCGAACCGAGGCGTTGTTTTGAATCGTCGAATCCGCTCGTAAATGTTTAGAATTAAGATTTTTTGGATTTTTTATCACCGAATTCTGAATTGGTAATTTTGAAAAATAATTCTGTTTCTGAAAATTTTGACTCAACCTGGAATCGACCTGACCCGGAACTGACCCGACCCGGCAATGACCCGACCTGACCCAGAATCATATCAAACCCGAATTTGACCGAAAATATGAGGAATGCAATGGAATTTCCAAATTGCAAAATTGAAGGGCAAAAGTAGTGTTTCGGATTCGGAAATCTAAGAACAAACGGGGTATTTTCGGAATTGGAAATTAAGAAACCAAAGAGATGATTCTTAACCAAAATTAGGAACAAAGAAACTTGAATTTAGAATCTTCAAACCCAAACTGGAAATCCGACTTTTTGGCCCGGTTTCGACCCGACCCGAAACTCGAAAAATAGTGGGAAAATAGTAAAATTTCAGATTCCTCAACATCAAAAAACCAATAATTTCGACCTATAGTTTCGGAATCTTTAAGTTGAAGAACACGTGCAATACTCTTAAGAAGATTTCGGATTCTTAAACTTAAATTTTCGGACCTAAAATCGACCAAAAAGAAAGAAAACCTAAAAAATACTCTTCAAAACCCGACCCCCAAAAACAGTGAGCAAAGGGGGGGGGGTTTATAGATACGCACCCCAACGTTCACCCCCACCCATACCCCTTACAAAATTGAATTCGAATTTCAAAATAAAGGGGGAACAAAAACTGATTTTTGGGGCGATTTCTTGGGGCATGGGTCGGTGAGAGGTGATGGGGTAGGTTGGTGGTGTTATGCGGCGATGTCGGCGATAGGTGGTGTCAGGCGTTTGGTGCGGCAACTTAGGGGTAGAGGTGTAGCAGTGGTGAGGTGACGGGGGTAGGGGTGCGGTCGATTGGTGGGGTTAGGGGTGTTTGAGATTAGGGTAGGGTTTGGTTAAAAGGGGTGATGGGTTTGAATAAAAGGGGAAAAATATGTTGGGCCAGTCAAGTGGGCCAATGGGTTTGGGCTTCGGTGGGTTGAAGAAAAGTGGCCGATTTTGGGCTTTGGGGTGTGGGCTAGTTTGGAATTTTTAGGGATTAAATGGAATGGCCGGTTGGGTTTGTTAGGGCCGATTAGGGTTGGGCTTTGGTGGGTTTGGGTTGTCCGATTGCACTGCGGAAATGGGGGTTCGTTTGGGCTGTGATTTTGTGGTGGGTTGATGTTTTGGGTGAGGAAATATGAAATGGGTTATGGATTAAAAAATATAAAAGGGGTTTAATATTAAAAAGCTTTGAATAAAAAATGTAAAATTATTTAGAATATAGTATAATATGTGGTAATAATAAAACATAATATTAGTGAAATGCTTAATGATTAATAAAAAATAAAGAAATACGATGTCGTTTTTGCTAAAAATAAAATAATATAGAATATTACAATAGAAACTACGATCATGATTTAAAAAGGAAAATGGTTGTAGAAATACGAATAATAATAATAATAACATTTAGAATAATAATAAATATGTATATATAGGCCTATATGTGTATATATATAAAAAATATTTTGTTGAGGTGTCAAAAATATTTAAAATTGCAAATAAATCAAAAAAGATGGGACAAAATTGGGTGTCAACACTATCCACAAAAGATTATCCCAATATCTACTTAAGTATATCGTGATGAGGGCAATCTCTGAACAATTGCTTGAATCGCTCCTAGTAATCATACACTCTTTCCCCTTGCTCCTGTATAAACCCCATAATTTTACTCCTCAGCTCCTTAATCTTCCAAAATAGTAAGAACTTTAGCATGAACTTTTGAAAACGATCATTCCTTATGTGGATAAAATTTGCTCCTTATTGAGGCATACATAAAAAATGTTGAGTTCCATAGTGTTAACCGAAGTACAAGGATGTTATGTCACTCAAGGTATTTTATTGTTATTCATGCATATTCATTTGCATTGCATTCATATATTACCCTGGACCAATTGTGCTATGTACACTACTATATGGTAAATATTGTATATATATATGTAGGGGAAATGGGAAAGGGGAAAGACGTTATATACGCACACCACCTGCAGCTGGTACAGACTATCACAAAAGAGTCTGAAGAGGCCAATATGATGTGATGATGCGATGTGATGCCTGTATGGCTTATTGGGACAGGTTTCACGATCCGCAACACTAACATATATTGGGACGGGTTGCACGATCTGCAACTCTAACATATATATACTGCCCGATGAGGCCAATGAATATGGACACTGCATTGTGCATAACACGTAGGCAAGTGTATTAGGGCCATCAGAGGCAGTTACTGTTGGTCAGTTGCTTATGTTTCAGTTATTGGTATATTCCTGTTATGCTGTTATTTATGCCTGACATACTCAGTACATCAGTCGTACTGACGTTTCTTTTGTCGGGGGACGCTGCGTTTCATGCCCGCAGGTTCGCATAGGCAAGGCGACGACCTACGTGAGTAGGTTGTAGATTTCAACGGATTTTTGGAAGCTCTCCTCTCTTTTCGGAGTGTCGATCTAATTTTGGTATGATATATTTTTCCGTGTCTATATGGGTATGGCGGGGCCTTGTCCCGACCTATTGATGTTGTATACTCTTTAGAGGCTTGTAGACAAGTGTCCTATGCATAGTCGTTTTGTATGGCCTTGTCGGCGTTGGCGTGGATATGTATATACGTATAAGTCAGTTTTCTGGTTAAGAGCTTTCATAGTCTTTTCGGCTTAGTCCATGATCATTTGTGATTAGATGTTGATATTGTGATTTGGGGTACCTGGGGGGGAGGATCCGGGTGCCCGTCACAGCCCTCCGATTTGGGTCGTGACAAACTTGGTATCAAAACATGTCTGTCCTAGAGAGTCTACAAGCCGTATCTAGTAGAGTCTTGTTTATGGATATGTTGTGCTCCATACTTATAAGCAAGAGGTTGCCTGACGTTTAGGGGTGGTTTACGTTCTTTCATTTCATAAATCGTGCTATAGAACTGAGTTATAAGTATTTCACTCCTAACCCATTTCGTGCTTATAATTCTAGCGATGCCTACCACAAGGAAGAAGTCCAAGAGTATGAGGGAGTTGAATACGGCTACGGGCGAAGGTACCAGCCAATTACCACCCATTTTGCGAGGGCCAGAGTGAGACCCTTGGTACGACTCCTTTGTAAGATTCTCCCAGGACATCACCATCAGAAGAGATTAGTGGAGCTGCAGCACCCCTAGTTCCTCCACATGATACTCCATACGTGGATCTTGATATGCGGATTGCGGTTCAGTTATTGACATGATTGGTGGCCGCTTAGGCCCAGCGTCAGGTTCCCAGTCCTTCTGATAGAGCTGCTAGCGCAAAATCTCAGGATTTCATCAATCTAGACCCTCCGGTATTCATAGGAACAGACTTGAACACTGACCCACATAATTTTCTGGATCAGGTACAGTGCACTTTGCGGGTGATGGATGCTACCGATACCGAGTCGGTAAAGTTTGCTTCTTATAGACTGCGAGATGTTGCATTAACCTGGTATGAAATATGTGAGCAATCTAGGGGACCTCGTGCTGCGCCAGCAGGATTTGGGCAGTTTTCGGAGGAGTTCTTACAACATTTTCTACCAGTCGAGCTTCGACGGGCCAGACAGGACAGGTTCCTACGTCTTGAACATGGCAGCATGAGCGTTCGAGAATATATTTTGCAGTTTAATTCCTTGGCTCGATATGCTCCTACAATGATAGCTGAAATGAGTGTCCGAGTACACAAGTTCGTTACTGGCTTGGGGCCACACTTGGTCAACGAGTGTACTACGGCTTCTTTGAATCTGGATATGGATATTGCTCGCATCCAGGATTATGCAGAGAACCTGGAGGATCTCAAGAGGAAACATCTGGTCGATCGAGGGCGTGATAGGGGCCAGTATAAAAGGGCTCAGTCTGTAAGTGGCGTGACGGACTTCGAAGGTGGGCCCAGACCACAGCCTTACAGACGACCATCTTACCCAGCAGTCGGCGCATCATTTCTATCTTCAGGATCGAGGGCTGATCGATATATTCAAACGGGACCATGCCAAAGTTCACAAGCACCAGGATCTTATTATAGAGGGAATTCTATGCAGATGAGTGCGCTATTGGCTCGATGTGGGCAGTGTGGTGGGACCCATACATGGTCGTACCAATAAAAAAGAAGAGTATGTTATTCTTGCGGGGAGCGTGGTCATATAGTGCGAGATTGTCTGACAAAAGATGAAGGTGTTAGAGCCCAATCGATCGGATATGCAGCAGTTTCATCCCAATTAGTACGCTCGTTAGGGCAGAGTCAGCAGACGTTATCTGGTCGAGGCATAGGAAGGGACCAGAACCGTACTTATGTATTGATGGGATGACAGGATCAGGAATTCTCACTTGATGTCATTACAGGTACATTATCGGTCCTTTCACATAATGTGTACGCATTGTTAGATCCAGGCTCAAATTTATCATGTATTACTCTTTTCGTTGCCTGTAAATTTGGTATAGATCCTGAGTTGATAAGGGATCTATTTGTGGTATCTACACCGGTTGGTCAATCGGTAATCTCTAGATGGGTCTATCAGAATTGTGCAGTATTATCTTGTAGTCATCAGACCCTAGCAGATTTAGTGGAATTAGAAATGGTTGACTTCGATGTTATTATGGGCATGGATTGGTTAGCGTCATGCTACGCTAATGTTGACTGCCGAACAAAGATTGTTAGATTCCAATTCTCAGGCGAGCCAGTTCTTAAATGGAAAGGTAATATGGCAACGCCAAAAGATAGGTGTATTTCATACCTTAAGGCAAGAAGGATGATCTCCAAAGGGTATATATACCATCTTGTTCGAGCAAGAGATGTTGATGCTAAACCACCTAGTTCTCAATCAATTTTGATGGTCAATGAATTTCTTGATGTATTCCCAGACGAACTTCCAGGTCTTCTTCCTAAAAGGGAAATTGAGTTCGGTGTAGATGTGTTGCCAGACACTCAACTGATATCTATTCCTCCTTATAGAATGACTCCAGCTGAATTGAAAGAATTGAAGGAGCAATTAAAGGATTTGCTCGAGAAAGGATTTATTAGGCCTAGCATATCTCCTTGGGCCACGCCGGTATTGTTCGTACGAAATAAAGATGGCTCGTTACGGATGTGTATCAACTATCGGCAGCTAAATAAAGTTACTATCAAGAACAAGTACCCTTTTCCCCGAATTAACGATTTGTTTGATAAGTTACAAGGTGCGAGATATTTCTAAAAAATTGACCTAAAGTCGGGGTACCATCAGCTAAAGGTTAAGGAGAAGGATATTCCGAAGACGTCTTTCATGATAACGTATGGGCACTTCGAGTTCCTCGTAATGTTATTTGGACTTACAAATGCACTAGCATCATTTATGAATCTAATGAATAGCGTGTTCCGCCCATTCCTGGACGTATTTGTGATAGTATTTATAGATGATATTCTGGTTTACTCTCACTCAGAAGCAGAGCATGTGGATTACTTGCAGATAATACTACAAACGCTCCGGGACCATAAGTTGCATGCAAAGATCTCCAAATGTGAGTTTTGGCTGAAGTCAGTGGATTTTCTTGGTCATATAGTGTCAGACGAGGGTATAAGAGTTGACACTCAGAAGATTGAAGCGGTGAATAATTGGCCGAGGCCTACGACTCCAATAGAGATTCACAGCTCTTTAGGCTTAGCCGGCAATTATAGAAGGTTTGTAGAAGGGTTTTCTACCATATCAGCACCATTGACGAAGTTGACACAAAAGGCCATGAAATTCCAGTGGTCCGATGCTTGTGAGCAGAGTTTCCAAGAGCTGAAGGATAGATTAACATCGGCACCAGTCCTTACTCTCCCAGAGGGTCCATAAGGTTATGTTGTGTATTGTGATGCCTCAGGAGCAGGTTTAGGATGCGTACTAATGTAGTATGGTAAAGTGATTGCCTATGCTTCAAGGAAATTGAGGAAACATGAGAAGAACTATCCGACACATGATTTAGAGTTAGTCGCAGTAGTGTATGCACTAAAGATTTGGCGGCACTATTTATATGATGTTCATGTAGATATTTTTACGGATCACAAGAGTCTGCAATACATATTCAAACAGAAGGAGCTGAACTTGAGACATAGAAAATGGCTTGAACTATTGAAAGATTATGATGTGGACATCTTATATCATTCGGGTAAATCTAATGTGGTAGCAGACATGCTCAGCCGTAAGTCGATGTTCACCTTGATGCCGATGCAGGCCGAAAGAAAGGAGTTGGTAAAGGAGATCCATCAGTTATCTAGTTTGGGTGTCCGACTAATAGATTTAGAGGATGTTGGTATTGCAATTCGGGATATTTCGGAATCATCCCTTGTATCGGAAGTTAAGGAACGACAATGGGAAGACCCAGTTTGAAGAAGATCAGATAGAGTATTCAACAAGAGAAGACCACGACCTTTGAGATTGACGAACATAGAACTCTCAGGCACCAGAGCCGTCTATGTGTTCCAAATGTAGTAGGATTACGAGATAGAATTATGACGGAGATTCATTGTTCACGGTATTCTATTCACCCGGGGTCAACTAAAATGTATCATGATCTCAAGAGCATTTATTGGTGGAACGACATGAAGAGGAGCGTGGCGGAGTTCGTAGCTTAGTGTCCCAATTGTCAGCAGGTAAAAATAGAGCACCAAAAGCCTAGTGGCTTGACCTAGAACATTGAGATTCCGATGTGGAAATGGGAAATGGGAAATAATTAACATGGAATTCATTACGGGATTACCTCGTTCTTTTTGGAAGTTTGATTCTAGTTGGGTGATTATTGATAGACTGACCAAATCAGCTCATTCCTTGCCGGTGAAAATTTCCTACACAACCGAGGATTATGCGAAGTTATTTATTAAGGAGATTGTTTAACTTCGTGGTGTGCCTATTTCTATTATATCTGACCGAGGTGCTCAGTTTACAGTTAACTTCTGGAAATTATTTCAGAAAGCGTTAGGCACCCGAGTTAATTTAAGTACGACTTTCCATGCTCAGACAGATGGTCAAACTAAGCGAATGATTCAAATACTCGAGGACATGTTACGAGCTTGTGTGTTGGACTTTAAGGGAAGTTTGGATGATGAGTTACCCCTTATTGAGTTCACATACAATAACAACTATCACACCAATATTAAAATGGCTCCATATGAGGCCTTGTACAGACGAAGATGTAGATATCCTATTGGATGGTTCGAGGTAGGCGAATCAGAGTTATTTGGGCCTGACTTGGTACACCAAGCCATAGAAAAGGTAAATCTTATCCAAGAACGGTTGTTAACAACTCAGAGTCGTCAGAAGTCATACGCAGATGTGCGGCGATGAAACTTATAGTTTCAGGTAGACGATTAGGTATTTTTGAAGATTTCACCGATGAAGGGTGTAATGAGATTCGGAAAGAAAGGAAAGCTTAGTCCAAGGTATATTGGGCCATATCACATAATTCGATGAATTGGCTAGGTAGCGTACGAATTAGACTTACCTTCGGAGTTGGAGTGTGTTTATCTAGTCTTCCATATTTTCATGTTGAGAGCATGTGTTGGAGATCCTTCTCGGATTGTACCAATTGAGGATGTGTAGATTACAAAGGATCTGTCATATGAAGAAATTTCTGTTGCTATCCTAGATCGACAAGTCTGCAAGCTGAGGACTAAGGAAGTAGCTTCTGTAAAAGTTATGTGGCGAAATAGGAACGTAGAAGAGATGACATGGGAAGCGGAAGAGGAAATGACACGCAAATAACCACACCTATTCCAGACTAATGTCGAGATTTCAAGAGAAGCCTAAGGTAAATTCCAATTCCTGTCATGATGTTTAACGATTGTGTATTCGGGCTATGTAACGGGGATTATATATGTTACCCCAACATTCGAGGATGAATGTTTCTAAGAGGGGAAAGATGTAACATCCCGTACTTTTGGGTTACGGTTTAAATTGCTAAGCGTATATAAAATCGCTAGGCATGTGTAAATAGACCTGAGCGTTGAGAAAATTTTGTTATATTTATATATGCTAATAAGAGATTAGTAATTAAATAGATGAAACCCCGAAGTAATTTTGGACGTAACAAGTGTGACGACGGAAGTCGAAATTAAATTTGGTGCGTGCATAAAGAGGTTATGGACTAGTGTTATATCACAAAATTATGACATTGAGTATATGAAGGTCTTATAAGTTATCAAGATTTAAGTAAATTGGATCACAGAATTAATTATGTGAGTGATTGATAATTATGCGGAGGCGGGTCATTTAGTTAATGAGGTGGAGTATGTTAATGTGCCGGTGTCAACCAATTATGTCCTCCACCGCCAAGATTGGATAAGTGGAGGACATAATGATTAAGGATCATTTGGCTTCACGGTTGGGAGAGTATATTATATATCCCTCATTTGAGAATTGCTTAAAACAAAAAAGAAAACAGTAACATTGTTGTTACATTGCAACGTTCTAAACCAAGAGTAGCATACTTCTATTCATTTAGCTTAACGTCCAGTAGACTTAGAGCAAAAATTGTTTTTTTTTTTTGAAATCTCGTGCTATGCTTTGCAAATCTCTCGGCCAAGATCTTGTTTTGATTAAAGTTTTCTCCACTTATCAAGGTATGTTAAGACAAATTATTTCTTTTGTAACAAAGTGTAACCGTGATATTTCTCCATAATTTATTCTACTCATAGTAGTTAAGAATGTTCATGTTATTGATTCCTATGCTAAAAACATGTCTAAATATGTTTCTAAGTCCTTATTGAGGCATACAGAAAAGATGTTGAGTTCCACAATGTTAACTGAAGGTACAAGGATGTTATGTCACTCAGGGTATTTTATTGTTATTCATGCATATTCATTTGCATTGCATTCATATATTACCCTGGACCACTTGTGCTATGCACATTACTATATGGTAAATATTGTATATATATATATATATATATATATATAAGGTGTTATATACGCACACCATCTGCAGCTGGTACAGACTATCACGAAAGAGCCCGGAGAGGCAATATGATATGATGATGTGATGATGTGATGTGATTCATGTATGGCTTATTGGGACGGGTTGCACGATCTGCAACACTAACATATATTAGAATGGGTTGCACGATCTGCAACACTAACATATATATACTGCATTTGCATCATGCATACATTCGTTAACCATTACATGGTATGATGCCCACAGAGGCCGTCATGGTAAGGAAACTTCCCGATGAGGCCAATGAATATGGACACTGCATTGTGCATAACATGTAGGCAAGTGTATTAGGGCCCTCAGAGGCAGTTACTGTTGGTCAGTTGTTTATGTTTCAGTTATTGGTATATTCCTATTATGTTGTTATTTATGCCTGACATACTCAATACATCAGTCGTACTGACATCCCTTTTGTTGGGGGACGCTGCGTTTCATGCCCGCAGGTTCGCATAGGCAAGGCGACGACCCACGTGAGTAGGTTGTAGATTTCAGAGGATTTTTAGAAGCTCTCCTCTCTTTTCGGAGTGTCGGTCTAATTTTGGTATGATGTATTTTTGCGTGTCTATATGGGTATGGCGGGGCCTTGTTCCAACCTGTTGATGTTGTATACTCTTTAGAGGCTTGTAGACAGGTGTTCTGTGTATAGTAGTTTTGTATGGCCTTATCGGCGTTGGCGTGGATATGTATATACGTATAAGTCAGTTTTCTGGTTAAGAGCTTTCATAGTCTTTTCGGCTTAGTCCGTGCTCATTTGTGATTAGATGTTGATAGTGTGATTTGGAGTACCCGGCGGGGGAGGATTTGAATGTCCGTTGCGGCCCTTCCGTTTGGGTCGTGACAGTTATGGTACCATGAACGTATCTAATAATTCAGATGTATTTATAACTCCTGTAATGGACTAAGAAAAGCAAACAAAATAAAGGTCTACAACTAGTCTATCACTTGCTAATTGTAAGTTAATCAGTGCCGCTAATAAGCACTGGGCGAATCCCCAAGATGAACCGAACAATCCATATCTTATACTGTAATGCAAAATATACCTCTCTTGTCGGACTCACAGTCTAAATTCATAGTTAGTATTCGGTTGGTGATCATGTAATCAAAAAACCACCGCAGAATATCGTAAGTAAACTATTTAAATCAAAATGATATCGATGGTAATCAAACATATACTAATATAAAGCTTCAACAAACAACAATTATGAATAATCATGTAACCTTATAATAATAAGAAACGTAGCCACTCATGTTATGACGATTCAAAAATTACAATTATTCAACTAAGTAAATAGAAGAAAGAATTGATGAGTTGTGTGAATCGTTGCTCCACGATGATGTTCTTAACCATCTTTTTGTTGTATTCCTCTCTCAAGGTCTCCTTATCCTATGAAAAACATGTATAATGTGTATATATAGTGTTAGGATTTGACCATAGGCGGATCTCTAAATAAAGCAAAAATCGACTTGGATTGGGGCAGAAAAATTGAGGACATGTCGTGTGACCTAGGTAGAGGCCACGATGTGTCCTTGTATTTTGGTGACTTCTGATTTTTTTGCCAATTTGCAAGGACAAGGCGCATGGATCACCTAGGGGGTGCGGGGTCCCCTTGTATTCTCGATGATACTTTTCTTTTAAGCTCATTTTCATGTGAACTTGGCCCTCAGGTGCTTAGCTCGTCCTGAATACTTCAAACTGACTTCTACTTAGACTTCAAAGTGTATTTCATGTATTTTTCATCAAAACATGATCTTCGCATCAAGTTATTACCTAAACACAATAAACACACATATCAAGTGTAAAGCTGTCGAAATGTACTTAACAATACAAGAAATGGTAACAACTGAGAGACATAATATGGTTAAAAGCATATACGTCTAGATGGTGATCAACACCCAAATTACACCTTAATAATAGTGCAAGAGGACGCAGTCTAATATGAAACCCAAACGAGGATGGGTCGAATCCCTAAGAAAATCTAGGGTATCGCGTGAAAAATGTACTTGTGTGTAATTGATCGTTTAACTTTACCATTACCAAAATTGAATGAGGTTTTTGTATTTTTAATTAAGACTTGAAAGCAACAATTAACTAAGCAACTAAGAAAATATGGTATTAAACTAAGGTTTGTGACTAATATGAATTGAGGTATAGGATTACTTCTCAGCTAGATGTAATTTCAATTTGGTAAACTAGATTAGGCTTAATAGGTAATTGGTCTAGTCATTGTCATCAATATCTTAACCACCCACTCAATATTTCTCAATATTGAGTGGTCTAACTCAAACTCACGTTCTCAAGAAAAAATAGCTGAAATTAGGACAATTGATAAGTGACCCAAGTAAGGTAATGGCTACCTCTATCTCAAACTCGTTAATTAAACAATAGCAATCACTTCATTCACCTAATTTCTTATTACCTAATTAATCACATATTAGTCCCTCTTTCTCGAGAAAGAACTTAGGCAATCAAGCACAAATCAATTTATGGAATTACAGATTCACAAATTAAGCATATAATTATATAAATAACTATTATCTCAATCATAATCAAGCATTTAATTAGTTACCCATTAGAAATCACACATTACGATTGATTTGCAATCCTAAAATATAAGTTTAACTATTAAGAATAAAGTAAAAGACAAAGAAAGAGAAACTAAAGAGGTGATAAATGTAATTTTATTAAAATAAAAAAAAGTAATGCAAACTATATTTTCTTCCGCTTTTCCTTCTCAAAATTGCAAAACAGAACCTTCTACACTTGAACAAAATCTAAAATGAATGAGACAAACCTAAACTTCTATTTATAACCCGTCAAAATTTTGAATAAAAATGCGTTCGTTGGGTACTTCGTGGCCATAGACGTAGTTCTTATCCACACACTCCATTATTCAAAGCTTCCTCTAGGGTTTTGTTGTGTACAAAGCATATAAGTAAGGCACAACGAAAATTTAAAATTATGATTCTTACTTACCCCAACAATAATTCAGGTATGGTTATACAACAATTGGAACTTGTAACATAAATCATATACTTACAAGTTTAGATTATCTGGAGTCTTTATCTACTATAAGGTGCACAGGCGGTTGCCCTTTCGATTGCAAGCGCCAAGGTTCAATGTACTTCTCCTTCGGAAATCTAGAAAATCCAGCAGAGGTTCGAGAGTATTTAATTCTAAGTCTCTAAGGCTTAGAATATTTTCAGAAATTGGTGTGTAAATAATGAAAATGAATGCCTCTATTTATAGTTGAAAATTAGGTCAAAAATTGGATTAGGGTTTGACCTTGGGCCTGGCCCAAAATCGATGCATAGGCGCCGCAGCGCTTGATGAATTTCTGCACAGCGCCGCGGCGCTCGACGTGCAGTTGCACTGCCTCGATTTAATTTTCGGGCATTCTTAATTAAATCCAAAATCTAATTTTGACTTAATTAATGTAATTATTATTCATTTAAATATCTCGATTCCAAATTGAATATTTTAATTACTCTCTCAATACATCCTTAGATCGAAACGGACAATCGACATAGTGTGACCCTACAAGCCTTCTCATATTGACATTAATCAAATTAAGGTCTACGCGAAACTCCTAGACGGCGCCGGAAGACGAACTCAATATGTGAAGTACGTTTACGCGAATCCAGTAAACTTAACCTTTATGTGGTAAGATAAAATCTTTTCATTCAAGACACACCCGATCAAGCTTAGGATTTGTCAAGTGTCTATCTAAATGGCTTAATCATTGTATCTCATCTATATTAATCGTCGACTAGACCATATTCTAAATATGTCTATTGTGTTGGCCAACGACTTAGTCAACCTAATATCACTGAGAATCCGAATGTTCTCTCGAATATACATCCGAGGAATGAATCCTAATCTTGGCTCAACTACCACCTTCAATCCACATTGTAATGTACCCAATACAAGCCGTGTCTCAACCTATAAGGCATTTGAGCTTAGGACGGGATCAAAGTACATTACTTTGTAGACAAGGCGCGTATTGACCTCAAGTCTAAGGACTTCTATCTCCCACACGCTGATCATACTTTAGACAAGTATAACAAACCGTATATCAGCATGATATACCAATACTTCCAAAGTATCCATGTGTCCATCACGAGTAACCATTACTCGTAGCAGGTGAGACATACTACATCCTTCAAGGATGTGATGTAGACCACATTTCGACTTATCACATATCATCGATATCCCATTCTCGATGATCATTAGTTGAGGCTATTTTAAGAGTTACGCTCTATCATCAATAACTCAATCTATTAATGACAACGTAAGATTAAGGGATGCACATTAATGAATAATTACAAATAATCAAATAATAATTCAGTAATTGCAAATGCCAAAATATTAATCTCCATTAATAATAATATGAATGTGTATAAAGTACATTTGTCCTAATATAGATTGTCTCTAGGACATAAATATACTTTCAATGTCCCACTTTCCCTAGAGCCAATCTCCAACATATCTAATGCCCATATTCTCAAAATGACCATTATGCTTGACTAAGCTTAATGGTTTAGTGAATTAGTCAGCTACATTGTCGTCTGTGGGAACATAGTCTAATCTAATCTCTTCAGTCTCCACCATGTCCCTGAATATGTGGTACTTCCTTAGTACATGCTTGTTTCTGTTGGTTGATCTTGGTTCTTTAGCTTGCGCAATCGCACCAGTGTTGTCGCAATAAACCGTTATTAGACAAGTGGCACTTGGAATAACCCCTAGTTCCTTCAGGAACTCAGATGTCACGATAACTTCTTTACCAGCTTCTAATCTAGCAATGTACTCAGCTTCTGTTGTCGAGTCAGCAGTTGTAGCTTGTTTTGAACTTTTCCAACTTACTGCTCCACTATTGAAAATGTATGTGTAACCTGATTGAGATTTGTAGTCATCAACATCTGTTTGGAAGTTGTGTACCCAGTACATACCAGCTTCTCTTGTCCACCATAGACTAAGAAATATTCTTTAGTTCATCTAAGATACTTAAGAATTCTCTTGACTGCTTTCCAGTGTTCTTCCCCAGGATTCTACTGGAAGTTGCAAGTCATAGTTAGTGCAAAGGCCACATCTGGCCTAGTACAGGTCATGACATACATGATCGATCCTATATCCGAAGCATATGGAATCCTTTTCATGTGTTCAAGTTCTATAGAATTATAATGACTATCCTTCTTAGATAACTTGATGCCTTATCCCATAGGTAGACCGCCTTTCTTGGAATTTTCCATAGAAAAACGTCTAAGCACTTTGTCTATGTAGACTGACTGTGACAGCCCCAACAATCTGTTAGGTCTATCTCTATAGATCCTAATCCCCAGAATGTAGCAGGCTTCACCTAAATCCTTCATCATGAAGGTACTGGACAACCACTCTTTGACTGACTGCAGGAGAGTCTTATTGTCTCCCATTATTAATATGTCATCTACATATATGATAATGAAGGAAATACTCCTATCCTTGCATTTACTATAAACACATGGATCCTCTTTGCTTCTGACGAAATCAAACATCTTGATAGCCTTGTCAAAGCAAATGTTCCAACTCCTTGAGGCTTGCTTAAGCGCATAAATGGACTTTTGTAGCTTGCATGCGACATTTGGTTTGGACTCAATTGAAAAACCCTCAAGTTGTTTTATATACACTTCCTCAACTAGATTACCATTTAGGAATGCAGTTTTGACATCCATCTGCCAAATGTCATAGTCATAATATGTAGCTATTGCAAGCAAAATCCGAATGGACTTAATCTTAGCAACAGGTGAAAACGTTTCATCATAATCGACTGCAGGCCATTGATTATAACATTTAGCCACCAGTCTTGTTTTATAAGTCTGTACCTTGCCATATGCATCAATCTTCTTCTTGAAGACCCATTTGCATCAGATGGGTCTAACCCCTATTGACAAATCAACCAAGTTCCAAACTTGATTTATGTACATCGAGTCCATCTCAGATTTCATGGCTTCTTGTCATCTCTGCGAATTAATGTCTAACATAGCTTCGCTGTAGGTCGCAGGTTCATCGTCATCAGGAATATATATCTCATTGTGTGTTTCAACAAGGATATTAAGTCTTTCAGGTGGACGGCGAGTCCTAGTGGTCCTACGGAGTTGAGTATTCTGCATTTCAGTGTTCGTTGTATTCTGACTGTGAGAAGGTCTTTGTGTGTTGGACAATCCATCACCTTGAGAGCTTTCAGGAATGTCATTTTCATGTATTTCCTAAATGCAATGAAGTACAACCATTGTATCATCTTCCATTAGTTATGTATGAGAGTCTTGCATTTCTGCATTATCTCTCATAACACTCCCACTGGCTGAAGGGCGTACTCTAAGTACCCAATATTCACCAAATACTCCCACTGAATCCTTGTTTAGGTCATTCGACAATGGCTCATTTTCTGTGTTATCTTGTGGTTCTTGAATTTCTTCAAGTTTTATCTCTGTGCAGCTATGTTCCTTGTAGACATATTCTTCTTCAAGGAAAGTTGCATTCCTAGAAACAATGAGCTTATGTTCTCCAGGAAGATAGAAGTAGTATCCCTTAGTTTCCTTTGGATACCACATGAAGTAACATTTCTCACTTTTAGATTCCAACTTGTCAGTGAGCATCTTCTTGACATATACAGGGCACCCCCAGGGTCTCATATGTTTAAGAGATGGCTTTTTGCCACACCATATTTGATAGGGTGCCTTTTCGACTGACTTAGAGGGAACCCTGTTCAGAATATATATAGAGGTTTGTATAGCATATCCCCAAAGGTATGTCAGTAGAGCTGAGGAGCTCATCATGGATCGAACCATATCCAATAAGGTTCGGTTTCTCCTTTCGGCAACACCATTCATCTGTGGCATTCCTGGAGGTGTCCATTCAGATTGGATTCCATGTAGCTTTAAGTAATCTAGAAAATCTTTGCTCAAGTATTCACCTTCTCGATCCGATCGAAGGGTCTTGATACTTGTTGCAAGTTGCTTCTCCGCTTTCGACTTGTACTCCTTGAACCTCTCAAAAGCCTTGGATTTGTGTCTCATAAGATATACATATCTATACCTTGTAAAGTCATCAGTAAAAGTGATAAAGTATGGAAAGCCTCCTTTAGCTTGAGTTGAGAAGGGCCCACATACATCAGTATAGACCAACTCAAGCACCTCCTTGGCTCGCACACCTTTTTCAGAAAGTGGTTTATTGGTCATCTTTCCTCTCATGCAAGATTCGTAGTTATCATAAGACTCCAAGTCAAATGGTTCGAGGTAGTCTAACTTCCTCAATCTTGTTATCCTTGATTCGTTGATATGACCAAGTCTGCAGTGTCATAGGTAGGTGGAGTTTCTATTACTTATCTTGGCTCATTTATTTTGCACATTGAAAATTTCATGACTACAGTTTAAAATATACAATCCATCCATAAGCGGAGAATTTTCACAGACAAAACCATCAAAAGACAGTACATAACTGTCACTGGCAATGAATGAGGAAAACCCTTTAATGTCTAACATTGGGATAGAAATGATATTCCTCATTTATGAGGGAATAAAATAACAATTATTTAGTTCTAAACAAAAGCCTGAAGGTAAATCTAGTATATAAGTTCCCACGCGTTCAGCATCTACTCATGCTCCATTTCCAACGCGCAAGTCCACCTCCCAAGGTCCAACCTTTCTATTGTTAATTAGGCACAAGCAGTATCCAATACCCAACAATTGGAGTTACTTGTAGACATATTTTTTTCAATTACAAACATACCTTGTCCAGTAGAGGTAGAAGCACCTAGTGATTTGCCTCCTCTTGGAGCTGTGTAGTTCTTCTTTAGAACATGCGCTGGCATTTGTCCCCTTTCGTTCAGCTTATATTTGAAAGGGTCTCTCAACAGTTCATACTCCATTGTTTGAAACTGTTTTTCATAGAGATTCTTCAAGTGTTCTAGCATTTCGTTGGGGGCCATGTTTTCATGTTGCCTCTGTAACTCCATAGTCATAGAAGACAACATTACATATTTTGCCAAGATAGAATCGTTCAATTGTTTCTGATAAGTCACCTTGTCAAACAGGGCATTCTCATCAGAGTTTTCAGCAGGGACTGTGGGGAATACTTTGTCTAACACATACTCAATTCTTTCTAGTTTTAACACCAATCGCAAATTTCTTAACCAGTCAGGGTAATTTGGTCCAATAAGTTTGTTCATCTCAATCAACATTTTCAATGATAAGCTCGACATCTTTAGTAATCTGAAGAATTAGATAGACCGGAAATCAAATTCAAAATCTCTTTCCTATTATACACATTTATTTAGGCTAATCAATAAGGCTTTTTGTTTAATTAGCTCTCATTATTTTAACATACTCTTCGACCCCATCGAAGAATACAGACTCATGTCAAATATGGTCATAATGGGTCATGATCCAGGTTTATGCTATCTCCGCATTTGTTGTGGCTGATAACTTCAACAGCACAACCTGGTAGGTCTCTAAACCAATTACAAATAATTTGTAACTCATGTTTGATCGAATGTTCTAAACAGTCGATTTGCGTCCCTCGGCTTGTCCGACACTGTGGCGCCAAAACAGCCTAGCAAGTCAACCCCGTTATGCGACTGCAATTATGTATCTAAGTGAGTTTTGCCTTATATAGCAAATACTGTGGTGTAAATACTCATGAAAGTTTATCACCCACTTCTACATTTAACATGCATCTATGAAAGAGTCTGAGACCTCGTAGACTTAGAGAAAATATTGTGGCATAAATACTCATCTCGCCGAAAAAGATTTTGCACTACAATCAATTATAACGGACGACGCGTTCATTTCGAATGAGACTTGTATTAAAATTTTGGGGAACATTTTAATTTTAGGGTTCTAACCAAGATCAACACTTTTACGCCATATCCAATATGACATCTTAACATCATGCAAACTAAATACACATATAGTTTGGGAACCGTCAACCCAATATGCATGATAGAAGATGGTTTAATAAAAAACTGGGAGCCGCCTGTCCACACAGTTATAACGGACACTATTCTAGAAATGTAAATGACAAATATTTTGACATTTAGCACATAAACAGTATACTTATCAAATAATATAATGTATAATAATAATCTTGGGTTAAACATTCTGAACTCTGAATTTTTTTTTCTAGAGAGGTGGGGCCGCGACGCCAATCATTAGCGCTGCGGTGCCACTGAGGCAGTAACCCCAATTTTCTGAAAAATGCACTAGCGCTGCGGCACTCCACCATGGACCCGCGGCGCTTCATATGCAGAAACATTTCTATTTCTGAAAATGCATTAGCGCCGCGACGCTCCACCATGGAGCCGCGACGCCTGTTGTCCAGTGAGTTCAAAATTTTTTAAACGAAGCATTAGCGCCGCGGCGCTCCACTATGGAGCCGCGACGCTTCTTTGAAACCCTAGTTAGTGTCGCGACGCCCCATCATAGGGCCGCGACGCCGACGTCCTTAAGAATGTTTCTGTGTTGATTTTCAAAAAATCGTTCAACCCCTAAATCCAATTTAGGGATCAATTCACATGTCCTTTATCATCACCCACCATTATCAATAACGCCCATATTGACCATCATCCGTTCTTTACTCGTTCATAGCCATGCACCGTGCAATGAGCTGAACAACGCACTTGGCTTAGTTCGAGTTAGAGCGGAATGACTTCCTCGAGTTAGCGTAGGAGATAATTTAGGGTGATACCAAAAGGTCAACATTCGTTCAAGAGATATAGGATTTCAAATAACCTCGTTTTAATCCAATTTTATGTTTAACCCATATTATTATTCTATTCAATTGTTATATAACCGTTGAAGCAGTCTGAGCTCTGATACCACTGTAAGGTTTTGTTGGGTACAAAGCATATAAGTAAGGTACAACGGAAGTTTAAAATTTTGATTCTTAATTACCTCAACAATAATTCTGCTATGGTTATACAACAATTGCAACTTGTAACATAAATCATATACTTACAAGTTTAGATTATCTGAAGTCTTAATCTACTATAAGGTGCACACGCGATTGCCCTTCCGATTGCAAGCTCCAAGCTTCAATGTACTTCTCCTTCGGAAAGCTAGGAAATCCGGCAGAGGTTCGAGAGTATTTGATTCTAAGTCTCTAAGGCTTAGAATGTTTTCAGAAATTGGTGTGTAAATAATGAAAATGAATGCTTCTATTTACAATTGAAAATTAGGTAAAAACCGGATTAGGGTTTGACCTTGGGCCTAGACTAAAATCGATGCAGAGGCACCGCGACCCTAGGGTATGGGCGCCGCGGCGCTCGACGTGCAGTTGCACTACCTCGATTTAATTTCCGTGCATTCTTAATTAAATTCAAAATCCAATTTTGACTTAGTTAATGTAATTATTATTCATTTAAATGTCTCGATTCCAAATCGAATATTTTAATTACTCTCTCAATACATCCTTAGATCGAAACGGACAATCGACATAGTGTGACCCTACAAGCCTTCTCATATTGACATTAATCAAATTAAGGTCTACGTGGAACTCCTAGACGGCGCCGAAAGATGAACTCAATATGTGAAGTACGTTTACGTGAATCCAGTAAACTTAACTTTTATGTGGTAAGATAAAATCCTTTCATTTACGACACACCCGATCAAGCTTAGGATTTGTCAAGTGTCTATCCAAATGGCTTAATCATTGTATCTCATCTATATTAGTCGATGACTAGACCATATTCTAAATATGTCTATTGCGTTGGCCAACGATTTAGTCAACCTAATATCACTGAGAATCCAAGTGTTATCTCGAATAAACATCCGAGGAATGAACCTAATCTTGGCTCAACTACCACCTTCAATCCACATCGTAATGTACCCAATACAAGTCGTGTCTCAACCTATAAGGCATTTGAGATTAGGATGGGATCAAAGTACATTACTTTGTAGACAAGGCGCGTATTGACCTCAAGTCTAAGGACTTCTATCTCCCACACGTTGATCATACTTTAGACAAATATAACAAACAGTATATCAGCATGGTTTACCAATACTTCCAAAGTATTCATGTGTCCATCACGAGTAACCATTACTCGTAGTAGGTGAGACATACTACATCCTCAAAGGATGTGATGCAGACAACATGTTGACTTATTACATATCATCGATATCTCATTCTCGATGATCATTAGTCGAGGTTATTTTAAGAGTTACACTCTATCATCAATAACTCACTCTTTTAATGACAACGTAAGTTTAAGGGATGCACATTAATGAATAATTACAAACAATCAAATAATAATTCAATAATTGCAAATGCCAAAATATTAATCTCCATTAATAATAATATGAATGTGTATAAAGTACATTTGTCCTAATATAGATTGTCTCTAGGACATAAATATACTTTCACTTCCGACACTTCGTGGCCACATATGTTCATGTCCATGAACTTGTGCTTCGGTTGTTGGATTCGTGGAGCAGTTCGTGTCCACGAAATAATTCGTGGAATGAGGCAGCAACTCATTTTTCAGCCATTTTGTCTTCTTTAAGTTCATGCCCACGAATATAGTTCATTGGCACGAACTCTCAACATTTGTCTCTTCAAGTTCGTGGACATGAACACAGTTTGTCTCCACGAATTATTATATTTTTGTAACAACCCATTCGATCTTTTTTAGCTAAAGACTCTTATTTAACTATTTTACCCTTCCAGTAAATTCTTTGTGGTGTTTGTGATGCGCGAGGATGCGTGACACAGAACATGACGTCCATTTATATGAGTTTTGAATTTAAAAACCCAAAATAAGAATTTTAGAGTTGATTAGTTTGACTCAAGGTTGACTTTTCAATATATGTATCACGTCCCAAATTGGGGAATACGCGAACACCAACCCCTTTGCCACCTAGTAGGCGAACCCGTCCCTTAATTACAGCTCAATAAAAAATAAAGCAGAACCCAACCATCAAATATACATATTAAATCTAGGATAGAAAAAGTAATAATGCGGAAGTAATACAACAATCCCAAAGAATCTGGTCTAAGGCCGTACAACAGTCACTACTACATAACTACGAGTCTGAATGTGAATACAATGTCTGAAAAGTAGAATACTGTCTCAAAATAGCAAAATAAGACAAGTAGATAAATCGAGACATCCCGGCTGAGGATCCGTCCATGTGCTCACCCTAGATGCTCGTTAGTGAAGTCTCGAGAATCAGTCACGGGGAGAGGAAGTGGACCCTGTCACATACTCTGCACTCATGAAAGAATGCAGCAAGGTAGTATCAGTACAGACACTATGTACCGATAAATTATAAGCTGACAACAGTTAGATAACATATATAAAGTAAGTGACTGAAAGATAGGCATGCTCACAATCATATATAAATACTACACAGTCCAAGAATAACATCACAACTGAAAATACCAAGTCTGAATCCAATAAGTATGAATATGTGAATATGAATACATATGCAATGCAATGATATACACATGCTCCGAGTGGAATGCCTCGATAGTCATGACCTATGGGGGACCCACAAAGTCCATGTACCTGCTGCGGCGTACAACTTGATCCTATATATATTGCAGAATATGCAACCCGATCCAATGTATGTATATATATGTTACGACATGCAACCTAATCTAATATATGTTGCAGAATATGCAACCTAATCCAATATATATGAATCAATCCTTCATCTATACACGGTCAAGTCTAATATCATACACGTTGCGACGAACCACTAGATCAAATAAGGAAACAACCACAATCAAGCAACAATACCAACCTATGTATTGCATCCCAACTTCATGCCCAAAGGCATAACATACTTTCTCCAAAAAATACTAACTCTACATATGTTTTGCTAACTGAAGTCTAACCATAAGGTAAGTCGTAACCTATCTGGTAGTCGAGCAGGAGCCACGAACAATCACACATTTACCTTGCCTTTTCGAAGAGCCTCAAAGTACTCAAAGTCTATCCATAAACGAATTCTAAATTAGAAATAAAGCAGAACAATACCCATATTGCCATTCTATCCTTTGAATCAAAACAAACTATAGAAAAGGGGAAAATGGGCCCATAATGGTAAAACGGGAAATTTAAAAGTGAAATTGGTAATCCAACATTGTAGAAGTCTAATTATAGAATAATAGGTCAATTCCATTATTCAAGTCAAAACCCTTAAATTGGCATAAACCCTAACTTCAAGCTTTTTGTCGATAAAAAATGAAGAGTCATGTCTATTGGTTACTAAATCATCAAAATACATACTTAGATTAGTCAAATACACTAACAATTCTAATTTAGAAAGGCTAAAATTCAAATAGTGAAATAGACATCAAAACTCATCTTCCTTCTTAAGTTCTATATGATTTCTAGCATGAATTCAAGTTTAGGAAAGGTAAATGAATGAATTCTTGGTTAGGGAACTTACCCACTAGATAAATAAGCCAAGAACTCCTTTAATTTGCCTCAAAGATACTTAGGAATAATAATTGAAGTGATAGGAAAAGAAGGATTTTAACAAGGGCATTAAATAGGATCTAGTCACTGATATCCACTGCACCAGTCACTGGTCCGCTACAACGGGCCTGCGCGAGCGACCCACTGCTCACTACCTAGAGTTTGCCATATCAGATTCTCATCTGTTGCGGCAACTCAATAAAATCCCCATAACTCGCCATAGCGAATTAGGCCACGCTGTGGCAGGTCTGCTACAACATTTCTGGTGCCACTACGGTGGACTCCAGACACCAGAAAAACTGCTGGTTTTCACAAACTCAACCCCAAAATCTGACAATCACCCGAGACCTCCCAGACATAAACCAGACATGCATTCACACATAAAAACACGTTATGAACTCACTCGTGGTCTCGTAATTCCTAACGGAGGTCTATTTAACCAAT
Source organism: Anisodus acutangulus (assembly GCA_029783415.1). NCBI lineage: Eukaryota > Viridiplantae > Streptophyta > Magnoliopsida > Solanales > Solanaceae > Anisodus > Anisodus acutangulus. Next base: position 27,218,838 of record CM056507.1, on the reverse strand, counting down.
CAACCCCCAATGGCCAGTGACCAACTTTCCAACTAATAATCTAAAATGCTCCCGAGTGCCTTGGGAACCAAACTGAACATCCCACCAAGTCATAATCAACCATCTAGACCTCTCAGAATTGACAGATTTTCAAAAAAGGTCCGTTTATCCAAAAGTCAACTATTGGTTAAACATTTCTCACTTTAATGTTCTATTTCACAAAAGTCATAGAAAATATCACCCGATCACCTTAGGAACTAAACCAACGACTCGACTAAGTCATAAATTATGTTCCGGAGCTAATGAAATTGAGAGAACTTCGAAAAGGATGCATTTGCCTCTGATGTTGACTCTGGTCAAACTTCTTCATTTCTTAACTTAAGGATTTCCAAAACATCTTTTTAACTATCCAAAACTCCTTCGAAAGTCTCGGGAATTGCTGCACTCATCCCCACAAGTTGAATACACTCTAACAATGCTAAAAGAAGGGTCAATAGGGGTAAAAGGATAAAATTCCTAAATGACCGAATGGGTCATTATAATATGGGTTCATTTTTGGGTTCCATCGCTTCCGGTAGTTTCGGAGGGCCATTTATGTCTTAGTCAAGTTATGAGTTTGCTTCTTGAGGTAATCATATGTATTTTATGGCCATATTTGTAAAATCATGATATTTGGTTAGTCTGGGAGATTCTTTAGAAAAGTATATTTTATCTCGGTTAAATGAGAAATTTGAGGGTGCGAGCGAGTTTGTAGCACTATTTTCCTTGGGAGAGCATATCTGGTTTATGTTCGGGGGGAGGGTCTCGGGAGTGTTTCATGTGTTTGGTGGAAGTTTAAGTTAAAATCCAAGTTGCTGGTGTCTAGTGTCTGCTCCAGTGGGTGGGCGGAGGTTGGCTCACAGAATTGGCGCTTGAGAGTTTGGTAAGGTTTTGCCTTGGTGGAGGTTTTCTCACGTAGGCGAATGCGCCTCTGTGGGATATTGTCCGCTTCTGCACTGAGGTAGGGTGTCAAGTAACTATGCCTCATTGAGCTTTTGTCCGCCGAAGCGAGGCCCTGCCTATAGAGTCGATCCCGCAGGACTGGGATCACTGGATCAGGCAGTGCATTAAATGACCTAGCTGGAAATCATTTTCCCAAAACATTCTTATCTCAATTCTAGAGCTACTTGGGGGGAAGATTTTCTTGGAAAATTCATCTTGGTTCTTCATCTAAGGTATAATTTCATCCCTTCTTGATCATTGTTGTCATTTAAATCCTATTCTAGACTTAGTTTGGGGGAAATATTAGTTCTTAAGATTTTATGGTGGAATAAGAGAGTAAAAGCTTTGATTTAAGGGTGTTTTATGGATTAGTTTATCTTAATATTGTGAATTAGTAATGGAATATGTTAGATGATCGTGTTGTAGCATTTAATTTGTTTATAGAAACTCATTTTAAATTAGGGGAAATTCTAGGATATATGATTGGGGCTTTTCTTGAATTGTGCAATTGAGGGTTCTATTGGGTTTAGTTCTTCAATTAAGTTAAGGATATAATTATCTAATATGTGTTTATACTTTTTCAGTAATAAAGTTTGGATCTTGGTGACGTGAGCCCGGGGTTGGTTTTGGAAGTCTTCATATATTTAAGGACTACGTCCTTGTATTATGTATTAGCTTTATGTTAACGTATAGTATATACGTGTTAGACTACGACCACTATGAGGCACCCCAGAAGGGTAAGGCTTGTGTGGAGGTTTGACCGTTCGTGGCTCCTTCTCAGCTTTGAGGTAGGCTGCTATTTACTTTCACTAAACTCTGATAGAAGTACGTAATTAGTTATAAATATTGAGGGGTATTGGGCATATTTGGGGTCCTAGTCAGACGGTTATGATGAATGCTTGAATGGGTACTGTTGTTGAACTCTAATGATGGGTTAGGTAATTAGCCTCGAGTTGATTCCGACTGCTATTAGTTGGGCTTTCCGCCATTGTGGGCTTGCCGCCATTGTGGGCCTTTCGCCATACTCGCTATTGTACGTTTATTCATCACACATGCTTTCGATATGATATCTTGATTGTACTTGGATTATATGTTATTATGTTCTTGAAAGCATGTGACATTCATCTCTATACTAGATTGCATCTCATTACATCCTGATTTCTTGCCTTGTATTGTTATTTGCATTTACACACTCATGGTTCTAATGATATTGATATGAGAGTGGTATGGAAATATTGTGGGTCCAAGAGACCGGGAAAGGTAAGAACATTTATGAGGTTATGGAAACATTGAGATGATGATGATGATACTACATCCACAAAGCTGGGATACAATGAGAAATTTCGAATGATGATGATACGCGAAGGAACGAGTTGCACACCTGCAACAATTTTTATTATTCAGCCAAGAATTGGCTCCGATGGGAAATTCAGAAGGAGTATATGGACTTTGCGGGTCCTCTATAGGTGTGTTTTTCATAGAATTTGAACTCATGTATATTGGAGATGAAAGGTACTTGGCATATGAATTGCATTCATAACATTCATACATTCATTCATACTGTGAATACTTATTGTTTGGTAAAGTGATACCGATTGGTATTGGAACTTGGATGACTTCCTGATTAAATGGATTTAGATGATTAGATTGATTATTTTAGACTGGATTGGTTGCTAAGATTGTCTTGTTCTCTGTGCAATGAGTTGAGTGGTTATACCTTTATGAGTTTAAGTACTCGTTGTGGAACTATATTGTGGTTAGTGGATTTTGCTGACAGGACTATCTTGTTGATCATAGAAAACTATGCATGTCTTGTATTGCTTGATGATTGATAACGTTATTTGATAAAGAGAATAGTGAAGAATTAGTTGAAGTGTGGTAGTTAAATGACTTGTATGTGTAGATCTCCTCCCTAAACAAGGATAAACGACGTAGATTTCTACTTAGAGTATAATGAGAAAGTTAAATGAAAAAATATGTGTTTTGCCCTTATTTGTGTGAATTGTAATCAAGCCCAGGGGACAAAGAGAATAAGAAGCTAGTATTTCTATGATTAAGCTAATCGTGATACCCTTGCGGAAGATTGTGATTTTGATATGTGTGCTAGGGTCAACCTGTCTTAGTTGATTATTTGATAACTTAGTAGGTGGTGATAACATGTATTGACTTAGAATTGTTAGATTTGTAATTGATGACTTGATTGATTCTGGATAAATGAAGATTTAGAACTGATCATTAAGTACTCAAATACTGCTATTGAACCTTTTTGGAATTGAATAACTCTTATGAATATGAGGTCATATGTAAAATAAGTGGCTTCTTGATTTTAGTGGACTTGTACATAAAAAATGTTACCTACCTAGGCTATGGAACTGTCTAGTATATGATTTACTTGGTGTCAAATCGATATTTATCTCTTTTTGTGTATCTTCTATTGTTGTCGGCCTATGATACCTACGGGGGTACATTGTGTACTCATACTACACTTTTTGCATTCTTTTTTTATGCAGATACAACTCTTTCTACTCGTTTGAAACCTCGAGTTTGAGTCCGAGCGTATTGATTATCAGTATTCAGGGTGAGGATGCTACCTTCCGGCATACCCATGGATTCTCTGAACTCTTTCATATCTTTTATTTATCCGAGAGACATGTACAGACATTTAGACTATGTTGTTTAGATATTTGACCTATGTTGTCCTGTATTCAGACTTTGTATTAGGTTTAAAGCTCTTGTATTGTTGACCAGATCATTTGGGGATTGTATTTGATTTTCAGACTTATGTTCAACATTTTAATTTTATGGTAGGCAAGATTTATAAGTATTTTATTATTTCTGCATTTCCTTAATTATTAGTACTATTTATATGAAAAGCGATTCGCCTACTGGTGGGAATGTGTAGGTGCCACCACGATTCCTAAAAGAGGTCGTGACAATCTTTTTCTCTTATTCTTTCTTCAAATTCCAATATCTAATATCAACTCCAATCTTTCCACGTTCCTTTACTTGAAATTCAACAAAATAAGTTAGTTTATGCTATTAAATCACACTTAAGGAAGTGTAAAGCACAAGAAAAGGCATGAATAAGTTGGTGAGTTACCAACTTATCATTGGCCCAGCCCCCTACCCGTTAAGAAATTTATTCGGGTTTGACGGGTTGAGGCAGGTTAATTTTTCTTTTTAAAAATAATTATTTGCTTAATTACTAAAATTTACATTTACAGAAGCTATGTGAATCCATTTTGATATTAAACTTTATTTTTTTGCATAAAAAATATATATATCGAAAGATTAGAATCTTGTACCAATTTTGTTACACTCCGTAGCTTTTCATTGAATTGTGTCATTGACTAACCTTAGTATTACGGTAAGGTATGAGACTTTGTGATGGGATAATGATAGTTTGAAACCTCTTTATGAAACTGTTGAGAAGTATAGAAGTTAAAGAATCTAAAAGATCGAGTTTCATCGAAAGTTCCCAACATACGGAGCAATATACAGACCGTAGAATGGACATACGGGTCGTATGTCACTCCGTCTAATGGATGAGCAAGATTCAGAGAATTTTGGCCACATATGGTCCAACGTACGATGGACAACTGATCGTAAGTCACAACATATGACCGCATGTTGCATCGCATGTGGGAGGCAATGGAAAATCATATTATAAGTTGAAGCGGTGGTTCATTATTTCATTTCATCTTTCACTCTTTCCAGACCCAAATCACTCCCAAGTTCTCTCCTAAGGTTCCCCCATCATCCTAGAGTGGAAACTAAGGCAAATCAAGTGATTCAAGTGCCAAAAAAGTCGTAGACATCATTAGACCATCTTTCTCTCTCTTGTGTTCGATTTGGAGGAAACTTCATAGTGAAGCAAGCTCGAGTTTAGAGTTGTTCTTGAATTGGAGGTAAGAAATCTCCTCTCCTTTATGTCCTTGAGCTTTTGAGAGTTGTATCTAAGTTGTAAAGAGTAGAAGTCTTGAGTATTGATAGAGAAATCATGTTGGAAGCTATAGAAGTCTGTTGTGCTAAATTGAAGGTCTTGTTGTTTCCCTTTGTGGCTGCAGATAGTTATGAGAATACGAATATATTTTTGTTATCCTTGATGTCTTGAAAGAAGAAGAAGTAGGGGTTGAAGTTACAACTTTGTTAGTTGTGAATCGAGCTTGTTGCTCGTCGTTCCATTTTATTGAGTTATTGGTTGTGTTGTTGGGTTGTCTCGCTTGTGGTGGACTTGAGGAAGTAGTAAGAACGAGGGGAAATATTTCACGTTCATTATAGAGTAAGTTAACTTCCGTTATACGATTAAGAGAATCATTCATATGTTAGACGATGATGTCATTTTGTTATTGTATATATCAGAAACGAATATGAGTTGAGCTCTTGAGTTGTCAAGCCAGAGACAGGTATGTGAGGCTATCCCTTTTTTCTATTTTCTTTGGCATGATTCCCTCGTTACAGTACTCCCGATCACTCGCACAAAGATGTGTTATTCGTAGAAATTGCAGTTAGGTTACCATGACCCTATTGAAGTGATTCTCCCTTGTTAGGAACGAGCTTATAGCTAACTAAACAGTCAAGATGATAGGAAACATGATAGTAGAACGTATGGAGTTACATTTTGCCTACGAGGATATAGCATCTTACACATTTAATTTCCTTCGGGGCTATATACATAGTGTGCACTTGCCTTCCGGGATATACAGATTGCCTTCAGGGCTACGTTGATTGCCTTCAGGACTATGCATTTGCCTGCAGGGCTATTTACTTCATTTGGTTGCCTTATACGAGGCTAGATAGTTTGCTATGATTTGTTGAGTTGTTTAGGAGTCTGAGACAGGTAAGTATGCCTCCAGACTTTTGTTGACTCTTCAGTTTATATTCAGCATGCTTTGTATTTCAGTTCAGTTTCAATTTTAGTTATTTCAGTTACCCTACATACTCGGTACATTAATTCGTATTGACGTCCCTTTGTTGTGGAGCTGTATTTCATGCCTGCAGGTCCTGATAGGCAGCAGGAAGGACCTCTTCAGTAGATTTGTTGAGTATGAGCTTGTGTTGTAAGCTCTAGGTCATTCGGAGTTACCAGGTCTACATTTTTGTATATACACTGACTATGGGTAGGCCATGGCACTGTCCCGCACAATTATCACTCTTTAGAGGCTTGTAGACGTTTCTTATGGTTGTAGTAGTGTCAGCATGGTGGCCTTGTTGGCCCTTGTATATATATTCTGTTTTGACTTTTATTGTTTGCAGATACTTTAGTGTATGGCCTTGTCGGCCTAAGTTGCGATATTAAGCTTATAGATCGGCCTTTTGGCCTAGCTTATCTTTCGAGACATAGATTATTCGAGTTGCAGCTGGGTTCGCTCGAGCTTAACAAGGCACCTCCTTAGGTTGGGGTATGATAAATTTGGAGAGAATTGTAAATTGAAAAGGGAAACGATCATTTTTCTTGAAGCTTTAAACTTTAATTGATAATATTTTGAGTACACATAAATTTAAAAAGAAACTTAATAATTCGATTGATAACATTTCAAATTCAAAACATACGAACATGATTTTTCTAATTTCATTATTATTATAAAAGCAAGAATATAAAGAGAAATTGACCAAAATATCCTTTAAATATTAAACGATTTTTATACCCTTTAAAATTAAATTATTTATGTATATTTGACATTGGATATAATCGTATTGCTAAAGACTTTACTAATAACTGAAATTTTGAAATCCACTAAAATTATGAATTTGCACTAAATATTTGACCTTTTTAAATAAGGAAGTCTCAGATCAATTAATATTTAAATCTGACATACGCACAAGTAACATATTAAAGTTTAACGTGAATAATTTTCATCCGAAGCAAAGGAATTTGAATTGGTCTTATGATACCTATATATGCAAAGAATTCCAGAGTATTACTTGTAAACTTAAAAAAGAGAAACTTCAAAGTTGAAGTTGTGAGGACAATCTTATGCTCTTCCTTTGTTTCTTCATTACGATACCCTTATTTGAGGTTGATTCACTATATTGCTTCAAGTTCCTAAGAATTTGACACGTACACGTTCTATCATTTTGATGTGTCATTACAAACTTTACATTAAATCCTACCTCCAGCTATTCGCTCAAAATATATCCACACCCGACTAGTTATTGGTTGATTATCCATTATATAAATAGAAATGTGGTATTAATATGACACAGATTGTAAGTATTTATAGGTAAAAAGAACAACTAAAGTGTAATTTTATAAACTTGGGGTTAAAATAAATTTTGACGGGGGTGTTGGGGCTGTTTGCTATTTTTGCTACAGTTAGTTTGTGCAAAAAATTAAAAACCGGGCCGGTGCCTCGGTGGGCCGCAATAGGGGCTACTACTTGAGCTGGTCTATCGGGGCCCAGGACCTATTCTAGCCTGCCCCCCCATTGGGTTCTACCGGGTTGTGCCCGGTTTGGATTTTTATCAGGTCGGGTCGGGTCGGGTACGGGCTAAATCAGGTCATTGGACAGATTTATTAGAAATTGGTAATTTTTTTGTGTAGCAATCGCTTTCAAAAACTAAAAATAAAGGCACCTGTATTGATTAAAAAAAGCAAATATTATGGAACCAAAATACGTCCAAGAATAAAAAAGGAAACTTATAGGTAGGTCCTTATAGAAAAAATAACAGAAATGTTTTCAAGAATTTTTTGCTTACATACTAATCAAAATAGCTTGTCTTGAAACTATTTTTCCAAAAGTTACATCTAAAGACCGGTAATAATTAAAACTTCACTAAAAAGAGGATAGCCAGATACATGGAGAATCAACATGGTATTTATCCTTTCCTTTCCTGAAACAAAAATATTCAACAAATGGAGCTCCAAAGTTTAAAGGGGCTCTTTTTTCTTTTGTGGTATAAAGAAAGTGCCCATGGAAATAATTCCTATTTCCAGCATAATCCAGCTCTTCATCACTATTCACTAGTGTGCTCCTCTTACGTTCTAGGTATCGATAATTTAAAAATATTACTCCCTCCGTTTCAATATATCTTTAGAATTTTGAGAGTCAATCAAATTTTTTTACCATAATTTTTCATATACTTTTGACTCTCGGAATTCGAATTTTGCTACAATATTTGGGACAGAACCTGTGTGTGTATATTAATTAAATCACTTATAAAATAATTATAGTTAAAATTCTATGAATTAACGAATTATCACACTAATAAATAAAAATAGTTATACTGAAAGTTAACATAAAATAAATTCCAAGTTAAAATTGGTTACAGAATAAGCTTTGAAACGTGCTAAATCACATCAAATTCATCAAGAAACAGTTAATCTGAATTGTAATCTCACTGAATTTATATTTTTTAACTAAATTAAAAGTATTACAATATAAATTGCAGTACCATGACCATTGTCATTTTATCCAGAGTGACATTCCAATAGAAACCTATAGCTAGAGTATAACATGCAAAATTTTCGAACATTTTATGTCCAAATAAACACGCGTCACTCAAGATGAAATGAAGCTAATTTTGTGCCGCAAATCATTTAAATTTTATGAAATTAGATAGGTGGGGAAGGTATCATTGTAACAATCCAACTGACTGTTTTTAGTTTTAAAGTTCTGTACTATTATTTGAGACCTATAAGTTAATAATATCATTTAGGACTTGTTGGCATGCTTTGGATCGGGACCACAAGGGCTCGAATGTGTTTTAACACATTCTTAAACACTTTGCAACTGCTGATTTTTAGCTAGTGTCTGGGAGCCCATTAGATACAGATAATGAATCGTAATAAAAATAGAAAATAAAGTTCAGATTTGAATTCCATAGAATAGATAATATGGATGAGATTGTTTATAATGATAAACAAATCAAAGACTTTCTCAAGATTCTGATTCATCCACTTGAGATTTTTAAATTAACGCCTTCCCATTACTGATTAACTCCTATCTACCTCATTAAATGGGACTGATGCAGCATAAATCAAAAGAAAAGAAGGGGATGCATCACGATCGCAAAGAGATGTTGGTTGGTAGTGCTATGCGATCGCGTCGGTGGTGATCGTGTTCGAGTAATGTTGTGAAGAATCTGGGACTTGGGATCATTTGTGCATCACAATCGCGTGTCTAGATCGCAGTCATGAACGATTTTGATTGTCCTGAAGCGCGGTTGCATGGAGCCATATCGCAATCGCATGCAGGTTCACCTAGGATATAAAAGTCAGATTTTCAGTATCTCATTCATTGTTTCACCATTTTTTGTGTATTGAAAGTTCTACCAAATTGAATTTTAAGCAAGTACTTCAACTATACGTCAGGAATAAGTATTTAGAACACTATCTATATACATTATCTTAGTAATTCATCTCAGGTCGTTTCAGATTTGAATTTTGACTGCAAACCATTTCAAATCGCCTCTGATTTTCCTCGAATTTTGTATGTTGATGCATCAAGATATTTCTAACAAATTCCAATCACACTCACGATAGAATATGATTGTTAGGATAAGACTTGTAAATAAGATTGTTAGGCTAGTTGTCGATAAATATTTTATAATTGTTGTATATTTCCAAACTTCACCCTTTTTATTTGGCCAAAAGTAAATGAGTTTGAACCAAGTTTTGTTTTATAAACTCAATCTAACAAAGAAATATAATTGAAACAAATACTCATTACATATATGGAAGAAATAAATAAATAAATATATAAATATAAAATTGAATTTGATGACCTGTCACATCATTATGCCACCTAAGCGCCATTTGACACATTGTACTAGAGCTATTGAGAGTTTCCTTGGGAATATCTACATATTTATGAATTTGGTAGGAACAATCTTTTGAAATGCCTTGGAAGATTCTAAGCATCTAGAGAATTCTTGAGAGGAGGCTTAGTTTTAAATATTGAGAGACTTGTGTAGCAATCAACATTTACACACTATCCCTTAAATGATTGTATATATAGGAGGTCATTCATTTGTGACTCATCAATCATGAAAATCATTTAAGTCTTGAGTAATATGAAAGCTACCTTTGTCAAATCTCTCCTCGTTCTTATATAGCATTTCCATAGCGATCAAGAGTATAGTAAGGTTGACTTGGCATAGCAAGAAACATAAGTAAGTCATGCAACATTTTTTAGGAGTTACTAAGTGTCTGATGATGTGCTTAGCCGAAGTCTAAGGCCATGACAACATGGTATTAGAGCAAAGGTTGTGGCTAGGGGAATATCTAACGAGGGAGAAATCAACATTGCTAACACCAAGACAACATCACCTAGGATGCTACTGCCTAGAAGGGTCGTAACAAAAAGAGGAATGTCGCCAACAAGATCCAAGAGGTGACTTACATCTTAAGACCCATTTATCACTGAGGCGAGCGAAGATGAAGTGGAGGTCCTGTCCAAGGACATCTCTTTAGGTAAACAGTGGATTATGAAGGTGAATGTAGGGATGACGCTATAGAGGTGTTTGTCCAACACTTAGGGATTGTGGGAAACACCTTTAGCGTTATTAACGGGTACGCTCTTAACAAGATAGATAGTATCTGATCTAACTTGGAGGGGCGTAAGCAGATCTAGTTGGAGCTAAGGCAAATTGTTACTTCTTTGGAGTGCTGGCTCATGGAGGCACTGAGCACTATCAATGCCATGAAGGGAAAGATAAAGGCACTCGAGGAGCAAGTCGACGCTGGCGCGGCTGAGGTATCAAAAAATATTGTTATGACGAGGGGGGGAAATATCAAGGCTCTTAAGCCACTAGTGTTATAAGGTGTTCGTGATTCTCAAGAAGTGGGAAACTTTCTTTAGTACTTGTAGAACTACTTCAGGCATGTCAAATTGAGGGATGATGAGGCCAGGATCAAAACTGTTGTGTCATACGTATCATAGATTGACACGCTATGATAGAGAAGGAATATGGTCAATATTGAGAAAGATCTATGCACTATTAACACATGGGATTAGTTCAAGACCTACTTTAACTGACAATTCTTTTCAAACAGTGTCTTATAAGAGACAATGCACAAACTTAAGGAGTTGAAGCAGACAAGGAGCATACTTAACTATGTCAAGGATTTCACCACTTTTATATTTCAAATTCCCAACCTTACTTGTGATGAATATTTGTTAAATTTCATGGACAAGTTGCAAAATTGGGGTAAGCGGGATTGGTAACACCGACTAGTTATGGATATTGATAAAGCCATAGTGGAGGTTGTGTCTTTGGTGGATTTCAAACATGAAAATAATGATAAGTACAGAGGTAACAGTCATGGGGTAGAAATGTCAAAAGTTGGGGAGACCTTGGAAAAATCAAGAAGACACAGAAACAACACCCAAGACTCAAGATGTCAATAGGTTTAATGCCAAGAAGTCAAATGCAGTCAGGGCTATGCTGAAAAGAAGTTGTATACTTAGAGGAATCAATTATACATATATATCAAATCAAATAGATTCAAGAATTTCCCTTACCTAAAGAGCCTCAATTCCATAGTGTATGAATGGAAAGAGTAGGCAAAAAGAGATATTTTGGACACATCATAGTTGGGTATGATAGGCCTATATAGTATTGTCATGAAGTAAGCAATCAAACTCAATGAGTATAGCACCCAGTACGTAGACCTCAGCATTACAATAAGCCCGCTTGTTCCATAGTTGACACTTGAGCGACTAAGTTTTTTTCAGCCAAGGTTGCAGTGAAGAGACTAGGGTTGAAGCTCACTCTAAGAAACTCCCATATCAAGACCGTCATGCCTAGCCACAAAATGCTTGGTGTTTCCAATTGTATTAGTTTCAAGTTGTGCATTAACAAGGTATGAGAACTTCATTATTGTACCTATAGATATCTTTGATTTTATACTATGGAAATAATTATTTAGACATTATCATACTATGATCAACCCCTACTCTAGAGCCTTTTCGTCATAAAGCAATAATGATCTTCCATGGTGCCTATAATGACTATGCCACAGTGACGGGGCCAAAAATAACTTTTGACTATACAATTTGTTAAGGGGCTTCATAGGGTAGGGAGGCGATGTTCATAACAACCATTGCGAGTTTGGAGGATGAAAAAGGGTTCCTAGAAGACATTGTTGCCTTGTATATCGAAGTTGTTTGAGGAGAGAACAAAGATGTTATGCTCGATGAGCAACCTAATAGTGTGCCTCCTAGGAATGAGGTAGATCAGTAGATTGAGTTGAAACTAGGATCTAAGCCATTTGTATTTACCCCATATAGTATGAAACCACCTAAGTTAGAGGAGCTTAAGAAGCAATTAAAAGCGCTACTAGGTATCCTCCCATCAAAGACACCCTTCGACGCGCCGGTGTTATTTCAAAAGAAGAAGGATAGATCGTTATGCTTTTCTTAATAAGGTCACCACAAAGATGAAGTACCCAATTCCACTCATCAGTCACTTATTTGATAGATTTAGGAAAGCCAAGTAATTTACCAAGGTGGATATTTACAAGGGTTACTACCAGGTTAACATTGTGGAAGGGAATTAAACAAAGATGACAAATGTGATGAGTTATGTATTCTTTAAGTAGTTCATTTTGGAATAACCAAAGTACTAACTATATTTTGCACTCTTGTGAACAATATTTTTGTCCCTACCTTGATCAGTTTATGGTAGTCTACTCGGATAGGATAGTCATCTATAACAACACCTGGGATGAGCACATGAAGAACTTACGAGAGCTTTTCTAAGTCTTGTGTGATAAAGAGCTATTCAGTAAGAGGGATAAGTGCAAGTTTGCCCTGCCAAAGGCTCACTTCCTGGGCCATCTTATTAGTAATGGCAAGCTACACATGGATGAGGCGAAACTACAAACTATCCAAGAGTGGGAGGTCTCTACAAAGGTAGTTGAATTGAGATCCTTCCTTGGATTTATTAACTATTATCATTGGTTCATCAGTGGATATTCATTCAAGGTCTCACCATTGACCAAGTTGCTAAAGAAGGACAAGTAGTGTGTTTGGATGGAGTATTGTCGAAAGGCGTTTGAAGGCCTTAAAGCATTTCTAATAGAGGAGCCAATTTGGCATTGCCTGAATTTTCCAAGACATTTGAGGTGCATACATATGCCTTAGACTTTCCATTAAGGTGAACTCTTGTGTTTTAAGTTGAACGAGACAGAGCAAAATTACATGGTGCAAGAGAATGAGATTTTTGTCATTGTATATTGCCTTCGCACATGAAGACATTACTTGTTAGGGCTAATGTTCTTGGTCAAGCTGACAATGTGGCCACTAGCTACTTTCAGAAGTAGAAGAAACCCACACCAAAGCAGGCGAGGCTGCAGGATTGCTTGGCAGAGTTCGATTATGTGGAGTATAATAAGCCTGACAAGTGTAACATCGTGGCCAATGCCTTTGAGTGAAAGGTTGAGGTTGCTGCCATCACTTTAGAACATTGTGACATCTCAAAGGCTATAAAAAATGGCACACAACATGATCTAACTTCTAAGAAGCTTATATAGTTAGACACCCAAGGCAAGACATGGTGCTTTGGGTAGAAGATGGCCTATTACTACTATAGGTCAATAACTTTATGTACCTAAGTTTGTGACATGTCCCGAAATTAGTCATGGGCAGACCGACACCCGGTGCCTGAACTTGAATGAGTGAACCACATATATGATGTGACATATAACAAAGCTTAGATTATGCAGAATATAAATCATTAACATACTCAAGTATTGAAAATCTGCATCAGTCTTATAAATGAAATACTAAAATAGTTCAAAAAACATAGTGTATAGACAACATAGGCTAAGGACAATATTTGCTAAATTTACATGACATGCTAGTCAACAAAGCCTTTAACATGAACATGAATCTAACTGTTTACCAAAACAAGCCCCCTATATACCGTAAATATCTAAAATAACTTAAATAGAGATAACACTTTGAAATAACAGTTGGAGTTCACTACAAGCTAATATATGCAAGTCCTAATGAAGAGTCTTATCGTCCTGAGTCTTTATGCCTACATGGTGAAATGCAGCGCCTCCAGAAAAAAGGATGTAAGTCTTGTGCAATTTTACTCATATGTAAAAAGGCTGGAAAAAAAAAGAACTGTAAAAGGGATTCTTGAGAGAACGGACAGCCTAAATCAGTAAACATGGGTCATGAGGAATATTGAACTAAACCTGAACCTATAATATGAGCATAATATGAACATGAGTATCATAAACATAATTAAATCACTCAATTAAGAGAGTCTTAGTAAAACTGACATAAAAACGACCATGTGAGAACATAGATTTTGATATCTTTCCGATCAGCTAAGTTATCTCATACCTTATCGGGGTATGAGACATACATGACATGAGTGGATCCATAAGATAAAGCCTTAGTGGGGTAACATGAAGGAATAGATCGATCCAACGGAATGATCATTATCATACGCTGGCATACATAGTTTCAGGTGTTAACCTTTTCAGTATTAATACTACTCCCAAAATATTACATGAATAAATATGGCGTATATGCCCATGGTTTTCATAACATAGTTTAGAGTTTGAAACATGGCATGAGTTCATAAGATCATGAAATTAAGTAGAATTCATGAATTCGAAACAATAATTGTTGTTCATAGTTCATATTTGAAATTCATGGAAATCAAGACATCAGAATTCATAAATTACGTGATGAGTTCATGATGTTCAGAATGATATGCATAAACTAAATACAAGGTTTCATAATTTGAAATATAAGAAAATTAAGGCTTCTCATGAACTAGGGCATATTTTTACTTTTGATGAGAAGTTCATCGAATCATGGAAGAATGTGGCATGGGGAAGAACAATAATATTCTTGCACCTAGAGAGTAGCCTTACATACCTTTAATCACTCTAATCTATCGAACAACTATGATTCTTTGGTAAAGAACCCTAAAACCCTTGTTTGAACTTCGCGGAGGGATTCACCATGAGACCCTATGATTTGGTTGATGATTCATGTAAAACAACCTTGAATCAATGTTAGAATAACATAAAAATAATTAGAATAGTCTTACCTTGACGTTGGAGGATGAGAGGAGGAGAGAGTAGTTCTTAGGGCTTGAAAATGAGCCCTGAGTAGAATAATTTTGACAAAAACGTACAAGTGTCATATTTATAGGCCGGGGCAAAATTCACCTTTGGTCGCGCCATAATATCTATCACTAGGACTTTGGTCACGATGAGCCTTGTGCCGCATGGTCTATCGCGGCCAAATATGATGGGATGGGCTACATGTAGCATCTTATATTTTTTCTTTCATACTTAGCAATTTTTCTTAATTTCCTTATGACATACATCCCTGGTCACAGTGCACATCCATCTCACTAAACTTGGGGGCGATAAGCCTCGTGTGGCGATGCCTAGCTGAGTCCGACACTTAAAGTATTTTCTACATCCTTTGATTCAACGGGTCAATCCTTAACCCGATATTATGAGGCATTATAGCTTGGAGTCATTAGACACTGCATCATGAAAGAGAGTTGCGGCACTATGTGGGTTGGTCATCCAAGCGAACATCGCACTAGGGTCTTGGTTGAGGCGATCTACTATGGGACACACATGTGGGATGACATAGAGTATTAGGTTCAGACTTATCTTGTGTGCCAATAACACAAGGTAGAGAAACAACAACATGGGGGAATTTTGGAACCACTACCAACTACACAGCATCCATGGGATAACGTGACTATAAAATTTATCACTTATTTATCGAAGACTGGTGGTTATGGAACTATTATGGTGGTCATCTATCGAGTATCAAAGTATTCCACACTCATGCTTTTCTCACCGGGTTGTATAGCCAAGAAAGCCGTTATGCTATTATTTTAAGAATTTGGTGAAGTATGGGGCTTACCAAGGCATATAATTAGTGATTGAGACCTCTGATTTACTGGGAACTTTTAGAGAGAGTTATTTGCGATTCTTGGAATGGAGCTGCACTTTCCTACTAGTTTCCACCTTCAGACGGATGAATAGAAAGAGTGGGTCAATCCCTTCTTGGGGTGCTACTTGAGGCACTATGTGAGTGTGCATCAGAAGGATTGCGCAAGGCTCTTAGACAACTCAATTCTCATGTAACTTAGAGTGGAATGAGTCCATAGATCAGACACAACTTGAGCTAGGAATATGCTAATAACCACAAATTCCAAAATAACTATTGGCAACATTCGAGAGAAAGAGTTTAGGGGCTTATCATAAGGCAAAAGGTTGGGACGATGATCTTGATACAATTAAGTATTTCTTGCACAAGGAAACTAAGCGGGGTAATGAAGAGTCTAGAAAGTGTAAAGTTCCTAGAAAAGTGCAGGTCACTATTATACAATCGTTCTAGCGATCCTCTAGCCAACATTACAACATGTTAAAATCCTATTTGATTATATTCGAGCATGCTTAATTTATAGAGAGGTACATAATGGGAAAGTTTATAGTTCTTTATCCATACATGTGAATTTCTTTGTGAGTGTCAGAGATTGGTCTTTCATATTAACTCTGGAATATAACATTCAACTCTATGATTTGAGTTCGAACATTTTTTATCTTATGAGGACACTTTTTTCATTATAGGTAGGTGATATAACTTGTTTCTTTGACAGAGTAGGTGAGTGAGCTTAAATTTGATAAGTTTGAGTCAATCACTAAGGTTAGAAAGTTAGGAGCTTGCTATTCACTTGAGTTTACTTATATATCTTGCATGATGATCAGGAAGTGTTTATATGATATTTTATTTGTTTGATAGACTGATTGTTGATATCAACCTTTGTCATGGGTTTTAGGATAGTTTAGAATGTGATTCTGAGTAGTTGTGAGTTTAGAGTATAGGAGGTTTGTCTGAGGACAATCAATGGTTTAAGTGTGAGTTGTGATAGTTGTCTAGAAATACATATTTTTAGATATATTATGCCTCACATTTGTTACTCTTTTCTTGTGTTTAAGTATATTTCAGCCACTTTATGTTTGATGTAGATGCAAAGTCAATGACTTGATGTAAAAAGACATAAATACTTTGAAGTCTAATTCGAAGTTATTCTTAAGCATTCAGATCAAGTTAAGCACCCAAGGGCCAAGTACCCATGAAAAGAAGTTGAAAAATGAGGTATCGCAAAATAAGGCTTGGAGCACCGCATGGGGATTGCTCGTTGTGCACCACACTATTAAAGTTTGGCTGTAGAGTTTGCTCTTTGAAATAGCTTGGAACAACCACATACCTAGTTGGGCGAATTAGTGTTAATTTCTGACAATCCAAGTTGATTTTAGACTATTTGATGAGATCCGGCCCACTGTCAAATTCTAACACTATAAATACACCTTCTATACATTTTTTAGAGGAGATTGAGACCTTTGAGAGAATAACAGTGCAAGGACGGCCAGAGCATCATGGAGTGATGATTCACACAATTTATCTTTTCTTTCTTCTATTCTTCATAATTGAACAAATATAGATTATGTAGTCACCACATTGTGAGTGGCTATTTTTATTATTATTCTAGAGTTGTAGGATTATCCATGTTATTGTTAGTTGAAATATTCTAAAATCAATTCTATTTTGATTCTATAAAAATTCAAGTTTCATTTTTAATGAAGTTAAATGATACAACTCTTATTAATTTAATAGTTTACCCAAGTGTTACTACAGTATCCACAACTCCTTTATGGGCTCCGTAGAAAGAAATGTTGTATTCTGTTAAAGAGAGTCCTTCGCGCAAATTGCTTTGAATAGGTAAATCAATCATTTGTCCTTGAGGATATGAATCTAGATTGTGAGCCCGAGAGGGGAGGTCTATTTTGCATTATAGAATCAAGTAGGGCTTTTTCGGTGATCCAGTGGTTCATCCATCACTTATTAGAGGCTATGACTAACTTATGCTATCAAGTGACATGCTAGTTGTATACCTTTACTGTGTTTTCCTTGGTTAGTAAATAAAGGAGATTCAATTGCATTCTTATCATTAGAGAGAATAATTGAGACATGAAAGTTTCAGCAGTTTGTGTAGGCATCGGTTTATGAGAGATCAACTCCGAAGTAAAATCAACCTTGTGGCTAGTAAACTATATTTTCAACAGACTATCTAAAGTGGATATGCACATGATTGGATAAATTTCCCCATAACTCGAGAATATTTTTCTCTTATGAATTCTCAATCATATTATTTGCTTTTGTTTACTTTCTGTCTTCAAAATCTACAAACTCTTGATTCTTTATTGTTTAATCTAGTTAGAAGGTTAACGATTAAATCATCATTTAGAGTGATACTCTTTCTTCATTCTATATTACTTGTTGCTGAGTTGCTTTGTTCTGAATTTCAGTTCAAGTTCTTATGAAGTTTTAAGGATTTGACAAAAATGTATAATTTACAATCAATTATCTAGAAGAATGGACACACATGTACAAGAATCAAGTTCTTAATATATTTTCAAAAGGAACTGGTAAATCCGACAACAAGATTGCACAAATATTGAAAGAACCAGGTCCTTGGCAGAAGAATTGGAGACTGCTTGGTCCAAGATGAAAAAATTGTTCCATGCACAATAAGGTATTCTTGAAGAATTGGGATTGATGCTTAATCAATAAAAGAAACACAAGTTCAAGACATGGAAAATAGTTGAACATATGAAACTAAATTTGAAATAGGAGAAAATAATTTAAGGATGACGTAGATGGGAAATCAAGTCAAACATGGATTATGTTCTTGAATTCTTGAACTTATTCTACAAGGAGTTAAAAAGAAGGAATTATTCTTCTCCTATATAAAACATCACATTGATGTTGGTGAAAATAACCACCAAAGTACGAATATCAGAGCAAATAAAGAGAGATTTGTTCAAGAGAATCTTCTAGTGAGAGGAGTCAACTGCAACAAAGAAGAACATGCTCCCATCAAGATATATGCATACAGTTCTTTGAGTACTAATAGTTATATTCCTTGTGCTTAGTTGTAAATCTTTTACATTCATAGAGAATTTATATTAGGTGTTATTTTGAGTTGTAAGGGGCTTCTTAGACTAGGTAAAGTCTTTGAAGAAGTTAGCCATAATTAGTGAAGAATTGTAGTTGGGGGATAGGTGTTGCAGTGGTCAGTTCCTTAGGTGCAAAAGAGTTGTAATGTTAAAATTGCTCGAGTTTTTTTTGGAGATTCAGGAAAATCTTATTAGAGACAAGTCATGATTTTTGCCTCCCTTGAGCAAGGAATTTACCACGTAAATATCTTTGTGTGATTTATTATTTCACAACTTAACTATTTATTAGTTGCTCAAGAATGTGGTTCTTATATACATATATAGGTGGAAACATACATTATTACATATCGACCACGTGCACTAATGTGTCTTCGAATTCGACCACTTACCCTTATAAATTATTTAATCATAAAAGCATCCTTCAATTAGAGTCTAAAATGTCTTAAGCCTTATATCTGAAGTACCAAGACTCATGAAATAACCTTGCCTTTCCTGAGCACTTTCAGACACTCCTTATTTGTTCAAATACAAGTTATACATGAGTATACGAGTCTATTGATATTCATATTAGCATATATGTAGTCGATCAAAAAGTCAATGAAAAAGTCAACCCCGAGCCCTAGAGGTCAAAACTGATTTTATTTCAAAATCATATTATCTCGAATTTCATCCAATTCCAACCATGAATTGAGCCCCAATCCATCAATTTATATTCCCGTAAACTTTAGGGCTTAAATCCTAATTTCTTTGACTCCTTCATGGACAAAAATGCTAAATAATCGAAGGAAACATAGGGAAATATAAAAAATAAGGTTAGATTCTTAGCGCTTTCCAAAATGAGTTCATTGCCTTAAAAATCACAAAAATCCAGACCAATAGCTCCCAATATCAAAATATGAAACAACAAATCTAATTGGGGATCTTAAGTCTACCGAGTTCCCAATCTTCGCGATTGTGACCTGGTCCCTCGCGTTCGCGAGACCCCTGAATATTAAACCTTCGCGATCACAGCCCCACACCTCGCGATTAAGATACACAATCAGACCCCCTAACTCTAAGCGATCGCGGTCAAATCCATGCGACCATAATTCCTTGACCATAGCTCCCCTTCGTAATTGCGCAACTCTAACTCACGACCCCAAAAGGCAACTCATGACAGCAGAAACTAGAAAATTCTGGTGCTTCCCAACATCCTTTTAAGTGTTCCAAACTCATCCGAATCCCTCGGAATGAAAATCACTCTGAAAAGATTCTACAAACTTGCTGGAACTCTCAAAACACCAATTTGAGGTCGTCTGGGCACATATTTGGTTATGATCAACTGTAAAGTTCTAATTTAAATAGTATGAAACTCAAGTGTACAAATCACTCCTGATCCCTTTGGGACCCCTCTAAACTATCGCTGAAACTCCATTATTCAAGATAAGACTTGCTTATTTGGTTAAAAATAATAAAACTCTAACCGAACTTTTTTACAAGCACGAAAAAGTGAAAATACACAATTAAAATAAATAGATCTTGCATATAAAAATAAATAAAAACAACTATACAATTAACCTCCATAACTGAAGAAGATATATAATTTGAACAAATAGGCATTATATCTAAAAAAAATAAAAAAATAAACAATTGGAGCTCCATTAGTTGTAGACCTTACTTTGTTCTACGCCTACATCTATAGGTGTCGTCCTCGTTCAATACTACATTAGGGTTTGGGAGTTCAGCGGTGTCATGTACTTTAGCAACGGTCTGAAGGGCAGCCAAACATTGTTTGCCAGCCATAATTTTGCTCGCAAACACAAAATTAACGAACAATTAAAAATAACTTGGAATAATTAATATTTTCTAGCCCCCACGGTGGGTGCCAAACCATTTAGCCTAAAATCTGATTATTTAAAAACTCAATTAAATTTATTAAAGTAAAGTCTTTTAGCAATGAAATTAATTAAAGTCAGTTTTGGAAATCTTGGACGCGAGGTTTCAAGCAATGGTGAATAGATAATATTAAGCGAAACGGTAATAACAATGTAAATAACGAGATAAAAGAGATAGAATGTTTATTCAATTCCCCAACATTGGAGCTGAACATCTCTAGTAACCAAAAGCAATGCACATAAATAGTGAGCTGATTGCAATGAGCGTAAAATAAGTAGAAGTATATTCTTGAGAGTTTCTTAATGGGGTAAAAATCAAGGATTGTGGGGTTAAATATAGTATTGACCTAGCTAACTAACTCTTCTAATCCTAGGTAGAATATGAGTATTGTGGACGTGAAGATTGTGGATTCTGGAAATGGGATAAGTCATGATCCATCGAATATCAAAATGTACAACTATCTCTAATTGACAATACCTGGGCATTCAATGTCATACCCAATCTTGGGGGTGTGGCTGGCACCCGGCACCCGAAGGCCCGAGCGTACCAATTGTAGAACCTAGAATCTCTAACATGCACTTGGGATCGATAAGGCCTCCAAACAATCATAACACGATAAGAATGTACAACCTGCAAGCAGAAGAGGCCAAACAACAGTATATATACATAACTGAAGCCAATAAGGCCATATCAAGAGTATCGACAACTGACAAGAAGCCAGCAAGGCCAGACAAGACGAATACATATTAATACAAATTTGCAAGCCTCTAAGAGTACTATAATACAACAGCTGGGCGGGATAGGGTCACGCCATACCCAAAATGCCAAAACATATACACATAGGTACCTAGTGACTCCAAGTAGCAACTTCAGAGAAGTAGAGTGCGACTATCAACTGCTGTAGGCAAGTACCCTACTGGAGAGGTACGTCTGTCTACCTATCTGTACTTGTGGGCATAGATACAACGCCGCAGAAGAAGGGGAATTCATACGAAAAATGTATTGAATATGTAAGGCATATAACATATGTAAACATAAAATTAAATACACGAGATAAAGGTATAGAAGTCAAGCTGGACCTCGAAAAGAGCCACTGAGGGCATACAACTGACACAACTATGAATATATGTATGTACATAAAATTGCGCCACTCTATGGGGTCATATAGTATCATATCAAATCCCTCTGTGGGGTGAGCTCATAATAAACTATCCGACCGTATAGCACGTGGTGGTATCAGCCCAACTGATTAATGGTGTGCACATATAAGTGTCTGCCGACCGAATATAGCGCAATGTGGTGTGATAAAATAGATATATATATGTTGTCGTTATCCACTTACTATCATTATTGTCGCTACATTCTTCAACTGTAACTAATCATCAAGAGGCATAACGAATATGGAAAATATGATCAACAAGAATACACAAGAGATACGAACAACTCAAACAAGAAGGAGCATAGTTGCTTAGGGCTTCTTTGTAGAAAATTATTTTCGAAGAACGTACTTATGTTGAATCATGCCAAGGAAGGAAGTTCGCCTTACATACCTTGTTGATGAAATGATATGTTCTCCAAGAGATCTTGCATGTTCTACGAACGATTATCTACATTATACGAAGAGTTTGATCAATTTTGGATTCACAACTTATAAGAGAGTTCATTTAAACATTTCATCGGGCAACTTGCGTGCATAAGTTCATGAAATAATTTCTAGCTTAAACTCTATTCATAATATCACAAAAATATTCATGCTACTTCTACTAATCACCACAATACCATACATAACTCCACAACTACATATAACGCCTTCAAATCATATAAAACAGCCTACCACAACAAGACATACTTCAAAAACCTTACAAGTACTTATTATTTAATAAACCGCCAACAAATCCATCCCAAACACTTGTAAACGCTTAAGAAGATCATATAGAAGATGAAACTTACCTTAGGATGCAAGAAACTCTCCGAAATAGATCTTACTTCACGGCTAAGAAGTCTCCAAGGATCACTATAACGAAGAAGAAAATGATTCTACGGTATTTATGAGCTTTCTTACGTCAATCTTGGGTAATTTACCATTGATTTTCGCACCAAGGTGTTGGAAAACCTTTGAGAGGGTGTGAGAGGTGTTCTAGGTTTTGTTTGTCAAGGAATTATGGAAAAAGACTAAGCCATTGCTTAAATAACTCAAAAGGTCGGCCACCGCCTCCATTCTATGGTGTGCAGAATGGGTCGTAGAATTGACCAGAAATTTCAACTTTTGTGACCATTTTTGCGCCCCATAGTGGGGTCTGCAATCCCATTATGCGGCCCGCAGAATACTCCATAGAAATCCTTTTTTGTCAATGTTTCGTCCAAACTTTTTTTCGTTGATTCGATGAGTCTTAAACCTTTCTGAAACTTACATAATACGTCTATAAACCTTCATAAACCTTATGGATGGGTCTTACCATCCTTGAGCTTATATTGGCCACGTTACTATAGCGACTACGCATGGAAATGTGAGGTGTAACATCCTTTCCCCATTAAAACATTCGTCCTCGAATATTGAGGAATATTAACTCTTAAGCTTTCTGAAATTTTTGAAAGAGTTTCCTCTGTAACAAGACTATCCAAAACCTGTAAAGCAGCCCAAATATATATCCAATGCCACACATGGTAAAAAATAACAAAACAATATTAAATCATCACCACACTACCGTATATTTATGTATTAATTGAAAAGTGTTAGTCATAACTCACCTCAACTATCATCTGAGTTATACCTGCCGCATCTGCCTCAATAATATCACCTAATTAAGGTACATAGAGTAAGTTCAATAGATAGAGTATGGATAAGAGAATCGTATCGCACAAATATCGATATAAACCTTAAGTATGAAACAAATGAGGATATCTGGACCTCATATCCTATTCGTCATCCCATGTCATTTTATCTATGTTGTTATTCCTCCAAAGTACTTTAACCGAAGTGACTTCTTTGGTCTGCAACTTGGAATTGATGATCTAGGATAACAACAAGGACTTTCTCATATGACATGTCTTCTGTAACCTAAATGTCCTCAATAGGGTTATGCGGGAGGGGTCCCATAAGCACTTACGAAGCATAGATACATGAAATACTTGATGAACCGCTTCTAACTCTGGGGGAAACTCAAGATTATAAGATACTTGGTCGATTCTCTGAATAATTTGATACGGTCTAATGTACTTGGGGCTAAGCTTGTCTTTCTTGCCAAACCTCATCACGTCTTTCATAGGCGACACCTTTAGAAACACCCAATATCCCACAACAAACTCTAAGTCTCAACGCCGATTATCTGAATAGGACTTTTGGTAACCCTGAGCTGTCAACAATCTCTCCTGAATCAATTTCACTTTATCTATGGCTTGTTGTACCAAATCAAGTCCTTATAACTTCGCCTCACTAACATCGAACCAATCGATAAAAGACTTGCACTTTCTCCCATACAAGGCTTCATATGGTTCCATATGGATACTGGAATGGTAACTATTATTATAGAAAAACTCAATGAGCGGTAGATGATCTTCCCAACTTCCCTTAAAGTCTAAGACACAAGCTCCTAACATGTCCTCGAACATCTGATAGTACACTCAGCCTGCCCATTTATCTACGGATGGATAGTAGTGCTAAGGCTAATCTTTGTACCCAAGACTTTTTTAAAAGACCTCTAGAAGTCAGTTGTGAACTGGGCACCTCTGTTAGATATAATAGAAACCGGGACCATGAAGTAGAACTATCTCCTTGATATACAAACAGGCATAATCCTCAGGTGAGTAAGTAGTTCTGACAAGTAGAAAATGAGCTGACCTTGTAAGTATATTCACGATAACATAAATAGAATTGAACTTCTGATGAGAATATGTAATTCTGTAATTCTGTAATGAAATCCATGTTAATTGTCTCCCATTTCCAGGTCAGAATCTTAAAATTCTGAAGCAATCCTCCAGGTTTCTGATGCTCCACCTTGACTTGTTAGCAATTCGAACACTAAGTGATGAACTCCTCAATATTCCTTTTCATATCGTTCCACCAGTACATTTGTTGAAGATCATATACATCTTATTAGACCTAGGATGAATAGAAAATCTGGACTGGTGAATCTTTGTCATAATTTGCCCTCGAAGTCCTCCAACATCGGGCACACACAATCGGCCCTTGTACTTTAGAATTCCATCATCTGACAACTCGAATAACTACTTCTTCTGAAATGGAGTGCTTTCTCTAATTCTCACTAAAGCTAGATCATTAAATTGTCACGTCTTTACTTCTGTTACTAATTAATATTCGATGACATTCTGAAGTATGGCACCCTTGTCAGCAACCGCACTCCTAAACTGGCTAATCGATAAAGATCTTTAATTAACTCTAACTTATCAGCTCCCATGTGACTTAGGTTGCCCATATATTTTCGACTAAACGTGTCGGCTACCACATTTGCCTTGCCAGGATGATACAAAATATCAATATCATAGTCTTTCACCAATTCAAGCCACCTCTGTTGCCTCAGATTCAACTCGTTATGCCTGAATATATATTGTAAGCTC
This sequence comes from Anisodus acutangulus, assembly GCA_029783415.1. Lineage (NCBI taxonomy): Eukaryota > Viridiplantae > Streptophyta > Magnoliopsida > Solanales > Solanaceae > Anisodus > Anisodus acutangulus. The sequence continues at coordinate 27,193,469 of CM056507.1, read as the reverse complement.
TTGTGATCTTAAACAAATCGACATGGACTCCATATAAATAGTGATGCCATTTCTTCACAGCAATTATAATAGCCGCCAACTCAAGATCATAAGTCAGGTAATTCTGCTCGTGTTTCCTCAATTGTCTTGAAGCATGTGTAATAACCTTGTTGTACTGCATCAAAACATAACCCAATCCCACTCTGGAAGCATCACAGTATACAACATAACCCTTTGATCCCTCAGGGAGTGCTAGGACAAGTGCTGATGTTAATATACTCTTCAACTCCTAAAAACTCTTCTCACAAGTATCTATCCACTAAAACTTAGGTGCCTTATGCGTCAACTTTGTCAATGGAGTGGAAATAGAAGAAAAACTCTCCACAAACTTTGGATAGTAGCCTGCCAATCCCAAGAAACTACACACCTTAGTAGGAGTCGTGGGCCTCAGCCAATTCTTCACCACCTCGATCTTCTGATTATCAATTTTGATGCCCTCATCTGATACTATATGTACCAGAAAAGCCACTGAGTTCAGCCAAAACTCATATTTAGAAAACTTGGAATACAACTTACGATCCTAAAGCGTTTGTAACACCACTCATAAGTGATTTGCATGCTCTACTTCCGATCAAGAATATACAAAAATATCATCAATAAACACTATCACAAAAATATCCAAGAATGGTTTAAACACCCGGTTCATTAGATCTATAAAAGTCGATGGTGCATTAGTTAGACAGAAGGACATAACAAGAAACTAATAATGTCCATATCTGATCTGGAAAGTTGTTTTTGGAATATCTCTCTCCTTAACTCTCAGATGATAGTATCTAGATCAGAGTTTGATCTTTGAGAAATATTTCGCGCAATGTAATTGGTCAAATAGGTCGTCGATCCTAGGAATCAGGTATTTGTTCTTGATAATCACCTTATTTAACAAACGGTAATCAATACACATTCTCAACGAACCGTCTTTCTTACCAACAAAAAGCACAAGTGCGCCCTAAGGTGAGGTACTATGCATAATAAATTCCTTCTCCAACAAATCTTTCAGCTGTGCTTTTAATTCTTTCAATTCAACAGGGCCCATTCTGTATGGAGGAATAGATATAGGCTGAGTATTGGGAAGTAAATTAATAGCAAAATCAATTTCCCTTTCGGGAGGAATACCAAGAAGTTCATCAGGGAATTCATTCACAACAGTAACCGACAGCAGGGTCGGATGCTTTGCCTCCGCATCCTGTACTCGCACCAGATGATAAATATACCCCTTCGCAATCATCTTATGAGCATTAAAGTAGGAAATAAACCTTCACTCAGGCGCTGTAGCATTTCCCTTCCATTAAATAACGGGCTCGCCTGGAAAATTAAGGCAAATAATTTTTGTCCAACAATCCACATTAGCATAACAAGAAGCCAACAAATTCATACCTATAATAACATCAAAATCCACCATCTCTAATTCATTTAAGTCAGCTAAAGTGTGACGATCATAAATCATCACGTCATAACCTCGATATACTCGTCTAACAATCACAGACTCACAGACGGGTGTAGACACCTCAAACGACTTATGCAATAATTCAGGTAATTTACCACACTCGCCAGCAACAAAATGAGTACTATACGACAAAGTAGAACCTGGATTTATCAAAGCATACACATCAAGGGAGAATACAGATAATATACCTTTAACCACATTCGGCGATGACTCTATGTCCTGTCGACCCGACAATGCATAAATGCGGTTCTAATGACCACCTAAGCTAGATGTTTCACCCATGCTTCTACCTCTACCAACCGACGTCTGCGTACCTTGCCTTCTCCCAGAAGGGCATACTAATGAAGAAAAAGCTGCTACAGACCTTGTCGTCTAGGCCATACTGCCCATGCTTCTCGACAGACAAAATCTCATAATATAACTGAGCTGCTCACCCGAATAACATACATCTGAACCTTGACAAAACTACCAAATATGAGATCTACCACACTAATCATAATAGGGCAATAGAGGCCTCATCTGACTAGACTCGCCCCTATACTACTGGCCTAATGTCCACGAACTCTAACCCTAACTAGAATAAGTGGCCTAATGTCCGCGAACTCTAGCCCTAAATCTGCAATGGTGCGCTAGTTGTCAGATAAGATGGGCGCCTGGAGAACTATGGCATGAACCCACTTCTAGAGTCTCTTAAATCACCTATGGATAGGGGCCCTCTTATGATGACCCTTATCCCACTCTTGATCAACCCGCTACTACCTCTTGCGATCCTCAAAATTCTGTGCATAGGCCTGAATACGGGCGATACTCATATTCAAACTCAGAAAAGCTGTAGTACACTTATTGACTAAGTGTGACCCTAAGCTGTTAACAAACTGATGCACCCGATCACTCATACCAACTACGATCATCGGAACATATCTGGATAATGAATTAAACTACAAGTTGTACTTCTGTACACTCATATTACCCTGCTCTAGACATAGAAATCTTTCCTTTCTGGTCGAGGGTTCATCGGTTTGCTCAATCTGTACCAGGTTAGAGTTCACGAGTATCAGGGTCTTATTATAAAGGGGATTCTAGTCAGATGAGCCTGCCTTTGACTCGATGTGAGCAGTGTGGAAAGGCCTATCTGGGGCCATGCCAACGAGGATCAAATGTATGCTATTCTTTTGGTTATCCCAATTATATTATGCAAAATTTTCCGACAAGGGGAGGAGGTGTTAGGGCCCAGCCAGTTGGATATGTACCAGCTTCATCATCTTCGAGCAACACTAGTCTTTCTTGGTGTGATCGTATTAGCTGTGATGTTATCAATTTCATCAGCATCACAAACTACTAAGAAAGAAAAAATAGCTGACAAGTTTGGATCGAAATAAAACCTGGTTTAAGTGAGAAAATATAGGGGAAGTGCTGCCCGATTTTTCGTAAGAGAGTTACTAGCTTAGAAATGTGTTTTAAGTCCTTCCATGGCATTAACCATAGTTATAATACCTTGACATAGGCTGAAGTACTACAAGTAGTATATGGAGTCGTTAGTAACAAAGGTATGTTAAGACTACTCTTCCTTCTTTGGCATGATCAGAATGAAACGAACGTAAACGAACAATATCCATAACAGATACACTCTTAGGTATGTTAGAGCCTGGTGTTATTGACTTCTATATAATGATAGTGATATTATATTATGGCTTATTAATTCTTTAATGTAAGTTATGTTAATGATGATTGTTCCATAATGTTAATCGGAGGGGCAACGACCTTAAGTAACTCTGATAGACTCAGACTGTCTTAGTATCATTCATGTATTATATACATGTATACAACATAACCTCACATGTGTTATATACACGTATGCTATATAATATGTATATGGGGTATGGGAAAGGTTATGGCATTATATACGCACCACCACCTGTATATGATGATGATTATGCCCATAGAGGCCGATATGATATGATGCCCACAAAGGCTTGATGGAGTTACATATGCATATGTATAGGTAGGACCAGGCATTATATACGCACATACACGATACTTAGACATATTATGGCCCTTAGAGGCATTCTGTATAGGTTGATTATTTCTTGTCTTAGGTTACCTCTATGCCTTTATTATGCTATTTTTCATGCCTTACATACTCGGTACATTATTCGTACTGACGCCCATTTTACTTGGGGGACGCTGTATTTCATGCCCGCAGGCTTAGGTAGATAGGGCGACGGTCCGTACTAGTAGGTTGCCTGTTCAGATGATATTGGAGCACTCTACTTGTCCCGGAGTTGCGGTCTAGTCTTGGTATGATAGTTTGATAGGCATATGGGTATAGCGGGGCCCTGTCCTAAACTTATGATATCACGTACTTCAGTAGAGGCTTGTACGTAGTTATGATGCAGTCAGATGTTATGCGGTCTCCTCGACCTATGTTTTTATTGTACAATCATCTATTGTAGCCTTGTCAGCTCATATGGTAATGTCTAGCATCTAAGTGTGTATATATATATATATATATATGCTCTATCGATCTTGCACCTTTTCAGCTTATTATTTATATGAGTCTGCAGGTTACCTTATGACGGCCATCATGGCCCATGCTTATTTACGATTATGTGGTGAATATATTTCTAATGGTGCTCGGTAAGTAAGGTCTTTGTGCCCATCATGGCCCTCCGATTTGGGTCATGAAAAACTTGATATCAGAGCAGGTTTGTCTAAGGAAGTCTGCAAGCCGTGCCTACTAGAGTCTTGTTTATGGGTGTGTTGTGCACTACACTTATAAACAGAAGGTTACAAGGCATTTATGATGGTCACCTTTTCTTTTTGTTCTAGATCATGTAGTAGTGCTGAGTTATAAGCATTCCACTCCTAATCCATCTCGTGTTTATGATTTCAATAATAACTACAGCAAGGAAGAAGTCCAGTGTAAGAGGGAGTTGAATACGGCTGCGAACGAGGGTACCAGCCGAGTGCCACCCGCTAGTGAAGGCTAGAGTGAGTCCCACAGTGTGACTCCTCTGTATGATTCCCCTACTCTACCACCTCCAGAGGAGCTTAAAAGGGCTGCAGTACCCTCAGTTCCTCCACCTAATACTCTGGATGAGGATCTTGATATGCAAAGTGTTGTACAGTTATTGACTCGATTGGTGGCTGCTAAGGCCCAATGTCAGACTACCAGTCCTTCTAATAGAGCAATTAGTGCGAGAGCTCAGGATTTCATCAACCTGGACCTTCTAGTATTCACGGGATCAAACCTGAACGCGGACCCACAGAATTTTCTAGATCAGATGCAGCGTACCTTGCGGGTAATGGATGCCACCGATACTGAGTCGGTAAAGTTTGCTTCATATAGATTACGGGATATTGCGGTGACCTGGTATGAGACATGAGAGCATTCTAGGGGACCTCGTGCCCCACCAATAGGATGGAGAGAGTTTTCGGAGGCTTTCTTACAGCATTTTCTGTCGGTCGACCTCTGACGGGCCAGGCATGATAGATTTTTACATCTTGAGCAGGGTAGTATGAGTGTTTGAAAATATAACTTGTAGTTTAATTCATTTGCCAGATATGCTACTACGATCATAGTTGAGATGAGGGACCGGGTACATAGGTTTGTTAATGGATTAGGGCCGCACTTGGTTAATGAGTGTACTATGACTTCTCTGAATCCGGATATGGATATTGCTCGCAGGCTTATGCACAGAACTTGGAGAATCATAAGAGACAACAACAGCTAGATCGAGAGTGTAATAGGGGCCAGCACAAGAGGGCCCAATCCATAGGTGACGTAGGAGAGTTCAGAGGTGGGTCTAGGCCACGGTTTTATAGGCTCTCATCCTACCCGACAGTTAGTGCACCATCACAGTTTTTTAGGTCGAGGGTTGATCGATTTGCTCAATCTGGACCAATTCAGAGTTCACGGGCATCAAGCTCTTATTATAGAGGGGATTCTAGTCAGATGAGGTTGTCTTTGACTCGATGTGAGCAGTGTGGTAAGACCCATCCGGGGTCTTGCTAATGGTATCCAAAACCGCATTTATGCATTGATGGGTCAACAGGATCAGGAGTCTTCACCTGATGTTATTATAGGTATATTATCAGTATTTTCACACAATGTATATGTGTCGTTAGATCCAGGCTCCAATTTATCATATGTCACCCCTTTCATTGCATGTAAATTTGGTATGGATCCTGAGTTGATAAGAGAGCCATTTGCAGTATCTACACCAGTTGGTGAGTCGATAGTTGCTAGACAGGTCTATCGGAATTATGCAGTGTTAATTTGTAGCTATCAGACACTAGCAGATCTAGTCGAGTTAGAAATGGTTGAGTTTGATATTATTATGGGTAAAGATTGGCTGGCGTCATGCTACGCTAATGTTGATTGTCGAACAAAGATTATTAGATTTTAGTTTCCATGCGAGCTAGTCCTTGAATGGAATGGTAACACTACGACGCCAAAGGGTGGGTTTATTTCATACTTTAAGGAAAGAAAGATGATTTCCAGAGGTTGTATATACCATCTTGTTCGGGCCAGAGATGTCCATGCTGAACCACATATTCATCAATCAATTCCGGTGGTTAATGAGTTTCTTGACGTATTTCCAGACGAACTTTCAGGCCTTCCTCTCTAAAGGGAGATTGAGTTCGGTATATATGTGTTGCCAGACACTCAGCAGATATCTATCCCTCCTTATAGAATGGCTTCAGTTGAATTGAAAGAATTAAATGAGCAATTAAAGGATCTGCTTGAGAAAGGCTTCATTAGGCCCAGAATGTCCCATTGGGGTGCACTGGTATTGTTTGTACAAAAGAAAGATGGCTCGTTACGAATGTGTATTGACTATCGACAGCTGAATAAAGTCACTATTAAGAACAAGTACCCTCTTCCTAGAATTGGTGACTTATTTGATCAGTTACAAGGTGCAACATATTTCTCAAAGATCGACCTAAGGTCAGGCTATTATCAACTAAGGGTTAAGGATAAGGACATTCTGAAAATGGCTTTCAGAACAAGGTATGGGCACTTCGAGTTCTTAGTAATGTCATTAAGGCGCATAAACGTGCCAACATCATTTATGGATCTAATGAACAGCATGTTTCGCCCATTTCTGGATGTATTTGTGATATTATTTATAGATGATATTTTGGTTTATTCTCACTCAGAGGTGGAGCATGCGGATCACTTGCGGATAGTACTACAGATGCTCTAGGATTGTAAGTTGTATGCTAAGCTCTCCAAGTGTGAGTTTTGATTGAATTCAGTGGTTTTCCTTGGTCATATAGTGTCAGATGAAGGTATAAGAGTTGACACTCAAAAGGTAGAAGCGGTGAAGAATTGGCCGAGGCCCACGAGTCCATTAGAGGTTCGTAGCTTTTTAGGCTTAGCCGGCTATTATAGTAGATTTGTAGTAGGGTTTTCTACCATATCAGCACCATTGACAAGGTTGACATAAAAGGGCATAAAGTTCCAGTGGTCCGATGCTTGTGAGTAGAGTTTCCAAGAGTTAAAGGACAAACTAACATCGACATCAGTTCTTACTCTCCCAGAAGGTCTAGAAGGTTATGATGTGTATTGTGATGCCTCAGGAATGATTTTAGGATGCGTGTTGATGCAACATGGTAAGGTGATTGCCTATGCTTCAAGGCAATTAAGGAAACATGAGAAGAACTATCTGACGCATGATTTGGAATTTGCCACGATGGTCTATGCACTAAAACTTTGGCGGCACTACTTGTATCGTGTTCATGTAGACATTTGCACGGATCATAAGAGTTTGCAGTATATATTTAAGCAGAAAGAGTTGAACTTGAGACAAAAAATATGGCTTGAATTGTTGAAGGATTATGATGTGGACATCTTATACCATCCCAGTGAAGCTAATGTTGTAGTAGAAATGCTTAGTTGTAAGTATATGGTCAGCTCGATACCGGTGCGGGCCAAGAGGAAAATTTGATTAGAGAGCTACATCAGTTAGCTAGGTTAGGAGTTCGATTAATGGGTTCGAAAGATGGTTGCTTTGTGATTCAAGATACATCAGAGTCGTCCCTCATATCAGAAATTAAAGAAGGTCTGTGGGAAGACCCCATTTTAGGAAAAATCAGAGAGGGTGTTCAATAAAAGAAGACCACAGCCTTTGAGATTGACGAAAATAGGGTTCTCAAGCACTAGGGCCGTTTGTGTGTTCCAAATATGGTGGGACTACGAGATAAGATTATAAAAGAGGTCCATTGCTCATGATATTCCATTCATCATGGATCTACTAATATGTATCATGATCTGAAAGGTGTGTATTGGTGGAATGACATGAAGAGGAATATTGAGGAGTTTGTAGCTCAGTGTCCTAATTGTCAGCAAGTAAAAGTAGAGCACCGAAAGGCCGGCGGCTTGACCCAGAACATTGAGATCCCGATGTAGAAATGGGAAATAATTAATATGGATTTCCTTACGGGTTTACCTCGCTCTTATCATAAGTTTGATTCTATTTGGGTGATTGTTAATAGACTAACCAAATCAACTCATTTACTATCGGTCAAAACTACCTACACATTCGAGGACTACACGAAGTTGTACGTTAAGGAGATTGTTCACCTTTATGGTGTGCCTATTTCTATTATATCTGACTGAGGTGCGCAATTTATAACTAATTTCTAGAGATCATTTCAAAAATGTTTGGGCAATCAAGTTAATCTTAGCAAAGCTTTCCACCCTCAGACATACGGGCAGGCCCAACGTACGATTCAAATGCTCGAAGACATGCTATGAGCTTGTGTATTATACTTCAAGGGAAGTTGGGATGATCACCTACCCTTTGTTGAATTTGCGTACAATAATAATTATCATGCTAGTATCAAAATGGCTCCATATGAGGCTTTGTATGGACAAAAATGTAGATCTCTTATCGGATGGTTCGAAGTAGGTGAATCAAAATTATTTGGGCCTGGCCTATTGCACTAAGCCATAGAAAAGGTTAGGCTTAGCCAAGAACGGCCATTAACCGCTCAGAGTCGTCAGAAATTGTATTCATCTATGCGACGGTGGGACTTAGAGTTCCAAGTGGAGGATTGGGTCTTCTTGAAGATTACTCCTATGAAGAGTGTAATGAGATTTTGGAAAAAGGGAAAGCTTAGCCCAAGGTATATTAGGCCATATCTCATAATTCGATGAATAGGACAAGTGTCTTACGAATTAGACATGCCTCCCAAGTTAGAGTTTGTTCATCCGGTCTTCCATGTTTCTATGTTTAGAGCGTGTGTTGGGGATCCCTTCCGGATTGTACTGATTGACGATGTGAAAGTTACAGAGGACTTATCATATGAAGAGGTTCCTATTGCTATCTTAGATCGATAAGTCCACAAGATAATAACTAAGAAAATAGCCTCCGTGAAGGTTATATGGCAAAATAAGAATGTAGAAGAGATGATGTAAGAGGTGGAAGAGGAGATGAAGTATAAGTATCCTCACTTATTTCAGACTAAAGCCGATGTTCCAAGTGAAGCATAGCTTGACCAAGAGCTAACGTGTGGATACGTTAAGATAATTATGTTTGATATTTGAGGCCCACATGAGGCTCGGTGATATGTATATGTTGTTGTATAGCCGTATGAGGCAAGTTTAGATATATTGTACTTGTTGACAGGGTTCGGATAGTCACATTTATAAGGGAGATTCGATTAAATATTTTCAGAAAACCTTGAGTATTAATTGGTCCCTTATGTATACTTCTCATTCGAGGATGAATGTTTCTAAGGGGTGAAGGATGTTACACCCTGTAGTGTTGTATGTTGAGATTCATCGTATGTTAGTCCTCCTAGTCTTGGACATCAGGATTATCTTTGAGGTTATATGATATTAGACATGCCTATTGTTACATCCCGTACTTCCATTCAACATATACACGACTAAGTTGAGGTTGACGAATGCTCTGAAACGTGGGAAATAAGATTTGGGCATATAAAAAATGAGTGAGTTGCTTACTTACCCGATGTACCTGCTTCACCAACTTACCTTCTGTCCTACTAGCTCGAGCTACTTAACATTTATCATGATTATTAAACTAGGATGGGACATGTGTCTAAATGATCAAGTGCAACAAATGACACCCATCAATTAAGAAAGTAGATGACAAGTAAGTGTATCACCTACTTGCTAAAAGGAAAGGCCGAAATTAGGCCACCCAAAAAGATATGTGTGGGTCAGCCAAGAGGGTCATTTTAGGGGCTGATTCTCTTCATCTCTCCTCATCATTTTCCAAGTAGTAGGACTTAAGAGGTGCCATGAAATTCTCCCAAAATAACCAGCTCCAAAACCCTTAATAAGCTCTAAGTAACCTTCTTTTTCTTTCAATTCATGTTAAATGGTTTTCTCCAATCTTGAAGGACCTGAAGCGACGCAAGTTGATGGGCATCCATGGAAAGGTTGTTTCATCCCTACAAGATCTAATTTAGGTGAGAAAATCTTTCATTCTTCATGTATTAGAGTTTATCTAAGTTCTAGCTAGATTGTTTGGTGAAGAACTTGTAAAGTAGAGGTTGGAAATTGGGTGGAAATTGTTGGACTATTATGACTTCATTTTACTGTTGGGTTGTGGCTGAAAATCAGTAGGAGTAAGTGGATATGTTGTGGTTAATGTTGTTAACAGGTTCTGGAAGGATAAAAAAGGTTTTAGAGCTATAATTGTTTAATCGTAAACTAAACTTGTCGCTCGTTATGCTATTGTTAGAATTGTTAGAATTGTCAGAATTTTTCTTAAGTTGTTGAGGGGCTGAATGGATGGGATTGGTTATTGATATTGTTAATACCGTTTTTTGGTGTTGTTTTGAAGTTTGGGAAGTGAGGAAATGTAGGGTAAGTGCTGCCCGATTTTCCGTAAGAGGGCTACTAGCTTAGAAATGTGTTTTGAGTTCTTCCATGGCATTAACCATAGTTCTAATACCTTGATATAGGCTGAAGTAATACAGGAAATATGTGGAGTCATTAGAAACAAAGATATGTTAAGGCTACTCTTCCTTCTTTTGGCATGATCAGAACGAAACGAACGTAAACGAACAATATCTCTAACGGTTCCACTCTTAGATAGTTAGAGGCTGATGTTCTTAACTTCTATATAATGATAGTGATCTTATCTTATGGCTTGTTAATTCTTCAAAGTAAGTTATGATGATGATATTAGTTCCATAATGTTAATCGGAGGAGCAACGACCTTACGACACTCCGATAGAATCAGAGTGTCTTGGTATTATTCATGTATTATATACATGTATACACCATGACCTCACAGGCATTATATACGCATATACTATATGATATGTATATGGGGTATGGGAAAGGTTATGGCATTATATACACACCACCACCTGATCAGCTGGTATATGATGATGATTATGCCCACAGAGTTCGATATGATATGATTGGATGCCCACAGAGGCTTGATGGAGTTATATACGTATAGGTAGGACCAAGCATTATATACGCACATGTATGATACTTAGGCATATTATGGCCCTCAAAGGCATTCTGTACAAGTTGATTATTTCTTGTCTTAGGTTATCTTCATGCCTTTATTATGATATTTTTCATGCCTTACATACTCGGTACATTATTCGTACTAACACCCTTTTTGCTTGGGGAACACTACGTTTCATGCCCGCATGCTCAGGTAGACAGGGCGACGGTCCGCACCAATAGGTTGCATGTTCAGTTGATATTGGAGCACTCTACTTGTCCCGGAGTTGCGGTCTAGTCTTGGTATGATATTTGATATGCATATGGGTATAGCGGGGCCTTGTCTCGACCTTATGATGTCACGTACTCCAGTATAGGCTTGTAGGCAGTTATGATGCGGTCAGATGTTATGTGGACTCCTCAGCCTATGTTTTTATTGTATAGTCATCTATGGTAAAGTTGTCGGCTAGTACGGTCATGTCCAGCATCTAAGTATATATATATACCCTATCGGTCTTGCACCTTTGCAGCTTATTATTTCTATGAGTCAGCAAGTTACCTCGTGACGGCCCTCGTGGCCCATGCTTATTTACGATTATGTGGTGAATATATTTCTAATGGTGCTAGATAAGTAAGGTCTTTGTGCCCATCATGGCCCTCCGATTTGGGTCGTGACAACAAGGCCCCGCCATACCCAAAATGCAAAAACATATATACATAGGTACCTAGTAACTCTAAGCAGCAACTCTGGAGAAGTGGAGTGCGACTATCAACCGCTAAAAGCAAGTGCCCTACTAGAGAGGTACGTCTGTCTGTCTATCTGTACCTGTGGGCATGAACACAACACCCCAGAAGAAGGGGACGTTAGTACGAAAAATGTACTGAATGTGTAAGGTAGATAGGATACATAAACATGAAATGAAATACACGAGATAAAGGTACATAAGTCAACCTAGAACTCGAAAAGAGCCACTAAGGGCGTATAACTGTTACAACCATGAAATATGCATGTACATAAAATTGGGCCACTCTACGGGGCCATATAGTATCATATCAAATTCCTCTGTGGCGTGATCTCATAATAAACTACCCAACCATATAGGACGCGGCAGTATTTGCCCAACTAATCAGTGGTGTGTACATATAAGTGCCTGCCTGACCGACTATAGCGCAGCGCTGTGTGATAAAATAGATACATATATATACGTGCAATGCAAGACTAATCTCAAAAAACACTACAATCAAAGTCGGAGTGACCTATTGTCGTTATCCACCGACTATCATTATTGTCACTACGTTCTTCAACTGTAACTAATCATCAAGAGGCATAACGAATAAGGAAAATATGATCAACAAGAATACAAAAGAGATACGGACAACTCAAACAAGAAGGAGCATAGTAACTTTGGGCTTCTTTGTAGAAAACTATTTTCGAAGAATGTACTTATGTTAAATCATGCCAAGGAAGGAAGTTCGCCTTACATACCTTGTTGATGAAATGATCTATGCTCCACGAGCTCTTGCACATTCTATGGACGATTATCTACATTATACGAATAATTTGTATCAATTTCGGATTCACAACTTATAAGAGTGTTCATTTAGACATTTGGTCGAGCAACTTACGTGCATAAGTTCATGAGATCATTTCTAGCTCAAACTCTATTCATAATATCACAACAATCTTCATACTACTTCTACTAATCACCACAATCCCGTCCATAACTCCAAAACTCCATATAACACCTTCAAATCATATAAAACAGCACACCACAGCAAGAAATACTTCAAAAACCTTACCATTATTTGTTCTTTAAGAAACGCCAACAAATCCATTCTAAACTCTTGTAAAATCTTAAGAAGTTCATATAGAAGATGAAACATACCTTAGGGTGCAAGAATCTCTTTGAAACAGAGCTTACTTCACGGCTAAGAAGTCTCCAAGAATTACTATAACGAAGAAGAAAACGATTATACGGTATTTACGAGCTTCCTTATGTCGATCTTGGGCAATTTACCGTTGAATTTGGCACCAAGGTGTTAGGAAAACTTTGAGAGGGTGTGAGAGGTGTTCTAGGGTCTGGTTTGGTCGAGGAATGATGGAAAACAACGAAACCACCGCTTAAATAACTCAAAAGGTCGGCCACCATCTCCACTCTGCGGCCTGTTCTGCGGTCCGCAGAATGTGTCGCAGAATTGCCCAGAAAGTTCAACTTCTCTGACCATTTTTGCTGTCCGCAGTCCCATCTGCGGCCCGCAGAATGCTCCACAAAAATCCATTTTTGTCAATTTTTTGTCAAAACTTATTTCCGATGAGTCTTAAACCTTCCCGAAACTTACGTAATACGTCCCTAAACCTTCATAAATCTCATGGAAGGGTCTTACCATCCCTGAGTCTATATTGACCACGTTACAATAGCGACTACGCACGAAAACTCGAGGTGTAACATGCAAGTTGGCTATTCGGTTCGCTATGTGAGGCACGTGTACAGAATGAGATTCTAGGTTGGAACAATCGAGAATTCCTTCGCCTATCATTTCATCTTTCCAATCTCCGGACTCATTTGATTGTATTGATGATCTGATTCTTAGCTGTCACTTATGTCCATTTAAATGTTCGTAGCATTTTTTAACAATACAAGTATTTTAGGTCTTGAAAGTTATAGTTCAAACTTCAAAGGTAACAAACACAATTCATAGTGCGCCACACTGTCTTCGTTCGAACAATGTATTATGTTCCTCGGCCACTTCCACCTCTACGATTCTGATCAACGGTCCATATTGTCCCTCCAGTTTTATAGATATACTTTCCTTTTTCCACTTAACTATATTCCCATTATGACCTCTCCTCCAAGGTCGCATCAAATCTAGAGAGAGAAAGAGAGAATTTGTCGGCAATGATTTAGCACACCCATTTTTAGCTCACTTTTGCGATCTTTCTGTTCTCTTCATCGTTTTATTCGTTGATAGATCTGTGCATTACAGCCTTTCTGGTGTGTATGTGTTTCAACCCCTTTCTATTTTCACAACTATTTTTCTATTTTTGCTACTGATTTTTCCAATTGTTGGATTTTTTAATTTAATGGCGCAAATATAGAAACTTGTACTTTCAAGTCAAAAAGATGTGATGCCAGTTATGTTACTTTGCTAGTTCTTGATATTTTTGTGTAGTTTTTGGCATTTGAATTTATTGCAGCAAATATTGAAATTTGTACTTTCAAGCCAACGGATTTAATTTTTTCTTGGTTTTCCTGAATGGTGTGGAAAATGGATATAGTGGACTCCAACTAATAATAGAGTATTCATATTGTCAGAACATATTGGATTTGTCATTGTTATGAGTTTCCTAGTTCATAATGATTTAAAGTCGTGATTTTTTATTTTTGGTCTTATAGAAGAAGAAATCTGAAAAGGTTGTTGTGCTATCATGGCGCCGAGCACAATTCGGAAGGCGATTGGGGCGGTTAAGGACCAGACAAGCATAGGGATTGCGAAGGTAGCGAGCAACATTGCACCGGAGCTGGAAGTTGCTGTCGTTAGGGCGACAAGCCATGACGATGAACCTGCGAGTGAGAAGTATGTCCGGGAGATACTTCACTTGACTTCTTGCTCACGTGGCTATGTGACTGCTTGTGTTTCATCAATTTCCAAAAGGTTAGGCAAAACCCGCGATTGGATCGTTGCCATCAAGTGTTTGATGCTCACTCACCGCCTTCTCAATGATGGTGATGCTGTGTTTCAGAAAGAAATTATGTATGCCACGAGGAGAGGCACAAGGCTTCTCAATTTGTCTGATTTTCGCGATGAGGCTCATTCTAATTCGTGGGATCATTCAACTTTTGTAAGGACTTATGCTTTGTATTTAGATCAAAGATTGGAGTTGATGGTTTTTGAGAGGAAGCAAAATGGGAGTGGTGGAGAGATTGAGAGGTACGGGTCTAGAGAAGAAAGGTGGAGATCTCCCCCTAGCTCTAACCGAGGCTATGATTATGGTGAGTTCAGGGATGAGCCTGCTTATGGAATGAGGAAGTCTAGATCATCTGGGGATGTGAGGGAGTCAACACAGGAGCAGAAAGATGTGACCCCATTGCGAGAGATGAACCCTGAAAGGATCTTTGGGAAGATGAGTCGTTTGCAGAGGTTGCTGGATCGGTTTTTGTCTTGTCGATCAACTGGATTCGCGAAAACTGAAAGAATGGTGTTGGTTGCTTTGTATCCTATGGTGAGAGAAAGTTTTCAGCTTTATGCTGATATATGTGAGGTTTTAGCTGTTTTGTTGGATAAATTCTTTGACATGGAGTACGAGGATTGTGTTAAGGCATTTGATGCCTATGCTAGCGCAGCAAAGCAGATCGATGAGCTGGTGGGATTCTATAACTGGTGCAAGGATATTGGTGTGGCTAGGTCGTCTGAGTATCCGGAAGTTCAGAGGATAACAAGCAAGCTATTGGATACGCTAGAGGAGTTTGTGAGGGATAGGGCTAAGGCAACAAAAAGTCCCGATAGGAAAGTTGAGAGTCTGCAAACTCCACCAGAAGAACCATCACCCTATATGAATGGGATTAAAGTCTTGCCTCCACCAGAGAATTATACTCCTCCACCACCACCTGAACCAGAGCCTCCTAAGCCAGTGGTGGTTCAGGAGACTGGGGATTTGGTGGATTTGAGGGAGGAGGGTGTTACTGCTGATGATCAGGGAAACAAATTTGCCTTGGCATTGTTTGCAGGGCCTGGAACAAACAACGGGTCATGGGAAGCATTCTCCTCCAATGGGGGACCTGAGGTGACCTCTGCTTGGCAGAATCCAGCGGCTGAGAGTGGTAAGGCTGATTGGGAGTTGGCTTTGGTGGAGACAGCTAGTCATCTGTCTCAGCAGAAGGCGGCATTGGGCGGTGGACTTGATTCGCTGTTGTTGAATGGCATGTATGATCAAGGGATGGTTAGGCAGCATGTTACCACTGCCCAGTCAAGTGGTGGTAGTGCCAGCAGTGTGGCATTACCTGGGCTAGGGAAGAGTTCAACACCGGTTTTGGCACTCCCTGCACCCGATGGAACAGTCCAGACGGTTGGACAGGATCCATTTGCTGCATCTTTGACTGTTCCACCTCCTTCATATGTACAAATGGCGGATTTGGAGAAGAAACAGCAATTGCTTGTACAGGAGCAAGTCGTATGGAAGCAATATGCTAGAGATGGCATGCAAGGTCAAACTAGTTTGTCCAAGATCAGCACCGGCGGATACTATGGTCCACAACCAGCCGTGATGCCTTATGGCATGCCACCAGTAAATGGTGTGAGGCTACCACCTGCGGCAGGGTACTACTATACTCATTGATTTTGCCACGTATACATCACTTTTACCTTTTCCTTTTTCCATTTCATTTTTATGTTCTTTAACTAGTGCTTTGTTCTTTTCCACTGTATTCTATTGATGGATATATGTTCAATTTGTGCATGGTTAGTGAGAGTAGAGGATGAGAGGAAGAGAAAATGGGCTGTAAGAGAATAGATATTCTTGTGGGGAATGGATACTATGTAATCCTAGTAGGATGACTCTTCCGTTTTGTAATATCTGTATTTTCTTCAGGTCTTTGTTTAAGTGATGGTCGTTTCTAGTCTAAACTAACTCCATTCTGATCATTGACAAATGCCTCATTTATTTATCTTGGTTCCTTCTCTTGAGACTAATCGTCAGATGCTTTGGTAAATTTTTTTTTGCTGTACCAAGAACTTTGGGTTAGTCCATAGATAATAAAAACTTCTGATGAAGAATTTGTGTCTTATCATATGGTTGGTTTGAATGGTTGCTTTAGACTGAGAATGCTTAAAATTCACTTCATGTGTATCTTAATTGAGATAATAGCAAGTATAGTATTTTCTTGGTGAAGTGAACCATCTGCATAGGGAAAATGGAAAAAATATGTGCTAGTACTGAGGCTCGACTCTTATTTCATTGGATTCAGCACTCTTTCACAGTGACCATTGAAGGCTTGACTCATATTTCATTGGATTCAGTACTCTTTCACAGTGACCATTGAATGACTCTCACTATCGTTGATTTCCCAATTGCATGTTGACTTGTAACTTTGAACGGATTGATTTGGCAAAAAGTATAGATGGTAAAGGGTTTGGTTTTGGAAGAATTCGTTTTTTGTGTATTGAAATCTGTTCTTGCAAAAAGAACATTGGCTGTTCTTTCCGGGAAAACAAAAGAGCTGTTTTTCGAGAAAAATAAATCAATTGTTTTGTTTTATCAATAACAAAACAAATACTCCCTCCGTCTCAATTTATACAACACACTTTTCTTTTTAATCAGTTACAAAAAGAATGATGCATTTCCTTATTTGTTAACAATTTAACTAACTTCACATTTTATGTTTAACAAGATGATCTATAACCACACAAATATTTTTAGCTTGTTTTTGTTGGAAATTTGCCTTTGGCGGGGAGGTGCGTCCATCCATATTTAATGAATTAAACACTAGTGTTTCGCATGTTGGAGACTTTGTCTCTTTGCACATGCATGATCTACGAAGTGAGTAGATGACCGTAGGGTCAAGAGTCGTTAAATTTCGTTGAGAAATGAAAGAGATATTGGTCCACGAAGTAAGGTGTTTGAGGCATGGAAATATGGTGTGGGACAAATCTACCACATCGGTGGGAATATGAAGAATTGCTCTTTATATAAGTCTCTAATGTGGTAAAGGGTTTGGGACTCCATGGGGTATCCTATGTGTTTAAAGGAGGGAGGACCTAGATGTGCTTGGGTTCAAGGCTAAGCACGCGCGCGCGCCGCCGCCACCCATCCAGTCCGGTCTCAGGCTCGGGTCGTGGGCTGTGGGCTGTGGGGACTTTTTGATATTGTCTTTTTGGACCCCAAATTGCTTAATATTTACAGTTTGGTCCCCAGAGTTTTTGGAAAGTTGATTTTGGGGTGACGGAAGGCAGAAAACTTTCTGTCTACCGTTGAAACTGTTTTTTGAGGCATTAATCAGCCATTACTTGGCTGATTAACTCCATTATGAGCCCTTCTTCAATGGCCATGAACAGCCCATTAACCACCCTTTAATCTGTCTACTAATGGCCATTAACAGCCCTCACTTATGGCTATTAACAGCCTTGCTTGTGGCTGTTGGGCAGCCCTCCTCCATGCTATATATTGAGCTGTTGTTGGCTCAATTCGTGACAGAGAAAGACAACATTTTCAGCACAAAATAGTCACTATTTTTCAGCGCAAAACAGAAGAGAAAAACAGCAATATACACAGCATTTTCAGCACAAAACAATCACTGTTTTTCAGCGCAAAAGAGAAGAGAAAAACAACAATATACACAACATTTTCAGCACAAAACAGTCACGAAAAACAGCAAAAACAGTGATGGAAAAACAGTGTTGAAATACACACATATATACAAGATATACACAACAGAGACACACTATATATACAGAGACAAAAGAGAAGAGTAAAGAGAAACTCTTCCTTCCTTTTTCCATATCTTCAGCAAGTCGATTCATATTTGTTTTCTTCGTCAGGCTCAACCTATTGGCTTTGTAGCGTTGAGATTAAAGTGTTGTTTTATTTTGGGAGACTATTGCCCGCTAACGTAAAAGCATATATGTGGGGCAATCTTATCTTAAGGACAGAGGGCAATCACTCGACTCAACACACAATGTTGTAACCATCCAGATTTAGTTGTTTCTTGATTTCAGGTTATCAAGATTCAAGACACAATAAGCTTGCGGCAGTTTTGAAGATTGACCTATTTGTTCAACAAGATTCAATTTCTGAATATTGAATATTTATTTATCCTTTCGAATACTTGTAATAGTTATTTACTTTCCGTACTGCTTTATAAAGTACAATAGAGTACCAACAATTTAAGACAATATTGTATTGTATTACTATTAGTGTTCGAAAGATGTGGGTCAAAAGTTGTGTGACCAAATCTGGATATGGCAATGGTTTTCTGACAGAAGAGAGTGATGATGATGAACGTGTTCATGGTGTCACCGCTACCAAGACTGGTGGGAACAAGCGCTCACGAGAGCCTGAGGATGTCAACTGGGACAAAAGGAGAAGGCTGAAGATGTGGTTCTATCTTGCAGCAGAAGGCCTATATCTGTCCCAGACAAAAGATCCGAATAATGGTAAGAAGGAAATGGACACTCAGTTTGATGAAGTGACTGAAGTGGGCCAGAATCCGAAATTGGGATAAGTAGTTTTTATTACTTATCAAGAATAAAGATTAAATGATGTCTGATTAAAAATGGATTAAAGTAAGGAGGAATATGAAAATAATTTATATTCATTACGCTTTAAAATCAGAAGTTTAATCTTATCTTCTTTCCCGTTTAAAGATTGGATTTTGTAAATGACTTAAAAAGATCCGTTCTTTTAAGTGTAATTATTAAAAATGTGTAAAGTATGTTCGCACATACGAGGGAGAAAGATCGCTGATTGTGCGAAAACTGTTACCACTCTTAAGTAAGCGCCAAGAATTATTTAGGCACCAATCATAATGGAAGAAGACTAAAAGCTAAAGACGTTGAGCCTGTCACACTATTTGGCAGAAGATCCTTCATAGGATGATGTTGGACACTCAGTCATACAAAGCCTCTGGGCGACTGGAGTGGGGCAATAATTCATTTCATAGGAAATGTAATGGACACCTAGTAAGGTGGGCCAGAGTTTTCAGGTCTTAAATGATCTGATGGCCTAAAGAAAGGCAGAAAATAAATTGGACACTCAGTCTGCCAAAGCAACTGGAGTGGGCCAGAGTATCCAGATCACATATGATCCGAGTACGCCCTAACCACGGGCAAGAGGTTGTTCATGTGAAGCAACGCCACCTCTAAAATCAAAGGGGCTGGAGAGGTTGTCCTCAATAGGACTTCAGGGAATGGGATCACTCCAAAAGGAGGTGATACATGTCCCAAACTTGGTTTAAGAGACGCTGTTGGTCAAGCTGGTTTGAGACTAGTCCAACAGGTCTATAATAACTAAGAATGGTACAGTATGTCTGTAGCCAAATGAATGATATATTTGTAATCCGTGCATCTATGCCATCATAGATTAAGACACGTTAAATAGAAAGTCATTCAAAAACTAACGATGTTGAGATTGTTGCCTACTGTCGAAATAAACCCTCAAAATGAATGTGAGGTAGACGAAGAGGCAAAATCACCTTTCCAAATTCTGTCAAGGGAATAGCGAAAGAAGCACCGCTCCTCTAGAACTTAGTCACACCTACTTGGGTGATTTGTAGTTTATACAAAATAGAGGGGGGAGACAAGTACGTTGTGATATTCATTGATGATGGTACAACGTATGAAATCCTTTGTTTGTTGAAAAGCAAAGATGAAGTTGTTGAAGCGGATAAGCGCTACAAAGCAGAAGTTGAAAATCAACTAAACATACGGATTGGGAAATTCATAGTGATAGAGGGGGAGAATTTGAAGAATCGTTTATTAAACGACTGATCATTACTCACCTCAGTCCAACGGTGTTAGCCAAGCGCAAAGTCATACGCCCAAATTATGTGGGATGGCTTGGTAAAAGTTGGAATACCGAAACAGGTCAAGTTGTACCTAAGATTGTAGATTGCATATCCACTGGATCTGCAAATAACAGTAGTGTTTATCGCCTCTTGGCGTCAAAGAATGTTGAATTCTTAGAAGATAACTTTCCTTGAAAAAGGAAAAAGGAGTAATTGCTCAAGGTTAACAAGAACCCGCGAGGGCCTAACTGTCCGGAACTAGATGTTCCGTATCTATAGGACTCGAAAGTTGCTGGCTATCCGGAACTTAATATTCCAGATCTGCAGAACTCAGGGATTCTAGATGTTGAACCGAGACGGAGCAAAGAAGGGGACAAAGACTTGGTCCAATCCTTCTAGCTTGTATGGTTGAGAATGAACCATGGATAATTAATAAATAATTGTCATCTCCAAAAGAGCTGCTTTGGAAAGAAGCTACAAAGAGAGAAATAGATTCCCTCATATAGAACCATACTTACGTAATGGTTGATCTTCCTCCGGGAAAAGAACCTTTGGGTTGTGAAAAATGATACTCAAAAGTGAGTACAAAGTAGATGGATCTACTGACGAGTTCAAAGCCTCGGCTACTTGTAAATGTGCTCCCCTGGGAGTAGCTTAACATCATGGGCCATTGTAGTCTTGCGTGGCATGGATGTTGAAACAACCTTCCCAACCGGTGAGTTGGAAGAAGAGGATCAGAGTTGGTTTGCTGGACTGTTGGGCTTCTTCCTGAACTTTCATTTTGGTCCCTGAAATATTTACATTTTGGTCCTGGAAGTTTCAGATAAAACAGAAACAATGAATCTGACCACAAAAATATTGACTCTGAAGTTAGAAAGCCAACAGTTGGAGAATCAACAGTCTGAAAGTAAAAGTCATATTGAAACAAAGTCTCGATATGAAAGATATGGGTATCACAGATGACATCTTAGGAATTGGATTTCTAAGACATCTAATGGACTGGTCGATAGTTGACAGTCTCGTTGAAGCCACCAATGGATATGAATCATAGAACTGATTGGAATCATGGTGCACCCATAGACAAGGAGCGATATGATCAGGTCACGTGTAGTTCAATGTATTGTACACACTACAACGGACCTGGTATCGGCCTACAAACAGATCAGTTGAACTAAGGTTCACTGATAATTCTAATACATGATCAATAGAAGGCGTTAAGTCGGATATGACGATATCTGAATTATTCGCTTATCTACGGATTATGGTATTCTGGATGTCCAACGGTTTTGGGAGGACAAAGTGATGCAAACTGGACATCAAATATGAAGAACACCAATGCCACAAGTAAATGTGTATGGTGGGTCTTGGAAAATCCTCTAAGAAAAATTGCATCGGCCGATTCATGATGGAATCAGAGTTTATCGCTTTATACAAAGCATGAAAAAAGTTGAGTAACTTCATGACTCCTTAGAGGGCATCCCTTATTGGGAGAAACCCGTGCTTTCAACAGTTATACATTGTGGCTAGCCAGTCGGCTTCAGAAAAGACACGGATGACGGCATCTGGACATATCTGTCGGAGATATAAGACCGTATGGAAGTTGATCATCTCGGGCGTCACTACCTTATTTATTAACTAAGGGACTACCCAGAGATCAAGTGTTCTGCCTGTCTAGGGAAATGGGCTTAAAAACCAAACAATACGAACCTTTGCGGTGGAAACCCAACCATACTAATTGGAGATCCCAAGAATTTGGTTCAATGGGAAAACTAAGCGGCAAAAGGTTCAGTTGAGCGCTTCGGTAGAAGCAAGAAGCACTTCAGATGAGGATTTCTGTACGGAAACATGAATCCAAAGCTGTTCCCGCGATAGACATTAAAGTGCTACCTGCATGGTGGGTAAAGGTTAAGCTTCCAAACCTTTAAACGATCCTCAAACGATTGAGGTTAAGGTTGGAGAAACTTTTAATGATTCCTAACACTTGTGAAGTGGGGTATAGCAGGATACCTTGTAGGAGATCACCTATTTAAGTGCGAGGATGGCCGCCTCAAATAAACGCACTTAAGAATCCAAGTGTTTCCACGGCCACAACGGACAAAAACGTAAGAATGAAAACGGATAAGAAGAGTTATTGTGTTGTTATCATTGTCTTGTCTTACACTAAACACTGATTGTTCAAGACATCACGTTCACCGCGCAGTAACTAAGTCCGATGGTTTCAACTAGGAAAGGTTTAAAGCGGAAGCTACCTCTCCTGATGCAATATATTTTCGCTGAAAGATTGTGAAAGTAGGCACCTTGTGCGTGCGCCACAATCTCTCTTTCATAGAGAGGATTGTTGGAAATTTGTCTTTGGCGGGAAGGTGCGTCCACCCATATTTAATGAATTAAACACTAGTGTTTCGTATGTTGGAGACTGTCTCTTCGCACATGCATGATCTACGAAGTGAGTAGATGATCGTAGGGCCAAGAATCGTCAAATTTCATTGAGAAATGAAAGAGATATTGATCCACGAAGTAAGGTGTTTGAGGCATTGAAATATGGTGTGGGACAAATCTACCACATCGGTGGGAATATGAAGAATTGCTCTCTATATAAGTCTCTAATGTGGTAAAGGGTTTGGGACCCCATGGGGTATCCCATGTGTTTAAAGGAGGGAGGACCTAGATGTGCTTGGGTTCAAGGCTAAGCCCACACGCGCGTCACCGCCCATCCCGTCCGGTCCGGTCTCGGGCTCGGGTCTCGGGTCGTGGGCTGTGGGGACTTTTTGATATTATCTTTTTGGACCCCAAATTGCTTAATATTTACAGTTTTGTCCCCAGAGTTTCTGGAAAGTTGATTTTGGGGTGACGGAAGGCAGAAAACTTTCTGCCTACCGTTGGAACTGTTTTTTGAGGCATTAATCAGCCATTACTTGGCTGATTAACTCCTCCATTATGAGCATTTCTTCAATGGCCATGAACAGCCCATTAACCACCCTTTAATCTGTCTACTAATGGCCATTAATAGCCCTCACTTATGGCTATTAACAGCCTTGTTTGTGGCTGTTGGGCAGCCCTCCTCCATGCTATATATTGAGCTGTTGTTGGCTCAATTCGTGACAGAGAAAGATAACATTTTCAGCACAAAACAGTCACTGTTTTTCAGTGCAAAACAGAAGAGAAAAACAGCAATATACACAGCTTTTCAGCACAAAACAGTCACTGTTTTTCAGCACAAAACAGTCACGAAAAACAGCAAAAACAGTGATGGAAAAACAGTGTTGAAATACACACATATATACAAGATATACACAACAGAGACACACTATATACACAGAGACAAAATAGAAGAGTAAAGAGAAACACTTCCTTCCTTTTTCCATATCTTCAGCAAGTCGATTCATATTTGTTTTCTTCGTCAGGCTCAACCTATTGGCTTTGTAGCATTGAGATTAAAGTGTTGTTTTATCTTGGGAGACTATTGCCCGCTAACGTAAAAGCATATATACAGGGCAATCTTGTCTTAAGGACAGAGGGCAATCACTCGTCTCAACACACAACGTTGTAACCATCCAGATTTAGTTGTTTCTTGATTTCAGGTTATCAAGATTCAAGACACAACAAGCTTGCGGTAGTTTTGAAGATTGGCCTATTTGTTCAACAAGATTCAATTTCTGAATATTGAATATTTGTTTATCCTTTCGAATACTTGTAATAGTTATTTACTTCTCGTACTCCTTTATAAAGTACAATAGAGTACCAACAGTTTTAGATCACAAGATTCAAAAGACTTTCTTTATTTCTTAAACTTTGTGTTCAGTTAAACTATATCATGTAAATTGGGATGGAGGGAGTAGAACATTACCAAAAGTCTTTCTTTCTGTGATTATGTTGGCAAAACAGAAGATTCATGAATGAGAAAAAGCTGTAATCCATTGAATGATTAAGGAATAATTACTGTAGATAATAGCGATGGCCAAAAGGAAAATGCTGGTTGAAGAAAGACCATAGAAATAGTGAAGCTGAAAATGATTACCTGATAAGGCGGGCTCTAATGTTAAATAATTGTCGTTTCTATGCAAATCTTTGTTATGTTGTGTGCCTATATTGTAGCTATCCTATCATTGTCAATGCAGTTGACCTATCTTTTGTATTGATCAACTCCTGATCCATTGGATGAAGTGGCACCCACGGTAGTGCCTAGCTGTCAGTGGAGGAATAAAAATCCGGGTAGAAGTTAAAAAAATGCGTAAGTGATTTTTTCCTCAACGACTTAGATGGACAGAGTTATCATCTGTATTGATTGAAAATAGCAGGTATTCAGTAAAATAAATCGATGTCACACAAGTTGGCGCCCGAACACTTGTGTATAAAAAAATGTATCAGACAGAAGCAAACGTGTAAGATTTTGGAATTTCTGATGGTTAAGAGACAGCTTGTAAATCTCTAGTGTCAAATATTAATTCTTAGTTGAAATCACCGTCTTTGGTATTGTCTATCCACAAGAATTCTTGTGGTTTTACTTGCAAAAATACAGCATTTGTTATAAAATGATAGCAATAACAATATAAGATAAGAAATATAGACAAAGAAGTAGGGAGGAGGAGGAGACTTTCTTCTTATTTCAAGTGTATGATTCACTTCCTTCAAAGATGAATAACATTCCAATTTATAGAATGAAATCACCTAATGGAGGTTAAAAATATTAAGTGTCCAAATCAGTAGGTACATGTAACCACCCAATAGAGGTTACAAATATTAGTGGCCAAATTAATAGGTACATGTAACATTCAAAAGGTTAGTGAATGTATATGGACATCCATACAAAGGATATGTAATTCATAACACTCCTCCTTGGATGTCCATAGATAATGTGTCTCATTAAAATCTTACTAAAAAAAAACACAGTGGAAAACGTTCTAGTGAAAGAAAAAGAGTACACATTTCTAATAATACATATTTTGGTTGCCTCATTAAAAACCTTACAAGGAAAACCAGTGGGACAAAATCTTATATGGAAAAAAGAGTACAACGTGTATTAACTCCCCCTGATAAGAACTTCAGTCCAAATGATTGAGTCTTCGTATTCCAATCTTGTGCACCATCTTCTCGAAAGTTGCTGTTGGTAGAGACTTAGTGAACAAATTAGTCATATTATCACTTGAATGAATCTGTTGCACGTTGATATCACCATTCTTTTGGAGCTCGTGTGTGAAGAACAATTTTGGTGAAATGTGCTTTTGTCCTATCTCCTTTTCTGAATCCTCCCTTCAATTGAGCAATGCATGTTGCATTATCTTCATATAAGGTTGTGGGTATTTCAAACCACATTTACTTCCAAGCGATTCAAATAGTCATAACATCAATTGAATTTATTGATATTTCTTCATTTTCTTGAGTTTGTTACTCATTGATTTCTTCAAGAATATAAAGGTTAATCAAATCTTGCATTTCTTTATGAGATTCTTTCTTAGTGTCATCTTGACAATTTATTTTTCTTTTTCTAGGATTCCGATCATTAGAACCCAATGGTCTATCACGCTTCAGGAGTGCTTTTGGACCCATTTGCTATGACACTAGTAGATGGTTCTACAGGGACATCAATCCGAATTGGGACATTCTCTGCAGGGATAAGTGATTCGGTAATCCTTTTCAAATCTGTAAATGCGTCTGGCATTTGATTTGCTATTTTCTGCAAGTGAATAATCTTTTGGACATCTTGCTCACTAATAGAAGCACGTAGATCAAGATGAGACGATGATGGATTTTCCCACAAAATTTCCCTTTTTATTTCATTATTCTCTCCCCCTAATTTTGGAAAACTTCTCTCATCAATCGACAATATGAAATTGATCTTATTTTAGTATCTCCGTGTAAGGAAGAAATTATATATGCTCATAGTTATAGCAAGATAAATAAATTTGTCAATTGAACAAATATATGGTACTTCAAGACCAATCTAATTTTCTCATTTCAACTTGTTTTAGTAGGTAGTCTACTGCTTTTCGAAAACTCTTCAAAATCTCCAATCACATTCAAGTCAGCAACTTGCACAGCCTTATGAAAGATTTTGAATATCGTAGGGTAAACAGAGTCATCTTTGTACCCCTCATCAATAAATATTTATTAAGGTGATTTCAGTACATCAACATTAGTTCATTTAATCCATTTATGGATTACAAACAAGTTTTTCAATAACTTGTATATGCTTCAGGCATTTTGAATCATTCATAAAAAAATTCATATAATTTTATCACGTGAGCCATATAGACTAAGACAATTTTCATTTAGTATTTAATTTACATGACATCTTCTCATGTCAGGACTGCAGGTCCAGTAAATTTACCAAGATGTATCTACTTGGTAATTATTCCTACATCAATATGCTATAAGAGACGTAGAATTCAGATTCTCATAATATTAAACAATATTGCGCACTATATTGTTTCAAATATATCGTCGACGAGATATCATTTTGTATCGGTTCGGAATTAGATACAATTTACTGATATCTTATCACTTCTTTACTTTTCAGGTACCTGAACCTCGTACGAGGTTTTATGAATGGTTATGTCGTAGGCTCTTCAAGAGCACATTGTCTCCTTATTATGATCATTTGCTCCTATCATTTTTCAATGATTATTGCGTTTGAAACCGATTTGTCTACCATGCTTCACGGATGTTGTAAACCCTGTCCTTCAGGGACATTTAGGAGCATCTTGTAGCTGAAATATGAATTAGTTGGGTCAGCAAATGCTTCTAGTATTTGACTTGAATTATCGTTTGAACGAGGATCATACTGGTGATAATTTACAATATATTCCTTAGTTGTTTATTCTCTCTACCCTTATGTTAGAAAAACTAACATACATTTTCACCTTCTTTGGGAAATTCATATGTGCGCATCGTGGTAGATTCATTAATCATATACCGCACAATAAAACTATTAGATGAAAATATTTAATTCCTGACCTTGAACCAACTGTGAGGGGAGAATTTATCATAATTTATTAGTCTGAAGCATACAAACGTCGTTGTATGCAATATATCATATTTCAGATCAACACATGAAGCTTTGTTCTCATTCGCACTGGTTTAGCTATTTATCGGAGGCATTCAATGCTAAACCAGCTTGAATATAAACCAGTGTTAACAAGATGAATTATCTTGATTACATAATCTGAAAATTGTGCTTTCAACTCAATTTTTTTAGCAAGCAATTTTGCCTATGTCAAATTGCAGGTTGACAATAAACGCACATGTGACCGTCTTATCGATGCATCTATTTAAGACATCACATAACAGGTGAACAGGCCCTTATTCACGTTTTATATTTTTCAAAATTTAGGAAATTCAATCACAACATTAGTCAGTATAATCAACTTATCATGAGAACAAATAAATTAATTCTTGAAAAATCTTCTAGTTCTTCAATATATTCCAAATACAAACTTAGCACATCAGATTTAAATCAGGACAACCAAAATTGTCACGTCAATTGATAAAATTATTTGTACTAGTAAACTTCAAGTTTACCATGTCATGTGCTATTTGTTGTAGTAAACTTCTGGTTTACTTTGACATGAATTCTATTTTGTACAGTAAACTTCTGGTTTATCGTGACATGTGAGTTCATCATGCTTATATTTGTGCAATACAATTTGGAGAATAAAGAGGGTAACATTTCAAATACATATTTCTTACCCACTATGATTTTGTAGATATTTAGTCATCCAATCATTTATAGCTTCAATATGATAGTCATTTACTTTAGTAAACTTTGGGTTTACTATAACTTGTGCTTCGATCATAACAACTTTGTATATTACAATCTAGAACGAATGACATAATAGTATATAAGCTCTTCAGGAGCATTTAATCTATTCTCCATAATCACATATTGCTTGGACTCTACTAATGACATGATTTCTTGATAAATAGTTAGCTCTTCTAGAGTCCTTAATTGGTTTTGTACTACCAAATATCTCTTAGCCACGGTTGGTGTCATGAAGAAAAATTAATTAAACACTTCTGATGTCATGAAAAGAAACAGTAAATGAATGAATATTTAGAAATAATAAATGCATAATTCAATTCTAATCCAAGCTTGCTTTGAAAGTTATTCATATCTCATCCGTATATTCAAATGAAATGACATGCACAAAATAAAATAAGTAGATTATCAGAAAATACAAAATGAAGACTAAATATATAACAAATTGCGTCATATATTTAAAACCGATAAGTGTGGACAAGTCCTATTAAAATATAACAACTCTATGTATCCATCTTAAAATTTATTGACACATCATGATAAGTCCTATTATGATACAACAATTTACTTATTTGATCAATATAATAATTTAGTAATATAATAATTTAGTAATATATTTCAATGGCTATCCATAAATATCTCCTCATATTTGAAAAACAAAAAAGGACTTAAACTAATAATTATTATCAAAATGATTGTTGTAGTTGTAATCAATTGTCATAATCATTATCAACTGTTTAGTAATTTTTAATCTACTAAGAAGTACATTATTTCCACAAATGTGTTATCACATCATAGATGATAATTAGTCGGTACTTTATCACTTAGCAGTACGACATGCATCTTAAAATATTATAACTTCACTTTGAACAGATATGATGTTTATCAGATTGAGGTAATAATTACCCAACATAAATATATCGCAGACATAACAATATCTGCTAGAACATCTTAAATGATTTCATGAAAAATAATTGCTATGTGACTAGTCATTCTTTTGAGTATAGATCCTGTGACTATTTCATATGCATCAAGTTATAGCAGTAGCATAATCTTTTGACTTGGTACATACGATTGCCTCTGAATGAAAAAAATAAAAGCATGCCAGATTTTGAAAACCAACCAAATC
Source organism: Anisodus acutangulus (assembly GCA_029783415.1). Classification (NCBI taxonomy): domain Eukaryota; kingdom Viridiplantae; phylum Streptophyta; class Magnoliopsida; order Solanales; family Solanaceae; genus Anisodus; species Anisodus acutangulus. The sequence goes on along the minus strand of CM056507.1, from coordinate 27,164,162 downwards.
ATTGTTATAACCTACAAAGCTACAAAGTTATTCAAGAGTAAAGTTCAAAGTTTTACCACTTTGAGAGTAAATTTCATATTTACTGCTTCGAAAGTAAACTTTAGAGTTACTACTTAAAGAGTAAATTCCAGAGTCTTACTACTCAAGGAGTAGATTTCAAGGTCTTACTATTTCAGGAGTAAACTTAAAATTTATCTACTTCAATAGTAGAGTTCAATATTCTACTACTTCGGGAGTAGAGTTCAAAGTTCTATTACTTTGAAGTAATAGTGTCCAGTGGGCCGGGATCGGGTCTGGTGGGCCGGGTCTGGCGGGGTCGGAGTCGGGGCGGGACGGGAGAAGGGGCGGGGTCGGGTCTGGCGGGACTAGAGCAAGTCCCGTCCCGATCCCGATCCCGTCGGTATCGGGTCGGGGCGGAGCGGGATACGGCGGGTTTTCATTTTTTTAAAAAAAATAACATATGTATAAAAAAAACTCAATAAACAAAACAAGATAGTGTAATAAAAACATCTCAAGGCTGTTTTTGTGCCTCTTATATTATTTAATAGACATATAATTTTTTTGTAATACAAATACAATTGTCTAAAATCTAAATTGCAACTTTGTGGTGTTGTCCAAAAGTTGCAAATTACATAATAAAACTACAATTAAAAAAATTACATTATCAAAAAAACCTGTTCTAATTGCTTGATGATTTCATGTGGTTCTTCGGTTGGAATTGGTATTTGTTGGTCAAATTGATCCACGTCGCTTCCACTACCTTCGGTTAAGATTTCATTGTAGTTTTTATCATCTTCTTCGTTGATCTCCGGTTGACTGCACCTTCTCCGCTCCGCTCGTATCCAATCTCTGAATAATATTGCAATTTCCAAGCTGTCTCCGGCTAATGAGTGTCTGTGGTCTCCTATTTGATATCTGCCTGCAGAAAAAGCGCTTTCAGATGCAGTTGACGACGCTTGAATGTTCAAAACATCTCGAGCCATCAATGAAAGTGTCGGAAAGGTCTTCTCATTCCCCCTCCAGTATTTCAACAAGTCTTCATGTCCATCTTCATTGATAACTTCTTGATACGGTACAGAACCCTGCAAAACAAAAATATCCAACTCGCTAATTTGGTTAGTAGTAGAGGTACGACCGCACATTCTATTTATGAGGCTTTCAATACTAGCCGCAGAAACAGCATGTCTTTTGTGAGGTTGTGTTGAAGATGAAGAAGATGGAATGGAAGTTGGTAAGTTACTAGCATTTTCTTGTTGATAAAATCTATATATATTTTTTCATTGGTGTTCTACGCTAGACAATACTTCTTCTTTAGTTTGTTCAATAGGTGGTGGGTGATTTAGATTTTTGGGACTTTGAGGTGGTAGTACTTCTATACAATCGTAAATAGTTTCAATTAGTGATTTAGTACCGTCTATTTTAATAGTAAGATTTAATACAGAACCAATAATATAAATAGAGGGAATAGGAATAAAATATTTTTTTATTTTGAGAAACATTTTTTTAATAGCTGCCTTATAAGCTGGTTTTTCCATATATTCACTAAGTAATAAAAATATTAGAGTTATATAAAATAACATAGTTGAAATAGTAGGATAATATATATCGGAAAATTCTTTTGTTGCTTGAAAAAATTTCTCTAAAAATACAATAAGTTCGGAAATTTTTTTCCAATCACTATCTAAAATCATATCAGCTGGTTTTTTATTATGAGAGTTAAAAAATAAAGTTATAGGTAATTTATAGTCATAAGCAACAAGTAGTTGCTCGTATAAAGAATTCCACCTAGTGGATACTTCTTGTGGAATTTTTCTAAAAGGTAGTCCACAATCATGACAAATTTTTTTATATTCTTTTCTACGTTGTACTTTATTACTTTTAAAAATAAAGTTTATAGAAAATTGTATTTTACTAAGAATGTCTTCAAAAAGTGATAGACCGTCCTTTACAATTAAGTTATATATATGAAAATGGTCTGAAAAAGATGGAGTTAAACTATTTTTTAAAATTGTAATTGCGTAATTGTTATTAGAAGCGTTATCTAATGTAATAGTCATAATTTTAAAGGTAATTCCGTAATAATCGCACACTTGATAAATATTTTCTGCAATAAAAGTACCAGTGTGCCTATCATCTATATATCTATACGCTAAAATACGTTTTTGCATAGACCAATTATAATCTATCCAATGACAAGTAACAGTTAAATAATCATGGCCGTTAGTACTACGACCTATATCAAACGTGATAGATACTTTGCCATTAAAATGATATAATGAAAAACGTAAATATTGTTGATATTCATGCGCGAATTTAAATACATCTCTCTTAACAGTTGATCTAGGAAAACCGTTAAAAGCAGGATTATATATATCTCTAATGTAATGAATAAAACCGGGAGATGAAGGAAATGAAAAAGGCAAACCCTCCACAGCAACTAATTTTGATATTTCTTCCCTATCTCTATGTTTATTATATTTAGAGCCTACAATTCCCCCCGTCATAGGGTTAATTTGACCTCAGATTTGGTCCGGACAAGACGTGATGTGAACCTTGTCCCGATGGAGCGGGCGTTTGCGCACCCAATTTTGAAGCCTGGTATTGGGCATATCTAGCTGGATGAGCACTTACTACGTGTCTAATTAAACCCCCCATCCCACCGTGACCTTTTCCAGTTTTAAATTTTAAAATATTTTTACAAATTTTACATATGGCTACTTGATTCTCTACGTCCCTATCAAAAAATGTCCATGCATCTGATTTTAATGGTCGTTTTGCTGGACCTCATCTCATACTAGGGGGAATAGGAGGTATTTCAGTTGAAGGTGCACTAGTGGGTGTGTTGTCATCACCATTAGTGGATATATCATCTAGATCATCGTCTAAATTAAAGTCTTCTTGAGTTCCAGAAAATAGCTCCTGGTCTAAATCTAATGGTATTGTAGGAAAATGTTGAGTATCAACAAAATCATCCTGTGTAGGAATAAGATGACTAGAAGTACTCTTGCCCTGGTTGCCGCTACTAGAAGAAGCACCCTTACCCTTACCCTTAAACATACCTTTTAATCCTTCCATTTTAATTATGATAATAAATAAATAAATAATTAAAGACAATAAAATTAAGTGATCTAAATAAAATAAACAGACAATAATAATTTAATGAAGGAACGAATGTACCAAACGCCGACGTAACGTTGACGTGTAATTGGGAGGTTGAAAATTGAAACTTTGCTCGATGGAAGATCCTCAAGCTAGTTGCCAACTTCACTACCAATTCCCAAATGAATAAATAAAATTGAATATTTAGCAAACAATGTAGACTTGTAGAGAGAAATATTGAGAAATTAGAGAGATTGTAGGAAGATTTGTGAGAAAGATGAAGAGAAGATGAGTTATTTATAGTTGGAAAATTGGGTTAAAGTGTAAATATAATAACTTATGGGTTAAAAATAAATATTAAGGGGTAGGGGGTTGGGGGAGGGGGGGGGGCCTAAAATGGCCGTTGGCCAACGGCCATAATCTAAAATGGTCGTTGGTGCAATGGTCATTTTTGCAAAAGGGGGAAAAGGGAGGGGTCGGGGTCGGGCTCGGGTCTCGAGGGCCTGGGGAGGGCTCGGGTCTAGCGGGACGAGACATCGTCCCGTCCCGAGTTTGAGTCCCACCCCCGTTATTTATTTATTGATTTTTTTGGCGGGACCGGGGCGGGCTCGGGACGGGGTCTTTCTGTCCCGGCCCACTGGCCAGCCCTACTTTGAAGTAAAGTTCCAAGTACTACTACTTCAAGAATAGAGTTCAAAATTTGCTAATTCGGGAGCAGACTTCTGAGTTTACTATTTCGGGAGTAAAGCATAAAATATTTAGAATATTTTTCTCAACTATTCTACCTTTTCTGGAGGTGAGTCGTGATAACTTCATAATCAAACACGCGTCCGTATTTATAAGCTTTATTATATACTATCACATTCACTTCAAGGAATGGATCTGTATTTGTAACATTTATCGAGTTCTCATTCTTCAGGAATGGAACACAATCATCCGAACGTGCCTTAAGCATATCAAATCGTGATGGCTTAGAACCTCTTTTAAGATATTGCTACTTCAGGAGCAAATCAAGGCATACATATGATGTAGAGAATTTTTCTCTAACACATCTTTAATTGTAATCATAATAGACCTATAAAAATATTACAACTTCTGATGATTATACACACAAATAAATTTTATTATAATGAAACTAATGAAACGTGATCACTTCTGATTTCAACCCAAAAATAAACGAAGGAACAAAGAATCATAAAGTTAATTTCCAATAAATTAGGAAATAGACATGAAAAATCCAGCAATAAGATTTCAAGAAATGAAAAAAAGGGAGAGGTGTAATATCTATCTATACATGGATAACCACGGTCAGATAGACAGTTATCATGGATAGTCAGTAAACATACATGTTCTTTTGTACATAAATAAACATAATTAAAATACTAGATAATATGATACTTATCTGGAAATTGCTTTAGTCTTGTCAAAATATCTGCTCAAGATGGCAGAGTCTCGTGCTGATATCGTGTTATAAAATGATAGCAATAGCAATATAAGACAAGAGATGTAGACAAAGAATTAGAGAGGAGGAGGAGACATTCTTTTTATTTCAAATGTATGTTTCACTTCCCTCAAAGGTGAACAACATCCAAATTTATAGGATGAAACCACTCAATGGAGGTTACAAATATTAAGTGTCCAAATCAATAGGTATATGCAACCACCCAATGAAGGTTACAAATATGAAGTGTCCAAATTAATAGGTACATGTAACATATAAAAGGTTAGTGAATGTGCGTGGACAACCATAATATTTAATAACAACATTATAATAATTGACAAAATATAACGATAAGGTATACCTGACCCTTAGAAATTTTTAAATGCAAATTAATTCGGTCTCTTCACATGGTTCTTTCTTTTTCCAGATTAAATTAACAATCCGATTATTGTCATAATTCAATTTTTTTGGGGGAGAGGATTTAAGTTGCAGCCTGGTGGCTTTTCCCGTATATTACTTAGGTGTAACGTTTTAATCCCACAATTTTTTGTTTTTCTTTTCATGATTTATGTAATTTATTGGCGATTTTTTTAATTTTTTTTATTATATAGGGGGCAGGGGAACGAAAATGGGGAGGGAATTACAACATGGGGATTCGAACTCTTACCAACAAGGTGAAAGTTCATGTAGCCAACCAACTGAGCTACTAGATTTCCAGACTTTTGTTTCTTTCAATATAGATTATTTTTTATAATTACCATACAAGTTTTTGAAAGTATATTTATGTCTTAGAGACAATCTGTATTAGGACAAATGTACTTTATACATCATATTATTATTAATGGAGATTAATATTTTGGTATTTGCAATTATTGAATTATTATTTGATTGTTTGTAATTATACATTAATGTGTATCCCTTGAGCTTACGTTGTCATTAATAGAGTGAGATATTAATGATAGTGCGTAACTCTTAAAATAGCCTCGACTAATGATCATCGAGAATGGGATATCGATGATATGTGATAAGTCGACATGTGGTCTGCATCACATCCTTAGAGGATGTAGTATGTCTCACCTGCTACGAGTAATGGTTACTCGTGATGGACACATGGATTACTTTGGAAGTATTGGTATACCCTGCTGATTTATTGTTTGTTATACTTGTCTAAAGTATGATCAGCGTGTGGGAGATAGAAGTCCTTAGACTTGAGGTCAATACGCGCCTTGTCTTCAAAGTAATGTACTTTGATCCCGTTCTAAGCTCAAATGCCTTATAGGTTGAGATACGACTTGTATTGGGTACATTACGATATGGATTCAAGGTAGTAGTTGAGCCAAGATTAGGATTCATTCCTCGGATGTATATTCGAGAGAACACTCAGATTCTCAGTGATATTAGGTTGACTAAGTCGTTGGCCAACGCAATAAACATATTTAGAATATGGTCTAGTTTTCAACTAATATAGATGAGATACAATGATTAGCCATTTGGATAGACACTTGACAAATCCTAAGCTTAATCGGGTGTGTCGTGAATGAAAGAATTTTATCTTACCACATAAAGGTTAAGTTTACTGGATTCGTATAAACGTACTTCACATATTGAGTTCGTCTTCCGGCGCCGTCTAGGAGTTCCGTGTAGACCTTAATTTGATTAATGTCGATATGAGAAGGTCTGTAAGGTGACACTATGTCGATTGTCCGTTTCGATCTAAGGATGTATTGAGAGAGCAATTAAAATGTTCGATTTGGAATCGAGACATTTAATTGAATAATGATTATTTTAATTAAGTCAAAATTGGATTTTGGATTTAATTAAGAATGCACGAAAAATAAAGTCGAGCGCCGCGGCGCCCATACCCTAGGGTCGCGTCCCCTCTGCCTCGATTTTTGGCTAGGCCCAAGGTCAAACCCTAATCCGATTTTGACCTATTTTTCAACTATAAATAGAGGCATTCACCTCATTATTCTACACACTAATTCTGAAAAACATTCTAAGCCTTAGAGACTTAGAATCAAGTACTCTCGAACCTCTGTCGGATTTCCTAGCTTTCCGAAAGAGAAGTACATTGAAAACTGGAGTTTGCAATCGGAAGGGCAACCGCGTGTGCACCTTATAGTAGATAAAGATTCCAGATTATTATAACTTGTAAGTAAATGTTTATGTTACAAGTTTCATTATTGTATAACCATACCAGAAATTATTGTTGGGGTAAGTAAGAAACAAAACGTTTAAACTTCTGTTGTGCCTTACTTACGTGCTTTGTACCCAACAAAATCCTACAGTTTTAAAGGTGGATGATTTAAGTTCTAGTTTGGTGAATACCGCTCTACGCAGGGCCGGCTGAGTTTGTGTAATAAATTTGGGGTACATGAATTCATGGTTTCTCTGTAAAATTAGACATTTTATGTATATATTTTTTAAAATTGATATAACATTAACTGTTAACATCCATGCTACAAGAAGGCTAAACCATGCACTTGATCGAAGGTTTAGTTATTTACCTACAGGACTAGGGATCAATTTTCACTTAACACAATTTTTCCTTCGTTTTTTTAGTATTGCGCCCATATTTTAGAAATCCTTGCACCCATATTCTAGAAATCTTAAATTCGACACTGCTCTAGGTACCTTGCATCAAACCACTTTTAAAGATAAGAGGATCTGAGTCTGGTGATTGTTACTGTACTTTGCATCACTTAAGCGTAGGTTTACTTTCTCACTAAAAGTATTCTCCTTTTGTCTTCTCATCTCCCATAATTATTATTAAGCCTACCCTCACTTGAGAAATAAATTTAAAAACGAAAAGAAAATTAGAAGCAATAATATATTAATATATATACACTACACGAGAAAGGCACTTGTAATATGTGACATTGGTTCATGATCATAGGAATATGGAATACTTTAAGCAATAGAGTTCCTTATCAACTCTGTGAAGATGGTGAAAGTATAAAGGTGTCAGAAACATACTTTATAAGTGAAGGATCAGATGAATAAAAATCATGGGATGTCTATGACTTTATATCTTAGAAAATTACATTAATGGATACATGAAGAAAACAATATCATCTTTTTGATGGGTACGTGTATGGATGGCACATACTAGCTAGGTAATGGAGTCCACATATTCCACACACCATTTGAGATCTCACTAACTTCTCTTTATTTCTTTTTTAAAATTTTACTTTTTTTGTTTTTGTTTTTTACCAACAAAAATCCAGAGGGTTCTTTTCATAGTGCTCTTGCTTTCTTCTTTTTCATTATAATTTCTTGTGGGTAGTTTGCTTGGTTGACATGTTTGGAAAAAAGGGGTACCTTTTACTTTTGAGAAGTCTCATTATTGGCTGTGAACTTTATGCACTTGCATATAATATAGTCTCAATTATTACCCTCGATAATGCTACATCTTGTATGAGTTAAGTATATAAGAATTAACAAATGACAGGTTTCAAATGACAGTGACAAATTTGGAATGGGCGTCGTTGATGTGGATGTTTATTAGCACCTTACTATGCTACTTAGTTACTGGTAAAAGAATTGTTTTTTTTGTTTAACTCAATCCCAAAAGCTAGCTTATGAGGGGAGGATTATCCAAGTTCATATAAAGAGTCCAAATTCTCATTCCATTTCCGATGTGGGACTCTTATCACTCCCCCGCACGCACAGACCCCGTTAATTGGAGCGTGGATGACATAATTGTTGGAAATTTACTAATGTAGAATTAAGTATATCTCATTATTTATGACTCAAACAATTGGGGGCCCGCACGTCGGAAACGTCGTTTCCACACACGTGCACACGTAGTGCCAAGTATCGCAAATTTCATTAGTGGAAGAGATGTTGGTACGTATGTAATACGTTTGAGACATAGAATGATGGATGGTTATTGGCCAAATGACAAAGTATTCCATGTTGGTAAACGAAGGAAGAAGTGTACGAAGAGTAAGATGAAATGAGTCGGAAGTCGCCATGGAGCCGCGAAGGGCCGCGACGCAGCCCCGTCGGAGCCGAGGCGCCACGACGCTAATTGGGTCTTCTGCCACTGGAGCCACGGCGCCGCGACAAAAATTCGCAGAGCCGCAGCGCTTCGGAGGCAGAATGCTGCGACGGGAAGTTGGAAAGTTCTAACCTTTGGGCTGGTTTTAGAGCATTGAATCTCCATTACTCGGCACATGAATTCAGCCATTATTTGGTTGAATGTAACCCCTCCATCAAGTGCCATTAGATGGCTATTGAAGGCTATTAGTTGGCTAGTTGAAGGGTCATCTCATTACACTATAAATTGAGGCATTTGGCTCAATTGTTCACTACACTTGGAAAATACTACAGAATTTCTGAATTCATCTTCTTCCTCTCTAGCAAGTTTACTACACTCAAAGTTCTTCAAGAGTAACACTTGAGTTTCTTTTGCTCAATTGTCAAGTTGTTGTTGTATCTTGGGAGACAATTGCCCGACAACGTAAAAGGAGATATACGGGGCAATCTTGTCTTAAAGACATAGTGCCATCACTCGACTCAGTAAATCACACAAGGAGATTTTCAATTTTTGTTGTAATCTTTAATTTATCCTTTCTAGAAATTGTAATATTTACTTACTTCCCGTTCCCTGCAACTGTTGTATCCCATAATTTTAAGACAAGATTTGTTGTAAGTACTTAGAAAGATGACTGGAAGAGAACAACTCGCTTCTGATTCTGCTGCCGCTGCTACTCAAGGCGACACCTCTGCCTTCCCTACTGCTCAAAGCACACCCAATGCCTTTCCGGTTGCTCAAGGCTCATCAAACACCTTTTCTGCTGCTCAAGGGAATGCTGTCGTTCCTCCACCTGCTGGATTCCACCATGAACGCCCAAAAAAGTTCATGGGTTCTAACTTCAAGAGATAGCAATAGAGGATGTTATTCTATCTGACTGTTATGGGAATGGCTCATTTCCTAACAGAAGATCCTCCATAAGCTGGAGATGAAATGGACCCTTTGCCTACTGAAACGGCTGAAGGGGGCCAAGGTATCCATGTCATTAATGGCATGAAGATGGTTCTTGATGCATGGAGTCATAGTGATTTCATGTGTAAGAACTATATTTTGAACTGCTTGCCAGACCCTCACTACACGGTGTATTGCACCGTAGGCACTGCCAAAGAGCTGTGGGAAAAACTGTAAAAGAAATACAACACACAAGATGTAGGTACTAAGAAATTCATCGTTGGGAAATTTTTAAAATTTCAAATTGTGGATAGGAAAACAGTGATGTCCCAAGTCCAGGAATTCCAAATGATTCTACATCACCTGGATTTGGAAGGTATGAAACCAAATGAGCAGTTTTTGGTTGTATCACTAATTGAAAAGTTACCTCATTCGTGGAATGAGTTTATGAGTTACTTAAAACTCAAGACAAAGGAGATGACCTTTGAAGAACTTATTATCAAACTCCAGATTCAGAAAGATAATAAGAAGGCCTTGCCTAGGGGTAAACAAAATGCTGAGGCAAAGGAAAATCTAGCTGAGGCCAAAGGGAACCCAACCAAGAAGCGCAAGTTCCAGAAAGACGATAAGAACCAAGTAGCGGAGAAGTTCAAAGGAAACTACCACCATTGTGGGAAATCTGGTCACATGATCAAGGATTGCCGCAAGCTCAAGACTGAGCAACAAGAGAAGGCCAAGGCTAAGGGCAAGGCACAGGTTAACGTCGTCAAAGACAGACTTCTGGATGACATGATTGAGGAGTTCTCAGCGGTGGTACTTGAAGAAAACCTTGTTGAGAATCCCATGCAATGGTGGATGGACAAAGGTGCTACAAGACACATCTGTTCCAATAGAGATGCCTTCTCCACTTATACACCAGTTACTAACAAGACGTTGTTCATGGGTAACAACGCTTTCTCTGACGTGATGGGGTAGGAAAGGTAGTCCTGAAGATGACTTCTGGAAAGGAGTTCACTCTGAAGGAGGTGATGCATGTTCCTGAGATTAGGAGAAATTTAATTTCAGGTCATTTATTGGTTAATGCTGGTTTTAGGCTAGTGTTTGAGTCCAATAAATTTGTAATCACCAAGAATGGAACGTTTGTGGGAAGGGGCTTCGTCTGTTAAGGCCTCTTCAAAGTTAATGCCATGTCTGTATTACGTGCAAGCAATAATATAGAAGTTTCTTCTTACTTGCTTGAGTCCTCTAATTTATGGCATCATAGATTAGGACATGTCAACTACAAGTCCATCCAAAGGTTGGTAAAGTTGGAGTTATTGCCATCTATTGACGTAAACCCTCAACATAAGTGTGAGGTGTGCATAGAGGCAAAACTCACAAAGATTCATTTTCGATCCGTCGAAAGGAATACCGCTCCTCTAGAACTTATTCACACAGATATATGTGATTTAAAGTTTGCACAAACTAGAGGGGGGAATAAGTACTTTGTGACATTCATTGATGATAGCACAAGGTATTGTTACCTTTACTTGTTGAAAAGTAAAGATGAAGCCTTTGAAGCGTTCCGACGTTACAAAGCAGAAGTTGAGAACCAACTAAGCATGTAGATTAAATCCATTCGTAGCGACAGAGGGGGAGAATACGTAGTGCTATTTGAGGAATATTATGCCCAATTAGGCATTGTTCATCAAACGACGGCTCCATACTCACCTCAGTCGAACGGTGTGGCAGAACGTAAGAACCTCACATTGAAGGAAATGATGAATGCCTTGCTCATCAATTCCGGTCTTCCCCAAAACATGTGGGGAGAAGCCGTCCTTACCGCTAATATGATTCTTAACAGAGTCCTACATAAGGGTAAGGACAAAACTCCATATGAATCATGGAAGGGAAAAAAATCCACCTATAAATATTTAAAGGTGTGGGGTTGTTTGGCAAAGGTCGAAGTACCCAAGCCAAAGCAGATCAAGATTGGGCCTAAGATTGTAGATTGCATTTTCATCGGATATGCACATAACAGTAGTGCTTATCGCTTCTTAGTGCATAAGTCAGATATTCTAGATATCCACGGGGGTACAATCATGGAATCAAGGAATGCTCAATTCTTTGAAGATACTTTTCCTAGAAAGGAAAAAGACATAACATATCTTAAACGAAGTTATGAACAAAGCTCTCAGGAACCAAGAGTCGTTGACTACCCGGATCTAGATGGTTCAGATCTAGTGGACTTCGAAGTGGCTAAATATCCAGAATCTAGTGTTCCAGATTCTCAGAACTTGGAGACTCCATAGATGGAACCAAGGCGAAGTAAAAGGGCTAGAAAGGATAAATCCATCGGTCTTGACTTTGTAGCTTATATGGTTGATGACGAACCAAGGACAATTGCTGAAGCATTGTCAACTCCAGAGGCACCACTCTGGAAAGAAGCTATTGAGAGTGAAATAGACTCCATCCTGCATAACCATACTTGGGAGTTGGTTGAACTTCCTCCGAGAAATAAACCGTTGGATAGTAAATGGATACTCAAACGGAAGTATAAAGCAGATGGGTCTATAGATAAGTACAAGTCCAGGTTGGTAGTCAATGGCTATCGACAGAAGGAAGGCCTTGACTATTTTGACACGTACTCTCCAGTGTCTAGGATGACGTCCATACGAGTATTCATTGCGAACGCAGCTTTGCTTGACCTTGAGATACATCAAATGGATGTCAAGACAGTCTTCCTAAATGGTGATTTGGAAGAAAAAAATTATATAGAACAACCCGAAGGGTATGTTGTTCCAGGGCAAAAAAGAAAGTCTGTCAGCTTGTCAAATCTCTGTACAGGCTGAAACAAGCCCCGAAGCAATGGCATGAAAAAATTAGTAGTACTCTACTATCGAATGATTTCTCCATTAATGAGTGTGACAAATGTGTCTACATGAAGGTAATTCTAACTCGTTCGTCATGATATGCATGTACGTAGATGACATGTTGATCACAGGGAGCAGTCCTAGCTTGATTCTAGAGACTTAGAACATGTTGAAATAATGCTTCTACATGAAGGATATGTATATCACAGATGTCATCTTAGGGATAAAGATCTCTAAGACGTCTGCCAGACTAGTCTTATCCCAGTCTCACTACATCGAGGATGTGTTGAGAAAGTTTGAGATAGTTGACAGTTTGCATATGAAGTCACCAATAGATAGAAATCAAAAGCTTGATAAAAATCGTGGTGCACCCGTATGCTAGGAGCAATATGCACAGGTGATTGGTAGTTTGATGTACATAACAAACTACACCCGACCTGATATTGCTTATGCAGTCAACAAGTTGGCTAGGTTTACCTGTAATTCGAGTAATGATCATTGAAAGGCGTTAAATCAGGTACTACAATACCTGGAATACACGCTAACTTACGGGTTACATTAATCGAGATTTCCAGCTGTACTAGAGGGGTACAGTGATGCAAACTGGATATCTGATATAGAGAACACCAAGTCCACCAGTGGGTATGTATTTACAATTAGTGGTGGGGCTGTGTCTTGGAAATCCTCTAAGAAAACTTGCATCACCCGATCCATGATGGAATTAGAGTTTATCGCTTTAGACAAAGCAGGAGAAGAAGCTGAGTGGCTTCACGACTTCTTAGAGGATGTCCCTTGTTGGGACAAACCTGTAGCTTCTATAACGATCCACTGCGACAGTCAGTCGGGTCTAGGAAGGGTACGGAGTTCTATGTACAACGGCAAGTCTCGTCATATTCGACGGAGACATAAGATCGTTAGGCAGCTGATCACCACGGGTATCATATCCATTGATTACATAAAATCAAAGGATAACATAGCGGACCCACTAACAAAGGGCTTACCCAAAGATCGATGTTCTGCCTGTCTAGGGGAATGGGCTTAAAACCCAAGGTATAAGGACCAATACGGTGGTAACCTAACCTTACTGACTGGAGATCCAGGAATTAGGTTCAATGAAAAAACTAAACTGTAAAAGTTCAGTTGAGCGCTTCGGTGGAAGCATGAGCACTTCGGATGGTGATTTCTGTAAAGGAACATCAATCCAAAGCCATTCCCGCAATAGATGTTAAGTGTTATCTACAGTGTGGGTAAAGGTTAAGTTTCTAAAACCTTTAATGATCCTTACCGGTTGAGGTTAGGTTTGGGGAAACATTTAATGGTTCCTAACACTTGTAAAGTGGAGTATAGAAGGATACCTTGTAGGAGACCACCTATTTAAGTGCGAGGACATGCCACCTTAAATAAACGCACTTAAGAATCCAAGAAGTGTCCACGGCCACAACGGACAAAATATTACGGAGAACAAAGTAAGGGAAGTTGTTGTGTTGGTACCGTTTACTTGACTTACACAAAACACTAACGGTTCAAGACATCGCGTTCACCGCGTAGTAAGTAAGTCCGATGGTATTGTCACGACCCAAACTGGAGGGCCGCGACGGGCACTCGAACCCCACCCGTCGGATATCACCACTCGTATAATTAACATCTAATTGTAATTAAATATGGACTAAGCCAAAAAAGATTATAGAAAATCTTAACCAGAAATCCAATTTTCATATATACATACCTATACCAAGGCCGACAAGGACACACATGACAACTAACCACAGGACACATGTCTACAAGCCTCTAAAGAATACATGACATCACAAGGACGAGACAGAACCCCGCCATGCCCATATGCGTATGCAAAAATACTGTACCACGACCCGACTGCAACTCTGAAACAAATAGAGTGCTCCAATATCAGCTGAATCAGCAACCTACTAGCGTGAACCGTCACCCTTTTTAACTGAACCTGCGGGCATGAAACGCAGCGTCCCCCGACAAAAGGGACGTCAGTATAACTGATGTACTGAGTATGTCAGGCATGAACAATAGCATAACAGGGATATAACAACAACTGAAATAGAAACAACCGACCAATAGTAAGTACCTCTGAGGGTCCTAATACATATGCCTAAATATCATGCACACTGCGGTATACATATATATCGGCCTCATCGGGCACCTTCCTTACCAAAACAACCTATGTGGGCATCATTTCATGTAATGATTAATGAATGTATGCATAATGCAAATGCGGTATACTAATGTCCACAGAGGAATCCTTCTATAACCGCCTTTGTGGGCATCATGTTATATCGCCACACAAGGGCATCACATCATCACATCATATTGGCCTCTTCGGGCTCTTTTGTGATAGTATGTACCAGCTGCAGGTGGTGTGCATATATAACGCCTTTTCCTTTTCCCATATCCCCTACATATATAAAATATTTATCATATAGTAGTGTGCGTAGCACAAGTGGTCCAGGGTAATATATGAATGCAATGCAAATGAAAATGCATGAATGATAACACAATATTCCAATCTCAACGGGTGACATAATACCTTAATGCCTTCGGCTAACATTGAGAATATCAACACCTTTTCCGTATGCCTCAATTAGGACTTAGAAATAATTTTATACATGCTTTTAGCATAGGAATCAATAACATGAATATTCTTAACTACTAGGAGTAGAATAATTATGGAGCAATATCACGGTTATATTTCGTTACGTGGACATGTCAAAAGAAAGAAATAATTTACCTTAACATACCTTGAATGAATATATGGATGACTACAACGACTCAATCCTTCCAATAGACATCTAACTTTAAACTATCTCCAAATGAGTGCTTAGACAAAGTCTCCAAAAAAAGGCCTTCAACGCCGAAACTGATTTTTGTTTCATAATAGACTCCAAAAAATGAAATGTTACCTATCTTAGTTTGTAGTGTAAAATAGATAGGGCCGACCTTCCACTTAACTTAAAAATTCTTTTACATAAAATGAGTCATAGGTAGTATATGTAATATGTATACACGTATTAGGCATTTTAGACCAAGTGTTTGGTCCTAATCCATGCTATTGATCTGAATAGCCATTTAATCAGTGTGACCCCACTTATAATAATATTAAATAACTACTATAATTGATGTACAAAAAAAGGACACGTAGAGACATTTAGTCTTTTACCCACTACTAGTAATAAATCACGTCTAGTTTATAAAATTATGACATATACAAATATTTCAAAAATTATATTTTATCAAATTCTAATTTTTCCAGTCTAATACTAAGTATAAATTTTTGTACTATTAATCCTCAAAATGGGAAAAAATAACTCTTCTCCTGAGAAATAATTTCTATTCATATAATAAATAAAATTACATTTATAAATTCCCTCGTGTCGTTTATATAATTTAAAGCATGTCCAAAAAGTAGTAATATTAATAAGTATGAAAATCATATTTATCAAACAAATATCACTTAAATGAAAACACCATATCGAGGCAATATAATTCAAAGTTGCTCAAACTTACAACTATAACCACCTCGTAATGCTAAGGTAAGGTATGGGGTGTTACAGGTATTCAACTATGGAAGGTTCAAAGCGGAAGCTTCCTATCCAGATGCAACATCGGTCCGCTGAAAGATTGTTGGAAAAGGCACCATGTGAGTGCGTCAAAATCTCTTTCAAGGGGGGATTGTTGGAAATTTACTAATGTGGAATTTAGTATATCCCATTATTTATGACCCAAATAATTGGGGCCCTGCACGTTGGAAACGTCGTTTCCACACAAGTAGTGTTAAGTATCGCAAATTTCATTAGTGAAAGAGATATTGGTACGTATGTAATACGTTTGAGACATAGAATGATGGACGGTTATTGGCCAAATGACAAAGTATTTCACGTTGGTAAACGAAGGAAGAAGTGTACGAAGTGTAAGATGAAATGAGTCGGAAGTCACCGCGAAGGGCTGCGACGCAGCCCCGTCGGAGTCGAGGCGCCGAAGAGCCGCGACACTAATTGGGTCTTCAGCCACTGGAGCTGCGGAGCCCGGCGCTAATTCGCAGAGCCGCAATGCTTCGGAGGAAGAATGCTGCAACGGAGAGTTGGAAAGTTCTGACCTTTGGGCTGGTTTTGGAGCATTGAATCTCCATTACTTGGCACATGAATTCATCCATTATTTGGATGAATGTAACCCCTCCATCAAGTGCCATTACATGGCTATTGAAGGTCATTAGTTGGCTAGTTGAAGGGTCATCTCATTACACTATAAATTGAGGCCTTTGGCTCAATTGTTCACTACACTTGGAAAATACTACAGAATTTCTGAATTCATCTTCTTCCTCTCTAGCAAGTTTACTACACTCAAAGTTCTTCAAGAGTAACACTTGAGTTTCCTTTGCTCAATTGTCAAGTTCTTGTTGTATCTTCGGAGACTATTGCTCGACAACAAAAAAGGAGATATGCGAGGCAATCTTGTCTTAAAGACAGAGTGTCATCACTCGACTCAGCAAATCACACAAGGAGTTTGTTTCGTTCTTGATTTCCAGTTTTTGTTGTAATCTTTAGTTTATCCTTTCTAGCAATTGTAATATTTACTTACTTTCCGTTCCCTGCAATTGTTGTATCCCACAATAATTTGGGGACCCAACATCGGTGAACATAGACTTGAAATGGGTCTGGCTCTGATATCATGTAAAGAATGGATCTTGGGCCTAACTCAATCCCAAAAGCTAGCTTGTAGGGCGAGGATTGTCCAAGTTCATATGAGGAGTCCATGTTCTCATTTCATTTCCGATGTGAGACTCTTTACACTCCCTACACGCCCAGACTCGTTAACTGGAGCGTGGACAATATAATTTGAGGGCCCAACATTAGTGAACAAAGAATTAAAATAAGTCTGACTCTAATATCATGTAAAGAATAGATCTTTAGCCTAACTCAACCCCAAAATGCAATATTTACCGTACTCTTATAATAATTTGGATATTTCTTCAAACAGAAATTGGTAAAACGTGCACTGTTTTCATATATTAATGTCACTTAACAAAAGAGAGATAAAAGTGAAGGGAAAAAAAAGGAGGAATAATGAACTTCAGAAAATCCATACCGTGTTATTACTCAAGACTTATGCTAGAGAAGTTTAGTGTTATTAAATGACAAATTTTAGATCTCAATACGTGCAAAGTCGATTCGAACATGTTAACATTTGTTCACATTCAGTGATTGGGAGTTGTTGTCCCACTTGTTTTTGTAAAAAAAATTCAAGCTTTATGGGGATGTAGGAAGGCTTAGGTTTGGCATACGAAGGACAGGGAAGATAAGGGAAGAGTTCGGTAATACCTTTGCATTGTAAAATACTGAGGTTATTCTCTTCTGTCATTTTTGTCTATCACTTTCACTAAATTTGGTAAATAATATTTGTCATTTTAAAAAAAATAAGAAGGAATTAATTCTTTTTCACTTCCATCCTTACTAGCTACTCTGAGAAAGCATACAAACCACAATAACAATTCAGTATAATCTCATAAGTGGGATATGAGAATGGTGATATGCATGCAGGCTTTTTTCTTCTTTGTGAGGATAGAGAGGTTGTTTCCGATAAACCCTCGGCTCAAGTAAGGCGTATCAAAATCAGTAAAAAAAGAAAATACAACATTGAAGAAGCCATGTAGAAAGTAATGGAGAAAAGAATAATAGCAACACCAAATAATATGATAACCGAAGTAGAGGAAACAACTAGTAATTATAATAAAATTGAAGAATAAGATAGTAGGAGAGTAATAATAATAATAATACGGATAAGGATAACTAGACAATGCTCATTACCTCCTAACCTTCTATCCTTATCCTCGACTTCCATGTCCTCCTATCTAAGGTCATGACTTTAGTAAGTTGTAGGTATGTCATGTCATATCTAATCACTTCTCCCCAATACTTATTCGGCCTAACTCTACTTCTACTATAAAACAAAAGGGTAATTTGCCGAGGTTGAAAGTGCAATTATCGGAGGTTAAAAATCTCTACTTGACATATTCTGTCTAATCACCTCTCCCCGATACTTTTTCGACATATCTCTACCTCCACTGCAAAAAAGGGGTAATTTACAAGGGTTGAAAGTGCAATTAGCATAGGTTAAAAACCTTCACTTGTCATATCCTGTCTAATCACCTCTCCCAAATACTTCTTCAGTCTACCTCTACCTTGATTTTCTTATACCCATTATAGTCATTCTGTCACACCTACTTAATAGGCCATCAGTGCATCTCTTCTTATCATGCTCGAATCATCTTAGTCTGCCTCCCTCATCTTGTCCACTACAGAGGCCACTCCCACCTTATCCCGGATATCTTCATTTATAATCTTATCTCTTCTAATATGCACATGCATCCATCTCAATATATTCATTTCCGCTACTTTCATCTTCTAGACGTGCGAGTTCATGATCAGCCAACACTACACCTCATATAATATAGTTGGTCTAACAACCACTTTATAAAACACCGAATACGATCCTCCATTTTATTCATCCCGCCCCAATATAGGTTCGTGAAAGCATATAATCATTATTTACTCATTTAACAAAGAGATAAGAATAATTTACTAAATGACCTTATGATTAATGACATAGAATAATTTTTAATGAGTGCCAAAGGACCAGAGTGAGTAGTTTTATAGTAAGTTATCACTTAGTTATATTCGTGTATTTTTTCTCTATAGATAACAAAAAAAAAAATTCTTCCGGTCCTATTTACTAGTCTATTTTACTAAATATAATTGTTTCGAAATACTTATCATTATAGAAAATAAAATAAATTATTTTTTCGATTCTAGCCTTGCTACTTAAATAAATGTTCTAGAAGAATTTAAAATGTAGAGACACCATCAAAAAATAAATATGGGTAGTTTAATCAAACTATCCTGATCACTTAAATATCTTTTTATTTGCTCTGGTGATGGATGTTTTGACGTGGCAAATTCAAGGTGACGTGTCATGGTATATGTTATTTGTAGATGATATATTTTTGATTGATGAGATTCGCGGTGGAGTTAATGCTAAGTTGGAGGTGTGAATACCCTGAAATCTAAAGGGTTTAGGTTAAGAAGGATCAAGACTGAATAAATGAAGTGCAAGTTCAGTGGAGTAGGCATGAGGATGACGTGGAACTGAGGCTTGATACTCAGGTCATTCAAAAGAGAGAAAGTTTCAAGTATCTTGGGTCTATTATCTAAGAAAATGGGAGGTTGACGATGATGTCACACATCGTATTGGTGCAGGGTGGATGAAATGGAGTCTTGCATCCGGAGTCTAGTGTGATAAAAAGATATCACTAAAACTTAAAAACTAATTCTATAGAGTGGTGGTTAGATCAACTATGTTGTATGGGACGGAGTACCTGGCAGTAAAGAACCCTCACGTTCAGAAGATGAAGTTGGCGAAAATGAAAAAATTACGTGGATGTGTGGACATACGAGGAGAGGTAGGATTTGAAATGAAGATATCAGGGACAAGGTGGGGATGGCTTCGGTGGAGGACAAGATGAGGGAAGTGAGGCTGAGATGGCTCGGACATGTGAATAGGAGATGTGCGGATTCCCTAGTGCAAAGGTGTGAGAGGTTGGCTAAGTATGATTTTAGGAGTTGTAGAGGTAGGTCGAAGAAGTATTGGGGAGATGTGATTAGACAGGACATGACGCAATTTCAACTCACCAAGGATATGACCTTAGATAGGAGGTTATGGAGGACATGGATCAGGGTAGAAGGCTAGTATGTAGTTGAGCGTGTCACGTTTCATATTACTCCTGTAGTTGCTTGTCCTTTGATTTCAGTTATTATCTATTGTATCTTGTACCTCGATTGTCGTATGATTTTGTGATAGTTACGCTATTGTTTTTTTTTCATATTGCTTTGTCATACTTTATTTAGTACTTTTGTCATGGCTTTGTTACTTCTGTTATTTTATTTTTCTGACTGTTGTGGTTTGTTTTGCTTTGTGCCGGGGGTTTATCAGAAACAATTTCTCTACTTTCATAGTAGGGGTAAGGTCTGTGTATACTTTACCTTTTTCAGACCTCACTTGTGAGATTATACTGAATATATTATTGTTATGCAAGTAAATGAAATATCATTTGTATCACCACCTGGAGCATAATGTACTAATTTGAATTCTCGATCCTTTTAAATTCTTAATAAAAAGAATTAATAACAAGGCAGTGGTTTAAATCGGGATCTATGGTAACATGGGGTTTTCGTTGTTAGCTTTTTGCAATTTAAATGTCATTCTAACTATCCATGGGAAAAAAAATACTCCTCTCTTCTCTGTGCTCATTATTTTTCTCTTATTTGGGAAACGAGTACTAATGAAGGTACATTAACGGTTAACCTACATATTTGTCGTTCATTGTACCAAAAGAAAATAAGTAGGAAAAGTCAAAATAATAAATGGTGTAGGAGGTGGATGGTGGACCATGGAGGAGCAGAGGGCAGGTGAACCGTCCACCATTCTCGTGTTTTTATTTATTTAGTTCATCTTGTCTCTTATTCCTTAGGTATCGTTTGGTATTCCTTAGGTATCGTTTGGTAGGATACATTGAAGAAAATAATATATGCATTAATTTTGTGTATTATTAATATTTTGTTTGATATTTTTTTTCGATCTATGTATAACTAATACAAACATTTATTAGACATCATATTTTATATTATCTCATACATAACTATACCTAGCAAACTACGTTATTAGCAATGCAAGTGTTATTAATACATGCATAATCATGATTAAAGACACAATTGCCTCTGAAGTCTTTCACTTAGTATAGTATGGAGTATTTTTTGTAAATAACAAATTATTTTTAGAAATTATACAATACATGTTATTTTTAATAATACACCAAATCAAACAAAGATAATCCTTGCATAACTAATGCTAGCATAACTAATGCTAGCATAACTAATTCCAACATTACTAATATCAGCATTATTAATACACCTTATTCATCATTATGATTATACATTCTACCAAACAACATTAATGAATATTAGAAACAATAAGTTTTGAGTAGTAAAAGATTACAGAACAAAGTTAATAAGTTGTAACTTATTTACAACACAATGACGAAAGAACAAATTTTAAGATAAAGTTACATCACTATCAACAGAATGATCTAATTGAAAGAAATAATACCTTAATTATTTTTATTAATGAAAGAGTATATATACAATTTATAATTTTGCATAATAGAAATCTTATTTATATTCTACTCCCAAAACCCTATTCTATTAGTACAAGAATCTTATAATTACGGTACGTGTACAATACTAATTAATACCATATTTACAATAAAATATTACACCAAATTAATACCTAAAATCTGCCCAACCCGTGTATATCACGGGCTGAATATTTACAAAACCCTGACCAACGCGTGATATACACTACTTATAGTAAGTGTATATCACGTGTATATTTAACACACCCCCGCAGTCATAGCGGGCGGTCTTCGTACGCTGAGACTATCCCTAAAATCTTCAAAAAGGACTGAGTGAATACCCTTTGTAAAGATATCTGCAATTTGATACCTAGAAGGAACATGGCAGACACGTATTTTTCCACGAGCTACCTTTTCTCGAATAAAGTGAATGTCCATCTTGATGTGTTTAGTGCGCTGATGTTGAACTGAATTACCAGAAAGGTAGATAGCACTAACATTATTACAATAAACCAAGGTAGCTTTCTGAATAGGATAATGAAACTCTAAAAGAAGATTACGTAACCAACATGATTTAGAAACCACATCGGTCACCCCTCGATACTCAGCCTCTGCACTAGAGTGTGACAATGTCGATTGACGCTTCGCAGACCATGAGACCAAGTTCTTACCAAGAAACATGCAATAGCCGGACGTGGAACGTCTGGTATCCGGACAACCACCCCAATCAACATCCGTATACGAAAGAAGTGTAGATGTCGAAGACGAATATAAATGTAAGCCATAGTCAAGTGTTCCCTGGATGTATCGAATAATGTGTTTGAGCGCATTTATGTGTTCAACCCTGGGATCATGCATAAACAAGCACACCTGTTGTACGGCATACGTAATATCTGGTCTCATGAAAGTAAGATACTGAAGAGCCCCTGCAAGACTGCTATAGCGGGTCGGATCCTCGTAAGGTGAGCGAGCCGCAGCACCCAACTTGGGTTTAGTATCAACTGGAGTGGAAGTAGACTTGCATGAGGACATACCAGCTCGCTCAATGATCTCAGTTGCATACTTACATTGTGATAAGAACAACCCACCTGCATGACGAGTGACAACAATCCACAAAAAATAACTCAAGGGTCCCAAGTCTTTCATAACAAACTCAGAACTGAGCATGGTCATGATAGACGTGCGTAACGCATCAGTAGAGGTAATTAAGATAATATCATCCACATATAATACAATATAAGCCAGGGAAGAACCACGATGATATGTGAATAATGAATTATCTGACCTACTGTGCGTAAACTCAATAGACGACACATAGTCTGCAAATCTATTATACCAAGTTCGTGGGGCCTTCTTAAGCCCATACAAGGACTTCTTCAATCGACAAACATGATGAGGATATGTGGGGTCTCAAAAACCCAATGGCTAATGCATGTAAACGGTCTCCTTAAGATCACCATGTAAGAAAGCATTATTCACATCTAACTGATGAATGGACCATGCTTTCGAGAGAGCCAAGCTGAGCACAGTGCGAATGGTAGCTGGCTTGACCACCTGACTAAAGGTCTCACCACAATCCACACCAACCTGCTGAGTCTTACCATCACCTACAAGACGAGTCTTATGCCTCGCAAAAGAACCGTCAGAATTATCCTTATGAGTAAAAATCCACATAGACCGAATAATATTAACACTAGAAGGACGGGGTACCAACTCCCACGTCTTATTTGCAATAAGAGCATCATATTCTTCGATCATAGCTAATATCCAATTCGGGTCATTTAAGGCGGATACGGGGTTACGGGGTAGAGGCAATTTAAGAACATTAGAATTTAAATTAAAATGTCTTTTCGGTTTAAAAATAACCCGTTGACTACGAGTGACCCATCTGTGATTCGGGGAGAATTGAGTGAATTTTGGGAAATATCGGGACAAGTGACGGACTGGCTAGCAGGCAGTGGGCCTGCTGGCCAAACACGGAAACTGGAATTAATAGATGACGGAACTGGGCCAGAAATTGAAGTAGGGACTAGAGTAAGGACAGAAATTGGGGCAGAACTGGGCTGGAGAGGCGGCCCAGTCATTGGACCTACGACGGTGGTCTGTGAAGGTAATGGAGAACCAGCGGGCAGTGGGCCCACTGGCGGATTCGGGGTGCGGGACATGTCTGAAAAATGGTGGATAATATCTGGGGAGACATCGTCATCCAAAAAATTATACGAACTAGGCATGGGACTACTTTACAAATTGCTTCTATGAATGCGGATAAAGGTACAACTTGATAAACAAACCTAATACATAAATCTAGACTCAAGAACTGTAACCATAAACTCTGTAACACGGCTTCTTCAACCTTGATTCGATGTATTGGGGCGACGCTTCTTTGAATCCGAACTTGCGATATTGCATAGAAAGTTTTTCTCAACTATTCTAGTTTCTCTCCTATGAGTGCTCAACATTCTTCATGTTAAGACTTGGTATATATAGCAATTAGACATCATAACTATGGTTGATCTCAACCCTACTTGATATGGCCCATCAAGGTAGAATAGGGTTTGAGGTTGATTAGGATTCTTACACCTTCTTGCATATTTAGTTTTCTTGTAGGATTCTGAAATATCTTGATAAGTATGGTGTGGAATCCTGATAAGTATAGAACTGAAACTTTCCGCATTTACGCCAAGCCTTTTCCATAAAGACACGTAAATCCTAGGTTGCAGGATTTGTTTGGAACATGATATTGTATCTGGTTCAACCAATGGGTACTCCAGCCTTTAAGTCTTCTGACTGTTTTAAGCTGGAACATGTTCAAAAACTTGTTCCACATATCTCCTCTCGTACACAAGTATCTAAATCTGACCTGCTTCTGAGATGTTGGATGGAACATATTGACAGACATAGTTCATACATCATGTGTTTCTCTATGTTTGCTTCTCTTTGACTGCTCTCTTCACCTCTTCTCATGATGATATCTTTGCTCTTGATCATTTATTGATTGCACATGATCCGTTCATCGACTGCCAGTAATGACTCTGTGAGATAGAATATTTTACCTACTTGTTCTATTCATGAATGCACTACTCTCTCTTGGCTGATTCATCTCTCCATCCTTTGTATAAACTGCATCTGTTTCCATGATGGAACAAGTCTATAGACCCAATTCATTTACCTTGTTGCCAGTTCTGATATGAAAGCCTTTTACTACTCTGATCTCTTGCTTTATATTGTTGATCATAATTGTCACACCCCAAACTAGAGGGATGTGGCTGGCACCCGATGCCTTTAGCACAATATTAACAACACTTTCCCACTGTTCTTTATAACTTCCAGCCACAAGATAGCTTACGAATAACCTAAAACAGTCTAACGATCCACAATACACCAACAATTGGGTTTACGACTTTCAATCGTCGTCCCGTAAGTTCATACCAAAGCAGCGTATATAAAGCTCTCATAAGTTTATACATATGGAGAGGGGAAGAACCCTTACATTATACGCCAAGAACTATTCTTCTTCCACATTAATTCATTTTAAAGAAAGCTCGAATTCAACAACGCGATAAAATGGAATAACGAGATGGAAGTGGGGCGCGAAGCCCGTATGTTGTTATTAACGAGAATTATACTTTGATGTCAAGATATTTTCATGTTGTTACAAGTGTTCCTTGTAAAAGAATTCATCTAAAGTGATATGAGAAAGAATTATTATGTATGGCTAATACCCAAATTACAACGTGCAGCACCTCTATATATCATTCTTTCAACTTTTGTATCTCTCTTAGTGGATAATGGGGTCCACCTCCAAATATCTACTTATTGCTTACCTTTAGTTTATGTACCCAAAATGTGTCACCCACCAGAATTACAATAGCATTAGTCATATTCCTTTACTTACCATGGCCCCATGTGGACATGTTAATTCTAACACTTGACTTCTTAATTTCTAATTATATCACTTTATTTTCCACTTTTATTGCTAATTAATTTCTTATTCCCAATCCACTTAAATATTAACTATTTTTAACATACTTCATATACTCATTATCCTGACCATGTGATTTAGCACTAGTTCATAGCCTCTTTTGACACACAAATAAATATTATATGGTCTTTATGGAGATTATGTTGTGAGGTCCCTTCTGGCCCGAACAGTCCATCGTAGAATTCTCAAAACATTTTACTCCAATGTCGTATCGATGAATGACTTAATGAGCTGGAAACTAGACTCGTAGATATTCAATTTAATGGGTGGATTACCCCGTAACTCTTAGTAAATTGAGAGAAAAGTTTTGTGGCATCTGACCCAAATTTCAGCAAACTTACGAATGTAGCTTGCGGAGGCTTTCACCAACTTTTATTTTACAAATTGCTTGACTTTAAAGCATAATATACGACTATTGTAAGATTCAAATACCTCATAACAAGACCTTCTTATCATATTAAGCACTCTTATTCTCACCTCAAAAGTACGGGCTATTACAATCCACTTTCCTTTGGCAAACTTTGTCAAAAAAGTATTTCTTTAATTTGTTTTATCCCGAAACTTACTTAATACTTGTTTATACTCACTGTCATCCGAGTATGGGATATTACCCTCACTGGGCCTTTGTTACTTTACTCATGACGCATACTAGCGCAAAAAAAGCGTGTATCATCATTTCCTCCTTATGACATTCATCCTCGAATGTAGAGGGGTGTAGGAGAGAAACTAGCTCTTAAGGATCTTATGAAAATTTTGACAGAGTCTCCTCTGTGTACTGGACTATATACAACATATCACGTAGAAATAAAATACAATATATATTCTAAATAGGGACACAATCAATCCACAAATTGTTTTTCTCCACACAGCCATCAACTTTAATAAAAACATCACAAAGTTATAGCTTACCTTGACTTCCTCAATTGCTCTTACGCGCAAACAATTTTGTTTCCTTATTCATCCTGACATGTATATGAATGCATTAACCTATCTCAGTCTCCACCATCTTGGTGTTCCTTATATACATAGCCTCAAGTATTATTCTTGATTTTGTTTTTTTTATTCAACTGACATGGCTAGAAATACGCTGTTGACATGAATTTCTTATTGGATACATATTTATATTCTGAAGAAATAGACTTCATTGGTCAACTTTTCTGTAACACCTTGCTTTGAATCACTATACACGGACTAAATTCTCTTTCCTTATCTCTTAACCAACATCTTTTATCAATATACTTTCAGAATGAAACTTCTCGTTCATGTTATGCTACAAGCCCATTATTATATATCCCTATAAGATCTTAGGCACTTTCAAACTTCCCGTAGTTATTCTTAATTACTTCCACTTCCACCCTTATTCTGGTAGTATCAATTTTGTGTCATCTCATGACTCGTCTAGCCTCTTAACTAGCCTTTTCTAGGCTTTACATAAGCCATACCCAATTGTTAATTCAACTTACCTTATTCATTAATTCTGAATAAACGTTCTTGGGCCTATATACCTTTGTCTTTGTTTATACTTCATGTTACTCTTTCTTGAACCTCATATGTCTGGTTGTTTCTACCATCGATTAACTCCTCTAGCTAGGAGGTTGCTACTATTCCTTTCTTAGAGTCTAGATACCGTTCTATAGTCATAACACTTCTATAGAGTCTAGATAAACACAATCTTATTCATCTTAAAACTCTTTGTGGTAACCCTTCTTACTTACTCAGTCACTAAGACAACATGTGATATTTTCTCGATTCTTTATCATACTATCTCCCCCTTTGGGAGAAGGGCCACACTTTGCGCTCAAGGATTTCATTCATGTAGAGTCACATTGTTACTTCAAGACCTTTCGCAATTATGTAAGCTTTAATAACTTACAACTTGCCTTAGAACAATTCTCTTTTACTAGGGACTACTGAATCACTTACATGGATAGAACACCATATATTCATAATGACATACTCGATATCATTAAATCGCTATCCTTTACACAAGATGCTATTCTTAGGGAGGTTTCTTTCTTAATAAACTTTAAAGGTCGCTCTTCTACGGTTCATTCTTTTACTACCTAATTGCTTACCTTGCAATTTTCACAATATTAGTTGTTATAAAAATCCTTCAAGTTTCTGATTAGTTTTCTGTTTAGTTTGGGGTACTCTTCAATATCGGTACTTCATGATTCAGGGAGCTAAATCATCTAGTTGATGTCTTCTATTGAAATCATCAATTCAATTCTTGTAATTGAGACTAGTCTTATATCATATTTGTCTTTACAAACTGAACATTTACTTCCTCTTGTCTTTTGTTCTAACTGTCTATGAACTTTGCCGCATTACCATATTTTATCTTACAACTTTCGGTTGCTTCTCATATCCACCCATGAGTCCCACTTGCCTTACTAGAAATCTCTCTCTTATATGATCACTCTTCATCTTGTTCTAGATAATTTCAATGAAATATTCTTTCACTCTTAGCTTTTCCCTCTTCAACTGACCTTATTCTATAGGCACTTAATACCTCTTCTTTACCTCAGACAGAAGTCTCGTTGAGGGAAATATTCACCTTGCATACAAAGATTTCAGTACTTGGCTCATGGATCTTCGAAATTCTTAAGAAATCGTATCCAGTTAACAATTCCCGAGTACATCATGCATATATCCTCTAAAAAGGTACTATTGACATACTCGTACCACTCTTCAGTACTGCCATTCAGTTATAAAAATCTGCCCACGCTAAGGGTTATTCTAACCCTTAATAGATCTCGAGATCTCACTTCCTTCTAAGACTACGTCTATCGATGTTTGAAAAATCATAAGCTAGATTGAATGTTATTCACTATAGTTCTACAACTACTGGAAGCGGGATAATAATGCTTGTGTCACGCTATCTAAGCGCCAACTACATTTACAATCTCTTCTATTCAGTTACTTTGTTGTTTGTACCTCTTTCTCTTTACTTCCTTTGCATTCTAAATCTCGCACATTACCTTATAGGCTTGTATTTCCTTCTTTTGAATTGGTGAGACAAATGCTCATGCTCTGAAACATTAGCATAATACTCGCACCTCTAGTGCATAAATAATAAGGTAGGGATTTTTCATTCATAAACAAGACTCTACTAGGCATGGCTTGTAGACTCCCTAAGTTATGACCTGTACTGATACCAAGTTTGTCACACCCCAAACTGGATGGGCGTGATCAGCACCCAGTGCCTTACTTGCTCGAGCGTACCCATCTGTAACTCTTAACATGCATGAACTTATACTTTACTGACAAGGACGAATTGCATCATAAGATGGAATTTTGTAAGTCGACAAGGCTAAAATCAAGTCTACCTGAAGACATCGTGTCTTGCAATCTGCAAGCGAGCTTAGCCCAAAACATGTATAAATAAATGGGCTGTCAAGGACACCATGGACTCTAAAACTCATAAGTAAAAAGGTAAACAACCAAGGCCGATAAGGCCAACATGTATAATTAAGACACAACATCAAGGGCTACAAGGGCGTACTGTACATACTGGAGAAGCTTTAAGAAGGCTGTGTGGATATATCACAAGTCACACCGGGCCACTGGGGGCTCTGTGATATACGCAATGTACCAGGTCATAGTGAGGCTCTATAAGATAAATATAATGTACCAGTCCATACCAAGGCTCTGCGGAATAAGTATACGATGTACCAAGCCATATATAGGCTCTGTGGGAATGCAACATAGTGCCAAACAATCGAGTATAGCTCGGGGAGTAAATTATTTGTCATCAACCATGGACTATGTCCGCAAGATCTGTATACACTCATCAAGTGAGGAGCATAATCTCTAAGGTAGAAAGTACTCCTAGCAAGGGACAAATAATAGAATTTGAGTGATATCTATATACGAGACACAAACTCGCTATGAATGCTTCTTTTATAAAACTTATACGAGTACATTTTAGGTACAGAATCATGTCACAGAAAGAAGGGATAGCCATTACATATCTTTCATCGATCTACTTGTTGACACTCTATACTCAATCCCCAAAGAACGTCAATCTACAACAAACTATTATGACACTATCGTCAAGCTACCAAGAGTACAACAATCGCTAATTGAGTGGCAAGCTCGTTTTGTGATAATTTGGAAAACACCTCTTTTATTACTTTCTTTTCCTTTACAATACCTTTAGCACAATATTAGCAACATATTTCCATTATTCTTGATAATTTCCATCCACAAGATAGCTTACGAACAACCTAAAACAGTCCAACAATTCACAATACACCAACAATTGGGTTTACGTCTATCAATCATTGTTACGTAAGTTCATACCAAAACAGCATATCTAAAGCTCTCATAAGCTTATATATATGGAGAGGGGAAGAACTCTTACCTTATACGCCAAGATCTACACGTCTTCCATTTTAATTCATTTCAAAGAAAACTTGAATTCAACAACGCGATAAAATGAAATAATGAGATGGAAGCGGTGCGCGAAACCCGTATGTTATTCTTAATGAAAATCATACTTTGATGTGAAGAAATTTTCATGTTTCTGCAAGTGTTCCTTGTAAAAGAATTCATCTAAAGTGAGATGAGAAACAATTATTATGTATGGATAATACCCAAATTACAACGTGCAGCACCTCTATATATCATTTTTCTACTTTTTGAAGCTACAAGGTAAAGACTTCAAATATATCTCTCTTTGTGGACAGTGATACCATTTTTTGGTGGATATTTTCATCATCTATAGACCCTAAGGAGGGTAGAATAATAGATGGTAATTTCATATAAAACATAATATACAAAGATAGAAAGTAAGTAGTACTGAGGCCGTTATTATAAAAAGGCGATTCATTTTGAATTTTGATATATCTATAACCATTAACCAATAAGAACATCATAATCATAGAGTTATTCACGTATCAAAATAACAATTAAAAACATATAGTCTAAAATTCATACCTCTAGCAGAATTTTTAGATCACCGGAATACTCAACTCGCCCTGACACTGACTCCCTTTTCTTCACTCTGAACATCAACGGAGTAATTGGACTAGGTGACAGGAGTTACTCGACAGATTCTTTCTAAAATTCTTTTTGAGATGTGGTTTTATGGATTAGTATGATTCTAATTATAACCTTTCAAAGTGATTTCTTTGTTCTTATGATATTTTTCTTGGCAAAGATTATAGAATGAGAGAGTGTTTAGACATGGAAATTTTTCAAAGGAAGATTTTATTCAAAGATTTCTTTCTTCCAATGTTTACCAGAGGCTCTTTATATAGATAACCTCGACTGATTACATTATTTCTACATTACAAAAGTCTAAAGAGTTAAGTACTATTTTTTCAAAAGTGTACAGTAACTTGTTTGCAATAATTTCAGATTTTTCTAAAGTTGATTGTCTTGTTGCAGCTTTGTCAAAAAGTTGTTGCCAACTTTCATCTTCTTTCTTAGATTCTTCTTACTTTGCCAAAAGTATATTACCAGCTGTCTTGGACTTTTATTCTAGTGACATTGTCATCATAATTTCATGGTTTTCATCAGAGTAGTATGTATTGTAATATGGGCTTACTATAGTTAGACTATATTGGGCCTTATCAAAGTGTTACATTGTGGCTTACTGTAGTTAAACTACATTGAGACGTATTATGATTTAGGCAAAGGATCAAAAGATCCTTCTTTTTTATGGTATTACTAGTATTAGTAACATGTTTAGTATTTACCACATGCCTTTTCTTCTGGCCAGTCAACATCTGATATTGTTCCACAATTTCTTTTGCATGCCTGTGTTTCATGTTCATAATTCGGTCATGCACGTTTGTAAGGTCAATAGTATCTTGAGATACTATATCATTATTGTAATACAGAGTTATCAGTTCTTCTACTTCTCTTCCTTTTGTTGTTCCAATGATACATGACTTTCTGTCTCTTAACATGTCCTCTATCTTGGATTTCAAGATAAATAATCCAATAGCTCTTTTTGCACTGAGCCATTCTTGAAATTTTTCCAGAGTACATGGTATTTTTATTTTCAGATTTTTATCATCTCCGCTGATATTACTGTTTCAGTTTTAAATAGTTGATAGATTACTATAGGTTTTCCTGTCAAATCAGTCGAGGCATCAAAAATGTGTATCCCATATGTACCTTTTCCAAAAGAGTCCATCATGTCCTTTGCAGATTCAACAATGATACTAGGCAGTTTAGCAGTATTATACATAGTTCCACTATTAATTTATCAATAAATCCGTAAGTAAATAATTTTGTACTATGTCTGGATTAACATTTTCACTGCATAAGAATCTGGGATATTTACTAAGCTTAGCACTTCTTAAAATATAAGGGTTAGATTTGTAGTCATAAAACTTATATATTTTTTCATAAGCATTGATATAATCTGGTGTGTATTTCAGTTTATCACACATTGATACTGCCGTTGATATCTGGGAAGAATATGCTATAGTCGCAAGTTTGGATGTAATGGGTGTTGAAGGTTTAGTAGGATTGTTTGGTTTTTGAGGGGTAGTTATAGGTGATTTTGATTGATTCTAATTGGTTTGTAAGGTTTTCAGGGTTTTTTGATCTTGTAAGGCTTCTCTGAGTTGGTTTACAAGATGGGTACATTCTTGTATTTTTGTTGTTATGGCCTCATGGGTTTGAGTAATAGCTTCCATGACACTGATAATATATTCTTCAAAGTTATCATTAGTTGACATTGTTGCACCTGCTAAGAAAATCAACTAAAACATTCTTAGTTCCAGATATATTCTTAACAGTAAAATCGTAACAACAAAAGAACGACTGCCATTTTCTTCTCTTATTAAGTTCTGGTAAAGGATCTATTTTATTAGTTATAAAGGATTTTACTCGGGTATTATCTGTTATAACTATAAATTTTACTAGTAATAAGTGATAATAGAATTTCTTTATTCCTAATTTTATAGCTAATAATTCTTTTTCATTAATATAATAATTTTTCTCATTTGGTTTCCATGTTCCTCTTCCATATCCACATATTAGTGATTTTTCCTTATCTGTATCACTTGTATCACATGCTATTAGAACGGCTCCCCATCGTATGTCACTAGCATCAGTATGAAGTTCTAATTGGTATTCTATATTTTGGTAAAGCTTTTACTTTTTCTTTAATTTCTTTAATTAATAATCATGTATTTCAATCCATTTAAATATTTTATTTTTTCTAGTTAACTCTTGCAATGATTTTCTTAAAAGTGGTAAGTCTTTTATATGGTCTGAAGCATAATTTACTATTCCTAAAAATTGTTGTACTTCCTTTTTATTTTCTAATTTATCCTTAAATTTTTTTATTTTTGTTACAACATGTTCTTGTAATTGTAACCCTTCTTTATCTATAATATATCCTAATATTCTATATGGTTTCTGAAAATTTCAGATTTCTTCTCAGATAATAATATTTCATGTTTGTTTTATAGTCTTTACAAAATCTTCTAAATGTTTTATATGGTCTTCTAAGTTATCACTATATATGAGTATGTCATTCACATATACTGTACATAATTCTTTTAATTTTCTGAATACTTGATCCATTCTTCTCTGAAATATTTGTGGTGCATTTTTTAATCCAAATGGTAGTACATTTCATTCATAGTGTCCTTGAGATGCACTAAAGGCTGTCAAAGATTTCAATTCTTTTGTTAATTTTATTTTCCAAAATCCGCATTTACAATCAAATTTACTAAATCATTTTTTATCTTAATAGGTTAATAAGGTTTCTTTTATATGGTAAAAAGTATCCATCAAATAAAGTATTTTTATTCAGTTCTCTGTAATCTATCACCATTCTAGCTTTTCCTCTTTTCTGTTCATTATATTTTCTTACTAAAAAGGCTGGGCTACTACGTGGGCTTTTACTTTCTTGTATTTTAAACCTAATAATTCCTTTATCTGCGTTTCAAATTCTTTTTGGTCTGTTGGACTATATCTAATAGGCGTACATCTAATTGTATCATTACGATTTATTAATTTGATTTCAGCATATATTTTTTCTTTTTCCCATAATTGTATAGGATTTTCTCCAAAATTCATTTTTAATATCTTAAGATATTTTTCTTTTAATAATTCTAGGTTGTTATTCCTATCTAGTTTTAGATTACACATTCTTAGCGATTGTATTGGTAATATTCTTTTTAGTTTTATCGATTTATTACAAGGTGTTTGTAGACTTAAAATATTATTATTTATGACTTGTGTTTTAAAGAAGTCTAAGAAATTATTTCCTAATAATACTTGTTGTCTCATATTATCCTCTTGATATATCATGGGTAATCTAAATATTGTTTTATCTAATATTTTCTGCTATTACGTCTAATTCTTTGACATGTTCATTGAACCCTGTTACTTTTATTCAATGTGTTTTAGATTTTTTCCATCTATGTAATGCTAACACTTCTTTCTTTGCTAAACATATATCTGCTCCACTATCTATAAATATTTTTTATTTTATTATTTTATTAGGCTTATATTCTATATGAGCTTCTATAGAAATTGCTACCATTTAATCAGGTTGTTGAATATTCTTGTATGTCTATTTCTTTTATTATACTATCTATTCTTTGGATATCTTGTCATGTTATTTTATTCAATCTTTTTCTTATTTTATTATGGTTCTTAGTAACCTTTTTATATCTATCATGATAGTATCTATATCCTGTTTCACTAGTAATTGTACTAAGTTTATAGACATATTCTCTTTCACATCGTATCCATTAATATCTTTCGTCTAACATTTTCCTTTTTTCCTCTTGTAATTCCATTTTATTCTGAACTACTTTCACTATATGAGTTTTGGTTAATAAAGCTAATATTTCCTGGTTCTGTTTCACTTTCAGTTTGGCTAACATAAAAATTTTCGTATTCGTACCAGTTATTATTGTCTTCTTTTATCTGTTGTAGAGTCATAATAAATTGTGTTGTATTTATATATTTGACACCTTTTTGTTTTAGTTTTGGGCATTTATTAGCATAATGTCATTTTTCATTACAATTCCAGCATTTGCATTCTCACTAGGTTTTTCTACTAAGGGTCGTATATGGTTTCTTTTTCTAAATTTTCTTTCATGCTTAAATTTTTTCCTGGCTTCTTGTGTATTTCTATATTTTCTATATCTCTTTTTTCTATAATTTTTATAGTATGGTTTAGTAAATTTATGATGTCTTCTATGTCTTTCTTTATAATTATCATGCTTTCTATATATTTCCTTATAATTCTTTTTATGTCTTATATTTTCTTTCTCTTCTTTTATCATCACATCCAAATACTATTCTTCTTTCCGTAAATCCACATATTTGTCTTAATGCTAGTTTCTTATCCCTTTTGACTTTTTGTTGTATTCAATATTCTTCACATTTTCTCATTAAATATGCTCTTAATACTCTTAATCTTTCTCTTAGGGTTTTTTCTTTTGGTTCTAATAGACTATATTCTTTAGAGACTTCAATATTATATGGTACTGGTAAATGATCATAATAACGTTGTTGCTATATTAAGACTTTTTGTGGCAAGAATCTTGCTTAATAGAAGAATTTACTAAAACTTATTGTATATTCTGGCAGTTTATAATTTTATAATATTTTATATTATTTAAATTCATTATAATTTCAGTTTTTCTTTCTGCGAATACTGTTTCTCTTGCTACAAACCATTTTTCTCCTAAGAATTCTCTTTTTAATATAATATCAAATATTCTTAGCATAGTCTTCCAATCTCTTGCATGACTAAATACTTCTCCTCTTAGTTGATATGCTATAGACTCGATCCAAAATGCTACTTTTCCAGTTAATGTCTTAGATATTAGATCATACATATAGTCTACATTATCAGTATGTGTAGAATTCATTAATGCTATATACATTCCAAAGTTCAAATCATTTATTCTTCTACTTACTTCTTGTTCATCATAAACATTATCTAAATTTAAAATGTATCCATTAAGGCTTACTCCTTGTGACATTGATCCTATAAATTCTTTAAATTCTGCTTGTTGTCCTGTTGGTATGTGTTCTGGTAATTTATTACGTATTCTTGCTATTATTTCTAGGTTTGGGTCTAATAGTTCTTCTTCAGGATAATCATTTGCATCTTCGTTTATAATATCTTCTGATTCTATTACTGTTTCTTCAGGTCTATTAAATTCTTCTTCTATATCACTTTCTGGTTCTTCTTCTATGATTGCATTAATATTTTTCATTTTTTCTAGGACTTATATTATTTAATTATTTTCTTTCACAATATCAATTTTTCTTCATCTTCTATTTCCTCTATGAATCCTATTAGTTTTATTCCTTGATGTATTTGAATTTCTATAGCTAATTCATCTTCTCTTACAAGGTTAGTAGTTTCTTTTTCAGTATTGCTATCTCAACTTTCATCACTTGTTTCATATATTTTCTTTACTTTTTTTTTCCTTTCAAATTTGTTACCGTTGTTCGTAGTATATATAATTCTTCTTTTAATTCTTCCATTTATTGTTTAACTTGGTTTAGTTCATGTTTTGTTTGTTTTAGTTCTATTTTATGATTTTTTTAGTTCTTTCTTAGTGTCAATAAAAACTATGTTTGTATTTTTAATATTTGCTTAACCATTCTTCATTCTCATGTGATATTAATTTTGCATTTTCTTTCTTTAATTCTAATATTTGTTGCTCTTGCTTGTCTAGTTCTAATTGTATTTTTGATATATTTCTGATTTAAAGCTTAAAGTTTATGTTATTCTTACTTCATATGTATCCATCTGGTAATATATTTTATTTGAATTATCTACTATTTCTTTTCCTTTATCAATTAATTAACCTGTCAATATGTTTATATTGTTCTAATATGACATCTTTTTTTTTATCTTTTATTCATTATCCTTTCTTATTATTTATCTTATTTTTTCTTCTATTATTTTCATATTTTACTCATCTTTTTTCCTTAATCTTTCGTCTTTTAATACTAACATGTTTCTTAGTATTTTA
Organism: Anisodus acutangulus; assembly: GCA_029783415.1. Taxonomy (NCBI): domain Eukaryota; kingdom Viridiplantae; phylum Streptophyta; class Magnoliopsida; order Solanales; family Solanaceae; genus Anisodus; species Anisodus acutangulus. The sequence goes on along the minus strand of CM056507.1, from coordinate 27,127,671 downwards.
ATAGTATCTTCTTGTTCACATATCTGTTGGGAATATTCTTCCAAACGTTGATCTCTCTCTTTTATAAGATTTGTACTCATTCTGCAACTTACTATATGTTGGTTAATATCTCTATTATATGTAAACGGGTTTTCAGCTATTTTTTGAAGTTCGTTTAATTGATTTTTACCCATAATGACTTGTAGTCATCAATAAGTCTGTGTTTATATCTGCTATAAAATGAGTTTGTATATATTTCTCTGTGTAGAGTTAATAGTTCTCTATATGCTCTTATATTATCATTTATCATTTCTTCTGATCTTTTTAATGATAATAATTCATTTTAATATTTTATTATTATTTCATTTTGATTTCTTCTTTCTATTAAGAGATGTCTTAATTCTTTACATAACTATTTTATTTTATTTAACCTATTGATTTTTCAAATGACGGATGTGTCTTCATTTTAATTTTATTCCTTTAATACGCTCTGATATCATTTTTGGTACTAAAATATTTATTTCATGTTGTTTCTTCACATGATGATTTCCTGTCAATGCATATATCATTTTTGTTTCTATGCTTATGACTTTACTACATGGTGGCATCTTTATTCCATCTAGTTTATAATATAATGTTAAATCTAAGTCTTTATGTTCATCTTTTAATGAGATACTAAAATCTGGTTGTACCGTATATTTCAGTTTTTGATATATCAAATTTTATTTTATTACCGATATCAACGCATCTTGTAAATTTCCTAATATTCTATCATCTAATATGTATATTTGTATATGTGTATCTATATTTTTCTGAAAATATGCTTTTATAGTGAATTCTACTCCTCCAAAGTATATATTTCTATACTTTTTAGCTTCTTTAGTAGATAATTTTGCTAATTCTCTTTTTATTATTTCATCATTTGGTAAACTTATTTTTGCTCTTCCATTAATACTAGTTGTGTCTATTATATTTTCATGTTTCTGTGCTATATATTTTACTTCTTTATTTCTTTCAACCCACTTAGATTTAAATCTTGTTAATTGATAATTTTTCTTTTTCATCTTGTAGTAACATATATAAATAAAGGTAAACATATAATGGAAGAAGGAACTAGTACGAATCTAGAAGAAACAATTAATAGAATAACCCCTAAATAACTAGAATTAGTACTAATAGACGCTTGAAAAAGAAGTAAAGAACCTATAATGATAGATATAAGTAAAATAAAACCTAAATTACCAGAATCAGTAGAAAAACAATAGATAATCTAGCCATATTACATAAAACGGATAATTTTAATGACAAACCAAGAACCTAACGTGATAAAATTCCTTAAAAATCATTTTCAAACTATAATGAGAACGATGTAAGTATGAACCCATAAGAAAGAAAGACTCTAAAAATATACCAAACAAGAATGATAACTCTTCAAAAGATGAAAATACTTACTTAAAAGCTACTGAAAAAATAGAATTTTTACAATTAAAACTAGACAAACTAGAGCAACAAATATTAGAATTAAAGAAAGAAAATGCAAAATTAATATCACATGAGAATGAATAATGGTTAAGAAAATATAAAAAATACAAACATAGTTTTATTGACACAAAGAAAGAACTAAAAAAAAATCATAAAATAGAACTAAAACAAACAAAACATGAACTAAACCAAGTTAAACAACAAATGGAAGAATTAAAAGAAGAATTATATATACTACGAACAACGGTAACAAATTTGAAAGGTAAACAAAAAGTAAAGAAAATATATGAAACAAGTGATGAAAGTTGAGATAGCAATACTGAAAAAGAAACTACTAACCTTGTAAGAGAAGATGAATTAGCTATAGAAACTCAATTACATCAAGGAATAAAACTAATAGGATTCATAGAGGAAATAGAAGATGAAGAAAAATTGATATTGTGAAAGAAAATAATCAAATAATATAAGCCCTAGAAAAAATGAAAAATATTAATGCAATCATAGAAGAAGAACAAGAAAGTGATATAGAAGAAGAGTTTAATAGACCTGAAGAAACAGAAATAGAATCAGAAGATATTATAAACGAAGATGCAAATGATTATCGTGAAGAAGAACTACTAGACCCAAACCTAGAAATAATAGCAAGAAGACGTAATAAATTACCAGAACACATACCAATAGGACAACAAGCAGAATTTAAAGAATTTATAGGATCAATGTCACAAGGAGTAAGCCTTAATGGATACTTTTTAGATTTAGATAATGTTTATGATGAACAAGAAGTAAGTAGAAGAATAAATGATTTGAACTTTGGAATGTATATAACATTAATGAATTCTACACATACTGATAATTTAGACTATATGTATGATCTAATATCTAAGACATTAACTGGAAAAGTAGCATTTTGGATCGAGTCTATAGCATATCAACTAAGAGGAGAAGTATTTAGTCATGCAAGAGATTGGAAGACTATGCTAACAATATTTGATATTATATTAAAAAGAGAATTCTTATGAGAAAAATGGTTTGTAGCAAGAGAAACAATATTCGCAGAAAGAAAAACTGAAATTATAATGAATTTAAATAATATGAAATGTTATAAAATTAATAAACTGCCAGAATATACAATAAGTTTTAGTGAATTCTTCTATTAAGCAGGATTCTTGCCACAAGAAGTCTTAATATAGCAACAACATTATTATGATCATTTACCAGTACCATATAATATTGAAGGCTCTAAAGAATATAGTCTATTAGAACCAAAATAAAACACCCTAAGAGAAAGATTAAGAGTATTAAGAGCATATTTAATGAGGAAATGTGAAGAATATTGAATACAACAAAAAGTTAAAAGGGATAAGAAACTAGCATTAAGACAAATATGTGGATTTACGAAAAGAAGAATAGTATTTGGATGTGATGATAAAAGAAGAGAAAGAAAATATAAGACATAAAAAGAATTATAAGGAAATATATAGAAAGCATGATAATTATAAAGAAAGACATAGAAGACATGATAAATATACTAAATCATACTATAAAAATTATAGAAAAAAGAGATATAGAAAATATAGAAATACACAAGGAGCCAGGAAAAAATTTAAGCATGAAAGAAAATTTAGAAAAAGAAACCATATACGACCCTTAGTAGAAAAACCTAGTGAGAATGCAAATGCTGGAATTGTAATGAAAAATGACATTATGCTAATAAATGCCCAAAACTAAAACAAAAAGGTGTCAAATATATAAATACAACACAATTTATTATGACTCTACAACAGATAAAAGAAGACAATAATAACTGGTACGAATACGAAAATTTTTATGTTAGCCAAACTGAAAGTGAAACAGAACCAGGAAATATTAGCTTTATTAACCAAAACTCATATAGTGAAGTAGTTCAGAATAAAATGGAATTACAAGAGGAAAAAAGGAAAATGTTAGACGAAAGATATTAATGGATACGATGTAAAAGAGAATATCCCTATAAACTTAGTACAATTACTAGTGAAACAAGATACAGATACTATCATGATAGATATAAAAAGGTTACTAAGAACCATAATAAAATAAGGAAAAGATTGAATGAAATAAAATGACAAGAAATCCAAAGAATAGATAGTATAATAAAAGAAATAGACATACAAGAATATTCAACAACCTGATTAAATGGTAGCAATTTCTATAGAAGCTCATATAGAATATAAGCCTAATAAAATAATAAAATAAAAAATATTTATAGATAGTGGAGCAGATATATGTTAAGCAAAGAAAGAAGTGTTAGCATTACATAGATGGAAAAAATCTAAAACACATAGAATAAAAGTAACAGTGTTCAATGAACATGTCAAAGAATTAGACGTAATAGCAGAAAATATTAGATAAAAAAATATTTAGATTACCCATGATATATCAAGAGGATAATATGAGACAACAAGTATTATTAGGAAATAATTTCTTAGACTTCTTTAAAACACAAGTCATAAATAATAATATTTTAAGTCTACAAACACCTTGTAATAAATTGATAAAACTAAAAAGAATATTACCAATACAATCGCTAAGAATGTGTAATCTAAAACTAGACAGGAATAACAACCTAGAATTATTAAAAGAAGAATATCTTAAGATATTAAAAATGAATTTTGGAGAAAATCCTGTACAATTATGGGAAAAAGAAAAATATATGATGAAATCAAATTAATAAATCGTAATGATACAATTAGATGTATGCCTATTAGATATAGTCCAATAGACCAAAAAGAATTTGAAACTCAGATAAAGGAATTATTAAGTTTAAAAATAATACAAAAAAATAAAAGTCCACATAGTAGCCCAGCCTTTTTAGTAAGAAAACATATTGAACAGAACAGATGAAAAGCTACAATGGTGATAGATTACAGAGAACTGAATAAAAATACTTTATTTGATGGATATTTTTTACCATATAAAAGAAACCTTATTAACAGATTAAGAGGAAAAAAATGGTTCAGTAAATTTGATTGTAAAAGCGGATTTTGGAAAATAAAACTAACAAAAGAATCGAAATCTTTGACAGCCTTTTGTGCACCTCAAGGACACTATGAATGGAATGTACTACCATTTGAATTAAAAAATGCACCACAACTATTTCAGAGAAGAATGGGTCAAGTATTCAGAAAATTAAAAGAATTATGTATAGTATATGTTGATGACATACTCATAAATAGTGATAACTTAGAAGATCATATAAAATATTTATAAGATTTTGTAAAGACTATAAAACAACATGGAATATTATTATCTGAGAAGAAATCTGAAATGTTTAGAAATCGTATAGAATATTAGGATATATTATAGATAAAGAAGGGTTACAATTACAAGAACATGTTGTAATAAAAAAAAATTAAGGATAAATTAGAAAATAAAAAGAAGTACAACAATTTTTAGGAATAGTAAATTATGCTTCATACCATATAAAAGACTTACCACTTTTAAGAAAATCATTGCAAGAGTTAACTAGAAAAAATAAAATATTTGAATGTACTGAAATACATGATAAATCTATTAAAGAAATTAAAGAAAAAGTAAAAGTTTTACCAAAATATAGAATACCAATTAGAACTTCATACTGATGCTAGTGACATAGAATGGGGAGTTGTTCTCATTTCATGTGATACAAGTGATACAGTAAGGAAAAACCACTAATATGTGGATATGGAAGAGGAACATGGAAACCAAATGAGAAAAATTATCATATTAATGGAAAAGAATTATTAGCTGTAAAATTAGAAATAAAAATTATCACTTATTACCAGTAAAATTTATAGTTTGAACAGATAATACCTGAGTGAAATCCATTATAACTAATAAATTAAATCCTTTACCAGAACTTAATAAGAGAAGAAAATGGTAGTCGTTCTTTTGTTGTTACGATTTTACTGTTAAGAATATATCTGAAACTAAGAATGTTTTAGTTGATTTTCTTAGCAGGTGCAACAATGTCAACTAATGATAACTTTGAAGAATATATTATCAGTGTCATGGAAGCTATTACTCAAACCCATGAGACCATAACAACAAAAATACAAGAATGTACCCATCTTGTAAACCAACTCAAAGAAGCCTTACAAGACCAAAAAAAACCCTGAAAACCTTACAAACCAATGAGAATCAATCAAAATCACCTATAACTACCCCTGAAAAATCAAAAACTCCTACTAAACCTTCAGCACCCATTACATCCAAACTTGCGACTATAACATCTTCAATAGCATCTTCTTCCCAGATATCAACAGCAGTATCAATGTGTGATAAACTGAAATACACACCAGATTATACCAATGCTTATGAAAAAATAAATAAGTTTTATGACTACAAATCTAACCCTTATATTTTAAGAAGTGCTAAGCTTAGTAAATATCCCAGATTCTTATGCAGTGAAAATGCTAATCCAGACATAGTATCAAAACTATTTACTTACGGATTTATTGATAAAATAATAATGGAACTATGTATATTTGCTAAACTGTCTAGTATCATTGTTGAATCTGCAAAGGACATGATGGACTCTTTTGGAAAAGGTATATATAGGATACACATTTTTTATGCCTCGGTTGATTTGACAGGAAAACCTATAGTAACCTGTTAACTATTTAAAACTAGAAAAAAAAATATCAGTGGAGATGATAAAAATCTGAAAATAAAAATACGGTATACTCTGAAAAAATTCCAAGAATGACTCAGTGCAAAAAGAGCTATTGGATTATTAATCCTGAAATCCAAGATAGAGGACATGTTAAGAGCCAGAAAGGCATGTATCATTGGAACAACGAAAGGACGAGAAGTAGAAGAAATGATTACTCTGTATTACAATAATGATATAGTATCTCAATAATATTGACCTTACAAACCTGCATGACCGAATAATGAACATGAAACACAGGCATGCAAAAAAAATGTGGAACAATATCAGATGTTGACTGGCAGAAGAAAAGGCATGTGATAAATATTAAACATATTACTAATACTAGTAATACCATAAAAAGAAGGATCTTCTGATCCTTTTGCCTAAATCATAATATGGCCCAATGTAGTTTAACTACAGTAAGCCATAATGTAACACTTTGATAAGACCCAATGTAGTATAACTACAGTAAGCCCATATTACAATACTTACTACTCTGATGAAATCCATGAAATTATGGTGACAATGTCACTAGAAGAAAAGTCCAAGACAGTTGGCAAGATACTTTTGGCAAAGTAAGAAGAATCCAAGAATGTGACAGACTAAGAAGATGAAAGCCGGCACCAACTTTTTGACAAAGCTGCAACAAGACAATCAACTTTAGAAAAATCTGAAATTATGAAAACAAGATACTGTACACTTTTAGACTTTTAAAAAAATAGTACTTATCTCTTTAGACTTTTGTAACGTAGCAATAATGTAATCAACCGATGATATCTATATAAAGAGCATCTTGTAAATATTAGAATCAAGCAATATTTGAATAAAATCTTCCATTGAAAATTTTCCATATCTACACTCTCATTCTATAACCTTTGCCAAGAAAAATATCACAAGAACAGAGAAATCACTTTGAAAGGTTATAATTAGAACCATACTAGTCCATAAAACCACATCTCAAAAATAATTTTAGAAAGAGTCTATCGAGTAGCTCCTAGCACCTAGGCCAATTATCCCGTTGATGTTTAGAGTGAAGAAAAGGGAGTCAGTGTCAAGGTGAGTTGAGTATTCCGGTGATCTAAAAATTCTGCTAGAGGTATGATTTTTAGACTATATGTTTTTAATTATAATTTTGATACTTGAATAACTCTATGATTATGATGTTCTTATTGGTTAATGGTTATAGATTGTAACATCCCGTACTTCTGGGTCATGGTTTGAATCACTAGGCGTATGTAAATAGACCTGAGCATTGGGGAATTTACGTCATATTCACGAATGTAAAATGAAGAGCTTAATATATAAAATGATGAGGTCCCGAAATAATTTTGGACTTAGAAACTATGATGGCGGGGATCGAAAATAATATTTGGTATGTTCATAAATAAGTTATGGACTAGTGCTATATCACACAATTATGACATTGAGTATATGAAGATTTGATAAGTCATCAAGATTTAAGTGAATTGAGATAAAAAAATTATTTATATGCATGATTGGTTGAGGTTGAAGTGTAGTGGAAGATTAAGGGAGTTAATTAAAATGTAGGTGATAGGTACTATGGGACACCTTTCCACGTGGGGCCTTGGTAGGAGTTAGTGAAGGTGACTATTACATATTGTATACAAATGTAGCAGTAACCTTTTAGGATAGATTTTTTTTTAAGTTATGAATGTAATTATATTGGGGACCCATGTTCTATTTAGGATGAATTACCTTCGGAATTTTATTTGAGTTAAACATATCTTCTTAAGATAAGGTATGGCAGCAACTTCGTTTACCTCTAAAAGTGTAGCAGCATCAAAATTTTTGTTCTAAACATAGCAGAAAAGTTGTCCCTCCAAAATAGAACAACAACATTTTCAATTTTAATGTCGAATTTGGGCTTTATTAGGAGTGAAGTGAGGTGGAAGAAGAGGATTTCTTGAAAGATAAGGTTGGGGTGCATTACGGGCTGCTTTAGTTATATTGTGGACATAAAATGGCTAAGGTATGTTAAGGCAAATTCTTCTTTCTTTTGTCATGTTCCATGTAATGAAATGTAACCGTAATATTGTTCTATAAAATTATTCTACTCTTAGTAGTTAAGAATGTTCATGTTTTTGATTCCTATGTTGGAAGCATGTCTAAATATGTTCCTAAATCCTTATTGAGGTATATGGAAAAGATGTTAATGTTCATAATGTTAGCCGAATGTACAAGGATATTATGTCATTCGATAAGTTCAGAATGTTTTATTGTCATTCATGCATTTGCATTATATTTATGTATTACCCTGGACCCACATATGTTATATACACTACTATATGGTATGAATTATATATATGTAGGGGATAGGAAAAAGGGAAGGCGTTATATACGTGTCACCACCTACAGCTGGTACAGATATCATGAAAAGTAAGATGCCCAATGAGGACAATATGATTATGCATGCCCACAGAGGCCGATATGTAATGATTCCCTCAGAGGCTGTTATGGAAAGGAAGATGCCCTTGTTTGGCAATATATATATATATATATATATATATATGTATACCACATTTGCATCATGCATGACATTTAGGCATTCACTATATGATATGATACCCACAGAGGTTGTTATGGTAAGGAAGATGCCCGATGAGGCCAATATATATGTATACGCATTGTGCATGACGGTTAGACATTTACTACTGGTCGACTATTTCCATCGGCTGTTTCTGTCTCAGTTTATTTTTGGTATCCATGTTATGTTATTCTTCATGACAGACATACTCAGTACATCAGTCGTACTGACGTCCCTTTTGTCGGGGGACGCTGCGTTTCATGCCCGCGGGCTCAGGTAGACAGGAAGATGGTTCGCGCTAGTAGGTTGCTGGTTCAGCTGATATTGGAGCACTCTATTTGTTTCAGAATTGCAGTCTGGTCGTGGTACGATATTTTGCATATGCATATGGGTATGGCGGGGCCTTGTCCCGACCTTATGGTGTCAAGTACTCTTTAGAGGCTTGTAGACAAATGTCCTGTGTGTAGTAGTCATGTATGACCTCATCGGCCTTGGTATGTAATAATAAGTTGGGCTTTCTGGTTAAGATTTTACATAGTCTTTTTTCGGCTTAGTCCGTATTTAATTATGATTAGGTGTTGACTGTATGGTTAGTGGTACTCGACAGGTAAGGTCCGGGTGCCCGTCATGGCCCTCCGAGTTGGGTCGTGAGAAACTTGGTATCAGAACATTTTTGTCCTAGGGAGTCTGCAAGACGTGTCTAGTAGAGTCTTGTTTATGGGTGTGTAGCACGCCACACTTATAAACAGGAGGCTGCAAGGCATTTAGGGATGGTTTCTATTCTTTCATATCATAGATTGTGCAGTAGAATCGAGTCTTAAGAATTCGAGTTTAACTCATTCCTTATACTGTTTTACTAATGCCGGTTACCAAAAAAAAGACTTCGATTAGTTCATATTAGTAGCCAGTAAATGAGTAGCTTCTATCAGACGATTGATACGCCAGAAGGGCAGTATTATGTCAAGAACTTGAGATTGTGAGGAATTATCCCACCCATATACGGAAGAGATAATGCATGTCGGGAGAGCAAAATGTTTTCTTTAGGAGTACTTGTATTGTGAATCCTGGTGATGCTAATCAATTTGGACAACCTATTTTTAAGGCTTTTTACATCTGTTCTGGTGCACTCAAGCAGGCATTCATGCATGTTAGGAAATGCATAGTCATAGATGGTTATTTCTTGAAAGGAATAAGTAGGGGACAATTGGTAGTTGTTGTTGCAGAGGATGGGAATAACCAAATGCTTTCACTTTCTTAGGAAGTAGAGGAATATGAAAAAATACTTGAACTTGATTTTTGACATTGCTGAAGGAGGACTTGGGATTAGGAGATGGCACATGCTATACTATAATTTCATACATGCAAAAAGGACTTGAATCAGCAGTTAGAAAACTATTTCGAGCTAGTGAAGAAAGGAGGTGTGCTAGACACATTTATGCAAATTGATCAAAAAAATGGAGAGGGCTTCAAAGGAAGCAAGTATTTTGGAAGTATGCTAGAAGTACATATGCAGAAGAACTTAAGGCAATTATTAAATTATTATCCAAGCTTGGTGATGAAATAGTGGATGACCTGTTCTACTATGATCAAGAGTTTTGGTTCAAGGTATTTTTTTTAACATTGAAGTCAAGTGTGTTGCAGTGGACAATAACATATGTGAAAGTTTCAATGCTTGGATTTTAGAAGCAAGGCACAAAACTATTATTACCATGCTTGAGGAGATTAGAGTAAAGGTGATGACTAGATTAGCTAGGCTAAGTGAATTTGCTAACTCTAGGGTAGGCAACATCTCTCCAATGAGAATGAAGATATTGGAGTATAACATTGACAAGTCAATTGAGCGTTTCATTGAATTTAATGGGCTAACATGCTATGAAGTGATAGATGGAAACAAACAACACACTAAGTGTCTAAGAAGGGATGTTAATCATCCACTTGAAAGTTGATTTACACGTTCTAGTTCAATTGCTGCACCTAGTTTACAATTGACACCTATTCAGCTACTGCAAATAGAGGAAAGGGAAAAGGTGTGGCAAGAGCAACCCCATATAAAAGGCCAAGAGTGATGGAACTGGGTGAGTTTCAAGCTGAGAATGGGGTCACAACTTTTAATCCTGGGCTACCAAGTCAGAGAATTATATCTACTAGACCAAGAAAGATAATAAGATCAGCAGACGTAACTGGTGATATTGGTTTCAAACCAACAAGTGGACTGAAGCGGAAAGAAAGTAAAGCAATCACAACAAGAATGGATTGCCACAACCAAATCGATTGAAGAGTGACCATCAGTAAAGTGAAGAAGATCAAGTAAAGTGACGTATTCGGAATATTCAACCCAAGACATATATAAGGATCGGGCTACCCACGGTAGTGGAAGGGGATATAAGCCTCTCGTCCGTACGTAAAAGACGATACCGCATATTATTGAGAATTACATGTATCAATATTATAAGCTAAGGCATGTTATAGGTATTGGACTGGTAAGGTCTTCAGCTTCATTGTGCAGTATATTATAATTCTAAATGACCTTTGAATAACAATAGCTTGTTGAGAGCAATTGAGGACGAGAATTGTGAAACAATCGAGGAATGGCTGTAAGAAATATGAAAACAGTTAATAAGTATGAATGGAATGGTATGACCAAGTATTAAGACATAAACATTTTTCATTTAATAACGAGTAGAATGAAGGATTACGATAAGAAGGATAAATGTGAATGAGATCATAGTTATGCAGGTTTCACAAAGGTATGATTACTCCAAAACAACGTAAGGACCAATAGTAAGGGGGATAGTAAGAACTTTTTGGCAAGAGATAATGAACCTCTGATATTCAGGGAGATAATATGGGAAATACTTTAGGTAAAGAGACCCCCCAAGACAACTTGAAATGGAAACGTAAAGGTAAGACGAATGAGCACCCTATAAGACAAGAAAGCTTGACAAGTCATGGAATCATGTAACACCGTGAATTGGATCTAAACATACAAAGCATCGGTTCTACAACATATGCAGTCATACCTCTCAGAAAGTATGTAAATGGAAGTAACAATGAGTAAAGTTTGAGATTAGCACCTAAACAAGTGAAAATAGGCCAATGATGCCTATGGATACAAGGTAGACATTAAAGATATATGTCAAAAGATAATGCCATTATAATAAAGATAAAATGTCAGGTAAACAAAGATGTCTATGAGCATTTACGAACTGACCAAAGGTTCCACGAGATAGATAAAGTAATGGATTTTACATCTTGACAAGATCAAGGGAATCTTTTCCAGAACGCCATTGATAGAAAGTCTTAGCCATGAGGCAAGTGAAGGAATTCGAATCTAAGTACAATGACCATGTTTGGATATAGTAGGCCAACGTCAAGTAATGCAAACTCTTAAGAATCTTCCACGTACTGAATAAGAGGATAAGTTAACAGTTCTTCCTTTAAGGGTTGGTAACGCCAAGGATCGAAATCAAGAGCAATGTTTAAGATTACGTATGTATACTCGAATATTTTAGAACTAAGAAAAGTACGACAAGTAAGAAAATTAGTGAATAAGTGTCAAAAGAAGTAAAAGAAGGAAAATTGTTTATAAGTATGAGTAGTAGGGAAGTACAAAAAAAAAAGATTTCTTTCAGATCATGAATGAGAGCTAACAACGATGATACACGCACTTCAGATTCGATAATATTATCCATAACGTGTTTACGATTGAGATACTACAAATGTAAGAGTTTTTAGCTCACCTATTACTAAATAAAGCTAAGTTGATGATAGAATTATTCATCACAAAAGGCTTGACTAAGGTAAGGACTAAGGAGTGAAGTTGGTATGAGGGAAACACATTAGTTAGCTAAGCGGGATTCCGATTGGAGGATTCAATAGTGATAGCCCTATGACTCAGAATACAGCAGGGTCATCCCTCATACTGGAAGAAAAGGAACGTCACGATGCACATAGATAATGTTATGGCAACATATAGAAGGATAGTAGAGATAAACACATAAATAAATGTACAAAATCTTATTAAAGCAGATTTAAAAGCAGATCTTCAAATAGAGACAGAACACTATGGATGAAAACAAACTAATAGAACAACAAAACAAGCTAAGAGAACTCATGATGATAGCAGAAAAACCCCTTACATATAACAGAGATATAAACCAACATATAGTAAATTGTAAAATAAGTGTAGATCTTATAGAAGAAAGAGACCAACGTTTACAAAAAAGTTCTAAAAAAATATATGAACAAGAAAACACTATTAAAACCTTAAGAAACATGATAGCACTAAAAGATGAACGATTAAGACAAAAAGAAGAAGAAAATATGAAACTATTGGAAGAAAAATTAAGAGAAATAATAAGAAAAGATAATGAATTAAAAAATCTAAATGATATTATAGAAGAACAATATAAGTACATCAACCTTTTAAAATATGGATAAAGGAAAAGAGATAGCAGAAGATTCTAGAGAAATATATTACCAAATGAATAAATATGAAGGAGGAATAACACAAACATTAAGCATTAAACCAGAAACGTATCAGAAAATACAAGATGAAAAAGAACTATCTATTAAGAAAATATTTAAAACAAAATGGTTTGAAATAAATAAAGAAATTAGATATATAGCACAAAAGCATGAAATATAATAGATACAAAAAGTGTAAACGGAAGAACAAAAATAAACTTGATAACAGATGAAATAATAAAAAGAGAGTTAGCAAAATTATCTACTAAAGAAGCAAAAAGATATAGAAACATATACTTTGGAAGAGTAGAATTTACTATAAAATCATATTTTCAGAAAAACATAGATACACATACTAGATGATAGAATATTAGGAAATTTACAAGATGCTTTAATATTAGTAATAAATAGAAATTTAATATATCAAAAACTAAAATTTACGATACAACCAGACTTTAGCATATCATTAAAAGATGAACACAAAGCAATAGCCTTAACGTTATATTACAAACTAGATGGAATAACAATGCCATCAGGAAGTAAAGCAAAAATGATATGCCCTAACTGGAAACCATCATGTAAAGAAACAACACAAAATGAATATTTTAGTACCAAAAATGTACTAGAAAATATTAGAACAAATAGAACACAAAGAGAATTCAAGGATAACTATACCAGAAGAAATATATATGGATTTTAATACTACAACCTTGACACCATCAAAAAGATTAATATAAAAAATAGAAGGATCTAGACTGAGTATTACAAAAGAACCGATAATATCACGACAAGCCAGCTTAAGTGTTATACAACCCAAAATATTAGATTTAATAAATATAAGCAGTGATAGATTAAAAATTAAGGTAATAATATTTAAAGGTATGATAACAACAGATTATATAGCTGAAATAAATATTGTAGCTATTAAAAGTTCATATAAGTAAAATTAACGAAAATTATTGTAATCTAATAGATCCACAGACTTATAATTATCCTGAAAATGAAAGAGAAATAATAATCAACAAAAGTATTAGTTTAAGATTCAAAATCCAAGACCTAGAATATAAAATAAATATAAGAGTAATAGAATATGACAGTTTTAACGAACTACTATTAGGAAGTGATTTTTTAACCATGATAAATTATAAAATAAATAATAGTGGAATTGAAATAAATGACCAAGGAAAAACAAGATTTATCAATAAGATATGAATATACAAAGGATAATAATAAAGAAAAAACAAAAATTAAAAATGATAAAAGCAGCCTTATCAAAAGAAATATTTTCTCAACTTAAATATCTAGAATACAGTGCAAAAGAAATGATATAAAACAATTGGAACAGCAATGTGAAAAATTTGATAAAAAATGGATAGATATTGGAAACAGATGGAAGAAAAGAATAAATAATCCTGACTAACCCTAACAAAAAAATAAATGCAATATGGGAAGCAATAATAGTAAAAGAACAAACGAAAATACACTAGTAATAATGGATGAAATAAGAGAAAACCAGACACAAATGCAACAAATGATAAGAGAAGAATTAACAAAATTATGGAATGTATATGAAGTACCAACATTTAAGATGATATTGGAAAAACTTAATATATATTAGAAGAAATTAATAAAAGTAAAGGTAAACAAATAGCAGGAGAAAATGAACCCAGTACGAGTCAAGAAAATACAATAATTAGCACTTACAACTCAACAACCAGAGTTAGTACCAATAGATGCGTGGAGAAGAAGTACAGAACCTATAATGGTAGATATTAGTAAAATAAAACCAAAATTACCAAAAGAAGTAGAAAAAATACTAGACATTCTAGCAATATTAAATCAAAAAGGACAATTTTAATGGAAAATCAAGAACCTAGTGTACTCACGTTCTTAAAGAACCATGGGAAAAATATAACAGAAAGAGAAAGATACAAGTATAAGCCTATAAAAAAGAAAGAAAAAACTACACCAGATAATGATAACGATTCAAAAGGTGAAAACATTTACTTAAAAGACACAGAAAAAATGACCTACGCGTATTTAAACCTAAAACTAGATAAACAAGAACGACAAATATATGAGTTAAAAACAGAAAATACAAAATTGAGATCACATAATAATGAAGAATGGTATAATAAATATAAAAAATATAAACATAAATTTAAAGATACAAAGAAAATACTAAAGGAAACTAAAGTTGAATTAAAACAAACGAGAGAAGAATTGCATGAAGTAAAACAAGAATTAGAAG
Organism: Anisodus acutangulus; assembly: GCA_029783415.1. Taxonomy (NCBI): domain Eukaryota; kingdom Viridiplantae; phylum Streptophyta; class Magnoliopsida; order Solanales; family Solanaceae; genus Anisodus; species Anisodus acutangulus. Next base: position 27,112,278 of record CM056507.1, on the reverse strand, counting down.
AATTATATATCCTTAGAAAACGGGTAGGAAGGTTAAAAGGAAAAAAGAAAGTAAGGAAAATGTTAAATATACACAATTATGTGTAATTTATGGTAATATTTAGTATCCTAGTTTAGGTAAGGTTGTAATATAATTAGTATTGTATTACCATAATTAGTGTATTACCATAAATGTATAGAATAAGGTTTTAGGAATAGAATAGGAATAGGATTCTCCTATTATGTAACTTGTATATATAGCCTTTCAATTAATGAAAATAATCAAGGGATTATTTCTTTCATGGTATCAAGAGTCTAGGTCTTAAAATCCTCTCTCTACTCTCCTAAATTTTCCGTCGACTTCCCTCCACTTCCGAGATGTTTTTCTCTCGGTTTGTATGTCGACGGGACCTCTTTTCTTCCCAAAATTTTCTCCCTAATACCTCAATCACATATTGTTCTACCAATATGTCTACATCCCGGAACATGTTTCATCGGGCCCTTATAGTTTCTAACATCAAGAATAACATCCCTCTCGTTCATGAAATAGAAAACGTCCAATATGCGACGTGGGCCAAACTATTCAAAATTCACGCATGATCGCATCAAGTCATCCATCACATAATCCCCGCAGCTCCTGAGGATACGGAGGTGCCAAAACGCAAGGATGATCCTAAGTTGTGGACGACTATTGATGCTACCATCCTTCAGTGGATATATTCCACAATATCTACCGAACTTTTGCAAACAATTATTGAGCCTGACGCTACGACACATGCGACTTAGGATAAACTGCGTGATATATTCCAAGATAATCAAAATTCTAGAGCCGTTACCCTTGAGCTGGATTTCTCCCACGTCAATATGGAAGATTTCCCTAATGTTTCGGCTTATTGTAAAAGATTAAAGGAATTGGCGGACCAACTTCGCAATGTTGGCGCGCCAGTTTTGAACGATCGTTTCGTCATCCAAATGGTTTCCGGCCTCTCCGAGGCCTATAGTGGTGTGGGAACTCTTCTTCGGTAGAGCAATCTGCTTCCGCAATTTTATCAAGTGCGTTCTATGCTTACACTAGAAGAAGCAGGCATAGCGAAATGAGCGGCTACCGGTACTAGTCCCGTAGTCATGATGAATGAGTCCACGGTATATCCTACCGGTTCCAACAACTCAAGCCAAAACCGTAACAACGGTGGTGGCAAAAAGGGTGGAAATAAGAAAAATGGCAAAAATCGTGGCGGCAGCCGGCAGAATGGTGGTAGCAGTGGGGGTCCTCGCAGTGGTCAGCAACAACGGCAACAGTTCTGGGGCCTACAGTGGGCCCCTATACAGTGTCAGTGGGCCCCACAACAACAGTTTGGGCCCAGCCAGTTTACCTCCCAGCGGCAGTGGCCAGCCCAGCAGCAGTGGCAAGCCCAGCACCAGTCCAGGCCCAATTTGGCCTGGTCCAGTTACGACCAACAACAGTCTGGGCCGAGACTGCAAGCAGGGGTGCTTGGGCCTCGACCCCCACAAGCCCATCACGCAGCAGGCCCCACTCGGACATATATCGAGGCCGTGATGCACACACTGGGTTTAACTCAACCGGACCCGAATTGGTATATGGACACCGGTGCCACTACCCACATGACATCCGATTTAGGTACTCTCTCATCTTATTCCAATTTGAGCAACCCTCGTGGTATAATTGTTGGTAATGACAATTCTGTTCCAATTCGTGGTTATGGTCATAAAACATTTTCTCCCTCTCATCTCCCTCTTATCTTGAAAAATACCCTACATGCCCCTAAATTGATTAAAAACTTATTCTCTGTCCGTAAATTCACTACTGACAATTCCATTTCTATTGAATTTGATCCATTTGGTTTCTCTGTAAAGGATTTCAAGACGGGGAGTCCTCTCATAAGGTGTGATAGTAGGGGAGATCTTTATCCTATCACACCCAGTCCCGGTCCATCGAGTCAAACCCTGCCATCAGTTTTTGCAGCCATCTCTCCTTCCTTGTGGCATGCTCATCTTGGTCATCGGGGGTCCTCTATTTTGTCAGCTTTAGATAAAAATAGTTTTATTTCATGTAAGGGTACGAGTCATAATCCAATTTGTCAATCTTGTTCTTTAGGAAAAATTGTTAAGTTGCCATTTGTAGACTCAAAATCTCATACTTTAATGCCATTTGATATTATTTATAGCGACTTATGGACGTCTCCTGTTCCTAGTTCTATGGGTCATCGATATTATGTTCTTTTTTTGGATGATTATTCTAAATTTTTATGGACATTTCCAATAGCGAAGAAATCTCAAGTTTTTTCCATCTTCCTAAAATTTAGAGCATTCATCAGAACCCAATTCTACCGTGAAATCAAAAATATTCAGTGTGATAATGAAAAAGAGTATGACAATGGGGTATTTTGGGAATTCTGTGCTACTAATGGGATAAATTTTCATTTTTCTTGTCCCTATACATCTTCACAAAATGGGAAAGCCGAACATAAATTTTTTTCCATAAATAACATTATCCGCACTCTATTAATTCATGCTTCCGTACCCCAATATTTTTGGCATCACGCTCTTCAAATGGCTACATATCTACTTAACATAACACCTTCCAAAGGTTTGATATATTCTTCCCCTCTTCAGATTTTATAAAATAAATATCCTTATTATTCTCATCTTCGGGTTTTTGGGTGTTTATATTATCCGTTATTTCCATCCACCACAATTAACAAACTTCAGGCCCGATCTACTCCATATGTGGTTTTGGGTTTTCCTTCTAATCATCGTGGGTACAAATGCTTTGATTTATCCTCCAATAAAATAATCATTAATCGTCATGTAATTTTTGATGAATCCCAATTTCCATTTGCTTAAAGTCATTCTCCCGTGCCTAGTTCGTATAATATTTTGGATGAACAAATATCCCCGTATATTATTTAGCATTTTTGGGACATCTCCCGCACTCAAAATTCTCCATCGGGCCCACTGCCCGCTGGTCCCACTAGCCTGTCACAGTCCTCTCTGCCCAGTTTTAGCAATTGGGCCTGTCCAGCCCAATACTGGAACTGGTCCAGTTTCTGTTTCTGTTTCTGCCACTGGTACTACTTCCCGAGTTGGGCCAGCAAACCCACTGTCTGCTGGCCAGTCCGTCCCGAGCCCAGCAAATTCCCGACATCCACTCAATTCTTCCTCGAGTCATAGACCAGTCACTCGTAGTCAGTGGGGTATTGTTACACCTAAAAGACATTTTAATTTACATTCTAATGTCTCTAAATCCCCCTTGCCCCGTAATCCTATGTCTGCCTTAAACGACCCGAATTGGAAAATTGCTACGACTGATGAATATAATGCTCTTATTGATAATAAGACGTGGGCGTTGGTGCCCCGTCCATATGGTATTAATGTTATCAGGTCTATGTGGATTTTTGCTTTTAAGGATAATTCAGATGGTTTATTTGCTCGACATAAGGCGCGAATTGTGGGTGATGGTAAGACTCAGTAGGTTGGTATAGATTATGGGGAGACGTTTAGTCCGGTGGTCAAGCCGGCTACCATTCGCACTATGCTTAGCTTGGCTCTTTCGAAGACATGACCTATTCATCAGTTGGATGTCAAAAATGCTTTCCTACATGGTCATCTCAAGGAAACTGTCTATATGCATCAGGCGATGGGATTCAGGGATCCCAACCATCCTCATCATGTCTGTCTGTTGAAGAATTCCTTATACGGTCTTAAGCAGTCTCCACGGGTCTGGTATACAAGATTTGCTGACTATGTTCAACTATTGGGTTCACTCACAGCAGGTCGGATAATTCCTTATTCATCTACCGTCGTGGTTCGTCCATAGCTTACATTCTGTTATATGTGGACGATATTATCTTGACTGCCTCTTTCGATGTCTTGCGCCAGTCCATCATGACCATGCTCAACTCCGAGTTTGCTATGAAAGACTTGGGGCCCTTGAGTTATTTTTTGGGGATTGTTGTCACTCGTCATTCCGATGGGTTGTTCTTGTCACAACGGAAGTATGCGGCTGAGATCATCGAGAGGGCTGGGATGTCATCCTGTAAGTCCACTTCCACTCCAGTTGATACCAAGCCCAAGCTTGGTGCAGCGGCCGGAGTCCCTTACAAGGATTCGACCCGCTATCGCAGTTTTGCAGGGGCCCTTTAGTATCTTACCTTTACCAGACCGGATATTATGTATGCTGTCCAGCAGGTGTGTTTATTCATGCATGATCCCCGAATTGAGCACACGAATGCACACAAACGTATGATCTGGTATATTCAGGGTACACTGGACTATGGGTTGCATTTGTATCCTTCATCGACATCCACACTTGTCTCATACACATATGCTGATTGGGGTGGGTGTCCAGACACCAGACGGTCTACGTCTGGCTACTGTATGTTCCTTGGCAACAACTTGGTCTCCTGGTCTGCGAAGCGTCAGGCGACTCTATCTCGTTCAAGTGCCGAGGCTGAATATAGAGGGGTAGACAATGTGGTCTGAGAATCATGTTGGTTACGTAATTTGCTTTTGGAGCTTCATTGTCCCATTCGGAAGGCAACCTTGGTATATTGCGATAATATTAGTGCCATCTACATTTTTGGTAATCATGTTCAGCACCAACGCACTAAACATATCTAGATGGACATTCACTTTGTCCGTGAAAAGGTTGCCCGTGGTCAAGTTCACGTATGCCATGTCCCGTCGAGATATCAAATTGCCGACATATTTACAAAGGGTCTTCCCTCGGTCATTTTTGAAGATTTTATGGACAATCTCAGCGTTCGAAGACCGCCCGCTATGACTGCGGGTGTGTGTTAAATATACACAATTATGTGTAATTTATGGTAAATATTTAGTATCCTAGTTTAGGTAGGGTTGTAATATAATTAGTATTGTATTACCATAAATGTATAGAATAAGGTTTTAGGAATAGGATTCTCCTATTATGTAACTTGTATATATAGCCTTTCAATTAATGAAAATAATCAAGGGATTATTTCTTTAAGAAAATTACCAAAACAAGTGATGAAAGTACAACTAGTAATGAAAAAGCTGATAGCGATACAGACAGAGAAAGCAACATTAAATTAGCTAACCAAGAGATACAAGTAGCAGAATTTATAGAAGAGATAGAAGAAGAAAACTCAGAAATAGTAAAAGAAAACAACCAGATAATAGAAGCATTACAAAAAATAAAAAGCGTAAATGCAATCATAGAAGATGAATTTAATAGACCTATAGAAACAGAAATAGAAATAGGTGATATAATAAATGAAGATGCAAATGATTATCCTGAAGAAGAATTAGTAGACCCTAATTTAGAAATAATAACAAGAAAAAAACTAGATTACCAAATCATATACCAGTAGAACAACAAGCTGAATTTAAAGAATTTGTAGGATCAATGGCACAAGGTGTAAATTACAATGGATATTTCCTATACTTAGATAATATTTATGATGAACAAGAAATAGGAATAAGAATAAATGATTGGAATCTTGGAATGTATATAGCATTAATGAACTCTACACAAACAGAAAACCTAGACTACATGTATGACTTGATATCCAAAATATTAATTGAAAAGGTAGCTTATTGTATAGAATCTATAGCATACCAATTAAGAGGAGAAGTATTTAGCCATGCAAGAGATTGGAAATATATGTTAATAATATTTGATATTATACTAAAAAGTGAATTTTTAGGAGAAAAATGGTTAGTAGCACGAGAAAACGTACTTGCAGAAAGAAAAACTGAAATAATAATGAATCTAAATAACATGAAATGTTGTAAAATTAATAAATTACCATAATATACAATAATTTTTAGTAAGTTCTTTTATGAAGCAAGATTTTTACCACAAGAATGTTTAATATATCAACAACTTTATTATAACCACTTACTAATACCTTATAATATTGAGACATCAAAAGAATATACCCAACTAGAACCAAAAGAAAATACATTAGAAGAAAAATAAGAGTACTAAGAGCATACCTAATGCGAAAATGTGAAGAATATAGAATGCAATAAAAGATTAAAAAAGATAAAAAAAACTAGGATTAAGAGAAATATGTGGATTCACAAAAGGAAGACTAGTATTTGGATGTGATGATAAAAGAAAAGGATCAGAACCTCATTTTTTATTGCATTGGTATAGTAGTAGTTTTTTCGGTATTTATTACATGACTTTTCTTCTATCCAATTATCATCTGGTATTGGTCAATAGTTTCTTTTGCATGTTTGTGTTTCAAGTTTATAATTCTATCATGCAAATGTGTTAGTTCCATAGTATCTTGTGATATGATGTCATTGTTGTAATATAGGGTAATAATCTCTTTCACTTCTCCTCCTTTAGAGATTCCAATAATGCATGCCTTTTTGGCTCGTAACATATCTTCTATCATGGTTTTCAAGGTTAATAATCCAAATACTCTTTTTGTACTGAGCCATTCTTGGAACTTCTCTAGAGTACATGGTATTTTCATGTTCAAAGTTCCATCATCTCCGCTAATGTTGCTATTTTTTCCAGTTTTGAATATTTGGCATATCACACTGGGTTTTCCTGTTAAATCAGTTGATGCATCAAACATTTGTATTCCATAGACACCTTTTCCAAATGAGTTCATCATGAATGTTCTAGATTCGATGATAATACTTGGCAATTTTTCAAATATTGTACACGTTCTCATCCACTATTAGTTTATCAATAAAACCATAAGTGAATAATTTTGATATTATGTCCGGGTTAGCCTGTTCGCTACACAAGAATTTGGGATACTTGCTCAGCTTAGCACTGCGTAAAATATAAGGGTTAGTTTTATAATCATAAAAATTATTGATCTTCTCATAAGCACTGATGTAGTCTGGTGTGTATTTCAGTTTGTCGCACATTGATACTTGGGAAGAGGATGATATTGGGGATGACATAGTGGCAAGTTTTGATACAAAAGGTGCTAAAGTTTTAGTAGGGTTGTTTGGATTTTCAGGTGTAGTGGTAGGTGATTTTGATTGAGTTCCACTGATTTGTAAGGTTCTCATGGTTTTTAAATCTTGTAGGGCTTCTTTGAGCTGGTTTACAAGATGAGTATTCTCTTGTATTTTGAATATTAAGGTTTCATTGGTTTGTATAATGGAATCCATGACATTGTTAATATATTCTTCAAGGTTACCACAACTGATTGACATTGTTATATCTGCTAAGAAAGTCAGCTAAAACATTTTTAATTCCAGATATATTCTTGACAATAAAATGATAACAACAAAAGAATGATTGTCATTTTCTTCTTTTGTTTAGTTCTGGTAAATGATCTATCTTTTTTGTAATAAAATCTTTTATTTGTGTGTTATCGGTTCTAACAACAAATTTTACTGGTAATAAGTGATAGTGAAATCTCTTTATTATGAATTTTACTGCTAATAATTCTTTTTCGTTAATATGATAGTTTTTCTCATTTGACTTCCATGTTCCACCTCCATATCCACAGATTAGTGGTTTTTCTTTATCTATATCATCTTTAGCGTATGCTATGAGGACTGCTCCCCATCCTATATTACTAGCATCAGTAAAAAGTTCTAGTTGATCTAGTTCCATTGATATTCTATATTTTGGTAATGCTTTTACGTTTTCCTTGATCCCATTTATAGCTTTAGTATGTTCTTCTTTCCATTCAAAGGTTATGTTTTTTCTAGTTAATTTTTGCAATGGTTTTCTTAAGAGTGATAAATCTTTTATATGGTCTGAAGCATAGTTTATTACTCCTAGAAATAGTTGTACTTCTTTCTTACTTTCTAATTTATCCTTGAAATTTTTTATCTTTGTTACTATGTGTTCTTGTAGTTGTAATCCTTCATTATTTATAATGTATCCTAAATATTCGATACTATTTCTAAAGATTTCAGATTTCTTTTCAGATAATAGTATTCCATGTTTCACAGTTTTTATAAATTCTTCTAAATATTTTATATGATCATCTAGATTATCACTATATATTAATATATCGTCAACATATACTATACAAAATCATGTTAATTTTCTGAACACTTGGTCTATTCTTCTTTGAAATATTTGAGGTGCATTTTTTAATCCAAATGGTAGTACATTCCATTCATAGTGTCCTTGAGGGGGCACTGAAGGCTGTTAAAGATTTTGATTCTTTTGTTTGTTTTATCTGTCAAAATCCACTTTTACAATCGAACTTACTAAACCATTTTTTGTTTCCTAATCTATTAATAAGGTTTCTTTTATATGGTAAAAAATATCCATCAAATATTGTCTTCTTATTTAGTTCTCTATAATCTATTACCATTCTAGCTTTTCCTCTTTTTTTGTTCACTATGTTTTCTTACTAAAAAGGTTGGGCTACTATGTGGATTTTTACTTTCTTGTATCATTTTTAATTCTTTTATTTGGATTTCAAACTTCTTTTGATCTATTGGACTCTATTTCATAGGTTTGGATCTAACTATATCATTGGGATTTATCAACTTAGTTTCAGCATATATTTTTTATTTTTTCCCATAGTTGTATTGGATTTTCTCCAAAATTCATTTTCAGTATATGAAGATATTTTTCTTTTAGTAGTTGTAGGTTATTATTCCTATCTGTCTTTATGGTACATAGTTTTAACGTATGTATTGGTAATATTCTTTTTAATATTATCCATCTATTACAAGGTGTTTGTAGACTAAAGGTATTGCTATCTATGACTTGTGTTTTAAAGTAATCTAAGAAGTTGTTTCCTAATAATACTTATTGTTTCATATTATCTAATTGATATATTACTGGTAACCTAAATATTGTTTTTCCTAATATGATTCTCATATTTTCCGCTATTATATCTAATTCTTTTGCTTGTTCATTAAATCTTGATACTCTTGTCCTATGTGCTTTAGATCTTTTCCATCTGTGTGATTCTAGTACTTCTTTTCTAGCTAGGAATACTGCTCCACTATCAATAAAGATTTTTTGTTTTATCATTTTATTAGGCTTGTATTCTATATGGGCTTCTATATAGATCGCTACCATTTAATTAGGTATTAGTATTTCGTCTTGAAATAAATAATCCCCTTGATTATTTTCATTAATTGAAAGGTATATATACAAGTTACATATTTCCATAATAGGAGAATCCTATTTCTATTCTACTCCTAAGACCTTATTCTACCATAATTCTAACTATACAATTATGGTAAGTGTACAAGACTAATTAAGGTAACATTTACACTACAATATACTACAAATATATATACCAAATATACAATCTGCCCGTGATGGGAATTCTGTCCGAGATGGGCTCTGTCCGAGATGGGCCATTACCCGTGATATACACTTCTGTATATCAAGTGTATATCACGAGTATATTACTTTGTTTAACACACACCCACAGTCATAGCGGGCGGTCTTCGAAAGCTGAGACTGTCCCTAAAATCTTTAAAATGGACCGAGGGAAGATCCTTTGTAATGATGTCTACAATTTGATATCTTGACGGGACATGACATACGCGTACCTGACCCTGAGCAACCTTTTCACGGACAAAATATATGTCCATCTCGATATGCATAGTGCGTTGGTGCTGAACCGGATTATCCGAAAGGTAAATCGCACTAATATTATCGCAATACACCAAGGTTGCCTTCGGAATGGGACAATGAAGCTCTAATAGTAAATTACATAACCAACATGATTCCGAGACCACATTAGCTACCCCTCGATATTCAGCCTCGACACTTGAGCGGGATAGAGTCGCCTGACGCTTTGCAGACCAGGAGACCAAGTTGTTGCCAAGGAACACACAATAGCCAGACGTAGACCGTCTGGTGTCGAGAAAACCACTCCAATCAGCATATGTATATGAGATAAGTGTGGCCATCGAGGAAGGATATAAATGTAAACCATAGTCAAGTGTTCCCTGAATATACCGAATGATGCGTTTGAGCGCATTCATGTGCTCAATTCGGGGATCATGCATGAATAAACACACATGCTGGACAACATACGTAATATCCGGTCTGCTAAAGGTAAGATACTGAAGGGCCCCTGCAAGACTGAGATAGCGGGTCGGATCCTCGTAAGGGACTCCGGCCGTGGCACCAAGCTTGGTCTTGGTATCAACTGGAGTGGAAGTGGACTTACAGGATGACATCCCAGCCCTCTCGATGATCTCGGCAGCATACTTCTGTTGTGACAAGAACAACCCATCGGAATGACGAGTGACAGCAATCTCCAAAAAATAACTCAAGGGCCCTAAGTCTTTCATAGCAAACTCGGAGCTGAGCATGGTCATGATAGACTAGATCAAGGCATCGGAAGAGGCAGTCAAGATAATATCGTCCACATATAACAGAATGTAGGCTACAGACGAACCATGACGGTAGATGAACAAGGAATTATCCGACCTGCTGTGAGTGAACCCAATAGTTGAAACATAGTCAGCAAACCTTGTATACCAGGCCCGTAGAGACTGATTAAGCCCATATAAGGACTTCTTCAACAGACATACATGATGAGGATGGTTGGGATCCCTGAATCCCATCGGCTGATGCATATAGACAGTTTTCTTGAGATGACCATGTAGGAAAGCATTTTTGACATCCAACTGATGAATAGGCCATGTCTTTGAAAGAGCCAAGCTAAGCACAGTGTGAATAGTAGCCGGCTTGACCACCGGACTAAACGTCTCCCCACAATCTATACCAACCTGCTGAGTCTTACCATCACCCACAAATCACGCCTTATGTCGAGCAAATGAAACATCTGAATTCTCCTTATGAGCAAAAATCCACATAGACCTGATAACATTAATACCATATGGATGGGGCACCAACTCCCACGTCTTATTATCAATAAGAGAATTATATTCATCAGTCATAGCAATTTTCCAATTGGGGTCATTTAACGCAGACACAGGAGTACGGGGTAATGGTGATTTAAGAACATTAGAATTTAAATTGAAATGTCTCTTTGGTTTAAAAATACTCCGCTGACTCCGAGTAACCGGTCTATGACTTGAGGATGAAGATGGCGGATTTTGGGAATTTTCTAGGCTCAGGATGGACTGGCCAGTAGACAGTGGGCCTGCTGGCCCAAGACGGTAAACAGATGCTGGAACTGGACCAGTTCCAAAATTGGGCTGGACTGGCCCAATCGCTGGAACTGATCCAGTGATGGTAGGGTGTGACTGACTCGTGGGGCCGCGGGCAGTGGGCCCGCTGGAGAATTTTGGGTGCGGGGAATGTCCGAAAAATGGTGAGTAATATACGGAGATATACCATCATCCAAAAAATTATACGAACTAGGCTCAGGAGTATGAACTTTAGTAAATGGAAATTGGGTTTCATAAAAAATTACATCGCGATTAATGATGATTTTCTTGGAGGATAAATCAAAGAATTTATAACCACGATGGTTGGACGGAAAACCCAAAAACACACATGGAGTAGACCGGGCCTAAAGTTTGTTAATTGCGGTGGACACAAATAACGGATAACATAAGCACCCAAAACCCGAAGATGAGAATATGAAGGAGACTTATTAAATAAAATTTGAAGGGGGAAAGAATATGTCAGACCTTTGGAAGGAATTATGTTTAGGAGATATGTAGCCATTTGAAGAGCATGAGGCCAAAAATATGGGGGTACGGAAGCATGAATTAGGAGAGTGCGGACAATGTTATTTATGGAATGAATATTTCATTCGGCTTTCCCATTTTGTGAAGATGTATGAGTACAAGAAAAATGAAAATTGATCCCATTATTAGCACAGAACTCCCGAAACACCCCATTGTCATATTTTTTGCCATTATCACACTGAATATTTTTTATTTCTCATTCGAATTGAGTTCTAATGAATGCTCTAAATTTTAAGAAGACGGAAAACACTTGAGATTTATTTGCAATCGGAAATGTCCATAAAAATTTAGAATAATCATCCAAAAACAAAACATAATACCGGTGACCTAGAGAACTCAGAACAGGAGATGTCCATAGGTCGCTATGAATAATATCAAATGGCATTAAAGTATGTGAATTCGAGTCAACAAATGGTAACCTAACAATTTTTCCTAAAGAGCAAGACTGACAATTTGGAGTACTATTCATACCCTTACATGAAATAAAATTATTTTTAAGTAAAGACGACAAAATAGAAGATCCCGGATGACCAAGACGAGCATGCCACAAGGAAGGAGCAAGGGCTGCGAACGCTGACGGCAGGGCTGGACTCGATGGACTGAAACCGGGTGTGATAGAATAAAGATCTCCCCTACTATCACACCTCATGAGAGTACTCCCTATCTTGAAATCCTTTACAGAGAAACCAAAAGGATCAAATTCAACAGAAATGGAATTGTCAGTGGTGAATTTTCGGATAGACTCTAAGTTTTTAATCAATTTGGGGCATGTAAAGTATTTTTCAAGATAAGGGGAGGATTGGGGGAGATAGAGTTTTATGAACATAACCCTAAATTGGAATAGAGTTACCATTACCGACAATTATACCATGAGGGTTGCTCAAATTGGCATAAGACGAGAGAGTACCTTGATCGGAAGTCATGTGTCTCGTTGCGCCGGTGTCCATGTACCAATTTGGATTCGGTTGCGTCAACCCAAGTGTGTACATTGTGGCCTCAATGTTGGTGTGAGTATATGTGGGGCCTACTACCGAGAATACTTGCATGGGCCGAGGCCTAAGCAGTCCACCCTGCTGCCTTGGCCCAGTGCTGAAACGAGAAGGTGCCTGCTGATTGTTGGGCCTGAAGTTAGGCTGTCCAGCCCACTGACCACTGGAAGGGCGTGGAAAATAGAGGTTGCTGGCCCACGGCCCATTGCCCCAGCCCCACTGCCAAGGGCCCCATGGCTGGACCAGTAGGGAGGAGGCCCACTATTGACTGGATGGGGCCCACTGCCGGATTGCTGACCACCGGAACCACCGCGTTTGCTCCCATGGTTTTTGTTATTATTCTTACAATTATTTTTGCTGCCACCATGAGTACGGTTTTGGCCCGAATTATCAACAAAACCTGAAGAATTTGTGAAGGACCTCATTAGGACGACGGGGCTTGCTCCAGTAGCCGCCTTTTTAGCCAAACCGACTTCTTCCAAAGTAAGCATGGAGCGGGCTTGATAAAAAGCGGGAAGTGGGTTGCTTTAACGAAGGAGAGTCCCAATTTCATTATAGGCCTCCAAGAGACTGGCAACCAGTTGTAGAACCAGACGATTATTTGTCACAGGTGCGCCAACGTTACGGAGTTGGTCCGCCAACTCCTTGAGTTTCTTGCAATATGCAAATACGTTTGAAAATTCTTCCATGCGAACTTGAGAGAATTCCTGCTCGAGTGTGACAACACGTGAATGTTGGTTATCTTGGAATATGTCACACAATCTATTCCAGGTAGCCATAGCCGTGGTATCCGGCTCAATAATCGTCTGTAAGAGGTCAACCGAAATAGTGGAATAAATCCACTGGAGAACGGTAGCATCAAGAGTAATCCATAACTGAGGATCCTCCGCGGGAATAGGTGCAGCGGGAGGAATTATGTGATGGATGACTTGATGGGAGATAGCGTGAATTTTAAATAATTCTGCTCACATCGCATATTGGACGTTTTCCATCTCAAGAACAATAGGGATGTTGTTCTTGATGTTAGAAACCATGAGGGCAGGATGAAATTTGTTCTTAGACATATTGAAAGAACAAAGGGAGAGGAGGGGAAATTTGGGAAAAGTGGAGGTTAATAATATCACGAATTCCGGTGAAGAGGGACAAAATTTAGCGACGGTGGTGGCCGAGAGAGGGCACAAAAATCGAGAGCAATGCGGAAGCAAGACCTAGTCTCTTTATACCATGAAAGAAATAATCCCCTTGATTATTTTCATTAATTGAAAGGTATATATACAAGTTACATATTTTCATAATAGGAGAATCCTATTCCTACTCTACTCCTAAAACCTTATTCTACCATAATTCTAACTATACAATTATGGTAAGTGTACGAGACTAATTAAGGTAACCTTTACAGTACAATATACCACAAATATATATACCAAATATACAATCTGCCCGTGATGGGCATTCTGTCCGAGATGGGCTCTGTCCGAGATGGGCCATTACCCGTGATATACACTTCTGTATATCAAGTGTATACTACGGGTATATTACCTTGTTTAACACGTCTGATATCTATTTCCCTTAATCTTCGATGGAGATCTTCATTTTGTCCTAATTCTCTTACCTCTTGGAGAATGTTTTCATCTTGTTCTACTTCTTCTATTAATCTTCTTAATTCTTGCCATCTTATTTCTCTCAATCTTTGTCTTATTATATTAAGGTTCTTAGTAACTTTTTTATATCTATCATTGTAGTATTTATTTCATGTTTCACTCATAGTTGTAGTTGTAATAAGCTTATGACGAACATGTTTTTCACATTGTATCCAATAATTTCTTTTTTCTAATAGTTTTCTTTTTTCTTCTTGTAGATTCATCTTATTCTGAACTGCCTTCACTATCTGAGTGTTGATTAATAAAGTCAATATTTTCAAATTCTGATTCACTTTCTACATCAGTTTGACTGACATAAAAGTCTTCATATTCATACAATGGATCATTATCTTCTTTTATCTGTTGTAGACTCATTATAAATTGTGTTGTATTTATATATTTTACTCCTTTTTTCTTTAGCTTTGGGCACTTATTAGCATAATGTCCTTTTTCATTACAATTCCAGCATTTACATTCTTTAGCTTTTTCTGCTTCTACGGGTTTTACATATCTTCTTTTTCTAAATTTTCTCTTATATCTAAATTTTTTCCTGGTTTCAACGGTATTTCTATATTTTTAAATCTCTTTTTTCTATAAGGTTTATTCTCTTGTTTGTTGTAATTATTATATCTTTTATATTTATTTAGTTGATATTTCTTATTTGTATGACATTTCTTATATTTCCTTTATTTTCTTTTATCATAACATCCAAATACTCTTCTTTATGTGAATCCACATATTTCTTTTAATTCTAGTTTATTATCCTTTTTAATCTTTTGTTGCATTCTATATTATTCACATTTTCGCATTAGGTATGCTCTTAGTACTCTTATTCTTTCTCCTAATGTATTTTCTTTTGATTCTAGTTGGGTATATTCTTTTGATATCTCAATATTATAAGGTATTGGTAAGTGGTCATAATAAAGTTGTTGATATATTAAACCTTCTTGTGGTAAAAATCTTGCTTCATAAAAGAACTTACTAAACCTTATTGTATATTATGGTAATTTATTAATTTTACAACATTTCATGTTATTTAGATTCATTATTATTTTAGTTTTTCTTTCTGCAAGTACATTTTCTCGTGCTATTAACCATTTTTCTCCTAAAAAATCTCTTTTTAGTATAATATCAAATATTATTAACATAGATTTTCAATCTCTTGCATGGCTAAATACTCCTCCTCTTAATTGGTATGCTATAGATTCTATCCAATAAGCTACCTTTCCAATTAATATTTTGGATATCAAGTCATACATGTAGTCTAGGTTTTCTGTTTGTGTAGAGTTCATTAATGCTATATACATTCCAAGATTTGAATCATTTATTCTTCTTCCTATTTCTTGTTCATTATAAACATTATCTAAGTCTATGAAATATCCATTGTAGTTTACAACTTGTGTCATTGATCATACAAATTCTTTAAATTCAGCTTGTTGTCCTACTGGTAAATGATTTGGTAATCTAGTTATTTTTCTTGTTATTATTTCTATATTAGGTTCTACTAATTCTTCTTTAGGATAATCATTTGCATCTTCATTTATTATATCATCTGTTTCTATAGGTCTATTAAATTCATCTTCTATGATTGCATTTACGCTTTTTATTTTTTGTAATGCTTCTATTATCTGGTTGTTTTATTTTACTATTTTCGAGTCTTCTTCTTCTTCTATCTCTTCTATAAATTCAGCTACTTGTATATCTTGGTTAGCTAATTCAATGTTGCTTTCTCTGTCTGTATCTCTATCAGTTTTTTCATTACTAGTTGTACTTTCATCACTTGTTTTGGTAATTTTTCTTACTTTCTTTTTTCCTTTTAACCTTCCTATCCGTTTTCTAAGGATAGGTAATTCTTCATTTAATTCTTCTAATTCTTGTTTTACTTCATGCAATTCTTCTCTCGTTTGTTTTAATTCAACTTTAGTTTCCTTTAGTACTTTCTTTGTATCTTTAAATTTACGTTTATATTTTTAAAATTAATTATATCATTCTTCATTATTATGTGATCTCAGTTTTGTATTTTCTATTTTTAACTCACATATTTGTCGTTCTTGTTTATCTAGTTTTAGGTTTAAATACTCGTAGATCATTTTTTCTGTGTCTTTTAAGTAAATGTTTTCACCTTTTGAATCGTTATCATTATCTGGTGTAGTTTTTTCTTTCTTTTTTATAGGCTTATACTTGTATCTTTCTCTTTCTGTTATATTTTTCTCATGGTTCTTTAAGAACGTAAGTACACTAGGTTCTTGATTTTTCATTACAATTGCCCTTTTTGATTTAATATTGCTAGACTGTCTAGTATTTTTTCTACTTCTTTTGGTAATTTTGGTTTTATTTACTAATATCTATCATTATAAGTTCTTTACTTCTTCTCCACACATCTATTGGTACTAACTATGGTTGTTGAGTTGTAGTGCTAATTATTGTATTTTCTTGACTCGTACTGGGTTCATTTTCTCTTGTTATTTGTTTACCTTTACTTTTATTAATTTCTTCTGCTAATATATTAATTTTTTCCAATATTATCTTAAATGTTGGTACTTCAGATACATTCCATAATTTTGTTAATTCTTCTCTTATCATTTGTTGCATTTGTGTCTGGTGTTCTCTTATTTCATCCATTATTACTAGTGTATTTTTCATTTTTTCTTTTACTATTATTGCTTCCCATATTGCATTTATTTTTTTTGTTAGGGTTAGTCAGAATTATTTATTCTTTTCTTCCATCCGTTTTCCATATCTATCCATTTTTATCAAAATTTTCACATTGTTGTTCCAATTGTTTTATATCATTTCTTTTGCACTGTATTCTAGGTATTTAAGTTGAGAAAATATTTCTTCTAATAAGGCTGCTTTTATCATTTTTAATTTTTGTTTTTTCTTTATTATTATCCTTTGTATATTCATAACTTATTGATAAATCTCGTTTTTCCTTGGTCATTTATTTCAATTCCACTATTATTTATTTTATAATTTATCATGGTTAAAAAGTCGCTTCCTAATAGTAGTTCGTTAAAACTGTCATATTTTATATTCTAGGTCTTGGATTTTGAATCTTAAATTAATACTTTTGGTAATTATTATTTCTCTTTCATTTTCAGGATAATTTTAAGTCTGTGGATCTATTAGATTACAATCATTTTCGTTAATTTTACTTATATGTATAAAAACTTTAATAGCTCCAGTATTTATTTCAGCTATACAATCTGTTATTATCATACCTTTAAATATTATTACCTTAATTTTTAATCTATTACTGCTTATATTTATTAAATATAATATTCTAGGTTGTATAACACTTAAGTTGTCTTGTCGTGATATTATCGGTTCTTTTGTAATACTCAGTCTAGATCCTTCTATTTTTTATATTAATCTTTTTGATGGTGTCAAAGTTCTAGTATTAAAATTCATATATATTTCTTCTGGTATAGTTATCTTTGAATTCTATTTGTATTTTATTTGTTCTAATATTTCCTGGTACATTTTTTGTACTAAAATATTCATTTCGTGTTGTTTCTTTACATGATGGTTTCCAGTTAGGGCATATATCATTTTTGTTTCAATACTTATAACTTTACTTCCTGGCGACATTGTTATTCCATCTAGTTTGTAATATAACGTTAAGACTAAGGCTTTGTGTTCATCTTTTAATGATATGCTAAAGTCTGGTTGTACCGTAAATTTTAGTTTTTGATATATTAAATTTCTATTTATTACTAATATTAAAGCATCTTGTAAATTTCCTAATATTCTATCATCTAGTATGTGTATCTATGTTTTTCTGAAAATATGATTTTATAGTAAATTCTACTCCTCCAAAGTATATGTTTCTATATCTTTTTGCTTCTTTAGTAGATAATTTTGCTAACTCTCTTTTTATTACTTCATTTGTTATCAAGTTTATTTTTGTTCTTCCATTTACACTTCTTGTATCTATTATATTTTCATGCTTTTGTGCTATATATCTAATTTCTATATTTATTTCAAACCATTTTGTTTTAAATATTTTCTTAATAGATAGTTCTTTTTCATCTTGTATTTTCTGATACGTTTCTGGTTTAAAGCTTAATGTTTGTGTTAATCCTCCTCATATGTATTTATTTGGTAATATGTTTCTCTAGAATCTTCTGCTGTCTCTTTTCCTTTATCCATATTTTAAAAGGTTGATGTACTTATATTGTTCTTCTATAATATCATTTAGATATTTTAATTCATTACCTTTTTCTTAATTTTTCTTCCAATAGTTTCATATTTTCTTCTTTTTGTCTTAATCTTTCTATCTTTTAGTGTTATCATGTTTCTTAGAGTTTTAATAGTCTTGTTCATATATTTGTTTAGAACTTTTTTTGTAAACGTTGGTCTCTTTCTTCTATAAGATCTATACTTATTTTAAAACTTACTATATGTTGGTTTATATCTCTGTTATATATAAGGGGGTTTTCTGCTATCATCATGAGTTCTCTTAGCTTGTTTTGTTGTTCTATTAGTCTGTTTTCATCTGTAGTGTTCTGTCTCTATTCGTAGATCTGCTTTTAAATCTGCTATAACAAGATTTTGTACATTTATTTCTATGTTTATCTCTACTATCCTTCCATATGTTGTCAGAACCTAGCACACCACTGTTGTTTCCCATAAGCAATCTCAGATTCAAAATCTTCCGTTTCAATTGTTCCCCATTTACTGTCGGACTAATATAATCAAGCTTAAATCCTGCATTTGAGATTTTATTAATCTCAAAATTTATCCCAAACAGATGCCCTACTTTCATCCGTCTTACCTGCAATTTCCTCCTGCTGTTCGACTTCTTCAGCCTATGATTGTCGTCGCTCTGGTACCTGTGAGTGAATGATATCAAACCATTCAGCCAATGTATCCTTTGTCGTAGCTATCCCCTTGCTTTTGCCTACTCGACTCGGCTCAGCAACTGGGTAATCATCAATATCAGTCCCTTCCTCAATTTCATCCCTCAATCGAATCGACTAGCAGCAAGTGTAGCCGTCTTTGTTCTGATTGGTTTCTGCGCCTTTTGGACCCCCTTCACTAATGGTTTCGCCCTCTTACCTATGGCGGGCGCACGCTAAGTTAACGTGCATCGGGACAGAGAAACCTTTATTGTTATTTATTGAAGTGTGTGACCATCTGATCTAAAAGCTTAAGCTATTAGATAGAACACACTTTTAATATTTGATTATATTCTCAACACGCCCCTCACGTGCTGACCTGATTTTTTTCATGGTCCAAGCACGTGGAAATTCTTTTTGATAACTTTGACCTGCTCTGATACCATATTGAAGTGTGTGATCATTTGATCTAAAAACTTAAGCTATTAGATAGAACACACTTTTAATATTTGATTATATTCTCAATACTATTATATGTTTTTGCTTCAACTTTCTTAATGTGTATTGCTTGCTATGAATTCTTGAAGAAATTAGTCTTATTTTGTCTTGTCCTTTCCAGAAACAATAGATGATGTTGTTGTTAGATATTACTAGAGCTGGCCAGTAGGCCGGGCTCGGGTCTGACGGGCCGGGTTTGGCGGAGTCGGATCGGGGCGGGACGGGTGAAGGGGGCGGGATCGGGGTTGGAGGGTCAGGCTGGATCGGGTTTGGCGGGATTTGCCAAAGTCCCGTCCCGATACCGATCCCGTCAGAATCGGGTCGGGGGCGGGATCGGGTTCCGGCGGTTTTTTTTTTTTTTTTTTTTACGTATGTATAAAAAAAAAAACTCAATAATTAAACAAGACAAGATAGTGTAATAAAAACATCCCAAGGTTGTTTTTATGCCTCTTATATTATTTAATAGACATATGATTTTTTTGTAATACAAATACAATTGTCGAAATTGCAACTTTGTGGTGTTGTCCAAAAGTTGCAAATTACATAATAAAATTGCAATTAAAAAAATTACATTCTTAAAAAAACATGTTCTAGTTTCTTGATAATTTCATGTGGTTCTTCGGTTGGAATTGGTTTTTGTTGGTCAAATTGATCCACGTCGCTTCCACCACCACCTTCGGATAAGATTTCATTGTAGTTTTCGTCTTCTTCTTCGTTGATCTCCGGTTGACCGCACCTTCTCCCCTCCGCTCGTATCCAATCTCTGAATAATACTGCAATTTCCAAGCTGTCTCCGGCTAATGAGTGTATGTGGTCTCCTATTTGATATCTGCCGGCAGAAAAAGCGCTTTCAGACGCAGTTGATGACGCTTGAATGTTCAAAACATCTCAGGCCATCATTGAAAGTGTCGGAAAGGTCTTCTCATTCCCCTCAAGTATTTCAGCAAGTCTTCACGTCCTTCTTCATTGAGAACTGCTTGGTACGGTACAGAATCCTGCAAAACAAAAATATCAAACTCGCTAATTTGATTAGTAGCGGTACGGCCGCACATTCTATTTCTGAAGCTTTCAATACTAGCCGCAGAAATAGCATGTCTTTTGTGAGGTTGTGTTGAAGATGAAGAAGATGGTATGAAAGCTGGTAGGTTACTAGCACTTTCTTGTTGGTAAATCCTATATATTTTTTTGCATTGGTCTTCTATGCTTGATAACACTTCTTCTTTAGTTTGTTCAATAGGTGGTGGGTGATTTGAAATTTTTTGGACTTGGAGGTGGTAGTACTTCTATACAATCGTATATAGTTTCAATAAGTGATTTAGTACCGTCTATTTTAATAGTCGGATTTAATACAGCACCAATAATATGAATAGTGGGAATAGGAATAAAATATTTTTTTATTTTGATAAACATTTTTTTAATAGTTGCCATATAAGCTGGGTTTTCCATATATTCACTAAGTAATAAAAATATTAGAGTTATATAAAACAACATAGTTGATATAGTAGGATAATATATACCAAAAAATTCTTTTGTTGCTTGAAAAAATTTCTCTAAAAATACAATAAGTTCAGAAATTTTTACCCAATCGCTATCTACAATCATATCAGTTGGATTTTGATTATGAGAGTTAAAAAATAAAGTTATAGGTTTTCTATAGTCATAAGCAACAAGTAGTTGCTCGTATAAAGAATTCCACCTAGTGGGTACATCCTCTGGAATTTTTCTATAAGGTAGTTGACAATCGTGACAAGTTTTTTTATATTATTTTCTTCGTTGTATTTTATTACTTTTAAAAATAAAGTTTATAGCAAATTATATTTTACTAAGAATGTCTTCAAAAAGTGATAGACCATCATTTACAATTAAGTTATAAATATGGCATGCACATTTTATATGAAAATGATCTAGAAAAGATGGAGTTAAACTATTTTTTAAAATTGTAATAGCGTAATTGTTAGAAGAATCTAATGTAATAGTCATAATTTTATCGGTTATTCCATAATAATCGCACACTTGATAAATATTTTATGCAATAAAAGTACCAGTGTGCCTATCATCTATATATCTATATGCTAAGATACGTTTTTGCATAGACCATTTATCATCTATCCAATGACAAGTTACTGTTAAATAATCATGGTCGTTAGTACTACGACCTATATCAGACGTGATAGATACTTTGCTATTAAAATGATATAATGAATAACGTAAATATTGTTGATATTCATGTGCGAATTTAAATACATCTCTCTTAACAGTTGATTTAGGAAAACCATTAAAAGCAGGATTATATATATCTCTAATGTAATGAATAAAACCGGGAGATGAAGGAAATGAAAAAGGCAAACCCTCCACAGCAACTAATTTTGATATTGCTTCCCTATCTCTATGTTTATTGTATTTAGGGCCTACAATTTCCCCCGTCATAGGGTTAATTTGATCATGTACTTGGTCTAGGACAGTATCAGTATGTGAACCTTGTCCCAATGGAGCGGGCGTTTGCGCACCCGGTTTTGAAGCCTGGTATTTGGCATACCTAGCTGGATGAGCCCTTACTACGTGTCTCATTAAATCCCCCGTCCCACCGTGACCTTTTCCAGTTTTAAATTTTAAAACATCTTTACAAATTTTACATCTAGCAACTTGATTCTCTACGTCCCTATCAAAAAATATCCATGCATCTGATTTTAATATTTGTTTTGCTGGACCTCGTCTCATACTAGGGGGAATATGAGACATTTCAGTTGAAGGTGCACTAGTGGGTGTGTTGTCATCAACATTAGTGGGTGTATCATCTAGATCATCGTCTAAATTAAAGTCTTCTTGAGTTCCAGAAAATAGCTCCTCGTCTAAATCTAATGGTATTGTAGGAAAATGTTCAGTATCAACAAAATCATCATGTGTAGGAATAGGACGACTATAAGAAGTACCCTTGCCCTTGTTGCCCCTACTAGAAGAAGCATGACCCCTACCCGTAAGCATACGTTTAAATCATTCCATTATAAATTTATAATTATACTAATAAATAATTAAAGTAAATGAAATTAAGTGCACTAAATAAAATAAACAGACAATAATAATTTAATGAAGGAACGAATGTACCAAACGCCGACGTAACGTCGACGTGTAATCGAGAGGTTGAAAATTGAAACTTTGCTCGATGGAAGATCCTCAAGCTAGTTGCCAACTTCACTCCCAATTCCCAAATGAATAAATAAAATTGAATATTTAGTAAACAATGTAACGTCGGCGTGTAATCGAGAGGTTGAAAATTGAAACTTTGCTCGATGGAAGATCCTCAAGCTAGTTGCCAACTTCACTCCCAATTTCCAAATGAATAAATAAAATTGAATATTTAGTAAACAATGTAGACTTGTAGAGAGATAGATTGAGAGATTAGAGAAATTGTAGGAAGATTTGTGAGAAAGAAGAAGAAAAAATGAGTTATTTATAGTTGGAAAATTGGGTTAAAGTGTAAATATAATAACTTATGGGTTAAAAATAAATATTAAGGGGTAGGGGGGTTAGGGGAGGGGGGAGGTCAAAAATGGCAGTTGCACAACGGCCAAAATGTAAAATGGTCGTCGGTGCAACGGTTATTTTTGCAAAAAGGGGATTACGGGCGGGATCGGGATCGGGTTGGGACTAGCGGGACTGGGGCGGGCCGGGACGGGTCGGGACGAGACATTGTCCCGTCCCGGTTCGAGTCCCGCTATTGTTTTTTTTTTTTTTTACTACTCTGGTTCGGGGCGAGATCGGGCCGACCCGGCCCACTGACCAGCCTTAGATATGACACCAGCAAGGAATACCTGGTTAGTTCACTTTATTCTGTTTTAATGGATCTATTTGAATTTGCTCTTTTTTAGTTCATTTTATTGTTAAAGAAAAGATCTGAGGAGAGTGATATACCTCTTGCCTTCCCTTTCTTTAATTTGCCTTGTATTTAGGTAATTATAGAAACTCCTCTGACTTCTTTTCTTAAATGAAAAATTGGGCCTAATTTAAATGAAATTTCCAACGAGATAAATTCAAAAAGCATAGTAATACTAATAGCACAGAACTATGATTCTGTTTCTGTCGTTTTAGCATACTGCACACTAAAACATATGATTATCTGAGCTAATTGTCACTATGAAATTTCGCGTGTTGAAGCATGTAACTGGGTGGGACCATCATAGTGCTCCTCTGCCGTGTGGTTATGCTTTATGGCTCATAGGGTACGCCTTAGCTAACAAACCAACCATATGCCTTATTTGTGTGCTGAGCGACATGGTAAAAGAATTATTTGTCTAAAGAAGTTGTTTGACTGTGAAAGCATAGATTATAAAAGATAAGCTTTTATCCGACCATTACTTGGAATTTAGAGAATTGTAGACATTGTAACTCAAGTATGAAGAACATTGGAATTACCTTCATGTTGTCTTTAGTATGAAACAACCTTCATATCCACGATTATATATGGATGTGTATTTAGCTTTTGTTTGATATTGTTGTATTTGTTCTTATAAAAAAAGTATTGTTGTATTTGTATGATAACTGCTATAACGAATTTAGAAATCTTTTGGTGATTAAGTCGTGTCATCTACTAGGAATGGAACAATCAAGAGAATGTCCATGGTGTAAAAGAAGTAGCTACACACTGTCTCCCTTCTCTCGTGGAAGCAATAAGAATGTTGTGATGTTGAAGTAAAACTGCAAAATATTGTAGAGAAGTTGGGGGTTTATTGTGAATAAGAGAAGAAGGTGTTAGTTTTTACTCCATTATTGCACATGAGCCTCATATCTCAAATCAATCCCGAGATAGTTTAATTTGATAATTATGACAACTCATTGATTCAACCGGTATTTAAATATACGATTATATGATATATTTGAAGTATTTTTATGTATATTAATTTGCATATCATTACTTTAGACTTTAATGGTCATGATCGAAATCCGGTGGTAAGAAGATGGTGCCACCATAGTAAGTATACATGAGTGTGTGTTTATTTGGAAAAGCTCTGGCCATTAGTTCAGATGAAATATAAGCTTGAATGTGGTAATTTTTTGCTTAATGTAGAATGGCATTAGCTTGGAAAACAAAAGGTACCACAAGGTACAAGCAATGTCTTTCAAAATTCTTAAAATAAATAAATAAGGAGTTGTGTCTGAAAAACACTTGAGAATAGAAAACAACGCTAGAAAGAATTCTCTTTGGTTTTTAAAAATATCATAAATGTTGTGTTAACTAATGAAAAAACAGTATGGACACTGAAATGTAATAGTAATTTTATTGAAATTAGTAAATTATCGGGGAGCTCGGATGCTACCAAAGGATATACTCCCTCCGTCTCAATTTATACTACACTTTTCTTTTTAATTAGTCCAAAAAGATGACACATTTTCTTTGACAATAATTTAACTTTTAACTTTACTTTTTACGCTTTACGAGATGATTTATAATCACATAAATATTTTTGACTTGTAACCACAAGATTCAAAAGTCTTCTTTTATTTTTTAAACTTCGTGTTCAGTTAAATTACATCATATAAAATCATATAAATTGAGACGGGGAGGAAAATCACTAGAAATTCCGAGGGTAGAAAGCTGATGGAATAAAGGGTGGCATAGCACTTATCTGAAATGACAATTTATTTATCTAAAAAAAGTCTCCAAAATACAGTTACTAATAATACTACTTGTGTTAATTAGTAGGAGTAATGCTTAAGAACAACATTAAAACTACAATATGAAAAGTCTCTAACTATGATCAATATTTACTTCTAATTACTATATTAATTAACATTATGATTTACAATAATGAATATCGTTTATGAACAACATTTAACTAGGAAGGGAAGACAAGAACTTGCGTTACATAATTCTTTTCCTAAGTGAAAGGGCGTTGATTAAAACTGTTAGAAAATTGCAAAAAGATCGGTAATGCTTTATTTATACGGATTTATCTGCTATTCATTTTTTCATAACGCATATGATTTGTAACATTTGTTCGTATTTTTTTTCCAACTTGCTTGGAACTGCCGATATATTGAGATAATTTCAGACATCTCCATTCAAGTTTCGCTCTATCACACTTTGAAAGTATATTTATGTCCTAGAGACAACCTGTATTAGGACAAATGTACTTTATATACATTCATATTATTATTAATAGAGATTAATATTTTGTTATTTGCAATTATTGAATTATTAATTGATTGTTTATAATATTCAATAATATGCATCCCTGGAGGTTATGCTGTTATTAATAATGTGAGATATTAATATTATAACGTAACTCATAAAATAGCCTCGACTAATGATCATCGAGAATGGGATATCGATGATATGTGATAAGTCGACATGTGGTCTGCATCACATCCTTAGAGGATTTAGTATGTCTCACCTGCTACGAGTAATGGATACTCGTGATGGACACATGGATACTTTGAAAGTATTGGTATACCCTGCTGATATACTGTTTGTTATACTTGTCTAAAGTATGATCAGCGTGTGGGAGATACAAGTCTTTAGACTTGAGGTCAATACGCACCTTGTCTACAAAGTAATATACTTTGATCTTGTCCTAAGCTCAAATTCCTTATAGGTTGAGATACGACTTGTATTGGGTACATTACGATGTGGATTAAAGGTGGTAGTTGAGCCAAGATTAGGATTCATTCCTCGAATGTATATTCGAGAGAACACTCAGATTCTCAGTGATATTAGGTTGACTAAGTCATTGGCCAACGCAATAGACATATTTAGAATATGGTCTAGTTGTCAACTAATATAGATGAGATACAATGATTAAGCCATTTGGATATACACTTGAAAAATCCTAAGCTTGATCGGGTGTGTCGTGAATGAAATGATTTTATCTTACCACATAGAGGTTAAGTTTACTGGATTCATGTAAATGTACTTCACATATTGAGTTCGTCTTGCGGCGCCGTCTAGGAGTTCCGCGTAGACCTTAATTTGATTAATGTCGATATGTGAAGGCTTGTAGGGTCACACTATGTTGATTGTCTTTTCGATCTAAGGATGTATTGAGAGGGTATTAAATATTCGATTTAGAATCGAGATATTTAAATGAATAAGGATTATTTTAATTAAGTCAAAATTGGATTTTGGATTTAATTAAGAATGTGCGGGAAATAAATCGGTGTAGGGCCACGTCGAGCGCCGCGGCGCCCACACCATAGGGCTGCGGTGCTAATGACCTAATCTGTCTCGATTTATGGGCCAGGCCCAAGGTCAAACCCTAATCCGGTTTGACCTAATTTTTTACCTATAAATACAAACATTCATTTTATTATTCAATACACTAATTTCAGATTATTATTCTAAGTCTTAGAGACTTAGAATCAAAACACTCTCTCGAACCTCTGCCGGATTTCCTAGCTTTCTGAAAGATAAATACATTGAAGCTTGGAGCTTGCAATCGAAAGGGCTTTCTCGTGCGAACCCACAGTTGATAAAGACTCCAGATAATACAACCTGTAAGTATTCATGTTTCATGTTACAGGTCTTTGATTGTCATATAACCATACCAGAAGTAATTGTTGGGGTAAGTAAAAACAAAATTTTAAACTTTCGTTGTGCCTTACTTATGTGTTTTGAACCCAACAAAACCCTATAGTGGTATCAGAGCCCAGGCTAGCTCAATGGTTATATAACAATTGAATAACATAATAATATGGGTTAAACATAAAATTGGATTAAAACAAGGCTTCTTGAAATCCTATATGTCTTGACCGAATGTTAACCTTTTGATATCATCTTAAATTATCTCCTACGCTAACTCGAGGAAGTCATTCCGCTCTAACTTGAACTAAGCCAAAAGTGCGTTGTTCGGCTCATTGCACGATGCAAGGAAAAGGACGGGTAAAGTCGAATGATGGTCGATGTGTGTGTTATTGATAATGGTGGGTGATGATGAAAGATCTGTGATTTGGTCCCTAAATTGGATTTAGGGCTCGAACGATTTTGAAAAATCAACACAGAAACTTTTTGTCAGAACGTCGGCGCCGCGACCCTATGGTAGGCCGCCACGGCGCTTGCTAGGGTTTTCAAGGTAGCGGCGCGGCCCTAATGCTTCATTTTTTAAGTTCCAAACTTTCTGGACATTAGGCACCGCGGCCCTATGGTGGAGCGCCGCGACCCTAATGCAAGCCGAAGGTTTCTGCCTTGCAAGCGTCGCGGCCCCATGGTGGAGCACCGCGACTCTAATGCATTGCAGAAGCAGAAATTCAGTTTCTGCCTCACTAGCGCCACGACCCCATTGGTCCGAAAAAAGAATTTTTTTTTTGTTGTTCAGAATGTTTAACCCATGATTATTATTATACAATATATTTGATAAGTATATTATTTATGTGCTAAATGTCAAATTGTTTGTCATTTAAATTACTAGAATAGCGTCCGCTATAACTGTCTGGGCAGGCGGCATCCAGTATTTGATTAAACCATCTTATATCATGCATATTAGGTTGGCGGTTCCCAACTATATGTGTCATTCGTTTTGCATGATATTAAGATGTCATATTGGATATGGCGTAAAAGAGTTGAACTTGGTTAAAACTCTGAATTAAAATATTCCCCAAAATTTTGAATACAACTCTAAAATAAAACGTGTCGTCCATTATAATTGTTAGAGTGCAAAATTCTTTTCGGCGATACGAGTATTTATGCCAAAGAAATTGCTCTAAGTCTACGAGGACCCAGACTCTTTCATAGATGTATTTTAAATGTAAAGGTAAATGATAAACTTTTGTGGGTATTTACACCAAAGTGTTTGCTCACAAAGGCCAAATTTACTTAGATACATAAACGCAGTCGTGTAATGGGATTGACCTGCTTAGACAAATCTTGGCGCCAAAATGTCGGACTAATCTAAGGACGCAATATTAAATGTAATATTTGATCAACCAAGAGTTGCAAATAAGTTTTGCAATTGGTTTAGAACCTACCAAGATGTGTTATTGAAGTTATCAGCCAAAGCAAACGCGGAGATAACATAAGCTTGGATCTTTGCCCATTATGACCTCAATTATTACACGTATGTATTCTACCATGGGGTCGTAGAAGTATGTTAAAATAGTGGGAGCTAATTAAACAAAAGGCCATGTTGATTAGCCTAAACGAATGTATATAATAGGAAATAGATTTTGAGTTTGATTTTCAGTCTATCTAATTCTTCAGATTATCAAAGATGTCGAGCTTATCATTGAAAATGTTGATTGAAATGAACAAACTTACTGGACCTAACTACCTTGACTGGCTGAGAAATTTGCGAATAATGCTGAGACAAGAGAATATGCCTCTTTTGATACTCCCAACAGTCCTTGCGATATACTCTGCTGAATATGCCTCTTTTGATAAGGATGCTTACCAAAAACACCTAGATGACGCCACTTCAGCACAGTGCGTGATGTTGTCTTTCATGTCTATGGAACTTCAGAGACAACATGAGAACATGGGTCCCAATGAGATGCTCGAACACTTGAAAAGTCTCTATGACTCACAATCCCAGACTATGGATTATGAGTTACTAATAGAACTTTTTAAGTGTAAGCTAAATGAAGGGGCCCAGGTCTCGCAGCATGTATTGAAGATGATAGGCTGATAGAGAGGCTTACTTCAATTGGAACGAAGCTGGAAAAGAATGTCGCTACCACCCTCATCCTGAACTCTCTCCCTCGTTCATTTGAAAACTTCATAGTGAATTTCAATATAAATGGAACGAAGGCGAGTCTGCCAGAGCTGCAAAACATGCTCAAGACCTTTGAATCTTCAACTTCCAAAGGAAAAGATGTGCCCATGATGAGCTCTACTAGTCAAACCAAGCCGAAAGGTAAGGAATGACAGAAGAAGAAGGACAAAGCAATTACTGCGCCCTCAGCTATGAAAAAGAAGGTGAATCCAGGTAAAGATGTATGCCTCAACTACAACCAGAATGGGCATTGGAAGAAAGACTACACGACACCAGGAGGAGGAAAAGCACTAGGTGCTTTTACCTTTGGTGGACAAGGTATGTACGTCATTGAAATAAATATGTTTATAAATAACTCTCATTCATGGGTATTGGATACCGCTTGTGGCTCACACATTTGTACAAATGTGCAGGGGCTAACTGATAGCAGGAAGGTTGGACCAAGAGAGGTAGACCTACGCGTTGGAAATGGAGCACGAGTGGATGTTGAGCGCGTAGTAACTTATAGATTAAATTTGCCTTCTGGCTATTGTTTAGTGTTAAATGATTGCTACTATGTACCCTCGTTAACGAGGAATATCATTTTTATCCCTGTTTTGGACATAGAGGGTTTTTCCTCATATATTTATAATGGCAGTCAAGTACTGTCTTTTGATAATGTTATATATGGAACTGCTCCTCTTGTGGATAGATTATATACACTAAACTATAGTGGAGAAATATTCAATGTACAAAATAAATGAGTAAAGATAAGTAATAGAAACTCTACCTACCTGTGGCATTGCAGACTTGGTCATATCAACGAACCAAGGATACCAAGGTTGAGGAAGTTAGACTACCTCGAACTATTTGACTTGAAGTCTTATGGTAACTGTGAATCTTGCTTGAGAGGGAAGATGACCAATAAGCCACTTTCTGGGAAAGGTGTGCGAGCCAAGGAGGTGCTTGAGTTGGTTCATACTGATATATGTGGGACATTTTCGACTTAGGCTAAAGGAGGCTTCCCATACTTCATCACTTTTACTAACGACTTCATAAGGTATGGATATGTGTATCTTATGAGACACAAATCTGAGACTTTTGAGAAGTTCAAAGAGTACAAGTCGGAAGTAGAGAAGCAACTTGCAACAAGTATCAAGACCCTTCGATCGGATCGAGGAGGTGAATACTTGAGCAAGGATTTTCTAGATTACTTGAAGCTATATGGAGTCCAGTCAGAGTGGACACCTCCTGGAACACCACAAATGAATGGTATTGCCCAAAGGAGAAACCGAACCTTATTAGATATGGTTCCATCCATGATGAGCTTCTCAGCTCTACCGACATACCTTTGGGGACATGCTATACAAACCTCAATATATGTTCTGAACAGGGTTCCTTCCAAGTAAGTAGAAAAGACACCCTATGAGACATGGTGTGGCAAGAAACCAGCTCTTAAACATATGAGACCCTGGGGGTGCCCTTCATATGTTAAGAAGATGCTCACTGACAAGTTGGAATCCAAAAGTGAGAAATGTTACTTCGTGGGGTATCCAAAGGAAAGTGATACTACTTCTATCTTCCTGGAGAATGTAAGGTCATTGTTTCTAGGAACGCAACTTTCCTTGAAGAAGAACATGTCTACAAGGAACATAGTTGCATAGAGATAGAACTTGAAGAAATTCAAGAACCACAAGATAACACATAAATTGAACCGTTATCGAATGACCTAAACAAGGATTCAGTAGGAGTATCTAGTGAAGATTGGGTACTTAGAGTAAACATTTCCTCCAGTGGGAGTGTTGTGAAAGATAATGCAGAAATGCAAGGCTCTCATACACAACCAAT
The DNA here is from genome assembly GCA_029783415.1 of Anisodus acutangulus. Lineage (NCBI taxonomy): Eukaryota > Viridiplantae > Streptophyta > Magnoliopsida > Solanales > Solanaceae > Anisodus > Anisodus acutangulus. The sequence continues at coordinate 27,081,173 of CM056507.1, read as the reverse complement.
GAAAGATGATATAATGGTTGTACATCATTCAATTCAGGAAATACATGAAAGTGACATTCCTGAAAGATCTCAAGGTAATGGATTGTCCAACACACAAACACGTTCTCACAATCAGAATGCAACAAACACTGAAACGCAAAATAATCAACTCTGTAGGACCACTAGGACTTATCGTCCGCCTGAAAGACTTAATCTCCTTGTTGAAACACACAATGAGATAGATTTTCCTGATGACGATGAACCTACAACCTACAACGAATCTATGTTAGACATTGATTCGCAGAGATAGCAAGAAGCCATGAAATCTAAGATGGACTCGATGTACATAAATCAAGTTTGGAACTTGATTAATTTGCCAACAGGGGTTAGACCCATAGGATGCAAATGGGTCTTCAAGAAGAAGAGTGATATATATGGAAAAGTACAGACTTATAAGGCAAGATTGGTGGCTAAAGGTTATAATCAACGGCCTGGGGTCGATTATGATGAAACTTTTTTACCTGTTGCGAAAATTATGTCCATTCGGATTTTGCTTGCAATAGCTGCATATTATGACTATGACATTTGGCATATGGATGTCAAAACTGCTTTCCTTAATGGTAATCTAGTTGAGGAGGTGTATATGAAACAACCTGAGGGTTTTTCGCGGAGTCCAAACCAAATGTTATATGCAAGCTACAAAAGTCCATTTATGGGCTTAAGCGAGCCTCGAGGAGTTGGAACATTTGCTTTGACAAGGCTATCAAGTCAGTTGATTTTGTCAGAAGCAAAGATGATCCATGTGTTTATAGTAAATGCAATGATGGGAGTATTGCCTTCATTATTGTTACACCTCGTAAGAGTAAGACGATAATTAAGAACGTCATTAAGGAAGTAAGATTCGGAAATTGAATATAAGGAACACTTACATATGTTAATACGGGAAATTAGTGTATAAGCGGATGTTATCCCAGAATAGTTTTTCTTTAGTGCTATACATGTGACGACGAGAATTAATCCAAGTAGTTGAATTTATTCCAATGGAGTTATGGGATAGTACTGTATTATAAAATTATGACATTGAGGATACGAGGCTTATGAAATTCTCGGGAATTAAAAGAAGTGGGTTTGAGATTTATTAATTGAAGAACTTGGGGGCCAAAGTGTGATAAGAAAATTCAGATTTTTTTTATATACCTATACTCACCTCTTCATCTTCAATCTAAACTTAACCAAAAACCTCACCTCTCTTCTCCAAACCCAACCCCCCTTGCTGGCCGAGAATCACCCCCAACCCCATACCCAATTTAAGATTTTTATCTTCTCTTCCTAGACTACATTTTTCACCAAAAATTAGAAGCAAAACAACACCAAAAACAGTGGTAAAAACAGCCACTGCTGCCGAAACTGTAGCCCAGAAATTTCGAATTTTTGGGATGAAATTTTGGAAGAAAAACGTGTAGGGATGATGGCTTAACATTGTAGAACACTTGCATGTCAATTGGAGTTGAAGAAGTGAATAAAAAAGGGAAAGAAATACGAAAACATTGGGGATTTTCAGACAAATAGTGGGCAGAAAATTGCGGACTATTTTGGGACGAATTTGAGGTATAAAATTCTTCTTTCTATGATATAATTGGAATGCATGTTGTTAGAATTAAGGTAATGAATTTGTGTTAAGGAGAAATTGGAATTTAAGCGTTGCATGTGACAATTTTGGGCTAGTTGCCCATTTGGGACAGATTTTGGTGTTATTGGATTCGTTGGTTATTGTTGCTATTATTGTCACTAATTGCATGATGAAATTGAAAGGAAACATTGATATTTAATTGGAATTAGTTATATGGAAGTATTGAAATACGAAATTGGATTTTAGGAGTTAAGATAAGAGTTATGGAATTATGACATGTTGTGGCTAAGAACTTGCATGAAATTGTTGGACATGTTGTGATGTATATGGACTGTTTTAGGGACTGTTTTGTGGTGTTATAATGCTGAAAACTTAGTTACCATTATGCATGTTTAAGTGTGGTAATTGCTAATGTAAGTCCTAAAGGAATAAGGGTGTGGAAAGGTGTAGAAAGGCTTCACATTCTACCCTCGTTGTTGTTGGAACATGGACTATTTTGTGGGCTGTTTTTAAGGTGGATTAAGAGGCTAAATTTACATGAGAAGTGGGTGTGTAAATTCCCTTTATTGTTGTTTTGGTTGTGCCCTTAATTGGTGCTTGGTTATTGATGTTATTAGCCTCGTTTGGAAGTTGTGGAAACATGTATAAACAGGGGAAGTGCTGCCCGAATTTTTATAGAATAGGAAGTCGTTATTCGATATAAAGTATGCTAGTGATCATAGAATTGATGAACATATTACCATTATTATAGGTTGAAGTTCTATAACGAGGCATATTCTAATATTGGGTGGATTAGTTCGTCTAAAAGGTATGTGAAACCCTTACTTCTTTCTTTTGGCATGATTTAATGAAAGTACGGCAGACGTACTTGATTCTTATACAATTTAATTCCTAAATAGGATTGTTATGAGAAGTGCCTATGATTTTTCAGCAAAAGTTTATTATGACATTATTATAATAATTTTATTGAGAGTCAAATGATAATTTTTACTTGCATATGGTTACTCATGATATCTACTCGTGCTAAGTGTTACTACTTCACCTGACCGAGTCCCGGGCCGGGTTATGTTCGTGCCCAGCCTTGCATTACTTCACCGAGACCCTCACTAGAGGGTCGGGTTACGTAGGATGGATCCATAGATGAGATATGACTTTACTGAGTTCCAGCATGGACCGGGTTATGATATGACTTTACCGAGTCCCAGCATGGGCCGGGTTACGATATGACTTTACCGAGTCCCAGCATGGGCCGGATTATGATATGATTCCACCGAGTCCCGCACTAGTAGGCCGGGTTATGTTACAGATATATATATATATGTATATGGACAGGCACTCATGTTTTCTTGACTTGACTCTCATTTTTATAAGGCAACTGACTTTTATTGTTTATGGCACAGTTGGATTTGGATCCTGATTTTTATACTGATCTCCTATTTTCTGTTGGCTACTTATGATCTCATGTGTAGTATTTCATGTTTTACATACTCAGTACATTATTTCGTACTGACCTCCTTTCCTCGGGGAGGCTGCGTTTCATGCCCGCAGGTACAGGTTTTCAGTTTGGTGACCTCAGGCCTAGGTTCCTACTCAGCAGGCTGGGAAGCTCCTTTGATTCAGAGCTTTGTCATTTTGGGTACAGAACCCTATTATTTTGACTTTTGTATATTTAGGGGCACGACGGGGCCCTGTTCCGTCATATGTTGTTATCCCTCTTGTAGAGGTGTGTAGACAGTTGTGGGTTGTACTTATGTAAGGGTTATAACTCTGTTTTGGTCAGTCATGCTATTGTACTCTGTGTTGGGGTGTCCCCGTATATATATGACATTATCTAGTGGTAGCCTTGTCGGCTTGCCTATTGTATTGTGTTGGCTAGTTGTGACTCCTCAGGAGGAAAGTATATTCGGGGGTAAAGGCAGCCTTGTCGGCTTGCCTACCCTGGCATATATTGTTATTGCAGCGTTATGCTGCCGGATTTCAGACTCATTAAGTGTTAGTTGGATTATGTGTGACTGGTTAGTGCAATGACGTCATTAGGGCGGTTAGTCGCGGCCCGTCGGGTCGGGTCGTGACAATTATCATATATGTAGATGACATATTGATAATGGGAGACAATACGACTCTCCTGCAGTCAGTCAAGGAGTGGTTGTCCAGTACCTTCATGATAAATGATTTAAGTGAAGCCTACTATATTCTGAGAATTAGGATCTATAGAGATAGACCTAATAGATTGTTGGGGCTGTCACAGTCAGTCTACATAGACAAAGTGCTTAGACATTTTTCTATGAAAAATTCCAAGAAAGGCGGTCTACCTATGGGACAATGCATCAAGTTATCTAAGAAGGATAGTCCTTCTAATACTATAGAACTTGAACGCATGAAAAGGATCTCATATGCTTCGGCTATAGGATCGATCATGTATGCCATGACATGTACTAGGCCAGATGTGGCCTTTGCACTTAGTATGTCTTGCAAATTCTAGCAGAATCCTGGGGAAGAACACTGGAAGGCAGTCAAGAGTATTCTTAAGTATCTCAGACGAACTAAAGATTACTTCTTAGTCTATGGTGGGGAAGAAAAACTAGCTGCTACTGGGTACACTGATGCTAGCTTCCAGACGGATCTTGATGACTACATATCTCAGTCTGGGTACACCTTTATTTTCAATGGTGGAGCAGTAAGCTGGAAAAGTTCCAAACAAGCTACAACTGCTGATTCGACAACAGAAGCAGAGTACATTGCTGGATCGGAAGCTGATAAAGAAGTTTTCGTGATTTCTGAGTTCCTGAAGAAACTATGGGTTGTTCCAAGTGCCACTTGTCCAATAACGATACCAAGATCAACAAACAGAAATAAGCATGTACCAAGGAAGTACCATATACTCAGGGAGATGGTGGAGACTGAAGAGATTAGATTAGACTATGTTCCCACAGACGATAATCTAGCTGACCCATTCACTAAACCATTAAGCTTAGTCAAGCATAATGGTCATTTTGAGAATATGGGCATTAGATATGTTGGAGATTGGCTCTAGGCCATGTGGGAGATTGAAAGTATATTTATGTCCTAAAGACAATCTATATTAGGACAAATGTACTTTATACACATTCGTATTATTATTAATGGAGATTAATATTTTGGCATTTGCAATTATTGAATTATTAATTGATTGTTTATAATATTCTATAATATGCATCCCCGGAGGTTACACTGTTATTAATAATGTGAGATATTAATATTATAACGCAACTTTTAAAATAGCCTCGACTAATGATCATCGAGAATGGGATATCGATGATATGTGATAAGTCGACATGTGGTCTGCATCACATCCTTAGAGGATGTAGTATGTCTCACCTGCTACGAGTAATGGCTACTCGTGATGGATACATGGATACTTTGGAAGTATTGCTATACCCTGATGATATACTTTTTGTTATACTTGTCTAAAGTATGATCAACGTGTGGGAGATAGAAGTCCTTAGACTTGAGGTCAATACGCATCTTGTCTACAAAGTAATATACTTTTGATCTTGTCCTAAGCTCAAATGTCTTATAGGTTGAGATACGACTTGTATTGGGTACATTACGATGTGGATTAAAGGTGGTAGTTGAGTCAAGATTAGGATTCATTCCTCGAATGTATATTCGAGAGAACACTTAGATTCTCAGTGATATTAGGTTGACTAAGTTGTTGTCCAACACAATAGACATATTTAGAATATGGTCTAGTTGTCAACTAATATAGATGAGATACAATGATTAAGACATTTGGATACATACTTAATAAATCCTAAGCTTGATCGGGTGTGTCGTGAATGAAAGGATTTTATCTTACCACATTGAGGTTAAGTTTACTGGATTCATGTAAACGTACTTCACATATTGAGTTCGTCTTGCCGTGCCGTCTAGGAGTTCCGCGTAGACCTTAATTTGATTAATGTCGATATGTGAAGGCTTGTAGGGTCACACTATGTCGATTGTCTTTTCGATCTAAGGATGTATTGAGAGGGTATTAAATATGCGATTTAGAATCGAGATATTTAAATGAATAATGATTGTTTTAATTAAGTCAAAATTGGATTTTGGATTTAATTAAGAATGTGCGGGAAATAAATCGAGACGGTGTAGGGCCACGTCAAGCGTCACGGCGCCCACACCATAGGGCCGCGGCGCTAATGACCTAATCTGTCTCGATTTATGGGTCACGCCCAAGGTCAAACCCAGGGTTTGACCTAACTTTTCACCTATAAATACAGACATTCATTTTATTATTCAATACACTAATTTCATATTATTATTCTAAGTCTTAGAGACTTAGAATCAAAAAACACTCTCTCGAACCTCTGCCGGATTTCCTAGCTTTCCGAAAGAGAAATACATTGAAGCTTGAAGCTTGCAATCGAAAGGGCTTTCGCGTGCGAACCCACAGTTGATAAAGACTCTAGATAATACAACCTATAAGTGTTAATGTTTCATGTTACATGTCTTTGATTGTCATATAACCATACTAGAAGTAATTGTTGGGTAAGTAAGAACAAAATTTTAAATTTCTGATGTGCCTTACTTATGTGTTTTGAACCCAACAAACCCTACACACTTATCTTTCTTATGGTTTACAATATTATGCTTACCTTCTTTATTTTGATTTTCTTGTAACATTCTTTAAACCTATTTATTCTAAATATAAATTAAATATGAGTTGACAGATATTCCCTTTCTTATAATAATTTCTCCCAATTAATGAACACTATCAAAATAACTTGACAAATTCTTTAAAAACAAACACTGCACAAATAAGTTCGTAACAAACATACATAAACGTATTAGCTTATTTACCATTCATTTGACCATATCTTACCAAACATTAAATTAATTTCTTTTGAAAGATAACTCTCATCTTTACCTTTATCTTACCAAACATTTTTACCGTCGACTTTATTTTTTGACAACCCAACATTTTCCGTCAGGACCACCTTAAAGTTGGAGGAGCAAATGGAATACCCAAAAAAGAAGCTGATGAGAACGACTAGAGAAGATGTTATTAAGAATTTGTTAGGTAGTTATTTGAATATTGTTTATTAATTGGAAGAAATTAATATTATGAAAGGGCAAACTTGCCAAATCACATTTAATTCATATTTACGATTAATGGGTTTAAAGAACTATTATAAGAAAATCAAGATAAGGAAAGTCAGCATAATATCATAAATCATAAGGAAGGTAAGTGTCATAAAACAAAATCTTAAGGGAGCTCTGAAATTGTCCCGATATTTTTTGAACCACATGAATTCCCCGCTTCACAAGCACTCTTCTTCTTCCTCTTTTTGAGTGAATTCTTGATCATAGTGGTTATGCTTGATGAGATTTGTTTGTTTTGGTGGATACTTTCAATATTCTTAATTATCACATTTATTTAGATACAATATTGAGGTTATTAATTCTTATTTGAAAAGTTTCAAATTCTGAACCTAAAACAATTATAAGTAATTTTCTCCTCCTTCTCTCTTCCTTTTAGAGAGATAATCTAGATTTTACAGCCAATAAAACAAATGAATACATCATCCTAGACAGTGAAAACAAACCCTTTAATTTTCTAATTCATTTTCGATTAATTTTTCAAAAGCATTTATCATTCAGATTAATTTTCTAATTCATTTTTCGATTAATTTTTCAAAAGCATATATCAATCAAATTAATTTTATAATTCATTTTTTGATTAATTTTTCAAAAGCATATAAAGATACATCTCTTCTGCAACATTTTCTTCAAATTTATTTTCAGCATTCACATTTGTATATGTTTTTTCTTTTGTCTTAAGTCTGTCTGTCTTCATCCGATCATCGTTGTTCGATCGATCAACTACGTCCATCCATTTTGAAGCCATTCCTTGCTTTAATTGCTTATTAGTATGAAATAAGTTCTCGAAGTGATGATGTATGTTATGTATTGTTTTGATGATTTGACAAACATGTATGAGGGAATCAGTTCCACTTTCAGATGGATTCAGTTCTGTTGATGCAAGTCAACTCTACAGTTGTAAAGCTGCTGACATAATAGCAGTGTCGCAGCACTGTTGCAGAGTTGTTGCGGGCCTTCTATTGGTCCAAGGTTTAAGGTTTTGTCACTTCCTTCATCTCTCATTTATATACAACATGTCAAGGATTGAAAACCCAAATTGCAAGATTAGAAAATCTCTCATATCTCAAGAGCAAGTCGCCGCCCTCAAAAGGGCTCTCATCAAGAACGAAGCTGCAACAAACAGAAGGACATGTTCTCTATCACAGAAGATGTTTTAAGTTCTTAGTTTTGTTGAGTCTTTGTCTTTTGTTCTTTAACTTGTAAACCCATTCTTCTTGTAAGAAGTTGTTTGTAGGTCGTTTGGTTTCTTAAACCTTTGAGTTGTACACTTGGCCAGAGTTAGTTTAGGCATGTCTTTGCAATAGAGTTATTGTGAGGGAGAGAAGTTAATAGTTTAACTTGGCTAGAGTTAGTAAAGGAGTGTCTTTGCAATAGATTTATTGCAAGGGGGAAGGATTAATAGTTTAATTCCTAGATTGTAATGAGTTGTAATCTGAACATTGCCCTATTTTAGTGAAGTGTTGGAAAATCCTACTGCATTAGGTCATGATTTTTAATCCCTTGAGCAATGAGTTCTTCACATAAATATCATGTGTTATTTACTTTCTGCTGTAGCTAAGGGAATAGTTAGAGAACCATGTTCTCTGTACTTTTTGGTGGACTCATATATTCTATCAATTGGTATCAGAGCAGGTTCTTTCTAAAAGGTTAATACCTAAAAGAGATCTTTCTCATGACTGCTCCACCAAACCTAGAAGAAGGACAATCTACCTCAAGACTACCAAGATTCAATGAAAAGTATTATGAGTAGTGGAAGACAAGAATGCATGATTTCATTATGGCCGAGGATTCAGAGTTGTGGAATGTCATTTGTGATGGTTCTAATGTCCCTATGAACACAAATCTAGCTAGTCTTACAACTACTCCAAAATCAAGGAAGGAATACAACGATGTTGATAGAAAGGACATTGAAAAGAACTTCAAGGCTAAGAAAATTCTTGTTTGTGGTATCGGTCCAAATGAGTACAATCGAATCTCAGCTTGTCAAAGTGCCAATGAGATCTGGGAAGCTCTACAAACTGCTCATGAGAGAACTAGCCAAGTGAAGAAGTCCAAAATAGACATGCTTACCAAATAATATGAACTTTTTTAAGATGAAGGATGGTGAGTCCATTCATGACATGCACACCAGGTTCATCTCCATAGTCAATGAACTACACTCTCTTGGTGAATCCTTGCAACCAACAAACTTGTTCACAAACTACTCAGTGTCCTTCCCAGTTCCTGGGAAAGAAAAGTAAATGATATCTCTAAGGCTAAGCACTTGCAAAAGCTCACCATTGATGAGATTATTGGGAATCTCAAAACCTATGAGCTAAAAAGAAAACAAGATCTGAAAAGGAGAGAGCTAAAGAAATACAAGGGCGTGATTCTCAAGGCTTCAACAAGAAGTGACTCAAGTAATGATGAATCCGATATGACTTTCCTTACTCGAATATTTCAAAAGATAGTTCGCAAAAATGGTGGGTTTGCAAAGAAAGAAAGCTCTAACAAAAATCTCAAAGGTTATGACTGCTACCCCAAGTGTGAAAAACCTGGACATTTTATCAAAGAATGTCCTCTCCACAAACAGGAATATTACAAAAACAACTCCGAAATAGCAGCTAAGCAGAACCAAGTTCCTGATAAGAACTTCAAACGAAGAGATGTGCCTGGTAACTTGGTGAAGCAAGCTCTGGCCGCCTGAGAAGACTATTTCAGTAAATCCGAAGATGGAGATGATCAAGAAGATGCATCCATGATAACAGTTCACAGTGGACCACCAGATTCTGAGTCAATCTTTGCACTCATGACAGAGTCTGACGATGATAACACCGATGGGCAGGATGGGGTAAATTTTCTTGATGTGCAGAAAAACTTAAAGAATTACTCTCAGAAAAAATTAATGTCATTAGTAGATGTGTTAATTGATGCATATCATATCCTCATAAAAGAAAAATATGCTTTGACTGAAGATTTTGGTGAAGTGGAACAAGAAAAGGAGAATCTGCTAGATACCTTCACAAATTTAAAGATCGAATTGATGAAGTGTCTAGAGAAAATTCTTTGTTAAATAGTCAGATAAAAAAAGGATTAATACTCCTTCTAGTGGAAAGGGTGCAACTAGTAAAATTCAACTCGATCTTGGATATGAACTTAATAAGGCCAAGCTAGATCTCACTACTGAGGCTGAGAGGAATAGACAGGTTCAAGAGAACTTGAAGAGGGTAAAACATGATCTTGATAAGTCACTTCACTAGACCTGATCCTCAGTGGTGGTTACTTCTATGTACAGGATCAACACATGAGGTAGAGAGGGTATTGAATTCCAAAGAGCAAAATCTCCCTATAATCCACACAGTAAGTATGTTTCTAATCTTGAAAACTGGTTATGCACTCACTGTGGTCAAACAAGTCATTACAAAAGTGCATGCAAAGCCAAAATCCAAGTTGTTCAGAAAAATATGAATCTTGTTCAAAAGAAGTCTAGAACAGAGGGATCTGGTCCCCAATGTAGAAAACATGATTTACCTGCATAGACCAGAAGAAGTATAATTCACCCTTTTTATCATTCAAAGGGACCCAAGATGATTTGGGTTCCTAAATCTAATCAGTGACATTGTTTACAAGCTGAAGTATGAGGAAGCAGTCAAAGTAATACATGGATAATGGTTGCTCGAAGCATATGAATGGAAGAATTGAAAAGTCTTTCTTACTCAAGGCCTTTAAGGAGAGAGGGTGTCTTATGGAAATGTCAAGAAAGGTTACACTCTTGGCACAGGCAAGTCTGACAAAACACTCTCCCATACAAATTGAAAATGTGTATTATGTGAATGGTGTGAAGTACAGGTTGCCGAGTGTCTCTAAAATCCACGATAGAGAAAATGAAGTAATGCTCCTATCGGCTTCATGCACTGTCACTAACACCAAATTAAGAGAAGTGGTCTTGATAGCAAGAAGATAGAAGAATATCTATATGGGAAAAATGAATGGGCATGCAAGTTTTTCACTGCTGAATTAGCTGGCTGTGAAGGACTTGGTTTATGGATTGTCGAAAGCCTATGTTCAAGGATCACAAGGCGTATGACGCTGGTGTTAAAGAAAATTAGGTCAGATCTTCCTTCAGGCCAAAGAACATGGTACGTGATCAAGCACTTGCTTGAAGAGAACTCCATATGAATTACTCGATCAAGCCCCACAAAGCCTACAACTTAAGAATTCAATGTGTTGAGGAGAGTGTTCATGTGATCTTCGATGAGTCAACTGATGTGGGTGACAAATTCTTGCAAAATGATAAAGCTGAATGTAGGGAATCTCTAAAGACTCCTAATGAGGTCATTGAGACTTCAAATGGAATGACTGATCTGATAAGCCAAGTCAAGGAAAATGATGATGCAGGGTCACCAAGAAGCACGTAATAACCCGGTGCCTCTCGGATCACTGAAACTGTATCAGAACCTAATCCTCAAAGCACTGGGTAACCTAAGTGATACCAAAAGAGCTTCATCTGTTCACGAGGAACCAAGTATAGCACCTGGTAGCCAGACCTTGAGACAGAACTATCATACGAACCAGGTTAAGCTAACTCTAAAAGGCACTATGATTAGTCAACAAAAGTATATCAAGGAGCCGCTGAAAAGACCTGATATTGTGCTTAGTAATGGTCCATGGTCAAGACTTCAATCAAGTCCAAAAGAATCCCATCTGAAGGATGAAAAATGAATTCTGAGGTATCTCAAATGGACTTAGGACCTGGTCCATGTCTATTCCTGGTGAGATAATCTTGACTTGGTCGGATATGAATATGTTGATTATGCTGGATTTTTTATGGATAGAAAGAGCACCTCACGAATGGCTCACTTTCTTGAATCATGCTTAATATTTTGGGGGACAAACAAGAAAAATTCAGTGAGTCTTTCTACTGTAGAAGCTGAATATAGTTGTTGCCTCTTGCTATGCCCAACTGCTTTGGATCAAACAACAACTTGTAGGAAGTGGTGTAGTTAGAGACTATGTTCCCTTGTTATGTGATAATACAAGTGCACTCAAATATGGTAAAGAATCCAGCCTAGCCCAAAATAATCGAGCACGTTGATGCTAGACACCACCACACAAGGGACAAGGTTAAAAAGATTTTGGTTTGTATGAAGCTCTGGAAATAGAGGATTAGGCAGCAGATATTTTCACCAAAGAACTTAGCAGGGAGCACTTTGAAAGAAACCGCCTTGGAACTGGAATTGATCAAGATCAACCGTTTGTTCTTTATAAGTTACCTCAATGATTAGCTATGTTAAGAGAATAGACACATACTAAAAGTTTGTTTTGTGACATCTAACTCAGTTCTATACCATTACAGGTATGCAAGTATGGCAGTCTTAAGACAATACAAGGATAAGTGATATTGCATCTTTCAGATATTTTACCTTCCCATTTAGAAAATGTAAGGGGACGTGGTTCATATGACTCAGGTTAGTAGTCTCATCAGTACTTATGTGTTATTTGAATTTGCTAGTGTTCCATGTCATTAAAATGTTCTCCCACTTAAACTATGTCGATCATGAATTGGTCCAAAAATCAAGGAACAAGTGTAACGTTGCATCCCTTCATCTTCATTCAATCCCAATCGACTCCTTCTCCATGTCACTTATACCCTCCCCACTTAACCCAGCTCTCACTTCACTACTGTCTCTCTATCTCTCCAAAGTGAAACTCACTCATTCTGTTCCTTTGTTCAAGCACCCTTATTGAAATATCTTCTCTTTTCGCATACTATAACAAAAAAATTCATCATGTCACACTCCTATTCTCCATCTCCAAACTCTCCTACACCCAACCTTGTCGCTTCGTCTTCATATCCCCTAAATCCATCTGACACAAACCCTTCAAATTCACTCTCAAATTATCCCATTTCAAACACAGTGTCACCTATTACATATACTGTCTCCGATCATCCTCAGAGTTAGAAAAACCAAAATCTAGAGAAATTCCTTCATATCACTATCTCTTGCTATTAAGGAGCAATTACTGCGAAATAACAGTCCTCATACCATCTTAATGTCTCAATTAATGAGTTTTACAGTCGAACTTGAAGAAAAGGATGAGAATTCTGAGGTTTCTAGTCAGCAGCAGCCTCAAATCGAAGCAGAGGGTGACAAGCTAAAATGGATGAACAGTCTTCACAATTGAGTTCTGTGAATAATGTTGAAGAGGAATGGGAAAAGGTTGATGAAACTTCATATGAACCAGGTACTACTACTTCCTTAGTTAGTTAGTCACGTGAGGTGTCTGAAAACAGGCACTCTGAGTCCTCATTTGGCCAGATGTTTGATGGAAACTCTGTGAGGGTGAAAAGAAAGGATCTAGCATACTAGAAATTGAAGCCTCTGAGGTTGTGTCTGGATTCTTGGAGACCATGAATAAACTGAAGAGTGGAAAAACTGCTGAGGAAACAAGTCCCTCCACTTAGGAGGAATCTAAGTCCCCTGTTTCATACTGCATAAAACACCTATTTCTCAGAGAGATGTGGACACTCTACTCGGACTTACCTTATCTGTACCCCTAGGAAATTTTACTACTGAAAAGCAAACTGACACTGATATTTCCTCCAGAAGGGCTAAGGATGATGATGAAGTGACTTTGGACCTTGTGTTTAAAATAAAGTTTGGGGTATCTCCAAAAGGTGACCCAATTGTGCGTAAACATATTGCGAAGAAGGAACCCACAACTCGACAAAGACATCAAGCTCAACTAAAATAGGCTCTCGTAGCAAACAAGGTGAAAGGAAAACACCAGAACCGAAGACGTATTGTTATAAAATCATTGGTGGATGAAGGAAATGTGGAACCCTTAATGTGGTAGAGGTAGAGATTATTGAAAAAGAGGAGGTGGAGGAGACTCCACTTGAGAGAAAGAAGAATAGCAAGTCAGCAAGGGTTGCACAAGGATCTGGTGCTGATTGTGACAAGACTGAGAAAGAAAAAGCCAAAAAAGAAAAGACTGCAGAAGATAGTACATATGATCCTGGTGATGCAGACAAGAAATCAGATGAGAAGACTCATCTTCCTCGCAAAAGAAAGGCATATGCAGTTGAGGAACCCGATTCCCCTCCGAAGAAACAAAAGTCAGAGATAGTGTCTGAAGGGAAAAGGATAGAAAATTTGAAATCTAAAAAAGTAATGAATGAGAGAGTGTTTGAACTGGAAATAGCTGAAAAGTTTGGGATGAAGGAACTAGTGGAAATAGTTGAGTTCCAAAAATTTAGTCATCTTTTCAAACCTCTAATTCCAAGTATGTTTGAAGAGGAAGTTGTCTAGTTTTAGACAAGTCTACTTGTCTCTGACGACTCCTTATTGGTGAGTGTAAATAGAAATGATTTCAGTTTGGGTGAGGAAACACTTGGTGACATTCTGGAAGCCCCCACCGACGATATTAAATATGTTAAAAAGGAATCAGCCTCCGCAAAATTCTTAAATCTCATGGACAAACAGGAAAGGAATGCGTCCGGGGAGAGGGTCTACAAGATGGAACTCAAGCCTGAGTTTCAGCTACCCTTTGAGCTAGTAAACACAGTACTATTGTCCTGCTCTGAACGACGATCAATGGATGTGATCCTGGATCTAATCCTCATTGAAGCCTTGGCCAACTTCCATCCTATTAGTATGCCCTCCATCATTATAGAGCATGTGAAGAAAATTATCAATGTCAAAGATGGTAGACATGGGCTAGCCTACGACTTTTTTCTCACTAAGATCTTTGAGTATTTTGGAGTCAGGATTGGCAAAGAAACTATGGGGATAAAAACGTAAATGTTCTCTCTGGCTACTCTTGAGGAGTTTGAATGCGTGCCCAAGAAGGGAGGATTTGGGAGCAATTCAACAATCTCAGACTTGATTAATGCATAGAAGCAAGCAAATGCTAAAATTGCAAGGTTGATGGCCGAGAACTCAATTTTGAGGAATGAGATTTAAAAGCGTGCAGAAGGTGGTGATAAACCAAGTGCCATTACCGTTGTGAAAAAGTAAAATGTACAACTGAAGGCACAAGTAGAGAAATTGAATAGGAAATTGGTCGATGACCAACGAGCTGCAAATGATAGGATCGACAAGGTCCTAAAGTTGATAAAATAAACTGGATCATCCTCTTAAGTAGTCTAACTCCCTCCTTCCTATGCTATCTATCCTTTCTACATCATCTTTGCCTCTCCAACTGCTTAGTCTGTCCATTCCTATTATTTTTTTTGTTAATGACTATGGCGCTATTGGATGTTTGATCATCACATTTTGTATTTTTGAAACTACTATGTTATTTTGCTGAAATTGGACTTGGGCATTTTTCTCTGTTTTATGCAATGACATTTACCTTGCTTGTTATTATTGATGTTTATGTTGTGTTGCCTTCGTGGCCATGAGTTAATGTTGCTGAATTTTTTTGTGCTATTATCTCTTTTCAATAATGCCAAAAGGGGGAAGAATGAATGAATTCATATTTATTTGATGGGGTTTCATTAGCAAGATTAGGGATGAGATATCTGATTCTTAGGGGAACAAAGAAGGAATCTAGTCCTCAGGGGGAACTTTGAATTATGAGTTTGTCATCATTAAAAAGGAAAAAATTGATAATGTATGTTATGTATTGTTTTGATGATTTGACAAACATGTATGAAGGAACCAGTTTCACTTTAAGATGGACCAGTTCCATCGATGTAAGTCAACTCTACATCTGTAAAGCTGCTCACACAGTGGCAGTGTCGCAGCACTGTTGTAGAGTTGTTGCGAACCTTCTATTGGTCCAAGGTTTAAGGTTTTGTCACTTCCTTCATCTCTCATTTATATACAACATGTCAATGAGTGAAAACCCAAGTTGCAAGATTAGAAAATCTCCCATAACTCAAGAGCAAGTCGCCGCCCTCAAAAGGGCTCTCATCAAGAACGAAGCTACAACAAACAGAAGCACATGTTCTCCATCACTAAAGATGTTTTAAGTTCGTAGGTTGGTTGAGTCTTTGTCTTTTGTTCTTTAACTTGTAAATCTACTCTTCTTGTAAGAAGTTGTTTGTAGGTCGTTTGGTTTCTTAAACCTTTGAATTGTACACATGGCTGGAGTTAGTCAAGGTGTGTCTTTGCAATAGAGTTATTGTAAAGGTCTTGCAATAAAGTTATTGTAAGGGAGAGAAGTTAATAGTTTCACTTGGCTAAAGTTAGTCTAGGAGTGTCTTTGCAATAGAATTATTATAAGGGGGAGGGATTAATAGTTTAATTTCTAGATTGTAATTGGTTGTAATCTGAACATTGCTCTGTTTTAGTGAAGTGTTGGGAAATCCTACTGCAGTAGGTCATGATTTTTAATCCCTTGAGTAAGGAGTTTTTCACGTAAATATCTTGTGTTATTTATTTTCTGCTATAGCTAAGGAAACAGTTAGAGAACCAAGTTCTCTGTACTGTTTGGTGGACTCATGTATTCTATCACGAAATAGTAAACAGTTTGGTAGCTGTTATATGATTGCATACCTAAACTTGAAAAACGGATGCTGCTTTTATTTATGTACATTTTGATTCTCAAGAAAATAACAAACAGTCCGATCATTTATCAACAAACGTAATAAACTTAAAACATTTCAACAGCCTAAGAAACATATGATGAAAATTGAGTTTAATTGTGATCATATGATTTGGTCATACCATCATGCTGGGGATAGCTTGTGGAAGTTTTCCTTTGAGGTCTAAAATCACTTATTTTCGCTTTATTACCTCAAACTATCATTTTGTTGGTGAGTCAGTTGCTACTTTCATATGGCTTGGTGCTTTTTTATTTGCCCACCAGACGTAGAAAATTGAAGAAACTATCAGTATCCCTGCTGCACTTCCAGCTACAATTCCAACTATTATTCCAACGTGTTTCTTCTTGGTTTTGGAAGAATGGGCACTTTTAGCTACTGCAACAGTCATAAGTAAATAACCTTGAATGAGAAGTGAAAAGAGAAGTGAAAAGCTATACCAAGGGAAATGCAATGAAAAGAACCTTGAATGACATGGATTGCAGAGACTAAAGGACCATAGGTGCTTTGAAAAGGATTTCCATCACTCTATTAGTCACATTTTCCTCAATTGTTTTAACTATAGCTCTTCTTGATCCACCTGCTTCTTTCTGAATGTTAAAATCTTCAAGAACTTTTGCTCCCTTCATTCATTTCAAAAAAGAAAAGAAGGATTAGTTTTATATAAGAAACTGATAAAAAAAACTTTCAAGTGAACAAGTAATGTCCAATTCTTTACAGATGACTTTAAAGAAGTTTGATTCTTGCTATGTTGGTTTAAGTATGATTTACCTGAACGTAAACATCAAAAACCCGTCTTCCGAGGCCTTTCCAAGAGTGAGAATCATCCATTTGTATCTCCGCAAAATGAAGTTGAACGTCGTATCTTCCATTGCTCAATCCAAAACCATAGTACCTCAATGAGTTAGGCGATATTCTAGCAGTTTTATAGAGCTCAGAGTCTAATGTGCTTGTGATCTGAGAACCTGTCTGAGCTATATAATTTTGTCCATGTGGGTTAGAAATGTAAATACCAGAGCTGCTAACTGCCCATTGATTATTGGGGCTCACGTAAAATGAGGTTGCACTAAGCGTCTCTGAGTCGATATCATATTTGGTGCCATCTGCGGACTGTATTTCCGTTCCTCCAGAGTTCATGGAAAAGGAAGCTAACACAAAACTCATACTTATCATTCCAACATCAGAATAAAGATCAGAAACACAGCATATTCTACAAGTCTTGTGGGTTCACTCCATTCTTTTCAATGTTCGTGTTAAATTTTTGTCACTTCAGTGGTTGTGAGTACTCAACCAGATTTTTAGTATGTATTCCTTTCTCCTTTGTCTGCTGCACTCATCACTCATAAAAATGAAATAAAAACAGCACAGAAATTGGGATACCCTTCTCTAAGTGAACTTCCAATATGCAAATCAGACTGGTGAATTTCGAGATCAGTAAATGCAACATCTATAGCTTCAGCAAGATGGGATCTTTGGGGCAGAAATTTAAGTTCAATATCACACCCTTCCTAATGTAATGAGCTTTGCTCATCTAAGATTCCTTCCTCCTCGGCCTTAAATTATTCAATGAGAAATATATTCTATTACCAGGCTAATATGGTGTGACTTTTTAAATATGCCTCACTTGTTATTTTTTTTTACTTATTTTCTAAGGAACTTAATGGAAAGGAGTGTACTTACATGAACTACCTATGTCAACGCACTTGGTGTTCCCTTGCAGGCAGGATAAAGTTGAAGCTTTTCTACATCAATCAAGTTTAGTACATGCATCATATCAGCAAAGCAAGCAGAAGCAGACAATTTAACTCTTGGAATTAACAGTTGTTCTATTTTTTTCTACATAATTGAGAAGCATAACAAAAAATGAATGCACTGATATAGTAGAACTTATAATAGTTCTCTATGAATCTTTAGCATTATGAACCAAACCAAGGAAATGAACCGAGTACAGGTGAACAACTAATAAATTGCCACCTTTTTTTAAAATTAATTTTAGAAGACTTTCTATTCTTGTCTAGTTAGGATTGAAAAGAGGAAATTAGTATTATAAGTAATATCATGGCTTATCCAACATAAAAGAAATATCTGAAATATTTAATGTTCATTCAGCATTCTCATAATTTACCCACACTTAATAGTTTGAACCTTCTGTATTAGAGATAGTGAAATGAGATTATCATCCTCATTATTTCAGTCATGCTAATTCTTTTCAAGGGATTCTCAAGAATGTATATTTCATTGTTCCCTAAATTTTGATCTGTAAGTTCCAGAGATGACATACCTTCCATCTGAAGTTCTGTCATTAATAGAAGTTCCAAAAAAGTTTAGGCTAACTCACATTGACAAACCTGATCTTTTTGGTCGTAGGTCTCCAGAGAGAGAATTAAAAGAGACATCTCTGCCATTCACAAAAGGAGAAATAACAGCTTTAAGTTAGAAGCATGCACTTGACAGTGAAATAAAGAGAAAAGTGACCTAAAAAGTATAGAATGGCATTTTGAACTCTATGATCTGCGAAACCGAGTATGCACACTCTGAGGACTAGAGAAAGGATAATCCACGTAATATATTATTAGAAAGATCAGATGATAAAAAAATCTGACGTAATACATGAACATCTACAGGTACTGGTGCATTTAGTTCACCAGGTTTAAAAGAATCCTCTTATGAGTAGGTGTGCAAACTCACAATTTAAGTACTTATATCTGATACTGGAAACAACTTCATTAAGGAGACTCTTCTTTGGAATTGCTTACAGTTTGAGAAAGTGGTAGGGTAGCTATGTTAAGAACTGTAGCTGACTTAACAAGACATAATGATAGGAGAAAGCTTCAAGCAATATGTCTGTATAGTTTGAACGTAGTCCTGCTCAAAGATAAACTGTAAAACTCTGTTTGACTGGAGTTCGAGCTAGTGAAAAGAAAATGTATAGAGACAGGTAAAATTAAAGTGCACAAATTTGGAAGGTACCTCTTGAACTGACATTGGACCAACTTAAAAAAGTTATTTTCATACAATTAGGAAGGGCAAAAACTGAAATAAATGGAATTGTGGAGAGAAATCAGAACCACATAGTATGTCTACAATGAACTGATGTATCACAAACTTCAAGATACAACTCTTGTAAGAATTAGTAAAACCAGGTCAAAGATAAAGACTTACAAGGCAGTGAGACTGGAACTCATGATATTGGGAGGTAGCTCGCCGCTCAAGTTGTTGCTTCCTAGATATCTGAGATGCACAACTCAACTTCAACTAAAGTAGCCATGACAGAACCAATGAAAACAGGTCTGTACAAAATCTTAAAAGCACTTTACATGCTTAACAAGAAATGCCAATTTCCAACATTTTATTATTTTATTCGCCAGTAATATCTGATTTACACAACAGATGCATATTTATTTTCATGGTATCTTGCAGCTTATTAACTTCCAAAGAAAGATATTACTGACAAGAGGCAACTTACAAGAACCGTAATGAAGCAAAGTCTTGATATGAGTTTGGTATTTGACCAATCAACTTGTTGAAGCTCAAGTCCCTTTATGATAGTATTTAATCAGAAGAGGGAAACATTATCATATTCAAAGTTTGCCTATTTAGAAACTGAAAGTATAGTGAAAATCACGAAGTCGATATATGAACAACCTCCTATATTTCAACTAATATCTGAAGGTTAAGCTTCGAGAGATAGGTGTTGCTTGCAACAAACTGCATGAATCTAACAATCACTGCTATCAAAGTAACTTACAGAATTTCCAAGTTCCCAAAAGAACTAAGTTTTTCTAGTAGTTGGCCTGCAATTCGGCAATTTCTCAACGATCTACAGGTGAACAACATAAGAATTTGATTAACTTCAGATTTTCAATGATAATCAACAATAGAGTCTTATTGTGAAAGCACTGAGATCCAAGAACATACAATATGGAAAGACTCATCAAGTTCTCCACGAAATCCAGAGAAGAATCTTCATTACGCGGATTTCCAAGTCTCCTGTATTTAGAAAAAGGAATAGGAAACGCCTATGAGAATTTTGAAATAACATTTCCTGTCGGGATAAACAAGCAAGGGTTTCATCCTCTACTTATGGGAATGTCTTCGATCTGTCTCTTGTTCCCTGTAGGTTTATAGCATGCTAGGCTAGCGTTGAAAGGTATTCTATCTTTCTCTTTTTGTTGTTCGGCTCGATAGAATTGTTACTGGAGAAAAGATATGATTCCACAACTTGTTGTACTGAACCAGAATTACACTGAGCTAGAGAAGAAAGATGTGACTTATGTGAAGATTTATCAAGATGACCCTAAGTACGTAACAACGTCGATTAGGAAAGATAATTTTCAATCAAACAAAACTTAAATGATACAAGAAAATTAACAGCTTTAAGCTCTTAGTGTCATTTAAAATAAACACAAACTATTTTGTTATAACAGTCTGACAGAAATTAGAACATACAGAAAATTTCTATCACATACTGTAACAGCGATAGTCCTTACAAATCATGTAATTTTACTAGGGCACCGTAATTGCTTGGAATTGGTCCTTCAAGAAGTGTTCCCTCTAGTCTCCTGTTAATAAGAAGTAATCTTTAAGAAATATGTTAACTAGAAGACGGGTAAAAAATGGATGTATTTATTTGGAAACTTAAGATAATAGAAATGCTAGTTGATCAGAAAAGCAGAACAACAAAGTCATGCATACAGGACTTGGAAGTTCATAAAGTGAGCGAAGAATTCAGGGAGCTTTCCGGTAAAACGATTATCAGATGCCCACCTGAAACATGAAAAGCAACTCCAAGTTAGAATGGCTAAGTTGAGCATTGTTTGCTTGAAAACTTATTAAACAATGTTGACTAGTGCTGAGGGCTAGAGACGAAAAGTACAGAATCTCAAGGGACTTCAAATTTGATAGCTCTTGTGGAATTGGACCGTTCACTCCGCTGCTATCAATATACCTGAATTACAAGTAATTGTATCAGAATCTAGTGGCAAAGACTAGATTGTCAATATACCTAAGTTACAACAAATACACTTCTTCGAATAAATACTTTTTTTCATATGTACATCATCCCTGAGCTAAAAAGGAATGATACAAGAAAATAAATTAAAAAAATTATTTATACTTACAGCTGCTGTAAGGAGGTTAAGTTTCCAAGCTGAGGTGGCAAGGGTCCATTGAAATTATTTGAACCAAAACTTCTGTAAAAAGGGTAATCTTTCTTAGGAAAACAACATTTAGAGAAAAGAGAAATGCTTAAACTCCACTAAGATCGATAGAATACAACTCAAAGCGAGATGAATACTTACAAGGATTTTAAATTGGTCAGACTTCCAAGTTCTGGAGGCACGCGACCAGTGAAATTGTTAATGCCAAGGCTCCTGTTCCACGAAGTTCTTAATCACAATGAGAACTGGTCGATTTCAAGTGGCAGAACAGTACATGAATCTACGATGACAACTATAAGGAAAGTGTTGGAAGCTTAAGTGCTACTAACAAGTACTGCATCTTTGTTAGCTGTCTGATTTCAGCTGGAATGGTTCCATTGATAACATTTTGACCCAAATTCCTACATAAAGGAAACATGATCACTAAACCATCTTATGTTACAATACTAATCATAACAGTAGAATCACTTACAAGTCCATCAATTCTTTCAGCAGAAATAGTTCTTTAGGAAGTTCACCAGAGATGTCCAAGGCATAAATTTTCCAGAACATATAAGCATTAAAAAACACACTAAAAAGAGAATAATTCACTAGTCCAGAGAAGAGAAGAAAAAGTGAAAATGAGCTCACAAGTGTGCAATATGGCAAACAGTGGTAGAACAGACACAAGCAACCTTAGGATTTGCTTGGTCTTGTGCCCAAGGAGCATTTTGAATACAAGGATCCATGGTTAGATTCAGGTTGCTCCTCAAATTCCAATAATCAATAATCTTATTCAGAGCATCCACTGTAAGAAATTTTATTCCTTGATTATTTCATTAATGAATTACACTATATATAATTGTACAAAAATATTTACCTTGCTACAAACTAGGTAACTAATCAATCCTAATTACAAGAGAAATATAATTCTAACTAATATAGGAGATGTACAATTTTAAATGCAATCTAATTGTATTACACCCCCGCAGTCGAAGCGGGAGGTCGGCGTATGCTGAGACTGTTCCGAAAGTCTTCAAATAAAACCAATGGAAGACCTTTTATAAAGATGTCGGCAATCTGATAACGTGATGGGACATATAAGACATGTACTTGTCCACGAGCAACTTTTTCGCGAACAAAGTGAATATCCAGCTCAATATGTTTAGTGCGTTGGTGGTGAACAGGATTCCTTGAGAGATAAGTACCACTAACATTATCACAATAAACCAATATCGCCTTCGGAACCGGACCGTGGAACTCTAAAAGAAGGTTTCGTAGCCAACAAGATTCAGACACCACATTGATAACTCCTCGATATTCTGCTTCGGCACTGGATCTGGACAAGGTTGCTTGCCATTTTGAGGACCGTTCTGATAGTTGCCGGTTTGACCACCGGACTAAAAGTCTCACCACAATCCACACCAACCTATTGAGTCTTCCCATCACCTACAAGATGGGCTCTGTGCCTCTCAAATGTACCATCCGATTTTTCTTTATAACTAAAAACCCACATAGACCGAATCACATTAACATCAGGGGGACGGCAATCAATTCCACGTCCTATTATTAATAAGAGCATTAAACTCATCATCCATATCCATTTTCCAATTCAGGTCATTAAGGGCAGACACATGATTAAGAGGAAACGGTGACTTGGAAACATGGATGTGAAGACCATATTTTTTGTTTGGCTAAAAAATCACGTGTTGACTACTAGTGACCGCAGCGGGTTGGGCGGAGTGGAGTTGGTCCATGCGGGAAGGGCGGTGCCGGCAATGGGCTGGTAGTGACTGGACTGTCGGGCAGTGGGTTTGCGGGCAGTGGGCTGCTCAAGCCGGATGGTGGGCCGAGACCCAGCGGACTGCCAGCCACTAGGCCTCGCGGCAGTGGGCTACCGGCGAGCCTCAGCGGCCAGCAGCCGCTGGGCTCGCTTGTTGGGCTGAGACACCTGGAAACATTGGGCCGGTTTGGGAGGCTAATTTATGGATCAAATATGGGGGTATGCTATCGTCAAGAAAGTCATAGGTAGGAGGCCCGGAACATTTTTAACCACGATGATTTGACGTATATTCCAAAAAAATACACGGAGTTGATCGGGATTGAAGTTTATTAATGGTAGTAGAAGAAAAAAGAGGATAGCATAAGCACCCAAAAACCCGTAAATAAGAATATGAAGGGTCCCTTAGGTATAAAATTTTGAGTGGGGATTGGTAGGCTACTTGTTTGTTCGGAAGTATGTTTAACAGATATGTTGCCATTTGTAACGCATGATGCCAAAAAGATGGTGGTAGAGAGGCATGGGCAAGTAAGGTTCTAACAATATTATTAATGGTTCGAACTTTTCTTTCTGCTTTTCCATTTTGAGATGTATGTGGACACGAGAGACGAAATGACAAACCATTAGTTTCGCAAAAATCCCAAAAAGGCCCATTATCAAATTCTCTACCATTATCACACTGAATATTTTTAATGTTCCGTTCAAATTGAGTGCGGATGTATGCTCTAAATAAGGATAGAAATATGGAAAAACTTGTGAATTTTTAGACAAAGGAAACGTCCACAAAAAATTAGAGTAAGCATCCAACAGCAGAAGATAATATCGGTGGCTCGAAGAGCTCAAAAGGAGAGATGTCCAAATATCACTATGAATTATATCAAAGGGCATAACAGTACGAGAATTCGAAGCAACAAAAGGCAACTTAACATGTTTTCCAAGAGAACAAGAGCGACAAACATGAGAACTACGAGGTCTATTATACTCAATAAATTTATTTTGTTTAAGGGAAGCAAAAACAGGTTCTCCCGGATGAACCAAACGTTCATGACATAAAGAATGAGCTAAAGCTGCAAAAGTGAATGGTAATTTGGCTTGATGTGTGGTTGTGGTGATAGGATAAAGCTCGCCCCGACTATCACATCTCATTAGACGCATCCCCGTCTGAAAATCCTTCACAAAAACCCCAAAAACCCAAAAGGATCAAATTCAACAGAAACTCAATTATCAGTGGTAAATTTTCTAACTAAAATCAAGTTTTTAATTAATTTAGGTGCATGAAAGACATTTTTCAAAATTAACGGTGGGTTCGGGGAGACAAGTTTGTAGTACCGTAACCACGAATTAGAATTGAATGACCATTTCCGACAATTATACCACGATTATTGTTCAAATTAAAATAGGACGAGAGATTACCTTGCGAGGACATCATATGAGACGTTGCACCGGTGTACATGTATCAATTTGCGTCGGGCGGAGTAAGCTTAAGAGAGTGCATCGCAGCCTCGATATCTATCGGGGTCGCCACTGCCTAGTGGGCATGCTGCCACTGGCTCGGCAGTGGCCCCAGAATTCCTGGGTTGTTGCCTGCTGGACCGGCCTACTAGGTTGCTAGATATGACCTGGGCCTGGACCAGTTACTGCCGGCAGAATAGGGGCAAGGCAGCACGAACCAAGGCCACTGCCAGGCCCATGGTGCCGGGCCACTGCCCTAGGGTGCCCTCGGCTGCCATTGGGCTGGCAGTTGCTGCTGGCCGCCACCTCCTCCGAGGCAGTTGCGGCATCCTTTACCACCACTGCGGCCACAGTTTTTGCTCCCATTACTGCCATTTCGGCCCTTCTACCCATGATTTGGCAGCTAATTTTCAAATTGTGACGAACTCTCATCGGACGGAGCGACAACCAAGGCAGAATTTGACACGGTGGTTGTCTTCTTGGAAAAATCCGATTCTTCGAGAATGAACATAGAGCGGGCTTGGTAAAATGGTGGAAGAGGATTGCTTTGGCTGATAAGCGTACCCACTCCACTAGACGCGTCGATAAGGCCGACCACAAGTTGTAAAACAAGCCGATTGTTAGAGACCGGCGCGCCGATGTTCTTGAGTTGGTCCAACAACACCTTGAGCCATTGACAATATGCAGAAACATTGGGAAAGTCTGCCATGTCGGTGGTGGAGAACTCCTGTTCAAGAGTAACGGCCCGGGATTTTTTGTTGTCTTGGAATATGTCGCGTAAGCGATCTCGAGCCTCAATCGCCGTGGAGTCAGGCTCAATAATTGTATGCAGCAAATCGCTAGAAATAGTGGCATAAATACACTGAAGAACTGTCGTATCAAGGGTTAACAATAATTCTCTTTCATCGTCGGTTTTTGGCACCTTCTCCTTTCCTTTTTTCGGCGTAATTATGTGATGAATGATCCGGTGGGAGAGACAGTGAATCTTGAAGAGCTCCACCCACATTGCATAATGGACGTTTTCCATCTCAAGAATGATGGAAATATGGGATTTGATGTTGAAAACTGTGAGGGCCGAATGAAAAGAAGATTTTAAGTCAGACATGGCTGACGGGGAGAAGGGTGGTCGGCCACAAAAAGAAGAAGGGGGTGGGGTCGTCAGACACAAGGAAGCATGGTTAGGTTTTCAGGAACTTTCCTTAGACTACTGATATCATGTAAGAAATATTCTTCCTTGATTATTTCATTAAGGATTTACACTATATATAATTATACAAAAATATTTACGTTGATACAAACTAGCTAATTAATCAATCCTAATTACAAGAGAAATCTAATTCTACCTAATGTAGGAGATATAAATTTTTAAATGCAATCTAATTCTATTATCCACTAATCAATACATGCATAAGACGAAAACGATCAAACAATTATTCAACTAGGTCAATTATATGAATCCTCTATATCCATTCTGCTCGTAACACGTGCCCGAAAGTTCATTATTACTAAGAGAATTATCATAATTTAACTTTTTCTACACCAGCCTACAACAATCCTTTTATAAATTCCTTAATAAATCAAAAGGGTAGGGGGAACCATAACCCCCTGTTTGGATGGTTGTTTCCCATGGTTCATTAATGTATGGTTTTCTATTAAACCATGTTTGTTTTCATTGTTCTTACAATTATGTTGGATGGTGTTGTAAATCCGTTGTAATTTCGTGGTTATAACCATCAAAACCCCCAATTTTTATAACCACGGAGTTGATGGTTTTTGCGTGGTTATATATTTCATTTACCCATTATACCCCATCCACCACCTTACATCACACCCCAAACCACTCACCTCCACCTTCACCAAGCCCCACCCTCTGCCACCCACCACCCCACATCCACCCACTACCCACTCACAACCACCCACCCCCACAACCACCCACGCCACCCACCTCCTCCATCACACCTAAACCCCACCCACCCCCTCCCCAGCAACCTACTTAAATCAAAGTAGTGATATGTAGCCCTTATGTAGGTTGAAAGAGGAGAACACTAGAAAGGAATACTTCTCAGTTGATGTAATCATGATGATAAAAACATCTTAACGATACAGATATTCTCAGGCAATTTTGTTATTTGCTTTTTTAAACTAAAAGAGTCAAAGAAAAAAAAGAAGAGATGAATCAGTTATTTATTTCATCTTTTAATTGGAGTAATTATTGATATTTTTAATAGTTATATTAGTTAAGAATATTTTTGATAAACTTACATGTAATAATACAATACCATATATTCAAATCAACCAATAAAAATGTTATTAAACTACAACAAACGATACCGTCTATTCAAACATTGTATTCATTAATACAATATAATACAATACAACACCATACTATACCATATCATATACATTAATGAACCACAGGAAACAACCATCCAAACAAAGTGTAAAAAAAGAACCTTCAGTAGAGTCAGTGAGTGGCTGTGCAGCAGCAATTTTCAACAAGCAAAGGACAAGAAAGCAAATACACAGGGAACTCATTACTTAGCACTACTAGCAGGTACTGTTTTCCTTTCTAATTTTGGGGATGGTGCTGGTGATGAAGTTGAACTTACTAATTACTATAAATAAATATGAATAATATTTGGTGGTGAAGTGAATAAGCCCATAGAGAAGATACAACAGAGTCATGACAAGGGAATTTGTGGTCCAGACAGACTAGTATAGTCTTCGTTGACCTTGATAAGGAAATCATTACTTCCATATTCAAGCTGATGCAAAGCAATCCAAATGATGAAATGGAATTTATGACCAGCTACCCTTTTCTTGATTCTTGTCTTTACCCATAAAATTTGTTGCACTTGTCCAATTTATCTATTTTGCTTTCTCAAATTCAAACTGAATTAGTTTTCATAAATATTTTAATATATATTTTTTTCATCAAATTGATATGAGAAAAATTATAACTTATACTACTTTTCATTACTTTTTGAAATTTATAAATTTTAATAATTAAATATTGAGTTAATCTAATTCAATTTAACTTTAAAACTTAATTAAATTAATTTTCAAAAAATAAAATATATCACATAAATTGAGTCGAATGAATTACTATAGTTGCTTTTTCCAGTATTTTGATAAGTAACAGTCTCACCATTAACATAATGGGTAAGTCCTTTTCGCTTGATTGAAATGGAGGGAGCAATATTTAGTCATGCTAAATGATATATTTTTATATGTAGAAATAATTTAACTTAAAATTTTCACTTTGATTTTACAACTATACAAATATCTATGATCTATTTTAACCATAAAGAAAATATATCAAGCAATTAGTCCGAAGGGAGTATATCATTTCCTAAATTTGCGAGACTCGATATATTTGCTCCTAGTCAAGAGCAAGTACACAACTACACACAAGTGGAGAAAAAAGAAAAGCACACAACACAAGCGGAGATGGTAGTTTCAAGTACTGATTAAAGTTGTTTGCACTAAGATTAATCAACCAGAAAAATCATGAAGAATTAATGGAAGAAGGCAAAATTTAAAAATACAATGAAATTAGATTTATTAGGGAAAAGGACTACTGATTAAAGGACTACAGAGATGTTCAGAAGGTAAGTGGCCATTTGTAGAGCATGATGCCAAAAATATGAAGGTATGGAGGCATGTATTAGGAGAGTTCGGACAATGTTATTTATGGAACGAATTTTGCGTTCGGCTTTCCCATTTTGTGAAAATGTATGAGGACATGAAAAATGAAAATTTATCCCATGAGTAGCACAAAAATCTCGAAACTCCGTATTGTCATACTCTTTCCCATTATCACATTGAATATTTTTTATTTCTCTTTCGAATTGAGTACGAATGAACGCTCTAAATTTTATGAAGACGGAAAACACTTGTGATTTATTCGCAATTGGAAACGTCCAAAAAAATCTAGAATAATCATCTAAAAAGAGAACATAATATTGATGACCCATTGAACTAAGAACAGGAGATGTCCATAAGTCGCTATGAATAATGTCAAATGGCATAGAAGTATGAGAATTGGAGTCTACAAATGACAACTTAACAATTTTTCCTAATGAACAAGACTGACAAATTGGAGTACGACTTGTACCCTTACAAGAAATAAAGCTATTTTTATCTAAACCTGATAAAATAGAAGATCCCGGATGACCAGCATTTAACATGCCACATGGAAGGAGAGATGGTCGCAAAGTCGATGGCAAGGCTGGACTCGATGGACTGAAATCGGGCATGATAGGATACAGATCCCCCCTACTATCACACCTCATGAGATGACTCCCCGACTTGAAATCCTTCACAGATAAACCGAAAGGATCAAATTCAACAGAAACAGAATTGTCATTTGTGAATTTTCGGACAGACACTAAATTTATAATCAATTTAGGAGCATGTAAAGTATTTTTCTAGAGGAGTGGTGGATTAGGAGGAAACAATGCTTTCTGACCATACCCTAGAATTGGAATAGAACTGCCATTACCAACAATTATCCCCCGAGGGGTGCTCAAATTGGAATAAGATGAGAGAGTACCTGATTCGGAAGTCATGTGAGTAGTGGCCCCGGTGTCCATGTACCAATTTGGGTCCGGTTGGGACAATCCCAATGTGTGCATCGCGGCCTCGATATCGGTCTGAGTGGGGCCTGCTGCATGATGGGCTTGCGGAGGACGGGGTCCAAGGACTCTATTCCGTGATGCTGCTGGGCCGTAGGTGCTGTTGTTGGGCCACTGACCAGTGGGCCACCACTGCTGGGCGTTGGGCCTGGACTGTTGGCCAGCCCACTGGCCGCTGGAAACTGTTGCTGGAGGGTGCGGGTTCCACTGCCAATGGCCCCACTGCTGGGCCCACGGTGGTGGTGGCCCACTGTACCCTGGATGAGACCCACCGCCTGCTTGTTGATCAACGGAACCGCCACCAGAACCGCCTCGTTTGCCCCCGCAGTTTTTGTTACTTTTGCGATTATTCTTGCCACCACCATTATTATGGTTTTGGCCCGAATTATTAACAAAACCCGAAGAACTAGGAGAGGATGCCACCATGACAACTGGGCTTGCTCCGGTAGCCGCCTTTTTAGCCAAACCGGCTTCTTCCAACGTCAGCATGGAGCAGGCTTGATGAAAGTCGGGAAGAGGGTTGCTCTGGCGAAGGAGAGTTCCAACACCATTATAGGCCTCCGAAAGACCGGCAACCAACTGTAGAACTAGACGATTATTTATTACTGGTGCGCCAACATTACGGAGTTGATCCGCCAATTCCTTTAGTTTCTTGCAATATGCAGAAACGTTCGGAAATACGTTCATTCGAACGAGAGATAATTCCTGCTCGAATGTGACGATACGGGAATGTTGGTTGTCTTGGAATATGTCATGCAATCTATTCCATGCAGCCATAGCCGTGGTATCGGGCTCCATAATCGTCTGTAGAAGGTCCACTGAAATAGTGGCGTATATCCACCGAAGAACGGTAGCATCAAGTGTAATCCATAACTCAGGATCCTCCGCAGGAAGGGGTCTAGCGGGAGGAATGATGTGATGAAGAACTTGATAAGAGATAGCGTGAATTTTAAACAACTCCGCCCACGTTGCATATTGAACGTTTTCCATCTCAAGGACAATAGGGACACTGAGCTTGATATTGGAAACCGTGAGGGCAGGGTGAAAATTGTTCTTAGACATATTTGAAAGAACAAGGAAGGAGGTTAAATTTAAGAGAAGTTTTTGAGAGCGGAAGACAAATTTTTTGGAGAGAAAACCCGAGGGGGGGGGGGGGGTTCTCGGCCACAAGGAAAAGTTGAGAGAAAACTTTTGTGTAGACCTAGTCTCTTGATACCATGAAAGAAATAATCCCCTTGATTATTTTCATTGATTGAATAGATATATATACAAGTTACATCTTTCCATAATACTACAAATCCTTTTCCTATTCTACTTCTAAATCCTTATTCTACCATAATTCTAACTATACAATTATGGTAGGTGTATAACACTAATTAAGGTATCCTTTTTATTACAATATACTACAAATATATATACCATATATACACTATCCTAATATCACTTGGATATGTACAATCTGGCTGAGAGAGGCCCAATGGCCGAGAGGCCCAATTCTGTTCTGGCCGAGACAGCCCACTGCTTCATTAAATCCAGTGATATATATGTGATATACACTGCTGTATATTCAGTGTATATCACATGTATATTGCTCTGTTTAATACTAGTCAAGAGCAAGTACACAACTACACACAAGTGGAGAAAAAAGAAAAGCACACAACACAAGCGGAGATGGTAGTTTCAAGTACTGATTAAAGTTGTTTGCACTAAGATTAATCAGCCAGAAAAATCATGAAGAATTAATGGAAGAAGGCGAAATTTAAAAATACAATGAAATTAGATTTATTAGGGAAAAGGACTACAGAGATGTTACAAACACTAAATCCAAAACAAAGGTCACTTGTTACTGTAATAATTCCTCAGTTTTCTGCCGGCCTAGCCATTATAAATGAAAACTATAGTCAAGTTGACCATGAGTATGCTGGAACCACTGCTACTCTTTCAATTTTTCCTTTTTACATCTCCTTTCTTGTCCGAAATGGCGAAAAACAATTGTTAATTTGCATCCCTTGGGTAAATGTGCACATCATTTTCTTTTAGGTTAGGTGTGTGAAAACTCTCTTTAAATTCAGATATCATGTTTTATATGAGTAAATTATGTATATTATTATATAAAAACGGAAAAATTCCATCATTATATAATTCATAAATATACATTACAATAGAATGACTCAATTATAACTTTGCAAATCTGTAGCCAAAAAATAATAGGCCTAGGTCCAAAGAGGAGCATTTTTCTGTTTTTCTTTTATTTTGCAAATCTTCAAGCGCGAAACTTGTGTGATTATCCATTCTTCTTCCCCAAATTCGTATACATTCTTATTCCGGCTACAAAAAATGTAAATCTATACGTAATGCAACTCCAAATTTCTAAATTTTCTTCTTCCTCAAGTTCCAAATAGTAGAAATCAAAAAATAAAAATAGAAAAAAAATGTTGCGATTTGACAGAGAAATCAACAAGAAAAGTCAATTTATACGTAGATTATTCGAGAAAAAGTAAGAAAACACACAAAAATAGTTTTTAACTTCACATGCACAGTACATGTATAATTATGTATAACTTTGTATCAACTTGTATATGAAATATGTAATAATATATATCAAACAAGAAAAGAAGAGGAGAAGAGAAATCAATGATGTGTAGCAGTGTTTGTACAAATATTATACACCATTATACAATATTAAACACTTATTATAATTTTATATAATGTTGTATAATGATGTGTTGCATACGAAAATTTGGTTTCATCTTCAACTTTCTTTTTCAACGTGATATGATTCCCAAGACCAACATTAATCAAACACAATCAATCCAGCATTCTAGATTATATTGCTTGACCTTATGATGTTTGGAATGCTGATAGGAGATTATAGACTATTTATTAAAAAATAAAATTGAGTTTAAGATTATCACCAAGACTATTACATGACTATTATTTGATTAACTCTGAAAAAAGTTTAATTAAACAGATTACCGTCTATGTTCTAGCCTCTAAGGGTATATAGATGAAGAAAAGATCCGCCGTACAGCCCGTACAGAAATTGGTATTAGAGCTTGTAATTAGAACAAGTGTTTAAATAAAAAATGAAAAAACATCCAGCGTTCAGACAAGTTAGATTGTTAAATCAGATTTTATGGAAGTATAGACAGATTAAACACCTATTATTAGATAGTAGAAGCAAAAACAAGATAATAATCGAAGCCCAACAAAATTGGATAATAGAAAGATCTGCCGACATAAAGATGCCGGAATTAAAATATACTAATAAACAACTAGAATTAATGAACCAAGTACTTAATGAAAATAAGCAAGCATATGAAAGACTAGTAGAATTAAATACTCAGATATATGAGGTAAATGAATTGATAGAAAATATAAAATCAGATTTAAGAATGGAAATAGACCACTATGGATGAAAACAAATTAATACAACAACAAGAACAAAAGATACATTTAGAAAGAATAGCAGAAAAACCGCCTACATATAACACGGATATAAATCAATATTATAAGTTGTAGAATAGGAGTAAAAATAATTGAAGAAAAAGATAAACAATTGTTAGAAAATCATATAACAATAAACAAATTAGAAGAAAGAATTATATTTTTAAGAAACTTATCAGCTCTAAGAGAAGAAAGAATTAGGCAAAAAGAAGAAGAAATAGAAAAAATAAAAGAACAAAAATTAGGAGAACAAATAAAAAATGAAAATGAAATTAAACATCTAAAAGAGATTATACAAGAACAATATCGATACATTGATTTGTTGAAATATGGATAAGGAAAAAGAAAATAAATTAGAACATAAAGACCTTTATTATCAGATGAATACTTATGAAGGAGGAACTAGTCAAACATTAAGTTTTAATCCCGATACATATCAAAAGATTCAAGATGAAAAAGAAGAGGTATCAGTAAAAAAGATATTTAAAACAAAATGGTTTAAGAGAAATAAAAAGATAAGATAAATTGCCCATAAACATGAAAATATAATTGATACTACCAGTACAAATGGCAGAACAAAGATTAACTTAATAAGTGATGAAGTAATAAAAAGAGAACTAGCCAAATTATCGAATAAAGAAGCAAAGAAATACAGAAATATTTACTTTGGAGGAGTTGAATTTACAATAAAAGCATACTTTCAAAAGAATATTGATACACCAATACAGATCTACGTATTAGATGACAGAATATTAGGAAATTTACAAGATGCACTAATATCCGTAATAAAAGAAAATTTAATATATCAAAAATTGAAATTCACTATACAACCAGACTTCAGCGTATCGTTAAAAGATGAACATAAAGATTTAGCTTTAACTCTATACTATAAATTAGATGGAATAAACATGCCACCAGGAAGTAAAGTAATGAGTATAGAAACAAAAATGATATACGCCTTAACTAGAAACCACCATGTAAAGAAACAACATGAAATGAATATTATAGTACCAAAAATGTATAAGGAAATACTTGAACAAATTGAGCATAAAGAAAACTCTAAGATTACTATACTAGAAGAAATATTCATGGATTTTAAAACCAGAACATTAACACCTTCAAGAAGATTAATACCAAGAATAGAAGGATCTAGATTAAGTATAACTAGAGAATCGCTAATAACACAAAAGAATAGTTTACCAAATATGAAACCAAGGACAATAGATTTAATAAATATAGATTGCAACAGATTAAAAATCAAGGTTATAATATTTAAGAATATGATCACCATAGATGGAGTAGCAGAAATAAATACAGGAGCAATTAAAAGTTTTATACACATCAGCAAGATAAATGAAAATGAGTGTAATATAATAGAACCACAAACTTATAATTACCCTGAAAATGAAAGAGAAATAATAATCACTAAAAGTATAAATTTAAGATTCAAAATTCAAGATTTAGAATATAAGATTAATATTGGAGTAATAGAATATGATAGCTTAAATGAATTATTATTAGGAAGTGATTTTTTGACGATGATAAACTACAAGATAAACAATAACGGAATAGAAATAAATGATCAAGGTAAAACCAGATTCATAAATAAAATATGAACGTACAACTAAAGATTATAAAGAAAAAACAGAAACTCTAGACAGACTAGTAATATTAAATAAAGAAGGAAAATTCTAATGGAACCTAGTGCGATTACATTTTTAAGAACTCATGGTAAAGATATTATAGAAAAAGAAAGATATAAATACGAGCCTATAAGATCAAAACCGGTAAAAGAAGAACTGAAAGAAGTAAAGATACTCGAAGAGAAAACAAATTATGAACATCTAAAGCTGAGATTAGATAAACAAGTGCAGCAGATTAATGAATTAAAAACAGAAAATCTAAATTTAAAATCAAGTGATAATGCAGAATGGTATGACAAATATAAGAAATACAAAGGAAAATATAAAAATACGCAAACTCTTCTAAAAGAAACTAAAGTAGAACTAAAAGAAGTAAAGCAAGAACTATCAGAAGTAAAACAAGAACTATTAGAACTTAAAGAAGAAATTCAGTTCCTAAAAGAACAATTAAAAGGACTAAAAGGAAAAAAGAAAGCAAGAAAGGTAAAATTAAGTGATGAAAATACTTCAACAAATAACAGTACAAGCGAAGACAGTAATGAACAAACTGACCATGAACTACAAGTAGTAGAATTCATCGAAGAAGAAGAACACTCTGAGAACACGGAATTAATAAAAGAAAATAACCAAATAATAGAAGCTTTGCAGAATATGAAAAGAGTAGATGCTATAATAGAAGATGAACCAGATAGTGACATAGAAGATAACTACAATGGACAGATAGAAACAGAAATTGAATCAGAAAATATAATTAATGAAGATGCAGATGATTGTCCCGACGAAGACTTAATAGACCCTAATTTAGAAATAATAACTAGAAGAAATACAAGATTACCAGACCATATACCTATAGGACAACAAGCTAAATTTAAAGAATTCGTGGGATCAATGACCCAAGGAGTAAATTATAATGGATATTTTCTAGATCTAGATAATGTTTATGATGAACAAGAAGTAGGAAGAAGAATAACAGACTGGAATTTAGGAATGTATATAGCATTAATGAATAGTACTCAAACAGAAAACCTAGATTAAATGTATGATCTAATATCAAAAACTCTAATCGGAAAAGCAACATACTGGATAGAATCAATCGCATATCAGCTAAGAGGAGAAGTACTAAGTCATGCAACTGACTGGAAATCAATGTTAATGATATTTGATTTACTATTAAAAAGAGAATTCTTAGGTGAAAATGGTTAGTAGCTAGAGAAAATGTACTAGCAGAAAGAAAAACAGAGATTATCATGAACCTGAATAACATGAAATGTTGTAGAATAGATAAATTACCAGAATATACGATTAGCTTTAGTAAGTTCTTTTATGAAGCTAGATTCCTACCAGAAGAAGGAGTAATTTATCAACAACTATATTATTACCATTTACCAGTACCATATAATATTGAAATATCAAAAGAATATATTCAACTAGAAACAAAGGAAAATACTTTAGGAGAAAGAATAAGAGTACTTAGAGCATATCTAATGAGGAAATGTGAAGAATATCGATTACAGCAAAAGATTAAAAAAGATAAGAAAATAGGATTAAGAGAAATATGTGGATTCACTGAAAGAAGATTAATATTTGGATGTGACGATAATAGAAAAGAAAAGAAGTATAAAAACATAAAAAACATAGGAAATACGAGGATAAGTATGAGAGATACCACAAAGATAAAAAGTATAAAAGATATAAGAAAAAACCTTATTATAAATCCTATAAGAAAAAGAGATTTAGGAGATATAGAAACAATCCAGATACAAGGAATAAATTTAGATATAAAAGAAAATTTAGGAAAAGAAGTAATGTAAACCCTATAGAAGCAGATAAAACTAAAGAAGAGAAAGTTAAAGAATGTAAATGCTGGAATTGCAACGAAAAAGGACACTATGCTAATAAGTGCCCAAAGCTAAAAGAAAAAAGAATGAAATACATAAATACGGAACATTTTATTATGAGCTTACAGCAGATTAAAGAAGAAAATAATAAGTGGTATGATTATGAAGATTTTTATGTTAGTGAAACAGATGACGAATCAGAAACAGAAAACTAAATGAACTCAATTAAATGGTAGCAATTCATATAGAAGCCCATATAGAATATAAACCGAATAAAATGATAAAACAAAAAATATTCATAGATAGTGGAGCAGATATATGTTTGGGCAGAAAAGACGTACTAGAACCACATAGATGGAAAAGATAAAAAATACACAGAGCCAAGGTATCAGGATTTAATGAACAATCTAAAGAGTTAGATATAATAGCAGAAAATATGAGAATTGTATTAGGAAAAACTATTTTCAGACTACCTATAATATATCAATTAGATAACATGAAGCAACAAGTTTTATTAGGAAATAACTTCCTAGATTATTTTAAGACTCAAGTGATTAATAAGAATACATTTTGCTTACAATCCCCCTGTAATAAATGGATTATATTGAAAAGAATATTACCAGTAAATACCATAAGATTATGTACGATCAAAATGGAAAGAAGTAATAATTTAGAACTATTAAAAGAAAAATATTTAAATATGTTAAAAAAAACTTTGGAAAAAATCCTATGCAGCTATGGGAAAAGGAAAAGATTTATGGAGAAATAAAACTGATAGATCCAAGTGATTTAGTCAGAACAAAGCCAATAAGATATAGTCCAACAGATCAAAAGGAGTTTGAAATACAGATTAAAGAATTATTAGAAATGAAGGTAATAAGGGAAAGTAAAAGCCCTCATAGCAGCCCAACATTTTTAGTAAGAAAGCATAACGAACTAAAACGAGGAAAGGCTAGAATGGTAATTGACTACAGAGAACTGAATAAAAAGACTATTTTTGATGGATACTTCCTACCCTATAAGATAAACCTTATCAACAGATTAGGAGATAAAAAATGTTTTAGCAAATTCGACTGTAAAAGCGGATTTTGGCAGATTAAGCTAACCAACGACTCTAGAGCACTAACAGCATTCAGTTCCCCGCAAGGACACTATTAATGGAATGTTTTACCAATGGGATTAAAGAATGCACCACGGATATTTCAAAGAAGAATGGACCAGGTATTTAGAAAACTAGCAGACTTCTGCATAATATATGTGGATGATATATTAATTTATAGTACTGATTTAAAAGATCATATAAAACATATTGAACAATTTATTAATACGATAAACCAACATGGA
Organism: Anisodus acutangulus; assembly: GCA_029783415.1. Classification (NCBI taxonomy): domain Eukaryota; kingdom Viridiplantae; phylum Streptophyta; class Magnoliopsida; order Solanales; family Solanaceae; genus Anisodus; species Anisodus acutangulus. Next base: position 27,043,611 of record CM056507.1, on the reverse strand, counting down.
ATATTACTGTCTGAAAAGAAATCTGAAATATTCAAGAATACTATTGAATTCCTAGGCTACGTTGTGGATAGCGAGGGAATACAGTTGCAGGAACATGTGGTAACCAAGATTAAAAACTTCAAAGAAAGATTAGAGAATAAAAGAGAAGTGCAGCAATTTTTAGGCGTAATAAACTATGCCGCAGATCATATAAAAGATTTACCATACCTAAGAAAACCATTGCAGGATTTGATTAAAAAAGATGTAACCTTCGAATGGAAGACAGAGCATATTGAGGCAATTAACAAGATTAAAGAAAAGGTAAAATCATTACCAAAACACAGAGTACCTACAGATCAAGATCATCTAGAACTCTTTACGGATGCTAGTGACATAGGATGGGGAGCAGTCCTAATAGCATATGATAAAGAAGATGTTGATAAAGAAAAAATGTTAATTTGCGGATACAGAGGAGGAACTTGGAAACCAAATGAAAAGAATTACCATATAAATGAAAAAGAATTATTGGCAGTAAAATTTGGAATAAAGAGATTTCACTATCACTTACTACCAGTAAAATTTATTGTTAGAACTGATAATACATAGGTAAAAGCGTTTATAACAAATAGAATAGACCCTTTACCAGAATTGAATAAAAGGAGAAAATGGCAATCGTTCTTCTGTTGTTATGATTTTATTGTTAAGAATATATCTGGAACTAAAAATGTTTTAGCTAATTTTCTTAGCAGATATAATGTCAATTAACAGCGAAGACTTCGAAGAATACAAGAAATTATCAGAACAGATGAAAGAACGATTATGATATTTTATGAAGAAAAATATCCCAAGAATAACTGATTAATGTTTACATCTAACCATAATATTTTATGCAGTAGCAAGCTACGCAACAAAGGGTCAGTATGAAGACTCATCCATCGTTCAGAAAAATTCGAGAGTTGAATAGAGACAGGTTGCAATATGTCATTGAAAGGAATATTCTTTACAGCGAGTTAAGTAAAGCTTGGAAAGAATTACTCTATTACGACGAAATGAAACCTTCCGAGCTACTAAGTGATCAAGGCAAAACAATAGTCAGACAAGTGATAGTAAACAAAATGATTAGTATATACAGGATTATCGAATACATTCGATATCTAATAAATGGGAAGGAAATTGGTTACTTGAATATTACCTATCACATTATTAAAAGATTAAACAAATATTGTATCCTGATCCTTTTGAATAAGGAGGGAAAAGCTGATTATTTTTTGCAGGTACAATGTGAAACTTTGCGAAAAAGGCCTTATGGCCTAAAAAGATTATGGCTTAATAGCCCAAAAGATTATTAAAGGTATCATTTAGATTTATCTATTTGAAACCCAAAAGAGGCTTATGGCCCAAAAACAGATTATGGCCCAACGTAGTCTTTTATACTACGGTAAAGCCCAAAAAGATTATTATGATAGGGAGCATGTAGTTCACTACTTGTAACCCTAGAAAAAGAGGTCCTACGGACCCAAAAAGATTATGGCCTTATGGCCCAAAACTGATTAAGCACCTCACGGCCCAAGAGATTACCTAAAAGAGATCCCATAGATCCAACAGACACCATCGTAACCCAGAAAAGAGGTCATTCGACCCAAAAGAATATGGTTTAACATAGTTTAAACTATGTAAAAACCCAAACAAAAGAGGCCTTAGTGCCCAACATGATTATGGCCTTGCGGCCCAAAAAATGATTAAAATTGAAATATCCCCAATAGATATTTCCAGAAGAAGATTATCAACCGGACAGCTGGAAAGTATGAAACAAGATAGCAGCCCGACAAGAAAATGACATTTCTCACGAAAGTCATGCCAGATTATGACGGATTATGACAGCTGAACAAATCGTCGGACAAAGCCAAAGGAAGAATGGACAGCTGACAGATTAACCGAATATTGACAAAACAGCTTTACGGAAAGTAGCAGACATGCACTATTGCTTTTATGACTTTTTGAAAAGCAAAAGACTAAACGACAAAACAACTTTACGGAAAGGAGCAGACAAGGCACTATGAACACTGTAGCCTTTATGACTTTTGTAAAAGTATTTTGTCAGATTACTGTTTACTTTACGACTTTTGAAAAGTAATACTGTTTACTTTTAAAAAGTTAAGAATAGTGAATAGCCGAGGTTATCTATATAAGGAGCCTCTTGTCAAGACGAAGATTCATTCAAAATTCAATAGAAAATTTCAATATTTGAAAAACTCTCTCAATGTTCAGCTAAAATCACCCTTTAGTCTATAATCCGATATCATCCAAGAACAGAATAAGATTAGATCAAATATTATCCAAGAACAACATAAGATTAGTTTAATATCTACCGACTAGTAGCATAAGGATAAGAGTATCATACTTTGAAAACTTATGATTAGAACCATATTAGTAAGGACACAATATCTTTTTAAAGATAATCAGAGGATACCCGTAACTGACTCCCAAACTCCCAGGCGACAGAGTACCAGCGGCAGAAGGCAAAGGGGAAATACAGGCCAAAGGAGGGTAGAGACTACTTCGGTGATATGAATATCTGATTAAAAGGTATGAGTTCTGACTATGTGTTTCTAATTATGATTTTGATAACTATATTACCTTATTGATATGATGCTTGAAGGTTGATATTAGATTACTATTATGATGTTTAAACGATTAATATTGATTGACCTTATGATGTTTGGATTGCTGATAGGAGATTATAGACTATTTATTAAAAAAAGAAATTGAGTTTAAGATTATCACCAAGACTATTACATGACTATTATTTGATTAACTCTGAAAAAAGTTTAATTAAACAGATTACCGTCTAATGTTCTAGCCTCTAGGGGTATATAGATGAAGAAAAGATCCGCCGTATTATAGATGAAGAAAAGATCCGCCGTACAGCCCGTACAGAAATTGGTATTAGAGCTTGTAATTAGAACAAGTGTTTAAATAAAAAATGAAAAAATATCCAGCGTTCAGACAAGTTAGATTGTTAAATAAGATTTTATGGAAGTATAGACAGATTAAAGACCTATTATTAGACAGTAGAAGCAAAAACAAGATAATAATCGAAGCCCAACAAAATTGGATAATAGAAAGATCTGCCGACATAAAGATGCCGGAATTAAAATATACTAATAAACAACTAGAATTAATGAACCAAGTACTTAATGAAAATAAGCAAGCATATGAAAGACTAGTAGAATTAAATACTCAGATATATGAGGTAAATGAATTGATAGAAAATATAAAATCAGATTTAAGAATGGAAATAGAACAATATGGATGAAAATAAATTAATACAACAACAAGAACAAAAGGTACATTTAGAAAGAATAGCAGAAAAATCGCTTACATATAACAGGGATATAAATCAGAATATTATAAGTTGTAGAATAGGAGTAAAAATAATTGAAGAAAAAGATAAACAATTGTTAGAAAATCATATAACAATAAACAAATTAGAAGAAAGAATTATATTTTTAAGAAACTTATCAGCTCTAAGAGAAGAAAGAATTAGGCAAAAAGAAGAAGAAATAGAAAAAATAAAAGAACAAAAATTAGGAGAACAAATAAAAAATGAAAATGAAATTAAAGATCTAAAAGAGATTATACAAGAACAATATCGATACATTGATTTGTTGAAATATGGATAAGGAAAAAGAAAATAAATTAGAACATAAAGACCTTTATTATCAGATGAATACTTATGAAGGAGGAACTAGTCAAACATTAAGTTTTAAGCCCGATACATATCAAAAGATTCAAGATGAAAAAGAAGAGGTATCAAGAAAATGATATTTAAAACAAAATGGTTTGAGAGAAATAAAGAGATAAGATATATTGCGCATAAACATGAAAATATAATTGATACTACCAGTACAAATGGCAGAACAAAGATTAACTTAATAAGTGATGAAGTAATAAAAAGAGAACTAGCCAAATTATCGAATAAAGAAGCAAAGAAATACAGAAATATTTACTTTGGAGGAGTTGAATTTACAATAAAAGCATACTTTCAAAAGAATATTGATACACCAATACAGATCTACGTATTAGATGACAGAATATTAGGAAATTTACAAGATGCACTAATATCCGTAATAAAAGAAAATTTAATATATCAAAAATTGAAATTCACTATACAACCAGACTTCAGCGTATCGTTAAAAGATGAACATAAAGATTTAGCTTTAACTCTATACTATAAATTAGATGGAATAAACATGCCACCAGGAAGTAAAGTAATGAGTATAGAAACAAAACTGATATACGCCTTAACTAGAAACCATCATGTGAAGAAACAACATGAAATGAATATTATAGTACCAAAAATGTATAAGGAAATACTTGAACAAATTGAGCATAAAGAAAACTCTAAGATTACTATACCAGAAGAAATATTCATGGATTTTAAAACCAGAACATTAACACCTTCAAGAAGATTAATACCAAGAATAGAAGGATCTAGATTAAGTATAACTAGAGAATCGCTAATAACACAAAAGAATAGTTTACCAAATATGAAACCAAGGACAATAGATTTAATAAATATAGATTGCAACAGATTAAAAATCAAGGTTATAATATTTAAGAATATGATCACCATAGATGGAGTAGCAGAAATAAATACAGGAGCAATTAAAAGTTTTATACACATCAGCAAGATAAATGAAAATGAGTGTAATATAATAGAACCACAAACTTATAATTACCCTGAAAATGAAAGAGAAATAATAATCACTAAAAGTATAAATTTAAGATTCAAAATTCAAGATTTAGAATATAAGATTAATATTGGAGTAATAGAATATGATAGCTTAAATGAATTATTATTAGGAAGTGATTTTTTTCTATGATAAACTACAAGATAAACAATAACGGAATAGAAATAAATGATCAAGGTAAAACCAGATTCATAAATAAAATATGAACGTACAACTAAAGATTATAAAGAAAAAACAAAAACTAAAGACTATAAAGACGGTCTTATCAAGAGAAATATATTTCCAATTAAAATACTTAGAATACAGCGCAAAAGAAATGAAATTAGAAAATGATATAGAACGACTAGAAAAGCAATGTGAAAAGTTTGATAAAATATTGATAGATATGGGTAACGGATGGAAAAAACAAATAAACAATCCTGACTAATCCTAGTGATAAAATAGAAGCACTATGGGAGGAAATTATATTAAAAGAAAAAATGAAAAGTATTTTACTACTAATGGATGAGATAAGAAAAAATCAGAATAAAACACAGCAAATGATAAGAGAAGAACTTACTAACTTATGGAATGTATCTGAAATACCAACATTTAAATTAATACTAGAAAAATTGAATATGTTGTTAGAAGAAAAAAGTAAAGGAAAACAAATAGAAACTGATAATGAAGCCAGCACGAGTAAACAAAATACAATTGCTAAAACGATTACTCATAAACCAGAAATAGTACCAATAGATGCTTGGAGAAGAAGTAAAGTACGAGTAATGGTAGACATAAGTAAGATTAAACCCAGATTATCAAAAGATGTAACAGAAACTCTAGACAGACTAGTAATATTAAATAAAGAAGGAAAATTCTAATGGAACCTAGTGCGATTACATTTTTAAGAACTCATGGTAAAGATATTATAGAAAAAGAAAGATATAAATACGAGCCTATAAGATCAAAACCGGTAAAAGAAGAACTGAAAGAAGTAAAGATACTCGAAGAAAAAATAAATTATGAACATCTAAAGCTGAGATTAGATAAACAAGAGCAGCAGATTAATGAATTAAAAACAGAAAATCTAAATTTAAAATCAAGTGATAATGCAGAATGGTATGACAAATATAAGAAATACAAAGGAAAATATAAAAATACGCAAACTCTTCTAAAAGAAACTAAAGTAGAACTAAAAGAAGTAAAGCAAGAACTATTAGAACTTAAAGAAGAAATTCAGTTCCTAAAAGAACAATTAAAAGGACTAAAAGGAAAAAAGAAAGAAAGGTAAAATTAAGTGATGAAAATACTTCAAGAAATAATAGTACAACCGAAGACAGTAATGAACAAACTGACCATGAACTACAAGTAGTAGAATTCATCGAAGAAGAAGAACACTCTGAGAACACGGAATTAATAAAAGAAAATAACCAAATAATAGAAGCTTTGCAGAATATGAAAAGAGTAGATGCTATAATAGAAGATGAACCAGATAGTGACATAGAAGATAACTACAATGGACAGATAGAAGCAAAAATTGAATCATAAAATATAATTAATGAAGATGCAGATGATTATCCCGAAGAAGACTTAATAGACCCTAATTTCGAAATAATAAATAGAAGAAATACAAGATTACCAGACCATATACCTATAGGACAACAAGCTAAATTTAAAGAATTCGTGGGATCAATGACCCAAGGAGTAAATTATAATGGATATTTTCTAGATCTAGATAATGTTTATGATGAACAAGAAGTAGGAAGAAGAATAACATACTGGAATTTAGGAATGTATATAGCATTAATGAATAGTACTCAAACAGAAAACCTAGATTACATGTATGATCTAATATCAAAAACTCTAATCGGAGCAACATACTGGATAGAATCAATCGCATATCAGCTAAGAGGAGAAGTACTAAGTCATGCAACTGACTGGAAATCAATGTTAATGATATTTGATTTACTATTAAAAAGAGAATTCTTAGGTGAAAATGGTTAGTAGCTAGAGAAAATGTACTAGCAGAAAGAAAAATAGAGATTATCATGAACCTGAATAACATGAAATGTTGTAGAATAGATAAATTACCAGAATATACGATTAGCTTTAGTAAGTTCTTTTATGAAGCTAGATTCCTACCAGAAGAAGGAGTAATTTATCAACAACTATATTATGACTATTTACCAGTACCATATAATATTGAAATATCAAAAGAATATATTCAACTAGAACCAAAGGAAAATACTTTAGGAGAAAGAATAAGAGTACCTAGAGCATATCTAATGAGGAAATGCGAAGAATATCGATTACAGCAAAAGATTAAAAAAGATAAGAAAATAGGATTAAGAGAAATACGAGGATAAGTATGAGAGATACCACAAAGATAAAAAGTATAAAAGATATAAGAAAAAATCTTATTATAAATCCTATAAGAAAAAGAGATTTAGGAGATATAGAAACAATCCAGATACAAGGAATAAATTTAGATATAAAAGAAAATTTAGGAAAAGAAGTAATGTAAACCCTATAGAAGCAGATAAAACTAAAGAAGAGAAAGTTAAAGAATGTAAATGCTGGAATTGCAACGAAAAAGGACACTATGCTAATAAGTGCCCAAAGCTAAAAGAAAAAAGAGTAAAATACATAAATACGGAACATTTTATTATGAGCTTACAGCAGATTAAAGAAGAAAAGAATAAGTGGTATGATTATGAAGATTTTTATGTTAGTGAAAAGAATCAAAAACAAAAAAAGTAAGCTATATCAACCAACATTCAGATAGTGAAAACAGTTCTGAATAAAATGAATACACTAGAAAGACTGAAAAGAGAATTGATAAGAGAAAGAGACTATTGGATACAATATGAAGAATATACTCGACATAAGCTGATTATGACTTCAGCAGTTAATGAAACAGGAAGCCTATATTACAATGATAGATACAATAAGATTACCAATAAACTTGGAAAAATAAGAGAAGAAATAAACTAAATAAATATGAAGCAAAAAGAGATAGCAAGACTTGTAGAAGAAGCTATAAGAAACGAAACAGATAGACTGGAAATATAGGAATACGAACAGGATGAAGAACTTAATAGAAGACTAGATGAACCCGATTAAAACTCTTTACAGATGCTAATAACATAGGATGGGGAGCAGTCCTAATAAAGAAAATATTGATAAGATGTTAATTTGCGAATACAAAGAAGCCAATTTCTGTACGGGCTGTACGGCGGATCTTTTCTTCATCTATATACCCCTAGAGGCTAGAACATAGACGGTAATCTGTTTAATTAAACTTTTTTCAGAGTTAATCAAATAATAGTCATGTAATAGTCTTGGTGATAATCTTAAACTCAATTTCTTTTTTTAATAAATAGTCTATAATCTCCTATCAGCATTCCAAACATCATAAGGTCAATCAATATTAATCGTTTAAACATCATAATAGTAATCTAATATCAACCTTCAAGCATCATATCAATAAGGTAATATACTTATCAAAATCATAACTAGAAACACATAGTCAGAACTCATACCTTTTAATCAGATATTCAGATCACCGAAGTAGTCTCTACCCTCCTTTGGCCTGTATTTCCCCTTTGCCTTCCGCCGCGGGTACTCTGTCGCCTGGGAGCTTGGGAGTCAGTTACGGGTATCCTCTGATTATCTTTAAAAAGATGTTGTGTTCTTACTAATATGGTTCTAATCATAAGTTATCAAAGTATGATACTCTTATCCTTATGCTACTAGTCGGTAGATATTAAACTAATCTTATGTTGTTCTTGGATAATATTTGATCTAATCTTATTCTGTTCTTGGATGATATCGGATTATAGACTAAAGGGTGATTTTAGCTGAACATTGAGAGAGTTTTTCAAATATTGAAGTTTTCTATTGAATTTCGAATGAATGTTCGTCTTGACAAGAGGCTCCTTATATAGATAACCTTGGCTATTCACTATTCTTAACTTTTTTAAAGTAAACAGTATTACTTTTCAAAAGTCATAAAGTAAACAGTAATCTGACAAAATACTTTTACAAAAGTCATAAAGGCTACAGTGTCCACAGTGCCTTGTCTGCTCCTTTCCGTAAAGTTGTTTTATCGTTTAGTCTTTTGCTTTTCAAAAAGTCATAAAGGCAATAGTGCATGTCTGCTACTTTCCGTAAAGCTGTTTTGTCAATATTTGGTTAATCTGTCAGCTGTCCATTCTGCCATGGGCTTTGTCCGGCGATTTGTTCAGCTGTCATAATCCGTCATAATCTGGCATGACTTTCGTGAGAAATGTCATTTTTTTTTGTCGGGCTGCTATCTTGTTTCATACTTTCCAGCTGTCCGGTTGATAATCTTCTTCTGGAAATATCTATTGGGGATATTTCAATTTTAATCATTTTTTGGGCCGCAATTGGGCACTAAGGCCTCTTTTGTTTGGGCTTTTACATAGTTTAAACTATGTTAAACCATACCTCTTTTCTGGGTTACCAGTAATTAATCTGTTGGATCCATGGGATCTCTTTTAGGTAATCTCTTGGGCCGTGAGGCGCTTAATCAGTTTTGGGCCATAAGGCCATAATCTTTTTGGGTCCGTAGGACCTCTTTTTCTTGGGTTACAAGTAGTGAACTACATGCTCCCTATCATAATAATCTTTTTGGGCTTTACCGTAGTATTTGGGCCATAATCTGTTTTTGGGCCATAAGCCTCTTTTGGGTTTCAAATAGATAAATCTAAATGATACCTTTAATAATCTTTTGGGCTATTAAGCCATAATCTTTTTAGGCCATAAGGCCTTTTTCACAAAGGTTCACATTGTACCTGCAAAAATAATCAGCTTTTCCCTCTTTATTCAAAAGGATCAGGACTTTGTTCTTTTTTTATACTCACAGTGGGCATTGATGCCGTCTCTGTTCTAATCACTGGTCGTTTCTTTTGTTCTGTCATAATCTTATAATGGCGTATAGTCTCCTCAGCATGGGTATGCTTAAGATTAGTAATCTTATCTAATAAAAGGGTTAATTCTATAGTTTCCTTTACTTCGATGTCATTATCATAGTAAATAGTCATAATCTCTTCAACATCTCCTCCTTTAGATGATCCTATTACATTTGTTTTCCTATTTCGTAGCATATCCTCTATTCTTGATTTTAGTGTCATTAAACCAAATACTCTCTTAGTACTTATCCAGTCTTGGATTTTTAAGTCTTTGTATTCTCCGTTGATGACGATGTTCCTTCCTTTCTTAAAGATTTGACATATAATAATGGGTTTACCTTTTAAATTTGTAGACGCATCTAAAATCTCTATTCCATAAATTCCTTTGCCAAAGGATTCCATCATTAATTCTGTTGATCTTGTAATAATCTGTTGTAATCTTGTAGGGTGGTTCATCTTTTCATCTGTAATAATTTTGTCGATGAATCCATATGTAAATAATCTTTCCACAATGTTGGGGTTTGCTCGTTCACTGCAGATAAACCTGGGATATTTACTTAGTTTTGCACTGCGTAAAATATCAGGGTTAGTCTTGTAATCATAAAATTTATTAATTTTTCATAGGCACTAATCACTTCTGGTCTGTACTTCAGATTGTCTGCCATAGATACCGTTGATGAAGTTGTAGGTATTGCTGATGCCATGTTTGCAAGTTTAGATGAAAATGGTACAAAGGTTTTTTGTTGTAGAGGTGGTATTGTAATTGGTGCTTTTTGTGAGGCTTCTTTCTGTAAGGTTTTGAATTTAGTAAAATCTTTTATGGCTTCTGCTAATTTTTCGATGGTTTGAGTGTTTTCCTGTAATCTGGTAATCAGTATTTCATTTGTTCTGATAATCTCTTGCATAGCCTTGACTATGTATTCTTCGAAGTCTTCGCTGTTAATTGACATTATATCTGCTAAGAAAATCAGCTAAAATATTTTTAGTTCCAGATATATTCTTAACGATAAAATCATAATAACAGAAGAATGATTGTCATTTCATCATTATCTATAAACGCTTTTATTAGTATATTATCAGTTTTAACAATAATCTTTACTGGTTTTCATGTTCCTTCTTTGTATTCGCAAATTAACATCTTATCAATATTTTCTTTATTAGGACTGCTCCCCATCCTATGTTATTGGTATCCTCTGATTATCTTTAAAAAGATGTTGTGTTCTTACTAATATGGTTCTAATCATAAGTTATCAAAGTATGATACTCTTATCCTTATGCTACTAGTCGGTAGATATTAAACTAATCTTATGTTGTTCTTGGTTAATATTTGATCTAATCTTATTCTGTTCTTGGATTTCTTTTTCAACGTGATATGATTCCCAAGACCAACATTAATCAAACACAATCAATCCAGCATTCTAGATTCGAATTACTACACGTTTTTCTAATGATTTTTATTTTCACTCAATCATTTTAGAATAAGATTAGTAAGATCTAAGTTAAACTTCGAGCTCTGAAGCTCCTTCAATGGAGTCCGAATCTCGATGCAACAAAATTTTGAGCTTCGAAGCTCCTTCAATGTTTTCTGAGCTCCGAAGCTCCTTCAATGGAGTCTGAACTCCAAAGCTTCTTCAATAGAGGTAGAGGGACAAGAGGTGTTTGGTTTCAGAAAAGAGTAAATAGAAATTGAAATACGAGCAGAAAGAAAGAAGCACAGAATTTGCAAAAGAAAATAAAACATGAGAGTTTTTTAAGTTAAATACAACGTGGGTCAAATAGTGTAAGAAAGAAAAATATGAGCCTAATTTAATAGTATTGTTTTCCCAACTAATATACAGCTTAATCTTTCAAAAAGCAAGTGATTGATTGTGTATAATACATGTTTCAAACCCCAAAACTTGATATTTGTATATATATCCTAATCAAATGTTTTAAAATTTAATTAGACACAACCTAAACAACGACTTCTGCTTTTTTATGATCGAGTTTTTGGCCAAAAACATCCTTAAATTATACCTCAAAAATAAAGTGTTTAAAAATTGATAGCATTCATCCTTCATCTTCCTAAAAACCAACGGCTTCCACCATAAATTTGCTCTCATCATAACTCCTCCATTTGACTAGTTCAAATCTTCCGGTCAGAAAATATTTTAAAAGAAAAATGAGTATATTTCCTTAAAGGCCTACATTCATATGACATAATTTCACTCCTCTTCCTTGCTCTTTCACATTTTCTTCAAGGAGATCTTGTTAATTTCAAAATACAAAAAAAAAATGGAAAAGAAAATCCATATAACGTACTTCATCTTCAATGATTTTTAGGAAAATATATTTGGTCATAATTGTGTATATCTTGTATATGGTAGGTGTATAAATAGTCATTACTTAGCCTAGAATTATGCTTGTATTATAGTATATTTACTACCACTTTGGAATAAAATAATCAAAGAAGAATATTTCTTACATGGTATCAGATTCTAGGGAAAGTTCCTAAATCCCTAAAATTGCTTCCTTGTGCCGTCGCCACCGCCCCCCCTTTCTCTTTGTACCGCCGACCACCCTCCTCTCTCGTCAGCCATGTCTGACTCGAAATCATCTTTTCATCCATCCATCACAGTTTCAAACAATAAATCCCATGTGTTTCATCACTCTTGAGATGGAAAACGTCCATTATGCATTGTGGGCAGAGCTCTTCAAGATTCACTGCCGATCGCACCGGATTATCCATCACATAATTCCGCCGAAAAAAAGGCAAGGAGAAGGTGCCAAAAACCGACGATGAAAGAGAATTATGGTTAACCCTTGATGCGACAGTTCTTCAGTGGATTTATGCCACTATTTCTAGCGATTTGCTGCACACGATTATCAAACCTGACTCCACTGCATTGGAGGCTTGGCATCGCTTGCGCGACATATTCCAAGACAACAAAAATTCTCGGGCCGTCACTCTTGAGCAGGAATTCTCCACCACTGACATGACGGATTTTCCCAATGAATTCGCATATTGTCAATGGCTCAAGGTTTTATCGGACCAACTCAAGAAAGTTGGGGCGTCAGTAACTAACAATCAGCTTATTCTATTATCATTAAGAATAAATTTGCATCTAATTTATTTTTGGAAATGCATTAATAGACATGTATGCCAAATGTGGGGATCTAGGTGATGCTAGGCGGCAGTTTGAGAAAATGATAATTCGAGACCATATTTCCTAGAATACAATGATAGTTGGATATGTTCAGGACGAAGAAGAAGAAGAGGCTTTTATGATGCTCCGAAAAATGATATTGGAGAGGATTGTTCCTGATAAGGCATGTTTGGCTAGCGTACTCAGTGCTTGTTCCAATAAATAAGATCACAATAAAGGGAAACAAGTTCATTCCGTGCTGGTTAAATATGGTCTAGAAAGTAGCCTTTTTGTTGGAAGCTCCCTTGTTGACATGTATTGCAAGTGTGGTAACGTTACTTCTGCCACTGAGGTTTTCTTTTGCCTTCCTGATCGAAGTGTGGTGTCTACTAATGCTCTAATTTCTCGTTATGCTCAGTCAAACATCAGCTACGCGGTGCATTTATTCCAAAATATGCTTGTTGAAAGACTAAGACCTTCATAGGTGATATTTGCTAGCATTCGAGATGCATGTAGCGACCAGACCTATATGTTTGGGAGCAACTCGACACTTTTATTTTAAAGCTTGGGTTTTCATACGATGATGAATTCTTGGCAATCTCAAAGAGGCAGAGGAATTTATTGAAAAATTAAATGTTGACCCATATGCTATGATATGGTCTGCATACCTTGGTGCTTGCAAAATCCATGGGGATGATATAAGGGGATAGAAGGTTGCTGAAAAGCTTATTGAGTTGGAGGCCCAAAATTCTTCTTCATACGTACTGCTATCCAATATGTATGATGCATCAGGCAATTGGGGTGGAGTTAACTTTTTAAGGAAGAAATGAAAGGGAGATGAGTGAGGAAGCCCCTGGATACAGTTGGATTATAGTGGGGCAGAAAACAAATATGTTTGTTGCAGGGGATAAATCTCATCCTAGTACTGGTGATTCACGCACTTCTGAAAGAATTGACTGCATTAATGAAATATGAGGGCTATTTTGCTGATATAAGATCTGTAATGGATGGTGAAGAGCGTGAGTCTGTCTTATCTTTATCTCGAGAGTAATTGAAGACCCAAGAATGTATGTTAGAGCATGGTAAACCCAAGCAGAGGTATCCTAGTGGTACTTTTGGCGGAATTGGATGTTTTCTTATGCTTTATTTGAAATGTCACCAACCCACACTTAGACTGGACTGACCAAAGGTTCTGCGAGATAGATAAAGTAATGGATTTTACAGCTTAACAAGATCAAGGGAATCTCTTCTAAAGTGTCATTAACAGAAAGTCCTAGCAATGAGGTGAGTGAAGGAATTTAAATCTAAGCATATTGACCAGGTTTGGATACAGTAGGCCAACGTCAGGTAATGTAAACTCTTTCGAATCTTCCACATACTAAATGAGGGAATAAGTTAACAACCCATCTTTTAAGAACTAGTAAGGTCAATGATTGGAATCAGGAGCAATATTTGAAAGGATGTATATATACTCGAATATTGTGGAATTAAGAAGGATACAACAAGTAAAGAAAATAAGTGAACAAGGGTCAAGGGAAGTAAAGAAAGGAAGCTGTTTAGAATCATGAGTACTGAGATAGTACAAAAAAAAGATCTTTTTCAGACCATAAATGAGAATTAACAGTGATGATACACGCACTTCAGATTTGATGATATTGTCCACAAAGTGTTCACGATTGAGATACTACAAATATAAGAGTTTTCAGCACACCAGTTGGTAAACAAAACTAAGTTGACAATAGAATCGTTCACCCATAAGCGACTTAACTAATATGAGGACGAAGGAGAGAAATTGATGGGAAGGAACACATCAGTTAGCTAAGTAAGAGTCCGATTTGCGAATTCAGATAGTGATAGCCTTATAACTCAGAATACAACAAGGTCATCCCTCATACAGGAAGAAAAAAAGCGTCATGATAAAGATCACATTGCAAAAAAGATTGGGAAAGATATTTAGCAAAAGAGAATCGTAGCCTTCGAGTATAATAGGAGAGAGACCCCCAGGTTTTGTGTATTACCAATATAGCGGGATTACGAGACAAGATTATGATGGAGGTCCATCGATCACAAAATTTTGTTCACCATGGATCTACTAAGATGTATTATGATCTCAAGAGCATTTATTGGTGGAATGATATGAAGAGAAGCGTGGCGAAAATTTGTAGCTCAGTGTCCTAATTGTCAGCAAGTAAAAATATAGCACCAAAAGCCTGGTGGCTTGACTCAAAACATTAAGATTCTGATGTGGAAATGGGAAATGATTAATATGGATTTCGTTATGGGTTTACCTCACTCTTACCATGAGTTTGATTCTATTTGGGTATTTGTTGATAGATTGATCAAATCAACTCATTTCTTGCCGGTCAAAACTACATACACAACCGACGACTACACGGAGTTGTATGTTAAAGAGATTGTTCATATCCATGGTGTTCCTATTTCTATTATATCAGACCAAGGTGTACATTTTACAGCTAACTTCTGGAAGTCATTTCAGAAAAGTTTAGGCACCCAAGTTATCTTAGTACAACTTTCCATCCTCAGACAGATGGGCAGGCTGAGCGTACGATTCAGATGCTAGAGGACATGCTATGAGCTTGTGTACTAGACTTTAAGGGAAATTGGGATGATCATTTACCCATTATTGAGTTTGCGTACAATAACATCAATCATGACAGCATTAAAATGGCTTCATATGAGGCTTGGTACAGACGGAGATGTAGATCTCCTATCGGATGATTCGAGGTAGGCAAGTCAGAGTTATTTGGGCCTGACTTAGTACACTAGGACATAGAGAAGGTAAAGCTTATCCAAGAATGACTATTAACCACACAGAGTCATCAGAAGTCGTATTAAGATGTGTGACGGTGGGACTTAGAGTTTCAGGTAGATGATTGGGTCTTTTGAAGATTTCGCCTATGAAGAGTGTAATGAGACTCGGGAAGAAGGGAAAGATCAGTCCAAGGTATATTGGGCCATATCGCATAATTTGATGAATCGGTCAAGTAGCTTATGAATTGGACTTGCCTTCGGAGTTGGAGTTTGTTCATCCAGTTTTCCATATTTCTATGAAAGCATGTGTTGGAGATCCTTCCTGAATTATACCAATTGACGATGTGGAGATTATAGAGGATCTATCATATGAAGAGATTCCTGTTGCTATCCTAGATCGACAAGTCTGCAAGTTGAGGACTAAAGAAGTAGCCTCTGTGAGAGTTCTGTGGAGAAATAAGAACGTGGAAGAAATGACATGAGAGGCGGAAGAGGAAATGATGCATAAATATCCACACCTATTCCAGACTAATGTCGAGATTCCAAGAGAAGCATAAGGTGAGTTCTATTTTCACAAGTGTTATAATTAATGCCTAAGAACCATCAGAAGTTTAAGGTAGATGTAATGATGTATGTGGTATTATATGGCCCCGTGAAAAAGTAGTTGTGTTTTCTAGTTACGTGACGGGGATTAGATATGCCACCCCAACATTCGAGGATGAATGTTTCTAAGAGGGGAAGGATGTAACATCTCGTAATTTTGGGCGATGGTTTGAGCACCTAAACATATGAAAGTAGACCCGAGCCTCGGGGAATTTATGTTATATTTACATATGCTAATAAAGAGATTAGTATATAAAATGATAAAACCCCAAAATAATTTTAGACGTAACAAGTGTGACAACGGGGATCAAAAATAAATTGGGTGCGTGCATAAAGAGGTTATGGACTAGTGTCATATCACAAAATTATGACATTGAGTATATGAAGGTTTTATAAGTCATCAAGATTTAACTTAATTGGGATCAAAAAGTTAATTATGTGTGTGATTGATAAATTATACGGAGGCAAGTCCCCTAATTAGTGGAGTAGGGTGACACGTTGGTGTGTGTGTGGCATTAATCAGCATGTTCCACCGTCAAAGGTTGTCTTGGTGGAAGACAACATTATAAGGACTCATTAAATGGTATGTAATGACTAGTTGGCCATATCTTAAAAAGGGGAGCAATAACATTAGGATAGAGACCATTTCTTTTGTAGCTAACAATTTCAAGTATAGAAAATTATCACACGGCCTTATTCTTTTGCTTCTGCATCCCAATACAGATTGT
This sequence comes from Anisodus acutangulus, assembly GCA_029783415.1. NCBI lineage: Eukaryota > Viridiplantae > Streptophyta > Magnoliopsida > Solanales > Solanaceae > Anisodus > Anisodus acutangulus. The sequence continues at coordinate 27,026,737 of CM056507.1, read as the reverse complement.
CTCTAGGACATAAATATACTTTCAATCTCCCACTTGGCCTAGAGCCAATCTCCAACATATCTAATGCCCATATTCTCAAAATGACCATTATGCTTGGCTAAGCTTAATGGTTTAGTGAATGGGTCAACTAGATTATCGTCTATGGGAACATAGTCTAATCTAATCTCTTCAGTCTCCACCATCTCCGTGAGTATGTGGTACTTCCTTGGTACATGCTTGTTTCTGTTGGTTGATATTGGTTCCTTAGCTTGTACAATCTCACCAGTATTGTCACAATAAACCGTTATTGGACAAGTGGCACTTGGAACAACCCCTAGTTCCTTCAAGAACTCAGATATCATGACAACTTATTTAGCATCTTCCGATCCAGCAATGTACTCAACTTCTGTTGTCGAATCAGCAGTTGTAGCTTGTTTGGAACTTTTCCAGCTTACTGCTCCACCATTGAAAATGAATGTGTAACCTGATTGAGATTTATAGTCATCAACATCTGTCTGGAAGCTAGCATCAGTGTACCCAGTATATATTAGCTTCTCTTCCCTACCATAGACTAAGAAGTAATCTTTAGTTCGTCTAAGATACTTAAGAATACTCTTGACTGCCTTCCAGTGTTCTTCCCCAGGATTCTGCTGGAACATGCAAGTCATACTAAGTGCAAAGGTCACATCTGGCCTATTACAATTCATGGCATACATGATCGATCCTATAGCCAAAGCATATGGGATCCTTTTCATGCGTTCAAGTTCTATAGAATTAGAAAGACTATCCTTCTTAGATAACTTGATGCCTTGTCCCATAGGTAGACCACCTTTCTTGGAATTTTCCATAGAAAAATGTCTAAGAACTTTGTCTATGTAGACTGATTGTGACAACCCCAAAATCTGTTAGGTCTATCTATATAGATACTAATCCCCACAATGTAGTAGGCTTCACCTAAATCCTTCATGATGAAGGTACTAGACAACCACTCCTTGACTGACTGCAGGAGAGTCTTATTGTCTCCCATTATTAATATGTCATCTACATATATGATAATGAAGGCAATACTCCCATCCTTGCGTTTACTATAAACACATGGATCCTCTTTGCTTCTGAAGAAATCAAATGACTTGATAGCCTTGTCAAAGCAAATGTTCCAACTCCTCGAGGCTTGCTTAATCCCATAAATGGACTTTTGTAGCTTGCATACAACATTTGGTTTGGACTCGATTGAAAAACCCTCAGATTGTTTCATATACACTTCCTCAACTAGATTATCATTGAGGAAAGCAGTCTTGATGTCCATCTGCCAAATGTCATAGTCATAATATGCAACTACTGCAAGAAAAATCCAAATGGACTTGATCTTAATAACAGGTGAGAAGGTTTCATCATAATCGACCCCAAGCTGTTGATTATAACCTTTAGCCACCAGTCTTACTTTATAAGTTTGTACCTTGTCATATGCATCAATCTTCTTCTTGAAGACCCGTTTGCATCCTATGGGTCTAACCCATGTTGGCAAATCAACCAAGTTCCAAACTTGATTTACGTACATTGAGTCCATCTCAGATTTCATGGCTTCTTGCCATCTCTGCGAATCAATTTCTAACATAGCTTCGTTGTAGGTTGTAGGTTCATCATCATCAAGAATATCTATTTCATTGTGTTTTTCAACAAGGAGATTAAGCCTTTCAGGTGGACGATGAGCCCTAGTGGTCCTACGGAGTTGAGTACTCTGCGTTTCCGTGTTTGTTGCATTCTGATTGTGAGAAGGTCTTTGTGTGTTGGACAATCCATCACCTTGAGAGCTCTCATGAATGTCATTTTCATATATTTCCTGAATGGAATGAGGTACAACCATTGTATCATCTTCCATTGGTTGTGTATGAGAGCCTTGCATTTCTGCACTATCTCTCACAACACTCCCACTGGCTGAAGGGCATACTCTAAGTACCCAATCTTCACAAGATACTCCTACTGAATCCTTGTTTAGGTTATTCGACAAGGGTTCATTTTCTGTGTTATCTTGCGGTTCTTAAATTTCTTCAAGTTCTATCTCTGTGCAGCTATGTTCCTTATAGACATATTCTTCTTCAAGGAAAGTTGCGTTCCTGGAAACAATGACCTTATGTTTTCCAAGAAGATAGAAGTAGTATTCCTTAGTTTCCTTTGGATACCCTACGAAGTAACATTTCTCACTTTTAGATTCCAACTTGTCAGTGAGCATCTTCGTAACATATGCAGGGTACCCCCAGGGTCTCATATGTTTAAGAGTTGGCTTCTTGCCACACCATATCTGATAGCGTGTCTTTTCTACCGACTTGGAAGGAACCCTGTTCAGAATATATATAGATGTTTGTATAACATGTCCCTAAAGGTATGTCGGTAAAGCTGAGGAGCTCATCATGGATCGAACCATATCCAATAAGGTTAGGTTTCTCCTTTCGGCAACACCGTTCATCTGTGGTGTTCCTAGAGGTGTCCATTTAGATTGGACTCCATGTAGCTTTAAGTAATATAGAAAATCCTTGCTTAAGTATTCACCTCCTCGATCCGATCGAATGGTCTTGATACTTGTTGCAAGTTGTTTCTCTACTTCTGACTTGTACTCCTTGAACTTCTCAAAAGCCTCTGATTAGTGTCTCATAAGATATACATACCCATACCTTGTGAAGTCGTCAGTAAAAGTGATGAAGTATGGAAAGCCTCTTTTAGCTTGAGTCAAGAATGGCCCACATACATCAGTATGGACCAACTCAAGCACCTCATTGGCTCGCACACCTTTCCCAGAAAGTGGTTTATTGGTCATATTTCCTCTCAAGCAAGATTCGCAGTTACCATAAGACTCCAAGTCAAATGGTTCGAGGTAGTCTAACTTTCCTAATCTTACTATCCTTGATTCGTTGATATGACCAAGTCTGCAGTGCCATAGGTAGGTAGAGTTTCTATTACTTGTCTTAGCTCATTTATTTTGTACATTGAAAATCTCTCGACTACAGTTCAGTGTATATAATCCATCCATAAGAGGAGCAGTTCCATATATAACATTATTAAAAGACAGTATGTGACTGCCATTATAAATATACGAGGAAAAGCCCTCCATGTCCAATACTGGGATAGAAATAATATTCATCGTTAACGAGGGAACATAAAAACAATCATTCAACACTAAACAATGGCCGAAAGGTAAATTTAATCTATAAGTCCCTACACGCTCAGCATCCACTCGTGCTCCATTTCCAACTCGTAGGTCTACCTCTCTCGGTCCAACCTTCCTGCTATCAGTTAGCCCCTGCACATTTGTACAAATGTGTGAGCCACAAGCGGTATCCAATACCCAGGAATAAGAGTTATTTATAGACATATTTATTTCAATGACGTACATACCTTGTCCACCAAAGGCAGGAGCACCTGGTGCTTTTCCTCCTCCTGGTGCCATGCAGTCCTTTTTCCAATGGCCCCTCCTATGGCAGTTGAGACATTCATCTTTAGTCGCGCTCACCTTCCTCTTCACACCTCCCTTGGGCTTCATAGTTGAGCGCAGCGATTGCCTTGCCCTTCTTCTTCTGCCATTCCTTGCCTTTCGGCTTGGGTCAGCTAGAAGAGCTCACCATGAGCACAACTTTCCCTTTGAAAGTGGAGGACTCAAATATCTTAAGCATGTTGTGCATCTCTGGCAAAGTCGTCTTCGTTCCATTCATGTTGAAGTTCACTATGAAGTTCTCAAAGGAACGAGGGAGAGAGTTCAAGATGAGTGTGGTAGCGACATTTTTTTCAAGCTTCGTTCCAATCGAAGCAAGCCTCTCTATCAGCCCTATCATCTTCAGCACATGCTGCGAGACTGGGCCCCCTTCATTGAGCTTACACTTGAAGAGTTTTATTAGCAACTCATATTCCATTGTCTGGGATTGAGAGTCATGGAGACTCTTCAAGTGTTCGAGCATCTCATTGGGCCCCATGTTCTCATGATATCTCTGAAGTTCCATCGACATGGAAGACAGCATTGCGCCGAAGTGGCATCATCTAGATGTTTTTGGTAAGCATCTTTATCAAAGGAGGCATATTCTTCAACGTCTGTCGCAGGGACTGTTGGGAACACCGTGTCCAACACGTATTATTTTTTCTCTTGTCTGAGTACTATTCACAAATTCCTTAGCCAGTCAAGGTAGTTCGGTCCAGTAAGTTTATTCATCTCAATCAACATTTTCAATGACAGGCTCGACATCTTTTATAATCTGAAGAATTAGATAGACCGGAAATCAAATTCAAAATCTATTTCCTATTATACACATTCATTTAGGCTAATCAACATGGCCTTTTGTTTAATTAGCTCCCACTATTTTAACATACTTCTACGGCCCCATGGTAGAATACAGACCTATATTAATTGAGGTCATAATGAGCCAAGATCCAAGCCTATGCTATCTCCGCATTTGCTTTGGCTGATAACTTCAATAACATATCTTGGTAGGTTCTAAACCAATTGCAAAAATTATTCAAAACTCTTGGTTGATCAAATTATTACATTTAATCTTGCGTCCTTAGATTAGTCCGACACTTTGGCGCCAAGATTTGTCTAAGCAAGTTAACCCCATTACACGACTGCGTTTATGTATCTAAGAAAATTTGGCCTTTGTGAGCAAACACTTTGGTGTAAATACCCACAAAAGTTTAGCATTGACCTTTACATTAAAACACATCTATGAAAGAATCTAGGTCCTCGTAGACTTAGAGCAAATGCTTTGGCATAAATACTCGTATCGCCGAAAAGGATTTTGCACTCTAACAATTATAATGGATGACGTGTTTTAATTTAGACTTGTATTTAAAGTTTTGGGGAACATTTTAATTTTAGGGTTCTAACCAAGATCAACACTTTTACGCCATATCCAATATGACATCTTAACATCATGCAAACTAAAGACACATATAGTTTGGGAACCGTCAACCCAATATGCATGATATAAGATGGTTTAATCAAACACTGGGCGCCGCCTGCCCAGACAGTTGTAGCGGATACTATTCTAGAAATGTAAATGACAAACATTTTGACATTTAGCACATAAACAGTATACTTATCAAACAATATACTATATAATAATAATGTTGGGTTAAACATTCTGAACTCAGATTTTTTTTTATTTCTGGACAGGTGGGGCCGCGGAACCAATATTTAGCGTCGCGGCCCCACTGAGGCATTAACACCAATTTTCTGAAAAATGCACTAGCATCGCGATGCTCCACGATGGAGTCGCGACGCTTCAGAGGCAGTAACATTTCTGCTTCTGCAATTGAATTAGCGTCGCGGCACTCCACCATGGAGCCGTGGCGCTGCAGAGGCAGAAACTTTTCTATTTCTAAAAATGCATTAGCGTCGCGGTGCTCCACAATGGAGCCGCGGCGCCTCCTTAAAACCCTAGTCATAGCCACGGCACCGACATCCTTACAAATGTTTCTGTGTTGATTTTCAAAAAATCGTTCAACCCTAAATCCAATTTAGGGATCAATACACAGGTCCTTTATCATCACCCACCATTATCAATAACGTCCATAATGACCATCATCCATTATTTACTCATTCTTAGCCGTGCACCGTGCAATGAGCCGGACAACGCACTTGGCTTAGTTCGAGTTAGAGCAAAATGACTTTCTCGAGTTAGCGTAGGAGATAATTTAGGGTGATACCAAAAGGTCAACATTCGTTCAAGACATATAGGATTTCAAAAAAACCTCATTTTAATCCAATTTTTTTGTTTAATCCATATTATTATTCTATTCAATTATTATATAACCATTCAACCAGCCTGAGCTCTGATACCACTGAAGGATTTTGGTGGGTTCAAAACACATAAGTAAGGCACATCGGAAGTTTAAAGTTTTTGTTTCTTACTTACCCCAACAATAATTCTGGTATGGTTATACAACAATGGAACTTGTAACATAAAACAATTTACTTAAAAGTTAGTATTATCTGAAATCTTTATCTACTATAAGGAGCACACGCGGTTGCCCTTCTGATTGCAAAGTCCAAGCTTCAATGTACTTCTCTTTCGGAAAGCTAGGAAATCCGGCAAAGATTCGAGAGTATTTGATTCTAAGTCTCTAAGGCTTAGAATGTTTTTCAGAATTGGTGTGTTGAATAATGAGGTGAATGCCTCTATTTATAGTTGAAAAATAGGTCAAAATCGGATTAGGGTTTGACCTTGGGCATGGCCCAAAAATCGAGGCAAAGGCGCCACGGCCCTAGGGTATGGGCACCGTGGCGCTCGACTTTATTTTTCATGCATTCTTAATTAAATCCAAAATCTAATTTTGACTTAATTAAAATAATCATTATTCATTTAAATGTCTCGATTCCAAATCGAACATTTTAATTTACTCTCTCAATACATCCTTAGATCGAAATGGACAATCGACATAGTGTGACCCTACAGGCCTTCTCATATCGACATTAATCAAATTAAGGTCTACACGGAACTCCTAGACGACGCCGGAAGACGAACTCAATATGTGAAGTACATTTACATGAAACCAGTAAACTTAACCTTTATGTGGTAAGATAAAATCCTTTCATTCACGACACACTCGATCAAGCTTAGGATTTGTCAAGTGTCTATCCAAATGGCTTAATCATTGTATCTCATCTATATTAGTTGACAACTAGACCATATTCTAAATATGTCTATTGCGTTGGCCAACAACTTAGTCAACCTAATATCACTGAGAATCCGAGTGTTCTCTCGAATATACATCCGAGGAATGAATCCTAATCTTGGCTCAACTAACACTTTCAATCTACATTGTAATGTACCCAATACAAGCCGTATCTCAACCTATAAGGCATTTGAGCTTAGGACGGGATCAAAGTACATTACTTTGTAGACAAGGCGCGTATTGACCTCAAGTCTAAGGACTTCTATTTCCCACATGCTAATCATACTTTAGACAAGTATAAAAAATAGTATATCAGCAGGGTATACCAATACTTCCAAAGTATCCATGTGTCCATCACGAGTAACCATTACTTGTAGCAGGTGAGACATACTACATCCTCTAAGGATGTGGTGCAGACCACATGTCGACTTATCACATATCATCAATATCCCATTCTCGATGATCATTAGTCGAGGCTATTTTAAGAGTTACACTCTATTATTAATATCTCACTCTATTAATGACAACGTAAGCTCAAGGGATGCACATTAATGAATAATTACAAACAATCAAATAATAATTCAATAATTGCAAATGCCAAAATATTAATCTCCATTAATAATAATATGAATGTGTATAAAGTACGTTTGTCCTAATACATATGATCTCTAGGACATAAATATACTTTCACTATAATCGCAAGTTTAGATGTAATGGGTGCTGAAGGTTTAGTAGGATTGTTTGATTTTTCAGGGGTAGTTATAGGTGATTTTGATTGATTCTCATTGGTTTGTAAGGTTTTCAGGTTTTTTGGTCTTGTAAGGCTTCTCTGAGTTGGTTTACAAGATGGGTACATTCTTGTATTTTTGTTGTTATGGTGCCATGGGTTTGAGTAATAGCTTCCATGACACTGTTAATATATTCTTCAAAGTTATCATTAGTTGACATTGTTGCACCTGCTAAGAAAATTAACTAAAACTTCTTAGTTCTAGATATATTCTTAACAGTAAAATCGTAACAACAAAAGAACAACTGCCATTTTCTTCTCTTATTAAGTTCTGGTAAAGGATCTATTTTATTAGTTATAAAGGATTTCACTTGGGTATTATCTGTTATAACTATAAATTTTACTGGTAATAAGTGATAATGGAATATCTTTATTCCTAATTTTACAGCTAATAATTATTTTTCATTAATATGATAATTTTTCTCATTTGGTTTTCATGTTCTTCTTCCATATCCACATATTAGTGGTTTTTCCTTAACTGTAACACTTGTATCACAGGCTATTAGAACGGCTCCCCATCCTATGTCACTAACATCAGTATGAAGTTCTAATTGGTATTCTATATTTTGGTAAAGCATTACTTTTTCTTTAATTTCTTTAATAGATTTATCATGTATTTCAGTCCATTTAAATATTTTATTTTTTCTAGTTAACTCTTGCAATGATTTTCTTAAAAGTGGTAAGTCTTTTATATGGTCTGAAGCATAATTTACTATTCCTAAAAATTGTTGTACTTCCTTTTTATTTTCTAATTTATCCTTAAAAATTTTATTTTTTGTTACAACATGTTCTTGTAATTCTAACCCTTCTTTATCTATAATATATCCTAATATTCTATACGGTTTCTGAAAATTTCAGATTTCTTCTGAGATAATAATATTCCATGTTTGTTTTATAGTCTTTACAAAATCTTCTAAATGTTTTATATGGTCTTCTAAGTTATCACTATATATGAGTATGTCATCAACATATACTATACATAATTCTTTTAATTTTCTGAATACTTGATTCATTCTTCTCTGAAATATTTGTGGTGCATTTTTTAATCCAAATGGTAGTACATTCCATTCTTAATGTCCTTGAGGTGCACTAAAGGCTGTCAAAGATTTCGATACTTTTGTTAATTTTATTTTCCAAAATTCGCTTTAACAATAAAATTTACTAAACCATTTTTTTCCTCTTAATCTGTTAATAAGGTTTCTTTTATATGGTAAAAAGTATCCATCAAATAAAGTCTTTTTAGTCAGTTCTCTGTAATCTATCACCATTCTAACTTTTCCTCTTTTCTGTTCACTATGTTTTCTTACTAAAAAGGTTGGGCTACTATGTGTGCTTTTACTTTCTTGTATTTTAAACCTAATAATTCCTTTATCTGAGTTTCAAATTCTTTTTGGTCTGTTGGACTATATCTAATAGGCGTACATCTAATTGTATCTTTAGGATTTATTAATTTGATTTCAACATATATTTTTTCTTTGTCCCATAATTGTAGAGGATTTTCTCCAAAATTCATTTTTAATATCTTAAGATATTTTTCTTTTAATAATTCTAGGTTGTTATTCTTATCTAGTTTTAGATTACACATTCTTAGCGATTGTATTGGTAATATTCTTTTTAGTATTATCGATTTCTTACAAGGTGTTTGTAGACTTAAAATATTATTATTTATGACTTGTGTTTTAAAGAAGTCTAAGAAATTTCCTAATAATACTTGTTGTCTCATATTATCCTCTTGATATATCATGGGTAATATAAATATTGTTTTATCTAATATTAATCTCATATTTTCTACTATTACGTCTAATTCTTTGACATGTTCATTGAACCCTGTTACTTTTATTCTATGTGTTTTAGGTTTTTTCCATCTATGTAATTCTAACACTTCTTTCTTTGCTAAATATATATCTGCTCCACTATTTATAAAAAAAATTGTTTTATTATTTTATTAGGCTTATATTCTATATGAGATTCTATATAAATTGCTACCATTTAATCAGGTTGTTGAATATTCTTGTATGTCTATTTCTTTTATTATACTATCCATTCTTTGGATTTATTGTCATGTTATTTCAATTAATCTTTTACTTATTTTATTAAGGTTCGTAGTAACCTTTTTATATCTATCATGATAGTATTTATATTTTGTTTCACTACTAATTTTACTAAGTTTATAGGCATATTCTCTTTCACATAGTATCCAGTAATCTCTTTCTTCTAACATTTTCCTTTTTTCCTCTTGTAATTCCATTTTATTCTGAACTACTTTCACTATATGAATTTTGGTTAATAAAGCTAATATTTCCTGATTCTGTTTCACTTTCAGTTTGACAAAACAAAAATCTTCATATTCATAACAGTTATTATTGTCTTCTTTATCTGTTGTAGAGTCATAATAAATTGTGTTGTATTTATATATTTGACACCTTTTTGTTTTAATTTTGGACATTTATTAGCATAACGTCATTTTTCATTACAGTTCCAACATTTGCATTCACTAGCTTTTTCTACAAAGGGTCGTATATGGTTTCTTTTTCTAAATTTTCTTTTATGCTTAAATTTTTTCCTGGCTTCTGGTGTATTTCTATATTTTCTAAATCTCTTTTTTCTATAATTTTTATAGTATGGTTTAGTATCTTTATCATGCCTTCAATATCTTTCTTTATAATTATCATGCTTTCTATATCTTTCCTTATAATTCTTTTTATGTCTTATATTTTCTTTCTCTTCTTTTATCATCACATTCAAATACTATTCTTCTTTCCGTAAATCCACATATTTGTCTTAATTCTAGTTTCTTATCCCTTTTGACTTTTTGTTGTATTCAATATTCTTCACATTTCCACATTAAATAGGCCCTTAATACTCTTATTCTTTCTCCTAGGGTGTTTTCTTTTGGTTCTAATAGACTATATTTTTTAGAGACTTCAATATTATATGGTACTGGTAAATGATCATAATAAAGTTATTGTTATATTAAGGCTTCTTGTGGCAAGAATCTTGCTTAATAGAAGAATTTACTAAAACTTATTGTATATTCTGGCAGTTTATTAATTTTACAACATTTCATATTATTTAAATTCATTATAATTTCAGTTTTTCTTTCTACGAATACTGTTTCTCTTGCTACAAACTATTTTTCTCCTAAGAATTCTCTTTTTAATATAATATCAAATATTGTTAGCATAGTCTTCCAATCTCTTGCATGACTAAATAATTCTCCTCTTAGTTGATATGCTATTGACTCGATCCAAAATGCTACTTTTCCAGTTAATGTCTTAGATATTAGATTTTACATATAGTCTAAATTATCAATATGTGTAGAATTCATTAATGCTATATACATTCCAAGGTTCCAATCATTTATTCTTCTACTTACTTCTTGTTCATCATAAACATTATCTAAATCTAGAAAGTATCCATTAAGGATTACTCCTTGTGACATTGATCCTATAAATTCTTTAAATTCTTCTTGTTGTCATATTGGTATGTGTTCTGGTAATTTATTACATCTTCTTGCTATTATTTCTAGGTTTGGGTCCAGTAGTTCTTCTTCAGGATAACCATTTGCATCTTCGTTTATAATATCTTCTGATTCTATTTCTGTTTCTTCAGGTCTATTAAATTCTTCTTCTATATCACTTTCTGATTCTTCTTCTATGATTGCATTAACATTTTTCATTTTTTCTAGGGCTTATATTATTTGATTATTTTCTTTCACAATATCAATTTTTCTTCATCTTCTATTTCCTCTATGAATCCTATTAGTTTTATTCCTTGATGTATTTGAGTTTCTATAGCTAATTCATCTTCTCTTACAAGGTTAGTAGTTTCTTTTTCAGTATTGCTATCTCAACTTTCATCACTTGATTCATATATTTTCTTTGCTTTTTGTTTTCCTTTCAAATTTGTTACCGTTGTTCGTAGTATATATAATTCTTCTTTTAATTCTTCCATTTCTTGTTTAACTTGGTTTAGTTCATGTTTTGTTTGTTTTAGTTCTATTTTATGATTTTTTAGTTCTTTCTTAGTGTCAATAAAACTATGTTTGTATTTTTTATATTTGCTTAACCATTCTTCATTCTCATGTGATATTAATTTTGCATTTTCTTTCTTTAATTCTAATATTTGTTGCTCTAGTTTGTCTAGTTTTAATTGTAAAAATTATATTTTTTCAGTATCTTTTAAGTAAGTATTTTCATCTTTTGAAGCATTATCATTCTTGTTTGGTATATTTTTAGAGTCTTTCTTTCTTATGAGTTCATACTTACATCGTTCTCGTTATATTATATTTTGTCCATGAGTTTTAAGGAATGTTATCACGTTAGGTTCTTGGTTTGTCATTAAAATTGTCCTTTTTATGTAATATGGCTAGATTATCTATTGTTTTTTCTACTGATTCTGGTAATTTAGGTTTTATTTTACTTATATCTACCATTATAGGTTCTTTACTTTTTTTCCAAGCTTCTATTAGTACTAATTCTGGTTGTTTAGGGGTTATTCTATTAATTGTTTCTTCTGGATTCATACTAGTACCCTCTTCCATTATTTGTTTACCTTTATTTATATATGTTACTACAAGATGAAAAAGAAAAATTATCAATTAACAAGATATTTAAAACTAAGTGGTTTGAAAGAAATAAAGAAGTAAAATATATAGCACAAAAACATGAAAATATAATAGACACAACTAGTATTAATGGAAGAATAAAAATAAGTTTACCAAATGATGAAATAATAAAAAGAGAATTAGCAAAATTATCTACTAAAGAAGCAAAAAAGTATAGAAATATATACTTTGGAGGAGTAAAATTCACTATAAAAGCATATTTTCAGAAAAATATAGATACACCTATACAAATCTACATATTAGATGATAGAATATTAGGAAATTTACAAGACGCGTTGATATCGGTAATAAAAAAAATTTGATATATCAAAAACTAAAATTTACGGTACAACCAGATTTTAGTATTTCATTAAAAGATGAACATAAAGACTTAGATTTAACATTATATTATAAACTAGATAGAATAAAGATGCCACCATGTAGTAAAGTCATAAGCATAGAGACAAAAATGATATATGCCTTGACAGGAAATCATCATGTGAAGAAACAACATGAAATAAATATTTTAGTACCAAAAATGATATCAGAGCCTATTAAAGTAATATAATTAAAATGAAGACACATCCGTCATTTGAAAAAATCAATAGGTTAAATAAGACAAAATGGTTATGTAAAGAATTAAGACATCTCTTAATAGAAATAAGAAATCAAAATGAAATAATAATAAAATATCAAAATGAATTATTATCATTAAAAAGATCAGAAGAAATGATAAATGATAATATAAGAGCATATAGAGAACTATTAACTCTACACAGAGAAATATATACAAACTCATTTTATAGCAGATATAAACACAGACTTATGGATGACTACAAGTCATTATGGATAAAAATCAATTAAACGAACTTCAAAAAATAGTTGAAAACCCGTTTACATATAATAGGGATATTAACCAACATATAGTAAGCTGCAAAATGAGTACAAATCTTATGAAAGAGATAGATCAATGTTTGGAAGAATATTCCCAACAGATATGTGAACAAGAAGATACTATTAAAATACTAAGAAACATGTTAGTATTAAAAGACGAAAGATTAAGACAAAAAGATGAGTAAAATATGAAAATAATAGAAGAAAAATTAAGATAAATAATAAGAAAGGTTAATGTAATAAAAGATAAAAAAAAATATGTCATATTAGAACAATATAAACATATTGACAGGTTAATTAATTGATAAAAGAAAAGAAATAGTAGATAATTCAAATGAAACATATTACCAGATGGATACATATGAAGTAGGAATAACACAAACTTTAAGCTGTAAACCAGAAATATATCAAAAATACAATTAAAACTAGACAAACAAGAGCAACAAATATTAGAATTAAAGAAAGAAAATGCAAAATTAATATCATATGAGAATGAATGGTTAAGAAAATATAAAAAATACAAACATAGTTTTATTGACACTAAGAAAGAACTAAAAATCATAAAATAGAACTAAAACAAACAAAACATGAACTAAACCAAGTTAAACAAGAAATGGAATAATGAAAAGAAGAATTATATATACTACGAACAACGGTAACAAATTTGAAAGGAAAACAAAAAGTAAAAAAAATATATGAAACAAGGGATGAAAGTTCAGTTAGCAGAACCAAAAAAGAAACTACTAACCTTGTAAGAGAAGATGAATTAGCTATTAAACTCAAATACATCAAGGAATAAAACTAACAGGATTCATCGAGGAAATAGAAGATGAAGAAAACATTGATAATGTGAAAGAAAATAATCAAATAATAGAAGCCCCAGAAAAAATGAAAAATGTTAATGCAATCATAGAAGAAGAACCAAAAAGTGATACAGAAGAAGAATTTAATAGACCTGAAGAAACAGAAATAGAATCAGAAGATATTATAAACGAATATGCAAATGATTATCCTGGAGAAGAACTACTATACCCAAACCTAGAAATAATAGCAAGAAGACGTAATAAATTACCAGAACACATACCAATAGGAAAACAAGCAGAATTTAAAGAATTTATAGGATCAATGTCACAAGGAGTAAGCCTTAATGGATACTTTTTAGATTTAGATAATGTTTATGATGAACAAGAAGTAAGTAGAAGAATAAATGACTGAAACCTTGGAATGTATATAGCATTAATGAATTCTACACATACTGATAATTTAGACTATATGTATGATCTAATATCTAAGACATTAATCGGAAAAATAACATTTTGGATCGAGTCTATAGCATATCAACTAAGAAGAGAAGTGTTTAGTCATGCAAGAGATTGGAAGACTATGCTAACAATATTTGATATTATATTAAAAAGAGAATTCTTAGGAGAAAAATGGTTTGTAGCAAGAGAATAGTATTCGCAGAAAGAAAAATTGAAATTATAATGAATTTAAATAATACGAAATGTTGTAAAATTGATAAACTGCCAGAATATACAATAAGTTTTAATAAATTCTTCTATGAAGCAAGATTCTTGCGACAAGAAGCCTTAATATATCAAGAACTTTATTATGATCATTTACCAGTATCATATAATATTGAAGTCTCTAAAAAATATAGTCTATTAGAACCAAAAGAAAACACCATAGGAGAAAGAATAAGAGTATTAAGAGCCTATTTAATGAGGAAATGTGGAGAATATAGAATACAATAAAAAGTCAAAAAGGATAAGAAACTAGAATTAAGAGAAATATGTGGATTTACGGAAAGAAGAATAGTATTTGGATGTGATGATAAAAGAAGAGAAAGGAAATATAAGACACAAAAAGAATTATAAGGAAAGATATAGAAAGCATGATAATTATAAAAAAGATATAGAAGGCATGATAAATATACTAAACCATACTATAAAAATTATAGAAAAAAGAGATTAAGAAAATATAGAAATACACCAGAAGCTAGGAAAAAATTTAAGCATAAAAGAAAATTTAGAAAAAGAAACCATATACGACCCTTAGTGAAAAAATCTAGCGAATGCAAATGCTGGAACTGTAATGAAAAATGACATTATGATAATAAATTTTCAAAACTAAAACAAAAGGTGTCAAATATATAAAGACAACATAATTTATTATGACTCTACAACAGATAAAGAAGACAATAATAACTGGTATGAATTATAGCTAGCCAGTGGGCTGGGCTTGGGTCTGGCGGTCCAGGTTTGGCAGGGTCGGAGCGGGACGGACAAAGGGGGCGGGGTCGGGGCTGGCGGGGTCAGGCGGGACTTTCCAAATTCCCGTCCCGATCCCGATCCCGTCAGAATCGGGTTGGGGCGGGGTCGGGTCAGGGGCGGGATCGGTATCGAGTTTCGGCGGGTTTTCCTTTTTTTTTTTTAATAACATATGTATAAAAAAAAACTCAATAATTAAATATTAAACAAGACAAGATCGTGTAATAAAAACATCCCAAGACTGTTTTTGTGCCTCTTATATTATTTAATAGACATATGATTTTTTTGTAATACAAATACAATTGTCGAAATTGCAACTTTGTGGTGTTGTCCAAAAGTTGCAAATTACATAATAAAATTGCAATTAAAAAAATTACATTCTAAAAAAAACCTGTTCTAATTTCTTGATAATTTCTTGTGGTTCTTCGGTTGGAATTGGTATTTGTTGGTCAAATTGATCCATGTCGCTTCCACCACCTTCGGATAAGATTTCGTTGTAGTTTTCGTCTTCCTCTTCGTTGATCTCCAGTTGACCGCACCTTCTCCGCTCCGCTCGTATCCAATCTCTGAATAATACTACAATTTCCAAGCTGTCTCCGGCTAATGAGTGTCTGTGGTCTTCTATTTGATATCTGCCGGCAGAAAAAGCGCTTTCACACGCAGTTGATGACGCTTTAATGTTCAAAATATCTCTGGCCATCATTGAAAGTGTCGGAAAGGTCTTCTCATTTCCCCTCCGGTATTTCAGCAAGTCTTCATGTCCATCTTCATTGAGAACTGTTTGGTACGGTATAGAACCCTGCAAAACAAAAATATCAAACTCGCTAATTTGGTTAGTAGCAGTACGGCCGCACATTCTATTTCTGAGGCTTTCAATACTAGCCGCAGAAACAGCATGTCTTTTGTGAGGTTGTGTTGAAGATGAAGAAGACGGTATGGAAGCCGGTAGGTTACTAGCACTTTCTTGTTGGTAAAACCTATATATTTTTTTGCATTGGTCTTCTACGCTAGACAACACTTCTTCTTTAGTTTGTTCAATAGGTGGTGGGTGATTTGGATATTTTGGACTTGGAGGTGATAGTACTTCTATACAATCGTAAATACTTTCAATAAGTGATTTAGTATCGTCTATTTTAATAGTCGGATTTAATACAGAACCAATAATATAAATAGTGGGAATAGGAATAAAATATTTTTTTATTTTTATAAACATTTTTTTAATAGCTGCAATATAAGCTGGTTTTTTTATATATTCACTAAGTAATAAAAATATTAGAGTTATATAAAACAACATAGTTGAAATAGTAGGATAATATATACCGAAAAATTCTTTTGTTGCTTGAAAAAATTTCTCTAAAAATACAATAAGTTCAGAAAATTTTACCCAATCACTATCTACAACCATATCAGCGGGATTTTGATTATGAGAGTTAAAAAATAAAGTTATAGGTTTTCTATAGTCATAAGCAACAAGTAGTTGCTCGTATAAAGAATTCCACCTAGTGGATACTTCTTCTGGATTTTTTCTATAAGGTAGTCCACAATCGTGACAAGTTTTATTATATTCTTTTCTTCGTTGTACTCTATTACTTTTAAAAATAAAGTTTATATCAAATTGTATTTTACTAAGAATGTCTTCAAAAAGTGATAGACCATCCTTTACAATTAAGCTATATTTATGGCACGCGCATTTTATATGAAAATGATCTGGAAAAGATGGAGTTAAACTATTTTTTAAAATTGTAATAGCGTAATTGTTAGAAGAAGTGTTATCTAATGTAATAGTCATAATTTTATCAGTTATTCCGTAATAATGGCACACTTGATAAATATTTTCTACAATAAAAGTACCAGTGTGCCTATCATCTATATATCTATACGCTAAGCTACGTTTTTGCATAGACCATTTATAATCTATCCAATGACAAGTTACCGTTAAATAATCATGGCCGTTAGTACTACGACCTATATCAGACGTGAGAGATACTTTGCCATTAAAGTGATATAATGAATAACGTAAATATTGTTGATATTCATGTGCGAATTTAAATACATCTCTCTTAATAGTTGATCTAGAAAAACCGTTAAAAGCAGGATTATATATATCTCTAATGTAATGAATAAAATCGGGAGATGAAGGAAAAGAAAAAGGCAAACCCTCCACAACAACTAATTTTGATATTACTTCCCTATCTCTATGTTTATTGTATTTAGGGCCTACAATTCCCCACGTCATAGGGTTAATTTGACCATGTACTTGGTCCGGGACAGTATCAGTATGTGAACCTTGTCCCGATGGAGCGGGCGTTTGCGCACCCACTTTTGAAGCCTGGTATTGGGCATACCTAGCTGGATGAGCACTTACTACGTGTCTAATTAAACCCCCCGTCCCACCGTGACCTTTTCCAGTTTTAAATTTTAAAATATTTTTACAAATTTTACATCTAGCTACTTGATTCTCTACGTCCCTATCAAAAAATATCCATACATCTTATTTTAATGGTCATTTTGCTGGACCTCGTCTCATACTAGGGGGAATAGGAGATATTTCAGTTGAAGGTGCACTAGTGGGTGTGTTGTCATCAACATTAGTGGGTGTATCATCGTCTAAATTAAAGTCTTTTTGAGTTCCAGAAAATAACTCATCGTCTAAATCTAATGGTATTGTAGGAAAATGTTCAGTATCAACAAAATCATCATGTGTAGGAATAGGATGACTAGAAGAAGTACCCTTGCCCTTGTTGCCCCTACTAGAAGAAGCACCCTTACCCTTAAACATACCTCTTAATCCTTCCATTTTAATTATTATAATAAATAATTAAAGATAATAAAATTAAGTGTGCTAAATAAAATAAACAGACAATAATAATTTAATGAAGGAACGAATGTACCAAACGCTGACGTAACGTCGACGTGTAATCGAGAGGTTGAAAATTGAAACTTTGCTCGATGGAAGATCCTCAAGCTAGTTGCCAACTTCACTACCAATTCCCAAATGAATAAATAAAATTGAATATTTAGTACACAATGTAGACTTGTAGAGAGATATATTGAGAGATTAGAGAGATTGTAGGAAGATTTGTGAGAATGATGAAGAGAAAATGAGTTATTTATAGTTGGAAAATTTGGTTAAAGTGTAAATATAATAACTTATGGGTTAAAAATAAATATTAAGGGGTAGGGGGTTGGGGGAGGGGGGAGGCCAAAAATGGTCGTTGTACAACGGCCAAAATCTAAAATGGTCATTGGTGCAATGGTTATTTTTGTAAATGGGGGGTTATAGGCGGGATCGGGGCGGGACCAGGCCGGGACCGGGCCGACCCGGCCCACTGGCCAGCTTTAGTATGAATATGAAGATTTTTATTTTGTCAAACTGAAAGTGAAACAGAACCAGAAAATATTAGCTTTATTAACCAAAACTCAGATAGTGAAAGTAGTTCGGAATAAAATGGAATTATAAGAGGAAAAAAGGAAAATGTTAGAAGAAAGAGATTACTGGATACTATGTGAAAGAGAATATGCCTATAAACTTAGTAAAATTACTAGTGAAAGAAAATATAAATACTATCATGATAGATATAAAAAGGTTACTACGAACCTTAATAAAATAAGTAAAAGATTAATTGAAATAACATGACAATAAATCCAAAGAATGGATAGTATAATAAAAGAAATAGACATACAAGAATATTCAACAACCTGATTAAATGGTAGCAATTTATATAGAAGTTCATATAGAATATAAGCCTAATAAAATAATAAAACAAAAAATCTTTATAAATAGTGGAGCAGATATATGTTTAGCAAATAAAGAAGTGTTAGCATTACGTAGATGGAAAAAACCTAAAACACATAGAATAAAAGTAACAAGGTTCAATGAACATGTCAAAGAATTAGACGTAATAGCAGAAAATATGAGATTAATAGTAGATAAAACAATATTTATATTACCCATGATATATCAAGAGGATAATATGAGACAACAAGTATTATTAGGAAATTTCTTAGACTTCTTTAAAACACAAATCATAAATAATAATACTTTAAGTCTACAAACACCTTGTAATAAATCGATAATACTAAAAAGAATATTAGCAATACAAACGCTAAGAATGTGTAATCTAAAACTAGATAGGAATAACAACCTAGAATTATTAAAAGAAAATTATCTTAAGATATTAAAAATGAATTTTGGAGAAAACCATGTACAATTATGAGAAAAAGAAAAAATATATGCTGAAATCAAATTAATAAATCCTAATGATACAATTAGATGTACACCTATTAGATATAGTCCAACATACAAAAAAGAATTTGAAACTCAGATAAAGGAATTATTAGGTTTAAAAATAATACAAGAAAGTAAAAGTCTACATAGTAGTCCAGCCTTTTTAGTAAGAAAACATAGTGAACAGAAAGAGGAAAAGTTAGAATGGTGATAGATTACAGAGAACTGACTAAAAAGACTTTATTTGATGGATACTTTTTACCATATTAAAGAAACCTTATTAACAGATTAGGAGGAAACAAATGGTTAGTAAATTTGATTGTAAAAGCGGATTTTGGAAAATAAAATTAACAAAAGAATCAAAATCTTTGACAGCCTTTAGTGCACCTCAAGGACAATATGAATGAAATGTACTACAATTTGGATTAAAAAATGCACCACAAATATTTCAGAGAAAAATGGATCAAGTATTCAGAAAATTAAAAGAATTATGTATAGTATATGTTGATGACGTACTCATACATAGTGATAACTTAGAAGACCATATAAAATATTTAGAAGATT
This sequence comes from Anisodus acutangulus, assembly GCA_029783415.1. Lineage (NCBI taxonomy): Eukaryota > Viridiplantae > Streptophyta > Magnoliopsida > Solanales > Solanaceae > Anisodus > Anisodus acutangulus. The sequence goes on along the minus strand of CM056507.1, from coordinate 27,006,752 downwards.
TTGTAAAGACTATAAAACAACATGAAATATTATTATCTGAGAAGAAATCTGAAATTTTCAGAAACCGTATAGAATATTAGGACATATTATAGATAAAGAAGGGTTACAATTACAAGAACATGTTGTAACAAAAATAAAAAGATTTAAGGATAAATTAGAAAATAAAAAGAAGTACAATAATTTTTAGGAATAGTAAATTATGCTTCAGACCATATAAAAGACTTACCACTTTTAAGAAAATCATTGCAAGAGTTAACTAGAAAAAATAAAATATTTGAATGGACTGAAATACATGATAAATCTATTAAAGAAATTAAAGAAAAAGTAAAAGCTTTACCAAAATATAGAATACTAATTAGAACTTCATACGGATGCTAGTGACATAGGATGGGGAACCGTTCTCATAGCCTGTGATACAAGTGATACAGTAAGGAAAAACCACTAATATGTGGATATGGAGGAGGAACATGAAAACCAAATGAGAAAAATTATCATATTAATGAAAAAGAATTAGTAGCTGTAAAATTAGGAACAAAGAAATTTCATTATCACTTATTACCAGTAAAATTTATTGTTAGAACATATAATACCCGAGGGAAATCCATTAGAACTAGTAAAATAAATCCTTTACCAGAACTTAATAAGAGAAGAAAATGGCAGTCGTTCTTTTGTTGTTATGATTTTACTGTTAAGAATATATTTGTAACTAAGAATGTTTTAGTTGATTTTCTTAGCAGGTGAAACAATGTCAACTAATGATAACTTTGAAGAATATATTACCAGTGTCATGGAAGCTATTACTCAAACCCATGAAATCATAACAACAAAAATACAAGAATGTACCCATCCTGTAAACCAACTCAGAGAAGCCTTACAAGACCAAAAAACCCTGAAAACCTTATAAGCCAATGAGAATCAATCAAAATCACCTATAACTACCCATGAAAAACCAAACAATCCTACTAAACCTTCAGCACCCAGTACATCCAAACTTGCGACTATACCATCTTCAATAGCATCTTCTTCCCAAATATCAACAGCAGTATCAATGTGTGATAAACTGAAATACACACCAGATTATACCAATGCTTATGAAAAAATAAATAAGTTTTATGACTACAAATCTAACCCTTACATTTTAAAAAGTGCTAAGCTTAGTAAATATCCCGGATTCTTATGCAGTAAAAATGCTAATCCAGACATAGTATCAAAACTATTTACTTACGGATTTATTGATAAAATAATAGTGGATGAAACTATGTATAATATTGCTAACCTGCCTAGTATCATTGTTGAATCTGCAAAGGCCATGATGCACTCTTTTGGAAAAAGGTATATATGGGATACAAATTTTTGATGCCTCGACTAATTTGACAGGAAAACCTACAGTAACCTGTCCACTATTTAAAACTGAAACAGTAATATCAGCGAAGATGATAAAAATCTGTAAATGAAAATACCATGTACTCTGGATAAATTCCAAGAATGGCTCAGTGCAAAAAGAGCTATTGGATTATTAACCCTGAAATCCAAGATAGAGGACATGTTAAGAGCCAGAACGACATGTATCATTGGAACAACGAAAGGAGGAGAAGTAGAAGAACTTACTACTCTGTATTACAATAATGATATAGTATCTCAATACTATTGACCTTACAAATCTGCATGACCGAATTATGAACATGAAACATAGGCATGCAAAAAAAATAGTGGAACAATATCAGATGTTGACTGGCAGAAGAAAAGGCTTGTGATAAATACTAAACATGTTACTAATACTAGTAATACCATAAAAAAAGAAGGATCTTATGATCCTTTTGCCTAAATCATAATATGGCCCAATGTAGTTTAACTACGGTAAGCCACAATGTAACACTTTGATAAGACCCAATGTAGTATAACTACAGTAAGCCCATATTACAATACTTACTACTCTGATGAAAACCATGAAATTATGATGACAATGTCACTAGAAGAAAAGTCCAAGACAGTTGGCAAGATACTTTTGGCAAAGTAAGACGAATCCAATAATGTGACTAAGAAGATGAAAGCCGACACCAACTTTTTGACAAAGCTGCAACAAGACAGTGAACTTTAGAAAAATCTAAAATTATGGCAAACAAGATACTGTACACTTTTAGACTTTTGAAAAAATAGTACTTATCTCTTTAGACTTTTGTAACGTAGCAATAATGTAATCAGCCGATGATATCTATATAAAGAGCATCTTGTAAACATTAGAAGCAAGCAATCTTTGAATAAAATCTTCCATTGAAAATTTTCCATGTCTAAACACTCTCTCATTCTATAACCTTTGCCAAGAAAAATATCATAAGAACAGAGAAATCACTTTGAAATGTTATAATTAGAACCATACTAGTCCATAAAACCACATCGCAAAAATAATTTTAGAAAGAGTCTGTCGAGTAACTCCTAGCACCTAGGCCAATTATCCTGTTGATGTTCAGAGTGAAGAAAAGGTAGTCAGTGTCAGGGTGAGTTGAGTATTCCGGTAATCTAAAAATTCTGCTAGAGGTATGATTTTTAGACTATATGTTTTTAATTATAATTTCGATACATGAATAACTCGATGATTATGATGTTCTTATTCGTTAATGGTTATAGATTGTAACATCCCGTACTTCCGGGTCATGGTTTGAATCACTAGGCGTATGTAAATAGACCCGAGCATTGGGGAATTTATGTCATATTCACGTATGTAAAATGAAGAGCTTAATATATAAAAGGATGAGGTCCCGAAATAATTTTGGACTTAGAAAGTATGATGTAGGGATCGAAAATAATATTTGGTATGTGCATAAAGAAGTTATGGACTAGTGCTATATCACTTAATTATGACATTGAGTATATGAAGGTTTGATAAGTCATCAAGATTTAAGTGAATTGAGATCAAGAAATTATTTATATGCGTGATTGGTTGAGGTTGAAGTGTAGTGGAAGATTAAGGGAGTTAATTAAAATGTAGGTGGATAGGTACTATGGGACACCTTTCCACGTGGGGCCTTGGTAGGAGTTAGTGAAGGTGACTATTACATATTGTATACAGATGTCGCAGTAGCCTTTCAGGATAGATTTTTTTTAAGTTATGAATGCAATTATATTGGGGACCCTATGTTCTATTTAGGATGAATTACCTTTGGAATTTCATTTGAGTTAAACATATCTTCTTAAGATAAGGTATGGCAGCAACTTCGTTTACCTCTAAAAGTGTAGCAGCAACAAATTTTTTGTTCTAAACATAGCAGCAAAGTTGTCCCTCCAAAATAGAGCAGCAACATTTTCAATTTTAATGTTGAATTCCGGCTTTATTAGGAGTGAAGTGAGGTGGAAGAAGAGGGTTTCTTGAAAGATAAGATTGGGGTGCATTACGGGATGATTTAGTTATATTGTGGACACAAAATGGCTAAGGTGTGTTAAGGCAAATTCTCCTTTCTTTTGGCATGTTCCATGTAACGAAACGTAACCGTAATATTGTTCCATAAAATTATTCTATTCTTAGTAGTTAAGAATGTTCATGTTATTGATTCTTATGTTGAAGCATGTCTAAATATGTTCCTAAATCCTTATTAAGGTATATGAAAAAGATGTTAATGTTCATAATGTTAGCCGAAGGTACAAGGATATTATGTCATTCGATAAGTTCAGAATGTTTTATTGTCATTCATGCATTTGCATTATATTCATGTATTACCATGGACTCACATGTGTTATGTACACTACTATATGATATGAATTATATATATGTAGGGGATAGGAAAAAAGGGAAGGCGTTATATACGCGTCACCACCTGCAGCTGGTACAAATATCACAAAAAGTAAGATGCCCAATGAGGCCAATATGATTATGCATGCCCATAGAGGCCGATATGTAATGATGCCCACAGAGGCTGTTATGGAAAGGAAGATGCCCTTGTGTGGCAATATATATATATATGTATACCGCATTTGCATAATGCATGACATTTAGGAATTCACTATATGATATGATACCCAAAGAGGTTGTTATGGTAAGAAAGATGCCCGATGAGGCCAATATATATGTATACGCATTGTGCATGACGGTTAGACATTTACTACTGGTCGACTATTAACATCGGTTGTTTCTGTCTCAGTTTATTTTTGGTATCCATGTTATGTTATTCTTCATACCATACATACTCAGTACATCAGTCGTACTGACGTCCCTTTTGTCGGGGGACGCTGCGTTTCATGCCCGCATGCTCAGGTAGACAGGAAGACGGTTCGCGCTAGTAGGTTGCTGGTTCAGCTAATATTGGAGCACTCTATTTGTTTCAGAGTTGCAGTCTGGTTGTGGTACGATATTTTGCATATGCATATGGGTATGGCGGGATCCTGTCCCGACCTTATGGTGTCATGTACTCTTTAGAGGCTTGTAGACAGATGTCATGTATGTAGTATTCATGTATGGCCTCGTCGGCCTTGGTATGTAATAATAAGTTGGGCTTTTTGGTTAAGATTTTACATAGTCTTTTTTCGGCTTAGTCCATATTTAAATATGATTAGGTGTTGACTGTATGATTTATGGTACTCGACAGGTAAGGTCCGGGTGCCCGTCATGGCCCTCTGGGTTGGGTCGTGAGAAACATGATATCAGAGCATTTTTATCCTAGGGAGTCTGCAAGAGTGTCTAGTAGAGTCTTGTTTATGGGTGTGTAGCGCGCCACACTTATAAACAGGAGGCTGCAAGGCATTTAGGGATGGTTTCCATTCTTTCATATCATAGATCGTGCAGTAGAACCGAGTCTTAAGAATTCGAGTTTAACTCATTCCTTATACTATTTTAGTAATGTCGGTGACCAAAAAAAAAGACTTCGATTAGTTCATATTAGTAGTCAGTTAATGAGTGGCTTATATCAGACGATTGATACGCCAGAAGCGCAGTATTATGTCAAGAACTTGAGATTGTGATGAATTGTCCCACCCATATACGGAAGAGATAATGCAAGTCGGGAGAGCAAAATGTTTGCTTTGGGAGTACTTGTATTGTGAAGCCTGGTGATGCTAATCAACTTGGACAACCTGTTTTTAAGGCTTTTTACATCTGTTTTGGTGTACTCAAGCATGTATTCATGCATGTTAGGAAATGCATAGGCATAGATGGTTGTTTCTTGAAAGGAATAAGTAGGGGACAATTGCTAGTTGTTGTTGCAGATGATGGGAATAACCAAATGCTATCACTTTCTTGGGAAGTAGTGGAATATGAAAAAATACTTGAACTTGATTTTTGACATTGTTGAAGGAGGACTTGGGATTAGGAGATGGCACATGCTATACTATAATTTCATACATGCAAAAGGGACTTGAATCAGCAGTTAGAAAACTATTTCGAGCTAGTGAAGAAAAGAGGTGTGCTAGACACATTTTTGCAAATTGATCAAAGAAATGGAGAGGGCTTCAAAGGAAGCAAGTATATTCTAGAAGTACATATGCAGCAGAACTTAAGGCAAATATTAAATTATTATCCAAGCTTGGTGATGAAATAGTGGATGACCTGTTCTACTATGATCAAGAGTTTTGGTTCAAGGTATTTTTTTTAACATTGAAGTCAAGTGTGATGTAGTGGACAATAATATATGTGAAAGTTTCAATGCTTGGATTTTAGAAGTAAGGCACAAAACTATTATTACCATGCTTGAGGAGATTAGAGTAAAGGTGATGACTAGATTAACTAGGCTAAGTGAATTTGCTAACTCTAGGGTAGGCAACATCTCTCCAATGAGAATATCTGATATTGGAGGATAACATTGACAAGTCAATGGACCGTTTCATTGAATTTAATGGACTAACAGGCTATGAAATGAAACAAACAACACACTAAGTGTCTAAGAAGGGATGTTAATAATCCACTTGAAAGTTGGTTTACACGTTCTAGTTCAACTGCTGCGCCTAGTTTACAATCGACACCTATTTCAGCTACTGCAAATAGAGGAAAGGGAAAAGGTGTGGCAAGAGCAACCCCATATAAAAGGCTAAGAGTGATGGAAATGGGTGAGTTTCAAGCTGAGAATGGGGTCACAACTTTTAATCCTAGGCTACCAAGTCAGAGAATTATATCTACTAGACCAAGAAAGATACAGTAAAACATCTATAAATTAATACTCTATAAATTAATAAACTCTCTAAAATAATAAAATCTTCCGGTCCCGACTTGGGCCTTTGTAAAAAAATCATCAAATTCGATAAGATAATAATTTTTCAGAAAAAATCCCTTTATAAATATTAGGTCCCATTAAAACTCTAAATTAATAATTCATAAATATTACAATTATAAATATTATGGTAATTTGCTAAAATATGAATCTATTGTTCCTTGATTTTTCTTAAAATTTAAATCTAATTGGATTTCATCCCTAACTTTTTTAATTGCAGCCAAGAGTTCCGGTGTCGAGTTCTCTAGCTGCAACAAAAAATTTTGAAGAGTTGTTGTCGCGCTCAAAGCCTCCTTTCTCGTGACTGGTTCCAACGGTATTGAATCATCTTCAGCTTCATCATTAGTAGGATCTTCAATAATATCAGCAACAATTTCCTCTAAACTTTGAACCATTGAACATTCATCATTTTCACCCGGATAGTCCACCAATTTGTTGACGTCCATTTCATTGCGATAACCAACATCCTTGACCATATTCTCAAGCTCATGTAGGCTTTCTTCAAAGTTTGTCTCACTTGAGATTTCTTCATTTGAACGGATTTTGCAGTGCCGAAAGCAATTTGCTATTGACACTTGAGAAACATTGGTTGTCCAAGCGGAGACTGCAAAATTGATGGCATCTAAAACATTAATCTTTTCAGGATTAGGTAGCCCCAACTCATGACCTTCCAGTAGATTTTTGTAGAATCTCCTACGATAGTGCATCTTGAAAGCTCTAATTATTCCTGCATCACATGGTTGAATCTTTGATGTCATGTTAGGTGGCAAAAAAAATAACTCAACATTCCGTAACCCTTCAATATTTTTTGGATGGGCTGGACAATTGTCAACCATCAACAAGATTCTTCTGTCATTCATTTTGTGATTAAACCAGCGAACATATTTATCAAAAAGCACACTAGTCATCCATGCCCTCTTGTTGGCACGATAATGACAATTGATGCTGCTCATGTTGATATTTTTGAATCAACGTGGCTTTGCATATTTTCCAATAATCCATAAAGAAATTTTTTCCGAACCATCCTCGTTGCAACAAATAACAATTGTAAGCCTCTCTTTGTCTTGCTTTCTTCCCTCAAGTTGCTTGGTTGCAAGAGAGTGATCAGCTTGTAACCTGTAAAACAGACCTGTTTCATCCAAATTAAAAACATCTTTAATGGGAAATTGGTTTATTTTCTCCCTTATAGCCTCCAGTTTCATTTCCATGTCCTGTATGTCAACCGAACCACTTTCTCCAATGTGACGGAATGATTTAATACCATGTCTTACCTTGAATTTTTCAAGCTAACCTTGAGAAAATTGATGTTCATGAGGGTGTTGAGGATGCAAAAGCTTCATTATATCCTTTCTTTCTCCAAAATAAGCTCTCCGGTCATGTTGACTCGATCTTGGTACTGAAGAAACCATTCATAAAGAACCTTCTCCATATCTGGATATTTCGCCGATTTGTGTCGCTTAATATCCCCACCCTTCTCAAAGTTGGATGGAAGGTACTCCGATGATCTCTTGAGAGTGTTTGATATTGTACCTTGACTAACTTTCAAACGATATTTTTCATCAACCCACTCTTGTAAATCTTTTTGAGTGCATGTGGGATGGTCTCTCTTATACTCACATAATGCTTTACACATTTGATCATTCATGGATGATTTTGCGATGCCTTTTAGATGAGAAGACATGGTTGGGTGTTATGAATTATTTTATTTCCATATTGAGATTTATATAGTATATGTTTCATTCATCATGCATGAATATATTTAATTGGCTATAATAGTTATTTAAGTGCAACGAATTAATGAAAACATGTATACATTATTTAAGTAATTCCAATGAATTGATACATGCGTCCATGAATATAATAGTTAATTGTATACAATGAATTGATATTATACATGAATATATTTAATTAGTTACAAAGAATTGGTTGATGCATGAATATAATCAATGAAACATATATGAATTCATTTATTTTCAATACATATGTATGTACTAAATTTGCTGAATTTAAAAAGTCTCTCTGTTAATTAATAAAATATTAATTTATCGATATATTAATATCTCTCTAAATTAATAAAATTTCATGGTCCCAAGGTTATTAATTTATAGAGATTTTACTGTAATAAGATCAGCAGACGTAACTGGTGATATTGGTCTCAAACCAACAAGTGGACTGAAGTGGAAAGAAAGTAAAGAAATCACAACAAGATTGGATTGCCACAACCGAATCGTTTGAAGAGTGACCATCAGTAAAGTAAAGAAGATCACATAAAGTGACATATTCAGAATAGTTAGCCCAAGACATATATAAAGATCGAGCTACCCACGGTAGTGGAAGGGGACATAAGCCTCTCATCCGTGCGTAAAAGACGATACCGCATATTATTGAGAATTACATGTATCAATGTTATAAGCTAAGGCATGCTATAGGTATTGGACTGGTAAGTTCTTCAGCTTCATTGTGCAGTATATTATAATTCTAAATGACCTCTGAATAACAATAGCTTGTTGAGAGCAATTGAGGACGAGAATTGTGGAACAATTGAGGAATGGTTGTAAGAAATATGAAAACAGTTAATAAGTATGAATGGAATGGTATGACCAGGTATTAAGACATAGACATTTTTCATTTAATAACAAGTAGAAGGAAGGATTACGACAAGAAGGATAAATGTGAATGAGATCATAGTTATGTAGGTTTCACAAAGGTATGATTACTCCAAAACAGCGTAAGGACCTATAGTAAGGGGGATAGTAAGAACTTTTCAGCAAGAGATAATGAACCTCTGATATTCAGCTAGATAATATGGGAAATACTTGAGGTAAGAGACCCCCCAAGACAACTTGAAATGGAAACGTAAAGGTAAGAGCAATGAGCACACATTCGATGAGAGATCTAATAATGATAAGACAAGTCATAGGATCATGTAACACCGTGAATTGGATCTAAACATATGAAGCATCGGTTCTACAACATATGCAGTCATACCTCTCAAAAAGTATGTAAATGGAAGTAACAATGTGTAAAGTTTGAGATTAGCACCTAAACAAGTGAAAAGGGGCCAATGACGCCTATGGATAAAGATATATGTCAAAAGATAATGACATTATAATAAAGATAAAATGCCAGGTAAACAAATATGTCTATGCGAATTTACGAACTGACCAAAGGTTCCACGAGATAGATAAAGTAATGGATTTTACAGCTTAACAAGATCGAGGGAATCTTTTCCAGAACGCCATTGACAGAAAGTCTTAGCCATGAGGCAAGTGAAGGAATTCGAATCTAAGTACAATGACCATGTTTGGATATAGTAGGCCAACATCAAGTAATGCAAACTCTTCAGAATCTTCCACGTACTGAATAAGAGGATAAGTTAACAGTTCATCCTTTAAGGGTTGGTAACGCCAAGGATGGGAATCAGGAGCATTGTTTAAGATTACGTATGTATATTCGAATATTTTAGAACTAAGAAGAGTACGAAAAGTAAGAAAATGAGTGAATAAGTGTCAAAAGAAGTAAAAGAAGGAAAGTTGTTTATAAGTATGAGTAGTAGGGAAGTACAAAAAAAAGATTCCTTTCAGATCATGAATGAGAGCTAAATGCGATGATACGCGCACTTCAGATTTCGATAATATTATCCATAAAGTGTTTACGATTGAGATACTAAAAATGTAAGAGTTTTTAGCTCACCAGTTATTAAATAAAGCTAAGTTGACGATAGAATTATTCATTACAAACGACTTGACTAAGGTAAGGACAAAGGAGAGAAGTTGGTCTGAGGGAAACACATTAGTTAGCTAAGCGGGTGTTCGATTGGAAGATTCAATAGTGATAGCCCTATGACTCAGAATACAGCAGGGTCATCCCTCATACTGGAAGAAAATGAATGTCACGATGCACATAGATAATTTTCTGGCAACATATAGAAGGATGGTAGAGATAAACACAGAAATAAATGTTCAAAATCTTGTTATAGCAGATTTAAAAGCAGATCTACAAATAGAGACAGAACATTATGGATGAAAATAGACTAATAGAACAACAAAACAAGCTAAGAGAACTCATGATGATAGCAGAAAAACCCCTTACACATAACAGAGATATAAACCAACATATAGTAAGTTGTAAAATAAGTATAGATCTTATAGAAGAAAGAGACCAACGTTTACAAAAAAATTCTAAACAAATATATGAACAAGAAAACAAAAACCTTAAGAAACATGATAGCACTAAAAGATGAAAGATTAAGACAAAAAGAAGAAGAAAATATGAAACTATTGGAAGAAAAATTAAGAGAAATAATAAGAAAAGATAATGACTTAAAATATCTAAATGATATTATAGAAGAACAATATAAGTACATCAACCTTTTAAAATATTGATAAAGGAAAAGAGATAGCAGAAGATTCTAGAGAAACATATTACCAAATGAATACATATGAAGGAGGAATAACACAAACATTAAGCTTTAAAAGAGAAACGTATCAGAAAATACAAGATGAAAAAGAACTATCTATTAAGAAAATATTTAAAACAAAATGGTTTGAAAGAAATAAAGAAATTAGATATATAGCACAAAATCATGAAAATATAATAGATACAAGAAGTGTAAATGGAAGAACAAAAATAAACTTGATAACAGATGAAGTAATAAAAAGAGAGTTAGCAAAATTATCTACTAAAGAAGCAAAAAGATATAGAAACATATACTTTGGAGGAGTAGAATTAAGTCAAAATTGGATTTTGGATTTAATTAAGAATGTGCGGGAAATAAATCGAGACGGTGTAGGGCCACGTTGAGTGCTGCTGCGCCCACACCATAGGGTCGCTACGCTAATGACCTAATCTATCTCGATTTATGGGCCAGGCCCAAGGTCAAACCCTAATCCGGTTTGACCTAATTTTTCACCTATAAATACAGACATTCATTTCATTATTCAATACACTAATTTCAGATTATTATTCTAAGTCTTAGAGACTTAGAATCAAAACACTCTCTCGAACCTCTGCCGGATTTTCTAGCTTTCCGAAAGAGAAATACATTGAAGCTTGGAGCTTGCAATTGAAAGGGTTTTCGCGTGCGAACCCACAATTGATAAAGACTCTAGATAACACAAACTGTAAGTGTTCATGTTTCATGTTACAGGTCTTTGATTGTCATATAACCATACCAAAAGTAATTGTTTGGGTAAGTAAGAACAAAATTTTAAATTTTCGCTGTACCTTACTTATGTGTTTTGAACCCAACAAAACCCTACACACTTATCTTTCTTATGGTTTACAATACTATGATTACCTTCTTTATTTTGATTTTCTTAACATTCTTTAAACCTATTTATTCTAAATATAAATTAAATATGAGTTGACAGATATGCCCTTTCTTATAATAATTTCTCCCAATTAATGAACACTATCAAAATAACTTGACAAATTCTTTGAAAACAAACACCGCACAAATAAGTTCGTAACAAACATACATACACGTATTAGCTTATTTACCATTCATTTGACCATATCTTACCAAACATTAAATTAATTTCTTTTGAAAGATAACTCTCATCTTTACCCTTATCTTACCAAACATTTTTACCGTCGACTTTATTTTTTGACAACCCAACATTTTCCGTCAGGACCACCTTAAAGTTGGAGGAGCAAATGGAATACCCAAAAAGAAGCTGATGAGAACGACTAGAGAAGATGTTATTAAGAATTTGTTAGGTAGTTATTTGAATAGTGTTTATTAATTGGAAGAAATTAATATTATGAAAGGGCAAATTTGCCAAATCACATTTAATTCATATTTACGATTAATGGGTTTAAAGAACTATTATAAGAAAATCAAAATAAGGGAAGTCAGCATAATATCATAAATCATAAGAGAGGTAAGTGTGATAAAACAAAATCTTAAGGGAGGTCTCTGAAATTATCCAGATATTTTTTGAACCACATGAATTCCCCGCTTCACAAGCACTCTTCTTCTTCCTCTTTTTGAGTGAATTCTTGATCATAGTGGTTATGCTTGATGAGATTTGTTTGTTTTGGTGGATACTTTCAATATTTTTAATTATCACATTTATTTAGATACAATATTGAGGTTATTAATTCTTATTTGAAAAGTTTCAAATTCTGAACCTAAAACAATTATAAGTAAATTTCTCCTCCTTCTCTCTTCCTTTTAGAGAGATAATCTAGATTTTACAGCCAATAAAACAAATGAATACATCATCCTAGACAGTGAAAACAAACCCTTTAATTTTCTAATTCATTTTCGATTAATTTTTCAAAAGCATATATCATTCAGATTAATTTTCTAATTCATTTTTTGATTAATTTTTCAAAAGCATATATCAATCAGATTAATTTTATAATTCATTTTTTGATTAATTTTTCAAAAGTATATAAAGATACATCTCTTCTGCAACATTTTCTTCAAATTTATTTTCAGCATTCCCATTTATATATGTTTTTTCTTTTGTCTTAAGTTTGTCTGTCTTCATCCGATCATTGTTGTTCGATCGATCAACTACATCCATCCATTCCGAAGCCATTCCTTGCTTTAATTGCTTATTAGTATGAAATAAGTTCTCGAAGTGATGATGTATGTTACGTATTGTTTTGATGATTTGACAAACATGTATGAGGGAATCAGTTCCACTTTCAGATGGACCAATTCTGTTGATGCAAGTCAACTCTACAGTTGTAAAGCTGCTGACAAAATAGTAGTGTCGCAGCACTGTTGCAGAGTTGTTGCAGGCCTTCTATTGGTCCAAGGTTTAAGGTTTTGTCACTTCCTTCATCTCTCATTTATATACAACATGTCAAGGAGTGAAAACCCAAATTGCAAGATTAGAAAATCTCTCATATCTCAAGAGCAAGTCGCCGCCCTCTAAAGAGCTCTCATCAAGAACGAAGCTGCAACAAACAGAAGGACATGTTCTCTATCACAGAAGATGTTTTAAGTTCTTAGGTTTGTTGAGTCTTTGTCTTTTGTTCTTTAACTTGTAAACCTACTCTTCTTGTAAGAAGTTGTTTGTAGGTCGTTTGGTTTCTTAAACCTTTGAGTTGTACACTTGGCTAGAGTTAGTCAATGCGTGTCTTTGCAATAGAGTTATTGTGAGGGAGAGAAGTTAATAGTTTTCACTTGGCTAGAGTTAGTAAAGGAGTGTCTTTGCAATAGATTTATTGTAAGGGGGAAGGATTAATAGTTTAATTCCTAGATTGCAATGGGTTGTAATCTGAACATTGCCCTATTTTAGTGAAGTGTTGGGAAATCCTACTGCAGTAGGTCGTGGTTTTTAATCCCTTGAGCAATGAGTTTTTCACATAAATATTATGTGTTATTTACTTTCTGTTGTAGCTAAGGGAATAGTTAGAGAACCAGGTTCTATGTACTTTTTGGTGGACTCATATATTCTATCAATTGGTATCAGAGCAGGTTCTTTCTAAAAGGTTAACACCTAGAAATGATTTTTCTCATGACTGCTCCACCAAACCTAGAAGAAGGACAATCTACCTCAAGACTACTAAGATTCAATGAAAAGTATTATGAGTGGTGGAAGACAAGAATACATGATTTCATTATGGCCGAGGATTCAGAGTTGTGGAATGTCATTTGTGATGGTCCTAATGTCCCTATGAACACAAATCTAGCTAGTCTTACAACTACTCCAAAATCAAGGAAGGAATACAACGATGCTGACAGAAAGGCCATTGAAAAAACTTCAAGGCTAAGAAAATCCTTGTTTGTGGTATCGGTCCAAATGAGTACAATCGAATCTCAGCTTGTCAAAGTGCCAATGAGATCTGGGAAGCTCTACAAACTGCTCATGAAAGAACTAGCCAAGTGAAGAAGTCCAAAATAGACATGCTTACCAAATAATATGAACTTTTTAAGAGGAAGGATGGTGAGTCCATTCATGACATGCACACCAGGTTCACCTCCATAGTCAATGAACTACACTCTCTTGGTGAATCCTTGCAACCAACAAACTTATTCGCAAACTACTCAGTGTCCTTCCCAGTTCCTGGGAAAGCAAAGTAAATGCTATCTCTAAGGCTAAGGACTTGCAAAATCTCACCATTGATGAGCTTATTGGGAATCTCAAAACCTATGAGCTGAAAAGACAACAAGATCTGAAAAGGAGAGAGCTAAAGAAATACAAGGGCGTGATTATCAAGGCTTCAACAAGAAGTGACTCAAGTGATGATGAATCCGATATGACTTTCCTTACTCGAATGTTTCAAAAGATAGTTCGCAAAATGGTGGGTTTGCAAAGAAAGAAAGCTCTAGAAAAAATCCCAAAGGTTATGACTGCTATCACAAGTGTGAAAAACCTGGACATTTTATCAAAGAATGTCCTCTCCACAAACAGGAATATTACAAAAACAACTCCGAAATAGCAGCTAAGCACAACCAGGTTCCTGATAAGAACTTCAAACGAAGAAATGTGCCTAGTAACTTGGTGAAGCAAGCTCTGGCCGCCTGAGGAGACTCTTTCAGTGAATCCGAAGATAGAGATGATCAAGAAGATGCATCCATGATAACAGTTCACAATGGACCACCAGATTCTGAGTCAATCTTTGCACTCATGGCAGAGTCTGACGATGATAACACCGATGGGCAGGATGGGGTAAATTTTCTTGATGTGCAGAAAAACTTGAAGAATTACTCTCAAAAAAAATTAATGTCATTAGTAGATGTGTTAATTGATGCATATCATAGCCTCATAAAAGAAAAACATGCTTCGACTGAAGATTTTGGTGAAGTGGAACAAGAAAAGGAGAATCTGCTAGATACCTTCACTAATTTAAAGATCAAATTGATGAAGTGTCTAGAGAAAATTCCTTGTTAAAGAGTCAGATAAAAAAATGGATTAATACTCCTTCTAGTGGAAAGGGTGCAACTAGTAAAATTCAACTCGATCTTGGATATGAACTTAAGAAGGCCAAGATAGATCTCACTACTGAGGCTGAGAGGAATAGACAGCTTCTAGAGAACTTGAAGAGGGTAAAACATGATCTTGATAAGTCACTTCACTAGACCTGATCCTCAGTGGTGGTTACTTCTATGTACAGGAGAAACAAATGAGGTAGAGAGGGTGTTGAATTCCAAAGAGGAAAATCTCCCTATAGTCCACACAGTAAGTATGTCTCTAATATTGAAAACTGGTTATGCACTCACTGTGGTCAAACAAGTCATTACAAAAGTGCATGCAAAGCCAAAATCCAAGTTGTTCAGAAAAATATGAAGCTTGTTCAAAAGAAGTCTAGAACAGAGGGATCTGGTCCCCGACGTAGAAAACCTAATTTACTTGCATAGACCAGAAGAAGTCTGATTCACCCTTTTTATCATTCAAAGGGACCCAAGATGATTTGGGTTACTAAATCTAATCAGTGACATTGTTTACAAGCTGAAGTATGAGGAAGCAGTCAAAGTAATACATGGATAATGGTTGCTCGAAGCATATGAATGGAAGAATTGAAAAGTCTTTCTTGGAGACCATAGTGCAATAGAGTTATTGTAAAGGTCTTGCAATAAAGCTATTGTAAGGGAGAGAAGCTAATAGTTTCACTTGGCTAAAGTTAGTCTAGGAGTGTCTTTGCAATAGAATTATTGTAAGGGGGAGGGATTAATAGTTTAATTTCTAGATTGTAATTGGTTGTAATCTGAACATTGCTCTGTTTTAGTAAAGTGTTGGGAAATCCTACTGCAGTAGGTCGTGATTTTTAATCCTTTGAGTAAGGAGTTTTTCATGTAAATATCCTGTGTTATTTATTTTCTGCTATAGCTAAGGGAACAGTTAGAGAACCAGGTTCTCTGTACTGTTTGGTGGACTCATATATTCTATCACGAAATAGTAAACAGTTTGGTAGATGTTATATGATTGCATACCTAAACCTGAAAAACTGATGCTGCTTTTATTTATGTACATTTTGATTCTCAAGAAAATAACAAACAGTCCGATCATTTATCAACAAACGTAATAAACTTAAAAACATTTCAACAGCCTAAGAAACATATGATGAAAATTGAGTTTAATTGTGATCATATGATTTGGTCATACCATCATGCTGGGGATAGCTTGTGGAAGTTTTCCTTTGAGGGATAAAATCACTTATTTTCACTTTATTACCTCAAACTATCATTTTGTTGGTGAGTCAGTTGCTATTTTCATATGGCTTGGTGCTTTTTTATTTTCCCACCAGCCGTAGAAAATTGAAGAAACTATCAGTATCCCTGCTGCACTTCCAGCTACAATTCCAAATATTATTCCAACGTGTTTCTTCTTGGTTTTGGAAGGATGGGCACTTTTAGCTACTGCAACAGTCACAAGTAAATAAAGCAGGAACTCATCATCAGTTAGCAAAAAGAGAAGTGAAAAGCTATACCAAAGGAAATGCAATGAAAAGAACCTTGAATGACATGGATTGCAGAGACTAAAGGACCATAGGTGCTTTGAAAAGGAATGCAACAAGTGCCTTTTCCAGCCCACAAGAAATGGATTTCCATCACTCTATTAGTCACATTTGCCTCAATTGTTTTAACTATAGCTCTTCTTGATCCACCTGCTTCTTTCTGAATGTTAAAATCTTCAAGAACTTTTGCTCCCTTCATTCATTTCAAAAAAGAAAAGAAGGATTAGTTTTATATAAGAAACTGATAAAAAACTTTCAAGTGAACAAGTAATGTCCAATTCTTTACCGATGTAAAGAAGTTTGATTCTTGCTATGTTGGTTTAAGTATGATTTACCTGAACGTAAACATCAAAAACCCGTCTTCCGAGGCCTTTCCAAGAGTGAGAATCATCCATTTGTATCTCCGCAAAATGAAGTTGAACGTCGTATCTTCCATTGCTCAATCCAAAACCATAGTACCTCAATGAGTTAGGCGATATTCTAGCAGTTTTATAGAGCTCAGAGTCTAATGTGCTTGTGATCTGAGAACCTGTCTGAGCTATATAATTTTGTCCATGTGGGTTAGAAATGTAAATACCAGAGCTGCTAACTGCCCATTGATTATTGGGGTTCATGTAAAATGAGGCTGCACTAAGCGTCTCTGAGTCGATATCATATTTGGTGCCATCTGCGGACTCTATTTCTGTTCCTCCAGAGTTCATGGAAAAGGAAGCTAACACAAAACTCATACTTATCATTCCAACATCAGAATAAAGATCAGAAACACAGCATATTCTACAAGTCTTGTGGGTTCACTCCATTCTTTTCAATGTTCGTGTTAAATTTGTCACTTCAGTGGTTGTGAGTACTCAAACCAGATTTTTAGTATGTATTCCTTTCTCCTTTGTCTGCTGCACTCAGCACTCATAAAAATAAAATAAAAACAGCACAGAAACTGGGATACCCTTCTCTAAGTGAACTTCCAATATGCAAATCAGACTGGTGAATTTCGAGATCAGTAAATGCAACATCTATAGCTTCAGCAAGATGGGATCTTTGGGGCAGAAATTTAAGTTCAATATCACACCCTTCCTAATGTAATGAGCTTTGCTCATCTAAGATTCCTTCCTCCTCGGCCTTAAATTATTCAATGAGAAATATATTCTATTACCAGGCTAATATGGTGTGACTTTTTAAATATGCCTCACTTGTTATTTTTTTTTACTTATTTTCTAAGGAACTTAATGGAAAGGAGTGTACTTACATGAACTACCTATGTCAACGCACTTGGTGTTCCCTTGCAGGCAGGATAAAGTTGAAGCTTTTCTACATCAATCAAGTTTAGTACATGCATCATATCAGCAAAGCAAGCAGAAGCAGACAATTTAACTCTTGGAATTAACAGTTGTTCTATTTTTTTCTACATAATTGAGAAGCATAACAAAAAATGAATGCACTGATATAGTAGAACTTATAATAGTTCTCTATGAATCTTTAGCATTATGAACCAAACCAAGGAAATGAACCGAGTACAGGTGAACAACTAATAAATTGCCACCTTTTTTTAAAATTAATTTTAGAAGACTTTCTATTCTTGTCTAGTTAGGATTGAAAAGAGGAAATTAGTATTATAAGTAATATCATGGCTTATCCAACATAAAAGAAATATCTGAAATATTTAATGTTCATTCAGCATTCTCATAATTTACCCACACTTAATAGTTTGAACCTTCTGTATTAGAGATAGTGAAATGAGAT
This sequence comes from Anisodus acutangulus, assembly GCA_029783415.1. NCBI lineage: Eukaryota > Viridiplantae > Streptophyta > Magnoliopsida > Solanales > Solanaceae > Anisodus > Anisodus acutangulus. The sequence continues at coordinate 26,988,405 of CM056507.1, read as the reverse complement.
TATCATCCTCATTATTTCAGTCATGCTAATTCTTTTCAAGGGATTCTCAAGAATGTATATTTCATTGTTCCCTAAATTTTGATCTGTAAGTTCCAGAGATGACATACCTTCCATCTGAAGTTCTGTCATTAATAGAAGTTCCAAAAAAGTTTAGGCTAACTCACATTGACAAACCTGATCTTTTTGGTCGTAGGTCTCCAGAGAGAGAATTAAAAGAGACATCTCTGCCATTCACAAAAGGAGAAATAACAGCTTTAAGTTAGAAGCATGCACTTGACAGTGAAATAAAGAGAAAAGTGACCTAAAAAGTATAGAATGGCCTTTTGAACTCTATGATCTGCGAAACCGAGTATGCACACTCTGAGGACTAGAGAAAGGATAATCCATGTAATATATTATTAGAAGGATCAGATGATAAAAAAATCTGACGTAATACATGAACATCTACAGGTACTGGTGCATTTAGTTCACCAGGTTTAAAAGAATCCTCTTATGAGTAGGTGTGCAAACTCACAATTTAAGTACTTATATCTGATACTGGAAACAACTTCATTAAGGAGACTCTTCTTTGGAATTGCTTACAGTTTGAGAAAGTGGTAGGGTAGCTATGTTAAGAACTGTAGCTGACTTAACAAGACATAATGATAGGAGAAAGCTTCAAGCAATATGTCTAGATGTATACTTTGAACGTAGTCCTGCTCGAAGATAAACTGTAAAACTCTGTTTGACTGGAGTTCGAGCTAGTGAAAAGAAAATGTATAGAGACAGGTAAAATTAAAGTGCACAAATTAGGAAGGTGCCTCTTGAACTGACATTGGACCAACTTAAAAAAGTGATTTTCATACAATTAGGAAAGGCAAAAACTGAAATAAATGGAATTGTGGAGAGAAATCAGAACCACATAGTATGTCTACAATGAACTGATGTATCACAAACTTCAAGATACAACTCTTGTAAGAATTAGTAAAACCAGGTCAAAGATAAAGACTTACAAGGCAGTGAGACTGGAACTCATGATATTGGGAGGTAGCTCGCCGCTCAAGTTGTTGCTTCCTAGATATCTGAGATGCACAACTCAACTTCAACTAAAGTAGCCATGACAGAACCAATGAAAACAGGTCTGCACAAAATCTTAAAAGCACTTTACATGCTTAACAAGAAATGCCAGTTTCCAACATTTTATTATTTTTTTCGCCAGTAATATTTGATTTACACAACAGATGCATATTTATTTTCGTGGTATCTTGCAGCTTATTGACTTCCAAAGAAAGATATTACTGACAAGAGGCAACTTACAAGAACCGTAATGAAGCAAAGTCTTGATATGAGTTTGGTATTTGACCAGTCAACTTGTTGAAGCTCAAGTCCCTTTATGATAGTATTTAATCAGAAGAGGGAAACATTATCATATTCAAAGTTTGCCTATTTAGAAACTGCAAGTATAGTGAAAATCACGAAGTCGATATATGAACAACCTCCTATATTTCAACTAATATCTGAAGGATAAGCTTCGAGAGATAGGTGTTGCTTGCAACAAACTGCATGAATCTAACAACCACTGCTATCAAAGTAACTTACAGAATTTCCAAGTTCCCAAAAGAACTAAGTTTTTCTGGTAGTTGGCCTGCAATTCGGCAATTTCTCAACGATCTACAGGTGAACAACATAAGAATTTGATTAACTTCTGATTTTCAATGATAATCAACAATAGAAGTCTTATTGTGAAAGCACTGAGATCCAAGAACATACAATATGGAAAGACTCGTCAAGTTCTCCACGAAATCCAGAGAAGAATCTTCATTACGCAGATTTCCAAGTCTCCTGTATTTAGAAAAAGGAATAGGAAACGCACGCCTATGAGAATTTTGAAATAACATTTCCTGTCGGGATAAACAAGCGAGGGTTTCATCCTCTACTTATGGGAATGTCTTCGATCTGGCTCTTGTTCCCTGTAGGTTTATAGCATGCTAGGCTAGCGTTGAAAGGTATTCTATCTTTCTCTTTTTGTTGTTCGGCTCGATAGAATTGTTACTGGAGAAAAGATATGATTCCACAACTTGTTGTACTGAACCAGAATTACACTGAGCTAGAGAAGAAAGATGTGACTTATGTGAAGATTTATCAAGATGACCCTAAGTACGTAACAACGTCGATTAGGAAAGATAATTTTCAATCAAACAAAACTTAAATGATACAAGAAAATTAACAGCTTTAAGCTCTTAGTGTCATTTAAAATAAACACAAACTATTTTGTTATAACAGTCTGACAGAAATTAGAACATACAGAAAATTTCTATCACATACTGTAACAGCGATAGTCCTTACAAATCATGTAATTTTACTAGGGCACCGTAATTGCTTGGAATTGGTCCTTCAAGAAGTGTTCCCTCTAGTCTCCTGTTAATAAGAAGTAATCTTTAAGAAATATGTTAACTAGAAGACGGTAAAAAATGGATGTATTTATTTGGAAACTTAAGATAATAGAAATGCTAGTTGATCAGAAAAGCAGAACAACAAAGTCATGCATACAGGACTTGGAAGTTCATAAAGTGAGCGAAGAATTCAGGGAGCTTTCCGGTAAAACGATTATCAGATGCCCACCTGAAACATGAAAAGCAACTCCAAGTTAGAATGGCTAAGTTGAGCATTGTTTGCTTGAAAACTTATTAAACAATGTTGACTAGTGCTGAGGGCTAGAGACGAAAAGTACAGAATCTCAAGGGACTTCAAATTTGATAGCTCTTGTGGAATTGGACCGTTCACTCCGCTGCTATCAATATACCTGAATTACAAGTAATTGTATCAGAATCTAGTGGCAAAGACTAGATTGTCAATATACCTAAGTTACAACAAATACACTTCTTCGAATAAATACTTTTTTTCATATGTACATCATCCCTGAGCTAAAAAGGAATGATACAAGAAAATAAATTAAAAAAATTATTTATACTTACAGCTGCTGTAAGGAGGTTAAGTTTCCAAGCTGAGGTGGCAAGGGTCCATTGAAATTATTTGAACCAAAACTTCTGTAAAAAGGGTAATCTTTCTTAGGAAAACAACATTTAGAGAAAAGAGAAATGCTTAAACTCCACTAAGATCGATAGAATACAACTCAAAGCGAGATGAATACTTACAAGGATTTTAAATTGGTCAGACTTCCAAGTTCTGGAGGCACGCGACCAGTGAAATTGTTAATGCCAAGGCTCCTGTTCCACGAAGTTCTTAATCACAATGAGAACTGGTCGATTTCAAGTGGCAGAACAGTACATGAATCTACGATGACAACTATAAGGAAAGTGTTGGAAGCTTAAGTGCTACTAACAAGTACTGCATCTTTGTTAGCTGTCTGATTTCAGCTGGAATGGTTCCATTGATAACATTTTGACCCAAATTCCTACATAAAGGAAACATGATCACTAAACCATCTTATGTTACAATACTAATCATAACAGTAGAATCACTTACAAGTCCATCAATTCTTTCAGCAGAAATAGTTCTTTAGGAAGTTCACCAGAGATGTCCAAGGCATAAATTTTCCAGAACATATAAGCATTAAAAAACACACTAAAAAGAGAATAATTCACTAGTCCAGAGAAGAGAAGAAAAAGTGAAAATGAGCTCACAAGTGTGCAATATGGCAAACAGTGGTAGAACAGACACAAGCAACCTTAGGATTTGCTTGGTCTTGTGCCCAAGGAGCATTTTGAATACAAGGATCCATGGTTAGATTCAGGTTGCTCCTCAAATTCCAATAATCAATAATCTTATTCAGAGCATCCACTGTAAGAAATTTTATTCCTTGATTATTTCATTAATGAATTACACTATATATAATTGTACAAAAATATTTACCTTGCTACAAACTAGGTAACTAATCAATCCTAATTACAAGAGAAATATAATTCTAACTAATATAGGAGATGTACAATTTTAAATGCAATCTAATTGTATTACACCCCCGCAGTCGAAGCGGGAGGTCGGCGTATGCTGAGACTGTTCCGAAAGTCTTCAAATAAAACCAATGGAAGACCTTTTATAAAGATGTCGGCAATCTGATAACGTGATGGGACATATAAGACATGTACTTGTCCACGAGCAACTTTTTCGCGAACAAAGTGAATATCCAGCTCAATATGTTTAGTGCGTTGGTGGTGAACAGGATTCCTTGAGAGATAAGTACCACTAACATTATCACAATAAACCAATATCGCCTTCGGAACCGGACCGTGGAACTCTAAAAGAAGGTTTCGTAGCCAACAAGATTCAGACACCACATTGATAACTCCTCGATATTCTGCTTCGGCACTGGATCTGGACAAGGTTGCTTGCCATTTTGAGGACCGTTCTGATAGTTGCCGGTTTGACCACCGGACTAAAAGTCTCACCACAATCCACACCAACCTATTGAGTCTTCCCATCACCTACAAGATGGGCTCTGTGCCTCTCAAATGTACCATCCGATTTTTCTTTATAACTAAAAACCCACATAGACCGAATCACATTAACATCAGGGGGACGGGGCACCGAATTCCACGTCCTATTATTAATAAGAGCATTAAACTCATCATCCATATCCATTTTCCAATTCAGGTCATTAAGGGCAGACACATGATTAAGAGGAAACGGTGACTTGGAAACATGGATGTGAAGACCATATTTTTTGTTTGGCTAAAAAATCACGTGTTGACTACTAGTGACACGCCGTTGGGCCGGAATTGGAGTTGGTCCATGCGGGAAGGACGGACTGCCCGGCAGTGGGGTGGTAGAGACTGGACTGTCGGGCAGTGGGCTTGCGGGCAATGGGCTACTCGAGCCGGATGGTGGGCCGAGACCCAGCGGACTGCCAACCACTGGGCCTCGCGGCAGTGGGCTACCGGCGAGCCTCAGCGGCCAGCAGCCGCTGGGCTCGCTTGTTGGGCTGAGACACCTGGAAACATTGGGCCGGTTTGGGAGGCTAATTTATGGATCAAATATGGGGGTATGCTATCGTCAAGAAAGTCATAGGTAGGAGGCCCGGAACATTTTTAACCACGATGATTTGACGTATATTCCAAAAAAATACACGGAGTTGATCGGGATTGAAGTTTATTAATGGTAGTAGAAGAAAAAAGAGGATAGCATAAGCACCCAAAAACCCGTAAATAAGAATATGAAGGGTCCCTTAGGTATAAAATTTTGAGTGGGGATTGGTAGGCTACTTGTTTGTTCGGAAGTATGTTTAACAGATATGTTGCCATTTGTAACGCATGATGCCAAAAAGATGGTGGTAGAGAGGCATGGGCAAGTAAGGTTCTAACAATATTATTAATGGTTCGAACTTTTCTTTCTGCTTTTCCATTTTGAGATGTATGTGGACACGAGAGACGAAATGACAAACCATTAGTTTCGCAAAATCCCAAAAAGGCCCATTATCAAATTCTCTACCATTATCACATCAATATTTTTAATGTTCCGTTCAAATTGAGTGCGGATGTATGCTCTAAATAAGGATAGAAATATGGAAAAACTTGTGAATTTTTAGACAAAGGAAACGCCCACAAAAAATTAGAGTAAGCATCCAACAATGAAGATAATATCGGTGGCTCAAGAGCTCAAAAGGAGAGATGTCCAAATATCACTATGAATTATATCAAAGGGCATAACAGTACGAGAATTCGAAGCAACAAAAGGCAACTTAACATGTTTTCCAAGAGAACAAGAGCGACAAACATGAGAACTACGAGGTCTATTATACTCAATAAATTTATTTTGTTTAAGGGAAGCAAAAACAGGTTCTCCCGGATGAACCAAACGTTCATGACATAAAGAATGAGCTAAAGCTGCAAAAGTGAATGGTAATTTGGCTTGATGTGTGGTTGTGGTGATAGGATAAAGCTCGCCCCGACTATCACATCTCATTAGACGCATCCCCGTCTGAAAATCCTTCACAAAAACCCCAAAAACCCAAAAGGATCAAATTCAACAGAAACTCAATTATCAGTGGTAAATTTTCTAACTAAAATCAAGTTTTTAATTAATTTAGGTGCATGAAAGACATTTTTCAAAATTAACGGTGGGTTCGGGGAGACAAGTTTGTAGTACCGTAACCACGAATTAGAATTGAATGACCATTTCCGACAATTATACCACGATTATTGTTCAAATTAAAATAGGACGAGAGATTACCTTGCGAGGACATCATATGAGACGTTGCACCGGTGTACATGTATCAATTTGCGTCGGGCGGAGTAAGCTTAAGAGAGTGCATCGCAGCCTCGATATCTATCGGGGTCGCCACTGCCTAGTGGGCATCTTTGCCATCGGCTCAGCGGTGGCCCTGCACTCTGGGTTGTTGCGGACCGCCTACTAGGTTGCTAGATATGACCTGGGCCTGGACCAGTTACTGCCGGCAGAATAGGGGCAAGGCAGCACGAACCAAGGCCACTGCCAGGCCCATGGTGCCGCCACCGCCTAGGGTGCCCTCATTTGCCATTAAATTTGGCGATTCTTCTTGGCCGCCACCTCCTCCGAGGCAGTTGCGGCATCCTTTACCACCACTGCGGCCACAGTTTTTGCTCCCATTACTGCCATTTCGGCCCTTCTACCCATGATTTGGCAGCTAATTTTCAAATTGTGACGAACTCTCATCGGACGGAGCGACAACCAAGGCAGAATTTGACACGGTGGTTGTCTTCTTGGAAAAATCCGATTCTTCGAGAATGAACATAGAGCGGGCTTGGTAAAATGGTGGAAGAGGATTGCTTTGGCTGATAAGCGTACCCACTCCACTAGACGCGTCGATAAGGCCGACCACAAGTTGTAAAACAAGCCGATTGTTAGAGACCGGCGCGCCGATGTTCTTGAGTTGGTCCAACAACACCTTGAGCCATTGACAATATGCAGAAACATTGGGAAAGTCTGCCATGTCGGTGGTGGAGAACTCCTGTTCAAGAGTAACGGCCCGGGATTTTTTGTTGTCTTGGAATATGTCGCGTAAGCGATCTCGAGCCTCAATCGCCGTGGAGTCAGGCTCAATAATTGTATGCAGCAAATCGCTAGAAATAGTGGCATAAATACACTGAAGAACTGTCGTATCAAGGGTTAACAATAATTCTCTTTCATCGTCGGTTTTTGGCACCTTCTCCTTTCCTTTTTTCGGCGTAATTATGTGATGAATGATCCGGTGGGAGAGACAGTGAATCTTGAAGAGCTCCACCCACATTGCATAATGGACGTTTTCCATCTCAAGAATGATGGAAATATGGGATTTGATGTTGAAAACTGTGAGGGCCGAATGAAAAGAAGATTTTAAGTCAGACATGGCTGACGGGGAGAAGGGTGGTCGGCCACAAAAAGAAGAAGGGGGTGGGGTCGTCAGACACAAGGAAGCATGGTTAGGTTTTCAGGAACTTTCCTTAGACTACTGATATCATGTAAGAAATATTCTTCCTTGATTATTTCATTAAGGATTTACACTATATATAATTATACAAAAATATTTACGTTGATACAAACTAGCTAATTAATCAATCCTAATTACAAGAGAAATCTAATTCTACCTAATGTAGGAGATATAAATTTTTAAATGCAATCTAATTCTATTATCCACTAATCAATACATGCATAAGACGAAAACGATCAAACAATTATTCAACTAGGTCAATTATATGAATCCTCTATATCCATTCTGCTCGTAACACGTGCCCGAAAGTTCATTATTACTAAGAGAATTATCATAATTTAACTTTTTCTACACCAGCCTACAACAATCCTTTTATAAATTCCTTAATAAATCAAAAGGGTAGGGGGAACCATAACCCCCTGTTTGGATGGTTGTTTCCCATGGTTCATTAATGTATGGTTTTCTATTAAACCATGTTTGTTTTCATTGTTCTTACAATTATGTTGGATGGTGTTGTAAATCCGTTGTAATTTCGTGGTTATAACCATCAAAACCCCAATTTTTATAACCACGGAGTTGATGGTTTTGCGTGGTTATATATTTCATTTACCCATTATACCCCATCCACCACCTTACATCACACCCCAAACCACTCACCTCCACCTTCACCAAGCCCCACCCTCTGCCACCCACCACCCCACATCCACCCACTACCCACTCACAACCACCCACCCCCACAACCACCCACGCCACCCACCTCCTCCATCACACCTAAACCCCACCCACCCCCTCCCCAGCAACCTACTTAAATCAAAGTAGTGATATGTAGCCCTTATGTAGGTTGAAAGAGGAGAACACTAGAAAGGAATACTTCTCAGTTGATGTAATCATGATGATAAAAACATCTTAACGATACAGATATTCTCAGGCAATTTTGTTATTTGCTTTTTTAAACTAAAAGAGTCAAAGAAAAAAAAGAAGAGATGAATCAGTTATTTATTTCATCTTTTAATTGGAGTAATTATTGATATTTTTAATAGTTATATTAGTTAAGAATATTTTTGATAAACTTACATGTAATAATACAATACCATATATTCAAATCAACCAATAAAAATGTTATTAAACTACAACAAACGATACCGTCTATTCAAACATTGTATTCATTAATACAATATAATACAATACAACACCATACTATACCATATCATATACATTAATGAACCACAGGAAACAACCATCCAAACAAAGTGTAAAAAAAGAACCTTCAGTAGAGTCAGTGAGTGGCTGTGCAGCAGCAATTTTCAACAAGCAAAGGACAAGAAAGCAAATACACAGGGAACTCATTACTTAGCACTACTAGCAGGTACTGTTTTCCTTTCTAATTTTGGGGATGGTGCTGGTGATGAAGTTGAACTTACTAATTACTATAAATAAATATGAATAATATTTGGTGGTGAAGTGAATAAGCCCATAGAGAAGATACAACAGAGTCATGACAAGGGAATTTGTGGTCCAGACAGACTAGTATAGTCTTCGTTGACCTTGATAAGGAAATCATTACTTCCATATTCAAGCTGATGCAAAGCAATCCAAATGATGAAATGGAATTTATGACCAGCTACCCTTTTCTTGATTCTTGTCTTTACCCGCCAAAATTTGTTGCACTTGTCCAATTTATCTATTTTGCTTTCTCAAATTCAAACTGAATTAGTTTTCATAAATATTTTAATATATATTTTTTTCATCAAATTGATATGAGAAAAATTATAACTTATACTACTTTTCATTACTTTTTGAAATTTATAAATTTTAATAATTAAATATTGAGTTAATCTAATTCAATTTAACTTTAAAACTTAATCAAATTAATTTTCAAAAAATAAAATATATCACATAAATTGAGTCGAATGAATTACTATAGTTGCTTTTTCCAGTATTTTGATAAGTAACAGTCTCACCATTAACATAATGGGTAAGTCCTTTTCGCTTGATTGAAATGGAGGGAGCAATATTTAGTCATGCTAAATGATATATTTTTATATGTAGAAATAATTTAACTTAAAATTTTCACTTTGATTTTACAACTATACAAATATCTATGATCTATTTTAACCATAAAGAAAATATATCAAGCAATTAGTCCGAAGGGAGTATATCATTTCCTAAATTTGCGAGACTCGATATATTTGCTCCTAGTCAAGAGCAAGTACACAACTACACACAAGTGGAGAAAAAAGAAAAGCACACAACACAAGCGGAGATGGTAGTTTCAAGTACTGATTAAAGTTGTTTGCACTAAGATTAATCAACCAGAAAAATCATGAAGAATTAATGGAAGAAGGCAAAATTTAAAAATACAATGAAATTAGATTTATTAGGGAAAAGGACTACTGATTAAAGGACTACAGAGATGTTCAGAAGGTAAGTGGCCATTTGTAGAGCATGATGCCAAAAATATGAAGGTATGGAGGCATGTATTAGGAGAGTTCTGACAATGTTATTTATGGAGCGAGATTTTGCGTTCGGCTTTCCCATTTTGTGAAAATGTATGAGGACATGAAAAATGAAAATTTATCCCATGAGTAGCACAAAAATCTCGAAACTCCGTATTGTCATACTCTTTCCCATTATCACATTGAATATTTTTTATTTCTCTTTCGAATTGAGTACGAATGAACGCTCTAAATTTTATGAAGACGGAAAACACTTGTGATTTATTCGCAATTGGAAACGTCCAAAAAAATCTAGAATAATCATCTAAAAAGAGAACATAATATTGATGACCCATTGAACTAAGAACAGGAGATGTCCATAAGTCGCTATGAATAATGTCAAATGGCATAGAAGTATGAGAATTGGAGTCTACAAATGACAACTTAACAATTTTTCCTAATGAACAAGACTGACAAATTGGAGTACGACTTGTACCCTTACAAGAAATAAAGCTATTTTTATCTAAACCTGATAAAATAGAAGATCCCGGATGACCCAGACGAACATGCCACATGGAAGGAGAGATGGCTGCAAAAGCTGATGGCAAGGCTGGACTCGATGGACTGAAATCGGGCATGATAGGATACAGATCCCCCCTACTATCACACCTCATGAGATGACTCCCCGTCTTGAAATCCTTCACAGATAAACCGAAAGGATCAAATTCAATGTAAATGTAATTGTCATTTGTGAATTTTCGGACAGACACTAAATTTTTAATCAATTTAGGAGCATGTAAAGTATTTTTCAAGAGGAGTGGTGGATTAGGAAGAGACAATGCTTTCTGACCATACCCTAGAATTGGAATAGAACTGTCATTACCAACAATTATCCCCCGAGGGGTGCTCAAATTGGAATAAGATGAGAGAGTACCTGATTCGGAAGTCATGTGAGTAGTGGCCCCGGTGTCCATGTACCAATTTGGGTCCGGTTGGGACAATCCCAATGTGTGCATCGCGGCCTCGATATCGGTTTGAGTGGGGCCTGCTGCATGATGGGCTTGCGGAGGACGGGGTCCAAGGACTCTATTAGTGATCTTCTTTGGCGTGGAGTCTTCTTTGTTGGGCCCATCGATGGGCCACCACCGGCGTTGGGCCTGGGTTGGCCCGACCAGCTGGCGGCCGAAGCTATTCTTTGGAGGATGCGGGTTCCACTGCCAATGGCCCCACTGCTGGGCCCACGGTGGTGGTGGCCCACTGTACCTTGGATGGGACCCACCGCCTGCTTGTTGATCAACGGAACCGCCACCAGAACCGCCTCGTTTGCCCCCGCGGTTTTTGTTACTTTTGCGATTATTCTTGCCACCACCATTATTATGGTTTTGGCCCGAATTATTAACAAAACCCGAAGAACTAGGAGAGGATGCCACCATGACAACTGGGCTTGCTCCGGTAGCCGCCTTTTTAGCCAAACCGGCTTCTTCCAACGTCAGCATGGAGCAGGCTTGATGAAAGTCGGGAAGAGGGTTGCTTTGGCGAAGGAGAGTTCCAACACCATTATAGGCCTCCGAAAGACCGGCAACCAACTGTAGAACTAGACGATTATTTATTAGTGGTGCGCCAACATTACGGAGTTGATCCGCCAATTCCTTTAGTTTCTTGCAATATGCAGAAACGTTCGGAAATACGTTCATTCGAACGAGAGAATTCTGCCGAGTGTGACGATACGAATGTTGGTTGTCTTGGAATATGTCACGCAATCTATTCCATGCAGCCATAGCCGTGGTATCGGGCTCCATAATCGTCTGTAGAAGCGTCCATCAAATAGTGGCGTATATCCACCGAAGAACGGTAGCATCAAGTGTAATCCATAACTCGGGATCCTCCGCAGAAGGGGTCTAGCGGGAGGAATGATGTGATGAAGAACTTGATAAGAGATAGCGTGAATTTTAAACAACTCCGCCCACGTTGCATATTGAGCGTTTTCCATCTCAAGGACAATAGGGACACCGAGCTTGATATTGGAAACCGTGAGGCGGGGTGAAAATTGTTCTTAGACATATTTGAAAGAACAAGGAAGGAGGTTAAATTTAAGAGAAGTTTTTGAGAGCGGAAGACAAATTTTTTGGAGAGAAAACCCGAGGGGGGGGGGGGGTTCTCGGCCACAAGGAAAAGTTGAGAGAAAACTTTTGTGTAGACCTAGTCTCTTGATACCATGAAAGAAATAATCCCCTTGATTATTTTCATTGATTGAATAGATATATATACAAGTTACATCTTTCCATAATACTACAAATCCTTTTCCTATTCTACTTCTAAATCCTTATTCTACCATAATTCTAACTATACAATTATGGTAGGTGTATAACACTAATTAAGGTATCCTTTTTATTACAATATACTACAAATATATATACCATATATACACTATCCTAATATCACTTGGATATGTACAATCTGGCTGAGAGAGGCCCAATGGCCGAGAGGCCCAATTGCTCGCCGAGACAGCCCATCGCTTCATTAAATCCAAGTGATATATATGTGATATACAACTTCTTTGTATATTCAGTGTATATCACATGTATATTGCTCTGTTTAATACTAGTCAAGAGCAAGTACACAACTACACACAAGTGGAGAAAAAAGAAAAGCACACAACACAAGCGGAGATGGTAGTTTCAAGTACTGATTAAAGTTGTTTGCACTAAGATTAATCAGCCAGAAAAATCATGAAGAATTAATGGAAGAAGGCGAAATTTAAAAATACAATGAAATTAGATTTATTAGGGAAAAGGACTACAGAGATGTTACAAACACTAAATCCAAAACAAAGGTCACTTGTTACTGTAATAATTCCTCAGTTTTCTGCCGGCCTAGCCATTATAAATGAAAACTATAGTCAAGTTGACCATGAGTATGCTGGAACCACTGCTACTCTTTCAATTTTTCCTTTTTACATCTCCTTTCTTGTCCGAAATGGCGAAAAACAATTGTTAATTTGCATCCCTTGGGTAAATGTGCACATCATTTTCTTTTAGGTTAGGTGTGTGAAAACTCTCTTTAAATTCAGATATCATGTTTTATATGAGTAAATTATGTATATTATTATATAAAAACGGAAAAATTCCATCATTATATAATTCATAAATATACATTACAATAGAATGACTCAATTATAACTTTGCAAATCTGTAGCCAAAAAATAATAGGCCTAGGTCCAAAGAGGAGCATTTTTCTGTTTTTCTTTTATTTTGCAAATCTTCAAGCGCGAAACTTGTGTGATTATCCATTCTTCTTCCCCAAATTCGTATACATTCTTATTCCGGCTACAAAAAATGTAAATCTATACGTAATGCAACTCCAAATTTCTAAATTTTCTTCTTCCTCAAGTTCCAAATAGTAGAAATCAAAAAATAAAAATAGAAAAAAAATGTTGCGATTTGACAGAGAAATCAACAAGAAAAGTCAATTTATACGTAGATTATTCGAGAAAAAGTAAGAAAACACACAAAAATAGTTTTTAACTTCACATGCACAGTACATGTATAATTATGTATAACTTTGTATCAACTTGTATATGAAATATGTAATAATATATATCAAACAAGAAAAGAAGAGGAGAAGAGAAATCAATGATGTGTAGCAGTGTTTGTACAAATATTATACACCATTATACAATATTAAACACTTATTATAATTTTATATAATGTTGTATAATGATGTGTTGCATACGAAAATTTGGTTTCATCTTCAACTTTCTTTTTCAACGTGATATGATTCCCAAGACCAACATTAATCAAACACAATCAATCCAGCATTCTAGATTATATTGCTTGACCTTATGATGTTTGGAATGCTGATAGGAGATTATAGACTATTTATTAAAAAATAAAATTGAGTTTAAGATTATCACCAAGACTATTACATGACTATTATTTGATTAACTCTGAAAAAAGTTTAATTAAACAGACACCGTCTATGTTCTAGCCTCTAAGGGTATATAGATGAAGAAAAGATCCGCCGTACAGCCCGTACAGAAATTGGTATTAGAGCTTGTAATTAGAACAAGTGTTTAAATAAAAAATGAAAAAACATCCAGCGTTCAGACAAGTTAGATTGTTAAATCAGATTTTATGGAAGTATAGACAGATTAAAGACCTATTATTAGATAGTAGAAGCAAAAACAAGATAATAATCGAAGCCCAACAAAATTGGATAATAGAAAGATCTGCCGACATAAAGATGCCGGAATTAAAATATACTAATAAACAACTAGAATTAATGAACCAAGTACTTAATGAAAATAAGCAAGCATATGAAAGACTAGTAGAATTAAATACTCAGATATATGAGGTAAATGAATTGATAGAAAATATAAAATCAGATTTAAGAATGGAAATAGACCACTATGGATGAAAACAAATTAATACAACAACAAGAACAAAAGGTACATTTAGAAAGAATAGCAGAAAAACCGCTTACATATAACAGGGATATAAATCAGAATATTATAAGTTGTAGAATAGGAGTAAAAATAATTGAAGAAAAAGATAAACAATTGTTAGAAAATCATATAACAATAAACAAATTAGAAGAAAGAATTATATTTTTAAGAAACTTATCAGCTCTAAGAGAAGAAAGAATTAGGCAAAAAGAAGAAGAAATAGAAAAAATAAAAGAACAAAAATTAGGAGAACAAATAAAAAACGAAAATGAAATTAAAGATCTAAAAGAGATTATACAAGAACAATATCGATACATTGATTTGTTGAAATATGGATAAGGAAAAAGAAAATAAATTAGAACCTAAAGACCTTTATTATCAGATGAATACTTATGAAGGAGGAACTAGTCAAACATTAAGTTTTAAGCCCGATACATATCAAAAGATTCAAGATGAAAAAGAAGAGGTATCAGTAAAAAAGATATTTAAAACAAAATGGTTTGAGAGAAATAAAGAGATAAGATATATTGCGCATAAACATGAAAATATAATTGATACTACCAGTACAAATGGCAGAACAAAGATTAACTTAATAAGTGATGAAGTAATAAAAAGAGAACTAGCCAAATTATCGAATAAAGAAGCAAAGAAATACAGAAATATTTACTTTGGAGGAGTTGAATTTACAATAAAAGCATACTTTCAAAAGAATATTGATACACCAATACAGATCTACGTATTAGATAACAGAATATTAGGAAATTTACAAGATGCACTAATATCCGTAATAAAAGAAAATTTAATATATCAAAAATTGAAATTCACTATACAACCAGACTTCAGCGTATCGTTAAAAGATGAACATAAAGATTTAGCTTTAACTCTATACTATAAATTAGATGGAATAAACATGCCACCAGGAAGTAAAGTAATGAGTATAGAAACAAAAATGATATACGCTTTAACTGGAAACCACCATGTGAAGAAACAACATGAAATGAATATTATAGTACCAAAAATGTATAAGGAAATACTTGAACAAATTGAGCATAAAGAAAACTCTAAGATTACTATACCAGAAGAAATATTCATGGATTTTAAAACCAGAACATTAACACCTTCAAGAAGATTAATACCAAGAATAGAAGGATCTAGATTAAGTATAACTAGAGAATCGCTAATAACACAAAAGAATAGTTTACCAAATATGAAACCAAGGACAATAGATTTAATAAATATAGATTGCAACAGATTAAAAATCAAGGTTATAATATTTAAGAATATGATCACCATAGATGGAGTAGCAGAAATAAATACAGGAGCAATTAAAAGTTTTATACACATCAGCAAGATAAATGAAAATGAGTGTAATATAATAGAACCACAAACTTATAATTACCCTGAAAATGAAAGAGAAATAATAATCACTAAAAGTATAAATTTAAGATTCAAAATTCAAGATTTAGAATATAAGATTAATATTGGAGTAATAGAATATGATAGCTTAAATGAATTATTATTAGGAAGTGATTTTTTGACTATGATAAACTACAAGATAAACAATAACGGAATAGAAATAAATGATCAAGGTAAAACCAGATTCATAAATAAAATATGAACGTACAACTAAAGATTATAAAGAAAAAACAGAAACTCTAGACAGACTAGTAATATTAAATAAAGAAGGAAAATTCTAATGGAACCTAGTGCGATTACATTTTTAAGAACTCATGGTAAAGATATTATAGAAAAAGAAAGATATAAATACGAGCCTATAAGATCAAAACCGGTAAAAGAAGAACTGAAAGAAGTAAAGATACTCGAAGAAAAAACAAATTATGAACATCTAAAGCTGAGATTAGATAAACAAGAGCAGCAGATTAATGAATTAAAAACAGAAAATCTAAATTTAAAATCAAGTGATAATGCAGAATGGTATGACAAATATAAGAAATACAAAGGAAAATATAAAAATACGCAAACTCTTCTAAAAGAAACTAAAGTAGAACTAAAAGAAGTAAAGCAAGAACTATCAGAAGTAAAACAAGAACTATTAGAACTTAAAGAAGAAATTCAGTTCCTAAAAGAACAATTAAAAGGACTAAAAGGAAAAAAGAAAGCAAGAAAGGTAAAATTAAGTGATGAAAATACTTCAAGAAATAACAGTACAAGCGAAGACAGTAATGAACAAACTGACCATGAACTACAAGTAGTAGAATTCATCGAAGAAGAAGAACACTCTGAGAACACGGAATTAATAAAAGAAAATAACCAAATAATAGAAGCTTTGCAGAATATGAAAAGAGTAGATGCTATAATAGAAGATGAACCAGATAGTGATATAGAAGATAACTACAATGGACAGATAGAAACAGAAATTGAATCAGAAAATATAATTAATGAAGATGCAGATGATTATCCCGACGAAGACTTAATAGACCCTAATTTAGAAATAATAACTAGAAGAAATACAAGATTACCAGACCATGTGTTTCATCACTCTTGAGATGGAAAACATCAATTATGCAATGTGGGCAGAACTCTTCAAGATTCACTGCCGATCGCACCGGATTATCCATCACATAATTCCGCCGAAAAAAAGGCAAGGAGAAGGTGCCAAAAACCGACGTTGAAAGAGAATTATGGTTAACCCTCGATGCGACAGTTCTTTAGTGGATTTATGCCACTATTTCTAGCGATTTCCTGCATACGATTATCGAACCTGACTCCACTGCATTGGAGGCTTGTCATCGCTAGCACGACATATTCCAAGACAACAAAAATTCTCGGGCCGTCACTCTTGAGCAGGAATTCTCCACCACTGACATGGCGGATTTTCCCAATGAATTCACATATTGTCAATGGCTCAAGGTTTTATCGGACCAACTCAAGAAAGTTGGGGCATCAGTAACTATCAATCGGCTTATTTTACAACTGGTTGCCAACATCACCCATGCATATAGTGGAGTAGGTACGCTCATCTGCCAAAGCAATCATCTTTTACCATTTTACCAAGCCCGCTCTATGCTCATTCTAGAATAAGCGGGTTTTGCTAAAAAGACAACCACTATGTCGAATTCCGCCATGGTTGCCGCTCCGTCCGTTGACAATTCTTCACAATTTGAAAATTTGCCGCCAAACCGTGGCCAAAAGGGACGAAATAACGGTAATGGAGGCAAAAACTGCGGCAGTGGTCTTGGTGGTGGAAAGGGCGGTAGCCACCGCCGTGGATGAGGTGGCGGCCAGCAGCAACCGCTAGCCCAATGGCAGTCGAGGGCACAGTAGGGCAGTGGGCCGGTACCGTGGGCCTGGTAGTGGCCTTAGGCTGTGCCTCCCTGCCCCTATCCAGCCAGAAATTGGGCCAGGCCCAATTCTCGACCAGCGGCCCCACATCAACCAGCCTAGCAGCGAGGAATTCTTAGGCCACTACCGAACCAATGGCAGTAGGCTCACTAGGCAGTGGCGACCCCGACCGATATCAAGGCCACGATGCACACTCTTAGGCTTAATCCGCCCGATACAAATTGGTACATAGACACCAGTGCAACGTCTCATATGACGTCCTCACAAGGTTATCTCTTGTCCTATTTTAATTTGAGAAATAATCATGGTACAATTATCAGAAATGGTCATTCAATTCCAATTCGTGGTTATGGTACTACTAAATTATTTCCCCCGAACCCACTGTTAACTTTCAAAATTGTCCTTCACGCTACTCAATTAATTAAAAACTTAATTTCAGTTAGAAAATTTACTACTGGCAATTGAGTTTCTATTGAATTTGATCCTTTTAGGTTTTTCGTGAAGGATTTTCAGACGGGAATGTGTCTAATGAGATGTGATAGTCGGAGCGAGCTTTATCCAATCACCACAACCACACATCAAGCACTCCATCCATTTTTGTTGTTTTAGCTCCGTCTTTATGGCATGAACGCTTGGGTCATCCGGGAGCACCTGTTTTGTCACCCTTAAACAAAATAAATTTATTTCATGTACTAGACATTGTAATTATCATGTTTTTCATTCATGTTCGCTTGGGAAACATGTTAAAATTCCTTTTGTTGCTTCTAATTCTTGCACCGTTATGCCTTTTGATATTATCCATAGTGATATTTGGAATCTCCCATTTTGAGCTCTTCGGGCCTTCGATATTATCTTTTTTTGTTGGATGATTACTCTAATATTTTGTGGACATTTCCTTTATCTAAAAATTCACAAGTGTTTTCCACATTTCTCTCATTTAGAGCATTCATCCGAAATCAATTTGTACGGACCATTAAAAATATTCAGTGTGATAATGGTAGAAAATTTTTGCAAAACTAATTGTTTATCTTTTCGTCTCTCTTGTCCACATACCTCATCTCAAAATGGAAAAGCGGAGACAAAAAATCCAAACCATTAATAATATTGTTAGAACCTTACTTGCCTATGCCTCTCTACCACCATCATTTTGGCATCATGCATTACAAATGACAATTTATCTCCTTAATATACTTCCGAGCCAACACTTGTCCTATCAATCCCCTCTCAAAATTTTATACCTAAGGGATCCATCCTACTCTCATCTATGGGTGTTCTTGTGCTTATGCTATCCTCGTTTTCCTTCCACTACGATTAATAAACTTCAACCCCGGTCTACTCCGTATATTTTTTAGGATATTCATCAAATCATCGTGGTTATAAATGTTACGACTTATCCTCTAAAAAAATCATCGTGGTTATAAATGTTACGACTTATCCTCTAAAAAATCATCGTGAGTCGTTACGTAGTTTTTGATGAAATAAATTTTCCCTTTGCCAAAATGCATTATTCCCTGCTTCCTACCTATGAATTTTTTTACGATAGCATACCCCCGTATTTGGTCCACCAATTATTTTCCCAATCTGGCCCAACTATTTTGTCCAGCCCAGTTAATTCAGGAGAACTGGGCCCAGTTACCTCAACCCAACAGTTCTTTTCTCTAACCCAGCAAACTAGGCCTGTTTTCCCGAGTCCAGTGGCTGCCAGCTCAGTTGGGCCTCTCCCTCGCAGCCCACCGCCGAGCGGCCCACTGTCTGACAGTCCCCTGGGTAACGGACTAACCTCAGGTAGTGGCGGCCCAGCAAGACCAAGCCACTGCCTACTGTCGGGCAGTCCCATCCTCCTAATGTAAATGTGATTCAGTCTATGTGGATTTTTAGTCAAAAAGAAAAATTTGATAGTACATTTGAGAGGAATAAAGTCCGTCTTGTAGGGGATGGGAAGACTCAACATGTTGGTATGGACTACGGTGAGACCTTCAGTTCGGTGGTCAAACCAGTAACTATCCATACGGTACTAAGTCTGGCTCTTTCGAAGACATGGACGCTTCATCAGCTTGATGTAAAAAATGCTTTCCTTTATGAAGAACTCAATAAAATGGTGTACATGTATCATCCCGTGGGATAAAAAGACCCCACTTATCCTAATCACGTGTGTCTGCTGAAGAAATCATTGTATGAGATCAAACAAGCTCCTCGGACCTGGTACAAGTGGTTTGCAGATTATGTTTCTCATATTGAGTTTTCTAACAGTAGGTCAGATCATTCTCTATTCATATACTGTCAGGGTAATGATATAGCTTACATTCTTCTGTATGTGGATGATATTATATTAACTTCCCCATCTAATACTCTTCGCAAGTCTATCATGTTATTTCTTGGCTCTGAGTTTACGATGAAAGATCTAGGGCCACTAAGTTACTTCTTGGGGATAGCTGTGACACATCATGCAGGTGGTTTATTTTTATCCCATAAGAAGTATGCCGAAGAGATCATTGAACGAGCTGGCATGTCCTCGTGTAGGCCGTCCTCCACTCCAATTGATACTAGACCAAAGTTGAGTACCTCTTCCAGTAAGCCATCTGCCGATCCATCACATTACCGTAGCCTTGCAGGGGCTCTACAGTATCTTACTTTCACAAGGCCCGACATATTTTATGATGTGCACAGGTTTGTCTATTCATGCATAACCCGATAGAGGATCACATGAATGCCCTCAAGCGCATTGTGCGCTATATTCAGGGAACTCTTGATCATGGCTTGCATCTATATCCATCTTCAACATTCACTATCATTTCTTACATATATGCAGATTTGGTAGATGTCCGGATACCAGACGATCCACATCTGGTTATTGTGTATTTCTTGATGACAATTTGGTATCTTGGTCCTCCAAATGGCAAGCTACCCTGTCCAAGTCCAGTGCCAAAGCAGAATACCAAGGAGTTGCCAATGTAGTGTCTGAATCTTGTTGGCTAAGGAACATTCTTTTGGAGCTCCACTTTCCGGTTCCGAAGGCGACATTGGTTTATTGTGATAATATTAGTATGATTTATCTTGCAAGGAATTCGGTTCAACATCAACGCACTAAGCATATTGAGCTGGATATTCACTTTGTTCGTGAAAAGGTAGCTCGCGAACAAGTACGTGTCTTACATGTCCCGTCACGCTATCGGATCGCCGATATTTTTACCAAAGGTCTTTCGTTGATTCTATTTGAAGATTTTTGGGACAGTCTTAGCATACACCGACCTCCCGCTTCGACTGCGAGGGTGTGATAGAATAAAAATAGATTTGGTCATAATTGTGTATATCTTGTATATGGTAGGTGTATATTTAGTCATTACTTACTGTAATTATAGCATAGGATTATGCTTGAATTAAAGTATATTTACTACCACTTTGGAATGAAATAATCAAGGAATAATATTTCTTACAAAGTGTTTCTTTTCTTTCTTCTGCAAGTTGAGATATTTTCCACTGAGGTCTCGAACTGAGCCTCGTTTACTGTTTCATTGAACTTGTATGATGGTTACTCCACACAATTATGGATTTCAATATGATATCAGAGCCAATCTAGCTTTCAGATTGCTCGACGCCATTTTTCTGATTTGCATTCACAGATTTGTTCAAATACATATACAATTTGTTCGTCTCATATACATATTTTAATTTTTCTTTCTACATTTTGTGAAAATCAACATAAATATCAACGGCAATCAAAGAAGAAAGCCAATCAAATAAAAGAAATGAATAATTCAATCTGAATAATGAACAATCCATTGTGGATACTACTTCTCCTTTCTACATGCATCCATCGGATAATTCGGGTGCGATATGTTAGTTCTGGTCGTTTTCAATGGAGTAGGATACAAGTCTTGGAGGAAGGGAGTGATGAGATCGTTTTCCATAAAAATAAGCTAGGGTTTATCAGCGGAGATATCAAGAGTCCAGAATTGGGATCTCTATAGCATCGTCAGTGGGAGAAGTGTGATGACATGGTCAATTCGTATATTCTAAACTCCTATGTAAAGGAGATCACCGATATTGTAGAATATGCAAATGACTCAGTCGGGCTGTGGAAGGAACTTGATGATCGTTACGATCAAACAAAGGGTGTGAAGTTGTACCATATTCAAAGGGAAATAAATGAGCTCTCACATGAAATCATGGATATCACCACTTACTGTACAAAAATGAAGAAGCAATGGGAGAAACTAAACACCTTACATGCGAGAACACAGTGTAGTTGCAACTGCACATGTGGTGCTAAAGAATATTTGCACAAAGCCTAGAAGGATTGAAGCCTAATCCATTTTTATGAGATTAAATAAAGTATACATTGTTATACGAGGCAACATTCTTATGATGAATCCCCTTCCCTCTTTAGCTCAAGCTTTTTCTTTGTTAGTACAAGATGAAAAATAAAGAGAAATTAAACCAAGTAGTTACCTATCCATGGAATCCACAAATGTACACGTAAATGCAGTCAGGATAATTTCATAACAAATTACTTAGTAATAACAACTATGGTGCAAGTTCTAGCAGCGGTAACAATTACAATGGCAATAACAAATACAGTAGGAAAAATGGTTACAAAGAAATAGTAGGAGTCTTTTAAAATGTGAGAACTACAAGAAACCTGGTCATACCAAAGAGAGGAGTTACAAGTTACATGTGTTACATTCCGTCCCTCCGTATGCTAATTCGGACCGGAAGTTAAGGCCATGGAAGCGTAAGGATACAGAAGTATCGTAAGAGATCAAGTGGCACAACTATGTTAGTCCCAAGGTTAAGGAGGTTCATAAGCATGATTGGTAAGTATGGGAGGATTTCGGGATCAAGCAAATCGAAGAAATTTAAGTTCGTCGAAATTTGGGGAATATTAGACAGGATTTTGGCCCAAGTTTCAGGAGGTATATCTCCTAGTATATAAGGAATTATGAGATGCATAATCTATCTAAATTCAAGTTCAGATAGTTTTATTTCTAATGCAACAAATAGTTCGAAAATCAAAGACGTACTGTTCCCGATACGGCCCATACAAAAATACGACCCATATTGAGGTAGCGGGCATAGTATGTAAAGGAGCTAAGACGAATTTCTTTCTTATTTCTCATCTCCAAATAGCTCATCCTTCTCGCTAAAACCTCTCTCTCTATAAGATATATACACCAACATATATCAAATCCAAGGGGATTACACAAGTTGGAGTCTTAGAAGGTTCGCGGACATTGCTGGATCATCGTCTTACTTTTTATTCTTGGAATTAAGGTGGAGATAAACTAAACCCAGCTAGGATTAAGGATTATTTGAGGCAACTAAGCTAAGATACCATCCCCTTCTACATGCGATTGGGTAAAATAGGCTTGCATGTGAGCATAAGGTTGAGAATTCATGAAATTATGACTAGGTTTTAATAATTGACATTATAGCTTGATAGTTATGTTGGAAAGAGTTTGCATGGGTGTTGTAGCTGTAGATTGGCATTGGGAATATTATTATCTTGAAATTGTTGTCGATAATGAACTGAAAAATTAAAGAATAACCTTATGAGACTATAAGTCGAGGTTGCCGTTCGATGTAATAGGTTGTTGGTTGGAAATTGTTGTATATGAACTTGACTTAGATTAGATTGTTGATATTGTGATCACTATGGATCTGGAAATGTAAGAAATATAGGGTAAATGTTGTCCGAATTATCATAGAATTCCTCGCCACTTAAATACATAAGGACAGGACTAGCAAATAGTGATAATCGGATTGATATATGATTATAGGTCAAGATTGAGGTGTAACTAGTGGATTGTAGTTACAAGCACGCGGATAATATTAAAGGTATTTAAGGCATACCTTCTTTCTTTTATTGTCGGCGTGATCCAAGATAGACGTTATCAAACTGACTGTCCCGTAAGAGCTCTAATTCTTGAAGATAACAAGTATGGTTGCCCTTGATCACTGACATTATGTATTCGTTACTCTTGAAAGTGGTTCCATGATCGTCATACGTCCTTTGTTAAAAGTGTTATTTGTACTAAATTGAGATTATTGGATTTGTTCCCTTGTAGGGATAGTTTAGCGGTCTCCTTGATAATTCTTGTTACACTATTGGTTCGGAGTTCATAATGGATTGTAACATTGGATTTAAACGAGTTCCATAATGACTGACTGAGAGTTAACGGACCGTGTGTCACCATCTCTTGTTCCTATTGGTTTCTGAGGTCTTGCATATCACTTATATATATATATATATATATATATATATATATATGACATTGAGCCGCTCTATAGTCGGTCAGGTACGACACTTCTATGTGCACACCACTGCAGTCGAGTACGATAACACCGAGTATTATTAAGGTCTAGTATGATATGATATTGACATTGCCACAACGTGTGGCTATATATATATATATATATGGTTTCCAGTGATATTATGCATTGCATATGCCCACAATGGCTTCCCGAGGTCCAGGTTGTCTTTTTACTTCTAATACTCTTGTTATTATTTTTATTTGTGTTTATATTCCTTACATATTCAGTACATTCTTTCATACTGACGTCCCTTGCCGGAGCGCTGCGTTTCATGCCCGCATGTTCTGATAGACGGAACGATGCCCACTTTCAGTAGGACCTCAGTTCAGCGGCGGTGTCGGAGCTCTCCAGTTATTCCAAAGATTCTAGTCTGAGTCGATATTGCACTATGTATATATTTATGGGTATGGCGGGGCCCTATCCCGACCTGATGGTGTTCACATACCCTTTAGAGACAGTTGTCCTGTGTATAGAAGTTGTGTATGGCCTTGCCAACTTTTCAGATGGGTTGTTAGACTGACGATGGCTTTATCGGCCCTAGTATGTGTGTATATATATATATATATATTGTTGGATCTTTTCTACTTGCAGGACGTAGGGTCATATCATTTTTCAGTTAATGATTAGAGACTTTGTCGGCCCATATTTAGAGTCAGATGAGATGTGGTACGCTCAGTCTATAAGGTACCAGGGGCTGGCCACACACCCCAAGGTATTCACATTTTCACGAGACTGCGCAGGCAGCCCTGTTGGCACCCACTTGAGGCGGCCACCGACTTTGGCATCCTTAAAAGACGTTTTTAGGGATGTTTTTCATTCATTTTTCAACCAAATATCACTCTAACCTTCTCCTAAGTTCGCTTAACAGTTCCTAAAGAGTTCAAGGTGAACTTCAAGGGTTCATAACCAAATCCAACACCAAAAGCTAGCTAACGTAAGGAATATCACCTCTAGGATGTTGTGAAGTGAACAAGTGTAGATGTGAGCTGAATCAAGCTTGGATTTCAAGTTATTGCTGTTGTCTAAGGTATTTATAACATCTTGTTGGGTGTGCTTAAGGTTAATTACATGTTGGTCATGTTAATTGAATAAAAGACTACAAGATAGGGCTTGAAGGGCAAGAGATGTTGTTAAGTTATTGTTGGACTGTTTTGAGGCTTTATAAATGACTTATTATGGCTGAAAATTATAGAAAATAACTTGATTATGGTATGCTTGTGGTTTTTATGCCTGTCTATGTGTTTATCAAGTGGATTGATGAAATAAACATATGAAACGTGAGATTAAAGTAAAGATTGAAGTATTAGGCGTGTGGACTGTTTTGAAGTTTGTTTTTATGATGTTTTGGGCTGAAAATGATATGGTAAGTATAAATATGATGTTATAAATGTTGTAGACTGATTTATGGAAAAATAAATGGGATTCGAATTATATTTTCTAATCGTATATCGAGCTTGCCGCTAAATATGGTTGTTGAAGTGATCGGAAAGCTTATATTGAATTGTATTGTTGTTGTTGGTTGTTTTGATGACCCTTAGTGGTCTATGGGATGTAGTTATAAGTAGGGGAGGTGCTGTCCATTTTCTCATAGGATATAAAATGTTAGTAAAAGGTGATGGTTATGACATTTATAATGACGACGATATCGTTTTACTTATTGTAGATACAAGAGAATTGCGTTAAGCTTGATGGTTGATTGAAGAGGATACAACAACGGTATGTAAGGATTATCCCTTTCTTTCATTTGCATGATTCTAATAAACGTAACGTAATCAAGTCCCTCCAATAATGATCTATTCATAGAAGACTAGAAATGTTCACGTTATTCTTTCTTTGGAAATGTTTATTATCTTATGATCATGTTCATATTTCTAGCCTCTCATGAAAGAGTATATTGATGTTGATCTCCTTATTCTCGTGTTATCATATGTTGTTGGTATTTCCTGACTCTTATAAGATTTATGACGACGAGTTAATGGAAAATAACGTATTCAGAGGTTACCGACATTACGTCACTCCAAAAGGCTCAGAATGTCATTCTACGAGTCCAACATGCATTATATATATGTATCTATTTTTCCACCAATCTTCGCTATAGTCGACCAGGTATGGTACATATTGTTCACACCAGTCCAGTTGGGTACGATTCCACTGAGCCTTATCATGGTTGAGTACAATGCTACCGAGCCTTATTATGGCCGGGTACGATATGATGATAATGATTCCCAAAGAGGCTCTTATGATATGGCATTATATACGCATATGTTTTTATATACGTATTTATTATGCATTACATGTCAGTCTCCCTCAGAGGCATACAAATGTTACATGTTGTTTCTTACCTTCTCTATTCTGATGTCTTACTTTATGTTTTATATCCGCCTTACATACTCGATACATTATTCATACTGACGTCCTTTGTTTGTTTGGACCTTGCATCTCATGCATCAGCTCTATTTAGACTGATTGGTGGCTATCCAGCAGGTTCACAGATTTAACAGCTGGTCGGCGAGGTCCACTTCTCTGGACTTACCTATATATTTTCCCACCGAGCCGCACTATAGTGGGTCAGATACGACACATATTGTGCACACCACTCCAATTGGGTACGATTCCACTGAGCCTTATCATGATCGAGTACGATTCTACCGAGCCTTGTTATGGTTGGGTATGATATTATGATGATGATGCCCACAGAGGCCCTTATGATATGGCGTTATATGCGCATATATTTTTATATACGTATGTGTCATGCATTGGATGTCAGTCGCCCTCAGAGGCATACATATGTTACATGTTGTTTCTTACCTTCTCTATTCTGATGTCTTACTTTATGTTTCATATCTGCCTTAGATACTCAAAACATTATTCATACTGATATCTTTTATTTGTTTTGACGATGCATCTCGTGTTGCAGCTCTATTTAGATATGTTGGTGGCTATCTAGCAGGTTCACAGATTCAGCGGCTGGTTGGTGAGGTTGACTTCTCCAGACTTACCTATATGTGTCAGTATGTATATGTATATATAGATGATAACAAGTATGTCGGGGCCCCGTCCCAACATATGATAGTTTTATATATTCTGGAGAGCATAGACAATCGTCATGTGTTTATGTTTTTAGTACAGTTTTGCTGGTGTTAGTTTGATGCATATGTTTATATGTTCATGATGTCTTCTGTCATTGTTGGTTTGTTACAATTTATGTTTACCATTAATGTCGGCCTTGGTGTCCTTTACCGATAATGAGAAAGTTAAAACGATATGTACGTCGGTGTTCGACAAGTAAGGCCCGGATACCAGTCATGACCCTCCAGTTCGAGTCATGAAAAACTTGGTAGTGTGATACTTTCACTAATATTATCTTGCACATGGTATTTTTTGTTTCTTTTTTCTAAGGAAAAAGGTGCAAATATACCCCTCAACTTTGCGATTTAGAGCAGATATACCCCTCGTTAAAAAAGTAGTGGATATATACCCCTACCGTTACAAAATGGTGCAAATATACTCTTTTTGCTAAAGGAATTTTTTTAAAACTATTTAGCTTATTTTTTAATTAAAAAAAATGTCACAGGGCTTTAAAAAGTCTTCCCATTTCTAAAGCCACATGATAATTTATTTTCCTGAAGGGTCGGATGTGGTTCATTTTAAAAAATGGATAGACTATTTTTATAAAGCCCACATAGATATTTTTAAAAATAAATCAGACCCGATCCACCAGTAAAAAAATACAATGTGGCTTTAGAAAAATATATCTACTAAAATAAAATGCGTAAACCTTTATTAAAGCGACAAGATACTTTTTTAATTATAAAAATAAGCTAAACGATTTTTAAAAAAATCTGTCAACGAAAAGGGTATATTTACATTTGTGTAATGGTAGGGGTATATTTGCACCATTTTGTAATGACAGGGGTATATATCCATCACTTTTTTAACGAGGGGTATATCTATCTAAATTGTACAGTTGAGGGATATATTTTCACCTTTTCCCTTTTTCAAATACAATCTAATTTTCATTCACTCTTTTACTTCTCATTACCCTAACAACATTGTTGCTTTCACCAACTCCTCTTGTCTTCTGCATGTCCTTCAATGATGAGGCCTCAGGTGATTTGTAAGGCAAGTGATTGTATATACTTCTTATGCCCAAAGTGTTTGAAGAACAACAATCCACCCACAAACATCCATGATGATTCTGCCCACTCTGCTTGTTGTCTTATGAGTTACAATGTCAATCTCAATCTAATAGTGTTTGTGGTTCTCAAGTTGGGAAAAAGTGTCTTTAATTACTTGTAAATAAGAATAAATGTTTCTTATTTCCTGTGCATAAGTGTACTTCTTTTCCTGTTAGTAAGTGTATTTCCCATAATGTAAATGAGCATCTTTGTTCTAATGAAATGCAACATTCCAGTTTCAATTATGTTAAGTGTGTCAATTCTGTTAAGTCTTATGGAAATGATGTGACTGTTGTGCAATAAAATTCGGCATGTATCTTTTGGTAAAATGAGAGATATTCACTCCATACCTGATACCTTTCCCTCTAGACAACCTTTTCTATGTAAAATATGTCCCATGGCAAGACAAGAAAATTACCTTTTCCACAAAAAACCAATACCTCTATCAAGATATTCCAATTGTTACATGTTGATCTCTGGCATCCTTATCATACAGTGACCAATGACAACTCTAGATATTTCATCACCATGGTGGATGATTACCGTAGAGCCACCTGGACCCAACTTCTAACTTGTAAAAGATATGCACTAGATATTACCAAAAACTTTATTATCATGATTGATAATAAATTTATCTGAAATTTACCAATACTAAATTAACCATTATTCTTTAATCCAATGGAATTATACACCAAAGGACCTATCCATACACACCACAACAAAATGGTGTGGTAGAAAAAAAACATAAATATCTCTTAGAAACTGCTAGAACTCTCCTGTTTCAATCCAAATTACATATAAGGTACTGAGGAGAGTGTATTTTTTGTGACATGTATATCATAAGCAGACTACCCTCATCTCACATAAAGGGAAAGATCCCATATGAGCTGCTTTACCATAAAAGACCCTTTTATTCTCAGATGAGAAGTTTTAGTTTCCTTTGCTACCCCACAATTCCTAAAATTCACAAGACAAGTTTGAACCTAGAACTACACCCCATGTTTTCATTGGATATCCTCATGGAACCAAAGAGTATAAAATTATCAGTCTAGCTACTAAAAGGATACACATTTTCGGAGTTGTTACATTCAGAGAAAATATTTCTCCTTTTGCTATCAATCCTACTCTTGCTTCTTTTCCTTCTGTTCTCAATTCTATTTCTTTTATTCATCATGTACTTGACTGTGATATTCAAATGTATCTCATGATTTTGATGAATATATGGTATAAGTGGAACACCCAATAGAGAAACTTCTCACTCGCCTATTAACAACTATAACACACTTGCTCATTCACCTAACAACCTTTAACAGTTCTATCCACCCATGCCAGAATTATAATCCATTCCATTGAATGAACAACCTCATGAACCTGCTATGGCACATGTGGCACCAAGAATGTCCCAAAGAAGCCATAAAACTCCTATAACGCCCCGAATGATAGTCTGAGCGAAACACGACACTCGGTGTCTGACTGCATGTGGATGAGTGAACCACATGGGCTGCTGAATTAACATAGACATCGAAAGCATGAAATAATAATGATAATAAAATTGTATACTAAAAATAGTCTAAAATATCATAATGGATAATAGTCTGAAAACATAATAATTCTGACTGAATGAGATGACATGCTAAGCTAGTCTATGAAACCTCTATATACGAGTCTAACTGCTAAAACTGTTTACCAGGACAAGGCCCTAAAATATCTCTACTATAAAGCATGACATGTAAATAAATAAAGCTGACACCCTAAATGAGATAGGGCTCACCAATAGAAGATACTGATAAAGTGCTAATGAGAAGATCCATCATTATGAAGCTCAGTAATTGCACCGTGAAGTGTAGGCCCCGAGCAAAAAGGGATGTAAGACATTTGAATTGTACTTTATGTAAAGCAAACTAAAAGAATAAGGAGGAACATGAAATAATAGGATTGAAATTGAAACTGAACATGATCTTACATGAATGTAAAAACATGTATAAAATATGTATGTTTGTATATCTGTATTTCTGTGGGATAGCAATAGTATAACCGGCGTAAAATAACCACGCTAGCATGTGGCATCTAATCTCTGTCCGATCAGCTAAGCCATCCCATACATTGCTGGGGTACAAGACATGAAGAATACATGAACAGATCTAATAACCCGTTGTGGATAAAATTAAGGAATTTCCCTAACTGGGCGGAGTGATCCGTATCCTACATTGGCATACATAGTTTCAAGTATTAAACCTGCTCGGTAATCTGTGCAACTCCCAAAATATGAGCATGAATTAGTTAGCTTATAAGTCCATGAATTTCATGAATATAACTTGTAAACATAATTTGTAAATGTAAATTAACATGAATATAAATACATAGTATAACTTGTGACAAAACATGTATACTTTCATGGATTGAGTAATAATAATTCAGGACTTGTGTTCTAGAACTCATGGAATTCAAAGCATGTGTTCATGGATTACAGACAGGTTCATGATAAATTATAATGATGTATCATGAATACAAATAATGAAAACATGATATAAGCATGGTATATAGTTGTACATGTATATATGGTCATCATGAATTAGAACAAAACCCTAGGTATGAGGAAATTTGTGTTTCATGAATTAAAAGCGACGTGGGGAAGAACAATGATGTTCCCACATGTGGATAGAAGCTCTACATACCTTAATCTCTCAATACTTGTAATACAAATCTAAACTTTGAAAAAGAAACCCAAAGCTTGAACTTCAATCTCTTGGGCTGGGTTTTCTTGAAAACCCTAGGTTAGAAATAATAAATTTCACTTAGAAATTAAGTATACTTGAATAAAATCGTGTAGAAATATATGAAAAGGGCTTACCTTGAGTTATGAGGTTAATGGGAGGAGAGAACTTCGTTCTAGGGCTTGGAAAAATAAGAAAATTGAATTTTTAGAACTAAGTTCCCAATATATATTTTTCAAGTGCAACTTTCCAGTGAACGTTAAAAGTCTAGGGTTGATCGACGGATCAAAAGTATGGTTCTTATAATTTTATAAGGTCTGTATAAGTCTACCATATCGTTGGTTTCCGACGGTGATTTGTACGATGAAATTCTATGGGCCGTATAATTTTCTACATCCGTATAAACCTTGTCGTAAAACTGGGATTGTAGAACTGAAACTGGGTTTTTAACTTAAACTCCCCGTCTTGATTTCCTAAACTTCTGAATCATGAACATGGCTTAGTTTAGAGGTACGAGGTGTTACAATATCTCCCCATTGGGATCATTTATCCATGAATGATGGGTCATGGTTACGAATAAGATTGGACATGGAATGAGTACATGAACGTGAAGAAACATGACATGAAATATGGGGACTGAATGACATAATTACATGAAAACATGAACATGGAGACATGGTGCAAGGGACATGACATGAATACTGAAGGTATTTACCTTGTTGACTTTCTGCTTGCACCTCAAATAAGTGCGGATATCTAGACTTCATGTTCCTCTTCGGCTTCCCATATAGCCTCCTCAACTTTCTGACTTTTGTATAACACTTTCACTAAGAAAACTTCCTTAGTCGTCAACTTTTAAATTTGACGATCCAAAATAGCCACGGGGACCTCTTCATAGGTTAGGCCATCCTTAACTGTGATGGATTCGGTAGGGACAACCAACGACTGATCTCCTACACATTTTCTCAACATAGACACATGAAACACAAGATGTACGGCAATTATATCTTATGGCAATTCAAGCTCATAAGCCACATGGTTGATTCTTCGCAGGATCCTGTATGGTATGATATATCTAGGACTTAGTTTCCTTTTCTTTCCAAATATCATATCACCCTTCATAGGTGAAACTTTTAGAAGCACCCTCATCAACTTGAAACTCCAAGTCTCTACGTCTCACATTTGAATAGGAGTTCTGGAGACTCTGAGCCGTTTTCAAAAGCTCCTAAATCAACTTGACTTTTTCAATAGCCTGATGGACTATCTGGTCCTAACAATTCTACTTCACAAACTTCGAATCAACCAATTAGTGATCTACACCTTCGCTCATACTGAGCTTCGAACGGTGTCATCTGGATACTAGCATGGTAACTATTATTATAATCAAATTCAATGAGAGGCAAGTGATCATCCCAATTACCTTTGAAATATAAGGCACCTGCTCTCAATATATCCTTGAGGGTCTGAATAGTACGCTCTATCTGGCCATCTGTTTGAGGATGAAAAGTCGTGTTGAGATTTACCTTGTTACTCAATTATTTCTGGAAAGACTTCCAAAATTTTGTTGTGAACTAAGCACCACAATATGAAATAATGGACACGGGGGTCCTATGAATCCTGAAGATTTTTCGGATATATAACTTGGCATAGTCTTCTGCTTAATCTGTGGTCTTGATTGGTAAAACGTGGGTTGATTTAGAAAGTCGGTCCAAAATCACCCAAATCGAATCATGCCTTCGGGATGAGCGAGGTAGACCTATTATCAAGTCCATGTTTATCATCTCCTATTTCTACATTGTAATATCAATATTCTGAGCCAACCCACCAAGCCTCTGGTGCTCGACTTTCACATGCTGATAATTCAGACACTTGGCTACAAAATTTGCCACATTCCTCTTCATATCATTCTACCAATAAATCTCTTTAAGATCATGATACATCTTTGTAGAACCTGGGTGGATATGATACCTGGAATTGTAAGCTTCTGCTATGATCCGCTCTCTGAGTCCATCCACATATGGAACACATAACCTACCTCGGTACCAAAGCACTGTCATCTCCCTCTTGTTCAAAAGTCGTAGTCATATACTTGTGAATCCCCTCTTTTAGCTGTAATAAATAGGGATCATTAAACTTCTTCTCTTTCACCTTGGCTACTAAGAAGGATTCAGACATGCTCTGGACAACAACACTGCCATCTTCGGAGTCCATGAGTCGAACTCCTAGACTAGCTAGTTAGTAAATTTCCTTCGTCATAGTTCTTTTTTGTTCTTCAACATGAGCTAAGATTCACATGGATCACCGACTAAGAGCATCGGCTACCACATTCGCATTCCCCGGATGATAGAAAACATCCACATCATAATACTTTATCAATTTAAGCCATCTTCTCTGTCTAAGATTCAACTCCCGCAACTTGAAAATATAATAAAGGCTCTTGTGATCGGTGAAAATGTCAACGTGAACCCTATACAGGTAGTGGCACCATATCTTGAGCGCAAAAATCACGGCTGCCAATTCTAAATTATAAGTTAGATAGTTATTTTCATGAGGCTTAAGCTGTATGGATGCATAAGCTATAATCTCACCATGTTGCATTAAAACACACCCGAGACCAATTCATGATGCATCACAATACACTACAAACCCATCGGTTCCTTCTGGAAACATTAATACTGGAGCAGAAGTTAGTCTCATTTTCAATTCTTTAAAACTACACTCACACACATCTGGCCACTGAAATTTGACTTTCTTCTAACTTAATCTAGTCAATGGATCTGCGATGGAGGAAAAACCCTCTACGAAGTGCCTGTAATAGCCTGCCATACCCAAGAAACTCCTTATCTTAGAGGCTGAGGCGGGTCTGGGCCAATTCTTTACTGCCTCGATTTTCTGAAAGTCTACCATCACAGCTTCTCCAGAAATAACGTGGCCTAGAAATTCCACTGATTTTTGTCAAAATTCACACTTAGAAAATTTCACGTAAAGCTCGCGATCCTGGAGCATCTGCAACACTATTTTGAGATATTCTGCATGATCAACCTCACTATGGTAATAAACTAGAATATCATCGATGAAGACAATGACAAAAAGGTCAAGATAAGGCTTGAAGACCCTGTTCATAAGATACATTAAAGCAGCTAGTTCATTCATTAATCTGAATGACATGACACAAAATTTGAAATGATCATAGCCAGTTCTGAAGGCAGTTTTCAGAATGTAAACTTTCTTAACCTTAAGATGATGGTACCCTGATCTGAGGTCAATCTTGGAATAACACTGGGCATCAATTCTGGGAAGAGTATATTTGTTTTCAATGGTGACCATGTTCAACTGTCGATAGTCAATGGACATACGCAAAGATCCATCATTCTTTCGAACAAATAAGACTGGTGCACCCCAGGGTGAGACACTGAGTATAAATCCCTTATCAATGAGATATTTCAACTGGCTTTTAATTCTTTTAACTCTGCTAGAGCCATTCTATACGGTGGAATAGATATCGGCTTAGTGCCAGCATTAAATCAATTCAAAAGTCAATCTCCCTATCGGGAGCGACTCCGGGAAGATCCTTAAGAAATATTTTTGGAAACTCATTGACAATTGGTATGCATTGAAGACTTGGGTCTGGTCATCTGCATCCCTAACCCGAACTGGATGGTAAATATAGTCCTTGGATATCACCTTTTTGGCTTTAAGATAGAAAACAAACCTTCATATAGGTGTTACAACATTACCCTTCCACTTTATGACTGGTTCACTGGGAAATTCAAAACTGACAATTTTGGTTCTACAGTCTACTGTGGCATGACATTAAGACAACCAATCTATTTCCATAATTACATCAAAATCTATCATTTCTAACTCTACCAAGTCAACTATTGTAATGCGATGATAGACTTTAATTGGGAAACCCTTATATACTCGTCTAGCATAACTGACTCACCAACTAGAGTAGATACTTCAAAGGGTTAATGAAACTTTTCTGGCTCTATCCCAAATTTCTTAGCAACAAATGGGGTTACATTTGATAGAGTGGATCCAGGATCTATAAAGGCATAGACGTCAAAAGTGAAAATAGTTAGCATACCTATGATAACATCTGCCTGAGCCTATGTATCCTGATGAACTACTAGTGCATACAAGCAGTTTGGAACACCGCTTATGTTACCAGATTTAGCTGTACCACGCCCTAGTTGGGCCTGAGAATTATGAGGAACTATTGAATTTGTGGACTGAGCCACATTACCTCCTGCACCTTTCCTCACTGATGGACAGTCTCTCTAAAAATAACCTTGCTGACCACACCCATAACAGATATCCATACCCATGCGACACTCCCCGGATGTCTCTTACCATAATTACCGCAAACTAGATTATCAAAAGTCTTATGACCCATGCTGGCCTATGATTGAGAGCCTGATGCTCTAAAGATCTACCTCTTATGATCACTCTTGAACCTTGGGACTAGGGCACTGGTTGAAGATGGTAGGGGTCCTGATGACCTATTTTTAAATAACTTTCTGCCTCCACCTCTCCTATGACTGAAGTGGCCTGAAGACTTAGCCCTCTGATTGAACTCCATGTCTTTCTCTTTATGTAATGTTTCTTCTTCCTTCATTCTGCTCTCATTGCCTTGAACAAAAGAAACCATCTTGGTAATAGTCATTTCCTTATTCTGAGCAGAAATATTAGCAGCATCAAACAACTGGGAGTCAAGACCCCACACAAAGCGCCTAACTCTGGCTCTCATGTCTGGAACCAGGTGTGGAGCATACTTAGCCAATGAAACAAAGTGGAGGTAGTACTAATGTACACTCCTATAATTCTGCTTGAGCTTCTCAAATGCAAGGTCCTTTGCTTCTCTGACCTCTAATGACAAGAAATGTTCAAGGAAAGCATCTGCAAACTCATCCCAAGTCCCAGGAGACTCATATTCCCCTCGTGACTGTTCCCATGACTCATACCAAATATTAGTAACATCCTGCAATTGATAAGCCCCCAAATATGTTATCTCTAACTCAGTAGCATGCATAACACAAAAGATCTTCTAAAGCCCATCAATGAAATTCTGCAGATCCTCTATCTTACTATACCATGTGAACACTAGAGGGTCTATACGCAGAAATTCCCAAGTCCTAAAACTGGAAGACCCTCCACTAGTACCTGTACTCAGAGCCATTCCTTAACGTTGAGCTTGTGTAGCCACAATCTACGTGAGCAGCTGAATAACTCCCTTAATATGGGGCAGTGGAACTGGGCAGCTAGTATGAACCTTCGCAAGCCCCCTAGTGTTAGGTGAGGGTGTTGTTCCAGCATCGACTCTCTAAACCTGGGTGTTCTCCTCCTGAGCAGCACTGGTAGCGGCCCTCTTTCTTGTAGCTGACTTTTATTTTGTAGGAATTTTCTAAATTACATAATATGCACGAGTTAAAAAAAATGTCCTGAAGGTATAGCTCTAACTACACGATCTAGAGTATGAAAGAAATGACATAATCCTAAATGTATTGGTGGTCAACTATTTACATGTGTGGGAGCCTCACACACATAAAAGTAACCCCACTGGACACGATTTCATAGACTCCGTAACACACTTGAACCTAGGCTCTGATACCAAGTTTTGCAATGCCTCAAACTATGGCTTGGGCAAATCGCTGCACTAGGTGTCTAACTGCATGTGACCGAGCGAACCACACGGGTTGCTGAATCAATATGGGGATCGAAAGTATGAAATAATCATGATAATAAAACATGTAAAACTATACTGAAAATAGTCTGAAATATCATAGCGAAAAATAGTCTGAAAATATAAAAATTCTGAATGACTGACATGACAAGATATGCTAATCTATGAAAACTCTGGACATAAGTCTAAGTGCTAAAACTGTTTATCAAGACAAGACCCAGGCATACCTGTAACATCTTGTAATTTTGGGCGATGGTTTGAGCACCTAAACGTATGCAAGTAGACCCGAGCCTCGGGAAATTTATGTTATATTTACGTATGCTAATGTATATAAAAGGATAAAACCCCAAAATAATTTTAGACGTAACAAATGTGACAACAGGGATCGAAAATAAATTGGGTGTGTGCATAAAGAGGTTATGGACTAGTGTCATATCACAAAATTATGACATTAAGTATATGAAGGTTTTATAAGTCTTCAAGATTTAAGTTAATTGGGATCAAGAAATTAATTATGTGTGTGATTGATAAATTATACGGAGGCAAGTCACTAAATTAGTAGAGTAGGGTGACACATTGGTGTGTGTGTGGCATTAATCAACATGTTCCATCGCCAAAGGTTGGCTTGGTGGAATACAACATTATGAGGACTCATTAAATGGTATGTAGTGATAAGTTGGCCATATCTTAAAAAGGGGAGCAATAACGTTAGGATAGAGACCATTTTTTTGTAGCTAACAATTTCAAGTATAGAAAATTATCACACGGCCTTATTCTTTTGCTTCTGCATCCCAACGATTTCAGAGCTTGCTAGGATTCTTCATTTACTTCTTAACTTGTGGATTAAAACAAAACATCCAGCAACAATAATGGAAGTTTCCATTTTAAGTGCAATTTCAAATTATTAAGCTTGGATTCGAAGTATGTTAAGGTAAATTATTTCTTCTTTTTGGCATGTTCCATGTAACGAAATATAACTGTGATATTATTTCAAAAATTATTCTACTCCTAGTAGTTAAGAATATTCATGTTATTGATTCCTATGTTAAAAGCATGTCTAAATATCTTCCTAAGTCCTTATTGAGGCATACAGAAAATGTGTTGATATTCACACTATTAGCCGAAGGTACAAGGATATTATGTCACTCAGGATGTTTTATTGTTATTCATGCATTTTCATTTGCATTATATTCATATATTATACTGGACCCACTTGTACTATGCATACTACTATATGATAAATATTATATATATGTAGGGGATATGGGGAAAGAGAAGGTGTTATATACGCACACCACCTGCAGCTGGTTCAGACTATCACGAAAGAGCCCGAAGAGGCCAATATTGATGCCCTTGTGTGGCCAATATGTTCATGAAATGATGCCCACAGAGGCTGTTATGGGAAGGAAGATGCCCTTGCGTGGCCAATATCTATATGTATACCGCATTTACATTGTACTTAACATTTAGGCATATGTATTAGGGCCCTCAGAGGCATTTACTACTGGTCAACTGCTTCTACTTCAGTTGTTGTTGTATCCCTGTAGTGCTATTATTCATGCCTGACATACTCAGTACATCAATCGCACTGACGTCCCTTTTATCGGGGGACGCTGTGTTTTATGCCCGCAAGTTCATGTAGGCAAGGCAATGATCCACGTTAGTAAGTTGCTGACTCAAAAGATTTTTTAAGCATTCCCCTTGTTTCAGAGTGTCGGCCTATCTTGGTACGGTGATTTTTGCTTCTATATATGGGTATGGCGGGGCCCTGTCCCGACCTTTTGACATCATGTACTTTCTTAGAGGCTTGTAGACAGGTGTCCTGTGTGTAGTAGTCTTGTATGCCTTGTCAGCCTTTCGGATGTATATATATATATATATATAAGTTGGTTTTCTGGTTAAGATTTTCCATAATTTTTTTTGGCTTAGTCCATATTTAATTATGATTAGGTGTTGACTGTACGATTGGTGGTACCCGGCAGGTAAGGTCCGGGTGCCCATCGCGGCCCTCTAATTTAGATCGTGACAAACTTGGTATCATAGTATGTCTGTCTTAGGGAGTCTACAAGTCGTGTCTAGTAGAGTCTTATTTATGGGTATGTTGTGCACCATACTTATAAGTAGGAGGCTACCTGACATTTAGGGATGGTTTCCATTCTTTCATATCATAGATCATGCAATAGAGCTGAGTTTTAAAAATTTGAGTTTAACTCGTGCCTGTTACGGTTTCAGTAATGCCGGTTACCAAAAAGACTTCGGTTAGTTTATACTCGTATCTAGTAAATAAGTGATTTCTACCAAGACGATTGATACGCCAGAAGGGGCAGTATTATTGTTAAAATTCGAGATTATGAGAAGTTGTCTCACTCATATACGGAAGATGGAAGAGATAATGTATGCCTGGAAAGCAAAATGTTTAGTAAGGTAAAGGAAATACTAAGCACCTAAACGCAGAAGATTGTAAGGATTCTCTAAGTAGACCTTATCGTGTTTATGATTAGTAGGGATTAGAATCCAACATCTACATTGGGAGTTCTTTGATTAATATGTTTTCCAAATGTCAAAAGATGGAAGCTGCAAGTGAAGTATTTAACAGCTTGGGAGAGAAAAATAAGGTGTTGTAGAATGCATTGCTTGCATGTTATGCACAGAATGATAGTGCTTGGGAAGTTGTCAAGATATTCAGGAATATGAGACCTTCTAGTTTTGAAACCGATGAATATACTTACACTAGCATATTGAGTACATGTGCTTGTTTGGAAGATATGGAAATGGGGCAGCAACGACATTCTATTATCATTAAGAATAAATTTGCATCTAATTTATTTTTGGAAATGCATTAATAGACATGTATGCCAAATGTGGGGATCTAGGTGATTCTAGGCGGCAGTTTGAGAAAATGATAATTCGAGACGATATTTCCTGGAATACAATGATAGTTGGATATGTTCAGGACGAAGAAGAAGAAGAGGCTTTTATGATGTTCCGAAAAATGATATTGGAGAGGATTGTTCCTGATAAGGCATGTTTGGCTAGCGTACTAAGTGTTTGTTCCAATATACAAGATCCCAATAAAGGGAAACAAGTTCATTATGTGCTGGTTAAATATGGTCTAGAAAGTAGCCTTTTTGCTGGAAGCTCCCTTGTTGACATGTATTGCAAGTGTGGTAACGTTACTTCTGCCACTAAGGTTTTCTTTTGCCTTCCTGATCGAAGTGTGGTGTCTACTAATGCTCTAATTTCTCGTTATGCTCAGTCAAACATCAGCTACGCGGTGCATTTATTCTAGAATATGCTTGTTGAAGGACTAAGACCTTCATAGGTTACATTTGCTAGCATTCTAGATGCATGTAGCGACCATGCCTACATGTTTGGGAGGCAACTCCACACTTTCATTTTAAAGCTTGGGTTTTCATACGATGATGAATTCTTGGCAATCTCAAAGAGGCAGAGGAATTTATTGAAAAATTAAATGTTGACCCATATGTTATGATATGGTCTGCATACCTTGGTGCTTGCAAAATGCATGGGGATGATATAAGGGGACAGAAGGCTGCTGAAAAGCTTATTGAGTTGGAGCCCCAAAATTCTTCTTCATACGTACTGCTATCCAATATGTATGCTACATCAGGTAATTGGGGTGGAGTTAACTTGTTAAGGAAGAAATAAAAGGGAGATGAGTGAGGAAGCCCCTGGCTACAGTTGGATTATAGTGGGGCAGAAAACAAATATGTTTGTTGCAGGGGATAAATCTCATCCTAGTACTTGTGAAATTCACGCACTTTAGAAAGAGTTGACTACATTAATGAAATATAAGGGCTATTTTGCTGATATAAGATCTGTAATGGATGGTGAAGAGCGTGAGTTTGTCTTATCTTTATCTCGAGAGTAATTGAAGACCCAAGAATGTATGTTAGAGCATGGTAAACCCAAGCAGAGGTATCCTAGTGGTACTTTTGGCAGAACTAGATGTTTTCTTATGCTTCATTTGAAATGTCACCAACCCACACTTAGACTAGACTGACCAAAGGTTCTGCGAGATAGATAAAGTAATGGATTTTACAGCTTAACAAGATCGAGGGAATCTCCTCTAAAGTGTCATTAACAGAAAGTCCTAGCAATGAGGTGAGTGAAGGAATTCAAATCTAAGCATATTGACCAGGTTTGGATACAGTAGGCCAATATCAAGTAATGTAAATTCTTCTGAATCTTCCACATACTAAATGAGGGAATAAGTTAACAACCCATCTTTTAAGAAGTGGTAATGTCAAGGATTAGAATCAGGAGCAATGTTTGAAAGGATGTGTATATACCTGAATATTGTGGAATTAAGAAGGATACAACAAGTAAAGAAAATAAGTGAACAAGGGTCAAGGGAAGTAAAGAAAGGAAGTTG
Organism: Anisodus acutangulus; assembly: GCA_029783415.1. Classification (NCBI taxonomy): domain Eukaryota; kingdom Viridiplantae; phylum Streptophyta; class Magnoliopsida; order Solanales; family Solanaceae; genus Anisodus; species Anisodus acutangulus. Next base: position 26,947,556 of record CM056507.1, on the reverse strand, counting down.
TTTAGAATCATGATTAGTGAGAAAGTACAAAAAAAAGATCTTTTTCAGACCATAAATGAGAATTAACAGTGATGATACTTCATATTCGATGATATTGTCCACAAAGTGTTCACGATTGAGATACTATAAATATAAGAGTTTTCAGCACACCAGTTGGTAAACAAAGCTAAGTTGACAATAGAATCGTTCACCCATAAGCGGCTTAACTAATATGAGGATGAAGGAGAGAAGTTGACGGGAAAGAACACATCAGTTAGCTAAGTAAGAGTCCAATTTGCGAATTCAGATAGTGATAGCCTTATAACTCAGAATACAGCAGGGTCATCCCTCATACGGGAAGAAAAAAAGCGTCATGATAAAGATCTCATTGCAGAAAAGATTGGGAAAGATATTTAGCAAAAGAGAACCGCAACCTTCGAGTATAATAGGAGAGAGACCCCCAGGTTTTGTGTATTCCCAATATAGCGGGATTACGAGATAAGATTATGATGGAGGTCCATTGATCACAAAATTTTGTTCACCATGGATCTACTAAGATGTATTATGATCTCAATAGCATTTATTGGTGGAACGAAATGAAGAGAAGCGTGGCGGAAATTTGTAGCTCAATGTCCTAATTGTCAGCAAGTAAAAATAGAGCACCAAAAGCCTGGTGGCTTGACTCAGAATATTAAGATTCCGATGTGGAAATGGGAAATGATTAATATGGATTTCGTTATGGGTTTACCTCGATCTTACCGTGAGTTTGATTCTATTTGGGTAATTGTTGATAGATTGACCAAATCAGCTCATTTCTTGTCGGTCAAAACTACATACACAGCCGAGGACTACGCGAAGTTGTATGTTAAAGAGATTGTTCGTCTCTATGGTGTTCCGATTTCTATTATATCAGACCAAGGTGCACATTTTATAGCTAACTTCTGGAAGTCATTTTAGAAAGGTTTAGGCACCCAAGTTAATTTTAGTAGAGCTTTCCATCCTCAGACAAATGGGCAGGATGAGCGTACAATTCAGACGCTCGAGGACATGCTATGAGCTTGTGTACTAGACTTTAAGGGAAATTGGGATGATCATTTACCCCTTATTGAGTTTGCGTACAATAACAGCTATCATGCGAGCATTAAAATGGCTTCATACGAGGCTTGGTACGGACGGAGATGTATATCTCCTATCGGATTATTCGAGGTAGGCAAGTCAGAGTCATTTGGGCCTGACTTAGTACATCAGGACATAGAGAAGGTAAATCTTATACAAGAATGACTATTAACCACACAGAGTCGTCAGAAGTCGTATTCAGATGTGCGACGGTGGGACTTAGAGTTTCAAGTAGATGATTGGGTCTTTTTGAAGATTTCGCCTATGAAGAGTGTAATGAGACTCGGGAAGAAGGAAAAGCTCAGTCCAAGGTATATTGGGTCATATCGTATAATTCGATGAATCGGTTAAGTAGCTTATGAATTGGACTTGCCTTCGGAGTTGGAGTTTGTTCATCCATTTTTTCATATTTCCATGAGAGCGTGTGTTGGAGATCCTTCCCGAATTATACCAATTGACGATGTGGAGATTACATAGGATCTATCATATGAAGAGATTCATGTTGCTATCCTAGATCGACAAGTCTGCAAGTTGAAGACTAAAGAAGTAGCCCCTGTGAGAGTTCTGTGGCGAAATAAGAACATGGAAGAAATGACATGGGAGGCGGATGAGGAAATGATGCATAAATATCCACACCTATTCCAGAATAATGTCGAGATTCCAAGAGAAATATAAGGTGAGTTCTATTTTCACAAGTGTTATAATTAATGCCTAAGAACCATCAGAAGTTTGAGGTAGATGTAATGATGTATGTGGTATTATATGGCCCCGTGAAAAATTAGTTGTGTTTACTAGTTACGTGACGGGGAGTAGATATACCACCCCAACATTCGAGGACGAATGTTTCTAAGAGGGGAAGGATGTAACATCTCATAATTTTGGGCGATGGTTTGAGCACCTAAACGTATGAAAGTAGACCCGAGCCTCGGGGAATTTATGTTATATTTACGTATGCTAATAAAGAGATTAGTATATAAAAGAATAAAAATCCGAAATAATTTTAGACGTAACAAGTGTGACTACGGGGATCGAAAATAAATTGGGTGCGTGCATAAAGAGGTTATGGACTAGTGTCATATCACAAAATTATGACATTGAGTGTATGAAGGTTTTATAAGTCATTAAGATTTAAGTTAATTGGTGTGTGTGTGGTGTTAATCAGCATGTTCCACTGCCAAAGGTTGGCTTGGTGGAAGACAACATTATGAGGACTCATTAAATGGTATGTAGTGACTAGTTGGCCATATCTTAAAAAGGGGAGCAATAACATTAGGATAGAGACCATTTTTTCGTAGCTAACAATTTCAAGTATAGAAAATTATCACACGGCCTTATTCTTTTGCTTCTGTATCCCAACGATTTCAGAGCTTGCTAGGATTCTTCATTTACTTCTTAACTTGTGGATTAGAAAAAAATGTCCAACAACAATAATGGAAGTTTCCATTTTAAGTGCAATTTTGAATTATTATGCTTAGATTCGAGGTATGTTAAGGCAAATTATTTCTTCTTTTGACATGTTCCATGTAACGAAATATAACTGTGATATTGTTCCAAAAATTATTCTACTCCTAGTAGTTAAGAATATTCATGTTATTGATTCCTATGTTAAAAACATGTCTAAATATGTTCCTAAGTCCTTATTGAGGCATACAGAAAAGGTGTTGATATTCATAGTGTTAGCCGAAGGTACAAGGATATTATGTCACTCAGGATATTTTATTGTTATTCATGCATTTTCATTTGCATTATATTCATATATTACCCTGGACCCACTTGTGCTATGCACACTACTATATGGTAAATATTATATATATGAAGGGGATATGGGAAAAGGGAAGGCGTTATATACGCACACCACCTGCAGCTAGTACATACTATCACGAAAGAGCCCAAAGAAGCTAATATTGATGCCCTTGTGTGGCCAATATGATCATGAAATGATTCCCACAGAGGTTGTTATGGGAAGGAAGTTGCCCTTGTGTGGCCAATGTCTATATGTATACCGTATTTGCATTGTGCATAACATTTAGGCATATGTATTAGGGCCCTTAGAGGCATTTACTATTGGTCAGTTGTTTCTGCTTCAGTTATTGTTATATCCCTATTGTGCTATTATTCATGCCTGACATACTCAGTACATCAGTCGTACCGACGTCCCTTTTGTCGGGGGATGTTGCGTTTCATGCCCGCAGGTTCACGTAGGCTAGGCGACGATCCACGTTAGTAGGTTGCTGACTCAGCGGATTTTTGAAGCACTCCCTTTGTTTCCCCTTGTTTCAGAGTGTTGGTATATCTTGGTAATGTGATTTTTTCTTGTATATATGGGTATGACGGGGCCCTGTCCCGACCTTTTGACGTCATGTACTTTCTTAGATGCTTGTAGACAGGTGTCCTGTGTATAGTAGTCTTCTATGGCCTTGTCGGCCTTTGGGATGTATATATATATATATATATATATATATATATATATATGTAAGTTTGTTTTCTGGTTGAGATTTTCCATAATCTTTTTCGGCTTAGTCTGTATTTAATTATGATTAGGTGTTGACTGTACGATTGGTGGTACCCGGCGGGTAAGGTCCGGGTGTCCGTCGCGGCCCTCCGGTTTGGGTCGTGACAATACCTCTACTGTAAAGCATGGTATGTAAATAAATTAAGCTGATACCCCGAATGAGATGAGGCTCACCAATAACAGATATTGATGAAGTCCTAATGATGAGATATGTCGTCCTAAAACTCAGTACCTATACCGTGAAGTGCAGGCCTCAGAAAAAAGGGACGTACATATATTTGAATTGTACTGTATGTAAAACAAACTGAAAGAATAAGCAGGCACATGAGATAACAGGAACTGAAACTGAACAATGAATGTGAACATGATCTGACATGAATGCAAAAATATGTATAAAATATGTATGTTTGTATATCTGTGGGAGGGCAATAGTATAACCGATATGAAACGACCATGCTAGCACGTGGCATCTGATCTCTGTCCGATCAACTAAGTTATCTCATACCTTGTCGGGGTATGAGACATGAACATGACATGAATGGATCTAATAACCCGATGTTGGTAATATGAAGGAATCATCTTAACTGGCGGAGCGATCCTTATCCTATGTTGGTATACGTAGTTTCAAGTATTAAACCTTCTCGATAATATGTGCAACTCCAAAAATATGAGCATGAATATAGTTGGCTTGTAAGCCCATGGATTTCATAAATATAACTTATAAACATAATTTGTAAATATAAATTAACATGAATATAAATACATAATATAACTTGTGCGAAAACATATATACTTTCATGGATTGAGTAATAATGATTCAGGACTTGTATGCGGAAACTCATTGAATTCAAAGCGCGTGCTCATAGATTATGGACAGGTTCATGATAAATCATAATGTCGTATCATGAATACAAATATCGAAAACATGATATAAGAATGGTATAATGTTGTGCATGTATATATTGTCATTATGAATTAGATTAAAATCCTAGGTTTGAGAAAATTCGTGTTTCATGGATTAAAAGCGACGTGGAGAAGAATAATGATGTTCCCACACGTGGATAGAAGCTACATACCTTAATCTCTTCAATACTTGTAATAAAAATCTGAACTTTGAAAAAGAAATCCAAAGATTGAACTTTAATCTCTTGGGTTAGGTTTTCTCAAAAATCCTAGGTTAGAAATAATAAATTTTACTTAGGAATTGAGTATACTTGATTAAAATTGTGTAGAAATACCTGGAAAGGACTTACCTTGAGTTACGAGAATGGTGGAAGGAGAGAACTTCATTCTAGGGCTTAGAAAAATAAAAATAAAACTAATTATTCAGAACTAAGTTCACCATATATACTGTTCTAGTCATTGGGGAATTTGCGGCTGTATTGTACGGTCCGTACATTTTTGTACGGTCCATATAAACGGAGTCATCCAAGTGCAACTTTCCAGTGAACGCTAAAAGTCTGGGGTTGATCGATGGCTCAAAAGTATGGTCCGTATAAGTACTGTATCATTGATTTTCGACGGTGATTTGTACGGTGAAATTCTACGAGATGTATAACTTTCTACGGTCCATTTAAACCTTGGCATAAAACTGGAATTGTAGAACTTATATTGAGTTTTTAACTTAAACTCCCCGTCTTGGTCCTAAACTTCTGAATCATGAACAAGGCTTAGTTTGGAGGTATGAGGTGTTACAAATCGCATCTGCCTACATGACTATATACACTCCATCCCAAATCTCAAACCTGATAAGAACACATATTTTTCCCTCAATGCACTGTTTTCAGATTCACAACATATATCACCCAATGTCCTGAGTTCTGAAAGTCTCACTCTTGTTATAAGCATATGCAATGACAGTTAACCTTCATCATATGAGGAGGCATCTATAAGCCCCGCATGGCAAGCTGCCATTACACAAGAGTTTAAAGCTCTATACATAAATCACACTTGGGATTTGATTCCCCTACCAAATGGTAAGCAAGCAATAGGGTGAAAATGGGTATATAAAGTCAAGCACAAAGCTGATGGAAGCATTGACAGATTTAAAAGGTTGGTAGTTAAAGGTTACACCCAACAAGCCGGGATTGACAACACAGAAACCTTATCACCAATCATGAAAATGAAAACTGTTACGGCTCTTTTGGCTACTGTAGTTAAGCAAGGTGGGGTATATTTTAACTAGATATAAATAATGCTTTTCTCCATGAAGATTTGCATGAAGAGGTCTTTATGGCACTACCTCCAAGACTTATAGTTGACAAACCTGGACTGGTGTGCAAGTTAAACAAGTCTATGTATGAGCTGAAATAAGCTAGTCGACAATGCTATGCAAAAAAGACTCAAGCCTTATGTTCAAAAGGTTATACACACTCCATGAATGATTATTCTCTATTTCCTAAAAAGACAGATAGTTCAGCAATCTATGTAGATGATGTGATACTTACTGATACTGACTTAAGATAGATTGAGGAATTAAAACAATTTCTACATGAGACATTCAAGATCAAAGACCTAGGCAGGCTGCACTATTTCTTAGGATTGGAAGTTGTCTATAAGGAGGATGGTCTTATGATATCATAAAGAAAGTTTTTACTTGATTTGCTTAAGGAATATAACTTCATCAATAAGAACAGTTTTTCATCTCCACTCTTGCTGTGAAATTAAGGGCCAATGAAGGTGTTGCACTTCAGGACCCTAGTGCCTTGAACTTTCTAACCAACACAAGAATGGACATATCATATAGTGTCCAACATCTGAGTCAATTCAGGCTAGATCCTAGGAAACCTCACAATAAAGTTGCTTTCTATCTCTTACAGTATCTCAAGGGTGATCCTATACTGGGATTTCTTTTGTCGAAGGAACCAAATTTTGAAGTAAATGCCTATTGTGACTCAGATTGCGCTGCATGCCTAGACTCCAGGAAATCTGTCAGTAGTTATCTTGTTCCGCTGGGAAATAGTCCTATAAGTTGGAAATCTAAGAAGCAGGAAATCATGTGTACATATCTCTTAGAAAGGTAATATGGGAGCTGATGTGGTTGAACAAACTATTTTGAAGAGCTCATAGTTCCTTCTCCAGTATCATTCAGAGTATTTTGTAACAGCTAATATGCACTACACATAGCTAGGAACCCTATGTTCCATGAGAGGACTAAGCATATTGATGTGGACTGCCACTTTGTGAGAAATCAACTACAGGAAGGGCTCATCTCTCTACATCACCAAAGCCTTGACAAGGATCAAACATTCTTCTATTCCATCAAGTTGGGAGTTTTCAACACCTTCAACTTGAGAGGGTGTTGCATAATTATGTTAGCCTAGTGGTTCACTAATCAGTTAGTTATAGTCTAATCAATTAGTTAGTTAGAGTTAGTTTTCCGATTAGTGGAGAAGGAGTTTTGCCAGCTCATGTATAGCTTATACATGTAGGTCGGTTAGTTAGGTTCTAGTTTAGATATTTTGCTCTACAATATACTTGTATACATACTACATCTATACAGAAAAAGGAAGTGAATTCATTTTCCCAAATCAAGTGTTTCCTTTCTTTCTTCTGCAAGTCGAGATATTTTCCATGGAGGTCTCGAACTGAACCAAAAATTACTGTTTTACTAAACTTGTGTGAAGGTTCAATCCATATGATTATGGATTTCAACATACGATGTATATATGTTAAATTTTTTTAATTTATATCCCTTCATGACTTCACCACTTATGGAGAAGGTAAAAATTGTTTTAAAGCGCTAACTTCTTTCAGGTAGTAAAGTAATTAAGAATAAAATGTGTCTCTTCACTGTCTCCTAGTTTTTTTTTCAAATCGAATCAAGTTTGTTTAATTTGTTGGGGGATTTTTCTCAGTTGGTAATGTAGGAGTTTTGACGGGAGTCACGAGAACTGCACGCTTTGTGGAAGGAACCGTCAGCTTTGGAAAAGCTGCTACTTTTGAATAATGTAAGGATGTTTTCGCTCATATAGATAGTTTAAGGATACAACTTAAGTTTGGGGTATAATTTAAGAACGCTTTTGGCCAAAAACTCTTTATGGTCATTATAATTATAAATTATTTAAAAAATTATGTGGGATACAATAATTGCAGGAAACGGAAAGTAAGTAAATATTACAAATTGCTAGAAAGGATAAACAAAAAATTACAACAAACTGGAATTAAGAATGAAACAAAGTCCTTGTGTGATTTGCTGAGTCGAGTGATGGCACTCTGTCTTTAAGACAAGATTGCCCCGTATCTATCATCTTACGTTGTCGGACAATAGTCTCTCAAGATACAACAACAACTTAACAAATGATCAAAGAAAACTCAAGTGTTACTCTTGAAGAACTTTGAGTATAGTAAACTTGGTAGAGAGGAAGAAGAAGATTTCAAAAATTATGTAAATGTTTCTTAGTAGTGTTCAATAATTGAGTCAAATGCCTCAATTTATAGTGTAAGGAGATGACCCCTCAACTAGCCAACTAATGGACTTCAATAACCACGTAATGACACTTATTGGGGGGTTACATTAAGCCAAATAATGTGTTGAATTCATGTGCCAAATAATGGAGATTCAATGCTCCAAGACCAGCCCAAAAGTCAGAATTTTCCATCTTCCCGTCGCAACATTCTGCCTCCGAAGCACCGCGGCTCTGAGAATTAGCGTCGCGGCTCCAGTGACTGAACACCCAATTAGCGTCGCGGCGCTCTGGCGGCTCGGCTCCGACAGGGCTGTACCGCGGCCCTTTGCGGCTCCGCGGCGATTTCTGACTCGTTTCATCTTACACTTCGTACTCTTCTTCCTTCGTTTACCAACGTGGAATACTTTGTCATTTGGCCAATGACCGTCCATCATTCTATGTCTCAAACGTATTACTTACGTACCAATATCTCTTTCACTAATGAAATTTGCGATACTTGGCACTACGTGTGCACGTGTGTAGAGACGACATTTCTGACGTGCGGGGCCCTAATTATTCGAGTCATAAATAATGGGATAAACTTAATTCCACATTAGTAAATTTCCAACAATCCCCTCTTGAAAGAGATTTTGACGCACTCACATGGTGCCTTTTCCAGTAATCTTTTAGCGGACCGATGTTGCATCAAGAGAGGTAGCTTCATCTTTGAACCTTACATAGTTGAATACCATCGAACTTACTTACTGCACAGTGAACGTGATGTATTGAACCGTCAGTGTTTAGTGTAAGCCAAGTCAACAGTACCAATACACCAATTTCCCTTACTCTGTTCTTCATAATGTTTTGTCCGTTGTGGCCGTGGACACTATTTGGATTATTAAGTGTGTTCATTTGAGGCGGCATGTCCTCGAACATAAATAGGTGGTCTCCTACAAGGTATCCTCCTATACCCCACTTTACAAGTTGTTAGGAATCATTAAAAGTTTCCCCAAACCTAACCTCAACCGTTGAGGATCATTAAAGGTTTTGGAAACTTAACATTTACCCACATTGCAGATAACACTTAATGTATATCACGGGAATGGCTTTGGATTTGATGTTTCTTCACAGAAATCACTATCTGAAGTGCTCATGCTTCCACCGAAGCGCTCAACTGAACCTTTATAGCTTAGTTTTCCATTGAACCTAATTCCTGGGATCTTCAGTCAGTAAGGTTGGGTTACCACCGTATTGGTCCTTATAGCTTGGGTTTTAAGCCCATTCCCCTAGACAGACAGAACATCTGATATTTGGGTAAGCCCTTTGTCAATGGGTCCGCTATGTTATCCTTTGATTTTATGTAATCAATGGATATTATACCTGTGGTGATCAGCTGCCTAACGATCTTATGCCTCCGCCGAATATGATGAGACTTGCCGTTGTACATAGAACTCCGTGCCCTTCCTAGAGCCGACTGACTGTCGCAGTGGATCATCACAGAAGGTACGGGTTTGTCCCAACAAGGAACATCCTCTAAGAAGTCGTGAAGCCATTCAGCTTCTTCTCCTGCTTTGTCTAAAGCGATGAACTTTGATTCCATCATGGATCGGGCCATGCAAGTTTGCTTAGAGGATTTCCAAGACACAGCCCCACCACCAATTGTAAATACATACCAACTGGTGGACATGGTGTTCTCTATATCAGATATCAAGTTTGCATCACTGTACCCCTCTAGTACAGCTGGATATCTTGAATAATGCAACCCGTAAGTTATCGTGTATTTCAAGTATTATAGTACCCGATTCAATGCCTTCCAATGATCATTACTTGTATTACGGGTAAACCTAGCCAACTTGTTGATTGCATAAGCAATATCAGGTCGGGTGTAGTTTGTTATGTACATCAAACTCCCAATCACCTGTGCATATTGCTCCTGGCATATGGGTGCACCACAATTTTTATCAAGCTTTTGATTTCTATCCAGTGGTGACTTTATAGGCGAACTGTCAAACATCTCAAACTTTCTTAACACATCTTCGATGTAGTGAGACTGAGATAAGACCAGTCTGTCAGACGTCTTAGAAATCTTTATCCCTAAGATGACATTTGTGATACACATATCCTTCATGTCGAAACATTGTTTCAACATGTTCTTAGTCTCTAGGATCAAGCTAGGACTGCTCCTTGTGATCAACATGTCATCTACGTACATGCATATCATGACGAATGAGTCAGAGTTACCTTTCGTGTAGACACATTTGTCACATTCATTAATGGAGAAACCCTTCGATAATAGAGTACTATCAAATTTTTCATGCCATTGTTTAAGGGCTTTTTTCAGCCCGTACAAAGATTTGACAAGTCGACGGACATTCTTCTCTTTCCCTGGAACCACATACCCCTCGGGTTGTTCCATATAGATTTCTTCTTCCAAATCACCATTTAGGAAGGCTGTCTTGACATCCATTTGATGTATCTCAAGGTCATGCAACGTTGCGATCGCAAAGAATACTCGTATGGACATCATCCTAGACACTGGGGAGTACGTGTCAAAATAGTCAAGGCCTTCCTTCTGTCGACTGCCCTTGACTACCAACCTGGCCTTGTACTTATCTATAGACCCATCTACTTTATACTTCTGTTTGAGTATCCATTTAAACCCCAACAGTTTATTTCCCGAAGAAAGATCAGCCAACTCCCAAGTATGGTTATGCATGATGGAGTCTATTTCACTCTCAATAGCTTCTTTCCAGAGCGGTGCCTCTGGAGTTGATAATGCTTCAGCAGTTATCCTTGGTTTCTCATCAACCATATAAGCTATAAAGTCAGGACCGAAGGATTTATCCTTCCATGCCCTTTTACTTCTCCTTGGTTCCATCTTTGGAGTCTCCAAGTTCTGAGAATCTGGAACACTAGATTTCAGATATTCAGTCACTTCGAAGTCTACTAGATCTGAACCATCCAGATTCGGGCAGTCAATGACTTCTGGTTCCTGAGAGCTTTGTTTATAACTTCGTTTGCGAGAGGTTATATCTTTTTCCTTTCTAGGAAAAGTAACCTCAAAGAATTGAGCATTCCTTGATTCTATGATTGTACCGCCATGGATATATGGAATATCTGACTTATGCACTAAGAAGTGATAAGCACTACTGTTATTTGCATATCCGATAAAAATGCAATCTACAGTCTTAGGCCCAATCTTGACCTACTTTGGCTTGGGCACTTCGACCTTTGCCAAACAACCCCACACCTTTAAATATTTATAGGTGGGTTTCTTTTCCTTCCATGTTTCATATGGAGTTTTGTCCTTACCCTTATGTGGGACTCTGTTAAGAATCGTATTAGTGGTAAGGACGGTTTTTCCCCACATGTTTTGGGGAAGACCGAAATTTATGAGCAAGGCATTCATCATTTCCTTCAATGTACGATTCTTGCGTTCTGCAACACCGTTCGACTGAGGTGAGTATGGAGCCGTCGTTTGATGAACAATGCATGATTCGGCACAATATTCCTCAAATGGCGCTACGTATTCTCCCCATCCATCGCTACGAATAGATTTAATCCGCATGCTTAGTTGGTTTTCAACTTCTGCTTTGTAACGTCGGAACGCTTCAAAGTCTTCATCTTTACTTTTCAACAAGTAAAGGTAACAATACCTTATGCTATCATCAATGAATGTCACAAAGTACTTGTTCCCTCCCCTAGTTTGTGCAAACTTCAAAGCACATATATTTGTGTGAATAAGTTCTAGAGGAGCGGTATTCCTTTCGACAGATCAAAATGGAAGTTTTGTGAGTTTTGCCTCTACGCACACCTCACACTTATGTTGAGGGTTTATGTCGATAGACGGCAACAACTCCAACTTAACCAACCTTTGGATGGACGTGTAGTTAACATGTCCTAATCTATGATGCCATAAATTAGAGATCTCAAGCAAGTAAGAAGAAGCTTCAATATTATTGCTTGCACGTATTACAGACATGGCTTTAACTTTGAAGAGGCCTTCACAGACGAAGCTTCTTCCCACAAAAGTTCCATTCTTGGTGATTACAAACTTATTGGACTCAAATACTAGCCTAAAACCAGCATTAACAAATAAATTACCTGAAATTAAATTTCTCCTAATCTCAGAGACATGCATCACCTCCTTCAGAGTGAGCTCATTTCCAGAAGTCATCTTCAGGACTACCTTTCCTACCCCCAGCACGTCAGAGGAAGCGTTGTTACCCATGAACAGCTTCTTATTTGTAACTGGTGTATATGTGGAGAAGGCATCTCTATTGGAACAGATTTGTCTGGTAGCACCCGTGTCTATCCATCATTGCATGGGATTCTCAACAAGGTTTGCTTCACGCACCACCGCCGAGAACTCCTCAATCATGTCGTCCAGAAGCCAGTCCTTGATGACGTTAGCCTGAGCCTTGCCTTTGGCCTTGTCCTTCTCTTGTTTCTCAGTCTTGAGCTTGCGGCAGTCCTTGATCATGTGACCAGGTTTCCCACAGTGGTGACAGTTTCCCTAGAACTTCTCCGCCGCTTGGGTCTTGCCATCTTTCTGGAACTTGCGCTTCTTGCTTGGGTTCCCTTTGGCCTTAGCCAGATTTGCCTTTGCCTCAGCGAGTTGTTTTCTCTTAGGCAAGGCCCTCTTATTATCTTCCTGAATCTGGAGTTTGATAATAAGTTCCTCAAATGTCATTTCCTTTGTCTTGAGTTTTAAGTAACTCATAAACTCATTCCACGAGGGAGGTAACTTCTCAATCAGTGATTCAACCAAAAACTGCTCATTTGGTTTCATACCTTCCAAATCCAGGTGATGTAGAATCATTTGGAATTCCTGGACTTGGGACATCACTGTTTTACTAACCACTATTTGAAATTTCAAAAATTTCCCAACGATGAATTTCTTTGTACCAGCATCTTGTGCATTGTACTTCTTCTGCAGTTTTTTCCATAACTTTTTTGTGGTGCCTACGGTGCAATACACCGTGTAGGGTGGGTCTGACAGGCAGTTCAAAATATAGTTCTTACACATGAAATCATTATGACTCCATGCATCAAGAACTATCTTCATGCCATTAATGACATGGATACCTTGGGCCCCTTCAGTCGTTTCAGTAGGCGAAGGGTCTATTTCATCTCCAGTTTGTGGAGGATCTTCTGTTAAGAAATGAGTCATTCCCATAACAGTCAGGTAGAACAACATCTTCTGATGCCATCTCTTGAAGTTTGAGCCCATGAACTTTTCTAGGCGTTCATGGTGGAATCCAGCGGGTGGAGGAACTGTAACGTTCCCTTGAGTAGCAAGAAAGTGTTGGATGAGCCTTGAGCAACCGAAAAGGCATTGGGTGTGCCTTGAGCAGTGGGGAAGGCAGAGGGGTTGCCTTGAGTAACAGTAGCAATAGAATCAGAAGCGAGTTGTTCTCTTCTAGTCATCTTTCTAAGTACTTACAACAATCTTGTCTTAAAATTGTGGGATACAATAATTGCAGGAAACGGGAAGTAAGTAAATATTACAAATTGCTAGAAAGGATAAACTAAAGATCACAACAAATTGGAATTAAGAACGAAACAAACTCCTTGTGTGATTTGCTGAGTCGAGTGATGGCACTCTGTCTTTAAGACAAGATTTCCCCGTATATATCCTCTTACGTTGTCGGGTAATAGTCTCCCAAGATACAACAACAACTTAACAAATGAGCAAAGGAAACTCAAGTGTTACTCTTGAAGAACTTTGAGTATAGTAAACTTGCTAGAGAGGAAGAAAAAGATTTCAGAAATTCTGTAAATGTTTCTTAGTAGTGTTCAACAATTGAGCCAAAGGCCTCAATTTATAGTGTAAGGAGATGACCCCTCAACTAGCCAACTAATGGCCTTCAATAGCTATGTAATGGCACTTATTGAGGGGTTACATTCAGCCAAATAATGGCTGAATTCATGTGCCAAATAATAGAGATTCAATGCTCCAAGACCAGCCCAAAAGTCAGAACTTTCCATCTTTCCGTCGCAACATTCTGCCTCCGAAGCGTCGCGGCTCTGAGAATTAACGTCGCGGCTCCAGTGACTGAACACCCAATTAGCGCTGTGGCGCTCCGGCGTCTTGGCTCCGACGGGGCTGCGCCGCGGCCCTTCGCGGCTCCGTTGCGATTTCCGACTTGTTTCATCTTACACTTCTTCCTTCGTTTACCAACGTGGAATACTTTGTCATTTGGTCAATGACCGTCCATCATTCTATGTCTCAAACGTATTACTTACGTACCAATATCTCTTTCACTGATGAAATTTGCGATACTTGGCACTATATGTGCACGTGTGTGGATACGACGTTTCCGACGTGCGGAGCCCCAATTGTTCGAGTCATAAATAATGGGATAAACTTAATTCTACATTAGTAAATTTCCAACAAATTATAACATATATATATATATTAGAAAATAGTTATGAAGTTGTAAAACCGAGATGAACTCATGAAAGTAACAAATTGAATGTGGTGCAAGAGCCAAGAGAGTATGGGTCAAGAGTGCAAGGATGATGCTTTCGAAATGCGTTGGCTGAAATTGACCCCTTTTTCCTAACTGGATAAGATTGGTCAATCTGAAAATTTCATCCAGTGTCCTTTTTTGGAATCCTGTATTTAATAATGATACATGTGTTTATGGTTTTTGCACCTTATTTGATGAGAATTGTTTGTTTTGGTTGATACTTTCAATCTTCTTATTACAATTATATATAAAATAATGAGGTTATCAACTCTCATTTCCTTCCGGGGGTGAATGTGAAAAGTTTCAGATCAAAGATTTTCTTTTACTAAAAATTTTTCTGATTTGTGGATACATTCATAGATAGGTACTTTCGGATGCATATAAAATTAAAATTCAGTTTTAGAAGTTAACTGAGAATTTAGACCATGGTCTAATTAACGTTGTAAAAGAAATTGAACTATCTATAAAAAATATGCAAACTTTAGATCCCGATATATAATTATATGTAAGGATGAATTCACATAATTAAGTTCACTTTGGAACTTTAAACAATGGTGTAAAAGTTGTAGAATAAACTAGTATTATTTACACAGATTAACGATACATATTACTTAAACTCTAATTAAAAATACTTAGCATATTACAATATAATTGTAAAGTGTAAGAAGCTGGGTTTTCCTTTAAAGGAAACATAACAAGCTAATTAATCAAGCCTAAATATAGGATATTTTTGCAACTATAGATACCACAACTTAAATCTGAGGTACACTTGTCCATGCTACTCCATTAGCATCAGCAGAAGTACAACGCGTATGATTTTCTTGAGCATTTTCCCTCATTTCTCATTCTTTTGTATCTCTATTCTTTGAACAGTCTCCACAAATGTTCTGCAAAAACCATTGATTGCCAAAAGTAAATACTAGCAATAATTTCAGTTGATTTGAATTTTCTTTGTTCTCTTAACCTAAAATTAATTAAATAACATAGCAAAGAAGATAAGTGCATACTTCCACGGTACATCTCCAGCAAGCATCCAGTCTCCTTCTCTGTCTTGGTGCAAAATCGTAAATCGCGTACTATTATTGCCACGATTTTGGTCTGTAGAAAGTTATAATAATATGAAAATTATTATCAACTAAATTATCAGATATACATGGTAAAATAAAATTACTACGTAATTAATAATATGCGAGTGAACTTACATTTCGCAAACATTTGAAGTAAATTGTGGGTAAGAAGCTGATAAGAATCATAGAGACTTAGGTCAACCTTCCTTCCTATGGCCACTCCTTCCATCTTCACCTTCACATACATAGAGTTTCTTCCACCAACTATATTGTTTCTATCATTTGTAATCCAACCACCTTGATGAAATTGTTTTTTTCTCCATGTGTTAATTGGTGGCCACCCAAGTATTTGATTTTTTTTCTCAAAATCCCTGTATTACTAGGAGAAAACACCATTAGTAAAATTACGTACTCATTTGAAACATCTTTAATTATGACATTATCAACAAGGATGAAATGCAATCACATGAAAAAGGATAGATTTTTTCGTTACAAAAAAAATTAAACGATTTTAGTGCAATAAAATAAAAGTTACTGTACTTAAAATTATCCCCCACGAGAAACTGGTCCTGCAATATCCATATCAAAGGGAAAAAGGTGAAGTAATTGTGCCTAAAAAGAGAAATTAACTTAAAAAATAGGAAAGACCAATTTAACTTTTATACACAAACTATTTAAAATATTCAATATCAATGTAATTTAAGATGTAACAGCAGCTTAATTATGTTTAAAGACAAGAGTGTAGGTTGTCTTGTACTTACTTGTCACAAGCCTTGAAAGTTCTCTTCTTTCTTCCATGGTGATCATCATCTTCATTTGGTTGGCCATTCCATACGAACAAAGACAAAGTTTTACGTTCAACTCCTTCATTTCTATCCTCAAAGGCCTCTGCAAAACTTCTTTTCTGCTTCATTTGTGAGAAGTTCTCATCAAAACAATCCTTCCTCCTCATCATCATGTCATGAAATCCAGCATTGCCATATTGATCGAATCCTTTGATAATGGTGGGAAAATGGTTACACGGAAGAGCAAGATCAAGATCAAGCTCTAGTTCCATATCATATACTACTTTATAAGTATTTATATGAATAAATTAAAGTGTAAGTTATAAAATGAGCTCAAAAGAGAAGGCTAGGTTGTTTATACTCCATACTTGGCTGGCTTTACTTCCAACTTCCAAGTAAGTAGGCCTTAAAGAAAGAAGAGGGTAGGAGTGTCGGTTGACTGAAGTTGGGTCGGCTAAAAGAGTAGCAGTGACATAGACATCTTCTCCCAATTTTCTAGCCCACCTTGTCTGCTCTATTGTCTCCAATTCTTACCAAACATATATATTGCTTACATCTCAACCTTAATTAGTATCTCTCTCACACACTTACGTTACTGTGTGTGAGAGACATTAGTATTTCATGATTCATTGCACTTGATTAATTCATTCCACTCGGAAAGCTATTTTTTTTCATTAAAAAATAGTCAATCTAATTAATGAGAAAATTAGTGTATAGATGATTGTTCGACTTGATTATCACGTTGTTAGTTAATTCAACTCTAGTTGAGAGTAATTTCATATAATAAAAAGAACCTAAGCATATTATTTATAATTGGTCTTCTGGAACAAAGAGAAGTTAACAACATTTTGAGTATTAACAATCAGTCAACTAATCAATTAACTGGCTATAGCTCAATGACACATTAGTAACGATCAACTATATGAATCTTAAATATCTGTTTTGACTTGCATTTGGAGTACGTCGATTGACATAATTAATCTTGAGTGTATGATATGTTTAAAGAGCGAAAAGATTAGAGGGTTTTTGCATGTCTAATGCAAAGATGTACATATATTTACTTATTTTCTTTGCACTCTTTAAATGTCTATAAAACTACTATATATTTTTTTAAATAGGTTTCCAGAGTTTCCTTTGAATTTTCAATTTCCTACTGTAGTTTTCCATGTCTAACAATGTCAACTAATGGCAGTAAAAATGACGTCTTATCTTATCACTACTTTAGGACAGCCAAATAGGAAAATTCTCATAAGCCATAGTTTATATTGATAAAGTGCTTTTCTCCTTTAACTTCTCTTTTACCACAAAAGATCCAACATAGAGAATGGGGAAGTTTCTAAGGTGAAAACTTTTTTTTTTTTGGGTTTTCCGCCCGGTATTCAGTATCTGCATTGGAGTCCGACTATATCAGGATTCTCGTCGGTTAGAGCCCATTTATGGGAGAAGCACTCCCTACCAAGAATTTTTCAATACCCAGGATTCGAACCCGAGCTCATTAAGGATAGAATAGCCTTACTCACTGCACCACATCCTTGGTAAGGTGAAACCTTTTTCTTTCCAAAGGCCTAGCTATTTCCCTTCTTTAATAAATAGTGTGCCTATATATGCCACCAACAAGCAGCCTGTTTACCGAGAAAAAATAAAGTATTAATTTCCCCTTTAATTTTCAATTAGTGGTAAATCGAAAAATAAATTAGAACAAGGATAGATCCTTTCAATCTTTTCTCCTTTTTCATATTTTTGAAAATGACATGTTTACTAATTAAAGAATTGGTGTGAGAAAACAAGCTAAATGTGCTTTATCAAATGAAGCATTAAAGTAAAACAAAATTTGTCTACCATGTCAAATGTTTGAACAACTCAGGTGAATGGCTTAGTCATGTCCCCTTAAAATCCTTGTTAAAGTTATTATCTTTGACAAATGTGATATACAAGGATGGCTTAGTTGTTTAACTTTGAAAAAGAACAGGGAAATTATTCTTAATTAGACTTGTAGCTAATCACTGCTTAACACAACACATTATCCTCAAGGGAGAAAAACAATATCCTTAAACACCATAATTAATTACAAGTTTTGTTATTTGACTTGTGATTGAACATGATCTGTCCTAATTACGGTCATTAAGGGGGTTGATTATCAATAGTACCAATTTACTAATTAATTTACTTCACTTCTTCTTTACATGTCGAAGTGTCGGAGGATGAAAATCTAAATAACTGATATATATATGATGTAACCACTCTCTCATCATTTGAATATATAATCTCAAAAAATGTTTAAAAGAAAAAGGAAAATCAGTAGTAACAACATTCTGTATGTTTTCTTGATTACGGATGCAATTTGATTTTTCTTGATTACGTTAATATTGATTCTTCTTGTCCGCTTTTTGTTGAACATTTCTACATGAATAATGGGATGAGGTGGGGAAAGACCTAGAGACAAAGCAACCAACATTAGGGGATATATAAGTTTGGTGAGTGTATAGGAGTATATACTTGGTTTCTTGATTATATAGGATAGGAGAAGTGAATAAAGAACACTTGTAGTTTTCAATAATTAATTAAATAGTATTTGTTCAAGAATATACTAAAAAATAAAATAAAATAAAATAAAAGCTCTTGTCAAGTTCACGTGGTGGCAGTCTGCATGGGGCAAGACAGCCTAGTCGTTCAACTTCCACAGTTGTATCATTCATCAGACCACTTCATAACTAGTACTTTCATTTGCTTCATCTATCCCTAGTGAATCACTCGATCGTGTCCTGGAACAAAATATAGTTTTTTTATTTTATATGGGGGGAGGTTAAGGATGCAAGCAATGCCTAATTTTAAAATGTAGAGTCAATGGATTGTGCTATATATTTAAATATGGAGCAACTATTTTTGACACACATTCTATGTATGCATGTGAAGTCCGATCGAACTAGCTAGACACAATGAGTCGTCAAGTCTAGATCTAACACTGGATCTGGATGCTCAGAAAACAGTTCAAAAAGCCAAACTATGAACAGTTATGTCAAATATTTACTATTCAAGAATACAACTCATGTAGAAGAGCAAATGCTGGGTTTTTTCAGTTCATTTGGACCCCCTTAGCTCACTGAGTAAAGGAATTTTGATTTGAAATAGGCCTTGGTGGGGATGAAAGTAGTGAACATTATCATATACAAGGTATATTGCCGCCAGAGTAGGTGTTGTTGTTTCAGAACAAGTCAATTGTCTTCCAAGATTTAGGGTGTGTTTTGTACGGAGGAAATTACTTTTTCAATGTTTGGTTAGTCAAAATATTTTTTTAAAGAAAATAAGTTTTATAAAAATGAAAAAAAATTATTTTCCTAATGAAAGTAGGGAAAACAAGTTCAATAAGTGACATTCCAAGTTCATCGTATCTTCGTTCTCCACCAACCCAATTCCCCAACCCCCACCCTTGACCATCCCACCCCCCGCCACCCCTAAATCCCCACTACTCACTTGATCTCACACACATTGTGTTTTAACTAGATTACATATAAATGTTCTTCAAATAATATTTTTTGCTTACTTACCAAATACTAGAAAATAAGTAAAAAAATCACTTGTTTAAATTTTTAAAAAAGAACATTTTGGGATAAGTAAGTAACCATTCAGGTGAAAATATTGACAATCTGATGGCTATATAAAATCATAAGACATATTATAGCTAAAAACCATACGCACAAATTATACAATATATCATATTATGCACGTCAAAATGTATATAATCGGTATATATATTTTATAAAAAATGTATCTACACTATTTATAAAATATTCAGTGCTCATACAATTTGTATGCACTGTATATATTGAGTGTATATAAATGTATACTCAACGTATAGTGTATACACACTAATTATATATACACATATTATACATGTTTCGGGGATACATCTTCATCGTTTTTCCACCACCGTAGCACTGGCTGTGCACCACTAGTTCACCCATGATACGATTCGACTTGGAATAAATGCGGAATTAAAGAACACAAAGTAAGATAGGTTTGATATAAGAATTAGAGGTGAGAATAGAAAAAAGATGATTGAAATCAAGTAATTGATCACAAACCAGTGGAGAGAGACTTGAACTCGTGCTTGAATTACCAACTTTGATACATTCAAGAGAGATCCAATTGAAGAGATCCTTTCACTAATCCTAAACTACAATCTAAAACCAATATACTAGAGAATCACTCTCAATCAATATTCATCAAAGCTACATAATGAAATAATAAAAGTAATATTTATACTAGATAGGCTAAGAAGACTAATGACTATTACAAAAATATCCTTAATGAAGTAAGGGCCTTGTTTGGTGTCTTCTTAGGGATGATGGAAGCATATTGTGAAAATGATCTCTTTGCGTAAATAACCTCTTCCACCAAGCTATCTTCCATATCTTGATTGTGGTTATCTTGGAGTCTACTTCCCAAGAGACCATCAAAATGTCGTATGCCCTCATATGTGGACCTTCAAGGGCCTCCAAAAGCTCTAACTCCATCAACAAGGGACATGTGGCATGACAATACCCACTTGAAGCTCCATCACCAATCTTAGCCCTCATAATTGCCCATGAGCTTTCTAGGATCATATCATCCTCCCCTGCTTGAAAAGAATCCGACCTCGAATCCGAACCTTTGCAAGACCATAAAAAGGAAATACAAAAACAATGACCTCAAAGAATGAGGGTTAGTGTAAGAGTGAACACGACTATCAACGTGCCAATGAAGCACAAACTTGTCGTATAACCAAGCATCAACCACTCTTAGAAAGAACAATCTTCCACAAAAAGCATAAACAACATGGTTACTCTAAATATCATCATCTAATGCAAATAGATAGTAGAGAAAAAAGGTACGCAAAACAAAGTTGTCTATAGGATCCTCACAAGGAAAATCACCATTCGACTCAAGTTCATATTCAAGTATACGCTTACAAGTTAGAATACATAAAGAATTAGTGTCAATAAGCAAATAAGTGTCACCTTTTTTCCAAAATAATTCTTCCTAACAAATATACTATGTCCATTCAAGAGGAGGTTTCCATTACAAGGGAGAGGGTCAAAAAGACAAAGATATACCCCAATAAGACTCATCCCAATATAAGATGCACTCCCAATACAAGAATGATTGTCATCATATGCAAATAGATATTAAAGAAATGTGTCATGCAAAATAATGCAAAACAACTTCTACATATATGGTGTCCTCCAATAAAGCTTCATTATGAGGTTCAAGAGCAAGATCAAGCATGCTACTAGGAGTTTGGACATATAAGGAAGATGTGGCATTTTTAAAACAAGTTTCAGATTCCTTTTCAAGACACTCCTTCCCACGCAAGTATATTACTATCCCCCAAGGGAGGATCTTCCTCATATGGAAGGACAACATCATCCCATAATGGGTTCCCATAGGTTTGGTGACCCTCAAATATGGTTACATCTACGACACCACAAGACATGTACTCATGCACATCATCATCAACAATCATGTCATTATCAAATAAAACATTATCCTTAAGGAAATAATAATCAACTAAAGGGTGTGAGTGAAGGCATATAATGTCACTCTCCAAAGGATCGATGTCATGACTCTCTGCATGGCATACAACACTATCATAATCTTGAGTCTCATCAAATGTCAATGAGGTAAGATCGTAGGACTCGTCTTCATGTGTGTCAAATATCGTTAGTGTGTCATACTCATTGAAGTGACCAACTTTATCAATAGCATCACTAATCAGAGGTTCATTAAACACATCACAAAATTCCTCGAATAGTGAATTAACATTACAATCAAGTCGATCCACACTAGTTGGTAGCATTTCAAGCTCACAAGAATTAGTAACAAGACTACCACAATTAAAGTCAACCAGTGTATGAGTAATTTGTTTACATGACAATGTACTATCATTAGAACCACAAGTGTACCCACTAGGTGGACACAAATTAATCTTGCAAGAAGAGTCAATTCTATCATGAAAAGGATCAACTAGTATGTAAACACTCACAACAAGAACATCATCATTATTCAACAAATAGTCATTATACTCCACACGAGATAAAACGCCATCCCTACTCAATTGGACATTATCCACAATTTGTTTATCCAAGTTCAATAGAGTGTAAGGTTTAGATTTGTTACCTTTTAGCTCATGCCCATAACATTTGTTACCTCGATCAAGTGTCTTGCCTTGGAGTTCCTCTTTTGAAGCGGTTTGGGTTACTTCACTTCCAAAAAAAACTTGGGATTCTTTTGAGTGTTCATCCCTATGAGTACCTACAAAAGGACCAAAACAACTAGAAGAAGTAAGAAGGTTAGAAGAGGCATGGGCTCCCAAAATGCCTTTCGAAGGGTTAGGATGACCCTTCATTTTAATTTTCCATTTGGCTCCTTGGACGTTAGCGACTAACTTCTCCTTGTTCACTTTCTTTGTATGGACCTCTTGTTTCCCAACATTTGCCTTCCTTGATAATTCTAGCATACATGAGTAATCGTCTTCCACTTGCAAAGGTGTCAAGGGCCGAAGAACATATTTTTGGCCTCTCAATGTGATGGTATACTCGTTAGTCCTTCTATCATGTATAACTCTTCTTTCAATTCCCCAATGGCGCCCAAGCAACAAATGACAAGATCTCATAGGTAGGACATCACAAAGTACTTCATCTTAGTACTTGCCAATTTAAAATTTTACCCAAGCTTGCTTTGAAACCTTTGATTCAACACAATTTTTCAACTTTCGAAGTCTATAGGGTTGGTAATGGTCTTGAGTTGGAAACTTCAAATACTCCACCAAGGTAAAACTTACCACATTAATGACACTATCCTCATCAATTACCATAGAACCAACGCTACCTTCAACCTTGTACTTTGTAATTAATAGGTGCTTTCTTGCTTGTAAAAGTTGATCCATACACACTTCATCACATTCATGATGCTCAACAAGATGATCACCCATAATCATGACACTCAATCTACCATCACACCAAGGTACTTCATTGTTAACATAGACTTCACGACTAGGCACCCCTTGTTTACCATTCCCATTTCTCCAACCATGATATTGAGAGTAAGTCATATTTGCATGAGGGTAATAAGTATTATACATCTTTATACTATAAGTAGGCAATGTAGAGCCTCATCTTCTCATATGACTACCTTCATTCCCCCAACAAACGCATATATACCACCTTGATTAGGTTACGATTTAGGATAAGACGATGAATACGAATAATTGTTATATGATCTCTCATATTCAATATCATTATCTTCATGGCCATACCCCTCACAAGGCATATAATCACAAAAACTACCAAGCTCATCATGACTTTCACTCTAATAAAATCCAACAACAATTGATTCACAAGGAAGCACATAAAAGTGTTGTACCTCTGTTGTCCTCGTATTCATGGTGTGTAGCATAGGAACCTTCATATTCACCATAGTCATCTTCATATAGTTCTCCTACTCCTCATTCTTCGTCATAAGATCCATGGAAACTAGTGGCCTCATAGTCATTCACGAAGTAGTAGTACTCTTCACCATATTGTTCATAGCCGTATTGACCATCATCGACTTCATAAGATCCATCGTCACCATGGTCATACCCTTCATTACTATCATAGCCTCATATATCATCATCACAAGGATCTGAGGCTATCGATGACACAATTACTTATAACTCCTCTTTTTGTACCTACAAAATGATCGAACAAAGTTAGTAGTAAGAGTTCCTCACCAACGCTCGTACGTGCACTCATTTGTGCTTAACTAGCACCACTCTATTATTCTCACCGCTCTTACTTTTTCGCTCAATGGATTGTTCTTAAACTCATCAAGAACCTACAATCTTAAACCATACCCAAGTAGTATCCAAGTATCAGTTCGGAATGGAAGTTATGTGATACCAAGAATGGATAATCAAAGCAAACAGACAAGAGTCAAATAATTCACAACGAAATAAAAGAGAAAAGCACAAAAAAATTGACACAAAATGAAATTCGGACTCAAGAACTAATCAACAACTAAGTAAAGTCAATTACTAGTATTAATTAGTTAAGAAGATAAAAGGAATGAAAAGAAAGTGAAATGGAATGAGATTAAATTAGGAAAACATTTTGAGACAAGATGCGAACAACCTGCGGCCGCAGATTGTGTCCTGCAATTCGCAGCCATCGACATCAGCCATGCGCTCACACACTGCGGTGTAGAGGACTGTCTTGTGAAGGCTTTTTTAAGGTGGTGTGGTGTCCCTCAAATGGGTCATGCGACCCGCAACGGAATCTCAAGTTCTGCTAGTAAGTTTTTCTGAAAATTTGACTCCTCTTTGATTTTGTTCAATTGTTTTTTGAATTTTTAGATTTCCTTGGGCCCACTTAACCTATAAACTTCCTCTTTTGGGTCTTATAATACTTTATCACACTTACCCAAAATTAATTTGGATCAAACATTTCATTTTGGTGTCTTCATCCTCTTGAAGATATGAAGATGCTCAAGAACATGAAGA
The DNA here is from genome assembly GCA_029783415.1 of Anisodus acutangulus. Lineage (NCBI taxonomy): Eukaryota > Viridiplantae > Streptophyta > Magnoliopsida > Solanales > Solanaceae > Anisodus > Anisodus acutangulus. The sequence continues at coordinate 26,922,715 of CM056507.1, read as the reverse complement.
ACATTCAAATTTTCAACCACCTTCAAATCAACTCCAATTTCTCCCAAATTTTATATCTAGGCTATCCTTAGTGAGGAGAACAAATCCCACTAGAAATTGAAGCCAATAGAACCTTCTTTCAACAAGACCCACTTTAAAATTCTTTCAAGGTTGAAGGTCCTTCAATGTTGGATTGTTCAAATCACCTTGTAATGCTCCCAAATTTTGGATTCTAGGTCTTCTTCACTAGGAGAACAAAGCCCAATAGTTTTCAAGCTCTAATTACCCCTTCTTCTACAAGACCCACTTTCAAGTTCTTCAAAACCTTCAAGTTCAACAATGGTGATTTTTCCAAACTCTTCCAAATGCCTTGCAACTTTAGATCTATGTACATTTGACCTCTATGAACTCAAATCTACACTCAATTTCACTCAAATAAAACAACACCAAAAAAATTTGAGATTTTCAAAAATTTCAGATTTTTATATTTTTAAAATATGAAGAATGAAAGATTAAGAATTGTAGAAACAACCCTTTAGCCTATACTCTGATATCAAGTGATACAATTCGACGTGGAATAAATGCAAAATTAAGGAACACAAAGTGTGATAGATTTGATATAAGAATTAGAGGTGAAAATATAAGAAAGAAATGATTGAAATCAAGTAATTGATCACAAACCATGGGAGAAAAGACTTGAACTCATGCTTGAATTACCAACTTACATACATTCAAGAGAGGTCCAATTGAAGAGATTAACAGACTAATCCATTCACTAACCCTAAACTACAATCTAAATCCTAGATACTAGAGAATCACTCTCAATCAATATTCAGCAAAGCTACATAATGAAATAATAAAAGTAGTATTTATACTAGATAGGCTAAGAAGGCTAATGACAATTACAAAAATACCCTTAATGAAGTAAGGGATTTGTTTGGTAGTCTTCTTAGGAATGATGGAAGCATACTGTGAAAATGGTCTCTTTTCATAAATAACCTCTTCCACCAAGCTATCTTCCATATTTGGATTGTGGTTATCTTGGAGTCTACTTCCCAAGCGACCATCCAAATGTCGTATGCCCTCTTATGTGGACCTTAAAGGGCATCCAAAGGCTCTATCTCCATCAACAAGGGACATGTGGCATGACAATACCCGCTTGAAGTTACACCACCAATCTTAGCCCTCATAATTACCCATGAGCTTTCTAAGATTATATCAACCTCGTCGCTTCACCTCTCCACCGTGAATCACCACTTAACGCACCACAGTAACCCCTCCACTTCCACCTTTGTTTCCACTAGCAAACCACATAAACATCACCGTGAAATCACCATAGCTTCCCTTGTTTTTCCTTCGGATCTCCGCTGCAACATCAGTTTTACTAGAAGAAGGCTCATCAGTTAACTGGTGCTCCCTATGTCCCATAATAAGTGTCACCTTAGCTAAAAACTTTTGTCTCATAATAAGTGTCATCGTAGAAAATCAAGACATAAATTGACTTATTTTTTCCAATTCCACCCTTAGATAAAAACTGACAAGTTAAAATAACAAGTAAATGATGATTGGAAAAGCCACATAGTAACTTAGTATTGTTGGATTCCCAATGTCAAAAGGTTTACTACTTGTGCATGCTCTAATAAAAAGAAAAAAGTAATTTATTTTTATATAGGGTTAATTTGATAAATTTCACATTGCATTATTGATTTCTTAATATGCGTATTTTAGCTAAGGTGACACTTATTATGGGACGGAGGGAGTATTTGTTTGGAGAAAAAATCGTAAAATGTCGACCTTTACAACCGATATTCCTCCGCACCATCACTGGCGTCGTCATTGTCTGCCATATCCAAAATCCTTTCCACTTGAAAAGCCACCGCGTGCCGCGAAAGAGCAGAGGAGAAAAGTGAGGGGTGAATTTTAAGGGGTTAACTATAATTTATTTTTATTTTGAGCTTAAAGTGTATTTCGGATTATATAGTTCGAAATTGGGTCTTTTAAATTATTGACAGTCACATCATGTCCTTTTTCCAAACATTTTTCACGAAAGACATTTGTTCTGTACCAAACATACACCCTTAATCCTTTAGGGGTCAATTCTGAGTTCGGATTAATTTTAATCGAGTTCTTTATAAGAAAAGTTCACTGAAATAAAAAAAAATGGATGTTAAACGGCATCCTCGATCTAGCGCGCGGTTAATCAAGTTCTCTTAAGGAGAGCTTAATTCACGTATTTGAAACATTTTTTTGTGCGTATTGGCCCTCAACCGCACTGGTCTTTAATATTTTCCCTTCATATTTGTGGTCTTTAATTTTTGCTCCTACTACTTTGTTTATGAAAATATCCAGGTTTAATTTGCAAGGCATAGTCTCTATAATTTGTTTCTTCAAAAATTAAATTTTTGCTTCGCGCGACACAAATTATGTAGGGTTATGTTATGCGGCATAGTTTTTGTAACATCCCGGAATGTTGGTCAATAATTTGAGCATCTAAATGGAGAAAATAAACCCGAGCATTGAAAAACTTATGTTATATTCACGTATGCTAATAAAGAGATTAGTATATAAAAGGATTAAACCCCGAAATAATTTTGGACGTAACAAGTGTGACGACGGGGAGCCGAAATAAATTTGGTGCATTCACAAAGGAGTTATGGACTAGTGTCATATTATAAATTATGACATTGAGTATATGAAAGTCTTGTGAGTTATTAAGATTTAAGTGAATTGGGATTAGGGAATTAATTGTGTGTATAATTGATTAATTGTGGGATTAACTTTAATGGAGGGGACAAAGTTTAGTGGGAGTTATGCACGTGTAATCTCCAAAGGTTTTACCTAATGACTAAGCCTAAGATATTAAATGGTGGCAGCAATTAGAAGAGTTTAATTTAGTTAGTGGGAGACAGTAGTTAATGCTCCACTATGTGATGTTTTGAAAAGTAAGGGATTTTCACATTCCATTAGTTCCTTTTATTCTTGTGATTGTACGAGAACTAATGCATGACCTTCCTATCACTTCAGTGTTCTCCTCTCCTATCCGCAGGGTGAGAGTTCTATTTTTGTAATCCAGTTTCAGAGAACCTTTTCATGTATAATTACATGCCTTTCCTTTTTATGTATTTGGTACGATCAGGCGGCCTCATTTATGCAAATAGACTCCTTCGTGATGTGACTCTTGGTTGTTAGTCAGAATGATGTGGTCTAGTTATTAAGCTTGGATTAAGGTATGTTAAGGCAAATTATTTCTTTCTTTTGGTATATTTCATGTAACGAAACGTAACTGTGATATTTTTTCATAAATTATTCTACTCTTAGAAGTTAAGAATATTCATGTTATTGATTCCTATGTTAAAAGCATGTCTAAATATGTTCTTAAGTCCTTATTGAGGCATACGGAAAAAATGTTGATATTTACAGCGCTAGCCGAAAGTACAAGGATATTGTGTCACATAGGATGTGCTATTGTTATTCATGCATTTTCATTTGCATTGCAGTCATGTTTTACCCAAGACCGTATATTGGGGACGGGAAATGGGAAACGTAGACCACCTGATCGGTTGGGATATGATAATGATAAAGCATGTGTGGCTTAATGAAGGAAGATGCCTGATTAAGGGCTAATATATATATATATATATGATTGGGAGGAAGATGCCCTTGTGTGGCCAGTATATATGTATTTACCGCATTATGCATGACATTTAGACATATTATACCCACAAAGATTGTTATGGTAAGGAAAATGCCCAATGGGGCCGATGTATATGTATACCGCATTGTGCATGATATTTAGGCATATGTATTAGGACCCTTAGAGATACTTACTATTGGTCGGTTGTTTCTGTTTCAGTTGTTGTTATATCCCTGTTATGATATTATTCATGCCTGACATACTCAGTACATCAGTCGTACTGACGTCCCTTTTGCCGGGGGACGTTGCGTTTCATGCCCGCAGGTTCAGTTAAAGAAGGTGACAGTTCACGTTAGTTGATTGCGAATCCAGCAGATTTTTAGAGCACTCCCTTGTTCGGAGTGTTGGTCTAATTTTGGTATGGTACATTTTTACTTGTATATATAGGTATGGCGGGGTCCTATCCCGACCTTTGATGTTGCTACTCATAGAGGCTTGTAGACAGGTATCCTATGTGTAGTTGTTATGTATAGCCTTGTCGGCCTTTGGGTATGTATATATATATAAGATGGTTATCCAACTTTATATAGTCCTTTTTTGGCTTAGTCCGTATTTAATTATGAATAGGTGTTGACTGTAAGTTTAGTGGTACCCGGCGGGTGGGATCCGGGTGCCCGTCGCGGCCCTCCGGTTTGGGTCGTGACAAATTTGGTATCAGAGCATGTCTGTCCTAAGGAGTCTACAAGTCGTGTCTAGTAGAGTCTTGTTTATGGGTATGGTGTTCACCATACTTATAAACAGGAGGCTGCCTGACATTTAGGGATGTTTTACATTCTTTCATATCATAGATCGTGTTACAGAACTGATTTATAAGTATTTCGCTCCTAATCTATTTCGTATTTACGATTCCAGCAATGCCTACCGCAAGGAAGAAGTCCAAGAGTATAAGGGAATTGAATACGGCTGCGGTCAAAGGTGCCAACCGATTGCCACCCGCTAGCAAGGGCCAGAGTGAGACCCTCGGTGCCGGTGCGACCCCTTCGTACAATTCTCTTAGTTCGTCACCATCGGAGGAGAGTAGTAGAGCTGTAGTGCCCCCAGTTCCTCCACTAGATACTCCAGGCGTGGATCTTGATATGCGAAGTGCGGTCCAGTTATTGACACGATTGGTGGCCGCTCAGGCCGAACGTCAGGTTCCCAGTTCTTCTGATAGAGCTTCTAGCGCAAGAGTTCGGGATTTTATCAATCTAGACCCTCCGGTATTCACATGAACAGACTTGAACGTGGACCTGCAGAATTTTCTGGATCAGGTCCAGCGCACTTTACGGGTGATGGATGCTACCGATATCGAGTCGGTAAAGTTTGCTTCTTATAGACTGCGGGATGTCACAGTAACCTGGTATGATACATGGGAGCAATCTAGGGGACCTCGTGCTTCATCGGCTAGATGGAGAGAATTTTCAGAGGCCTTTTTACAGTATTTTCTGCCAGTCGAACTTCAACGGGCCAGGCAGGACAGGTTCCTACATCTTGAGCAGGGTGACCTGAGTGTTAAAGAATATAGTTTGCAATTTCATTCGTTGGCCCGATATGCTTGTACGATTGTAGCAAAAATGAGTGACCGGGTACATAGGTTTGTTACCGGCTTGGGGCCGCACTTGGTTAATGAGTGTACTACGGCTTCTTTGAATCCGAGTATGGATATTGCTCGCATTGAGGCTTATGCACAGAACTTGGAAGATCGTAAGAGACAATAACGGGAAGATCGAGAACGTGATAAGGGCCCCATCCGTCGATGACGTGGAAGATTTTAGAGATGGGCCCAGGTCACAGCCTCATGGACACCCATCTTATCCGGCAGCTAGTGCATCATTGTTGTTTTCAAAGACGAGGGTTGATCGGTTTGTTCAATCGGGACCAAGTCAGGGTTCACACATGTCAGGGTCTTATTACGGAGGAAATTATATTCAGATGAGGCCACCGTTGATTCAATGTGAACAGTGTTGTAAGACCCATCTAGGACAATGCCGACAAGGAACAAATATGTGTTATTCTTGTGGTAAACATGGTCATGTTATGCGAGACTGTCCGACAGGAGGCGAAGGTGTTAGGGTCCAGCCGGTCGAATCTGCAGTAGCTTCATCATTGTCAGTACGCCCGTCAGGGCAAAGTCATCACACATTATCCGATCAAGGTAGAGGTAGGGGCAGAGCAACTTATTTTGGTGGGGGACAGAACCGTACTTAGGCATTGATGGGATGACGGGATCGGGAATCCTCACTTGATGTCGTTACAGGTACGTTATCGATCTTTTCACATAATGTGGATGTGTTGTAAATTTGTTATGTAACACGAGTGGATATGAGGTAACCACACCAGTAGGTGAATCAGTAATGGCTAGACGGATCTATTGAAATTGTGCAATATTAGTGTGTAGCCATTAGACCCTAGCGGATTTGGTGGAACTAAGAACAGTTGTATTTCTAGGCTACATAACGGGATTAAATATGTCACCCCAAGATTCGAGGACGAATGTTTCTAAGGGGGGAAAGATGTAACATCCCAAAATTTTGGTCAATAATTTGAGCACCTAAATGGAGAAAATAAACCCGAGCATTGAAAAACTTATGTTATATTCACGTATGCTAATAAAGAGATTAGTATATAAAATGATTAAACCCCGAAATAATTTTGGACATAACAAGTGTGGCGACGGGGAGCGGAAATAAATTTGGTGCATGCACAAAGGAGTTATGGACTAGTGTCATATTATAAATTATGACATTGAGTATATGAAAGTCTTGTGAGTTATTAAGATTTAAGTGAGTTGGGATTAGGGAATTAATTGTGTGTATAATTGATTAATTGTGGGATTAACTTTAATGGAGGGGACAAAGTTTAGTGGGAGTTATGCACGTGTAATCTCCAAAGGTTTTACCTAATGACTAAGCCTAAGTATTAAATGGTGGCAGCAATTAGAAGAGTTTAATTTGGTTAGTGGGAGACAGTAGTTAATGCTCCACTATGTGATGTTTTGAAAAGTAAGGGATTTTCACATTCCATTAGTTCCTTTTATTCTTGTGATTGCACGAGAACTAATGCATGACCTTCCTATCACTTCAGTGTTCTACTCTCCTAACCGCAAGGTGAGAGTTCTATTTTTGTAATCCTGTTTCAGAGAACCTTTTCTTGTATAATTACATGCCTTTCCTTTTTATGCATTTGGTACGATCAGGCGGCCTCATTTACGCAAATAGACTCCTTCGTGATGTGACTCTTGGTTGTTAGTCAGAATGTTGTGGTCTAGTTATTAAGCTTGGATAAAGGTATGTTAAGGCAAATTATTTCTTTCTTTTGGCATATTCCATGTAACGAAACGTAACTGTGATATTTTTCCATAAATTATTCTACTATTAGAAGTTAAGAATATTCATGTTATTGATTCCTATGTTAAAAGGAAGTTTAAATATGTTTCTAAGTCCTTATTGAGGCATACGGAAAAGATGTTGATATTTACAGCGTTAGCCAAAGGTACAAGGATATTGTGTCACCTAGGATGTGCTATTGTTATTCATGCATTTTCATTTGCATTGCATTCATGTTTTACCCAAGATCGTATATTGAGGATGGGAAATGGGAAACGCAGACCACCTGATCAGTTGAGATATGATAATGATAAAACCTGTGTGGCTTAATGAAGAAAGATGCCTGATTAAGGGCTAATATATATATATATATATGTATATGATTGGGAGGAAGATGCCCTTCTGTGGCTAGTATATATGTATTTACCGCATTATGCATGACATTTAGACATATTATGCCCACAGAGGCCGACATGAAATGATGCCCACATAGGCTGTTATGGTAAGTAAAATGGCCAATGGGGCCGATGTATATGTATACCGCATTGTGCATGATATTTATAGGCATATGTATTAGGACCCTCAAAGATACTTACTATTGGTCGGTTGTTTCTGTTTCAGTTGTTGTTATATCCCTGTTATGCTATTATTCATGCCTTACATACTAGTACATCAGTCGTACTGACGTCTCTTTTGCCGGGGGACACTGCGTTTCATGCCCGCAGGTTTAGTTAAAGAAGGTGACGATTCACGTTAGTTGATTGTGAATCCAACAAAATTTTGGAGCACTCCCCTTGTTCGGAGTGTTGGTCTAATTTTGATACGGTACATTTTTGCTTGTTTATATGGGTATGGCGGGGCCCTGTCCCGACCTTTGATGTTACTACTCCTAGAGGTTTGTAGACAGGTATCATGTGTGTAGTTGTTATGTATGGCCTTGTCGGCCTTTGGGTATGTATATATATATATAAGATGGTTATCCGACTTTATATAGTCCTTTTTTGGCTTAGTCCGTGTATCAAATTGACTCTCATGTAGGTCCTATTTTAGGTAGTTCAATAGTCACATAAGCCACCTTATTCACATAATAATTTCAATCACAGTCAAGCACCATTCAATTCATGTAGCACACATGAATCTTACAATTATTACCCACCGATCAGTAAACTCCGTCTAAGTCAAATTCTTATTTATCTCCACTTACCCACTTAACAAATTCAATAGACAAGTTGACACTCCGTACACAACATCATTTGAGAATGTTTTCCAAGTGTATTACAAGTTGTCTGACTATAACGATATTAGCTCCTTTGTTATCTCTAACCTTTAGACTTAGTTACGATTTCATACACTTGAAGGCATGCCATATAATAGTTCTTCTAGTGTTCTTATTATACTTTGAATAAAAGTCTATGTCATACACCATTTGATTAAGGAGGGGATCTACACATACATAGCATACAAATCAACAACTACAACAACAACACCTCCATAGGTTCTTTACTAGACTCTTTACCCAATAACGCTATCAATCACCAAGCAATACACATACACACATAGTTCTATTTGATCTACATGATAGTTCTAACATTTAGACATCACCGACCACAATAACAGTTTGTCATCGAGTACTTAGACTCGTAAAGGTGTAAACCAAGGAATCAATTTCACAGAAAACAAGCCAAATCATGGCAAATAATTCAATAAAATCAATCCAATCATCCAAGTTCATTTAATCATGAAAATCATCCAAGTTCCAATAATCATTCCAATCATATTACCAATCAACATGTAATTAATGTATAAATGTATGCAAATGCAAATGCCCGGTACCTCTCATACCCTGTAAACATGCATTTAAATTCTATGAACTGCAATCCATAAGGGACTCATGTCGTCCATATACCCACTCGGAATTCCTCCACGGATGCCAGCTCTTGGCTGTAATATCATCTTTAATCATTTTTCATCATCTCAATATTTTCAACCATCTCATAATGTATCCTTAACTTTCCCGGTCTCATTGGAACCACAATATTTTCATACCACTCTCCTTTCAATTTCATTAGAACCAAGAGTGTATGAATCCAAATGACATTACAAGTCAAGTAATCAGGATGTATGAGATGCAATCAACTATAAGAGATGAATATCACATGCTTTTAGATACTTCATAACACGTGATTCCATGTAAATCAGTTTATCATAACGAAAACAATGTGATGAATAAACATAGTAATTACAACAATGGCGACAAGCCCACATAATGGCGACAAGCCCAAACAACAGCAGTCGAAATCAGCTTAAGGTTGATTCCCTAAATCACCCATCATCACAATTCAACACCAATACTCACCTAAGCGTTCATCACAACCGCTAAAGTGGGACCCCCAAACACGCTCAATACCTCTCAACATTTATAACTAATACACACTTAAATCGAAGTTTATAAAAGAGAAAATGTAACCTACTTCAGAGTCGAGCAGGAGCCACGAACCGTCAACCCTCAACATAGGCCTTACCCTTTCGGAACACCTCAGAATACTCGTATCCTAACATATATAACTTCTACATTAATAATTAATCTAATACACATATAAGGACTTAATCCTTAAAATAATCCAAAATACACCCAAAATCAACCCCGGACCCACGGTATCAAAATTCAAACTTTATCACCCAAAAAATATAATAACAAACTAAACAATCATTTTCTTAAGTTAATTTAAAAACTAAACTCAATTAAACCCTCAATTGCAAGATTTAGTAAAAGCCCCAATTTCCAAACCCTAGATTTTCCCCCGATTTCAAAAGAATTTCTAATACCAAATTAATCATCACAACATGATCATCTATCATTAATCTATACTAGATTACAATATCACAATCATCTAATCAATAATCAACCCTCAAATCAAGAGTCTAGTCCTCTTGTTCTAGCATGAAAGTTTTAGACATTTTCTTCCCCAAATATAATTTATACTAGGATAGAAGACTTAAATTATAAACAATAATTAAAAAAGGATGAGATAATACCTCCAATGAAGAACTAAAGTGAAATCCTTAAGAAATTCCCTCTTAGTCGAGCTCTAATCGTAAGAGAATGTATTTTGCGGAATGAAATTGTTTTAGGGCATTTAACAATCTGATCAGAAACAACTATTTCGCTTCGACAGAATCGACTTCGCTAAGGCGGTCACGCTTCAGCAAAAAAAAGGTCTGCTGAGGCGGAGTCACTTAAAAATCTGAAGAATCGCTGAAAGCTTCCGCATAAGTAAAAATCTCAACATTACACAAGACCCACTCCTCCGCAGAGGCGGACACGCAGAAGCAGACAGAAAGTCATTGGTGCTGACACCAGAAACCAGCAAATTAGAAACTAGCCAATTTCTCCACCAAACACCCGAAAAACTTTCGGAACCCCCGAATACAACCCAAAAATGCTACCCCCAAGGTAAACGATGCTATAAACGCTCGCACCCTCGGATCTCTCATACGACTGACCTAAGACATACTTTTCTACGAAAATGCACAAAACATCTAGATTCCACAATTTTACAAATAAAGTCATAAAGTACATCTGAGTTCCTCGAGAAATGAACTCATGACTCTGCTAAGTCATAAATGACCCTCCAGAATTATCAGAAGTGACGGAACCCGAAAACGAACCCATATACTCGAAAGTCAACTTTGGGTCAAACTTATCAATTCTAAAATCTCTACTTTGAGTTTTTCTTCTGAAAATCACATAAAGGTACCTCGGTATCCGTACCATCCATTCTCACGCATCACAAACCCCACATAGAGCCTACATGAAGTGTAATTTAATCAAATAATGGTCTTTAGCTAAAACGACCAGACGAGTCGTTACAATAAAGTTGTTTTAAGAACATAGTGCCATAAAATCTCTATCATATCAATTTCGGACATAATTATCAAAAAAATATTATTCTCTATGAGAGTTGCTTTATTTGTTTATATATTTTAGGAAAAATCACTACAACATGAAAACATGATAACATGAATTATAATTATCATTACACCAATAATAAAAATCATAATCCATAGAAAAAATAATTTTAAAATAATAAAATCAAATTTAATGCTCGGGATGTACGTTTTTACGCACGGGGCTTACGCTTTTGTGCCCTAGACTTATGTCCAAAATTCTAGGGCATACGTCCTATTAGGGGTGGGCGAAAATTCCGAAGAATCGAAAAAACCGAACCGGTTCGGTTCGGTTTTTATTCGGTTTTTAAAAAAATATTTTTTTGATAAACCGAGCCGAATCAGTATTTAGTGATTCGGGTCGGTTTTTTATTTTGGATACAAACCGAACCGAAAAAATGAATTAAATATGTAATTAATCTTATTTTTTATTTTAGTCTACTACTATCTCTTGAATCATATCCATTGAAGTCAATCTATGAAGCTTTTATGGAAGTCGAATGTGGCATGAACTTGATTAACATATCACGGAAGCATTGACATAAAATGTAGGGAGAGAAAGTAATTGTAAATTGGTAAAACTTTAAATGGCCATAACTCTGTGCTCGGATGTCTGTTTTACCCGATTTTTTTTATTTTGCGTATTTTTTCGAGACGTGGCCGGCGGTTTGGCGCCGCCAATTTTTACGAAAACGTCCGTTTTCCATATCAATTTGTGTTTTCCCAAAATCGGTTTCTAATTTTCCTTTTTCTTTAGTAAACATCTCACGATATACAATACATTCCAACGTCGAAATTTCGTGTTAGAAATTCATTTTTTTTTAAAAAAAACAAAAATTCCCTGACCCGACCCGCCCCGGCCCACTAAAAAAACCGATATAATCTGATACGTTCGGCGATATAAACCGAACATATCAGTTTTTTTTTAAAGTTGGATTCGGTTTTTTTTAAAAGTTGGATTCGGTTTTTTATAAATAAAAAACTATTTTTATTCGGTTCATATTTTTCAGATACAAAATCGATATGAACCGATATATGCCCACCCCTACGTCCTATAGATCTACACCCTTCATTTACACCCTGGAGCATTTTTGGTATGTCCTATTCCGGAACTCGCCCCAAAAACGTCTTTGAAAACACTGATTTGTACCAAGGTACATGAAGAAGAGTATTCTTAAGATAATAATTAAGGGAAAAAATCATACAAGTTTTTAACTGAACTTCTAACCCGGTCAAATTAACTTATAAGTACTTTATGATCTATTTATGCTTTTGGTAAACTCCAAATCTATTTATAAGTCAAGTGGTTATAAATTAAAACAAGCTAAATGTCATAAGTCGGAGATTCCCAACTTATAAATATGCAACTTATAAGAACTTTTGATTTGACCAAACTTTTTACCATTTTCATTCCTAATATTTTTTTGTAATCTCCAAAATACTACTACTAAATTTCAACCTTCAATTTTAGTTATCTCTTTATTTTGTGTTTGTCATTCGTCCATTTTTATGTAAAAATACTATTAAACTTCTATCTTGATAAATAGATTTAAGGAAATTAAGTCATATTAATAAAAAAAAGTATTTATTTGTACCTTTTTATCAAACACACTAATTATTTATTATCGGATTCAACACTTTTATTCAAATGCATAGTTATTTTACTTATTAAAAGTTTTAGCATCTAAATATGTATTTATGCACTTAATATTTGTCAATTACAATTAATGAGCTAATCCAAATAAGCTCATGGTTTCTTTCCCCCATATTCTAAACAGCTGGATATAAACGCTCAAAAGAAGAAGAAGAAGAAGTGCAATTTGACAAATATTGAACTTTGAAATTCTACTTTTCATCTAATTATTCTCCCCATGAAAAATAATATATACACTAGATATTTCTATTTATGTATATGTGATGTTCAAAGTAGTTTGCACAATTTCAACACGGTACTGGATCCTTTCATTAGAACATGTTTTTTTAGTTATGTCCACCTAAATAGAAAATTACCTGACTTTTTGCCGTTTGGAGTGGATAATGATCTTTTATTTTCTTCATTGGTTATTAGGTTACGTCTTTAGAGACTAACACTCGTGACGCTTTTATCTTGACTCAATAAGTTAATGAACATATAACATGTACTGAAAGAGGAAATATTTATGAAAAATTTTGTACTCATTTCAATTCTTAAATAATTGAATATTAAATTTTATTCTTATTGTTAATGTTGGAGTTGGTGTTGTGACATTTGACCCAACATATCTCCTAGTATTGATATGAATGTGTAAGTATGTTGGAACAAATATTGCACAACATTCGGACCAATATTTTCTGAACAGATTTTGCCTTACTTCACGCGATGCAGTAATATTTGTGTAAATATACTATAGGTAAAAATGACTTGGCAAGGTAAAAATGAGCTGGTAAAAACCGAGTGAGGACTAAGTCAAAAGTTGTTGCTTGTCGTGAGGATCAAGCCAAATCTGTTGAGATTATTACTCCCTAATATTCTCCAACCAATCCCACCAGCAGTCCACATTTTCCTCAACTTCCACAACCAATTGATGGGCTTTTCAAGGAAGACCTTCTACTATAAATAGAGAAGCTACTATAGAGTATCGATATCCAGAATCAAAAAGTAAAAATACCAAGAGAGCTCTCGGGATTTCATCTCAGAAATCTGAATCACCAGTGTTGGCAACATTCTGTCCAACATTACAATTGCTGTTTAGATTCTAGATTAGTTTTGTATGGAGCGATTATAATGAGAGGTTGTCTATGTCTACTTAGTTAGATTTTTCAGGCAGAAGTCATCTGCGACTTCAACTTTTAATTCCTTTCCGTTTTATCTTGTAAATATGTAAAGAAATGAATTTGTCTATTTGTATATAATATATATACAATACATTTGGTCATTGACCATCATAAGTTATATTATATATATAACTTATGAAAATTTAAAACTTTTGTGTTCTTTAAATTTCCGTTGCATTTACTCTTCAAAGTTTTATGTTTTGTTAAAGTGTTGTGACTGGCATCGGACGACATGATTTCCGACATTCAGAAACAGAATTGGCATTCCAGTTTATTTTATTTTGTTTTTATTGTTCCATAGCCCCCTTCAAGTGGTATCAGAGTCGACACTTAACACAATAAATACTTGGTCATGTTGTCATAAGCTATGGATCTGGCAAATCCAACTATTGGCAGACTTCCTATTTTAGATGGATCAAATTATGCCTATTGAAAGATTCGCCTACGTTATCCTATCAAATCAATTGATGCTAGGGCATGGAGATCTATAACCAATGGGTATGTTGTTCCAATGTTTCCACCATATGAGGAATGTGACATTCTTGTTAAACTTGAATCCGAATGGACTACATAAGAAATCAATAATGCTAGCTTTAACGAAAAAGCCTTAAATTCAATTTTTGGATGTGTTGATATGTATATGTTTAAACTCATTCAAAACTTCCCCTCGGCTAAGGATGCATAGGATACTTTACAAATTCATTGTGAAGGTAGCTCAAGTGTTTGTCGAACAAAGCTACGCATGCTCATGAGTAAATATGAACGTTTAAGGATGGAAGAAGCGGATGATATTAAATCTTATTTTGAAAAATTGATTGACATCTCAAATGAATGTCAAGTGCTTGGTGAACCATTAACTAACACTCAACTTGTTGAAAAGGCTCTATGTTCTCTTCATGAAAAGTTCAATTTAAAGATTTGTGTTATTGAAGAAGCTCACAATCTTGCCACAATGGAACTTCATACCTTGATGAACATTCTCAAAACTTATGAGATGAACATTGAGAATCAAAAGGAATTGTATAAAAGCAAGAATGTTGCGCTTCAAGTTCAATCCTCGGAGAGTCAAATCGAAGAAGAGTATGAGAATCTTGAAGAAATTGGTGATAGTGCAAATGTTTTCTTACTCACTCGAAAATACAATTCGATGGTGAGGAAGTTCAACAATGAGAAAAATCAATTTAAATCTAAAGAGCACGAAAACCAAGTCTTCAATCAAAAGCCCACTAGATTCCTTTCAAATGTACAAAAAAGAAATCAACTAAGAAGAACCAACTCAGATCGTACCAAATTTGATCCCAAATAACTTGAGTCTGTACAGTGTCATGTATGCTCGGATTGGGGTCACTATTCTAACGAATGTGCAAACACTCTTAAAAAATTTGGTAAGAACTTATGGGTTTCTCTTAGTGATGATGAAGTAGAAGAGGAAGGAGATCGTGAAATTGAAACACAAGCAATGCTGGCTATTGTTTTCGAACAGTCTCTATCGGATAATGAAGATGTCATATACAATGTTGTCTCATATGCCACGACATTTGATCCAACATTAGCAACGATATCAACATCCTCAGCAACATCCGAAATGTATGAATTCTTTAACTATTCTGATGTTAATTGCTTTAGTGGTTCTATTTCTGTTAGTGAGGTTGATTGTATGGATCAAGTTGAATGCAAAAATAATATGATTAATGAATTATAAAGTATTTTTAAAGCCTTAATCATAGAATCCAAGCAACTTGACAAAAATGTAAAATCTTTAACTCGTGAGAATTTAGTATTAAAAGACACGATAACCCGACTTGAGGTTGCACTTACAAAAAAAGATATTGAATTTGGTAAGATCCGTGCAAAACTGGATTTAGCCGAAGCAACCTTCTATAAGCTCAACATGGGGACTTCGAAATTGAATGTGATACTCAACTTTAGTAAACATTGACATGCAGGAATTGGGTACGAAAACTCTCTTAAAACCATATGATCTAATCTCTTTGATAAAAATAAAAAAATATGCTTTGTAAAAGAAAAAATAATGAATAATAGGTTCTCATATATGTCAAAGAATATGAAGTTTGTGTGTCATCATCGTAACTCCCTTGGACACTTAAAATCATAATGTTTCAAAATTCAAAATTATGTGAGCAAAATGTTGTCCAACATTCCGGATAACAATCGAAGCAACATTTCTAAGCCAAAAGGTAAAAAATATTTTAAGAGAGTTTGAGTTCCTAAAAAGGATGTAACATGTAATGTTGCTATAACTGCATTAAGAACTAACATTTCAGGTTCTTGGTACTTTGATAGTGGATGTTCTCGCCACGTGACAGGTACAAAAGGTTTTCTAAAGAACTATGAGTCATTCAATGGAGGAAACGTGACTTATGGAGGTGGCAGTAAAAGCAAAATAATTGGAAAAAGGATCTTGGATGTTCCTAGATTTCCAACCTTAAGAAATGTCTTACACGTTGAAGGCTTAATGGCTAATTTGATTAGTATTAGTCAACTGTGTGATGACGATCTTGAGGTAAAATTTAATAAGAATGCCTATAAAGTTACGAATGAAGCAAATATATGTGTCATGACATGTACAAGAACAAGTGACAATTGTTATCTTGTTGTAAGATAAGAAACATGCAATAATGCTAAGGTTGAGGACACAACACTATGGCATCAAAAGTTTGGGCATATCAACTACCGCAATTTAGAAAAATTGGTCTCATATGAAGCGGTTAGAGGCATACCCAAACTAATCCATAAAGGTAAAACTATATGTGAAGATTGTTTGAAAGGTAAGCAAACTCGTGTCTCTCATAATGTTGTCCAACACGACGAACAACATTCATGTATGTCTCGTTATTTTCAATTGCTACATATGTATTTAATGGGTCCAATTGAAGTATACAGTCTAGGAGGCATGAGGTATTCCTTTGTGATAGTAGATAATTTTTCTAGATATTCTTGGATATATTTTTTGAAAGAAAAATCACAAACGTTTGACATGTTTAAAATCTTGCACTCTAGAATTAGAAATTTATTCTATTCTCCTATTTTTCGGGTTAGATCCGACCATGGAAAAGAATTTTTGTGAGAAATAGGAAATTTTCCATGAGTTTTCTGCCCCCAAAACTCCTCAACCGAATGGGGTTGCAGAACGAAAGAATAGGACATTGCAAGAAATGGCTAGAGTAATATTTAGTTCTAAACATTTGTCAAAACGTTTATGGGCAGAATACTTGAATACTGCTAATCACATCGCTAATAGAATCTATTTAAGGCCAGGAACAAAGATGACACCTTATGAGATTATAAATGGAAAAAAACCAAACTTACGTTACTTTCATATTTTAGGGTATATTTGTTATATTTTAAATGACATGGATCATTTGGAAAAATTTGACTCTAAGAGTGATAAAGGAATTTTTGTTGGCTATTCACAAAATAATCATGCTTATCGAGTATACAATCTGAGATGCAGAATTGTACAAGAGTCTGTAAATGTTATCTTTGATGATCTTTCTGATGTTTCAGGAAAAACTATTTAAAATAACATTATAGATACAGTGGAAAGTCAACAGATTGTAGAACAATCGGATGTTGCCACAAATGTTGACACACCTGAAGCATCATCTGAAACAACAGTAGAGGCCATAGATGAGGAGTCAAGTGTTGAATTGTTAGACCAAGTTCGCAGGGACCCCTCATCAAGGATTAGGAAGAATCATCCAACGGGCCAAGTGATAGGGGAAGTTTTTGAAGGAATTAGAACAAAAGGCTAAGAACCACTCAACTATAGAGAAATGGTAAGGTATGTGTGTATGTCAAACATATATCAAGAGGTTAGTCTTTCTTGTTTTATATCTACATTAAATGCCATGAAACGTATTATTCGATATGTTATTGGCATATGTGAGTTGGAAATCTGGTATTCCAAAAACACTAATCCTAACTTAATAGGATTTAGTGACTCGGATTGGGCTGGAGATGTGGATAATTGAAAAGGTACAAGTGGAGGATATTTTTATCTTGGCAATAACCTTATTTCATGGTATAGTTGTAAACAAAACTGTGTCTCACTTTCAACTACTAAATCTGAATATGTAGCAGCTAGAAGTTGTTGCTCTCAATTAATATGGCTACGACACATGTTAGACGACTATGGATTTACTAGCAACATTTCAATTTTGTACTGTGATAATTTGAGTGCTATACATATTTCCAAAAATCCAGTTCAGCACTCACATACAAAACATATTGATATTAGACATCACTTTTTAAGAGATTTAGTTGAAAACGGCTAGTTCAAATTGAACATGCTGACACTCTTCATCAACTAGTTGACATTTTTACAAAAGCTTTGGACCATGAGAGATTTTCTAGTTTAAAGAAATCTCTTGGGCTTTGTAATCTCTAAAAAGACATTTTTGGTGAATGTCGGCTGAAATGTTGTCTAACATTTTGGGTGACATTTACCTATGTTATATCACTAACTAATTATTGTTGTTGTATGGTGCATAACTTTTGGTCACACAAACATGATCCTTCAATAATAAAAAGGGAGTATCAAAATAAGGCAAAGCCTTTACAAATATTTGACAACTGTGAAAAATGGACAAAGCCCGTGAAAAGATATCGTTCCTATTCTATAGGAGTATCGAGTGCTTCAAAAGAGATTTGAGAATACCATAAAAGTATTCTTATTTTTTACACGAAAAATTCTTTTATATGTGTTATATGATTAGACCAAGGACACGATGGGAAAATGTTACATTGGTCCAGTGGTCAAACTCATAAAGTGCATATAAAACGTGTCTTGGTTTGTTGCTAAATCTGAAAATTCTTGTGGGATTAAAATACTTGTGTCGACCAAAATGTTACTAACATTGTTGTTGACATTTTCATAATGTGATATGTGTTGGGATGTTATTCTTATCTGATTTTTGAAATATCAGATTTTACTCCCTATTATATGTCTTGTTTAATGGAATTTCATAATTTAAAATGATAAGATTAAGTTGTATTCCTACCGTGATGTTTATTTTAGGTGTAAGTTATTGTGTAAAATTGAAACACCTAAAAATAAGGAATTTTTGTTGCTAAGAAAGGTTTGTCATGTATATAAATATTTCTCTCATTTGCTATCATTTTATCATTTCCGATTTTCCCATAAAATAAAATTAGAGGAGGAAAATCACATCGGGTATACATCTACCTACCTAACCGATGGAATCACCAAATCAAACTCCAATCTCTATCAGAAACCCTAACTTCTCAAAACCCTCTCCCAAATTTTCACCAATGGAAACATCACCAATGTCAGAACAAATGTCATCCAACATCCACTCCAACACTCCAATGAGCACAAGCCCTCCAATGAATACGGAGGCTTCCGAGCACAATGATCCCCAGCAAACAGAACAACCATCCTCTTCCTCCAATCTCCCAGAAAACCCATGTACAACAATAGTGTTTAAAGGTTTTAATGAACCTTTAGATATTAGCTATCATGGAGATGATAATAACCCTATAGATGTTGATGAAACTGTTGATTTTTCATCTTTGGGTAAAATACCAAGGTCATCTACCTTCCCTACTCGTCGACGGAGTAGGGTTTTTGAGAAAACAATCCAAAAAGGACCGAGTAACAAAAGGTCTAGTTATGAAACATCTATACCCTCTTACTCGAGTAGTGCAAGTGAAAATACGGACTATGTGCTTTCAACAGAGGAGAGTGAAGAAGAACTATCTGCTTTAGTGCATCCAAATGTTCCTCAAGAAAGGGAAATCCCAAACGACACTCCTTTAAAATAATTATTTCCAAAGGGAGTTTCCAAACCTGCAAAGTCGAGTGCTGCTCCAAATATTGCCATTGATGCCACAACATCTCAGGCTACATTTCAGCCAACATCTGCAGAGACACATATAACAACATCCTCCAGCAGTACCGAATCCACCAATTCAGACTTTGAGGTATTTGCTTACTCAGATAAATTATATTCTAAAACTAACTATGATATGTGGGACTGTTACAAGAATAGAGTAATCAGGCCTGAGAAAGTAATTGATATTGCCTCTTGTACTGAATATGGACTGGTAGAATTCTTAGCGACGCATGACTCCTAGGATCCGCCATGAAAAACGTATGTTGATAATGTAGTAAAGCTGTTTTACGCTAATCTGAGCCATGTTATAGAGAAGACCTCCTCAAAGAAATTTGGGAAGGTATATCTCTACAAGAAGGTCTATCTGTTTACGCCTTCCATTATAAATCAATGTATGGTACTAGATGTTGGAGATAATGTTAGAGAAGTAGAATATGTCATAGACAATAGGGATAAAGTAATTGAATATCTCACTAGAGGTATGATGAAGAAGTGGATCCCTAGATGTTCAGCCTCCAAACTAACAGCCATGTTTTCCACCCTCCACAAAATTGCTATTCATAATTGGCTTCCTTCAATGAATGAGTCAATTGTGACATCTGAACAAGCCACCCTGTTGTATAAAGTTGGGAAAGGTTTGAAAGTTGATTTGGGAAAAATGATATTTCATCAAATTGCCAACTTGGATGAGAAAGAATCAACTTCAATCGTTCCCTTTCCCTCTCTAATCTACAAAGTATTAACCATCCAAGGCTTTGAGCCTAGGAGAGAAGACACTTTAGGGAAGGCTCCTAAGGTTTACACTGTAAACAAAGTAATTTTGAAGAGCAAGGACAAAGTCATAGACTTGCCTTGGAAGAAGGAAGCTGAAAGTAAAAATGTTGCCAGAAATGTCACTAACATTCTGGGAAACACTAGTCCAGGACAGTCTACACTGTCTACAGAATGACTAGTGGATCAAACTGGAAAAATCAACCAACAGATTTCTGAGGTTGATGCTGCAAGAAATGCCCTGATACAAGCTATAAACCATTTTATGATGCTACTTTCTTCACAAAAATGGGAGATGATGCTGATGTAGGGGGAGGAAGCTAAAGGCTGGAGGAAGCTAAAGGCTGGAGGAAGCTAAAGGCTGGAGGAAGCTAAAGATTGTTGTGCAGAGGAAGTTGAAGTTGTTATGCAAGAGTAGAAAGCTGCTGCTGCTGCTGTATGATGAGCAATGAGGGAGCTATTGCTGTTGTCGATGTTGTATGAGGATCTTTAGTGGATTAATATTGATATTTATTGACAATGAATATTTCTATTTTTGGTTTGTACATATTGGATGATATGTGATATGTGTGCTCATATTTTTTTCTTTTCTAATCCTATGAATTGGTATACACATGTTTGATTGTATGCCATCACAGGTTAAGAGGGAGCATGACCTTGAAATTGTTGATCACAGATGTCAGACAACATTTGTGACAACATCCTAAGTTAACTTTACATTTTAATGAGTTTTGTGAAGAAAGGCAAAAAGAGGGAGATTGTTAATGTTAGAGTTGGTGTTGTTTGATCTGAGGTGCGAAGAGAAAGATTTCTTGACATTTGACCCAACATATCTCCTAAAGTATTGATATGAATGTGTAAGTATGTTGGGACAAATATTGCACAATATTCGGATCAATATTTTCTGAATAAATTTTGTCTTACTTCACGCGATGCAGTAATATTTGTGTAAATATTACTATGAGGTAAAAACGACTTGACGAGGTAAAAAGTAGCTGGTAAAAAATGAGTGAGGACTAAGTCAAAAGTTGTTGCTTGTCATGAGGATCAAGTCAAAGTTGTTGAGATTATTACTCTCTGATCTTTTCCAACCAATTCCACCAATAGTCCACCTTTCCCTCAACTCCACAACTGATCGATGAGTTTTTCAAGGAAGACCTTCTACTATAAATAGAGAGGCTACTACAGAGTATCGATATCTAGAACTAGAAAGTAAAAATACTAAGAGAGCTCTCGGGATTTCATCTCAAAAATCTGAATCACCAGTGTTGCCTGAGTGTGTTGACAACATTCTGTCCAACATTACAATTGTTGTTTAGATTCTAGATTAGTTTTGTATGGAGCGATTGTAATGAGAGGTTGTCTATGTCTACTTAGTTAGATTTTTCAGGCAGAAGTCATCTTCGACTTCGACTTTTAATTTCTCTCTGTTTTATCTTGTAAATATGTAAAGAAAGGAGTTTGTATATTTGTATCTAATATATATACAATACATTTGGTCATTGACCATCATAAGTGATATTATATATATATCTTATGAAAATTTAAAACCTTTGTGTTCTTTAAATTTTCGCTGCATTTACTCTTCAAAGTTTTCTGTTTTGCTAAAGTGTTGTTACTGATGTCGGACGACATAATTTTCGACATTCGGAAACAGAATTGACATTCGAGTTTATTTCATTTTGTTTTTATTGTTCCATAACCCCTTCACTTATCAAGCTTAGAATCATCATAATTTTTAGTATTTTTATTTGTCTGAGTTAAGACAATGAAATAAAGAAGTATAATATATTTTACGTTTTATTACTGTTAAAAGTTTATACTCCACAAGAAAAAAAGTTAAATCGTGACCTATTGATTAAAATAGGAAGACACTAGTTTCATTCCAATCTACCCTTAAATTCTTAATTTGTTCTCTTATTCTTTACGATTTTTATATGGGCAAAGGTGCATATACACCTTCGAAATTTGCCATATAAAGTATATATACTTCTCATTAAAAAGTAGTGCATATATACACGTGTCGTTACATAATGATGCAAATATACTCGTGTCATTACACAAATGGTGCAAATATACCTTTTTCACTAATATATTTTTTTTAAAAAAAATTATTTAGCTTAATTTTTAATTAAAAATGTCACAAGGCTTTAAAAAATAAGTCTACCTATTTTTTTAGTAGACTTATTTTTTTTTTATAGTCATGTGATAATTTTTTTGTGGGTGGGGTCTGGTTCGTTTAGAAAATCTCTGTGGGTTTAAAAAAATAAGTCTACCCATTTTTTAAAAGAACCAGACTCAACCTACCAGAAATAAAAATTATCAAATGACTTTAAAAAAATAAGTCTACTTAAACAAATTGAGTAGACAGTTTTTTTAAATCACGTGATATTTTATTAATTAAAAATAAGTTAAATAATTTTAAAAAAATATCCAGTCAGCAAAAGGATATATTTGCACCATTTATATAACGATAGAAGTATATCTGCATCATTTTTTTTTTATGGAAATATATCTACTCTATATTGCAAAGTTGATAAATATATTTGCACATTTTTCTTTTTTATATTTATATATTAAGCTGGAACAAAGATAGCAAGTTAATCTTTGCCTCGATGATGTGTAGTCCTTGGAAACAAGTGGATCAAATGAGCAATTGTTAGGATTTGACTACCTACTACCAAGGACTTTAGCTAGATAATTTTTACATTGTTTCTCTCTTTTACTTTTAAAAGAGGGAAAACCTAACGACATGGCCACACAATTTTAATCAATTCGCTATAGGAACAATCTAAACATTATTTTAGGCTAAAAACTCTTTTAGTTATTTCTGCAAATTAATGAGATTTGAAACCTTAGGCAGCCTTTATTGTACATTATTCACTTCAAAAGAAAATCATTTTTTTCGTCATAAAAGCAAATAAGTAATTCATATTCTAAATTTAAAACAATAGTACGAGTATAATAAGGATTGAACGAAAACTTCAATCTACATATTGGTAGAGGTGTAGTGTAAGATTCAAATTTTAGGGAGGGGCATAAATAGATTAATATAACCAACAGGACATTTCCTTCTTTTCTTGAAAATAAAAGAAATCCCATAAATGGGGGAAAAGGACAAAAAGAATAAAAGGGCTGGTTTTGAATCTGTAAAAAGGAGATGTGAATGATGGCGACGAAGAGCAATCCGTTACTACCAATGACGACGGCGCCGCCGCCGCCACTATTCAAAGGATCGGCAATGACCAAACGCGGTGCTTATGCTGCTATCTCTTACATGTCATGTGCTGGTATATATTTGTTCCTGTTTAATTGCCAAATTGCACTTTTTAGAGCTAGGAACAGAGTTGAATTATCTGTTCGTTAGGTTTATTTGTTGATCCTGATTCGTCATGGAACCAAGTATTTAGCGGTTGAATTTTGACATTCTCCATCACAATTATCTGTTTGGTTTAAATAAAAAAGTTTATTTTTGTTGATGGAGAGTTGAGTGATTCGTCATGGAAATGAAGTATTATAATAATGTTTCCTTTCCTAATTGTTTTAAAAAGTTGAGCTCTTGATTCATGTTTGGTGTTATTGATAGCAAGTTCTCTTCCCAATTTGGTGATTATTTCTCAGTCGTGTTTCACTGTCTGTGGTCAGCCAGCTTAATGATAGTGAAATTTGTTGAACTAATTACTATCAGTGGCACTTAGATATGGTTATGTTGAATCTAATAATTATTGACTCACATAGAAGCTCATTATTGATTGCGTACAATAGACCCTTGTGGTCCGGCCCTTCCCCGGACCCTGCGCATAGCGGGAGCTTAGTGCACCGGGCTGACCTTTGGTTGTAATCCCCATAAATCATACCTTCCGCATCTTCATATGCAGATCTGTGGTAAATTAAACAAAGGACACGTGACGTAAATCAGATTTTGCTAAAAAAAATGGAGTGTCGCCTGTTCTTCTGTCTCTTTAACGTAAACTTTTTTTTTATCTTTAAATTGTATCTTATTCTTTTTGCTATCTCTCCTTTCAAGTTTTTAAGAAGACATAAAAC
The DNA here is from genome assembly GCA_029783415.1 of Anisodus acutangulus. Classification (NCBI taxonomy): domain Eukaryota; kingdom Viridiplantae; phylum Streptophyta; class Magnoliopsida; order Solanales; family Solanaceae; genus Anisodus; species Anisodus acutangulus. Next base: position 26,898,278 of record CM056507.1, on the reverse strand, counting down.
AATAAATCTATCATAAGCAAATGGAATGTTGTGCACATAACAAGTTTATTGTAGAATGATCAGTTCATGCTTATCAGTCTGTGAATATCCTGTTGGTATGCAATCCATGTTTGCATCTGAAGGCTTGGGTGCAATGCTTCAATCTTCAAGAGCAAACTATTCATCCATGTATTCAATGTGTAAATATTTCACTGTTATTAAATAGGATTAGTAGCGCAAAATATTTGAAATATCAAGCTTTATGTGTAACATCAAATGCCTTAGGTATTGGCTAACTCATTAAAAAAACAATTCATTTAGATTCTTGTCAAGTACTTCCTCCGTTGCTCCATTTAATTTTATATGTCTTAGTTTGACTGGACACAGAGTTTTAAGAAAATAAGGATTGTTTTTGGATCTTGTGACCTTAAACTAAAGATGTGTATAATGTATCACAATGGCCTTTGAATCTTGTGGTCTTAAACATTCCATGTGAGATGTTCGAATTAAAGAGTTACTAAATATAGTAAGTGGCATTCTTTTCTTAACATACTAAAAAGGAAAGCTAGACACATCTAAAACAAAGGGAGTATTTTTCGTTTCCTCATATATATCAAATTCATCATGGTCGACTTGCTCAGCTTTTGATGGCATGATCAGATGTCTTTTTGGATGAATTTGCCCTTCATTATATAGTGGGGGATGTTCCGGTATTAGATAGGAAAAAAGATTTTTACACAATTCATTTATACCATCTAAATGCCACCGTCTTTATATTGCACTAATTGTTCATTAATATGTTCATTTAATCTTGGCACTGTTGGATCTAGACCCTCTTCTTTTTCTTTTTGATTATCTAGCAGTTTTACACACAAAAATGTGTTGATTATCTTGGACACTTTATACATGTTGATTAAATTGTGTCTATTCACGGATCCTTGAAATGTCTCATCTTGTCAAATGATTGACATGTTTGAAGACTCCGCTTTTCTTTTGCTTTGCTTTATGCCAAGTCCAAGGTCGCTCGTGTTATAAATGGATGAATTCAAAGGGGTAAAAGTAAGTGGATAAGGAAGGTCAAACTTACTGTTTTAACTTAAGATGGACACTTGTATAATTTGGAGTCATATCATTTATGTCCGTTGGAGTTGTCCTTCTAGACATTATAAGCGACTAATCAGTAGTAAATGTATAGAAGTACTGTATTGTATATTTGCCACATCTTGTGCTTCTTGATTCAGACGAACAGACCGTATTTGTGTCTTTGTGGATTTGACTTTTGTCCATATATGCTACTCTAGCGTAGTGGGAAATCAACATGTTTTTGTTTTTCCTTTCTTTGTTGGTAAATCCATGTGTAAATGCCATTATATTAATGATATTGTAGAATTTACTGCAAAATATTCTTTGTTCTTTATCACACACTTGAATAAGCAAACAACAACAACAACATACCCAGTGTATTCCCACAAGACACTTGAATAAGAAAAGCGAGAAAGTTTCAGTTTGGGCTAGTGACTCCATTATCCAACTGTCCAAAAATTAGGGATACCTTTGACTTCGATTCTTGAATGAAAACATTAGAATGCTGAGGATAAAGACTCAATGAAGACCCCATTGCATGTCGTTTCCTTGTGCTTAATGTCCATTTCTGGTTGGTATTCTTTGTCCATATCTTGCACTATCAATGTTAATTCATGTTCATTGAGGTCAGCAGACTCCACTCGATTCTAAAAGAGATCATAAATTAGTCTATATTTTAGGACATTAGTCGAGAAACCAAACACATTAATGTAACCCCAATGACAAGAACTTAAGGCATAGCCATTGATGACTGGGAATGATGCACAGTTCCATTAAGCATCAGTTAACATAGAAGAATCTCAAATTTAAATTCAAGTTCTGAAGTATAGTTGCCAATCTTGAATTTTGATTTTGTCAGATCAGTTGAGAGGAATATTAAAAGTTCCTTTTCTTTGCTCTAACGCTTTGATTCACCTTCCTAAGCATCATAGTCCTTAAGTTGATTTATTCCTATTGTTAATGAAAGACCTTTTGGTTCTCCATAATTTATATTTCCTTGTGGTTTTCTGTTTGTGTTCAAGGAGGTTTCATCATGCTCTTTTTTAGAAGCTCGCCATAGTTGTTTTATGGCACTGTTTGATGCTTACAAAATTACCTGATTTTGACTTGCAGTTCTCTTGGTATTGTTCAATAAAGCAGCTCTTTCTTCATACAACTTCCCATCTGCAAATGTCATCACACTCTGTCAGGTACCTAGAGACTCTGTTTTAAGCAGGGATGCTTGGCGGTCTCAGCATTGTACTACACATTATTTGTTCATTTTCCTGGGATGGTTACAGACATTTATTCTAAAGCAATTTGTCTTCATGACCTTTAGATAGACTGTCTATTCATCATGCAAAAGCTCTGGCTTATTTCTTAAGTTTTACATATTATACCAGATATAGTATTTTACGTTATTAATATTACCATATAACTTTTTTATATTTCCATATGAATTAAGAAACTTATACTTGACAGGAGTTATATGCTTCCGTCCTTTTCAAAAGCAGTTCTTGTATCAGTTGGCATCACTGAATTGACATATATTTAACCTCTTGTCATCTGCAGATAATATGTTCGTGTTGTTTTCTTTATCTCTTAAGACGGCTGAAGCTCATTTCTTTTCATTTGAGTGAATCTCTGGCTACGCCTGACAACTTTAAAACGTTTGTGCCACTGAAGACACTGATTGATACTTTACCTGTTGCTGTGACCTATCTTCTCTACATGGTAATTGTTTCATTTAGTATTGTACTTTTATGCTTATTATTTCCTAAAGGTCAGGAGTTCGCATCTCACCAAAAGATTTTATGTGGTCTCTGGTTCTCCTTGAAAGCTAGTCACGATGGAGTCTGTTCGGGGAGTAAATGTACCCATGTACACAACCCTTAGGAGGACAACTGTTGTATTTACAATGATCGTAGAGTCAATTCTTGCAAGTCAGATGTACAGTCGGCCTATTATTGGAAGGTAAGGATTTCCTTTTTCTCTTAGTTAGTTCTGTTGCAGAAGCTACATCTACAAACTATGGGATCTTGAGATAGACAACAAAGAAAAGTTCCTTATCGGGGATCATAAAATGAGGAAATAATATTTGAAACTTAACTTCTCAAAGTCTGTATAATAGAGAATATTTGAATTAATGTTTCACTTCCTATTCGTTCCATTCTCTCTCGTGTTCTCAATTTTTGAATTAAGTTGCTTCCCATTTTTTCTTATTAAATCTTCTGGTTCACCAATGGTTGACTTTCTCAAGAACTAAACAGTTTTCCATAAAGAAGAAAAATTTAATATGGAAATAGTGACTAGACGAACCGGATTAATGTTTCACCTGTTCCTTTATTCTGGTTCTGGACGAGACTAATAACTCTGGAAAAATGAAAGTTTCTTCGGCTTAGAATGCTAAAGTTGAAACAAGGCTTGCTTATTACTCTGGGAAAACGAGATCTGACAAAATGCATAAAGTTGAAAACTGATTGCTTAGCCTAATGGTATGAATACATGAGACCCAAATAAATGGCTATATTCTGTTGCTTCATTCATGCTTTTCTGAAAGCTGCAAGAAAGAATCGAAAGTTTGTTTTCCTTTTGTTCGCTTCTGTTATATTTCTAGTAATTAGTTTTAGAGGCTATTGAGGGGTTTATAATTTAAACGCCAAAAGGGTCTTTTGGTTCGCGGACAAAGTTATGTAGGGATTATAATCCAAAGATTCTGATACAGGGATTTATAATCACTGGATTATGTAGTGTATAGCTTGTTGCGGCAGATGTTTGGTTTATTACATTAAAAATGGGATATATTGTGTATAATATAAATCTTACAATTTCACCCTTATTTTTAAAGTAAATAAAAAATAGAAGATGAAATCAAGATTATTTGTCTTTTAGGTGTTTTATCCCCATAAAGTTAATACCGGTATAAGTTAAATCATGTTGGATCTGTATAGAATACCGATTTTGCCAGTATTAAATATACTGGTATTGATTAAATCAGAACAAAGTGCCAACAAAATCCGGTGTAAAATAATTGTAGAATTTGAGAAAGAAGAAACGGCTTCTTTGTATTTTAGTATGTGTTTACATCCCATGAGAAGGGGTATTTATACAAGTGCGTCCTAACTGATTAAGAAAATACATTCAATTACAATAAAAGGAAATATTCTATTCCTATAATTACACTTAGGGGTGGGTGTATATCTGTTTTGTATCCGAAAAATATGATCCGAATAAAAACCGGTTTTTTAAAAAACCGAATCCAACTTTTTTTTAAAAAATAACCGATATGTTCGGTTTATATCGCCCAACGTATCGGATTATATCGGTTTTTTCTAGTGGGTCGGGTCGGGGAATGTTTTTTTTAAAAAAAATTGAATTTCCAACACTGAAATTGGCATTCACACCTACATTACCACGAAATTTCGACGTTGGAATGTATTGTATATCGTGAGATGTTTACTAAAGAAAAAGGAAAATTAGAAACCGATTTTGGGAAAACACAAATTGATATGGAAAACGGACGTTTTTGTAAAAATTGGCGGCGCCAAACCGCCTTGCGGTAGTTTGCCCGGCCACGTCTAGAAAAAATACGCAAAATAAAAAAAAATCGGGTAAAACGGACATCCGAGCGCAGAGTTATGACCATTTAAAGTTTTACCAATTTATAACTACTTTTTCTTCCTACATTTTATGTCAATGCTTCCGTGATATGTTAATCAAGTTCATGCCGCATTCGACTTCCATAAAAGCTTCATAGATTAGTTTCAATGGTTATGATTCAAGAGATAGTAGTAGCCTAAAATAAAAAATAAGATTAATTACATATTTAATTCGTTTTCGGTTTTCGGTTCGGTTCGTATCCAAAATTAAAAAACCGAACCGAATCACTAAATCCTGATTCGGTTCGGTTTTTCAAAAAATACCGAATTTCGGTTCGGTTCGGTTTTTTCGGTTCTCCGGATTTTTTGCCCACCCCTAATTACACTACGAAAAGGAAAAAATAAAATCTCCTAAAATCATGCTAATTAATTAACACAATAAACAATAATACTGAATATTTTACCAGGGTTATTTTCCTAATCCTGGTGACCAGACAATCCTTCGATTCTCCTTTTACACATCTAAATTGACCAATAAGAAGATAATTCATTGTTTGCCTTCCTTCCCTAAGTTCTATTCTTTCTTCTTCTGTTAAGGGCTCTGTTAACTACGCATCATTCAAGCACATAGATTAAGTAATACTGTGAGCATATTTCTTGCTCATTCTTCTAACAAAATGTTGCCTAACATTACCAGTGTGGTGATAATCGTGTTCGGTGCTTTTGTTGCTGGAGCTCGGGACTTGTCATTTGACTTTTATAGCTATGCTGTTGTCTTCTTATCCAACATCACAACGGCAATATACCTTGCCACCATAGCTCGTATTGGTAGTGTTTTTCCTTGTCATGTAATCTTTTCAGATCCTTATCTTTTTTGGTCCTTTCTAATACTTCCATCTATCCAGGAAAATCAAGTGGCCTCAACAGCTTTGGCCTAATGTGGTGCAATGGTATTGTTCTTGTTCTCTTTTCCTCATCCTTGTCATTCGTTATAGTTCTTGTAATCTGATTTTTTTTGGGTTATTTTTACCTCTAATAGGAATTGTTTGTGGACCTTTCTTACTTGTTTGGTCACTTATTCGAGGTGACCTGGCACTGACAATGGATTTCCCTTACTTATTTTCACCAGGTTTCCTGGTAAGTTTCATGATTAACTTGGTGTATGATACCTTACTATCTCGTTATCTCTTCCTGCACCACATAATAATATGATAGTCAAATTTGCTTTGTTCTCTGGAGGAGCTCAAACTCATAAGGTGTTCTTTCCCATCCTCCATCTCCCCACCTCCTGGGACAGTATTTTGCTGCCCCCAGGTAAAAGGAAAAGCAAAGAGAGTGAATCCTGCTCCAAACAGTAATGATGGTTTCAATGTAAATATGTCCCATTATCCTCATACTAGCATACTGTCACATGGTTCCTTCCAACTGTTACTGGACATTTAACTGCTACTTAGAATCCTCTGAATGGGATGTCATATTGCTGTATTTTGACTCTTGGTACTTTGTAAATGAGCAGGTTGTAATGCTTATGTCTTGCATATTGGCATTTTTCTTGAACTACTCTATCTTTCTCAACACAACCCTGAATTCAGCCGTCACACAGACAATATGTGGTAACTTGAAGGTTTGTTCTCTGATGAATCTGATTATCCTATTAAACTTTCTGATTTACCTCACTAGGTCAAAACTCCAATTGGAGGAAGTACAAAGTATTTTATTAAATGGCAAACGATGTTTGTGGAGGAACCCAAGTCCATAATTCAGGTAGTCAAATGCATAGCTTTGTTGCAATTGGAGTTGAATAGAGTGCAAGATTGCAAGTGATTTTGTTATTCAGTTCCTGGAGAACAGTCATTTCTAAAATACCTGGGGGGCCCTCATAAGGCTTGTTGCAGCAGAGGGTGCTGATAACCCACATGAGACGGGTAAAAGATATCTCAGTGAACCTTACATTTCTATAGGAATTCTTTTTTTAAAATAAATCCACCTAAATAGGTGGAGGGTTAGGCTCTAACCGCTATGTATTCATTGAGAACAAATAGAACAGTTACAAAATGGAAGAGGATATGCCTTTCTTTTGATAAGTAAGCAGAAAAGAGGAGATGTATGCCTAACCTCCTTAAGTGGACATGCCCACTCCTTTATATTTTGACCTATAATATATATTTTGCAATACTAAATTCTTTCCAATAGTATATAAGGAGGACTCCTATTGCCTACTATAAATGGAAAATTAAGGTTGCGTACAATAGACTCTTGTGGTCCGGCCCTTCCCCGGACCCCGCGCATAGCGGGAGCTTAGTGCACCGGGCTGCCCTTTTGCCCTTTTTTTATCTTGTCAACTGAAGTCCTTATCAAATACTCCACTAGTCACCCGAAGTTATCTAGATAGAACTGTGTGAACTTCTTACGTTATCTAGTCAAAGAAGGTAAGCAGACTCTAATACCCCTCTTCCCCTTATTGAGGCACCTCTTGGGGGACAAATGACCCTATATGGTCAAATCCTGCAGATATTCCCGCACATCATAGTACGACTCATGTTCCTATTGTAATCTCAATGGCTTATTCTCAAATGTTGCGATTTTGTCTTGTGTGACTTTGTCTTTTGAGTTTTCATCCTCTGCTTCCCACTCCCTTTCTTCATTATCTTTTCATAGTTGATGGATCTAGTTTATGGGGGTAATAATTCCTTTCTTTCTTAAATAAAGATGTTCCTTGTATACCTTCCGCTTTTGCCATTTCTGTTGATTTTGACGAGTTTCTATGTGAATAGAGTCAATTACCTTTGGATTTATTGTAAGATTTCTGGGGGCGTGTCTTTTTGCTCGCAAGGTTTTCAGTTTCCCTAAAGACTATTACTTCATTCTATGTTCGCTGCTGTTGTTTAGTTCCTCTAGTAGCTTCTGCTGTTGTTTTCTTTTGGTTCTCAGCAGGAGCAAAGTTGTTTGTTTTTCTTGCTGGACATTCTTTCAAACATTCAAAGTCTGAGCATTCTTTTCTCCTACTTTGGGCCTTTTCTCGAACATCTGATGTGCCAATATGCTTTCTGCAGTTTTTCCTTCTGCGTATTTCTCCCTGGCGTTTTCTCGAGCATCTGGTTTTCTGCCTTCATATTTTGGTTCCTCCTTATGATTTTTCTGTGAAATTGCTTCCTTATCTCTCCTTCATTCTGCATTTTGTTCATCATACCTTCATCGTAAGATATAGTACCAGCAAGCCAGTGCTCGTTTCGTCTCATATGTACGGTTGCATGTAAATCTACTCATTTTCACGTTAATTGTTGATTTCTTGTTTAAGAATCAGAGTACCGAGGTCTTATAACTTCTCATTTGAATTTAATCTTTGGAATTTTAATGGTAGATGTACATGTCATGTGCAGACCAAATGCCTAGCAGAAAAGGATATAAACTTCTAATGTATGGATTTAGGTATTGTGCTGTTGAAACTATTTGTGACTTCCGTAATCTCAACTTACCACCAGCCAATGTCGAATACCCCCAAAGTTATGAAAAAAGAAAACAAAATCACTTGAACTTATCACGTTGTCCTCAGAAGCCAACTTATAGAAAAGCCTCATATCACTAGGCTACAGTTACTGACAACTTGCAGATATAGTTCTCACAACATACTGATAGAAAAAGCCCATGTTCTTTGTCAAAAGTTCTCATTTCTATTTAGATGGAGTTGAGCATGAAGCTACATGCACCTTTAGTAGAGCTGATGGAAATTTGATAGGATGTCCTTGAGGTTTGTGATACTGAAATATCCAGCCAAACTGAACGTTTACTCAAAAATGGCAGATTGCACTTCCAGTCAAAGTTAGGTAGCAAACTAAATAGATGGTCTACTAACCTCTGCCCCCCTCCCCCCCTCGTCCTCCTCCTTCCCTTCCTCACCCCCTCTAAAGAAGAGAAGAAAAAGTGATCCAAACCAAACTCTGTGGGGCCAATAAACATGATTCAGAGTCCTTTTAGCTTCTACTTCTCACAACCTCTTTTCCTTGTGATCTGTATATTCCCTCAATTTTTCATCTACTCCCTGTATTTATAGTGAGACAGCCAGATGGCACTGTTAATAGGAAATATACATAATTTCTCATATGAAATTGAAGAAGGAAGGAAGTTATTCACTCTACTGGCCCGGCTGTCAATCTTTATCTCCTTTGTACTTATCTGTGTTAGCCACAGCCAGCTGAAATCTCAGGTAGCTTGTCAATCCGCTCACTGCATTTGCAAATACAGGATTCTCTTGAAGATGAACACCTTTCTGTTTTTTCTCAAAAGAGATCAGTTGGACTTTGGTAAGTGGCTCTAGAGTCCACTTTCCAACCAAGGTCCTATGCTTGCAAGACTTCTATTTAACTTGTTTATGTATGCTTGAGTAAGAAAGAAGTTAAATCTCAGCAGTTGATTAGTCTCTCAGTACTATAGTTTTTTCTTCCTTTATGCAGGATCTTTTCACAATTTCGCTAGGATGGTTCATATTTGGCGGGCTTCCATTTGATTTGGTGAGTATTATTTCTGTTTCTGTGATTTGCTGTTCTGTGTAGTCTGCTAATCGTTGTGGGTGGATATTTTCTTTCAGTTGAATGTCCTTGGGCAGCTTCTGGGATTTGTTGGCTCTGGTCTCTACGCCTACTATAAATTCATGGGAAAGTGATTGTTGAGAATGTCCATATGATCCTTCCAGGAGTTATTGCAGCATTCTTTTACCCCTTTTTTGTATTGGTAATTATGTGAATGCTTGAAGAGAAAAACATTCAGCTGCAAAGTATAATTTCCTTTATAGGTAATTCAGGTATCCAATACTCATCGGGGTTGTAAAAGTGCCAGTTGACGTAATGTTATGGACAGTCGGTTGAGTGTAAGAACCGTACCTTGATGCATGACAGAGTCCCAGCAGCGCAGGGCCCTAAAAAAGAAGAATTGCCCCACAAGGATGAGGAAAACTTAATTAGTTAAGATGTACACAATAACGGCATTCTTTTTCATGAAAAAATCTGTAATTTATACCAAGTGCAAGACGAGATTTTTCATGGGTAATTTGTGACCCCGAGGGGTGTAGTTGTGTGATGTTATTGATGCCCTTACACAAATTTTGCAATTAATTCATGTATTTTTGTAGTATTTGTCATAGTTCAGTTCTTTACATTCCTTGGGCTTGGCAAATACGAGGTGCTTCTGGACACGGCTTTGCATGAAACGAGAGAATAAAGGAAATGACATGCATTATATTCTAGTGATCTCGTCTAGGCAAATGTTGTATTTCTTTTAGTAAAGCAAAGTCGATAAAAGAGAGAGTCAATGAAATTATCTTAATTCCTGTACTGCGTTTGTGAAACTATCATTTCTCACTGGAAAAAACAACCACGTCTCTAGGAAAATATAGGTATAACCAAATTACTGTTTACACAAATTGGTCGCCTTGATGTGAAATGAACAATAGAGAAGTTTGAAGACGCAAACCACAGATGATAAAAGTATGGGAGGACTAGCACGTATCATCAATCAACTGATTGTCCAATGGTAGCCAGCCAAATCTTTCATATATTAACAGTCTCAGAAAAATCTGCTTGACCTCTTTTTGGCGCGTGATTTAGACAGTTAAATCGGGTAACCAAAATAACTGTCGTCCAGTTTTATTTTTCTCATCGTTACAAAACCTAAAATAGACCGAAAAAACTGTTGTCCCTTCTCTCTCATTGTTTGTGTTTAGCCTTTGAAAGAGAAGGGGACCAAAAATGAATAAATGTTAGTGTCAGATTAATTTCGGGTTTGCATACTAGTAATATTAGTGATGCAGAACTCAGAGATAATGGAGGAGGAGGAAGATGTTATCCCTAAAGTATCATTAAAAAGGAATGGATCATTTATTTGTGTAGCAGCACCTTTCTTGTATGATAAGTTACCTGAGGAACCCCTTAAGCTTACCATCCTCAAATTGGATGGCTCTTCTTTCGGTAATATATATGCTTTTCTATTCTTATTTCCGACATTCATTCATGTATTCATGAATTTTTGGGATTTGTAGATATTGAAGTTGCTAGAAATGGGCGCGTCGAAGATCTCAAACGGGCGGTTGTAGAGGCCTTCAGCCATTGCAAGATTTCATGGTATGTACATTGCAAATGCAAAATGTTGCCAATATAGAAAGGTTTCTGGAGAGTTTTGTGATGGCCGTTTAATAGAATTGCAAGGAGTTGTCTAAAATTTCATGGAATATATTCAGGAGTTTCAGAAGAAATGAGAAGGAGAGCCTTGGAGCAATGGTAAAGTTGTCTCCGTGTCACCTATAGGTCATGGGTTTGAGCCGTGGAAGTAGACATTAATGCTTACATTAGGTTAGACTGTCTACATCATCCCTTAGGATGCGGCCCTTCGCCGGACCCTACTAACGCGGGATGCTTTGTGAACCGAGTTGCCTTTCTTTTTTTTCTTGAGAAGAAATTAATATTTGGGGCCTTTCTTGGCACATATATTAGGTTTTGTGTACCTGATGCATTACTTGAGAATTCCCTCAAGGACCCAACCGGAACCGAGTTCCTAATTCTACACATTGAAGGGAAAAATATTCTGGCAAAACATGTATTAGAATCTGCAGCTGTGATGTATCGTTCTGGTTCTCAATCCATATGTTTTTTATTCACCTAGCTATGAGAATAGGTCAATTTGGAAAAAGAATAAAAAAGTTCAAGGGATTTTGTGATTTTTCTTCTTCTGAGTCATTCAATATATTAATGACAATGGACTTTAAATACCACAACTCTCCACAGATAGGTGAAAATGTCGTATTAGCTAATCAATTGTTCCTTAGACTGCATTCACAAACTATTGATTTCCGTGTCCACCTTACTATCCCACTTTTTTGATACAGTCTCCTAAATTTGAGCCAATGAACAACTTTTGTGCTAGCTTGGTCAAGACTTCAAGTTCATTATTTCCTTTTGAACAGTTAAGAAATACCATAGTACTTAGTTTATAAGACCAAGCAGTCAAATGATGCTGCTTTATAAACATATTGGCCAGCCTTTTCTTTAAATTTTACTTGGACTAGCTTTTTATGACTCCTAATTTGAGTCTGACGCTATTGCAGGTTACATGTATGGGGACATTTTTGCCTGAGCTACTGCGGAACGAAGCTACTTTCAGATGATGATTTGATAGGAACCTACGGGATCAAGGATGGCGATGAGGTTTATTCTCAGTCATAGGATGTTTTCAGGAAAAACAATATTTATATAATCTTATACTGCTTGATGGTTGTATGCTTGTTGTAATTACATTGGTATCTGCAATATGGAAAAGGGGATGATATAGGATTAGACTGAAAACGAGGTTCAAATTATTCAATTTGTCGAATCCCAGGCATTGGAGAATCTATAGGTTTTATAATTCTACGATCTTCACCTTCTGCAGCTAAATGTGTTTTCACTAGCCCACATAGTTTCATTCACTATCCATCAGGTTGAATAATTCCATTTTTCATCATGGGAAATAGATCTCTGATTTCCTACTCTTTCAAAATAGTAATCTGTGACAGATGAACCATGGAGATTGACATATCGATAGATGCATAGTCCTTTGCCTGAGATCCTGTCTAGCTATAACCTCTCCCCTACCTTGATTAGCATACATCTTCGAGTTGATTTCCCATTTACCACATTGGTGATGTGCACTTATGCAGCTGTGATGATCGATTCAGAATGTGGACCACATAATGTTGATAAGAAGATTGTCAAAACTAAGGTGTTGTTGGTTTGTGAACAAGTTATACTGGGAATATAACATGGGAACTATAATAAGGGGATTAAATAATGATGGGATTATTTAGTGGATACACTTTCATTTGTAGATATTTGGTTCAATGGACTAGAACATGTGTTTGGTTTAAATTAAACTATGAACTTGGATAAATTTTATTTCCAATTTTAACCTCGGCTTTCTTAAAAGACTTTGAGAAAAAAAATCATGAAGGGCAAATGTGTCAGTGTGTTGTTTTATGCCGGGATTGTTATCTCACTTAGTGTGTGGTATGAAAATAATACCGCAGTTCTGGAATAAATAATTCCGGGATTGCTAATCCCGAAATTAAAAATTCTACCAAATGTGGGATAAAATAATCCCACATTTATCCCGAGATTATATTTGTTATCCTTGTAACCAAATGACCCCAAAGTGTGCAGGGAGATCCTGGTTCATATGAATTCCGCTAACCAAAAATAAGAATCGAAAATGAAGAAGTCAAAGGATATAGGGTATACAAATATGCATATCCGTTTCCAGAAACTGTGATATCTTTTAATTAGACTACTTATTGATCTAAGATTTCCCTTGATTTTCCTGCATTGGATAATTAAGCAACTTAGTTTCCTCCCTGGGGGTGTATTTGAACATAATTAAGTAAATTTGGAAAGTTCAAGAACAATTGAGGACGAAAGCATAGCATTTCGCTCACTACAAGCCAACCTTTCTTTAGAGTTCATAGATGAAGTCTTACCTTGCCATCATGAGATACAATTTTACTTTTCGATAATAATTTTGATATGTGTTAGTGCCACTAAATCTATTTCAGTATTTCTCTAATACTCTGACATGATCTCTTTTTGTTCCTTTTGCAGCTTAGTTTTGTGAGACATGTATCCGTTAGTTACAATTCAGAAAAGACGCGATCAGAAGGGGAGGACCATCAGTTTAATGAACCCAGAGCGTAAGTTCTACAATATTGATTTCATCCTCAACATTTTCTGTGGATGTACTTGTTCTTCATAAATTCAACTATTGTGCAATGCACGAGTTGTTTATCAATTACTTTGGTACCACACGTTGTATCTCTCTTGAGGTAGGTAGTATTTGAATAAATGGGAGGAAACAGGATTGTCTACCTTGTGGATAACAGAGTAGAGATAGAGGGATTTCCAACCTCTTCAAGAATTTTCAGCCATTCATGTATAGAGGCCCTGACATAGAAAAGGAACACATTAACATATAGACTCATATGACTTCTTTCAGCTTTTAGGGTGTAAAAGGAAAAACACAAAGACCTCTACTGCTGAATTTTATGTTGTAAAGGGAAAAATACAGAGACATGCTCTACTACTCCTGAATTGTATGTTGTTCGGATCCTCCAAAAATGCCGCCGCACCCATGTGAGATTCTCCAAACTATAGTGCATTTTTTGGAGGATTTGTTACGGGTGCATCGACATTTTTACAGGACTCGAGCAACATAGCCTGAATTTTTAGTTCAAACCAAAGTATATTCTTCTACTTGATGCTACTAAGGACCTGAATACAGAGTTCATAGTAATGAGTTAAAGGACAAAAACTTCATGTAAGGATACTTGGAACGCTTTAATTACTTCTATACTTGAAAACTTGGAGAGGCTACTAGACTTTCCAGACTTTTCAGGAGGAAGAAGTTTACCTTTTCGGTTGGTTCTTTACTCTCTGACAGTTGTGTGGGATTTGTGGAGGAGGTCGTACTTTTCTGGAAAGTTACAGTTTTCCTAACCTGCGAGTGAAGTCAAGAGATTTGTGGAATCATATTTAACACTCTAGCTAAGCCTTGTTGAAACACTCAGTGGGAAATAGTTGGACCTTGCTTGTCTAGATGTTTGATTTATAGCTTCATCTTTTTCCTAGTGTAAGCTTGCTTATTTCACATTAGTTTCACATTATTAGAGTTGCACCCCATATTTTTTAGAGACTGTGTCCAAAATGTTTGCTATGTTAATGAATACCTCTAGCATTTCTTCACTGTTATAGCGCTTGAGCTGATATTCTTGGAACACTCAATCTGCAGGTCCACTGGCTTTGATGACGAAGAGCTGAAAGTTGAAGAAGAGGATAATAATCAGCAAGATGATTCAGAGAATGATGGGGGAGTTCTTGGCAGTTGCCAATACAGGTTGTTTCATTTATTTAGAGGATTGGTGTCGTACCAGAAACTGGCGAACTCAGAAAGGAGAGTGGAAGAGAAGACAGAGTAATGCATCAAGATTACCCCCATGGTTACTTAGGGAGTTCTAAAAATTTGTTGTGCAGTTGCACAATAATAAGTATGACTATCAAAGAGAGGTGGAAAGCAGAAGATTAACCAGCACTTTTTGCAGTTCTATGATATGAATCAAGTTGAACATCTATTGTAATCAACTCTGATTGGAGCTCTAGACTTGTAACTTGCCAATAACTTCAATGGGCCAAGCAGGTTTTGTAGAGAAAGTGTTATCGAACACTATTGACTCTATGATTACCTTATTTGGAACGATACAATCATTTGAGGCTTTGCACAAGCACATTACTTCATTAGAGACAATTTGTTGCTGCTACTGGTAGTGTATCTTCCCATATATAGATGACAATAGGTTGAACGGATATGAACTCAGTCGGCGTTGAGAGTAAGTGTTGACAAGCTTGAACAACAATATAGTTTGCTAAATTACTGAATTACAATGGTTTTGTAGTACATGTCTGCAAACATCTTGTTATTGTCTAATGAAACCCCTGACCTTCCTGGGCATGACCCTTTGTTCATCTAAGTTTTGACAGAATACTACGTCGACAACTCTGATTGTTGCTTGCTTAATTTTCTCACTATTAGACTCTTAACTTTATAATTTATGTGTGTATGTATGGAAAGAAAAGAAAGTAAATAGTTTAGTCAGTTAGTTATCTAGTCATTCCTTTATGCGCATTTTTTCCAAATGATTATCAAAGTCAGTGAAAGGAGGCCACTTCTACATCTAATTTGCTACTATGTTACGAATTAAGTATAATAAGACGGGTAGTTAAGTAGTTAAGTACTTTTAGTTATTGCACTTAGACCCTCGTATTTTATTTTTGCTTCTTTTCAATCCAAGTCCCTTAAATTGCACTTTTGACAATTTTCCGTTAAGCAGGGCCCACAGTTAGTTATACTAGCACATTGTGTCACGAGTTGGTCATGCCATTTTCCTATATATCTTCATTGTGTAAATCTGAGAATTATCATGAATGAGAATTACTTTTCTTTTTTTGCAATTTCTTCTTTAGCTTAAGCAATATTGTAACAATGGTATCAGAGCATTTTCCTACTCTGTGAACGAAATGCTATGGCCGGAGAACTGAGAGAAGTGTTGGATCGATTGGACAAGATGGCTCAACGACAAGCCCAACCGGAATTGGTGCACGAGCACTCGTTTCGGGAGTTGCAAGAAGCAATGGGTAAATATCAAGTGAAGGAAAGGGATAAGGGAAATCTACCAATCTCACCGGAATCTGCATCACAAGAGTTGTACTCGCCGACTCAAGGGCCCGATAATTGGGCAGGTAAGATGAGCAATTTTCAAATTTGACCTGCTTCTACTAATTTAATCGCAAATTCAAAGCGAATTGTGGATGTCCAATCCTCAAGGATGAGTGGGTATGGTTAATGTGTAGTAATCGAAGCCTCAACACCATATTTCTCTTAGCTCCTTTCAATCCCCAATTGTTACACCATCTTACTTGCACCGAGGTGCAGTATCTCACTCTTTGTTTAATCCCATATCAGCACCAATGCAACCCCTCTTCAAATTCCTAATCCCACATTTAACTGCCCCTATAGGTGTTTTTCTCACCCCATCTCATCAACAATACTCAAACCACAACCAACAACACCATTATATTCCTCCTACCAGTACTGGTCAGTATTACCCACAAAACCACTCATTTCCTCCATTACCAAACAACCAAGCCCTTACTAGATTATCAAGATTGAAATTCCCTAGGTTTAATGGTCAAGGTTTCCAAGACTGCTGGTATAAGGTGGAGCAATTCTTCTCCCTAGATGAGGTATTACCATATCAAAAAGTGACTGTAACTACTATACACTTTGATGATTTGGTCTTTCAATGGTACCAAGCTTACATGAGAAGTAGATCTCATTTGCCCTTCCCTACTTTGGATGAGTATTTAATGGTATTAGCTTATAGGTTTGGTGCTGCATATGATGATCCTATGACAGACTTATTGAATCTTAGACAAACAGGCAGTGTAACTGCTTATCATGAGACATTTGATAGGTATATGACTAGGTTGAATTTGGATACCACCCATGCCATTAAGATCTTCCTTAATGGACTGAAACTTGAGTTGGGAGATGCAGTGAGAATTCATAACCCTTTTTCGTTGCCACAAGCATACTATATAGCTAGATTATATGAGTATATCTATGATAAACAATTCAAAGCCATGAAGACTTCTTCTAGTTCCAATACCCATAAAAGTTCAAACAGATCACCAGCCTCTCATTACCCAACCAGTAAAATTAACCACCCCACCAATCACTTACCCAAACCTGTGGATGATAGAAATAAAAGAAGGAGGTTATCAACTGCTGAGTTAAATAAAAATAGGGCCAGGGCTTATGTTATTCTTGTGATGAACTCTACCAACCAGGACATGTGTTTAAAAACAAGGCACATTTATTTCTGTTGGAGTATGATGAGGAAGATGAAGAAGATGAAAGTACTGAGGAGCAACTTGCAGATGAGGAGGTGATAGAAGCATGTGAATTATCTATACATGTTCTTAATGGTTCAACAGGTTATAGAACACTGAGGGTCACTGGCTACTGTCAAAATAGGCAACTTAACATATTAGTGGATAGTGGTTCAACCAACAATTTTCTGGATAGTGACTTGGTTGCAAGGATGGCATGGAGAATGAAAAACTGCAAGTCTGTGTGTGTAAGTTTAGCTGATGGCAATGTTATGCATGTCAATAAGAGGTGCAAGGACTTAGAATGGTTGTTACAAGGAACATTGTTTTCTGCTGAATTCTTGTTACTTTCACTAGGCACTTGTGATATGGTGTTGGGAGTACAATGGTTGTGTGAGTTAGGAGATATCAAGTTTAATTTCAGAAAGTTAACCATGGAGTTTGAGATTAAGGTAAGTCGTTGTCTCTATAAGGAGTCACACTAAGCCTCAAATTAGTTGATTCTGGTTCTTTACACAACCTAGAAGTGGAACAAGCTCGGTTATTCATGATCAAGACATGTGAAGTGCAGGACTTGAGTTTGGAGAGTGTAGTAGTAGGTCAGATTCTTGAAGAAATCCAACAAGTTCTACAAGATCATAGCACTATTTTTGAAGAACCAAAGGAACTCCCACCTTTTAGAGGATTATTTGATCATCAGATACCATTAATAGAAGAGGCTAAGGTTGTAAGAAACAGACCTTATAGATATTCTCCAGTACAGAAGGATGTGATAGAAAAGATGGTGCAAGAACTGTTAGCACAAGGGCTCATTCAACATAGTTCCAGTCCCTTTGCATCTCCAGTAATCCTAATGGGGAAAAAGATGACAGTTGGGGGATGTGTGTGGACTATAGGGCACTCAACCAGATTACAATCAAATATAAGTTTCCAATACCCATCATTGAAGAATTATTAGATGAGTTGGGGGGTTCTCATGTGTATTTAAAAATTGACTTAAGATCAGGATACCATCAAATTAGAATGTCACTTGCTGATGTCTATAAAACTGCATTTAAGATTCATTCTGGGCACTTTGAGTACTTAGTCATGCCATTTGGATTAACTAATGCAACTTCAAGTTTTCAAGGATTAATGAACCACATTTTTCAGGATCATCTTAGGAAATTCATTTTGGTTTTGTTTGATGACATATTGGTTATAGCAAGACCTTAAGGGAACATGTGCATCATTTGAAGGTTGTGTCAAACTCCTACAACAACACCAACTATTTTCTGGATAGTCTAAGTGTGTCTTTGCTACTCATGTGGTGGAGTATTTATGACACTTCATTTCAGCTGAGGGTGTATCTACTAACCCTCAGAAAATTCAAACAGTTAAAGAGTGGCATGTTCCTAGAACAATCAAGTAATTGAGGGGGTTCTTAGGATTAGCTAGTTATTACATGAGGTTTATTAAAGTGTATGATATGATTAGTAAGGCCATGACTGAATTGTTGAAGAAGGATGACTTTAAGTGGACAGACCAGCATCTGTCTTGGGTATGCCTTATTTTTTTTATTCCTTTTATAGTAGAAACAGATGCATATGATGTGAGTATTGGTGTAGTCCTCATGCATCATAAAAGGCCATTGCCTTACATTAGCAAATGATTACCCCTTAAATACCAGACCATGTCAGTTTATGACAAGGAATTGTTAGTTCTTGCAGTTTCCAAATGGAGTCAATACTTGATATGTATGCCCTTTGTAGTCAAGATTGATAAAAAAAGCTTTGAAATTCCTATTAGAGCAAAAGTTGCACACATGATCTCGTTGAAATGGATCACTAAACTCATGCAGTTTGACTTTGTAATTGAGTACAAAAAGGGGAAGGAGAACCTTGGTGCTGATGCACTTTCTAGACCACCAGCTGTGGAGTTAGCAGTCGTGTCCTTGTCTTCTATAAGAACTGGACTTCTACAAAATATTATGGACACTTGGCAACGAGACAACAACATTCAACAGTTGATTCAGGACTTGAAACAACTTGGGGGTGAAATCATGGGATATACATTTATCCATCATCAACTAAGGAGACATTGGGAGATTGGTGGCGGGTAATAATGCAGTTATGAGATTAGAACTCATACAGATTTGGCATAGTTCCACTCAATGTGGTCATTCAGGAATGGATAACACTTATAGAAGGTTGGCTTCCTTGTTTTGTTGGAAGAACATGAAGGAAGATGTTAACAAATTTGTGAAAGAATGTGCAGTGTGTCAGAGAAGTAAGTATGAAACTATTGCTTCTCCTGGACTGTTGCAACCTCTGCCTATTCCTGCAACTGCTTGGAATAGTATAAGTATGGATTTTGTGAAGGGGATTCCTAAATCAAATGGGAAGAATACTATTTGGGTGGTGGTAGACAGACTAACCAAGTATGGACATTGTTTTTGCTATCACTCATCCCTGCTCTGCTAGTGATATTGCAAAGTTGTTCATGGACAACATATTTAAACTACATGGAATGCCAGAGGAAATCATCAGTGACAGGGATCCCATTTTCACCAGCAAACTTTGGCAAGCCTTATTTGATTTACAAGGGGTCAGTTTAAATTTGTCCACTGCTTATCATCCCTAGTCTGATGGCCGGACTAAGGTGCTCAATAGGTATATTGGAAACTTATCTAAAATGTTTTTGTTTAGACTCTCCTAAGGACTGGTCTTCCTTCCTTGCTTCTGCTAAATGGTGGTATAATACCACCGTTCACTCCTCTATTCACACCTTACCTTATGAAGCCCTTTTATGTTCAATCACCCCCTATCTAGCTGGTGACTCAGTGGTAGAAGAAGTTGATAGGAACATGATAACTAGAGAATTCAAACTGCAATTGTTGAAGAAGATCTCAACAGAGGATGACTAATCAAACCAACAAGCACAAAACTGACAGAAACTTTCGGGAGGGAGATTGGGTTTATGTCAAAATTCAACCCTACAGGTCACTATGTCTCGGAGTCATTTTAACAAGTTGTCAGCAAAATATTATGGCCCTTACTTAGTGGAACACAAAGTTGGACCAGTTTTTTATAAGCTCACATTGCTTGGTTTATTGATACACCATATCTTTCATGTTTCAATGTTGAAACCTTGTCATGTTGTTCCTACTACAATTGCACACCCACCTGTTTTGGATATCGAATACAATGATTATGTCACAAAAGCTTTGACTATTTCATTGCGCACCACAGATGGGATTGTTAGAAAACATTTTATTTTTGACGTTCATAGTCCTTTCCTTTGTATAGGATTTGGTGTTTGTTTCACTTGAAATAGCAAACATGAGGTAGAATAATAATTATAAATGGGCATCTTGAAAGAACTCAAACACGCAAGTTAGTAATCAATATTTTGCAAGACAGGATTGAAATCCTACATATAGTTAATCATTTTTTTTACATTCCTGACTTTTAAACTTTGTACAGTTTATATATATTTTCTATAATTTTGCATATTTTTTTAATAAAATTAATCAATTATGCCTCTATTCAAAGTTATATAAGTAAAATATAATATGAATCCATTCCCTTCTATTCAGATCTATAATAATTATTGTTTTACTAATTTTTTTTAAAAATATATTTTAAATTTTAAAGAAGCACACGTGAGTTGCACACCCTTTGCCTCTGGTAAGAAGTTGAGAATTGAGAGATCTTCATCTGAGCCTGTTGAAGATTGTCTGGCATAGAATGAGATAATATTCCTTTATCCCACCACAACAACAACATACCCAGTGCAATCCCACAATGTGGGGTCTGGAGAGGGTAGAGTGTACACAGATCTTACTCTTCCTTGGTAAGTAGAACGGTTGTTTTCGAGAGATCCTCGGCTCAAGACAAAGCACAAGCCCAAGCAAAGTAAGACACACAAAGTGCGTAAGTCATGACAACGCATTCTGAAAAAGAAAGAAGCAATAGCTAATGCAAGTAAATAAGACAAACAAAATACACATAGCAATATAAATCAAACGACAAGGGACTATAAGGCAATATGATAGGCTAAGCGAGCCTACAATAAGAATACTACAATTACCAGTTTGTAAGCGTAGGTAGGACTACCTACTATCCTTCTACCCTAATACGTGTCCTCCATAACCCCCTATCTAAGGTCATGCCCTCAGTGAGTTATACCTACGCCATATCCCGTCTAATCACCTCTCCCCAATACTTTTTCAGCCTACCTCTACCCCTTATGTACCCGTCCATAGCCAACCTTTCACATCTCTGCACTGAAACATTTGTGTCTCTCTTCTACACGTGTCCGAACCATCTCAACCTAGCTTCTCGCATTTTATCCTCCACCAAGACCACTCTTACTCTGTCCTGATATCATCATTTCTAATTATATCCCTTCTTGTATGCCCACACATCCATCTTAGCATCCCCATCTCCGCAACTTTCATCTTTTGGGTGTGCAAAGTCTTGACCGGCCAACACTCTGCCCCATACAACATAATCGGTCTAACCACTATAGAACTTGCCTTTGAGTTTTGGTGCACCTCTGGTAATAAATCAAGAACCGGTGAGAATACTAGCAGCAGAGAAATCAAGAAAGTAGCCATGGCCAACACCATCATGGCTTCCTCCATTCCTCCATCACCAAGAACCAAACTTTGCCTCCCACAAATCCCACTTCCAAAACTACCCCTCCCCAAATTCCCACAAACCCTTTCTCTCCCATCCATTTCAGTCATTCTTGCTAGCTCCTTAGCCATGGCACCCCCTTCATTTGCTGAAGAAATTGAAAAAGCTTCACTCTTTGACTTCAACTTGACTCTTCCTATCATCATGACTGAATTCCTTGTACTCATGTTTGCTTTGGACAAGATTTACTTCAGCCCATTAGGGAAATTCATGGATGAGAGAGATGGTGCTATTAAGGAGAAACTGAACAGTGTGGAGGACACTAGCACTGAAGTGAAGCAACTTGAGGATCAGTCAGCATCAATAATGAAGGCTGCAAGGGCTGAGATATCAGCTGCATTGAATAAGATGAAGAAAGAGACGCAGTTGGAAGTGGAACAGAAGATTGGAGAAGGGAGAAAGAAAGTGGAATCTGAGTTGCAAGAAGCATTGGCTAGCTTGGACAAGCAAAAAGAGGAGACTATTAAGTCTCTTGATTCTCAGATTGCTGCTCTTAGTGATGACATTGTCAACAAGGTTCTTCCTGTTAGTAACTGATTAATTTCTTGAAATTTGTATTTCATCAAAGTTGCATAAATGTGAAATACTCTGGTATATCTTTTATCTCTAGTGACTGCTGTACATCCTGTTCGAGCTTCGGTTTAATTTTAGCTGTAATCTACACGCGGTGGTGAACTTTTTAACAAGTTATGTAAACTTGGTTGTGTCAAGTCTACGGTTGACTTGTCAATTCTGTTGTGAAAAATGGAGTTCAAAACTAGGGAAATAAGTTTGAGGCGAAGGAAGTTTTAGGGACAAAAACAGTCTATAGTGCAAGCTTCAAATCTAAAAAACGTTACATCTGATTTTCTCTTTAAAAGTAAATCTTAGCTGCGATGAAAATACTTCGAAAATATGGTATACTAATGGTTACCAGTTTTTTTTAAAAATGGTATACAAATGGACTATTTATTAATGGTCACATTGACACTTCGAATGTGGATATTTCGAATTGGTAAATAGCGGAGATAAAGTAGAATGGAGTTGCTTGGCTTTACTATTCTCTTTATATATTGAGCTTGTGAAATAGGAAAGAGTTGTTTCCTTTAGCTGCAGTTAAGGTAATAGTCTGTTCCAGCCTCCTACTTTTGAGTGTCATTGAATAAGTTAAAATGCAAGCCAGTTTGTGATGAATACTTAACTTGGAAACCGCTGATTGTTTTTGTTTCACTGTTTCTTTGGCATTATGTGTGTTGCGTGTATTACTTTGTGCAAGCCATAAGTTTGGTGTTGCTGATGCGTTAGGTATGCCATAACTCTGGTAGTATATCTTCTCCTATGAAAGTACAGTAAACAATTTGACATCTGTTGGAAATTAGCCTTTGGCGAGGAGATGCGTCCACCCATCTTTGATGAATTAAACAATTGTGTTCCGTATTTTGGAGACCTTGTCTCTTTACACATGCATGATCTACGAAGTGAGTAGATGACCGTAGGGCCAAGAATCGTCTAATTTCGTTGAGAAATGAAAGAGATATTGGTCCACGAAGTAAGGTGTTTGAGACATGGAAATGTGGTGTGGGACAAATCTACCACATCGGTGGGAATAAGAAGAATTGCTCTCTATATAAGTCTCTAATTGGTAAAGGGTTTGGGACCCCCAAGGTATCCCATGTGTTTAAAGGAGGGAAGACCTAGATGTGCTTGGGTTCAAGGCTAAGCCCACATCGCCGCTGCCGCCGCTTCCGTCCGTCTGCGGACCGGTCACGGTCACTGGTCACGGGCCGTGGGCCTTTCGATATTATCTTTTGGACCAGAGAACTCTGCCGGATGTACGCTTTGATCCTGTAGTTTCAGATGTACAGTTTGGACCATAATTCTTTCATATGTACGCTTTGGTCCCTGGTTTCAATATTTACGCTTTGGTCCCTGCACTTTCGAGACTTTTTCTCGCCTACCGTTGGATGCGTTTTGGAGCATTAACCAGCCATTATTTGGCTGATTAATTCCTCCATTAATGACCCATTACTTGGGCAAAGGAATGTTCTTTCAATGGCCTTAATAGCCATTACTTGGCTGTTTTAATGGCCTCCTTTAAGGGCCATTACAGCCTTGTTTATGGCTGTTGGACAGCCCCTCCTCTTGCTATATATTGAGCTTCATTTGGCTGAAAAGGGGAAGCAAGAAACGACCAGAAAACTGCATTTAAAAACAAGAAAGAATAGGCGTAAAAATGCATTTAAAAGCCATTACAAAACAGACCGAAAAAATCACGAAAACAGTGAGCAAAAACTGCTCGAAATAGTTGCTGAAAATCAGTCAAAAACAGTGACCAAACCCTCACGTATACACTAGATATACACTACAGAGACACACTATATACACAGAGACAAAAGAGAAGAGTAGAGAGAAACTCTTCCTTCCTATTCCATATCTTCCGCAAGTCAAGTCATATTTGTTTTCTTCGCCAGGCTCAACCTATCGGCTTTGTAGCGTTGAGATTAAAGTGTTGTTTTATCTTGGGAGACTATTGCCCGCTAACGTAAAATCATATATACGGGGCAATCTTGTCTTAAGGATAGAGGGCTATCCTCGACTCAACACACAACGTTATAACCATCCAGATTTAGTTTTTTCTTGATTTCAGGTTATCAAGATTCAAGACACAACAAACTTGCAGCAGTTCTCAACATTGGCTTTGCAAGGTGATCAAGATTCAAGACACAACACACATGCGGCAGTTTTGAAGATTGACCATTTATTTATCCTTTCGAACATTTGTAATAGTTATTACTTCCCGTACTATTCTATAAAGTACCATAGAAATACCAACAATTTAAGACAAGATTGTATTGTAATACTATTAGTGTTCGAAAGATGTCGGTCAAAAGTTGTGTGACCAAATCTGGATATGGCAATGGTTTTCTGTTAGAAGAGAGTGATGATGATGAACGTGTTCATGGTGTCACCGCTACCAAGACTGGTGGGAACAAGCGCTCTCGAGAGCCTGAGGATGTCAACTGGGACAAGAGGAGAAGACTGAAGATGTACTTCTATCTTGCAGCAGAAGGCCTGTATCTATCCCAGACAAAAGATCCGAATAATGGTAAGAAGGAACTGGACACTCAGTTTGATGAAGTGACTGAAGTGAGCCAGAATCCGAAATTGGGATAAGTAGTTTTTCTTACTTGTCAAGAATAAAGATTAAATGAGGTCTGATTAAAAATTGATTAAAGTAAGGAGGAATATGAAAATAATTTATATTCCTTACGCTTTAAAAAAAAACTGAAGTTTAATCTCATCTTCTTTTCCGTTTAAAGATTGGATTGTAAAGCAACTTAAAAAGATCCGTTCTTTTAAGTGTAATTATTAAAAGTGAGTAAAGTATGTTCGCACATACGAGGGAGTAAGATCCACTGACTGTGCGAAAATTGTTACCACTCTTAAGTAAGCGCCAAGAATTATGTGGGCACCAATCATAACGGAAGAAGTCTAAAAGTTAAAGACGTTGAGCCTGTCATACTATTTGGCAGAAGATCCTTCATAGGATGATATTGGACACGCAGTCATATAAAGCCTCCGGGCGACTGGAGTGGGGCCAGAATTCATTTCATAGGAAAAGTAATGGACACCTAGTAAGGTGGGTCAGAGTTTCCAGGTCTGAAATGATTTGAAGGCCTAAAGAAAGGCAGAAAAGAAGTTGGACACTCGATGCCGCAAAGCAACCTGCAGGTGGGCGAGTATCTAGATCACATATGATCCTGTTACGCCCCAACCACGGGCAAGAGGTTGTTCATGTGAAGCAACGCCACCTCTAAAGTAGAAGGGGTTGAAGAGGTTGTCCTCAATAGGACTTGAGGAATGGGATCACTCTAAGTCGAGGTGATACATGTTCCTAACTTGGTTTAAGGGACGCCGTTGGTCAAGCCGGTTTGAGACTAGTCCAACAGTGCAGTAATAACTAAGAATGGTACAGACGCGTCAGAGCCAAATGAATGATATATTTGTAATCCGTGCATCCATGCCATCATAGATTAAGACACGTTAAATAGCAAGTCATTCAAAAGCTAACGATGTTGAGATTGTTGCCTTCTGTCGACATAAACTCTCAAAATGAATGTGAGGAAGACGAATAGGCAAAATCACCTTTCCAAATTCCGTCAAAGGGAATAGCGAAAGAAGCACCGCTCCTCTAGAACTTAGTCACACCTACTTGGGTGATTTAAAGTTTATACAAAATAGAGGGGGGAGACAAGTACGTTGTGACCTTCATTGATGATGGTACAACGTATGAAATCCTTTGTTTGTTAAAAAGCAAAGATGAAGTTGTTGAAGCGGATAAGCGCTACAAAGCAGAAGTTGAAACTCAACTAAGCCTACGAATTGAGAAATTCGTAGTGATAGAAGGGGAGAATGTGAAGCATCGTTCATTAAACGACTGTTCATTTCTCACCTCAGTCCAACGGTGTTAGCCAAGCGCAAAGTCGTACGCCCAAATTATGTGGGGTGGCTTGGTAAAAGTTGGACTACTGAAACAGGTCAAGTTGTACCTAAGACTGTAGATTGCATATCTGTCAGGATCTGCAAATAACAGTAGTATTGATCGCCTCTTGGCGTCAAAGAATGTTGAATTCTTTAGAGATAACTTTCCTTGAAAAAGGAAAAATGAGTAATTGCTCAAGGTTAACAAGAACCCGCGAGGACCTGACTGTCCGAAACTAGACGTTCCGTATCTACAGGACTCGAAAGTTGCTGGCTATCCGGAACTTAATATTTCAGATCTGCAGAACTCAGGGATTCTAGATGTTGAACCGAGATGGAGCAAAGAAGGGGACAAAGACTTGTTCCAGTCCTTCTAGCTTGTATGGCTAAGAATGAACCATGGACAATTAATAAATAATTGTCATCTCCAAAAGCGCTGCTTTGGAAAGAAGCTACAAAGAGAGAAATAAACTCTATCATATAGAACCATACTTGCATAATGGTTGATCTTCCTCCGGGAAAAGACCCTTTGGGTTGTAAAATGTGCTCCCCTGTGAGTAGCTTAACATCTAGGGCCATTGTAGTCTTACATGGCATGGATGTTGAAACAGCCTTTCCAACCGGAGAGTTGAAAGAAGAGGATCAGAATTGGTTTGCTGAACTGTTGGGCTTCTTCCTGAACTTTCATTTTGGTCCCTGAAATGTTTACATTTTGGTCCTGATAGTTTCAGATAAAACAGAAACAATGAATCTGACCACAGAAACATTGACTCTGAAATTAGAAAGCCAACAGTTGGAGAATCAACAGTCTGAAAGTAAAAGTCATATTGAAACAAAGTCTCGATATGAAAAGATATGGGTATATCACAGATGACATCTTAGGAATTGGATCTCTAAGACATCTAACGGACTGGTCGATAGTTGACAGTCTCGTTGAAGCCACCGATAGATATGAATCATAGAACTGATTGGAATCATGGTGCACCCATAAACAAGGAGCGATATGCACAGATCATGTGTAGTTCAATGTATTGTACATACTACAACCGATCTGGTATCGTCCTACGAACAGATCAGTTGAACTAAGGTTCACTGATAATTTTAATACATGATCAGTAGAAGGCGTTAAATCTGATATGACGATATCTGAGTTAATGCTTATCTACAGATTATAGTATTCTGGATGTCCAGCGGTTCTGGGAGAACACAGTGATGCAAACTGGACATCAGATCTGAAGGACACCAAAGCCACAAGTAAATGTGTATGGTGGGTCTTGGAAAATCCTCTAAGCAAACTTGCATCGGCCGATTCATGATGGAATCGGAGTTTATCGCTTTATACAAAGCATGAAAGAAGTTGAGTAACTTCACGGCTCCTTAGAGGACGTCCCTTATTGGGAGAAACCCGTGTCTTCAACAGTTATACACTGTGGCTAGCCGGTCGGCTTCAGGAAGGACACGGATGACGGCGTCTGGACATATCTTTCAGGATCTGTCGGAGACATAAGACCGTATGGCAGTTGATCATCACGGGTGTCACATCCTTGTGTACTAACTAAGGGACTACCCGGAGATCAAGTGTTCTGTCTGTCTAGGGGAATGGGCTTAAAACCCAAACAATACGAACCTTTGCGGTGGAAACCCAACCATACTGATTGGAGATCCCAAGAATGTGGTTCAATGGGAAAACTAAGCGGCAAAAGGTTCAGTTGAGCGCTTCGGTGGAAGCAAGAAGCACTTCGTATTATGATTTCTGTACGGAAACATGAATCCAAAGCTGTTCCCGCGATAGACATTAAAGTGCTGCCTGCATGGTGGGTAAAGGTTAAGCTTCCAAACCTCTTAAAAGATCCTCAAACGGTTGAGGTTAAGGTTGTGGAACTTTTAATGATTCCTAACACTTGTAAAGTGGGGTATAGCAGGATACCTTGTAGGATATCACCTATTTAAGTGCGAGGATGGCCGACTCAAATGAACGCACTTAAGAATCCAAGTGTGTCCATGGTCACAACGGACATAAACGTAAGAAGGAAAATGAATAAGAAGAGTTATTGTGTTGATATCGTTGTCTTGGCTTACACTAAACACTGACGATTCAAGACATCACGTTCACCGCGCAGTAAGTAAGTCCGATGGTATTCAACTAGGGAAGGTTCAAAGCGTAAGCTACCTCTCCTGATGCAATATCTTTTCGCTGAAAGATTGCTGAAATGTAGGCACCTTGTGTGTGCGCCACAATCTCTCTTTCATAGAGGGGATTGTTGGAAATTAGCCTTTGGCGGGGAGATGCGTCCACCCATCTTTGATGAATTAAACACTTGTGTTCCGTATGTTGGAGACCTTATCTCTTTACACATGCATGATCTACGAAGTGAGTAGATGACCTTAGGGCCAAGAATCGTCTAATTTCGTTGAGAAATGAAAGAGATATTGGTCCACGAAGTAAGGTGTTTGAGACATGGAAATGTGGTGTGGGATAAATCTACCACATCGGTGGGAATAGGAAGAATTGCTCTCTATATAAGTCTCTAATTGGTAAAGGGTTTGGGACCCCAAGGGGTATCCCATGTGTTTAAAGGAGGGAAGACCTAGATGTGCTTGGGTTCAAGGCTAAGCCCACACGCCTTGCCCGCCGCCGCCCGTCCGTCCGGTTTGGTCACGGGTCACGGTCACGGTCACGGTCACGGGTCACGTCACGGGTCACGGGTCACGGGCTGTGGGCCTTTCTGATATTATCTTTTTGGACCAGAGAACTCTGCCAGATGTACAGTTTGATCCCTGTAGTTTCAGATGTACAGTTTGGACCAGAATTCTTTCATATGTACAGTTTGGTACCTGAAGTTTCAATATTTACAGTTTGGTCCCCAGAATTTCTGGAGACTTTTTCTGCCTACCGTTGGACTGCGTTTTGGAGCATTTACCAGCCATTATTTGGCTGATTAATTCCTCCATTAACAGCCCATTACTTGGGCAGTGAACAGCCTCTTTCAATGGCCTTAATAGCCATTACTTGGCTGTTTTAATGGCCTCCTTTAAGGGCCATTACAGCCTTGTTTATGGCTGTTGGACAGCCCCTCCTCTTGCTATATATTGAGCTTCATTTGGCTGAAAAAGGGAAGCAAGAAACGACCAAAAAACTGAACGAAAAACAGCAGCAAACAGGCAGAAAAACAGACCGAAAAAATCACGAAAATAGTGAGCAAAAACTGCTCGAAACAGTTGCTGAAAATCAGTCAAAAACAGTGACCAAACCCTCACGTATACACTAGATATACACTACAGAGACAAAAGAGAAGAGTAGAGAGAAACTCTTCCTTCCTATTCCATATCTTCCGCAAGTCAAGTCATATTTGTTTTCTTCGCCAGGCTCAACCTATCGGCTTTGTAGCGTTGAGATTAAAGTGTTGTTTTATCTTGGGAGACTATTGCCCGCTAACGTAAAAGCATATATACGGGGCAATCTTGTCTTAAGGATAGAGGGCTATCCTCTACTCAACACACAACGTTATAACCATCCAGATTTAGTTGTTTCTTGATTTCAGGTTATCAAGATTCAAGACACAACAAACTTGCAGCAGTTCTCAACATTGGCTTTGCAAGGTGATCAAGATTCAAGACACAACACACATGCGGCAGTTTTGAAGATTGACCATTTATTTATCCTTTCGAATATTTGTAATAGTTATTACTTCCCGTACTATTCTATAAAGTACCATAGAAATACCAACAACATCTTCTATTATCAATTGAGGAAAACAAATGCTGATGGTTGTATCAACAGCTTGAGATAAATAAAATTGAGGATAACATAGCCAACAAGTTTACCTGCATGGACAATAGCTGAATGTTCGATGGTTGTATAAGCTGGTTAAAAGTAGCTATCGCCGATGTTATATGTCTACAAGTATGCATCGGCTATGCGTTTCTTTTCTTATATTTTGTGTTACGCGAAGCATCTACAATCACTCGCACCCCGTAAGGTAAATGAAAGATCCTAGTGATATAGATCGCTTGGCTCCAAGAGATTGGAAATATTGAAATTCAACTGCCTGATTCTGGATGATTGTTGTGCAAATGAATGTATGTGGTTTGAAGGAGCTTGAGTGAAGCAAAGTATGTTTCTTTTTAGCACTCAAGCAACTTGTGCCTCTATTTCATAAATAAATGCTTATAAGTAACTGTCCATGGACTAAAGAGCTTTTGCTTGTGGACTTGCCTTTAGCATTAACAAAGAGGTGTCCATATCATGTGCTTGTTCACTTGCAGAACATGACTTTATATTGCTGAAATTACTATTATAGCCACTCAATTTTGTAATCATCATGTGTCCTATTCCTTTCTTTCTTTTCCCTAGTTGCATCATTTTCTTAATTTGAGAAAAAAAAATCTGTATTTATCTGATTTGAAACCCTCTCCACAGTATAATTAGAAAAAACTAAAAGAAGCATACAAGATTCCACCTTGGGCTTGCCCAATTTGGTCTCTTTGTAAGAGCACAACATGGTGTGGGTTAGGTGTGCACGTCATGAGTTTGAACCTTGCCACTAACAAAAGATTGATATTTAAGAGAAGAAGGATATCGGAGCGAACCATTATCCACCGAATTTTGAACCATGCGCCAATTGACCTTCGGGGGTTTCACAATTAATTGAAAAATGTCCCACCTTTGGCTTGGATCCATCTCAACTTGTTCGCATTTCACTAACAGGATACTGCAGTTGTGTCACTAATATTGTATTTTAGGAGTTGCCTAATAATCACTTTATCTGAATAGTCAAACCAAAAAAGCAAGTACTGAACTTGGCACTGATCTCCGACTCGTTGATGGTTAACTTCTAACTTTATCTTTAACAAGAAGTAGCAACATCGTTAAGACTCAAGTTGTTAAGAGGTGAATAAATATTGAACGATTCAAAGTCCACCATAAACTTATACTCCAGTTGATGATGTCTGCACAAACTATTAAGAAAAGAGTTTAAGTTATATATATTAGGTCAAAGATGCAAATATACCCCTCAACTTTGCAATTTAGAGCAGATATGCCCCTCATTAAAAAGTAGTGCATATATACCCATGCAGTTAACAAATGGTGCAAATTTTGCGGGTCCTCATTCGGGTCAGGTCCTGTAAATACTGGAGGATCTAGATTGATGAAATCTCGGACCCTCGCACTAACTGCCCTAATAGAAGATCCGACACCCGTACCTGATGACCTGGGCCTGAGCGGCCACTAATCAAATCAACAACTGCACTGCACTCCGCATACCAAGATCCTCATCAGGGGGTGTCAGGTGGAAGAACTGGGGGTGCTGGAGCCCCTCTAAGCTTTGAGCTCCTATAGAGGTGGCGGATTCTGTCTACCTAGACCTGTGGGCATGAAACACAGTGCCTCCGGCAAAAGAGACGTCATTATGATAGAATGTACTGGTATGTAAGGCAGATAAAGCATAAGCAAAGGCATCAATGTAAAAGAGAGACAAGAAGAATCAACCTGTAATTCTGGATTGCCACTGAGGGCCATGATATACAATAATATAATATATACACGTATATAACGCCGTTTGAGATACATAATGTGTATATAACGCCATAGGCCTCTGTGGGCATCATCATCATCATCATCATAACCAACTGATCACTAATCACGTATATAACTCACTTGTCATTATACATACATATATATACACGCATGAGGATCATAAGGAACATTATGAACTTGTCGGAGTGACATAAGGTCGTTACACCTCTAAGTTCCAACTATCATTATGTACTATCAAGCCATCGTGTGTTACATTATCAACTAAAGAAGAACACAATATATGAAGGATAAATCTTATGACATCGAAAGTACTCCCGACAAGGGACAAACAAGATTCAATTAGCATTTCAATAAAATGAAGAACATGGACATCTCTAACTAACATGAATAGTCATTTTGAGGGGACGTTCGTTCACATTTCGTTTTCATTCGGGTTATGACAAAAGAAGGAAATGAATAGCCTTAACATACCTTTATCGATGCTCTATCGTATGGTATCAGATTCAATCTCTTTTATCCGCTAATCTACAATGAATGATAGCAATACTAGAGTTAATAACTTAACCCAAAAGAATTGACAAGCTCACTATACAACTAGTTTACGACACTTCTCCCGTATTCAAATTTCCTTCCAAAACTTCCATAACAACAAATCACAATTACAACTCTTTTAACACCTCATATCCAACAAATTAAATTCATAGAAACACCCTCAAAGGTGCAGCAGAACATCAACACTCTACAATTTCTGACTATCGCTTTGTAAGCTTGTAACAACCGACACTCCGAAAGCTTAAACAACCTATACACATGATGGAGAAGGAAGTTCTTACCTTAGAAACCATAAAACAACCCTTAGCATACCTCACTTCCTGCAACACAAAGTCTCTAACTCAACAACAAGAAGGAGAATAAGAAGAAGACTAGCACCACGAACTTTCCGACGAAAGATTTGTGTTATTACTTCCGAACTTAGCTTTGATGGTTAAGAAACCATGGGAGAAATTATGGAGAGAGCTTGGAACTACTTAGGGTTGGTGGAGGTGAGAAATGAGCTTTTGGATCAAAGTTGGGACTTAAATAAAATTCCACCGCCCTACTTTCACGACCAACTTCACGGACCGTGAAAGTTTCACGGTGGCTCAACCCCACTATAAATAATTTTGACGAGCTGTTAAACCACCATGAAAAGTGGTGCCAAAACTTTAAGTTTCTGTTTAAGACCCACAGAGGAGCCACCACAATCTACGGTCTGTGGATCATTTTCACGGGCCGTGAAATGTGATCTCGGGCTACCTCAACTTCAAATTCGTCACAACGCGCGTTCTTCGATTCGTTTAACTTCTATGTTTCTCAACACTTCCTTAAACTCATTTTAAACCTTTGCTATCCTTATACAAGGTCTTATACCCTCCCGTAATACTTAGGTTTATCAATGACGTACCTCGACACAAAACTACAGGGTGTAACAACTATTTTTGATTTGTTTTCTAGAATCTGGTGTAATTTTTAAAGGTGCAACTATTTATTTTTTGTGTCTAAAGTAATTTTTGTGTTGTAAGTTTTAGGATTTGACAATAATTTTCAAGTATTTCTGATTAAATATTCTTTTTTCAAAGTTCTCAAATTTAACATAAAAAATTTGTTAAGTATATTTAATAAAAATAAAAATGCTCACTTTAAAAAAATTTAATTAATCAAAATACGAGTATATTTAAGGGACTGTTTTAAAACTACAATCAAAATAAGGACCAACGCAAACAATAAATGACCATTTTTTTGTTATTTTACTATCTCCCTAAGATCCCAACTTATCTCCCCTTGGCGTTTTTCAATGTTCCCATGTACCATAAACTTTTGAGACTTCTATATTTCTTTTTGTATGTCACATCATTTAACAAAAATATTACTGCATACTTAAGGGATAAGGCAATATTATTCCTGAACTATATCCGAGGTTGCTACGATATATTTTACTTTTGCGGGGGTCATATTACCCCCTAAACTTTTTTATAGTACTTTTTTGCACTTATGTATTGACGTGGAAGATGGCGTGAGAACACCTACTTTAAGCGTGTGAAAACTTTAAAAAAGGTTCTAACCAATATGGAATGACCACGTGTCAGTTCCAAAGCTGATTTTCAAGAGTCCTTCATCCCATTTTATCATATTCATTTTTAAGAGCTCTAAATCTAATTTTTGGTCTCAAAATTCAACAAAACCTCAGCTAAATTCGCACCTATCAGACTCAAATTTCAACTATAACTTTACAACAACATCATCACCAAACCCAGTAATCAATTTGACCAAAAACCAAGAATTTCGGTAAACTCATTTATTTGTTCTTCAAGCTTTTGCAAGGTTCACAATAGTGGGTTCGAAATTCTTTCTTTATTTTCGAGTCTCATCAACAACTAAGGATTTAAAATGAGTTTAGCACTTGAATCTCAACTTTAAAACTTCAACAACCTTCGAATATGCTCAACACCTTTAATTATTTTTCAAGTTCATACAAAAATAATAACAATAACAATTATAAAATAGATTTTTAAAAAAGGAAGTAAAAAGAAAAGAAAAATGAAGTAAATAAAATAGATTTTTAAAAAATTAAAAAAAATTGCAAAATTACACGTGGCAGCACGTGTATTTCACTGCCTGCCAAATATTTGGTTCTCTATGCCACATCATCACTTAGGTGACATTTATTACACTTTAAAATAGTATAGTGATAAGGTGTATCGTAACAACTTCGGGTATAGTTCAGGGGGTAATAGTGCCTTATCCCCGTACTTAATAAAGAACTTGTGTACATCTGTTTTTTTAGTCGGTATATGTTACTCCCTCTGTCTCAATTTATGTGGCACCATTTCCTTTTTGGTATGTCTAAAAAAAATGTCACATTTCTATATTTAGAAACAATTTAACTTTATAAGATGATTACAATCACATATTTATATAAGACTTGTTTTGAACCACATATTTCAAAAGTTTTCATTTCTTTCTTAAACTTCGTATCAAGTCAAATAATAACACATAAACTAGAACATAGGGACTACTGCAATACAAATTAGCTAAAGCCACGGATAAGCTAAATTAGAGAACATTGAGTATTTTGTGAGTTCTAATTTAATAGGTTATACCGCAAAAGAATAGTTTTTATTTTTCCTAAGATTGGATTGTCTTTTTCATTGATTGAGGCAGTCATTCAAATGTAATGCAAGAATAAGTGATTGATTTTCAGCTCGAACTCGTGATCTATAGATCACATAGATATAATTGTATTGTTGCTCCAAGACTTGCTTCTCTTTATCCAAAGAAATATTAGGGCTCTCTTCCTCCTTTTCCCCTTTATTAATAAAAGAAAAATCATACTTCACGAATAGTAAATACTAACTCGCATCGTGTGTTTACGGTTAACTAAAAAATAATTTTTAAAATTAAATAATTAAAATGAAAATACATATCACTTGACCATTATTAAGTGTTAACATATATCTTATATTTATTCAAATTGATGTATACACCTACTGCGAATAAATTCAATAACTTTTTATATGGCTTTGTTAAGTTGAATATTAGTGATATATGATCTTATTTTTCATATACGTAAAAAAGATTATTTAAGAAAGGAATCTTCGAATTGAGATTCTAAATTAGAAAATTTGACAATCTCATATCACGAACTCCGTTTTCATTTTCAAAACTGAGACCCTTATTATTTCTTCTTATTCCAAAAAAAAAAAAAAAAGTACATATATGATCATGTAGGTATTTTCTCTAACTTATTCTAAAAAAACATAAAAGTTCTGGAGGCAATTTCTTTGTTTTAGTGTTTTACACAAGATCCTCAAAGGTAAATGTCTTTTTAGATCCTACTTTGTAAATTTATACTGTTGTTGTTGTTAGTGTGTTACATAATATTCTTTCGGACAATAAGAAGTTAGGGTTTTATATTCAATTGAGACTGAAAAGAGAAAAGAAAAACTCGAATTTATAGGAATAAGAAGAAGCAAAGCGTACCATTCTCATTATGCTGACTCTTCAATTCTTCTTTTTGCAGGTTGAGAGTGCAAATGATCGAATTTCTTAACTTTGTTTTTTACAATTTTCTGCCGTCTCAGATTGGTTTGTGTTAACAAGTGCCACCACCCTTTGCTTTCTTGTTCATAACTTAGTGGCGGAGCCAACAAGTCAAAAGGGGATATATATATACGTATAAACGAGCGGAGTAGAATACTGTGGGCTTTGTTTGTTGCAATCAGCTTTCACCTCTTCTTTTATCAGTTGCATTTTTAGTATAAGCTTGAATTACTGCTTCTAACCTATCAAGGAAGAGGTAGAAAGCGAATATTCAAAAGAGAACACCATGGAAACAAGGTATCACTGTATAGGGAATACCAACTACTCTTATATATAAAATTAAGAAAAGAGAAAGATACCATCTATCTGGGCTGAGGTTACTGTTACTTGCATCTCGAATGCTTGACTAGAGTCTCTTACGTTTGGTGAGGTTGTATGACAGTGTAGAGGAAGGACTCAGATTTATAGCATTTACTAATTTTAGAGAATTTCTATGTTGTCTCCTAAAAGACAAATTACGGAGTGCTGGAATTGTCCATTCATCTAGAGGTCTAATAGTTTCAGATTTGAGACATAGTTGTTGTAGCAGTTTGAACACCGGTTAAATGCTTCAGAAGCTTGGAGAATACTGCAGGAGAGTTTATCCAAATATTGCTCTCCAATTGGCTGACTTGCCTTTATTGCATGCTTCCAAGAAACTTTTAGAGTCTAGAGTGAGGTAAACTTAGAAGATTGTTTAAAGTTTCAACCAAGTTAAAAAAAAGGTTGTAAGATAGCTGCTATACAGTTTGTTCATCTTCCGTTACAACATTTTATATAGTAGATATGTAGTTTGCTTGTTCCAACTTAATAAATATGGACTTTCAGTTTACTTCTTGGTTGCTGTCCTGTGTGCCTCAATTACTATCTTTAGAAAATAAGACACTATTACAGGAGAATGGCTGGGAAAGCTGTGGATAAGCAGCCAACATCTGCATTTGACTTTGAGATTGTTGAAGGTGTTTCTGATCACCTTACAACTGTCGTGGCATCTTCTTGCCCGAGTAGCCCATGGATTGACCGTGCGACTATTAAACTTAGACAAAGAATTGGAAGGGGTGTATTTGGTGATGTTTGGTTAGCAACTCATCACCAAACAACTGCAGATTATGATGAGTATCATGAAGTAGCTGTTAAGATGTTGCATCCTATGAAGGCGGATAACATCAATGTTGTCTTAGATCGTCTGGCAAATTTGTTTACTCAGTGTCAAGGACTACAACATGTTTGCTGGCTTCAGGGACTCTCTGTGATAAATGGAAAGGTGAACTATTTTCTCGTAATAATTTTAATGCTATAATTTGTGCTGCCTTTCTGAAATACTTCAAACACTCCTTCAGCTATGCATTGTCATGAAGTTCTATGAAGGTTCAATTGGTGATAAGATGGCTCGTGCGAAGGGAGGAAAGATGTCCTTGCAAGACGTTATCAGGCAATGTTGCCATAATTTGATTGAGAATGAGTTTTGGTCCCATACGGAAGTTTATATGTGGGAAAATATGATATTATGATTTATGCATTCTGGTGATCGTAACAGGTATGGGACTGATCTTGCTCGTGGAATAATGGAGCTACACTCGAAGGAGATCTTGATTCTTAATCTTAAACCACATAATTTCCTTTTGGATGAAAATGATCATGCAATTTTGGGGGACATTGGGATTCCTTATCTGCTTCTTGGAGTTCCTTTGCTAAGGTCAGATATGTCAAGAAGACTTGGCACCCCAAATTACATGGCTCCAGAACAATGGCAGCCAGAAGTCAGAGGCCCCATATCATTTGAGACAGATTCATGGGGATTCGGTTGCAGCATTGTGGAGATGCTGACTGGTTCTCAGCCATGGAGTGGTAAATCAGTTGATGAAATACATACATCTATCGTACAGAGACAAGAGAAACCACATATTCCTGGAGGCCTCCCTCCAGCGATTGAAAATGTCATAATTGGTTGTTTTGAGTATGATTTCAGGAATCGCCCTCTGATGGGATACATATTGCAAGCATTTTTAAGGTATCAAATTTAATTTGTTTTGTAAGGCAATTGACATGAAGTTTCTTTCCTTTGTATTTAAGATTTGTTATATATTTTTACTTTTCCAAAGAATCAAAGTTATGAAACTGGTTAGCATAGGGTTTTGACATCTCATATCTGATACATCTACTATAATTTATTCTAAAGAAACAAAAGAAATAAGCATGTTTTGCTTTAGAGACTACAATCTTGATTAAGCTCTAACTTGTATACTTTTTTTTTGTGTGAGAGAATATTAGCTCTAACTTGAATATCATACTAGTAGCTTAATTTGTTTTTAATCTGTAATAGTTTCTCTGTTGTGCGCTATGGCATCATGAAAAGATTCTCGCCCTTGGCCGGAAAATGTGTGGTTGAAGATTTCACTTTCCATTTCAAATTTCTGGTGTTCAGCTATGAGGATGTTTTAACTAGAGACGTATTTGCATTTGAAATTAATGCATCGTTCCATTCTCTAAGAATAAAAAGAAAGTTCTCCTTAATTGACTGGGAAGTTTATCAGAATGCTGGATCGCCAATGCATAATCGTTAACCGTAAATACAATGTGTAATTGTTCATCCATGCAGCAGCACTAGTTAAAGAGAACAAAAGATTCCTCCTCCTTCCTTGTTGGGTTCTGGGAAGGTACTAAATGCAGATTTGCCTCTGTGTCCTCACTTTCTAGGTGCTCAAGAAATATTGATCAGAAGTTGCTTCTGTTCTATGCTTGATTGATCCAGTATGGACGTTAGACTTGCAGCAATGTTAAACTAATTATTATCAGGCTAAGAGGACTTGACAGTTCGACATGAGCATGAATTTGAGTCCTAGGAAAAATGTAGATGGTGGTATACAAAGTCCAAGATGGACTTCTAGGCTTTTTATACAGATCACAGTACTGGAAGATTTGACAGGTATAGTAGGTGTGATGGCTATCTACGAGCTTAACATTGACGTTGTAAGACAATCAAGAGATCACTTGCTTATAATGAACCAGAATTTATGAAATTTGTTGGCTAGTTGGTGGCTTGTTTGTGGCAGAAATAATGAGAAGGAAGGTTATGGTGGTGCGAAGGTAAATTATTAACTGATTAGGGCTATAAAATCATTTTAATGATCTCTCTGGTATCCTTTATAAAAAAAAATGACACTGGTATCATTTTGTTTACTTTAGATGTGAACAAGAGCATAGAAGAAGTAGAGCGCCTAAGTCGTTGAAAACAAAAAAAAAGAAGAAAAACTAGGAACCTGGATGTCTGTTGGAATAGCCTCAAAGGTGAAGTTACACACGAGTAGTAAAATGCAGCAAAGTCTTGGTAAGGGAACCTGTGGAATTGGCTTATTTTTCTTCACTCTGGAACAATAAATATAGATCAATCATTCCAATTCATAACAATTGCTGTTACAATTTTACCAGGAAACTAGTAGTTATTGAACTTTGCAAACTGTAATCAATTCTGTAATAGTTAATTTTCTTGTGAGACAGATGTTTTTTTGAATATGAGAAGTGTTAATCATAAAATTAGCAACTTTACCAGTATTTACCTAAAATATTGACGATTTATTCTACTTTTATGGAGAACTCTTGAGAAATCTGATATGCCATAATTCTTGTATATTTTCATCTTTGTAAAGAAAAAAAGATAGTATCATTATTGCTACAGTCATGGTATGAAATATATCACCAAGAACACTATGATGCGCAAATGAGCAAACTCATCTGATAATCCTCTCTGATAACTGATACTCTAGAGGGATTTTCTTAAAAGATTATTAATATTAGGTATTAGAGTTATTTGATTTTGGTAGTTGGAAAAATGTTTGTCCTGAGTAATTAGTCATCATTCAGATATAGTTGATATTTGATACATTAAGTTATTGAAAGTAGACTGTAGGCATACAGGCGTAAATGAAATTTGAGCAGCGTATAATTCTGGTGTAGATTTTTTTACCTAAAGACTGTATAATTCTTTTTGTACAATCTGGAACCCACTTAGTGCATATCGGTAAATGCTCATTTTACTTGTAAAAGAAAAAACTATATACAGGAACTTCAAGGATGTGATTATTGGGGAAGAAATGCTCTTTAGAAAGGGGAAAAATTATAAGTATAAGTATTGTAGTGCCCAATTTCAATTTTAGGAGAAACAGCTCAGTTTGAGTACAAGTGAGTTGAAGTATCACCTGTCCTTACCTTGTCACAAGACAATCAATTCGCTTAAGGTTTTGCCTATAAAATGATGCGTGTTGCATATCTTATTCAAACGCCTGGTACAATACTTAGATGCCAATAGAAAAGTAAAATTTTGCGTCTTCTTTAATTACTTATCTGATGAAGGTGCATATATTATTCAAACGCCAGGTTCCTCTATTAAAACTATCAAACAAGAAGGCAAGCTTGCTTCTCATTCCCATGTTTGGTCTCTATCTCTGCCTGGCTCGTCGTAACCTGTGTGGAAAAAAGGTTTGGAACCCTCGGTAGTACTCCCCCCCCCCCCCCCCCCAAAAAAAGTAAGGCCTCGTTAGCCTGGGCGAAGATGGGGGATAAAGAGTAAGGATTAAAGACCCTTAGCTTTGCCAGGCACTGGACAGAGGTTAGCTCTAAAAATGTGTAGAGCAAATTATAATGTGGTGTAGTAGTTGGCACTTTTAAACTCTTTCCTGGCTACTGGATCACTCCAGTGCTGTGGGTACAACAAACCCTCCCCGGTCCATTGCAGCACTACTGTCACGGCTTTGTAAAGTTGGCTCCCTCCCTAACTTCACGTTTTCCCAACTAAATGTCTCTAGTTTGTTCAGACACATGTTCTGAGCATCTCTGACCGTTGATCATGCTTCTGTACTTTTGATTTACCTGATGTGACTTAAAGGCATATGAATCATACTTAGGGTTGATGGGCAACTCGGTCAAGGTTGATGTTGTTTGTTTTCCTTCGATGTCAACCCCAAAAAGGCCCCCCTTTCGGATTTTTCTTCCCATGGCCGGCTAGAAAGGAATGGTTGTATCTTGATCCTTTGCAGAATTTATCTTGGGGTTTCTTTTTGCTGTCTTCTTTCATTTTTGAAGTTTAGGGTTCCTGACACACAAAGGTAAATGGGGAGAGAGGTGGTCTGAGTAGAGAGAATAAGAGAGGAGATGGGTTTGGAGATGGAGAGAATGTTGGCCGAAAAAGTTATTCGTGTGCCCAGTCAGAGATTTCTCCTGAACCTTTTTCTTTTATTCCGTGTCCTCCTTCAAAATGACGTGTTGTGTCATATATTTGTGTGATATGTTATCCATGTGTATGCATTTGATGAGCACATGTTGTGATAAAACATGCGGAGATGCTTAAAACATGTTTTCTACCAACTAGATGTGTCTAGTTGAAACAACTCTACGTTTGGGGCCAGATTTGCGAAATAATGCAATTAGGGGTATCAATTTGTGTGCTAATTCTTAAATTTGACTCCTGAAACTTGTTGAAATTACCTAAATCTAACTGCACACTAAGGAAATGAGAGTGATCATAAATTTGTTGTCGACAAAACACTCAAACTTGTGCTAATAGTTGGCCCGAACTATTTGTGATGGGAATGAATGCATATCACTAGCTTTGTCAAATTTAGTTGTTTACCTTGAAGGTGGTTACTAAATAACCTTTATCTTTATGTCATGGTACTAAGTGAATGCTAGTTTGATAAATATTGAGAATGATGTTTAGATTTTCAGTCGGACATATACCGTAGAAGATTATTTGTCATGACTCTTGTTTAATACGTGAATATTGGGTTATTTTGTTACTTGAAAGATCCTTAGGAGAAGGTACTTATTTCACTGATATATACACCGTGTCTGATAACACGTTGAAGGCATGTTTTACTACAATTCTTGTTGTGTCATTTATTATTTCATTTGATCTGTTTTCCTGGAATATTTCACGACAGTCGCATTAATTGATCTGTTTTAGACAAAGAGACATTATTTGCATTAACCCGTCATAGTTACATTAGTAGGTTTTGTTGGTTTCTTGAACACTCATCAAAGTTAATTGATAAAGTTTCAGTTAATAGGTCATATTTGATTCTCCAGTGAAAACAACTAGGATCTGTGGAAAATACTCAAATACCTTTTAAAAAGATATGATGCTGATACCAAAGTAATTTCAAACATGAAACTTGAAGAAATTATCTAAATCTGATATAAGCTACAAAGAATGAGAATGATGCATGAAATTGTAGATGACAACTAGTACAACATGTTCTATTAGTTGGCCCAAATAATTTGCTGCAAGATTCAAAACCTGGAGTTGGTCTAGAATGTTTGTATTTTAGGGACAAATGCAATGTTTATATTTTAGGCATAACTGCAGTTACCTTTCTGACCCATACAGAATAAGTGTAACTAGTTCAGCTCCGACTAAGAAGACAAATAATTGAAAAGCGTGATGTATAACTTTCTCTTCTATGCTGATACTGATATAAATTCATGTTAAGCTTAAGTGGCATTGCCTCAATCTGCCTGGAGCTCGAAGGAATAGAATGAAATATCAATTTCAGGTCTAGAATTATTAATACATGTCTGATAGTTGGCTAACAATATGGGGCATAATCTAAAGCCTGAAGGTGGACTCAGATGTTTATGTTGCCTTCCTAAATCCCTCTCTCTGTGTCACACATCAAAACAATATCCATGGTATTATACTATGTGTTTTTCCCTTGTCTAAAGGAGCATTTTGATATGTACAGGAATCATGTTCTCTTTATGTGAAGTTTATCTACTTGCAACAGCTGGACAGATTTTCCCTGTTACTGTAACTTTGATAGGATACCGAGAAAGCATCTTTATGCCTAGTTTCCCTTTTCTTCTACTGTCCGTTACTCATATTAGATTACTTTTGAAACAGTTCGATATTTAAACTGATACCTGCTGTGGAAGCAGTCACCACTGCTTTCATTAGGGTAGGCTGTCTACATCACACACCTTGGGGTGCGGCCCTTCCCCGGACCCTCTGTTTACCGGGCTGCCCTTTTTGGCAGTAAGAGAAGAAAGTCATCATCTTTCTTGCTAGA
This sequence comes from Anisodus acutangulus, assembly GCA_029783415.1. NCBI lineage: Eukaryota > Viridiplantae > Streptophyta > Magnoliopsida > Solanales > Solanaceae > Anisodus > Anisodus acutangulus. The sequence goes on along the minus strand of CM056507.1, from coordinate 26,855,318 downwards.
TGCTTGGAGGCTGATTTGCTTATATTTCTTCTCCATCTTTCTCTTTTCACACAAACAACTAATAAAGAATATATAAGCTATGGAACATGAAATTGTATGCAAAATCATATCAAGATTTCATAGGTAATTTATGGTGTTAATCATGATTTTATGAGCGTTGGTCAAAAGATGAATGGTGTTTCCTAGAATCCTACTCAAGAGGAGCTTTACATGATTTTTAACTCTTAATTTGTCCTCTTTGTTAGTGTTTGACAATCCTGTACTCATGCTCTTGAGCTATAAGATGAGGTGTTACATTTTGCAGCAGATTGCTCATATTAGTAAGCTCGGTATGTCCTTAAAAAGAATTGATAACGAAGGAATTGGCTGTTTACAGATTTGAAACTCGGAGGGTAATAGGTCCGCCCCTCAACCCTCTCCCCTTAGATGCTAGACTTTTTCCCTGCATAGGTTCGGACTCGCGAGGTGCGCCTGATCCCATGTTGTAGTACCTTTTTCATTGACCAAAGCACTGGGCTGCCTCTGCTTATTTTTAAGTGGGATGATCCAAATTTGTTCTTTAATCTTCCTCTTCATCTATCTTTCATGAGCAAACCCCGTAGGATACCTATGATGGTTAGATATGTCCTGACAACTACTGCAGTAAACTTTAGCGACATAATACCTTCGTTAAATAGTTAAATTTGTTCAATACTCTGCAGTTCACCGGAAGCAGCTTATGGTGATGGGGTCTGGAGAGAGCTGGGGAGTCTCCTTAACTTGGACAACTTAAGTGGAAGTGGCTATAGTAAGTGGTTGGTCTTGAAGGATCAGCTTCAAATTAGAGACACTGCGCGATCCAGGAATCCACCGAACTCATGCAAACCTGAAAACATGGAGGTACCAGAGGGTACCATTGTTGGCATGGAACGAGAGACGGAACGAAATGGATTTGTGCTGGTGAGGGTGCACGGCATCCATGATCCTCTTAGACTTCATGGATCGACATTGGAGCGGGTGACATTTGGTTTGGCTGCAGGAGATTGGGTATGTTTGAAGGAGGATAGAAAGAAACATTCATCGGTAGGTATCCTTCACTCCATTGATCGTGATGGAAGCGTAGCTGTTGCATTCATAGGTTTGGAGACCTTTTGGAAAGGTAACTGCTCTGAGCTTCAGATGGCAGAAGCTTACTGTGCTGGACAGTTTGTAAGGTTGAAGCCTGATACTTAAAGAGTTTGACCTGGGTTGGGTAGCGAAGGATAAAGTGGTAACGCCATGCTTCACTTCAAAAGCACATCTGATATGTATATGTATATGTATATGTATATGTATATGTATATGTATATGTATATGATGTGTTAGCAGAACAAATTGGCAAATGGTAAGTTACGCTGTCATGTGAGAAACAAAAAAGAAAAAGAGGATTTACGTGAACTAGTGGTGCTACACATTCCATCTCATTTTTTATTTGACTTCTTCTTCGAGGTCGGACTCCGACACGTCACAAACAAATAACTTATCACAATGCTGCTTTTACGTATATTTTATAACTAACTACATAGAAATTGAAATAACAAAATTCACTAATGAGTTAACACTTGATTCTCATCTAATTCTGCCATGTTGAATTTACATTGTACACTTTCAAAATATTTTATAACTAACTACATAGATTGTGGGGAGACGTTTAGTCTGGTGGTCAAGTCGGCTACCATTCACACTGTGCTTAGCTTGGCTATTTCGAAGACATGGCCTATTCTTCAGTTGGATGTCAAAAATGCTTTCCTACATGGTGATCTCAAGAAAACTGTCTATATGCATCAGCCGATGGGATTCAGGGATCCCAACTATCCTCATCATGTCTGTTTGTTGAAGAAGTCCTTATATGGGCTTAAGCAGTCTCCACGGGCCTGGTATACAAGGTTTGCTGACTATGTTTCAACTATTGGGTTCACTCACAGCAGGTCGGATAATTCCTTGTTCATCTACCGTCGTGGTTCGTCCGTAGCCTACATTTTGTTATATGTGGACGATATTATCTTGATTGCCTCTTCCGAGAGGGCTGAGATGTCATCATGTAAGTCCACTTCCACTCCAGTTGATACCAAGCCCAAGCTTGGTGCCGCGACCGGAGTCCCTTACGAGGATCCGACCCGCTATCGCAGTCTTGCAGGGGCCCTTTTAGTATCTTACCTTTACCAGACCGAATATTACGTATGCTGTCTAGCAAGTGTGTTTATTCATGTATGATCCCCGAATTGAGCACATGAATGCACTCAAATGCATCATCCGGTATATTCAGGGTACACTGGACTATGGGTTGCATTTGTATCCTTCATCGACATCCACACTTGTCTCATACACAGATGCTGATTGGGGTGGGTGTCCAGACACCAGACGGTCTACGTCTGGCTACTGTATGTTCCTTGCCAACAACTTGGTATCCTGGTCTGCGAAGCGTCAGGCGACTCTATTCCGCTCAAGTGCCGAGGCTGAATATAGAGGGGTAGCCAATGTGGTCTCAAAATCATGTTGGGTACGTAATTTGCTTTTGGAGCTTCATTGTCCCATTCAGAAGGCAACCTTGGTATATTACGATAATATTAGTGCCATCTACCTTTCTAGTAATCCGATTCAGCACCAACGCACTAAACATATCGAGATGGACATTCATTTTGTCCGTGAAAAGGTTGTCCGTGGTCAAGTTCGCGTATGTCATGTCCCGTCGAGATATCAAATTGCCGACATCTTTACAAAGGATATTCCCTCGGTCCTTTTTGAAGATTTTAGGGACAGTCTCAGTGTTCGAAGACCGCCCGCTATGACTGCGGGGGTGTGTTAAACATTATTATGTGTAATTTATAGTAAATATTTAGTATCCTAGTTTTGGTAAGGTTGTAATATAATTAGTATTGTATTACCATAATTAGTGTATTACCATAAATGTATAGAATAAGATTTTATGAATAGAATAGAAATAGGATTCTCCTATTATATAACTTGTATATATAGCCTTTCAATTAATGAAAATAATCAAAGGGATTATTTCTTTCAGGTGGCTTCCCTGTTATAATGTGTTGTATGAAATCATTTGAATGTTCTCGTGTAGTTTCTCAAATATTCCAATTCCCATTTCTGACAAATTCAGTAACCTCTTTCTCCTCCGCTCACTATATCAGGTAGTATAAAATATAAAGCCCTAGTTTAGTCCAATTTTCAAACCAGAAACTTGAACTTCCTCCTATATATATATTATACACATATATGTATCATGTTTCATTTAGACATCTGAGGTAGGGCACGACTGTGCCATTTAAACACTTTTCACTGTCTTGGCAAGTTGCGTGATTTTCACACAGAATATGCGCGTAAAAAGGCAAAAAAAAAAAACAGATTTTCTTTTTTAATTCTTTTTATTTCCTCCTCCTTTTCCATCTTTATTCTTTTTCTCTTTCTTCTGATCCTAATATTTTATAACAAACCTTTCACCATTGCTCTCTTGCTCCATCTAAAAAAATGAATATCACCACCATTCTCCAAATGGTATAAATTCAAAATAAAAAAAAATTTACGTTTTAAAAAATTAACCAAAAAAAAAGAAAAAAATCACCACCCCCTGTTTGTCTTCTTCTCCAACGAGCACCCCCCCCCCCCAACTTCGTTTTCTTCTCAAGAGATCACCCCACCGACCATTCCTCCTTTTTGATAATTTAAGCCTAAAAAAAATAAGAAACAATTTGAAAATTTCAGCCTATAAAAGAAAAACAAATATAAAAATATCATCCTAAAAAGAAAATAGATCTAAATTGTTTTTAAAAGTTCATCGACATTTTTTTTCCAAAAAAAGCTATTCATTTTCTAGCGAAAAGTATGTGGAGTTTGTTAAGAAAATAATTTTCTTATTTTTGCTGAATTATTTTTCTTTTCTTTTTCTCATAATTCATGTTAACTATTATTTAAAACTCAAATGCCACATGCAATTGGCTACTTTGTCACGTTATCAGCAAGTGTGTTACAAACTCTTTGCATATTTGATGAAGTCAGTGAAAAATATCTAAATGGCACAGTCGAGCCTAAGTCAGGTGTCTAAATGAAACTGGTTTTAGTTGAGGTGTTTCAAGTGAAAAATCATGACGACCACAAGGGCATGTCGATGGGTTTGGCCTATATATATATATATATATATATCAGTCCGATAAGGTTTTGTTTCTTGAGTTGCTTCATATTTAGAATTATTTACACCTTACTTAAAGACATGCTTTTATAACCTCATAAATGCAACAAGGACATAAATATATATATCCTCCTTTATACATACTTATGTGTGTGTATATATGTATGTATAAAGGAGGAATTCAAGCTTCTAATTTAAAAACTGAATATATATATATAAATGTCGTCGTTGCATTTATGTGGTTATAAAAGCATGTCATTAAGTAAGGTGTCAAAATAGTTCTAAATATGAAGCAAATTGAACAAACAGAACCTTATCGAACTAACTATTAGATTTTCTAAGAAATTGAACAAACAGAACCTTATCGAACTAACTATTAGATTTTCTAAGAAAAGATATAGGTTTCAATATATATAGATATATACATACATACAAGTACCCGGAAGCGAACTGCCTAAAATAATAGGGTAAGAACTATGGAGAAGTAAGGAAGAAGAATAGTGCAAGAATGTAAATATGTAGATAAATAAAATGGCAAATGAAAATAAAAGTAAAATTAGGCTGCAAAACGGATCATATTGTCACGCCCCAAATCCGAAGAGGCGAGATTGACACCGGATTCCTCACTTGACCTAGCATACCAAGCTGTAACATATACCATCTGAACATATATAAAGACATCTAGGCCGACAAGGCCGAACTACATAACATCTTGTAACGTCTTAGGCCGACAAGGTCGTATCTCGTAATAATTTGAAGATAAACATATATATTAAAATGAACTAAACCAACTCAAAAGATATATAAATATACGGGCCAACAAGGCCACCATTAGTGTCAACAACAATTGATCTTGCCACAAGTGCATAGTTCTGCGCAATTGATTCCTCATCCCTATCTTCATAATCATCCTGCTCTAACCCCTGGAATTGACTTGAAGCTGATATTTCCAAATTTTGTGACTCAAAAAAGAGAGAATTACCTAGCTGATTTGCTGTATTTTTCTGTAATGCCAATTGTTTATATGACTCTTGTTGCTTTTGTTTCACTGCTACTGTGGGTAAGGCATCAAGTTGCACTTCAAATTCCTGCTCATCTTTAGAAATAACTGTCTTTAGAAATAACTGACTACTACCATTTAATGCCTTATTTTTCTTCATATTCATGGGTGTAGCGAATTTTTGCTTATTCCTTCCGAAAAAATATGGACCTTATCCAACCACATTTCTAAATGACCTTCATAATCCTGTGATACGCCGGATATACTACTAACATATCTCTCGTATGAGAGAAGTAGGGCCTTCATCCTTAGTCTCCATGTTGCCTCCATTCTTCTCTTTCACTCTCTTTCTTCATTCAGGAAAGGTGAAGATTGAATCGGGAACTGAAAGCGAAGGAGGAACAGACTTGTCCTTTGATCGAGTTTGCTTCACTTCCTGAGCCCTCACCACTTCCTGCGACAGCTAACAAGGGGCATTTAGGACGAGTTAATGTCTTTTCTGTATACTTTCGACTAAGAGAAGAATTCCCCTTGCTTTTTTTTTGCTCCGCTCGTGCGTGGCACTCCTTGCTCGCGGAGCGGCATATCGCGTATCGACTTTAAGGGCGTGGTGGCCTAACCATCGAGGTGAAGTCGTGACCTAAAAGATCGAATGGAACAATCAATATATAGACAAGTAAATCCCTTATGGCTTCCAAGGTATTCCTTTAATTAGTAAGAGTTAAGGGATTTATCATTCAAAGGAAAGTAGACTACTCAAGAATTTTCTATTTTATTTGTTGGAATTGAATTTGACAAAGGAATTAATAGAAGACGGAATCACTCAAATCTTGTTTCGTCTTCACTGGGAACTTGAGTAAGGAGTAGACCTTTTTATTTTGGGATTTTCTAGAGTTTGAAAACGAGAACTCCTTTCCTTATTTGGTGTACCTACTTTAGCCAGATGAAAGGAAACTTTCACGTCCGATTTTGTAAGGGGGGGGGGGGGAGATCCTACAGAATCCTATCCTAATTTTTCTTTTGCTAGGCCCATAACTAAAAACCCCACTTTCTTACGATTACGAGGTTTATTCGAATATGAAATCCAATCTTAGAAATACAGCATCCCGCTTTTTTTTACTACCCAGGGTTTCAATACATTTCGCAATCGAGAATCTCTACTGGCGCATGTGCTATCCGAGAACAATTAGTTGATTTAGATTTACGAATTATTATAGAGAATTCATTGGTAGAATGGGAATGAATGGGAAGATTGAAAAGTTGGAAGAAGAAAGGACTTTTTGGTTAGACGCGTGGAATTGGCTAAGCATTTTATTCAAACAAATATAGAGCCAGAATGGATGGTTTTGTGTCTATTACCAATTCTTCCTCCTGAGTTGAGACTTATCATTCAGATAGATGGGGGTAAACTAATGAGCTCAGATATTAATGAACTCTATAGAAGAGTTATCTATCGGAACAATACCCTTACCGATCTATTAACAACAAGTAGATCTACACTAGGAGAATTAGTAATGTGTCGGGAGAAATTAGTACAAGAAGCAGTGGATACACTTCTTGATAATGGAATCCGGGGACAACCAATGAGGGACGGTCATAATAAAGTTTACAAGTCATTTTCTGACGTAATTGAAGGCAAACAGGAAAGATTTCGTGAGACTCTGCTTGGCAAACGAGTTGATTATTCAGGACGTTCTGTCATTGTAACCCAAAAAGAGTATCTACATGGGTCGATAAGGCCACCATATGATCTGAAGTAACAACATCAAGACCAGCAAGGAGATACTACATATTATACGTACAGGACATGTCTACAAGCCTCGAAAGAACGTCAATTAAATTGTGATCAGTACAGGGTCTTGACCTACCCATCATGTCTATATAAACATTAATATACTCCAAAATTCTAGATCTGGCAACTCCAGATGACATAGAGCTTACCAATCAAGCTGAACTCCGTAACGCCTACTGAGGAAGTCTGTCTATCTGTCTCTAAGGACAGCCTGTAGCATGAAATGCAGCGCCCTTAGAAAAAGGGACATCAATACAAAATAATGTACCGAGTATGTAAATTAACTAAATAACTGTAACTGAAATTGAACTAACATACAGGAATAACGAAATGTACTAAGAGTCAAAGATAACCTGAAGGTATACCTTACCTTCCTCTGGCTCATTTAACATACTGATAATAATAATGTACCATGCCACAATAAGGCTCTGTGTGTATAACATACCGTACCAGGCCGTAATAAGGTTATGTGTGTATATCTCATAGTTTACCAGGACACAATAGGGCTCTGTGTGTATAACATACCATATCAGATCGTACTAAGGCTCTGTGTGTATATCTCATATCGTACTAAGACACAATAAGACTTTGTGTGTGTAACATATTATACCAGGTTGTAATAAGGCTCGGTGTATATATCTCACATCATACCAGGCCAAAATAAGGCTTTGTGTGTATAAAATACCTTACCAGGCCATAATAAGGCTCTGTATGTATATCTCATATCGTACCAGACCAGAATAGGGATCTATGTGTTCATAATAGTATTGTACCCAACCGATTATAGCTCAGTGGTGTGAATTCAACAATAACAGGTCGTAGGACAATATACATATACTATATGTCTTCTCATCTAACATGGGACAAGGGACATACTATGGCATACGAAAGATGGAACACTATGAAGGAAAGGTAGGGAATATTCATTACATATCTTTCATTGATTTACTCGTCAATACGACTAACACAATCTGTACAACACCTTAATCTACAACAAATGACAATAGAACTAACATCAAACTAGTATACAACAGGCCGAGCGACAAGCTTGATTTACAACTAATAACACGACACATTCATAGAATCTGGGTAAACACAATCTTATTCATCTTGAAACTCTTTGTTGTAACCCTTCTCACTTACTCAATCACTAAACCAACATGTGATTTTGCTTCGATACTTTATCATACTATTTCCCATTTTGAGAGGATGGCCACACCTTGCACTTAAGAATTTTATTTCTGAATAACCGTATTGTTACCTCAATACCTTTCACAATTCTGTAAACTTAATAACTTGCCTTTGAACAATTCCCTCTTCCATGGACTACTGAATCATTTACCTTCAAATTTTCACAACAATCCTTCAGGTTTCTAATTCATATGCAGTTTATCTTAGGGTACTTCCCAATGTCGATACTTCCTAATTTAGGAAGCTAAATCATATTATTGATATATTCTGTTGACATTTGTGAATTCAAATCTCGTAATAGATACTTAGTCTCATAATATATTCCTCTTTACTCCATTTACCCAAACTACCCCATTCGCCCAAAATTACCAGGCAACCCAACAAAAATCCAAGGCACACATCGCTAACCATAACAAGCAGTATGTGCCACCAGTATATATAACAGAAGCCCAACCTTTTACTACCACCATACCAAACATCCTCCCCAGGAAATTGACCAGTATGAAGATATGGAAAGGCAAGCAAGGATCAGAACCGATGAAAGTATGGCGAGAGAAATTCATAAGCTTAAAAGAACATCTAAACCAGCAAGGGATATGAAGGACTCTATTACGAAGATCTCTACATGCATCTCGACGTTGAGTTGCCTGTCGGATATAAGGTGCCAAAATTTGACGGGAAGGAAAATCCTCGCGCTCATTTAAGATCGTACTGTGACAAGATGGTTGGAGTAGGTAAAAATCAGTCCATCATAATGAAGTTTGACAGGAGAAGCACTCGACTGATACACAGGCCAAGATCCGCGAAAATGGCGTAATTGGGGCGCGATGGCACAAGATTTCATGGACAAATTTAGGTTAAACACTGACACAGTCTTGGATAGATTTTATCTGATGAAGTTGGAAAAGAAATCCACAAAGACCTTCAGATAATACGCCATGAAGTGAAGGGCAGAAGCAGCAAAGGTTCAACCCCCGATGACAGAAAGTGAGATGACCACTCTCTATGTGCAATCTTTGAAAGATGCAACATACTATGAAAGAATGATAAGCATCATAAGATGAGTTTCTCTAAAGTTGTAAGGATAGGGGATTTCATAGAAGATAGTATCAAAACAGGAAGAATCACAAACTTGGCAGCATTGCAAGCAATGAGTTGCCTCAATCTCATTGCCTTCTCATTGCTTGCAATGCTCATTGCCTCAAACTTGGCACCGATTGAATTGCCTTACTCATTGCTTGCAACACTGCCAAGTTTGTGATTCTTCCTGTTTTGATACGCTCTTCTATGAAATCCCCCATCCTTACAACTTCAGAGAAACTCCGTCCTATGACGCTTATCATTCTTTCATAGTACGTTGCATCTTTCAAATATTGCACAAAGAGGGTGGTCATCTAACTTTCTGCCATCGGGGGTTGAACTTTTACTGCTTCTGCTCTCCACTTCATGGCGTATTCTCTGAAGGTCTCTGTGGATTTCTTTTTCAACTTCATCAAATAAAATCTATCCAAGACTGTGTCGGTGTTAAACCTAAATTTGTCCACGAAATCTTGTGTCATCGCACCCCAATTACGCCATTTCTGCGGATCTTGGCATGTGTACCAGTCGAGTGCTTCTCATGTCAAACTCCTTATGAACAACTTCATTATGATGGACTGGTCTTTACCTACTCCAACCATCTTGTCACAATACGATCTTAAATGAGCGCGAGGATTTCCCTTCCCATCAAACAAGTCAAATTTTGGCACCTTATATCTGATAGGCAACTCAACGTCAAGATGCATGTAGAGATCTTCGTACTCGAGTCCTTCATATCCCTTGCTGGTTTGGATGTTCTTGAAAGCTTTTAGGCTATGAATTTCTCTCGCCATACTTTCATCGGTTCTGATCTTTGGTTGCCTTTCCATCTCTTCATACTGGTCAATTTTCTGGGGAGGCATGTTTGGTATGGTAGTAGTAAAAGGCTGGGCTTCCGTTACATATACTGGTGGCACATACTGCTTGTTATGGTTAGCGAGGTATGCCTTGAATTTTTGTTGGGTTGCCTGGTAATTTTGAGTGGGAGGGACATTTTTGACGAGTGGGGTAGTTTGAGTAAATGAAGCTTGAGGTACATATGGAGTTGTAAAGGATACTGGATCATTTTGTAGCGGGCTTTGTCGTGGATTGGCTTGTGGGTTGATCAGATGTGGGTCAGTGTGATGCGGACTGGTGTGTTGCAGATTAATTTTGCTTAGTGAGGGATTTTGGAGTGAAGTATTGAGGCTGATGGACAGGTTGGTAAAATTTCGGAGCCGCTCAATCTCAGTCTGCATGGTTGCCATCTGTTGCAACAGTTGGGCGAGGTATTCCATCCTGGACGATAGTATTTCTCCTTTCTGAAGTCTCCGGTTCACATCCCGAAAAAGCGACAAGTCCCAGGCCAGTTTGTTCGGATATGCCTGAATCAGTCATTTTGTTGGATGATCGTGCTTTTGATTTTGTGAAGTAGGGGTGTTCCGTCAGTTTTAGTGAACACGAATCAACCCTTTGGGGAAATAAATCAGGCAAAATAAACCTTCTAAAAAATGAAGAAAACCAAGTTAGTTTAAGGCGAGTAATTATTGCTTCAGTTAATATGCAAAAATAGCAAGCATATAGTATGGAAATTAAACGCGTGTCCTAACATACATGGGCCTCTCTTATGCCAGAAGTGAGACTAAACTCCTAATATGCGAGATTATCATAGATTGATCCAAGCCACTAAATTGAAATGCTTTCCGTTGGAAATACAGGCTGAATACGTTTTCCAACTCCGACATGTCATAATTAGGCTTGGATCCATCTATCATTATCACGCTACACATAATATGCTGATTGATTGTTATTGTGAGACCCGTCGACAATTGGTGGATTTCTTAATAGTGGAATCGATACCAAGAATCGATCCACCTCAGATGTATGTATGACCAAGTGAGAAGGTTACGCAGCCACCGGATGGTCCGGACACCCAACGCATACGCCAAACCCTCCTAAAATTTAATAAGTTTGAAAGAAAATTTTGAGGGTGCACAAAACACATCTCGCGTGTAAAAAAGGAAAGATGTTGCAAGTAATTAATAAAAGCATTTTGATAACTTAAAGATTTTTATCCCTTATTCTTTTTAAGAGTCGCAAAACTTATTACAATTTTAGAGAAATAACTTCCAAATATAAAACTCCAAAAAAGTAGGCATCACATTATATATAAAAATATATTGTAAAATTAATTTTTTGGGTAAAAGCATTTATTTATATGGCTGTCTATAAAATATATGTAAAGTTAATTTTGAATAAATGCATATATTTGTATAACATTATTTATAATAAAATTAATTTTGAATAAAAGCATACATTTATATGGCAATTGATAGTAAGGAGAAAAGCTAATTGTTTGTAACGCAAAGAGGTTATTTTTATTAAAATTCATTTTAAATCTCAAATCGGATAAATACAAAACCTCATTTGTGTGATTAATAATGAGAATAAAAGACCAAATTGTTTTGAAAATTTTAAACATGCATAACGAGTCTAAAATAAATAAGCTAGCGGCAGATTTTCAATTTTCAAGACCTAATTATTCCACGTATTCTAATGATCGCACAAAAATTGAATAATTAAATTACAACCCAAAAACTAGAAAGAACGGTATTTAAAGAATTAAAGTAGCGACTAGGACGGATGACGATATCATCCTGCCCTATTTGTTTAGAAGTCCCGAGGCCGGAGAATGCAAGGAATGTGGATGCAGGTTTTCGTTTTGAAAATAGCCATGATGAGTCTCATAACGAGACTCTATGTTGCTCCCGATGCATTTCATGTAAATGAAAGAAAAGAATTAGTAGACGGAACATGAAAATATATACGTAAGAAAATGTAGATTCTATGTTCATATTAAGGCTGGCCAGTGGGCCGGGACGATCCGACCTCGTCAGGTGCCCGATACGAACTCGCCCCGACCCCGATTAAAAAAATGGTAGCGGGACTCGAATCGGGACGAGACAATGTCTCGTCCCAACCTGTCCCGAGTCAGCCCCAGGCACGCCAGACACGAACCCGCCCCGATCCCGCCTCAATTCCCCCCCTTTGCAAATATAACCGTTGCACCAACGACCAATATAGATTTTGGTTGTTGGGCAACGGCCATTTTTGGCCTCCTCCCTCCCCCAACCCCCTACCCCGTAATATTTATTTTTAACCAATAAGTTATTATATTTACATTTTAATCCAATTTTTCAACTATAAATAACTCATTTTCTCTTCATCTTTCCCACAAATCTTCCTACAATCTCTCTAATCTCTCAATATGATCTCTACAAGTCTACATTGTTTACTAAATATTCAATTTTATTTATTCATTTGGGAACTAGCTTGAGAATCTTCTATCGAGCAAAGTTTCAATTTTCAACCTCTCGATTACACATCGACGTTACGTCGGCGTTTGGTATATTCGTTCCTTCATTAAACTATTATTGTCTGTTTATTTTATTTAACGCACTTAATTTTATTATCTTTAATTATTTATTATCATAATTAAAATGAAAGAATTAAGAGGTATGTTTAAGGGTAAGGGTGCTTCTTCTAGTAGGGGCAACAAGGGCAAGAGTACTTCTTCTAGTCATCTTATTCCTACACATGATGATTTTGTTGATACTCAACATTTTCCTACAATACCATTAGATTTAGACGAAGAGCTATTTTCTGAAACTCAAGAAGACTTTATTTTAGACGATGATCTAGATGATACACCCACTAATGTTGATGACAACACACCCACTAGTGCACTTTCAACTGAAATGTCTCATATTACCCCTAATATGAGACGAGGTCCAGCAAACCGACCATTAAAATCAGATACATGGATATTTTTTGATAGAGACGTAGAGAATCAAGTGGCTAGATGTAAAATTTGTAAAAATATTTTAAAATTTGAAACTGAAAAAGGTCACGGTGGGACAGGGGGTTTAATTAGACACGTAGTAAGTGCTCATCCAGCTAGGTATGCCCAATATCAGGCTTCAAAATCGGGTGCGCAAACGCCCGCTCCATCGAGACAAGGTTCACATACTGATATTGTCCCGGATCAAGTACAGGATCAAATTAACCCAATGACAGGGGAATTGTAGGCCCTAAATACAATAAACATAGAGATAGGGAAGCAATATCAAAATTAGTTGTTGTGGAGGATTTGCCTTTTTTCATTTCCTTCATCTCCCGATTTTATTCATTACATTAGAGATATATATAATCCTGCTTTTAACAGTTTACCTAGATCAACTGTTAAGAGAGATGTATTTAAATTTGCACATGAATATCAACAATATTTACATTATTCATTATATCATTTTAATGGCAAAGTATCTATCATGTCTGATATAGGTCGTAGTACTAACGGCCATGATTATTCAACTGTAACTTGTCATTGGATAGATTATAAATGGTCTATGCAAAAACGTATCCTAGCGTATAGATATATAGATGATAGGCACACTTGTACTTTTATTGCAGATAATATTTATCAAGTGTGCCATTATTATGGAATAACCGATAAAATTATGACTATTACATTAGATAACGCTTCTTCTAATAATTACGCTATTACAATTTTTAAAAATAGTTTAACTCCATCTTTTGTAGATCATTTTCATATAAAATGTGCGTGTCATATATATAACTTAATTGTAAAGGATGGTCTATCACTTTTTCAAGACATTCTTAGTAAAATACAATTTGTTATAAACTTTATTTTTAAAAGTAATAGAGTACAACGAAGAAAAAAATATAAAAAAATTATCACGATTGTGGACTACCTTATAGAAAAATTCCAGAAGAAGTATACACTAAGTGGAATTCTTTATACGAGCAACTACTTATTGCTTATGACTATAAAAAACCTATAACTTTATTTTTTAACTCTCATAATCAAAATTCAGTTGATATGGTTGTAGATAGTGATTGGGTAAAAATTCACGAACTTATTGTATTTTTAGAGAAATTTTTCAAGCAACAAAAGAATTTTTCGGTATATATATTATCCTACTAGTTCAACTATGTTGTTTTATATAACTCTAATATTTTTATTACTCAGTGAATATATGAAAAAATTAGCTTATATGACAACTATTAAAAAATGTTTATCAAAATAAAAAAATATTTTATTCATATTCCCACTATTTATATTATTGGTGTTGTATTAAATCCAACTATTAAAATAGACGGTACTAAATCACTAATTGAAACTATTTACAATTGTATAGAAGTACTGCCACCTCCAAGTCCCAAAAATCTAAATCACCCATCACCTATTGAACAAACTAATGAAGAAGTGTTGTCTAGCGTAGAAGACCAATGCAAAAAAATATATAGGTTTTACCAACAAGAAACTTATAAATTTCTTATGGATCTTAACTTATAAATTACAATTTTTAAACATGTTGAAACATACAAGACAGATTAATTTAATTTCAGAGCCTAAACTAAGGCCAAACTAAAAAAAACAGCAATGAAAATGGTGGGTATTGTAAGTAAAGATAGGAAAGCAGACTTTAAACTTATCCTACCATACACACTATTTGTAGTCATCTCATTTTTTTACCCTATTCACATTATAATCAGAGTCTTAGAATCAGATCCTAGTTAAATATTTAGGATTAAATCCCAAATTAGCTAAAGCAATTAATAACATCTTCAAGCCGTATTTATGCTCAAGAGAGCAGTTCATCCGAACCTAAAGCCAAAACAGATTTATTAAATTTACAACGGCAACTTAATACTCATGTTTTAACTTAAATTTAAACATATAAAAAGCGAGAGCAAACTAACTCTTAACACAACAATACTAATCATACAATCACAACATCCCAAACAATAAGCATATAATTTTACACTAATACTCCATACTTAGGCTAAAGATTGCCTCAAGATTGAATTAACAATACATAAACCAATTAACTAAAACTCAAAACGATCAAACTGAACATATAACAGACACCAGGTTTACACTAACAAAGTAAAAAAATGACAGAAATTAAAGAGAAAGGAATTTGAAGATTACTGACCTTCTCCGGGCAGCGAACCGAGGCTTGTTTCGAATCGTCGGATCCACTCGGAGATGTTGTTTTAGAATGCTGATTTTCAGATTTTTGGAATTCGGTTTTCTGATTTTTTGGACCCGGATTCTGACCCGACCCGAAACAGAAAAAAGGATTTTCGGATTGGAAAATTAGGAACTAAAAAAAGTGTTTTCGGATTAAAGAATTTATGAAACAAAAGGGGTATTTTCGGATTGAAAATTAGGAACAAAAAGGAAGTATTTTATAACCAAAATTAGGAACAAATTGACCCTTTTCTTACTGATTTTCCTTGCAATTTTCAGACATTTTTTTTTTTGCCTTCGGACATAGACCCGACTGTTTTTCGGAATTCGGACTTCGAAAGAAAAAAGAACCCCCTTAAATGAAGAACAAGGGGGGTTTTATAGAAGGATTTCCCCATAACGTTCACCCCCATAAACGTAGTTTGAATTCAAAAATCAAGGGGCAAAAATTGACAATTTTGGAGCGGATTTTAGGGGTGTAAGTTGCGGATTTTGGGGGATAGGGTATGAGTGAAGCGATGGGAGGGGTATGGTGGTGTCAGGGCTGCGGCGTGGGGGTATGGTGACCGGCGGGTTTTGGGGGATAGGGGTGTGGGTCGGCTGATTGAGTGTGTGAGAGAAGAAAAAGTTTTAGGGTTTGTTTGGGTTTTTGTTTTGGGAGAATGGGTTGGGTTTTAGGTTTTAGGGGGATAAAATGGGTTTGGCCGGTTGGGCTAGTCGGGTTTTGGGCCGATTTGGGTTGAGATAGGGGTGGCCGGTTGGGCCTTTTCTTTGGTGGGTTGATATTGTTTTGGGTGAGGAAAAAAATGGGTTGTGGGTGAAAATAAAAAGGGATTTATTATTAAAAAAAATGCTTTGAAGAAATGTAAATTATTTAAAATAAAATAACGATGTGATAATAATAAAAATATAATATTTTCGAAATGCTTAATGCTTAAAATAAAAAATGCGATGCCGTTTTGGGAAAATTAAATAACATAGAATGTTAGGATAAAAACTATGTTAGGGTAAAAACTATGATTAGGATATTAAAAGACGAATAATAATAATAATGATAATAAAGAATGATATTGAGAATATACGATGATATTAAATGTCTTATTTATATATATATATATATATATATATATCAAAATATTTTAAAATGCAAACAAATAATCGAAAAAGAGGGACAAAATTGAGTGTCAACAGATAGTACTGGCAAAACTTATGTTGAGTTTACGACGAGAAGTCTAGCCTTCTTTGATGGTTATATATAAAAGAGCTTACGAGTAGAAATCATATATAGAATCTATAACATAAAGCAATGGTCAAAGTAGATATCATGGGTTAATAAAGATAGCTACGGAATATCCCTAATGTTAGTAAGAGGAAGATGTACATTAAAAGATGATAAGTTGCTTAACAAGGACCTCTTCGTAAATCTAAAGGTTAAGAATTAATTAGATAACTAACGAATGATGGTACATGAGTAGAATACCATAAGGTTATGTAAGTTGTAACACGAATTGTACGATCTAACTAGAATAATTGCATGCATTCAGATATAGTAATGAAACTCCCTACTTTAAAGAAAGTAGATAAAGAGTTCACCAATACGACGAGTGGCTTGAAAGGATGTGAAATACAAGCCGTACGAAGTACTAATTAAATTGGTGAAAAGTAAGATTATACGAGTCACGAAAGCAATTCAATAGTATATCACAATGATTGTGTAAATCTAAGAATAATTATGAGTTCCCTTAAATCTAAGAGGTATAGAATACGAGTTGACAAAGACGAGATAGGAGTTATCAAAAGAAGTTATTCGTTATAGATGTGAATACCTAGCTTGCAATATATTGACTATTGTTTGTTACTGTGATGTTGTTTATGCATGAGTACGCTCCCTACGGACGGTCTATGAACACGTAGGTGAATGGTAAAAGTAGCCTATAGACAATCTATGAAACATATAGGCATAAACAAGGGTTGGTTATGGACAGTCTCAGTAGCACGCATAGTCCAACCCGATTATTGTGAGCAGTATAGACGGTCTCCTATGCTATACATATGAGCCACTAGATAATGATGTTTATAGTATGCCTTATAGACAATCTGTTATGCTACGTGTAAGAGCCACTTTATGTATAGTTTGTATAGAAAGATGACGGCGTAATAAAGAAGTTGTAACCAAGGTAAATAAAGTTAGTTCTGAGTACTATGACTGTGAAGTTGTATAGTCAAACAGAAGGACCAACAATCCAAGTGATAGCGATATGGTAAGCCGATCTAGAGTATGTGGTAAGCCCACTCTTATTCTTAGCATTCAGTAGAAGATTCTTTGTATTAATTCATGCTTTCCAGTTTTAGGGTTTACTCATATATATTGCTTTATGTCTTACATACTTGGTACATTTCATTGTACTAACGTCCCATTACTGTGGCACTGCATTTTATGCCTGCAGATGCAGGTAACCAGTTTGATGAGCCCTCTCAATAGACTAGGTTGATATTCAATGGAGGATCGGTAAGACTCCATGTCTTTTGTAGTGTAGCCTTGAATTCTTGCCTCATCCTTTCCTGAGCATGAGCCTGAGGCTTCAGTAGCAATACTATCAAACTTCTCTCGTTCATCCTCTAAGACTTCTTTACTTTCTGTGTTCCACTACCTAAAATGCTAGGAGTGTGTGTGTATATATATATATAATGCAATTCATTTTTTTTTTTTGCAATTTTTGTTAAAAATATCCTATCTTGATTTTATTATCTGCGGTTGACTGTTTGGATGTGTTCCTACATGGTGATTCTGAAATGTGGACAACTATGATAATCTCTTGCAAAATGATTGAATAAGGATAAAAAAAATTATGTGCATCCTGTGTTCATAATGCAAGATTACCTTTTATGACAAATTTACTTTGATAATCGAATTTGAAAATTTAATTGCAACTACTAGGGATATTTGCATTTAATTATGTAATATAGCAATATTTTACCAATTATGACATATTAACAGAAAAGGAGGGTCCTTTATTTAGCCATTTAAATGGGTATAACCGATTCTCCAGAATTAGGATAGGTACCTCCTCTCCCCAAGTCTATCATCACTTCCATTTTTAAAAAATAATAATTTTCTCTCTTATGCTCTTATGTTTCTACTTTTTCTCCTAACCGATGACTTACGCCCTATCATAGCCTTACTCTAGCACTGAGTTAAAAGGTTTTTTCTTTATTTCATTCCGAAATTATTCACTATGTGGATAAAAAAAATATCTATATGTATTTTCTTAGCCTATTTATGTGTTCTTTCTAGATTCAAAGACTAACCACAAAATCAAAAAGAAAAAATATTCATAAGTTCGATACCGTGTATAAAAATCATGTGTATAAGAAATATGTGATCGCGTAGGGTACGAATGGGTTGATTAACAATTCACAGATAAAAAAATGACAAAAAGAAAAACATATTGTTTATCGATTTTTCGGCTTCTTTCCAATAGACCTAGTATTGACAGACTCTTCTTTCTCTCATAAACATTATCCAAACACAACCCCATTCATTGCAGGTGTTTACCCCTAAAAGGTGCAGTTGAATTTATTTAGTGGTTTAAACTAGGGATGGCAACGGATCGGATCTGGACCGGATCCTACTAGATCCAAATCCAGATCCGTTTTTCATACATGAATCCAGATCTGTCGGGTCCATAAAAATCAGATCCAAATCCGGATCCACGGATCGGATCTGGATCCACATGTAAAAAATTTTGCCTTGCTAAGAAATTTTTTTTGAACTGACAAACGATTTTTACTTAGCTAACAGTTTACTGTGTTACAATTTTGAAATGTTCATATGAGATATTTTGTTCTTTATCTCGTTTTGATTGTGAGTTATTAATTGAAAATGTTGGACAATGACAATAGTTTTGGAAAATGCTGACTAGTATTTCCACAATGCAGAACTTGCATGTGCTTAGAATCTTCACAAATAAAGTGAATATAATTTTAACTACTTGTCTATGGAGATGTTAGTCATTCACTATTATAACATTGATTTTATTATCGAAGTTACCTCTTTATTTTTGGGTTTTTAAGTTAACGCGGGGATAAATTAAACTTGTTTTGAGAATTAAATTTGCAAGGATGTGCTTAGCAATTTTAAGAAAATACTTATAAAATTACATTCTAGGTTATGAATATATTTAATAAAAAACGGATCCACGGGTCGGATCTGGATCGGATACGGATCTAAAATACAAGATCTAGATCCACATCAGATCCGTCAGAAATGGATCCTGGTCCGATCCGGATCCGTCGGGTCCAAATTTTGAAGATCCATATCCTATAAAACGGATCTGGATCCACCGGATCCGGACCGGGTACAGGATCCACTGACATCTCTAGTTTAAACGATATGTGAATTACCTTAAGCGATGAGTAAGATAATGCAATTAATAAAGTGGTAATAATAAATGAAATGAAACTAAGTAAATCGATAAATTAAATAGAAATAGCCTAGATAGCCTGAGTTAAGATGAATCTCATGATGAAAATATCTCCGGAGTAACTTTGGGCTTTTGTAAACCAATAATAAACCGAGCTAAATGACCAAAATGACTTGTATATTGCTAATTTTCAAGAACTGTGATTGTTAAGCATAGAATTGGAAGCCCTTCTATAATGAAGGTTGGGCTCCTTTCATAGGGGTGAACTCAGGGACGTAATGTCTGAGAATCCCTCCAATTAAAGTACAATAATTAAGACATTAAAATCTTTAAATGTCGAAGAAGTAACGTCTGCCATCATATCCTTACCAAATCAATAATGATCAATGCTTATAATTTTCCCCGATTGTGACCGCAACAACATGTTCAGTTTCGTTCCCTAAGTTGCATACTTCGAATTTACATTTTAACCAAACTCGTGAGTATCCCACCTTGCCTCGAACTGCACACCCAGCCTTGTCATATGTCATGTTATATTTTACCGTATACAGATAGTGCCCACACTTTTCGCTCCAAAGTTGCTGCTTTTTCGGGAAGTGGAAATGATCTTACCTCCAATTTCGGTGCAATTCAAAAGAAAATTGTCTCTATTAATGGCGGGAAAAGGAAACGTTTCCTCTTCTCCACGATCTGATACACATCTTTTTTCTGATGCTACAGACAGGTGTCACTCCGTGACTGGTCAATGTGATCGGTTCGGGTCCCAGAACCGTATCTGTAATGATGTCACCTTCTTATATAAAAATCCTACACTTTGTTTTTCTTCCTGTTGTACTTTTTTCAATGATCTTCTGCGAAAACTCTCCCTCAATTTTCATCAATTCCTCATCAACCACCCCCAACTGCACGTGATTTTCTCCTACATTCCCTCATTACAACACCAATATGGTCAAAGATTCTTCCCGTCCATCTTTTTCCGCCACTCGAGGTGCACCTGCATCTTCTACGCCACTGCCGATGGCCATCGACGCCAATTGAAGAAGTTATTCCCCAACCCAGGGCTTTCAATATGCTTTCGCTTTCTTACAATTTCAACCACGAGTTTGCCGTCCAGGCCGCAACCTCCAAAAATGACCGGAGAGAGATGGTAAAAAACTATACATCCTCGATCCAAGCTTTTGATCTAGAAACAGTCCGAAATGATTGCCATTGGGAAAATCTCTCCCAAATTATTATCCCCGGACTGGAAAAAGATATCACCATGCCCAGGCCGGGTTTTTCAATGTGTACACTTACCCGTTCATGCTTGGGTTAACTCCGACTATCGACCCGGTGATCCGGGACATGTGCAAGAACTACACAATGTCCTTGCACAATTTTGTCCTTCGGTATGAAGGGTAGTGGCTTGCCTCAATTTCTTGGAAAGCAATGCGATCCGACCTTTATCTCGGATCATTTTATTCAACTCTATATCCTAAAGTTTTTTTTTGGGGCGGAATCATCTTTCTTTCCAAATGAGGGAAGAAGCTTATCATCATCAGTTTGGACAAAGTCCATGACAGAGGCTGGATGGAGAGATTCATGGCCATCCCCACCATTTAGATTATTCCAAGGATGAACTGCTCTTTCTGGAGACATGGAATTTATCTTGTAAGTATCCATCTTTACAGTTTTTCCTTTCCTTTTATAACTTTATCCTCTTCATTTTTTCTGAACTTCCACTTGGATACCCGAGTCCCTCATGAGCCTCCCTGACTGAGTTCAAGGGATCTTAAATGTTTCGAGATACAAAACACATACTTGACAGGTTTGGTCTGACACCAAAATTTCATGACAGGTTTGCATAAAGGTACTTCTCGCCCAAGGGTGGTGATGAGCAACCTCGTCCTTGACCCGTCGGCTTCTGCTCGTTGAATTAGCCAAGTGATGACGATGAAGAAGAAGAAACCAGCAAAGCCGCCAACTGCCTCAGCGTCACCTTCAACACTCACTCTCAAATGAAAGAGGGATTCTGGAGAAGGAAGTTCATCTGGAGCAAACGCCGCAACCAAAGTTGCTGATAGGGCTTCACACCAAAAATTCTTTCCCCCTTCCAATCAAAATATTTATGTCAACCTTGATATCGTCATTGTTGAAGATGACACGGAAATAGAAGACGACGATGTATCCCTTAAGAGGCCAAGAACAAAAATAGCTTCAGGGCACCAAACCAATGGGTCGAAACAACCACAAAACTTCGGTCATGATGAATTTGACTGGATCATCGACAAACTAGATATTGCCGATGGCTCTATTCCCTTCGTAGGGCCCTCCGAAACTGCTTGGGCCTAAATACCTATGAGGCTCTCATCTCATTATTTATCCTCCAGGCCTTCGAGTAATCATGCCTCCTCCCGAGCCAAGCTAGTCAATATTTTTTCGGGCCCAAGTGACAATCCGAACCGCGTTAGGATGGCTACCCTATCACTTCCTAAGGATACAAACTTTCTCTCATGGCATGTTGGAATCGCCCATTATCTTCAACCATTAATTTCAGAATCAGATAAAGAGAATGTGAGGGAAGTCTCATAGAAATGCATGTTTAACGAAGGCATGCGTGCTGCCACTCAGTTATGTTTCCTTAGTTACTCGACTTAACATTTTTTGCCCCTTCTCTTTAGGCCAGAGTTCTGACCGGTGAAGTTCTTCACCTTTGCATCAAAGAAAACAAAGACATGAACGACCAACTTAATGCTCAAGAAAGGGAGATCCGGATCCTTCTAGATGACATTGCCTGGAGGGAATCTCAGTAGGTCGGAGACCTTCCGATTCTGAAGGCTGAACTCGATAAAGTAAGAAAGTACTATGCCTGGGTCATGCAAGACCTCTAGCAAGATAATGAGGAGATAGAAGCTTTCAGTTAACAAGCTGAGCAACTTAACACTGAACTCACCAACCTCAAATTTGAGTTCAACTCTTAAGAAGATGCCTTGTATTTCAGCGTGCAAAATGAAGCCTCTCTTACCTCTGAAGTTGATCGACTCAATGCCAAACTTAGCGTCATTGATGAAGAATGAGCTACCAAACAAGCCGCTCTGGAGCATAAGTACGAGCTAAATCTTGCTGCAGCAAGGGATCAAGTCCATCAGTAAGTCTTGATAGTTGAGAGGCTAAGGACTGAACTAGCCACATTGGTCGGGAAGAACGATGAGCTGATGGCTTAAAGTTATAGAGACCTTGCCGATCTCGAGGCCCAATAGGTTTGGGTGGTCCTCAAGGCCGAGTGTACCACTTGGAATGTCATGAGGTATA
Source organism: Anisodus acutangulus (assembly GCA_029783415.1). Classification (NCBI taxonomy): domain Eukaryota; kingdom Viridiplantae; phylum Streptophyta; class Magnoliopsida; order Solanales; family Solanaceae; genus Anisodus; species Anisodus acutangulus. The sequence continues at coordinate 26,832,350 of CM056507.1, read as the reverse complement.
CTTTGGAACAAGACAATGAAGGTATCGTAGATCTGGATGCCAAAATTGCCGAGGCCCAAAAGTTAGAACTCGGGGCCTTTTAAGGCTTGCCTCCTTCTCCCCGAACCACTGCAGATAGGTCTGATAAAGAAGAATCTGATGCTGACTTCGGAGCTGAGGATTAGACCCCGGGTTCCTTATTTACACTAACTTTTTGCTAGTTTGTTCTGGGAAACATTGCCTTTTTTACTTGTATATTTTCTTGGTCTTTTTTACCTTATCAATGGAACTCTTTCTTTTTAAGTATGAAATTTCACACTTTTTTTTTGCTCTTTTTCTGCTCAAACTCTACGTTAGGCAAATTTCGATAGTAGTTTGACCAAAATTCCTTAACATTCATACTTCTAGGAGAAGATATCTAACCCTTTCACTTTGAAAGATAAGAATAAACTTTCTGCTGGTATTAACTAAGTGTAAGTTTTTTTGAACTACCAAGAAATGACTCCAGATCTATTACTCGGGAGAACATTTAGTTACTTCTTAAATAATACTAACTCGATATTAATTTGATCGGGCTAAATTCTTCTAGTGACTAAAACAATAAGGCCTAATTTTTTCATTCTTATGAACAAAACATCTCTTATTCATTTTTGACACAAATGTTTGAATTTATTCATTCTCAACTTTCAACTTCTTGATGTATTCAAACTACCAAAAATACTTAACTGTTAGAAAGTCTTGTAAATTGACAAAGAACGGACGAAGAAGATCCAAAATTCTTATTTATAGTTCTTTCAATTTAGAAAATGAATACCATATTGCCTTTATCTAACACCTTGAGCCTTCGGGCTAAGACTCGACTCGTACTATAGTGTAAAATAGAACCAAGAAAGATAGTATGTCTTCAAGTGAAATTGCCGACAGGCTTACTTGAAGCGACAAATAACCCCTTGATTAATTGACAATTTGGAAACACTCAAAACATAAAAATTGTAGCTCTTTGAAAGACATTTCCATCCATTTAAGGATCAGACCAGAAAGATGTCTGTACAAAAGGTTATGACTGTTTTACTGAAGGATCACATAGTAGTCCACTGGACATATGTATGCGACACAGAACGCATTCTGCAATGCATTTCCCAATGCATTTTGTATCAAATTTTCATCCTGAAGTTTCCAGCATTCTATTTTGATATGCTTTAGCATATGCAGTGCAAATGCAAATGCAGACACCCCCGAGATTCATTAAAGTTGCATTTTTTGAATTGTTATTCTATTTTTCCTTTCACCAAGCCTAACATGACTTTTCCTCTCATCTCCTCATCTTCCCACATCAAGGTAAGTCTCTCCCATAAATTCACAAGTAATTCTAACACTTATACATGGATTCTTAACATGATTCTATGCTACAATCTTAAGGTTTTCATGAACACCCGTCTCAAGGTTTCAGGTTCAGACTTTTGGATCTGTTCTTCAAAAGTTCAAACTTTTTCTTCATTAAGGTATGTAAGGCTAACTTTCTATGTGCGGAAATGTTATTGATCTTCCCCATGCCACGTTTTCACAACTTCTACGAATTGCATCAGAAATAGTATTAAGCCCTAGTTTCATGAAAAACTTCAGAACTTCTATTCTCTAAACGATATGGTTTCGTAATTTGTTCATGATTGTCATTCCAAATGTTGTGCACTCAGTACGCAATAAATATAGACTCGTGTTTGATATTCCATGAGTCTCAATCATGAAAACTCGGTATGTCTATGAATAGGTAATACTTGAAACTCTATAATGAATTCATGAATCCATGTCTCAAAATAATAATGTTCAGTATTCCATATTATACATTACAATATGATTCTTAGTTCGTTACTATAAATTATTGAATAATGATCACATATAGTTGGTCTTGATGCCATAATTTATGTATACATATACTTGGTCCTGACGCTAAAAATACATGTACTTACTTTTGGGCTTGAGGCCACAAAATATAAACTCAGTTAAAACAATTGATTTAACATTCGGAACAGGGAGTACTTATGACTATACTTCTCTTGTTCAGTTCAGCTATCAGTATATTTCAGTATGTTCCATGTTAATTATTTTGGGTTGCTCTTTCCCGATAACCCCACAACTATTATATCTTTCAGTTGATTCTACATACAAGTACAACTCAAATGTACTTACGTCCCTTTTGCCCTGGGACTACATTTCACAATGCAGGTACTGATTTACAAGATTACGAATCTACTCGCTAGGATTCTCGTATTAGTTTCTTAGTTAGCGCAAGTTTCCTTTGGGGTGTTAACTTACTTTCAGTCTTTCAGTTATATTATACATCATGTATGTCGGGGGCCTTTTCCCGGTAAACAATCAGTATTGTTAGTATTCTTTAGAGTCTTCATAAACTGAAGTTGCAGTCAATCCGTTTTAGCAGTGTTTTATGTTAGCCATGTTGGATACATCTTTATACTTCAGACTTATTCTTGCATTTCGTATATATGATATCTCAATCAGAGTTTTAGTAGCTCAGCATGTCTATCAGTTAAATTCTGCATCAGTAGATGTCCCATCTTGATTCAGCCAGCCATGTAGTTCGATTGGTCACACACAGTTAGGTACCGAGTGTCGTGTTATGACCAGGTCATGGTTTAGGGTGTGACAAATCTTGGTATCAGAGCAATAGGTTCAAGTAGCCTACGGGGTCTATGAAGCCGTGTCAGGTGGAGTTAGTTTTGTGTGTGTGTGCGCGACACACATGTAAATAATTGATCACCAAGATATTCAGGATTGTTTCACTTTTTTCAGACTCTAGATCGTGTAGTTAGAGAAATACCTACAAGAACTATTCTAGCTCATGCGTGTTACGTATTTCAGAAAATGCATGCCAAGAGGAAGTATACCAAGAGAAAGTTAGTCACTAGCCAGGAGGCTACTGTTGATGCTGCATGACAAGTGGACTCTCACACTTAGGGAGTTCGCACTAGGGCTCAAGGACCTTTCTGGTTCAGTGCCCCTGACTGCACCCCCACCTACTACTGAAAGGCCTGCGGAGGTCCATCCTACAATTACTCCACCGCCCAGTGCTATTGATGTCACGTTAGAGGAGCTATCCAGTTACTCACCCAAATAGTTACTCCACAAGCTCAGCGTTAGGGAACGATTCCAAGTGCACATACTCATGAGGGGTCGTCCAATTCTAGGATAAAGGGATTCATCCGCACGAACCCTCCAGAGTTCAAAGGGAGTAAGACTAAGGACCCATAAAATTTTATTGATGAAGTTTAGAAGATATTTTAGGTTATGCATGCTACGAAAATAGAGACAACATAGTTTGCCAAGTACCAGCTGAAAGATGTTGCTAATATTTAGTATGAGTCATGGAAACTGTCCCAAGGGAAAGATTATCCTCCTAGTGAATTTGCAGATGAATTTATTGAGCACTTTCTACCGCTAGAAATCAGAGAAGCTAAGGCCCTAGAGTTCGAGACACTTAAGCAGAATGGCATGAGCGTGAAGGAATACTACCTAAAATACATTTTGTTGGCTAAGTATGCCCCGAAAATGGTTTCTAGTATGAGGGCTAGAGTTAGGTGTTTTGTGTTGGGTATTGCACCCTATTTGTTTGGTGATGCTAATATCACTGCCAAGATCAAATATATGACTATTACCAAGATAGTTGCTTTTGCACAGGGTAACGAGGACATAAAGAAGGAAGAAGAGCAACTGCAGAAAAAGAAAGACAGGGAATTCAGTAAGAAAGCTAAGTCTATAGGTAACTTCAACTATGGGGGATCTTAGGGAGGTGGAAACAGACAGTTCTTCAAAAATAGGTCATCAAGACCTCCTCCTTCTATGACCATCTACCAGTCCTGGGGTCCAAGTATGATAAAAAAAAAGCCCAAACTTCATAGCAACATGCTCACAGTCACAGGCCAGTGTGAGCCACATAAGTTTTCAAAATCCTACGTGCAACAGGTGTGGTAAGAGACACCCAGGACCGTGTCATTCTGGCATGGATGGTTACTTTAGGTGTGGTCAGTAGGGTCACTATTTGAGGGATTTTCTATCAGCGAGATAGGCTGTCGAAGGTAATGTGTCTCAGTCCACGTATTTAGCAGCTCCTTGCAATTCTCAAGCTCAATAAGGGTGTAGTGAAGCAAAGTTCGATAATACGGATGGAGGTCAGAACCACTTGTATGCACTAGCAGGATGTCAAGATACACAAGCTAATGTAGATGTTGTTATAGGTATATTAACATTCTTCACCTTTGATGTTTATTCCCTTATGGATCTAGGATCCACCCTATCTTATGTAACCACATTTATTGCTAAGAAATTTGGGATAGATCCAGAAAAGTTGCACGAACTCTTTGAAGTGTCCACTCTAGTTGGAGAGCCTATCATCACAATACTGTAGCCGGCTTAGTAGAGTTGGAAATGGTGGATTTTGATGAAATCATGGACATGTATTGGTTGGCATCATGTTATTCCACATAGGTTGTAGAACCAAAATAGTAAGTTTTGAGTTTCATGGTGAACCAATTTTAGATTGAAGGGTGATGCAGTGGTGCCTAGGGGTAGGTTTATTTCATGTCTTAAAGCCAGAAAAGTGATATCCAAAGGGTATAATATGAACTAGTTCGATTTAGGGATACAGATGTTGAAGTTCCAATACTTCAGTCCATACCAATTGTTAATAAGTTTTTGAAAGTCTTTCCTGAAGATCTTCCTAGACTGCCTCCTAATAGAGCGATTGACTTTGGAATTGATCTACTTCCTGGCACTAAGCTGATATCTATTCCACCATACAGAATGACTCCAACAATGTCAAAATATCTTCTCAACAAAGGGTTTATTAGACCAAGTGTCTCACCTTGGGGCGCACTAGTCTTGTTTGTTTGAAAGAAAGATGGATTTTTGCGTATGTGCATTAATTACCATCAGTTGAACAAGGTTACCATAAAGAACAAGTATCATCTTCCTTGAATCAATGACTTATTTGACCATCTTCAGGGTGCCCGATGTTATTCCAAGATTAACCTCATATCAGGGTACCATCGGCTTAAGGTTAAGGAAGTTGATATTCCAAAGACAGCTTCCAGAACTCGTTGGTCATTTTGAGTTTCTTGTCATGTAATTTAGGTTGACAAATGCACTAGCAACTTTCATGGAACTCATGAATAGAATTTTCAAGTCTTATCTCAACTTATTTGTTTGTTTTTATTGATGACATCTTGGTTTAATCTCGTATTGAGATTGACCATGCAGAATATCTTAGAATAGTATTGTAGACACTTCAGTATCACAAGTTAAATGCAAAATTTTCTATGTGTGATTTTTTGCTGAAATTAGTAGCGTTTCTAGGCCATGTTATCTGGATAAGGCATGAGAGTGAATTTTAGGAAAATCAAGGCAGTGAAGAATTGGCCCAGACCCATTTCAGTCAAGAGATAATGAGGTTCTTGGGTCTGGCACGCTATTACAGGCGTTTTGTAGAAGTATTTTCCTCTATCTCAGCCCCGTTGACTAAATTAACTCAAAAGAAAGTCAAGTTCCAATAGTCAGATACTTGTGAGCGAAGTTTTGAAGAGTTGAAGGCAAGTATGACTTCTACTTCAGTTTTGATACTACTATGGGAACCTAAGGGTTCGTGGTATATTATGATGCTTTAGGAGTTGGTCTGAGATATGTCTTAATGCAGCATGGCAATGTAGTAGCTTATACGTCCAGAAAAGTTAAGGCTCAGGAAAAGAATTATTCGACTCATGATTTGGAGTTAGTAGCAGTGGTGTTGCACTGAAGATTCAACATCACTACTTATATCCGACTCCAATATATTTTCAAGCAAAAGAAGTTAAACCTTAGGCAGATGAGGTGGCTCGAATTGCTTAAGTATTTTGATGTGGATATCATTTATCATCCGAGGAAAGTGAATGTGGTAGCCGATGCTCTTAGTTGGTGTTCTATGAGATGTTTAGCTCATGTTGAAGAAGTCATAAGAATTATGGTGAAGGAAGTCCACCGCTTAGCTAATCTAGGAGTTTGACTTTTGGACTCTAAAGATGGTGGAGTTGTTGTTCGGAACAGGACTAAATCCTTTTTAGTAGCCGAAGTGAAAGAGAAGCAGTATAATGATCCCTACTTATTGCAGCTGAAAGAGGGGATTCACAAGCTTAAGACAATGACTTTTGAACAAAAGGTAGATGATGGTACCTTTAGGTACCAAGAAAGATTATTTGTTCCATATGTAGATGGGCTTAGAGAGCGAATTATAGCAGAGGCTCACTACTCCAGTTATTCCATTCACCCATATTCTACGAAGATGTATCATGACCTCAAAGAGATATATTACTGGAACGATATAAAAAAGAACGTAGCAGACTTTGTGGCCAAGTGTTTGAATTATCAGCAGGTGAAAGTCGAACACCAGCGGCCTGGTAGGTTAACTCAGAACATAGATATTTCCATTTAGAAATGGGAGATGATAAACATGGACTTCATAACAGGTTTACCTCGCTTATTTCAGAAACATGATTTGATTTGGATGATTGTAGGCTGACTTACCAAGTTAGTGCACTTTTTGCCTATAAAGACCACTTATTCAGTAGAAGATTATGCCAAGTTGTACATTCAAGAGATCATTAGATTTCATGGGACTTCAATGTCCATCATTTCAGATCATGGTGCTCAGTTCACAACAAACTTTTGGAAATCTTTTCAGAAAGGATTAGGCACAAGGGTGAATCTTAGTACATGTTTTGCATCCTTAGACAGATGGACAGACATAATGCACTATTCAGACTCTTGAGGACATATTGAGGGCATGCGTCCTAGATTTCAAGGGTAATTGAGATGATCACTTACCTCTCATTTATTTTGCATATAATAACAATTATCACGCTAATATCATGATGGAACCATACTAATCTTTGTATGGGCTAAGGAGTAGGTCATCCATTAGTTGGTTCAAAGTTGGTAAAGCAGAGTATTATGACCATACTTGGTCCACCAGCCTATTAAAAAGTGAAATTGATTTAGGAGCATTTGAAAATTTCTCAAAGTCACCAAAAGTCCTATTCAGACATGCGGTGTAGAGAATTAGAATTTCAAGTCAATGATTGGGCGTTCTTGAAGATCTCACCTATGAAAGGCATTATGAGATTTGGTAAGAAATAGAAGCTTAGTCCCAGATATATTGGTCCATATAGGATCCTATGGAGTATCGAGAGAATAACTTCTGATTTAAAGTTACCACAAGAGTTGGTTGTCATACACCCAGTGTTTCATGTGTCTATTCTAAAGAAATTCATGAGGGACCCATATCTTGTTGTCCTTACAGAGATCATAGGGGCTAAAGATAGCCTGTCTTATGAAGAGATTCCTATGGTTATCCTTGATCGTCAAGTTCACAAGTTAAGAAATAAGGAAATTGCTTCACTGAAGATGCTATGGAGAAATTAGAAAGTTAAAGTTATGTGGGAAGCTGAAGAGGATATGAAGTCCAAGTATCTGCAGCTATTTCGAGATCAAGAAGAAAATGTTAAGGTAGCTAACCTTTACACTCAGACCTCATGCTATAATCTCCATATTTCCAGTATTCAGTCAGTTCAATAGTCATTCAGTTAAGTATTTATCTAGTTCACTATACCTTAAGTTCAGTAATCATGTATTCATTCAGTTTAGTATTCATGTGTTCATGACAGTTTAGTTTATACATGTTTCTATCAACCGCGTTTACGTTTCTATTACCCTATTATGCATATTATGATACCCTATGAGGCTTGTGTTGATACTTCGATTAGTGGGGAGATGTTTGAGAAATGTTGAGGTAGCCTATTTACATAGTAAATTTTTTTGAAATATCTGTAGAATCCCAGAGTTAGTCATGTTTATAACTAGGAAAATAATTTGAGGATGAACAACCCCAAGGGGGAGATAATGTATCACCTTGTGCCTTCGGACTAAGGTTCAACTCGTAATATGGGGATATAATGGAACTAAGAAAGATAATATGTTTTCAAGTGAATTTGTTGACAGGCTTACTTTATATGACAATAACCTCTTGATTAATTGAAATTTCGGAAAAACTGAATCATGAAAGTTATAAGCCTTTGAAATACCTTTCCATCCATATAAATACCAGGCTAAACGAAGCTTTGTACGAAATGATATGAATATTTTACTGAAGGGTGGAAGAGCAGTACACTGGACACGTGTATGCTACATTGAACACATTCTGCGGCACAAAATGCATTCTGCGATGCATTTCCTAATGCATTTTGAACCAAATTTCCATTCCTAAGTTTCCAAAATTCTATTTTGATATTCTTTAGCATCTGTGGCTGAAAAATGCAATCTGTGGTGAAAATACAAGCGCAGACACACCCGAGATTCATCAATCATAATTTTTCTGAATTTTTATTCTATTTTTCAATTCTCCAAGACCTAGCACAACTTTTCTCTCTGCTCATCTTCCCACGTCATGGTAAGACTCTCATGTATTCCTAAATAATTCAAATACTTATACATGGATTCTTAACAAGATTCTACACTACAATCTTAGATTTTTCAAGAAAAACCTCCTCAAGGTTTCAAGTTCAAACTTTTGGGTCTCTTGTTCAGAATTTTAGACCTTTTCTTCACGTTTTGGAGCGATTAAGGTATGTAAGACTAACTCTCTACGTGTGGGAATGTTATTGATCTTCCCCATGCCACATTTTCATGACTTCTATGAATTGCATCAGAAATAGAGTTAAGCCCTAATTTCATGAAAAGCTTCAGAACTTGTATTCTCTAAATGATATAGTTTCGTAATTTATTCATGATTGTCATTCTGAATGTAGTGAACTCAGTACGCAATCAGTATAGACTCGTGTTTGATATACCATGAGCCTCAGTCATGAAAACTTGATATGTTTATGAACAGTTAATACTTTAAACCTATACCCAGTTCATGAATCCATGTCTCAGAATAGTGATGTTCAGTATTCCATGTTATGCATTACATTATGATTCTCAGTTTCTTTCTATAAATTATTGAATGTCGAACACCTGTATTTAGGCCCTAGACCACAGTTTATGTATATGTATACTTGGCCCGAGGCCACAGATTTCTGCACTTACTTTTTGTCCTGAGGCCAAAGAATATAAATTTAGTTAAAACATGTGATTTCACATTCATAACAGGAAGTATTTTTTACTAAATTCTCTTTGTTTTGTTTTGCTATCAGTATGTTTCAGTTTCAGTATATTCCATGTTTATTGTTTTGGGTCACCCTTTCCCATAGCACCCCACAACTATTATTTTTTTCAGTTGGTTTTACATACAAGTAATATTGAAATGTACTTACGTCTCTTTTTCCTAGGACATGCATTTTATGATGCAAGTACTGATTTACAAGATGACAGATCTACTTGCTAGGATTCTCGTATTAGTTGCTAGGTGAGCTTCAGTATTCTTCAGTGTTAGCTTACTTTTAGTCTTTCAGTTATATTAGACAGTCAGGTACGTCGCCTTGTCTCGAAAAACATTCAGTATTTTTAGTATTTCTTAGAGGCTTAATAGATTAGAGTTGCAGTCAATCAGTATTTAGAAGAGTTTTTTGATAGCCAGGTTGGCTACATTTTTATAATTCAGAATTATTCGTGCATTTCGAATTTATGATATCTCAATTAGAGTTTTTAGTAGCTCATCATATTTATCAATTATATTCTGCATCAGTACATGTCCCATGTTAATTCAGCTAGCCATGTGGTTCGCTCGATCACATGCAGTCAGACACTGAGTGCCATTTAGATCTAAGTCATGGTTCTAGGAGTGACACTTTATTTGGACGATCATTCTATATTAAGATTGTCATTCTGCTGACTAACCGATAATACCTATCCTTCTTCTCATATGTTGTGTTTGCGGAAATCCTAGTACTTCAAGTCTTAATCTTCGGACTCAATTTTGTCGACCCTTACTTGAAATTTCAAATTTTGGATTTCTTTCAATTCTGCCTTTCAGTGTTCTTTTCCATCGGTGGGTATATTTCTCCCTAAGGTTTGAGTGTGAAGTATGAAGATTCGGACATTGACTTCAACCTTATCATTCCATATCTAGGGCAGTCCCCAGTGTGAAGTCTATACACTACTATTCATTATCGTAACATGCTTTACATCGTTGCCTTATTAAAAACCTCATTGGAAAAACCTATTTTGGACAAAAATGGTCTAAGGGAAAAGAGTGCATAACGTGTTTTCATTTTAGTTTTGAACGGTTCTCATAGAACTTAAGCTGTTGGAGTCACTTAGATTTTCCTGCAAACATCATTATACATGGAAATAACTTAATTAAAGCACAAAATCAACCCATACCTTAACAGTAGTACCATTTCAAATGGTTGACATTCCAATTACTTCGCAACATAGTCCCATCTTCTTTGACTAATTAAGATGAACTTTACCGGTGATACTTGTTATTCGATATGGTCCTTCTCAGTTCGGACCTAACTTCTTTTCATTCGGATCCCTGGTATTGAAAGTCACTTTTTGGAGAACCAAATCTCCCACTTGAAAGTGTATAAGTATTGTCCTCCGATTGTAGTACTTTTCCATTCTTTGCTTCTGAGCTATCATCCGAATCAAAGCTCATTCCTTATGTTCCTCGGTCAAATCAAGTTTGATTGCCATGGCCTCATTATTATCTTCTTTGTTTGAATTGTTATACCGTTGGCTTGGTTCGCTTATCTCTAATGGTAGCAAGGCTTTTTCTCCATACACCAATGAAAATGAAGCCTCTCCGGTGCTTTATTTCTCCGTTGTCCTATGTGTCCACAAGATTCTCGACTTATCCATTAGAATTGGGATGCTATGAATTTGATGTGATTCTTCTGATCTTTAAACCGTTAAGAAATTTTGTCACTTTCTTGCCTACAAATTGGTGCCAGTTGTCACATTATCTCATTCGGTACCCAAACCAACAAATGATTGCCTACGAATTGGTGCCAGTTGTCACATTATCTCATTCGGTACCCAAACCAACAAATGATTTTATCCTAGATGAAGTTAATGACACCTTTTTCTCGAACATTCTTGAAGGCTCCTCCTTCAATCCACTTAGAAAATAATCAGTCAAAATCAAAAGAAATTTAACCTGACATGTAGTTTCTAGAAGTGGGACGACGATGTCCATTCCCCATTTTATGAAAGGCCATAGGGACACCACTGTATGAAGAAGTTCAGCCATTCGGTGGATCATTGGAGCTGTCGCTTACATTTTTCACACTTCCATATGAATGCCTTAGAGTCTTCCTTCATTTTCGACCAAAAGTATCCTCTGGTAGCTTTCCATTATGCAAGTACTCTATGCAGTTCTCCAATCCCTATTTAATCTCGTGCAGTTTACTTCATCATGGCTAATGTACAAAGCCGAGTTGAGCAATTGCACCACTTTCCCGGAACTCAGCCCACTAGCATCCATTGAAGAACCCAAGTTCATCAATGCGTCAACTTCCATGTTCTACTCACATGAAACATGTTCAACAACCCATTCCTTAAATCAACATAATATCATGAGCACTTTGTCCAGATACTTCTGCATCTAGTTATCTTTGACTTCAAATACTTCATTTACTTGATAGACTACTAAGAGATAATCACACTTTGCTTAGATGATCTTAGCCCCCAGACTTCGAGCCAATTCTAAACCTGCAATCAAAGGCTCATACTCAGCTTCGTTGTTAGTCAAAGGAACAATTCTAATTGATTGCCTAATAATTTCCCCAAAAGGGTTTTTTAGAACTATTCCTAACCTAGACCCTTTTACGTTGGACGCTCCACCGTAAGTAAGGTCCAGATTCCACTGATGGCTCTGTTGGCCATTATAAATTCCTTTGCGACCTCCAATCGCATCCCCGATCTACAATCGACCACAAAGACAACTAGAACTTATGACTTAATAGCGGTGCAAGGTTTAAACTCAACATCATAGCCACTAATTTCAACATCCCATTTAGCCAACCTCACGAAAAGTTCTAGTTTATGCATTATATTTCTTAACTGGTAAGTAGTGACTATATATAGGGTAACATTGAAAGTAAGGTCATAATTTTCTCGAGGCTGTTATAAAAACCAAAGCTAATTTCTCTAAGTGAGGATACCTAGTTTCCGCATTCGTTGGAGTTATACTAACATAGTAAATCGAGAATCGTGTACTTTTTTCTTCACAAACCAAAATATCACTCACCGCAACTTCGGACATGGCCAAGTAAAAGAGAAACTGTTCATTTTCCTTGGGCTTTATCAACAAAGGCATGCCCAAGAGATATTTTTCAAATCTCAAGCTTGCTGACACTCAGGGGTCCATTTGAAGTCATTCTCTTTCTTTAATAACGAAAAGAATCATTGACTCTTTTCCAATGAACGAGAAATGAAATGACTAAGGGCCGCCAATATTCCTATGAGTCTTTAGATGGCCTTCACATCCTCAATGACTTTTAGGATATAATCAATTGCCTTTATTTTATCCATTGACCTTGATTTCTCTATTTGACACGAGAAAGCCCAGGAATATGGCAGATCCGACAGTAAAGGCACACTTTTCTGGGTTCAGCTTCATGTTGAAATTCCTTAGTATGTCAAAGGTTTCCTGTAAATTCTTCAAATATTCCTCTAAACCAGATACTTGACCAACATGTCATCTATATAAACTTTCATAGTTTTACGTACTTGAATTTCAAACATGTGATTGACTAATCGCTGGTAGGTTGCCCCTACATTTTTTAAACGAAACGACATTATGTTATAACAGTAAGTTCTATACTTTTTTATAAATGACGTTTTCTCTTAGTCCTTTGAATTCAACCTACTTTGGTTGTAACCGAAATAGGAATCAAGAAAACATAGCAACTCGTGCCTGACCGTTACATCAATTATCCGATCAATGTGTGCCAATGGGAATGAGATTTTTCGGCAAGCCTTTTTTAAATCTTTATAGTCTACACACATTCTTAATTTATTCCCCTTTTTGGGTACTATGTCAATGTTTGCTAACCATTAGGGATAATTTACTTCCCAAATGGACCTTATGTTAAGCAATTTCATTACCTCTTCCTTCACAAACTTGTTTTTGTACTTCGCGATTATCCTTCTTTTTTGCTTCACTGGTGTAAACTTGGGATACAAGCTCAGCTTATGATTTGTAATCTCCGGTGGGATTCCTGTCATTTCTAAGTAGGACCTTGCGAAACAATTTATGTTAGCTTTAAGGAAATTAATTAACTTAAGCTTGAGCTCTAGGGTTAACCCGGTGCACATGTATACCTTTCTTTCTAGACATTACATGAACAAGATTATTTGCTCTAGCTCCTCAATAGTGACTTAGTAGCATCCGAGTCTCTTTCATACCACAAAAGACTTGAGAACCCAAAATCGTCTTTGCTTTCCTCCTCTAACTATTCTCCCTTGTGGTTCGGAGCCACTTTCTGCTCTTATTCACCACTTCCTCGATACATGTTGCCTTTCCAAAGAGTTAGGAGGATAACTCTGGCTTTGATAATTGCTATTTACTATTTTCCTATTTCTTTAATTCCAATGTCGGCTCGTCAATGGTGAACATTTCTTTTGCCTCTGGTTGCTTTCCTCGGATTTGCTTGATGTACTCTGGAGTTAGAAACTTTACCAGTTAATACAACATTGAGGGGACCACCTTCATGTCATGGATATATGGTCTCCCAAAAATGTCATTATACCTCATATCACTGTCTATTACATAAAATTATATTTTCTTTGTAATTCCTCTAGCATTGATATGCAAAACGATCTACCCTTGGTTGTCTCACTAGCCATGTTAAAATCAGACAAGAATCTTGTTGCTGGAATAACTTTGTTAAACATGTCCATTTGCTCGATGATGTTAAACATGTCCATTAGCCGAGCTACCTGGATCAATTAAAATACGATTTATCTAAAATAAATCAATATTAATAGAAATTACCAGTGCATCATTGTGTATAAACAATAGGATTTCTGCATCTTCATGGTTGAAAGTTTGCATCCTCGAGGGGTACCTCCTGAGTTTGTTTCTCCGGGGGTTATAGATACTTTATTTTTCTTAGTTGTTGCAAAAGATATCCCGTCGACCTTAGATCCTCCAATAACCATGTTGATTACATGGCGTGGTGTAACTGGCCTGGCCGATTCTTATATTTTCCTACATTTTCCATGTTTGTCGGGCACGGTCACTTAGAAATTCCCTTAGGTGACCATATTTTAAAAATCTAGAGACTTCATCCCATAGTTGCCGACAGTCTTAGTCCTATGGCAGTGAGTACCATGAAAATCACATATCATGTTCGTGTCCCTTTGATTTGGATTCATCCGAATTGGTTTTGGCTACTTTGTCTCCTTTATTCATTTGATTGCTTCTACCAACTGCCCTATATCAATATTAAAATTATATTCAGACAATCTTGGAGCCTCGGTTCCACTAGAAGATGATGTAACCGATCCACCTTTGCTCTGTTATCCCGTGTTACCTCACTTATCAAACCTTGTCCTTTTTTAAACCAAAAAATATTAATTTCCATGACCCCGCTCTGATCGTGACATCTATCACTGATTATATTTTTGATATCTATCTCTCAAAGACCTCAGATCGAACTTAACTTTGCGCTTTGTCCTATCAGGGTAACGGTTCTGACCAATCAATCCCAAAGACACCGAAGGCCCTAGTTGATTATCCTCAATTATGATATTAGATTCGTACATATTGTGGACATCCGACCACGTTGTTACAGGGAACTCTAGCAAGTTTTCTTTCACCTTAAGCGAAGCACTCGAGCTTTTGCGATTTTAACCCTTGGTGAAGGCCTCACCTACCCATTCATCCGATACTGCTGGTAGCAACATCCTTTCCTTCTAGAACCGGATAACAAATTCATGCAATAGCTTTATATCGCCCTGGGCAATTTTGATGATGTCCGCCTTCTTGGCTTGCACCTTCCTTGCTCCGACATCTTCTTTAAAAAAAGAATCTGCAAGCATTTGGAATGATTTAATTGAATGCTCAGGTAGAAGATAATACCATGTCATATTTTCCTTGGACAAAGTTTTGCCAAACTTCTTTAGCAGGACTTATTCTATCTCATCTAGCTCCATGTCGTTGCCCTTCACCGCACATCTATACGTCGTCACATGCTCATGTGGGTTTTGTTGTTCCATTATACTTAGGAATGTTGGCCATATTAAGCCTCATTAGTATTAGCTTTGGCGCTACACTCGGTGGGAAAGGTAGCTAGACATATTTCCTTGAATCCAGCCCCTTCAGTACTGGAGGCGCACCCAGAATCTGGTCTATCTAAGTGTTGACCTCCTTCTTAGCTTAATCTAATAGGGTAGTCAAGGCTTGCACACACTTTAACACATCAATTGTACTGCTATTTCCTATCTACCTTCCTCGGTTCAGGCCATTGCATCATTATTGGTAATGCGACAACGCTGTGGTTTTGTGGGAATAGTGGGAACAATTCTCCTTATTTGCAACTTCGCTATTTCCTGCTGATGTTTCTCCAGCATTTTAAATATTTTTGTCAGGTCAGACCCAGTAACCCTGATCCCATTCTTAGCATCATTATATTCGTCATTCGGGGTGGGATCCCTTCTGGTGCACCGTCGCACATGAGGAGAAGTCCCATTCTCATCCCTAGCTCGTGGTTGGCCACTTGCCAGATCAATTTCTTGGTCGTGGTTATTCAGATTCTCGTATTTGTTGTTATTATTCAAGTCTTTACTTCATTTCCAGACATTGTATGCCCTGAATTCGCAAGTGTTAACCGTAAAAGCTAATATATTCAAGCCTAAACAACACCACTATTGTCCTTAGCCCCATGGTAGGCGCTAAATTGCTTATCCCTAAAAGGTACAATTGAATTTGTTTAGCGATGAGTAAGATAATGAAATTAGTAAAGTGGTAATATTAAATGAAATGAAACTAAGTAAATCGATAAATTAAATAGAAATAGCCTGAGCTCAGATGAATCTTCTGACATAGATATCTCCAGAGTAACTTGGGCTTTTGTAAACCAATAATAAACCGAGCTAAATGACCAAAATAACTTGTATATTGCTAATTTACAAGAACTGTGATTGTTAAGCGTAAAATTGGATGTCATTCCAATATGAAGGTTGTGCTCCTTTTATAAGGGTGAACTCAGGGACTTAATGCCCGAGAATTCCTCCAATTAAAGTACGGTACTTAAGACATTAGAAGCTTTAAATGTTGAAGAAGTAATATTTGGTGTCATATCCAAACCGTATCAATAATGATCAATGCTCATAACTTCCCCCAAATGTGACTGAAAAAACATGTCCGATTTCGTCCCCTAAGTTGCTTACTCCAGGCTTGCATTTTAGTCGAACTTGTGAGCATCCCACCATGTCTCAAACTGTATACCCGGCCTAGCCACATGTCATGTTAAATTTTAGCATATACAACAGGAGATATATTTCAATGGAGTTATTATTTTTTTTTTCTAGAGAAATATTTTTTGCATTATTATGGTGAAAAGAATGATGGTTATGATGATATTTGGTGATAGGTGTGGTGAAACTTCTGGTGGTGGTCCTATGATTGAATAATTGTACGTCAGTGTACATTATTTTCATGTCATGTATGTATGTACTGGGTGTGGAATGAGTCTATGTCTGGTATATGTGAAATGTATATATGGTGTATGTTTATTGTATTTCATGTGTATGTGATTGTACATCTTATGTATCATTGAACATATAGTGATATATACACGACATACAAAATATATTAAATGACAAATAAAATACATATAACATCGTTGCATCATATTGTTGTAAGTGAGTATTTTATTTTATTTATCAGTTTGAAGATTTTGGAGTGAAACAAAATTAATTGCCGATGTGCAATTTCATTGTTGGTGGTTCCGAAATACTCTTCTTTCTTCTTCACTTTTTTGTCTGAGAATGATTCTTGCAACGTTGTGGTAAATGAGTGGTGGTATTGACAGTCGTCTAATGGTGGAACAATGACAATTAGAGTTTGTAGGAAGAGAAGATAAGAATAAAGAGAAGGCAGATAGGAAGAAAGATAAGAAGGAAGATATCCAAAATCTCTAATTTTGTGGGATTTGTTGAAAGTTGTGTATATTTTATTATAACATTATTGCTAGTTTTTGAAAGTGTGGTTCTTCCATTAAACAAGATAAATTAGGGCCCTAATTTTGTATCTCTAGGAAAAAGTTTCAATTATACTAATTGAATCACTGCTCACACAAGTGTACGTGGTCAATAAGTAATTAAGTGATAAGTAAAGTATCACTTCCAATGAGGACTTGTGATTAACTATTACTAAATCAAACTAATACGAAATATGTATTCAAGCAACTCTAAGAAGTGAAAATAATTGACTCAACTATTACGACACTATAAAAAAACAAGTAAAGAAAATAAGGAGAATTCAAGAGAAATTGAGGTCCTAAGGTTATGATAGCTAACAATTTCTTTGAGTTATCCACGAAAAGTAGCTTATTATTTATCTAGTTTACAAATGATAAAGTGCATATTGCTAATTGGCTCTTTGCGATACACATTCGCCTATTCAAACTACCGCAACACTTGTATTCCTATTGTTGTCATCAGTAATAAGAACATTGTTGCATCTCCTGTATTTGTTAAGCAAATGGAGCAGTCCTATACTAAACATGAATCCCTGCTTACCCAGGTTCAAGAACAAGCTCTATTCAATCACCGGTGCAATTCAAATCCTCTTTCCCGAGTTAGACTTAGATTCGTAAATAGTCTCTCTATGTTAGATACCCAATGAGATAATCGAAGCAACAGTTAATAAATAAATCAATGCTGATAAATAATATAATCAATTGAAGTATCAAACAACAACATTCATGAAGCACGTCAACCCTAAGAAAAAACAAACTATAAGAGGAGAGATGAAAGAAATACCTAAAATGGCTTAGTGCCCTGCAAGGCATGCAGAGTGGCACCCCACAATAAACCAATTTTTTTAGTTTTTTGGCTTTTCTTGGCCGACATCGTTCACGCTCAATTGTTGATGTCATGATCCAAAATTCCTTAAGTTGTGTTGGCACCTACACCCGACCAGGTAGGTGAATCATTTTCATATTTCAATCCATTTCCATTATTAGCTTGCATAAGTAACCATAATCTGTGATAATTATAAAAGATGTCTCAAAATAACATAAGTACGGAAGATACAACAATATACCCCTATGACCTGGTATATGAGTCAAGATTACCTAAATGGAAAATAAATACAGGAGTTTTGACACCGCACTATATAAAAATAGAAACACAACTACATAAAAAGAAAGAGTATGAGTCCAATGATGCTGATTAGCAGCAGCTCACTCTTAAAACTCTAAATGACAGAACTCTCATCTTCTATTCGAAATCAGATAGTACTCGCGTAGAGACCTGCACATTAAAGTGGAGCAAGTGTAGTATGATTATGGGAAACATATGTACTCAACAATTCTCATGATCGTTCCCAATGAAGTAATGGTGAGAATTGATCTTGAAATGCTTGCTTAATTAGATACAATTCTCAACATTTAAACAATTAACAAGTAAGAGGGAAAATAACCCTAAAAATAAGATACACTTTCGACAATCATTATACAGATTAGTTAAACACAATTCAGCTTAAGAATTCCAATAATAAGCTCAAACCAGCACCTCAATAATCATAAAAAGAGATGAAATGTAACGCAATGTCATGACCATATGAAATCGGTACACACACACACTCATGGGGGATGAAGTTCATACACACACCTGGAACCATTTCCCATCGGGTAACTAGCTAATCATACTGAAATCACATTACTTTGCCAATTGGGCATAACTATATGAATCATGAAGTGTCATATGCATGGGATATCATATGAAAGAATAAATGCCAATAAACCAAATCAACCGTCTCGCCAAGTCATAACCTTACGATTCATCAGAAAATGTAAGCCTGAATATTCATATAAAAACATGAATATCATATGCACATATGAGGCATATATACTGTATAGAAAATGCATCTAGGAAACTTCTTATTTATCACAAGTGTACGAGTTATCTAGAGTAATGTTTGAACACATAATCAATTAATCATTATAATCATTTTTCAACATAGTCAAAGCATGATGCATTCATGGATTTAAACAATCAATCACGTAATTACAAAATATTCATAACATGACATTGGTACCTATTGCTCTCAAATGCACACGCAAGTATACACAGTCGTACAAGTAATAAAGTGATTGAGAATTAGTGTTGAACCCACAACTACTTATGATTAACTATCAACTAAATTAAAATAATGATAATTATCTAAAAAAGAAAGAAAATCCAAAGATATAATTACCAACTAACTAAATATAAAAGAAAATAATGAATTTCAACCAAGAAAGACCAGATATTTATCGGGGAAGAGAAAGATCTAGGGCTATGACTACTAACAATCCAGTTGAATCTTCCAATCGTACAACTATTTATTTCTTCGAGTTACAGTTGATGGGTTGATATTAACTTTACAAGTATCTCCCAAATTGCACACAAGTCTATTCAAGCTATTCTAACGCCTATATCCCTATATTCATCAGAAAATAGCAAGAATGCATGTAATTCTCCCAATCCAACTAAGCAAGGCTAAGGGGTATATTTCTATCCTCAATAGCAAAACGATCACCTCAAGAGGATCACGAACAAGCTCTACTTATTCTTATTACACACGCAATTCCCTTTCATAAGTCCAATTAACACACCACAAGTAGAGTTCAACTATTAGCCAGATAATTATATAATTAAGCAACCCAATAATGGAAATTCAATAGATAGAAATGATTATAAAATTTTAACTTTCATAATAGTGCCAAAATCTTAGAACTAAAGAGTTTAGCTCCACCTAGAAATGAAGAAAAAACAACAAATCATCCGAACAACGATGAGTATTACAAAGAAGAAAAGGTGAAACCCAATAACTTCGGCCTCCACAACAGCTCGAAGCTCTCTCTAGGTCAAAAGTTCTGAATTTCCCTTTCATAAATGTGCTTTCTAGGTATTTATAACATATCCCAAATGTCCTGGGCAAAAATAACATTAAAAAATGAAACTGAAAAATCTACCAAAAATTGGCTTGACGCTATGAGCCCTGCTTAGCGCTAGATTTAATTTACAAAATATTAAATATTTGGCCCTCCAACTCCGTACTTGATTCCGAATGAATTTTTTAGACTTCTACTCATACTTCAAAGTCCCAAAGCATCTATTTTAGCTCCAAACTTCTCCATTATCTCGGGAACATGTCATATACAACAAACACATGTAATGAGTATAAATTAAGAACATATTAGCTCAAACACAATTAAAATGTAAGGCAAATAATGGTTAAATTTATGTATGTTTGGCCAAACATCACCACCCCACACTAAGACTTTGCTCATCCTCGAGCAATAATTAAACCAATCTTAATAAATTACGCTTAGAAACACCATCACTTTGATTGATACTAGTGATAAGGCCTATATAAACTCACAACGTAAAATATACACTTCATGATCATCATGCAAGATACACAAGTCAACAAACAAACTATCACGACCCAATTTATTAAGCCGTGATGGCACTAACTCCCACCAAGCTAGTAACCCAACCACAACCAACTTAAACAGTCAATTAAAGAATAAAATGTGGAATAGTTAAAACAAGACATTAAAGTCTTAAATAAGTCTCATAACATAAATAATACGGAACAAGTGCTACAAAGGGTGTCACTAGTACAAGAACGAACCAAGTAGAAATACAAGTTTAAGAATACATCCTGAAATACATAAACTGCCATGAAATAGAAAAGACAAGAAGTAAAGGTTGATGGGAAAAATATGGGGTCGCAGATCACACTAGTGGCTCACCCCGAATCCTCCAGATAGACTCCTCAACGACATGCGATGTCCCAAGATCCGTTCGTGCTAGGAAAAGAATTTGCACACAAAAAGGGTGCAATAAATGTAGTGTGAGTACGAAATAGAGCGTGTACTCAGCAACATCGTCGATCGGACCTAGTTAAACAGAGATAAGGGTTGGCCATACAAATACTTCTTCCACACTAAACTGCAATTAGTCTAATATAATAATAAAGGCAATAAATACAAGATTCAAGCCTGAATGTAAGAAGCCTGTAATTGTTCAGGTTCATTTCAAATAGTCAAGTAGCATGATAATATGAGTCAACAAGCAATTTAGGCAAGTAAATCAATAAGGAACAATAAGATAAAATGATATGGAAATTTTTTTATTTAATGCAAGGCCTTTCCATTACCGATACACATACGCTCCTTCAATAGGGAGCGCGAGCCATGGGGGACTTGCAAGATCTATATACCACCCAGAATAATTTCTCTTCGGGTTCCTTAGACAATATTAGGCTCACATTACCTGTCTCTAGTCACTCGGGCTCATATCAATGCATCACTCTATTCAAAATTATTTTCCCTCGGACCCACACATGTACAATCATAAGAAGATAATATGTCCAATAAAGATTCAATCTTTATTCAAGATAGGATTCGACATTTAACCAATTTCAAAATAAAGTTACAATCTTTAGCTTTTTTTCTACCTTTAAACGAGTATTTAGGAGTAATGAGGAACACAATCATAGATAAGACAAGCACATAATCATAGAGACAGAAAATATAGGCTTCATACTCCAATCACAGATCTATAGGATCATACTATCCGTCAGATAGTGCCTAAAGCATGGCATTCAGACTTGATTATATAATTGAAATAGTACAAATACCCATAACATGTAACTTGTACCCTATACAAATATTCATCACTTCACAAGTGTCGGGACCCTCTTATTATCCCCATTACACCCTCTTACTTAGTTCGCTATGGACGTTTTTATGATGGCCTAACTTGACAGGCCCAGACGGCCGATTTATAAGGGTCTAAGCCTTGGTCGACTGCCCTACTAGGTAAGGCAAGCACTTACCGATTTCTTTATGTCTTTTCAATCATGCTTTCCGTGAATTGAAAGGACAAGAATACAACTTATTTATTTAGATTATTTTATTATTTGGAATAATGGAAAAAGTCGAACCCTACTAAAGAGTGGTTTTCAGCTCCTTTCCTTCCCCATGTGTAATAGAAAGGAGAACAAATTGATCACATGTCCCCTTCTCAATAACCTTTCCCGCATCAAACAGCGGACTAGTAGTAACAGAAAAAGGTGTTGAATACAACCACTCATCCACTGAGCTGGCCAAAAGAAGTAATCAAAGAGTCTTACTCTGAAGAAAAATCCTACTCCTATTCTAGAATCCTGGAAACTATTAATCGAAGTAGATCGAATGGGATTTTGTGAGAAAAGTTTTGGAGTTCGACCTCCCCTTATATGCTCTAAAAAGGGGTTATCGACTCCTTTTTTGTTTACGATCCCCTTTCTACATTCAATTATTTATTGAGCCTAGTGTGAAATCACCATCATAACACATTTTATAAGATAAGTTGATTGAAAAAGTTTTATTTAATTAATAAAATTTCCTCTTTTTTTGTCCAGCACTTCGTATATTATACGTAAAAGGGGTGGGGGGGGGAGGGTAAGGTAAAGGGTTTCTGATACATCTAGATAAATCAAAACCTCATGACATAGAGTTGAGTTGCAAGCCACGAAAAGACTTCACCTATTTTTTATCCGAGGAAGGAAGCAAAAGAATTCAATCAACCGTCAAATTACCAAACTAAAGAATCCATAGCGGTGGAAGAAACTTCTGTAAAGGCCCGCCACAATGAAACACATCTTATGAATTATACGGGTCGGGTAGGTCCAGGATCCAACAACCGGATTGATTACAAGTCATCTCCTAGCCTAATTTTTCTTTAGCTTTGGGTGGTTCAAACTAAATGATAAACACCTTCTTTGAAGTGAAGTAATACTTGGCCAATTCCCTGGTATTCATTGAAGACTTCGGACGTACCCCTGCTAATTCTTTTTCTAATACTAAGGCTGCATATTTGTACTCATTAGTAGGAAAAATCCCTTCACTTCAAAACAATCAATCAAGATTGGTGTCGTCCGCTCTTTTGACTATTGAAAGTGGAAGCTCAAGCTTTGATAATCATTGTTTTTATGGGTTTTTCGCTTCTCACAACTGCTCTTTCCACACCTCCAAATATCTGGTGCTAAATTATCGCCCATTTCTTTATTTCATTGATAATAGAGTTGGCTATCTTTGTGGCATCGATTGTACAATTTTGTAAAAAGGGCTTGACGAGTCGAATGAGGGAAAACGGTTCGATCGACAAAAAAGAAGAGTAGCTTCTCTAATCTCATTGATAGGAAGAGATATTGAGAATTATCCCAGGGAGGCTTAAACTTTGTTGATAGATCAGGTGAGCAAGCCATGATTACTAAACTCACCAAAGTAGCAGCATTTGCATATTTGTATCATAGGTTTCTATATGCTTAACGAAAATGGTATTTGCAAAGTAGGATACGAAAGTTTATTTAAATATAATGGAAAGCCCCCCATTCGGTCCAAGAACTAAGAGCGGTTGAAGTCCTATCTTAGGGAATGGGATTGAAGGCTAGTGGTCATATTAGTCATCTAAGGAGGAATGCCTTTTCCGGACCTATCCCTATTCGCCTATCGCTTTCTTGAGTTGATGTTTAATTGCACCTAGGGGATCCAATCTTTCTTGAGGTTTTAGTGGGTGTAATAGATGAATTGGAAGAAGAAATGTCTTCCATGAACAATGTGGATGAGATCATAAGGAAGTTCTCAAATAAGAGTTGAATTCAAATTTTCTCTTCCTCCTATAAGGATGGAGATTTGCCAAAGAACCAGAATGAACCGTTGCAGTTCGATGCCCGTTATCTGCCAAAGATCCAAGATAAAGTAATTTTTTATTATTTATTATTTCATTTCATAAATATCATTAAATATATCCTTAAATTAAGAATTTATTATAGTTGGTCTTGATAGTGTAGTGATTCTATCCCTCCCCTATGTTTTCTTGTGCCCTGACCTTTTTGTGCAATAAAACCCTCTAACTGAAGACTAGTGGTAGATTGTCCAATGGAGATTTCAGAAAAGTGTATCCTTGTGTGTAAGCACAACAATGAACAACGGCGAACCCTCAGATGACATATCTAAGATTATGGGGGATTCTTAGTAGTGGTGACCCTTTTACCATTTGGCAGGGGTTTCTGAGAAATACAAATAACCTGTGGTTTTTTCAGATTTGGTGAGCATCTGGAATAACTAGTGAATTACAATTCTATTGTACAACAATTGGGGCATTGGTCTTTGCAGCAATTGGGGTATTGGTATTTGCAGGGTTTATGCTTTTTGTTGGTTGGTTTCATTATCATAAAGCGGTGCCAACTAGGGTTTGAAGAGACATATTGAGGCTTTCTCAAAAGTATGGCTTTCTCTCTCGGTGGGAAGGCTCTTTCGTTTTCTCTCAGAGGGTTGGGCTACTCCGGAGCACTGGGCCTTTGAAGGAATAAAAAAAGAAATGATATAACTCATCCTTTCTAAAGCGGCATTGATGAGAATAATATTCTGCGACTAGCAATTCATTTATGTTCAAACCGACCTATTTACTATCTATTATTTGATTGACTAGTCCTTTATATTGGAATGAGTGAAAGGTAATTGATTTAGTAATTCCTTATGAGCGGATGAATCAAGAGAAATTTGAATCCCTAGGGGGTCGATCAAACTAGAAATATTAGAAGTCAATTAGTTGAGTCGAGACAAGTCGGGACTCGGTTTTGCACTATTCCATTAGTTTTACCGGTTAGATGACTGGCTAAGCGTTCCTCTCTCTTTGAGTCTTCTAGCCTTTTGGCAGTTAACCAGAAGATCAACATATCTGTAATTCTATCTCCAATCCTTTTCACAACTATGAAAACAATATTCTTTTCATTTGGGGTGATATTTTTTTTACTTTATAAATGAAGCTTTTTTCATAAATGTGTCAATAACTTTCTCATGGATATAATTTGGATGAATATACAGGAAGCCTAGAAACCTCATTTTGCATTGCGCGACTTCCTTAATTAAACTAGCACACTAGACTGGTAAGAGAACAAAAAGGATTCTCTCTTGACCACGGCACCCCGATGAGCCTCTCGCCTGAAAGAGGGTCACCTTCACAAATGCCCATAATCCAACTAATCGAAAGAGGTTTATCTCTTCCATCTTCCTCTGTAACTTCACTTACAGAACTTACCAAAACTTGTTATCGTTGAACCGACGAATAATCAAACCCTTGGGACCTTCTTCAACTACATGATGTGATGAGTCGACATCAGGTGCCAAACAACTCCATCGATAAAGCTCTTGGGAGTTATCAACGTGTTATCCCCAGTGTACATTTGATCCATTGAGTGAGAGGCCTTCCACAGAGACTCCTGGATCAGTATGGACGACTTTCGTCTCTGTTCAACCAGTCGGTCTTACAATTGGGTAGGCTTATACCATTACGCTCACGAGAAGAATCAACACTTGATTGTGATTCCACCAATTAAAAAGTAGCATTCAACAATTGATATCACAAACTAGTTGAGCAAAAACACCAGAGCAAAAGAGATGCTCAACAGATCCTAAGCTTGAGTTCATAGTACAGTCAAGCAATAACATTTATGGGAAAGAGAATGAACAAACCTGGATACTCTCTCATCAATTGGGAGTTTATCATGGACTGCTCCCCACTAAGAAATGCCAATGGGAAGCAGCATGGTAAAGGAATTGGTCGACTCATCAGGCATTGATTTGGGTCATTATATATTGTCTAGGTCCTCTTACCAACCGCACGAACCTCAAGATGATGAAGACTCGCCCTCTTCGAGAAAAATAAGAATGGATGAGGATCGAGATGGGGGCGTTGGCTGGATTTAAAAAATAAACGACTTTGCTGATAATTACATATTTTTTATTTTTTCAGAAGAATCCTCTAAATATTTTGGTAGTTTCGATATCTTTTTGGAATATGAACAAAGAAGAGAAGATAGGCTCATTACATTTAAAAAAAAAAGATATGAGAATTTATCTTAAGTAATTGAGTAATTGAGCATGAGAGCCAAATGAATCAAAAGATTCATGTTTGGTTCGGGAAGGGATTATGGAATTTTGGAAAGGAATGGAAATTACTGTTATACTTAGGCCTCAATTAGCAATAATAAGGCTGACATGTATTCATCCCAAAATAAGTGGATATGGAATCTTGTCTATTTGAAAGGTAACTTGAATTAGCAGTAGACTATGAACCATTGTCACTCGTTAGGCCTCCCAATATAATTGATTTGAAGGAGTTAATGCCACTTGAATGTAAGGAGAGGAGCCCCTTTGCTTGCTTTTTAGGACATGTAAGACGGCCTAGAAGATCCTTTTGAATGTCCATTAAACAAATCACAATGCTTTAAATAAGGTCAAAGATTTCAACTTACCTGCTTTGGAAGTCCGACAGTCACAATAAACTTTTCCTTTCCGTAAAGCTTCATAATGGTAAAAATCTATTCAAATATGAAAAGTACATTAACACACGATTCTGTATACACCCACAACACTATGTAATTTGGGATCCCAAAAGTCTCCCAAAAATAGGATTTCGAGCCTCGAAGGAAGAAATAGAAAATCAGTCAAAATATTAGTCTACCCATGGTCTATGGAGTCTATATTCCAAAAATCAACCAAATCCAACATCAATTTCATGATTAATTGAAGAATTCCCAAATTTCATCCTAGGTTTTAAAACCTCCAGTTTTCCTAACTTAAATCATAATTTCTAGCATGGAATCCCATAATAATCGATGATATAATCATAAGAGAGTGATTAGACTTGCCCACTTGAAGAATGTTGAAAATGCTCGCCAGACCGAGACCCCAAGCTCCAAATATGAGAATGAAATATTTTAGATCGTTTTGGAGAACTTAAATATTGTTGAACAATGCCTTCTTCTTGATCACAGGCCCCAGCCTCGTGATCGCAGAGCCTTTCCCCAATCCGGCCTAGCACTTACGCATCACGATCGCGACATTGGCCACCGCAATAGTGGAGCATGGCCACGCGGCACACCGCAATAGAAAAGTACTACTCAAGCTCAGACCTAAATATACTAGTATCAAACAAGTCAAAATGTCTTTCTTCTCCCTCTTTTACTACTCCTAAAAAAAACTTAATCCTAAAAATTTTAAAAAAATTACCCGGTTTGAAGACCCCATTTGAAAAAGAACCGAGGCCATAAGAAAAATCAAGGGTGAATAATTTATGCCGCTAATGAGGGACAAAAAAGCTATAAAAGAAAAATAAAAGAAAGAACAAAGTAAAATCTTTCTGAATTTTTCTTTTTATTTTATTTTATTATTATTATATATAAAAAGCTAAGAACTAAAAATCCTATGGAATAATCATACTCAACCTCAAAAGTATAAGAAGTATTTCACACTTAAAAATATGTGTTGTCCACAATGCATGTGTAGCAGAGAAAAAATTAAAATAAGGGTGAGAAATACTCCCTGAGACCCTATAGGGCCTAGCTAGGAACATAATCCTCAACATCAAGGGTCGGCACGACCCCACACTTAACCAAACATGCTTCTCAGCTTCAAAATTGGGAACTCGGACTTTCCCTAATCTGCAAAATAAAAGCAAAACCAAACGTAACACTATAAAAATAAAAATAAAAATAAAAATTGGGTTGCCTCCAAACAAGCGCCTGATTTAACATCACGGCATGATGTGTACCAGCCTTTTCCTCCACCTCGAACTTATTGCACCCCTAACTTTTCATTTATCATTCGACTATGATTCAAGGGTGGAGTACATATCCAATTGACCTAGGTAACCAATATAGTCTTCCGCACTTCCTGGCTTTTTGATGAGGGATGTAATTCTGTCTTTCTGGCTTAGCGAATTCAAGAATATTGGCATTTTGTTCCTCATCCTCTGATTCCACCAAAGGTTCAAATGGATTGATTATTATCTTACTATTCAAACACAATGTGGAAAAATAATTGGAATGATGTCTAATGCACGTTGAATAGACATTAAATGGTATGTATAATCATGAAATAAGATTGGTTAGTGCACGCCATCAAAGGCAAAACCCTAGTACTTTTTCTGTAGAATTTTTGTCCGACCAACTAGATTTAAATGGCATTTTCCGCTAATTTAACCGTTGGATCGAGCCCAAATTTTAACTGAGTGGTCACATAGGGCGCCACAGTATTCCCCTTTGTTGTATGTATCTGGTTCAGTGGTTTCGTTACAAGTCATAATCGTAGAGTGGACGTTTTTATTAGTTTTCATGCTGAATAGAAAGGTGAGTATAATCAAAACAGAATAATAAAATGAGAATTACGTAAAATAAAATGTGTCGCTTCATTAATTTAGCAAAAGCTTTCGAACAAAAGAGGTGTAACGGCATGAATCACGCCTCCATGATCTCTATTAAAGCAATTATATGTTTTTGTTCTTTACTTTAACAAATGTTAAAATGTTTTAGCGTTGAACGAGGGAGCCTAGATTGTTCTGGTTTCCATCTCCGGTGCATGAATTCTTGATCTGGCCTTCCGTTTAACAAATAGTTTTCGAATAAGGAATTGATGGACAGCTGAAGTTTGTATAGTACAGGGAACTATCCTTAAACTCTAGAACCCAACTGCCATTGAACAAGTCACATTGGAACGTGTTATAATCTGCAGAGTATGCAGTAGAAGTAACAGTTAGTAATTGGTATTGGCATGTACAAAAATTAATGTGAAATGGAGAAATATGGAATCTTCTATATAAATTTTCACTCATCATGTCTCATTTTAAGTTCATCCCAATCCAATGTTTTTACAAAATAAAAATAAAAATTACTAGAAATTCTCGGTATAAATCTCTTGACATTAGTGAAGAAACTCCAAAAAACATATAATTTCCCTAATAGAGATCAATATATAAACACGCCTGGTACCATTCCTGCTGCCGCAGAAACTAAGACGCCATTCACCATCATCAAAAGAGGCAAGTGCTATAGACTCTTCATATAATTATAATGGATTGAACTGGCACCCATGTATAGCTTCCTCCAGTCCAGGTCACCTCGTAAATAGCCAGTCTAGCATATGGAGCAACTCCTCTTGGTGTTCCTTCGGCAATTATGATGTGCGAAGCAGATTAAATATAGTTTCCAGCAGCAATAGAGGCTACATGTGTGCCATGACCGGAATAATACCTAGCAGAATTAATTGGCTGCTAAAACTCCCTGATTGAAATAATTAGCCCCAATGAGTTTCCTGCTTCACATCGAAGAGTTAGGATCTGTTTCCTCACGATAGATTCCCTTCCACTTTTTTGGGATTTCAGGCATGCCATCATCCTTAAAGCTAGCATATCTGGCTAGATGTCTGACTCAATTTTACCAATGATCATACCTTGACAAAGCCCTAAAGATGGGTTAGCTTCAAGAACTCAGAAGTTTGGGTAGTTATGGAGTTCAATAGACCTATCTTATAAGTTGAAATGAAGGCCGGAGATCGGACACTTCTTCAAAGCTTCTAGTTAATCTTTCGACAAAACCACACAAAAGCCATGAAATTCATTACGTAGCAGAAGGTTGGCCATTAGAAAGAGGATTGGAAATCTTGTTGGAGGAATGCCTTTGATGGTGGCTAGCAAAGACTTCAGGCATGGAGGACTTCTCCAAGTGGACAATCTAAGTGGTTCTCTCTGCAAGACAGAAGAGAGGAGAAAACAGAAACCATGAAAAACAAGAAACCAAATAAATTTAGCCCACCCCATGATTGATCTTTGTCTGGTTTCTAGAGCTATGCTATCATTAGTCAAACATGCATCAACAACCAACTGAATCAACCCAGACTGTATTGAGCCATAGTTTTCCAGATCATATTCCATGGCCATTGCTGGTCCATTTCCAGAGAATCCTATGAAGTGTCCTGATCAGCCCCAACTCCAGAGTTAGTTGAGTTGCGCTTGTTGCTTCCCAGTCAAAGAAGTTTCTTCTAAAAATCACAATCCACTCACTTTCTGATCTACACTGGGCAACAGTTGCTTCAACTACTTCCACTAACCTAAATAGATCTGGATATTTCAGTTCCAAGGGTGTTGTTGTGGGAGCATGTTGTGTCTTAAAGACACCTAAAAAGATAATTTTCTATTTTGTGCATGAGTTTGAGAATCCATGTAGGTCACTGTCAACTTGTAGTCGAATGTGTATCAACAGGTTATGAAAGGAATTTGCAAGAACTCTTAGATACTTGATTTAATATACCTGCTGCAACATGGAACATGAGCTTTCAGTTTGGTATTAACATCTTAAATATAGCAGATTATGTAGGAAAACTGAGTATATAATCTCACTAGCTGAAATAAAGGTGCAATCACCTGAAGTTATTAAAGGCTTAGTGAAATGAATCCCCTTTGCTTAGGATTAGACAACACCTTTCCCTTTTTGTTATGACAAAAGTAGCTAATCCTCTCAAGACTTGCCCAGGATGGTTACTTGATATGATACATAAAACACTGCAGAAGGGAGTTGAGGAATATTTCTTCAGAAAGTAGAGTTGCACTAATTGTTTACAAATCTTCCCACTGAGCAATGACTAGAAACTCATATCTTGCTTTCCGTAACTTTTCCTCGAACAGATCAATAGAATGCAGTTTTTGTCCATCTTTTTCTCCACCGTCTTAGTATTTTCACAAGGCTACGCTTTGATTTTAGCAGCTTATGCAAAGCTCCAGGTCAAACTCTACAGTTACGTTCTACCAATAATCTTTACAAGAGCAAGATCCATTGGTAAAATGGTAAAACCGGCTACGATCTCTAATGACTATCTCTCGATCAAAGACCTTCGATGTTAGTTTTATGGAAAAGTGGCTATTAGCACCGACCCTTAAGTTCTTCACAATTCTAATTGGGGTCCCAGGCAGTGTACAAATCAACATGAATGCAATTGCAATTTTTTCACTATGGTAAGCCAAAGTAGTCTCCTTCTCCTCTTCCTCTATATCAGCAAGCACATTTGATGTATGAGAGATATAACCTTCCAATCTCAACAATCTAGTCATTTCTACAAGCATAGCATATATAGCCTAAGTTTTAGGATGGGATCTATCTCCCATAACAAATTCATGCACACGATTACCCAACTCAACAAGGCTATGCCCTGGGACTTTTTTCACCCCTCCTTTAAGCATAGTTCTCCGTACTTGATGCACATCTGACCAACGCCTCTCAGCTGCGTAAAGGTTCAAAAGAAGCACATAATCCCCAGAATGTTTAGGTTCTAACAGCTTAAGGTGATTTCTAGTCATATCTGCTAGAGCTAAATGACCATGTATTGAGCAGGCACCGAGTAATGTTCGCCAAATCACAGCATTGGGTTGCAAGGACATGTCTTTAATATACTTGTACGCCTTTTCCACTAAACCAGCCCTTCCTAACAAATCAACCAAGCAGCCATAACCGGAAGGAATAAGCAAAAATTCGCTACACCCATGAATATGAAGAAAAATAAGGCATTAGATGGTAGTAGTCAGTTATTTCTAAGTCAGTACTTGGAGAAAATAGAGAAAACAACAATTGTAAATACTAAACAAACAATTTTTGCATCCTTTCAAAGTAAGCAAACCCTTTGTCCACCAAACCACAATAGCTATAGCCATATAAGACCCCGATGAATGTGATCTCCGTAGGCACAAATCCTTTTCTTTCCATTTCCTTGAAAAGATCAAGTGCTTTCTCACCAAAACCATTGACAGACAAACCTACAATTAAAGATGTCCAAGACACTACACTATCCTCCTCCAGCTCATCAAAAACTTGCTCTGCCTCTTTTACATTCCCACATTTAGCGTAAAGATCCAAAAAGGCATTTGCAGCATGTAAATTCTTATCCAATCCGACCTTCAACATATACACGTGTGCCCCTCTACCCAAAGCTAAAACACCAAGCTCAGCCGAAGCAGTCAGCAAACTGACCATAGTAAACCCATCAGGCCTAACACCTTCCAAAACCATTTTCCTGAAAAGGGTCAACGTTTCATTAGGTCTACTATTTAAAGCATACCCATTAATCACTGAATTCAATGCCACAAGATTCTTGTCGGACATTTCCTCAAACACCTTATGTGCATTTTGTACCTAACTAATTGCTCCGTAGAAATGAACCAAGGAATTTTGAACAAACACCAAAGATTAAAACCCATTTCTAATTGCAATGCAATACACCTTTTCTCCTTCCCTAACATTAATCACCTTCGCAATAGCTTATAGAACAAAAGTGTAGGGTTTTGTTGGATACAAAACACATAAGTAAGACACAACGGAAGTTTAAAAGTTTTATTTCTTACCTACCACAACAACATTTCTGATATGGTTATACAACAATTAAACTTGTAACATAAAGCATGAACTTACAAGTTGTATTAACTGGAATCTTTATCTACTATAAGATGCACACGCGGTTTCCCTTCAAATTGCAAGCTCCAAGATTCAATGTATTTCTCTTTCGGAAAGCTAGAAAATCCAGCAGAGGTTCGAGAGAGTATTTGATTCTAAGTCTCTAAGGCTTAGAATGATTTTCAGAAATTTTTTAGTGTAAATAATGAAGGAATTGCCTCTATTTATAGTTGAAAATTAGGTTAAAACCGAATTAAGGTTTGACCTTGGGCCTCATACAAAAATCGATGCAGAGGCACCGTGACCCTAGGGTATGGGCGCCGCTGCGCTCAATGTGCTCCTGCACTGCGCCTTATGGGCGCCATTGCCATTGCTTTCAATGTGCTCGCCTGCGATCTTAGGAGTATGGGCGTCGCGGCGCTCGACGTGCACCTGCACTGTTTCGATTTATTTTTCGTGCATTCTTAATTAAATCCAAAATCCAATTTTGACTTAATTAAAATAATCATTATTTATTTAAATATCTCGATTCCAAATCTAACATTTAATTACTCTCTCAATACATCCTTAGATCGTAATGGACAATCGACATAGGATGTCCCTACATGCCTTCTCATATCGACATTAATCAAATTAAGGTCTACACCGAACTCCTAGACGGCCTGGAAGACGAACTCAATATGTGAAGTACGTTTACGCGAATCCAGTAAACTTAACCTTTATGTGGTAAGATAAAATTCTTTCATTCACGACACACC
The DNA here is from genome assembly GCA_029783415.1 of Anisodus acutangulus. Taxonomy (NCBI): domain Eukaryota; kingdom Viridiplantae; phylum Streptophyta; class Magnoliopsida; order Solanales; family Solanaceae; genus Anisodus; species Anisodus acutangulus. The sequence continues at coordinate 26,799,140 of CM056507.1, read as the reverse complement.
TGATCAAGCTTAGGATTTGTCAAGTGTCTATCCAAATAGCTTAATCATTGTATCTCATCTATATTAGTTGATGACTAGACCATATTCTAAATATGTCTATTGCGTTGGCCAAAGACTTAGTCAACCTAATATCACTGAGAATCCGAGTGTTCTCTCGAATATACATTCGAGGAATGAATCCTAATCTTGGCTCAACTACCACCTTCAATCCACATCGTAATATACCCAATCCGAGCTGTATCGCAACCTATAAGGCATTTGAGCTTGGGACGGGATCAAAGTACATTACTTTGTAGACAAGACATGTATTGACCTTAAGTCTAAGGACTTCTATCTCCAACACTCTGATCATACTTTAGACAAGTATAACAAACAGTATATCAGCAGGGTATACCAATACTTCCAAAGTATCCATGTGTCCATCACGAGTAGCCATTACTCGTAGCAGGTGAGACATACTACATCCTCTAAGGATGTGATGCAGACCACATGTCGACTTATCACATATCATCGATATATCATTCTCGATGATCATTAGTCGAGACTATTTTAAGAGTTACGCTCTATCATGAATATCTCACTCTATTAATGACAACGTAAGCTCAAGGGATGCACATTAATGAATAATTACAAACAATCAATTAACAATTCAATAACTGCAATGCCAAAATATTAATCTCCATTAATAATAATATGAATGTGTATAAAGTATATTTGTCCTAATACAGATTGTCTGTAGGACATAAATATACCACTTGGCCTAGAGCCAATCTCCAATATATCTAATGCCCATATTTTCAAAATGACCATTATGCTTGACTAAGCTTAGTGGTTTAGTGAATGGGTCAGCTAGATTATCGTCTGTGGAAACATAGTCTAATCTAATCTCTTCAGTCTCCACCATCTACCTGAGTATGTGGTATTTCTTTGGTACATTCTTGTTTCTGTTGGTTGATCTTGGTTCCTTAGCTTGCGCAATCACACCAGTGTTGTCACAATAAACCGTTATTGGACAAGTGGCACTTGGAACAACCCCTAGTTCCTTCAGGAACTCAGATATCGCGACAACTTCTTTACCAGCTTTCGATCCAGCAATGTACTCAGCTTTTGTTGTCGAATCAGCAGTTGTAGCTTGTTTGAAACTTTTTCAGCTCACTGCTCCACCATTGAAAATGAATATGTATCCTGATTGAGATTTGTAGTCATCAACATCTGTCACGAAGCTAGCATCAGTGTACCCAGTAGCACCTAGCTTTTCTTCCCCACCATAGACTAAGAAGTAATCTTTAGTTCGTCTAAGATATTTAAGAATACTATTGACTGTCTTCCATTGTTCTTCCCCACGATTCTGCTGGAACTTGCAAGTCAGACTAAGTGCAAAGGCCACATCTGGCCTAGTACAGGTCATGGCAAACATGATCGATCCTATAGCCGAAGCATATAGGATCATTTTCATGCGTTCAAGTTCTATAGAATTAGAAGGACTATCCTTCTTAGATAACTTGATGCCTTGTCCCATAGGTAGACCGCATTTCTTGGAATTTTCCATAGAAAAATGTCTAAGCACTTTGTCTATGTAGACTGACTGTGACAGCCCCAACAATATGTTAGATCTATCTCTATAGATCCTAATCCCCAGAATATAGCAAGCTTCACCTAAATCCTTCATCATGAAGGTACTAGACAACCACTATTTGACTAACTGCATGAGAGTCTTATTGTCTCCCATTATTAATATGTCATCTACATATATGATAATGAAGGCAATACTCCCATCCTTGTGTTTACTATAAACACATGGATCCTCTTTGCTTCTGACGAAATCAATTGACTTGATAGACTTGTCAAAGCAAATGGTCCAACTCCTCGAGGCTTGCTTAAGCCCATAAATGGACTTTTGTAGCTTGCATACAATATTTGGTTTGGACTCAATTGAAAAACTCTCAGGTTGTTTCATATACACCTCCTCAACTACATTACCATTGAGGAAAGCAGTCTTGACATCTATCTGCCAAATCTCATAGTCATAATATGCAGCTACTGCAAACAAAATCCGAATGGACTTAATCTTATCAACAGGTGAAAAGGTTTCATCATAATCGACCCCAGGCCGTTTATTATAACCTTTAGCCACCAGTCTTTCTTTATAAGTTTGTACCTTGCCATATACATCAATCTTCTTCTTGAAGACCCATTTGCATACTATGGGTCTAACCCCTGTTGGAAATTCAACCAAGTTCCAAACTTGATTTATGTACATCGAGTCTATCTCGGATTTCATGGCTTCTTGCCATCTCTGCGAATCAATGTCCAACATAGCTTCGTTGCAGGTTGTAGGTTCATCGTCATCAGGAATATCTATCTCATTGTGTGTTTGAACAAGGAGATTAAGTCTTTCAGGCGGACGATGAGTCCTAGTGGTCCTACGGAGTTGAGTATTCTATGTTTCAGTGTTTGTTGCATTCTAATTGTGAGAAGGTATTTGTGTGTTGGACAATCCATCACCTTCAGAGTTTTTAGGAATGTCATTTTCATGTATTTCCTGAATGGAATGATGTACAATCATTGTATCATCTTCCATTAGTTGTGTATGAGGGCATTGCATTTCTGCACTATCTCTCACAGCACTTCCACTGGCTAAAGGGCGTACTCTAAGTACCCAATCTTCACCAGATACTCCCACTGAATCCTTGTTTAGGTCATTCGATAAGGGTTCATTTTCTGTGTTATCTTGTGGTTCTTGAATTTCTTTAAGTTCTATCTTTGTGCAGCTATGTTCCTTTAAGACATATTCTTCTTCAAAGAAAGTTGCGTTCCTGGAAACAATGACCTTATGTTCTCCAGGAAGATAGAAGTAGTATCCCTTAGTTTCCTTTGGATACCCCACAAAATAATATTTCTCACTTTTATATTCCAACTTGTCAGTAAGCATCTTCTTTACATATGCAGGGCACCCCCAGGGTCGCATATGTTTAAGTGCTGGCTTCTTGCCGTTCCATATCTCATATGGAATTTTCTCTACTGACTTTGAAGGAACTCTGTTTAGAATATAAATTGAGCTTTGCAATGCATAGCCCAAAAGGTACGTCGGTAGAGCTGAGAAACTCATCATGGATCTAACCATATCTAATATAGTTCAATTTCTCCTTTCAGCAACACCATTCAACTGTGGCGTTCCAGGAGGTGTCCATTGTGATTGGACTCCATGAAGCTTCAAATAATCCAGAAATTCTTTACTTAAGTATTCACCTCCTCGATCCGATCGAAGTGTCTTGATATTTGTTTCAAGTTGCTTCTCTACTTCTGACTTGTACTCCTTGAATTTCTCAAAGGCTTTGGACTTATGTTTCATAAGATACACATGCCCAAACTTTGTGAAATCATCTGTAAAAGTGATGAAGTAAGGGAAGCCTCCCTTAGCTTGAGTTGAAAATGGCTCACATACATCAGTATAGACCAACTCAAGTACCTCTTTGGCTCGTACCTCTTTCCCAGAAAGTGGTTTGTTGGTTATCTTTCCTCTCAAGAAAGATTCACAGTTACCATAAGACTCCAAGTCAAATGGTTCGAGGTAGTCTAACTTCCTCAATCTTGCTATCCTTGATTCGTTGATATGACCAAGTCTGCAGTGCCATAAGTAGGTGGGGTTTCTTAGATTACTTATCTTAGCTCATTTATTTTGCACATTGAAAATTTCACGACTACAGTTTAAAATATACAATCCATCCACAAGCGGATCATTTCTACAAACAAAACCATTAAAAGACAGTACATAACTGTCATTGGCAATGAATGAGGAAAACCCCTCAATGTCTAACATTGGGATAGAAATGATATTCCTCATTAACGAGGGAACAAAATAACAATTATTTAGTTCTAAACAAAAGCTTGAAGGTAAATCTAGTCTATAAGTTCCCACGCGTTCAACATCTACTCGTGCTCCATTTCCAACGCGCAGGTCTACCTCCCAAGGTCCAACATTTCTGTTGTTAATTAGGCCCTGCACATAACTACAAATGTGCGAGCCACAAGCGGTATCCAATACCCAGCAGTGGGAGTTACTTGTAGACATATTTATTTCAATTACAAACATACCTTGTCCAGTAGAGGTAGAAGCACCTAGTGTTTTGCCTCCTCTTGGAGCTCTGTAGCCATTCTTTAGAACATGTGCTGGCATTTGTCCCATTTCGTTCAGCTTACATTTGAAAGGGTCTCTCAACAGTTCATACTCCATTGTTTGAGATTGGTTTTCATAGAGACTCTTCAAGTGTTCTAGCATTTCGTTGGGGCCCATGTTTTCATGTAGCCTCTATAACTCCATAGTCATGGAAGACAACATTATACATTTTATCAAGACAACATCGTTCAAATATTTCTGATAAGCCACCTTATCAAACAGGGCATACTCATCAGAGTTTTCAGCAGGGACTATGGGGAATACTGTGTCTAACACATACTCAATTCTTTCTAGTCTTAACACCAATCGCAGATTTCTTAACCAGACAGGGTAATTTGATCAGTCAACTTGTTTGTCTCGACCAACATTTTAAGCGATAGATTCGACATTTTATACGACTGAAGAAACAAATAGACTTGAAATTAAACTGTAATATAATTTCTATTGAACACATTCGTTAACTAATTAACATGACCTTTAGTTTAACTAGCTCCCACTATTTTAACATACTCTTCGACCCCATAGAAGAATACAGACTCATATTAAATATGATCATAATGGGCCATGATCCAGGTTCATGATATCTCCGCATTTGCTGTGGCTGATAACTTCAACTCTAAACCAATTACAAATAATTTGTAACTCATGTTTGATCGAATGTTCTACACAATCAATCTGCGTCCCTCGGCTTGTCCGACACTGTGGCGCCAAGACAGCCTAGCAAGTCAACCCCGTTAGGCGACTGCAATTATGTATCTAAGTGACTTTTGCCTCATAGAGCAAACAATGTGGTGTAAATACTCATGAAGGTTTATCACCCACTTCTACATTTAACATGCATCTATGAAAGAGTTTGAGTCCTTGTAGACTTAGAGCAAATGCTGTGGCATAAATACTCATCTCGTCGAAAAGGATTTTGCACTACAATTAATTATAACAGACGACGAGTTCATTTAAATGAGACTTGTATTAAAATTTTGGGGAACATTTTAATTCAGGGTTTTAACCAAGATCAACTCTTTTACGCCATATCCAACATGACATCTTAACATCATGCAAACTAATGACACATATAGTTGGGAACCGTCAACCCAATATGCATGATATAAGATGGTTTAATCAAACACTGGGCGCCGCCTGCCCAGACAGTTATAGCAGACGTTATTCTAGTAATTAAAATGACAAACAATTTGATATTTAGTATATAAACAATATACTTATCAAATATACTATATAATAATAATCATGGGTTAAACATTCTGAATAATTTTTTTTTTCGACCGTCGGGGCCGCGACGCTAATCATTAGGGTCGCGGCGCCAGTGAGGCAGAAACCGAATTTATGCTTCTACAATGCATTAGAGCCGCGACGCTTGCAAGGAAGAAACCTTCGGCTTGCATTAGGGTTGCGGCACTCCACCATGGGGCTGCGACGCCTAATGTCCAGAAAGTCTATGAAGCATTAGAGCCGCGGTGCTCGACCATGGAGCCGCGACGCTTCCTTAAAACCCTAGCAAGAGCCACATCGCCCTACCATAGGACCACGGTGCCGACGTCCTGACAAAACGTTTCTGTGTTGATTCTTAAAATCGTTCGAGCCTTAAATCCAATTTAGGGATCAAATCACAGGTCCTCTATCATTACCCACCATTATCAATAACGCACATACGACCATCATCCATTCTTACTCGTTCTTAGCCGTGCACCGCACAATGAGGCGGATAATGCACTTTGGCTTAGTTCGAATTAGAGCGGAATGACTTCCTCGAGTTAGCGTATGAGATAATTTAGGGTGATATTAAAGGTCAACATTTGTTCAAGATATGTAGGATTTCAAGAAACCTCGTTTTAATCCAATTTTATGTTTAACCCATATTATTATTCTATTTAATTGTTATATAACCATTGAACCAGCGTGAGCTCTGATACCACTGTAGGGTTTTGTTGGGTACAAACCACATAAGTAAGACACAACGAAAGTTTAAAAATTTTATTTCTTACCTACCCCAACAACATTTCTGGTATGGTTATACAACAATTAAACTTGTAACATAAAGCATGAACTTACAAGTTGTATTATCTGAAATCTTTATCTACTATAAGGTACACACGCGGTTGCCCTTCCGATTGCAAGCTCCAAGCTTCAATGTATTTTTCTTTCGGAAAGCTAGGAAATCCGGCAGAGGTTCGAGAGAGTATTTGATTCTAAGTCTCTAACGCTTAGAATGATTTTCAGAAAATTTTGGTGTAAATAATGAAGGGAATGCCTCTATTTATAGTTGAAAATTATGTCAAAAATGGATTAGGATTTGACCTTGGGCCTGGCCCAAAAATCGATGCAGAGGCGCCGTAGCCCTAGGGTATGGGCACCGCGACGCTCAATATGCTCCTGCACTGCACTGCACCGCGACCCTAGGGTATGGGCGTCGCGGCGCTCGACGTGCACCTGCACTGTCTTGATTTATTTTTCGTGCATTCTTAATTAAATCTAAAATCTAATTTTGACTTAATTAAAATAATCATTATTCATTTAAATATCTCGATTCCAAATCAAACATTTAATTACTCTCTCAATACATCCTTAGATCAAAATGGACAATCGACATAGTGTGACCCTACATGCCTTCTCATATCGACATTAATCAAATTAAGGTCTACACCGAACTCCTAGACGGCGCCGGAAGATGAACTCAATATGTGAAGTACGTCTACGCGAATCCAGTAAACTTAACCTTTATGTGGTAAGATAGAATCCTTTCATTCACGACACACCCGATCAAGCTTAGGATTTGTCAAGTGTCTATCCAAATGGCTTAATCATTGTATCTCATCTATATTAGTTGACGACTAGACCATATTCTAAATATGTCTATTGCGTTGGCCAACGACTTAGTCAACATAATATCACTTAGAATCCGAGTGTTCTCTCGAATATACATTCGAGGAATGAATCCTAATCTTGGCTCAACTACCACCTCCAATCCACATCGTAATGTACCCAATACGAGCCGTATCTCAACCTATAAGGCATTTGAGCTTGGGACGGGATCAAAGTACATTACTTTGTAGACAAGGCGCATATTGACCTCAAGTCTAAGGACTTCTATCTCCCACAGGCTGATCATACTTTAGACAAGTTTAACAAATAGTATATCAGTAAGGTATACCAATACTTTCAAAGTATCCATGTGTCTATCACGAGTAGCCATTACTCGTAGGATAGCTATACTGATTCGGTATACTCTAAAGACGCAGGTGAGACATACTACATCCTCTAAGGATGTGATGCAGACCACATGTCGACTTATCACATATCATCGATATCCCATTCTCGATGATCATTAGTCGATGCTATTTTAAGAGTTACGCTCTATCATGAATATCTCACTCTATTATTGACAACGTAAGCTCAAGGGATGCACATTAATGAATAATTACAAACAATCAATTAATAATTCAATAACTGCAAATGCCAAAATATTAATCTCCATTAATAATAATATAAATGTGTATAAAATACATTTGTCCTAATACAGATTGTTTCTAGGACATAAATATACTTTCAAAAAAGGCATGTATGTGTGTCAGGTGCAACAGAATTCACACACATTTTATTGTGTATTTCAATTGCTGGATATGGGTTTTCACTCTCTGCATAACCTCTAATCATTGTATTCCAAGTGAAGATATTTGGAAATTGAATTTGATTAAAGATTTCTTGGGCATAACACATTGGCCATTTCTGGGTTTGATAAAGGGATGCGGCACCTGATGGAAAATGCAAGTGCTTGAATTTGTAAGTTGAGGAACACATGAAAGCAAAAGGGTAATACATTTTTTCACTATGTATGGTTTTGTGGTCTCTCGACTGATGTTATTTGACTGCGTGTCAGACATAGTTTGAGAGTCAGCTTTGCAGCACAACAATTGGGGCACTTGTTATACTCAATGCCGCTGATTCGTGAGTGCTTAAATAGTTGACAAATTATTTGTCCATAAAAAGTGATAGTAAGACTTCTAATTAACCTCGTATTCTATGTCTGAGGAGTTTAATGAACTTAACTTGCGTATTATGTCGGGCCTTTACTTGCAATGAGTCAATAAGTAGCCCAAGTTCCATATCCTAGTTGGAAAAGAGAAAAAGAAAATGTTCAGCAAAAAAATAAGTTATTCCTAAATCTAATTGTGTCATATTTGTGTTGGGATCGAAATAATTAGATATCATGCGGAAGTTAATAATTACAAACCTTAAAAGATGATAAATTAGAAAACAAAGACAAGTATACTAAAAAGGCATAATCTTTAATATGATTTGGCCAATTGGCCTACATATGATAAACAAATATAAAAGAATATTAAAAACTATTGAGAAAACAATCTCTCCCTAAACTAAACTCTTTGATGATTACATTGTGGATGTTATTGTGTTGTAGTTGTAAAAAGAAGGTTTTCAATTTATAGATGTCCGAAACTTTTCCTTCAAGACAAAGAATATCCAAATATGGAAGAGAATTGTAAAAGCAATTATGGTAATATTTTAACTTTCTTTCAGGAAAAAAGTAAAATTCAAATATGATAAGAAAATTAGAGCAAAAAAACCCTAACAAATCTCCCATTAGCCTGATTTTCCTTGCAAAATAATCTTCATTTTCCTTCTACACATAAGCTTCATCATTGTTGTTTGTCATGGTTTAAATATAGATGTGATTTAAAATTGGAGCTCTATGCGTTAAAAGTAATCATGTGTTAAAACTAGTTTTTATTTTAAAGATGATATAGAAGGATTTTTGATAATAAGGTTGAAAATTTTGTTTCCACATGTAGTACTTTTGATTTTTTTTTTATGACAAAAATCTTCAGTACTGTCAAATTAGGTGCAACTTGATATGAACATGTCTTCAACCTCGTTGAACCAATGACTCTAATATCACTTGTTGGGATCAAAATAATCAGCGCGCCATCCGGAGCTAATAATTGTAAATCTTAAACAACCATTAAATCAGAAGATAAAGTATACTAAAAAGGCATAATCTTTAATATGATTTGACCAATCGGGCTACATATGATAAAATAAATATAAAAAAAATTAAAAACTATTGAGAGAATACTCTCTCCTTAAACTAGACATTTTGATGACTACATTGTGAATAATATTGTGTTGTAGTTGTGGTAAGGTCTTCAATTTATAGATGTCCAAAATTTTTCGTTCAAGATAATGAATATCCAATATGGAAGAGAATTGTGAAAGTATTTATGGTAATACTTTAACTTTCCTTCGAAAAAAAGTAAAACTCAAATATAGCAAGAAAATCAAGGCAAAAAATTCTAATAAATCTCCCCTTGGCCTAAATTTTCTAGCAACTACTCTTCATCCTCTTTCGTTACATAATTTTCATCATTGCTGTTTGTCATAGTTTAAAAATAAGTGTTGTTTAAAACTAAGCATGAATTAACTAGTTTATATTTTTAAAGATGCAACAACAAAATTTTTGATAATATGGTTAAATTTTTTGTTGCCGCATGTAGTACTTTAGATTTTTTTTCTTGATAAAAAATCTTCATTATCATCAAATTTGATGCAGCTTGATATAAATTTGTCTTAAGCTTCGTTGAATTATTGGCTCTGATACCACTTGTTGGGATATAAATAATCAGGACGTCATGCGAAAACTAATAATTAAAAATCTTGAATGATGATAAATCAAAAGACAAAGATAAGTATGCTAAAATGCATACTTTTTAATGACTTGATCAATTGACCTATGTATGATAAAATAAATATAAAAAAAGATTAAAAACTATTGAGAGAATAATTTCTCTCTAAATTAGACTCTTTGATGACTGTATTATGGATGTTATTGTGTAGTAGTTATGGAAAGGAGGCCTTCAATTTATAGATGTCCAAAAATTTTCATCCAAGACAAGTAATATCTAAATATGAAAGAGAATTGTAAATGAAATAATGGTAATACTTTTTCTTTCCTTCAAAAGAAAAGTGAAACTCGAATATAGTGAGAAAAATAGTGCAAAAACCTTAACAAATCTCCCCTTGGCCTGAAATTTCTGCCAAAATAATCATTATCCTCCTTCGAATAATCTTCATTACTACTGCTTGACATAATTTAAAAATAGGTGTGGTTTAAAATTAAAGCTCCGTTTGTTAAAAGTAAGCATGAATCAAAACTAATTTTTATTTTTAAAGATGCAACAACAGAACTTTTTTATAATATGGTTGAAATTTTTGTTTCCACATGTAGTACTTTAGATTATTTTTATTGACAAAAAATCTTCATTATCATCAAATGGGTGCAGCTTGATATGAACCCGTCATGAATTTGTCTTCAACCTCGTTGAATTATAGGCTCTGATACCACTTATTGAGATCAAAATAATCAGGGCATTATGCGAAAGCTAATAATTGCAAACATTGATAGACGATAAATAAGAAAGACAAAAAGAAGTATACTAAAAAGCATAATCTTTAATATGATTTGACCAATATTTGACCAATTGACCTACATATGATAAAACAAATATAACAAAAGATTAAAAACTATTGAGAGAATAATATCTCCCTAAACTAGACTCTTTGATGACTACATCGTGGATGTTATTGTATTGTAGTTGTGGAAAGGAGGTCTTCAATGTATAGATGTCCAAAACTTTTCTTCTAAGACAAGGAATATCCATATATGGAAGACAATTGTAAAAGCAATTATTATAATACTTTAACTTTCCTTCAAGAGAAAAATAAAGCTCAAATATAGTAGGAAAATCACGGCAAAGAACCCTAACAATTTGTTGGTCGCACTTTAATAACCTAATGGTGATGTAACAATTATAGTTATCGTGGATGAAATAACTTTAAGAAAAATAAAAAATGGTTATGTTATATATAAAAGAAGCTCGTTAAAAGATTTGAGCATCAAAGAGAAAACGAATTCAAAACGGTGTTCTGAATCTGAAATTCTCGTTAACTTCTTATATTACCCAACAAAATATGTTTTTTTTTTAAAGAATGGCACATGAGCTCGACTTTTACATTTCTTTTTTAGGATCAGTTTATTCGCAATGCCTTGATGGCATTAGTTGAACCAGCAATTACCTTTGCAATCATAAAAAAATATCATCTCCAAAAGCATGGGACGCACTACATAATTTATATGCAACCAAATGATATACATAAGTTTTTAGTCTCCATAACAAATATTATTTGAAGAAATTTCAAACTGTCAAATTATTCGTTCTTTTGGATGTCTATGTTCTCCATGACTTAAATTATATACGAAACACAAATTACATCCTAGGTCTACTCCTTGTGTTTATCTTAGCCATTCTAATGCCCATCACAATCATCAATCTTATTATCCGATTTGTCAAAAAATATATGTTTTCTGAGATATTATCTTTTCTAAAAAATAAATTCTCGTTTTCTGATATATTTTCTTCTTAAATAAAAACCTTAGATTTAAATGGGACATTCGGCATAATGAGTATTACAACTCTAATCCCGAATATGTACCCTCAATAAATCATGAGATTACATCGTCAATGAAGATTGTTCCACAAAATTTCCAACGGCTTCTTCTACATGTCCATTCCAAATCCGCCTCTCATAGTTATTGCACCTCCTGCCACTGTCTCAGACTCTCATCCACGCAACAACTTGTTTGATCTAGTTTATTTTACTCGTACTTCACCTACATTACAACCCCTAGTTAAGTATTAGTGTTAAAATCGGCAAGCACAAATTACCCAAGCCAATAATTCAGCACCTACTTTATATGACATAGCTCCAATCTCAATTCAAGCTAAACCAACTCCAACCCATATTAAATGAAAATGTGAACATGTATATAGTTGGTGGTAAAATATTTTATTCAACATCAATGTGTATATTATCACTCTACATTTAGTCCATTGATAAAATATGTTATTGTTACTCATCTCATCACTTGTAATTCAACACAATTGGTAGTTGCACCAGCAGAACGTGAACAATGTATTCCTTCATGGTTACCTTGTTGAAAATTTACTAATGTGGAATTACGTTTATCCCATTATTTATGATTCGAACAATTGGGGGCCCGCATGTCGGAAATATCGTTTCCACACACGTGCACACGTAGTGCCAAGTATCACAAATTTCATTAGTGAAAGAGATATTGGTACGTAAGTGACGTTTGAGACATAGAATGATGGACGTTTATTGGTCAAATGACAAGTATTCCACATTGATAAACGAAGGAAGAAGTGTACGAAGTGAAGGATGAAACGAGTCGAAAATCGGCGCGAAGGGCCGCGGCGCAGCCCCGTCGGAGCTGAGGTGCCCTTCGCGCCGCGGCGCCTCCCAGGCAGCGCCGCGACGCTAATTGGGTGTTCAGTCACTGGAGCCGCGGCGCTTCGGAGGCAGAATGCTGCGACGGAAAGATGGAAAGTTCTGACTTTTGGGCTGGGTTTGGAGCATTGAATCTCCCTTATTTGGCACATGAATTCAGCCATTATTTGGTTGAATGTAACATCTCAATAAGTGTCATTACATGACTATTGAAGACCATTAGTTAGCTAGTTGAGGGGTCATCTCCTTACACTATAAATTGAGGCATTTGGCTCAATTGTTCACTACCAAGAAACACTTACAGAATTTTCTGAAATCTCCTCTCTAGCAAGTTTACTATACTCAAAGTTCTTCAAGAGTAACACTTGAGTTTACTTTGCTAATTTGTTAAGTTGTTGTTGTATCTTGGGAGACTATTCTCCGACAACGTAAAAGGATATGGGGCAATCTTGTCTTAAAGACAGAGTGCCATCACTCGACTCAGCAAATCACAAGGAGTTTGTAACGTTCTTGATTCCAGTATGTTGTAATCTTTAGTTTATCCTTTCTAGCAATTTGCAATATTTACTTACTTCCTGTTTCTTGCAATTATAGTAACCCATAATTTTAAGACAAGATTGTTGTAAGTTCTTAGAAAGCTGACTGGAAGAGAACAACTCGCTTCTGATTCTGCTGTTGTTGCTACTCAAGGCAACCCTTCTGCCTTCCTCACTGCTCAAGGCGCACCTAATGCCTTCACTACTGCTCAAGGCTCATCCAATGCCTTTCCTGCTGCTCAAGGGAACGTTACAGTTCCTCCACCCGCTGGATTCCACCATGAACGCCCAGAAAAGTTCATGGGCTCCAACTTCAAGAGATGGCAGCAGAAGATGTTGTTTTATCTGACTATTATGGGAATGGCTCGTTTCCTAACAGAAGATCCTCCACAAGCTGGAGATGAAGTGGACCCTTCGCCTACTGAAATGGCTGAAGGGGGCCAAGGTATCCATGTCATTAATGGCATGAAGATGGTTCTTGATGCATGGAGTCATAGTGATTTCATGTGTAAGAACTATATTTTCAAATTCCTGTCAGACCCACTCTACACGGTGTATTGCACTGTACGCACCGCCAAAGAGTTTTGGGAAAAATTGCAGAAGAAGTACAACGCACAAGATGTTGGTACAAAGAAATTCATCGTTGGGAAATTCCTGTAATTTCAAATGGTGGATAGTAAAACAGTGATCTCCCAAGTCCAGAAATTCCAAATGATTCTACATCACCTGGATTTGGAAAGTATGAAACCAAATGAGCAGTTTTTGGTTGCCTCACTGATTGAGAAGTTACCTCCCTCGTGGAATGAGTTTATGAGTTACTTAAAACTCAAGACAAATGAAATGACCTTTGAGGAACATATTATCAAACTCCAGATTCAGGAATATAATAAGAGGGCCTTGCCTAAGGGAAAACAACCCGCTTAGGCAAAGGCAAATCTGGTTGAGGCCAAAGGGAACCCAAGAAAGAAGTGCAAGTTCCAGAAAGACGGCAAGACGCAAGCGGCGGAGAAGTTCAAAGGGAACTGTCACCACTGTGGGAAACCTAGTCACATGATCAAGGATTGCCGCAAGCTCAAGACTGATCAACAAGAGAAGGCCAAGGACAAAGGCAAGGCTCAGGCTAACGTCGTCAAAGACAGACTTCTGGATAACATGATTGAGGAGTTCTCGGGAGTGGTGCTTGAAGCAAACCTTGTTGAGAATCCCATGCAATGGTGGATGGACACGAGTGCTACCAGACACATATATTCCAATAGAGATGCTTTCTCCACTTATACACTAGTTACAAACAAGAAGTTGTTCATGGGTAACAATGCTTCCTCTGACGTGCTGGGGGTAGGAAAGGTAGTCATGAAGATGACCTCTGGAAAGGAGCTCACTCTGAAGGAGGTGATGCATGTCCCTGAGATTAGGAGAAATTTAATTTCATGTCATTTATTGGTTAATGCTGGTTCTAGGCTAGTATTTGAGTCCAATAAATTTGTAATCACCAGAATGAAACTTTTGTGGGAAGAGGCTTCGTCTGTGAAGGCCTCTTCAAAGTTAACGCCATGTCTGTAATACGAGCAAGTAATAATATTAAAGTTTCTTCTTACTTACTTGAGTCCTCTAATTTATGGCATCATAGATTAGGACATGTTAACTGCAAGTCCATCCAAAGATTGGTTAAGTTGGAGTTGTTGTCGTCTATTGACGTAAACCCTCAACATAAGTGTGAGGTGTGCGTAGAGGCAAAACTCACAAAGATTTCTTTTTGATCCGTCGAAAGGAATACCGCTCCTCTAGAACTTATTCACATAAATATATGTGATTTGACGTTTGCACAAACTAGAGGGGGGAACAAGTACTTTGTGACATTCATTGATGATAGCACAAGGTATTGTTACATTTACTTGTTGAAAAGTAAAGATGAAGTCTTTGGAGCGTTCCGACGTTACAAAGAAGAAGTTGAAAACCAACTAAGCATGCAGATTAAATCCATTCGTAGCGATAGAGGGGGAGAATACGTAGCGCCATTTGAGGAATATTGTGTCAAATCAGGCATTGTTCACCAAACGACGGCTCCATACTCACCTTAGTCGAACGGTGTTGCGGAACGCAAGAATCGTACATTGAAGGAAATGATGAATGTCTTGCTCATCAATTCCGGTCTTCCCCAAAACATGTGGGGAGAAGTCGTCCTTACCGCTAATACAATTCTTAATAGAGTCCCACATAAGGGTAATGACAAAACTCCATATGAATCATGGAAGGGAAAGAAACCCACTTATAAATATTTAAAGGTGTAGGGTTGTTTGGCAAAAGGTGGAAGTACCCAAGCCAAAGCAGGTCAAGATTGGGCCTAAGACTGTAGATTGTATTTTCATCGAATATGCAAACAACAGTAGTGTTTATCGCTTCTTAGTGCATAAGTCAGATATTCCAGATAACCACCGGGGTACAGTCATGGAATCAAGGAATGCTCAATTCTTTGAGGATACTTTTCCTATAAAGGAAAAATGACATAACCTCTCGCAAACGAAGTTATGAACAAAGCTCTCAGGAACCGGGAGTCGTTGACTGCCCGGATCTAGATGGTTCAGCTCTAGTGGACTTTGAAGTGGCTGAATATCCAGAATCTAGTGTTCCAGAGTCTCAAAACTTGGAGACTCTAGAGATAGAACCAAGGCGAAGTAAAAGGGCCAGGAAGGATAAATCCTTCGGTCCTGACTTTGTAGCTTATATGGTTGATGATGAACCAAGGACAATTGCTGAAGCATTGTCAACTCCAGAGGCACCGCTCTGGAAAAAAGCTATTGAGAGTGAAATAGACTACATCTTGCATAACCATATTGGGAGTTGGTTGATATTCCTCCGGGAAATAAACCGTTGGGTAGTAAATGAATACTCAAACGGAAGTATAAAGTAGATGGGTCTATAGATAAGTACAAGGTCAAGATGGTAGTCAAAGGCTATCGGCAGAAGGAAGGCCTTGACTATTTTGACACGTACTCCCCGGTGTCTAGGATGACGTCCATACGAGTATTCATTGCGATCGCAGCGTTGCGTGACCTTGAGATACATCAAATGGATGTCAAGATAGCCTTCCTAAATGGTGATTTGGAAGAAGGAATTTATATGTAACAACCCGAGGGGTATGTGGTTCCAGGGCAAGAGAAGAAAGTCTGTCGACTTGTCAAATCTCTGTACGGGGTGAAACAGGCCCTGAAGTAATGGCACGAAAACTTTGATAGTACTCTACTATCGAAGGGTTTCTCCATTAATGAGTGTGACAAATGCGTCTACACCAAAGGTAACTCTGACTCGTTCGTCATGATATGCTTGTACGTAGATGACATGTTAATCATAGGGAGCAGTTCTAGCGTGATTCTAGAGACTAAGAACATGTTGAAACAATGCTTCGACATGAAGGATATGGGTATCATAGATATCATCTTAGGGATAAAGATCTCTAAGACGTCTGACAGATTGGTCTTATCTCAGTCTCACTACATCGAGGATGTGTTGAGAAAATTCGAGATGTTTGACAGTTCGCCTATGAAGTCACCAATGAATAGAAATCAAAAGCTTGATAAAAATTGTGTACACCTATATGCCAGGAGCAATATGCACAGATGATTGGTAGTTTGATGTACATAACAAACTGCACCCAACCTGATATTGCTTATGCAGTCAACAAGTTGGCTAGGTTTACCCGTAATCCGAGTAATGATCAGTGGAAGGCATTGAATCGGGTACTGGATACCTGAAATACATGCTAACTTAAGGGTTGCATTATTCGAGATATACAGCTGTACTAGAGGGGTACAGTGATGCAAACTAGATATCTGATATAGAGAACACCAAGTCCACTAGTGGGTATGTATTTACAATTGGTGGTGGAACTATGTCTTGGAAATCCTCTAAGCAAACTTGCATCACCCGATCCACGATGGAGTTGGAATTTATCGCTTTAGACAAAGTAGGAGAAGAAGCTGAGTGGATTCATAACTTCTTAGAGGAATTTTCTTGTGAGACAAACCCGTACCTTCTGTAATGATCCACAACGACAGTCAGTCGGCTCTAGGAAGGGCACGGAGTTCTATGTACAACGGCAAGTCTCGTCATATTCGGCGGAGGTATAAGACCGTTAGGCAGCTGATCACCACGGGTATAATATCCATTGATTACATAAAACCATATGATAACATAGTGGACCATTGACAAAGGGCTTACCCAAAGATCAGATGTTCTGCCTGTTTAGGGGAATGGGCTTAAAACCTAAGTTATAAGGACCAATACGGTGGTAACCCAACCTTACTGACTAGAGATCCCAGGAATTAGGTTCAATGGGAAAACTAAGCTGTAAAAATTCAGTTGAGCGCTTCGGTGGAAGCATGAGCACTTCGGATAGTGATTTCTGTAAATAAAGATCAAATACAAAGTCGTTTCCGCGATAGACGTTAAGTGCTATCTGCAGTATGGGTAAAGGTTAAGTTTCCAAAATCTTTAATGATCATCAACGGTTGAGGTTAGGTTTGGAGAAACTTTTAATGGTTTCTAACACTTGTAAAGTGGGGTATAGCAGGATACCTTGTAGGAGACCATCTATTTAAGTTTGAGGACAAACCGCCTCAAATGAACGCACTTAAGAATCAAAGAAGTGTCCACAGCCACAACGGACAAAACATTATGAAGAACAGAGTAAGGAAAGTTGTTGTGTTGGTACCGTTGACTTGGCTTACACTAAACACTGACGGTTCAAGACATCACGTTCACCGTGCAGTAAGTAAGTAAGTCCGATGGTATTCAACTATGGAAGGTTCAAAGCTGAATCTACCTCTCTGATGCAATATCGGTCAGCTGAAAAATTACTGGAAAAGGCACCATGTGAGCGTGCCAAAATCTCTTTCAAGAGGGGATTGTTGGAAATTTATTAATGTAGAATTAAGTTTATTCCATTATTTATGACTCGAACAATTGGGGCCCCACACGTCGGAAACATCATTTTCACACACTGCACACGTAGTGCCAAGTATCGCAAATTTCATTAGTGAAAGAGATATTGGTACGTAAGTGAGACGTTTGAGACATAGAATGATGGACGGTTATTGGCCAAATGACAAGTATTCCACATTGGTAAACGAAGGAAGAAATATACGAAGTGTAAGATGAAATGAGTCGAAAATCGCTGCGGAGCAGCCCCGTCGAAGTCAAGGAGCCGGAGCGCCACGGTGCCTCCCAGGCAGCGCCGCAACACTAATTGGGTGTTAAGTCACTGGACCTGCGACGCTAATTCGCAGAGTCGCGGCGCTTCGGAGGCAGAATGTTGCGACGGGAAGATGGAAAGTTCTGACTTTTGCGCTGGGTTTGGAGCATTGAATCTCCATTATTTGGCACATGAATTCAGCCATTATTTGGCTGAATGTAACCCTTCAATAAGTGTCATTACATGGCTATTGAAGGTCATTAGCTGGCTAGCTGAGGGGTCATCTCCTTACACTATAAATTGAGGCCTTTGGCTCAATTGTTCACTACCAAGAAACACTTACAGAATTTTCTGAAATCTTCTTCTTTCTCTCTAGCAAGTTTACTATACTCAAAGTTCTTCAAGAGTAACACTTGAGTTTCCTTTGCTCATTTGTTAAGTTGTTGTTGTATCTTAGGAGACTATTGCCCGACATGGGCAATCTTGTCTTAAAGACAGAGTGTCATCACTCGACTCAGCAAATCACAAGGAGTTTGTAACGTTCTTGATTCCAATTTGTTGTAATCTTTAGTTTATCCTTTCTAGCAATTTGCAATATTTACTTAGTTTCCGTTTCCTGCAATTATTGTAATCCACGTACCTTACATAAGATGTTTATGTGTGTGACACCTTCAAGGTATATTCATCCTGATTTTTCGCATTATGTGTGCAAATTCCTCAAGCAAACTCCTCGAGTATGTTATTCTAAGTTAAACCAATTCTCATTGAGATTAGCTTTCAAAAATTCAACTTTGATTCCTCCCTTTTTATTCGTTATCACAACGAAGCATTGATTTATATTCTAATTTAAGTTGATGACATTATTATCACTAGTTCTAACTGTAGTGTTACTAAATAAGCTATTAAACTTTTTTCAGCTCGATTTTCTCTGAAAGATCTTGAATAACTACGCTGAATCTTGGGTATTGAGGCCCTTCAAACGACAGATGGAATCATTCTTTTCAATCCAAGTTTGTTGTTGATCTTCTAGTTGCCCATATTGTCTAAATGCAATAATGTTCACGCATCCATGATTTCCTCTGCTTTGCTATCCCTAAAGTATGGTACACCTTGCGTGGGTGCCACATTGCTTGTATCGTCTAATAATTAATAAATTTTAGTATTTGTTATGCACCAGATTAGATATAAGATTTGCCGTCAACATATTGTCTCAATTTATGCATGCTCTTATATCAACACACTAGTATTCTGTTAATCGACTTTTACGATATCTCCAGTGTACCAAAAACCATGGCTTACAAATAATGAGCAAGCCATTCCTTGAGTTATTTAAGTATTCTGATGTGGATAGGATCCGTGATATTAATGATAGGACTTCTACTCCTAGATATATATCTTGGTCAAAATCCTATAATTTGGTAGCTTACTATTGCTTGCTTTTTCACCGTAGCAGAGTATCGTGTCGTTGCTTCTGCTCTTGCTTAACTTATTTGGGTTCGAAAATTTCTTGCAGAACCATAATCTATTGTTATAATGTTGTACAACTTATCTCTGTCAAAATCCAGTCTTACACAACAGGATGAAACACATCGAAGTTGATTTTTACTTTGTTAGATATCAAGTGCAGCGGAACCAAGTGTTTGTTCATCATTTACATCCTGCGAGATTGCAGACACACTTGCAAAGTCTTTATCTCGTCTATTCTTTATCAAATATCTTCCCAAGTTGAAGGTTGTCGATCTCACCTTCAACTTAGGGGGTGCTTATTGGCGCACTCTTTCTTCAATTGTACTGATTGACTCTTCCTATAATTGTGCAAATTTTATTGTACTATTGTTATGCTTCCTTTAATTGTGCTGATTTCGTATTACAATTAGTTGCTCTATAGCTCATAGGATTTGTATTATGTGCTTGTTATTTACCGTTCATACAGGGATGTTCCTCATGTAATATAGGAGTTATTGTTGGTCTATCTCTTATATTTCAAGTACTTTGCACATCGTGAACAAGACACAAACTTTCTTAGTTCTCTTTGTTGTGAACCATTAGTTCCATCATAAGAAAATTAAACACTAGCATTATGTTCAGCTACTTTTCTAGTTAGACAAGTCTAAAGAGAAACCGTTCAAAACATGATTGTGCTATAGAAACTCTCATGGTCATGCCAGTTGATCTAATTTCAGTTTAATAATATTATCTACTTTGAAGAGAAAAAAATGTTTCTATTGTCTAGCTGAGGGGAGGTGTGATTAAATGCTAATCCTTATCTGCTTCACATATGATTTTATGTCCTCGCAGGAACACTATTCACCTGCTTCGGGACACCATTGAAGAAAAGATATGGAACATCACTGAGGGTACCTTCAAGTGTCAGGATTTGTAATGCATATCAAATATTTTGCCGCAATGATATGCTATCAAGCAATTATGTCAGTACAAAGAAGCATATAATTCCTATGTGATATCCAAATCTTAAGTTCGCTTATTAAATGAATAGAATCCTTCTCTTTTATCTATGAAGTTGGACATTTTGGATACAACTTCAGTTGTTGCATCTTTAGAGCTGTACACATAAGGATGCCGTGATATTACAATACCAACAGTCATGTTGGATGTCAACTCTAGATCATTTTCATGGGAGTAGAGGTTCAGATACACTAGATATGACAAAATTTTACAATATTTACTCGACCTCATCTATCTAAATGCTGTACAGTTTCACTCGAAGGATCTTCACTCTCCAGGAGATGACATTTTCTTTTTCAGAGAATAATGGATGACTGAGTTCACCCGTTTTCCTCAACTTAACATTATCAACAAGGACATTTGTCAGCATGTTTCTCAACTTTTCATCTACAGTCCAGGAGTCACTATTTACTTCATTTTCTCAGCAGTAGGGGAAGAGGAATCGGTTCCTTTGTCTGCGTTCACCTGATAAAAACAAGTCACAACAACTCATATCAGAGAGTGAACAAACAGCACCGTGCATAAACTTATATAAACAATATCTTCACGTAAAGCTGAGGCAACAGATTGGCAAATTATAACAAACCAGAGCAACACAAAACAAGATGCTGTAGCTTGTAAATACCAAACCAGGACCTAGGTCATTTGTACTTGAAAAATACGAGTTTCTAGTTCGTGAACCTTGGTTTAACCCATGTGGCCCACCAGAAGATTTTTCTCTGGCTCATGAGAAAAAGAACTAAATATCATTAATCAACCAGCCGTGTGCTAAATGAATGTGTGCCTACCAAAGAGAACATCTAGGACCTATGTTGCTGAGACTCCAAAAATTCCTCTGGGTGCATTTTTGGAGGATCCAACACTGTGCGGCAGGATTTTTGGAAAGCCCGAGCAACATAATCTAGGACTTAAGGAGCAGCCAGGTTTCCCAAATTTCTATCCGGTGTGCCTTCAAAATCTGATTTGGACTAATCATTTTACTTATTTATTTATTTAATTGATAAACAGGTTTCCAGGCCAACTTTTGATTTGTACTACAACAACATACCCAGTGAAAATCCCACAAAGTGGGGTCTGAGAAGAGTAGAGTGTAAGCAGACCGTACCTCTACCTTGAGAGGTAGAGAGTGTACGCAACTTTTGATTTGCACTAATCTTTCAAAATCATCTGGAAAAGAATGAGATTTAAAAGGTCCAAGCCACTGAAATGAGCTCTCAGCATCTCTCGTTCTCACACTTCTTTTCGATGGTATATAGAAAAGCTAAATCAACACTCTCATCCTCTCTCTACAGAAAAGGCAGACTCACCCTAATCAGTAGTGTCCTGGATAGCATTCCCACTTACTACATGTCACTATACCATATCCCAATAACAATGCTCGAACAGTTGGATAGAATAAAAAGGTATTTCCTCTGGAAGGTAATAGCAGTGAGCACAAGTACCATCTAGTAAAGTGGGAAAATGTTATTATGCCAAAGCATCAAGGTGGTTTGGGAATAAAAAATCTGGCACTCCATAACAAGTGCCTTTTGATGAAGTGGCTCTGGAGATACACACAGGAGGATCAACCTCTATGGAAGAGGGTGGTTATTTCTCAGCATGGTTCTCAAGGCAGCTGGTGCACCAAACTAACCAGTGCACCACATGGGGTGGGAGTTTAGAAGCATATATGCAGGCTATGGGGTGAATTTTCAGAAAATCATCACTTTTTGGCAGGCAATGACCAGCTAATCAGGTTCTGGAAGGACAAATGGCTGGGGAACTCAATCTTAAGACATGACTATCCTGCTATTTTTCAGATTGCTTGTAATCCCGACTCCACTATCACTCAAAAAAAGATTGGGCACATCTGGAACATCACACTGAGGAGAAATCTTCAAGACTGGGAGGTTGAAGATCTAGTCAGGCTCCTAGCCACACTGAATGACATCCTACTGAATGAGCATATCATAGACAAGTTCAAATGGGGAGGTGCAAGTGATAGCAGATACACTGTGAAGAAAGGATATAAAATGATTCAGGAACAAAATGGAGTTACTGATTTATGGCCTTGGAAACTAATCTGGAAAACCAAACTGCCACCCAAGATCATCTGTTTTAGCTGGACTGCTCTTTATGAGGCATGCTTGACCTTAGACAACCGTATGAAAAGAAAAATTCAGATGGCTAATAGATGTCACATGTGTCACAGGAATGCAGAAACCAACAACCATCTTTTTCCGCATTGTAGATTTGCATCATATTTTTGGAACATGTTCTGTTCACTTTTTGGAATCAGTTGGGTTATGCCTCGTAGCATCAAGGATGCTATCGAGTGCTGGAGCAGCTGGGAGGTTGATAACACCATCAAGAACATATGGAGAATGATACCTGCTGCAATTTTTTGGAGCATATGGAAGGAGAGGAATAGAATATGCTTTGATGGATTATCAACCCCAACACCAATCTTGAAAGAAAACTGCCTTTTGTATTTATTTAGTTGGGCAAATGTCTCCCCTGTAGATTCACCAGAAAACTTTTTGGACTTTGTTAGCTCACTGTATTTAAGATAGTCTTGTCTGTAGAAAGCAAACAAGCTGGTTTTTTGCTTTTTGATGCTACTAGGTAGCTTTAACTTTACTTGTAATTTGCATCTTCTTGATGCCTGATGCTTCTAATGATATCAATCCTTTCATCGAAAAAAAAAAATAGAAAAGATGTATTACGCCCGCATAGTTACCTCTTCCACTCCCATGTTCAACCATATCTCTTGGGTGTAACAAGTTGAGCAACCCAAATGACCAAATAACATTCTCAGGTCCAAAGCTTGGACATAGTCAATGTCATCCATGCTAAGATCAAACTAAACTTGCATTACCTTATAGCTACTCTTGTGATTCCAGAAGTATTCCTTTTACAAACCAAGTAATTCATTCTTATTAATTAGCCATCATGTACAGATGAAATGTGTGATATTCTAAGACACATAAAAAGCTTCTGGGAGGAGTCATTTCTCTAACTATGAGCATGTGCCCGTCCAGGATATGTTTTACCAAAGAAAAACTATGCTAAAGAGTACTTGCGGCTTGTTATAAGAAACCCATAATTGAATAGGAAACTTGTTACTAACATAAATATACAGACAGAACAGATGGAAATCACCAGAATTTATACATCGGTACTCAAGGAGGGAAAAAAAGGAGACAGATAAGAGTTGAGATACTGCAAGCTATCTCTCAGAAAAGTAATTCCCTAGGAAAGAAACATGGATTTCTTCTCTCCTTCCATTTCTTCCCAGGTAGTAGAAACCCAATATTAATCATTTATTTGAGAAAAAGGTTGCAAGTTTCTCAATTGACTCAATACGTTTTACAGTTGACAGTGTTCTCATAATCAATGTCTATCAGTTTCTTTTGCTCTCGTAGTTGCAAGTACTTTGGTACATCTAACCAAAGTTTTTTGACTTTGCAAGTGTATAGAGTTGGGAATATTGATTCTGTTAATCTCATGAATATATCATACAAGATTTCAAGTTCCACATTAATTTGTATTTGTTATAATTTATATTTTATCTTCCCCTGTGAGGTCTGTCTTACTTACCGACATGATAAAAAAGTCAAAGTATAAGAGAATGAAATGCATCAAGCTTTACATGGCACTTTCCACTGTATAAATAGCTATCACAAAATTGCAACTCAAAAGTCATTTTGCAGAAAAATCTCAATAGAAAGTGGAAACTGTCTTGAAATGTAAAAAAGAAAATAGCAGCTTCAATACCTCTGAAAGAAGAAGGTTGATTTGGTTGTCATAGGTTGTGAGAATATTCAAGGCATCTGAGCCAGAGGGATGATCAATGACAAGGTCGTCTTCGTTTTTGTTGACTAAATTAATGTTGCATTCCTCAAAGCGCTGTCGAAGAACTTGGCATTCATGTAGCAGTTTCATGAAAGATGTCCTTGCTTGTTCATTAGCTTGCCTCTCCTCTTCATAGAGTCTCTGCATATGCAAGAGAACTTTCAGTAACAAAATATAATAAAAGACAAAAGACATGCAGATCTGTTAATGCATGAATCCAGTTAATCCTTTTTTAAACTAAAGGAGATCTCCACAATTGAGCAAATTATACTGAAAGGTCTCAGTTTTTTCTCCTATTACTATACTACCCTTTCCTTTCACTCTCCACATAAAGTTTAGTATTGTAAATAAAGTAACAGATGAGACTGGAAGGGTTTGCGTCGGAATGTGTTTAATAAAGCATATATTCACAGATAATTGAATCATAATCAACAGAACAAGAGAGACTGAAGAGCAGTTCAGACCATGACAAAGTAATAAATTCTTGAAGAAAAGACTAACAGAGAAAATGATCATTCTAGGAGGGAACTTAATGTGAACAAAAGCAGCGGAGTAGCAAGGTATACCTCAGCCTCCAACTTTTCTTTAAGTGAATGATTTAGCTGCTCCTTCAAATCTGCTTGTGAGACTCGAAGTGATTTTACTTCTTTAATGAGAACTTTCAGATCAGCTTTCGATTTTACTTCAAGTTCTTGATGTTGTTTCTGCAAGTCATCAAGCTTCCGTTTTGTGGCATCCAACTCCTGCAAGACTCTGTCTTTCTCCTGACTGGCATCGTCTTCCATGGAAGCATTGCCCAGTTTATCCTGACGTGGTTGACAAATATACAGTCTGATCTTAACATTCGGACTGAGGGAAAATATCATAAACCAGAGGATAATCAAGTGAAATGGTGGAAAAACCTTATGTGAGTTCAATTTCAGTTCCATTTCCAATGACTTCCGTCGAAGCTCTTCCATATCCCACTGCATCTGGGTGACCCTTTCCCTTTCAATCAAGATTGCTTGCTCAAGGTTTTCTTTGCTCTTCTGTTTAGTAGCCTCAAGCTCCACTTCCAAATCATTAACCTGGTATAGTAACCATTATCTCAGAACAACAGAGCATCACAGAACACCCATTTATGACCTCTAAAATTAGGGCTTTCAGAAAAACTGTTTTCTCACAAACAAAATGGTTTATGCCTGACTATGACGTCATTGACATTCTCCTTTTTTTAATAACATGGTGTCAAGGTAACCTTGCACGCACATTAACTAATCTATTGGGCGGCCGGTGGCTGCTACTTCCACCAAGTTCCAACACATATATTGGGTAACTCACCCACCAAGGTTTACGCAAATTGGAAGAATTCATACAGTGTTGCCTCCGCTAGAGTCAAGCTTACTACCGCACGTAGCGCGGGTACGAATACTAGCATTTTCCCTTGGGGACGAGGTCATCTCTATTCTCAATGCATATTAGCATGATGCTTTAAACATAGATCTTTCTTTTAGCTATTACCTCAAGATTCTTTTTTTGATAAGGAAACCAAACAGCTCCTTGAAGCGCCTTCAACACCTCTACCCCCTTTAGCTATTACCTCAAGTTAAATTAAAAATAGAAACAAGAAGATAAGAAACTTGCCAGATACATAAGTTTCTTTCTTTAGTGCAAAACTCTTTTACCTTCTTCACATATATAATAAGAAAGGTTCTAACTTGATCAGTATTCCAATGGAACCAACCAGGAATAAAATGTCCACTATTGGTTTGCTTGGTTATCTGATGCTAAAATTGTCTATGAAAGAATATAATTTAAATCTTTGCTGAAATGATGACTTATGATCCTTCCCAATTATGATATCTTACAGTAAGTCAGGAATTATAGACTTCAGCTCAAGCATTCAGGTTTCCACTTGTCTACTATTTTTGCATTCTTCTCTTATAAACTGAATTAATGAAGGAAATACAAGCTCATTTTGTCCTACTTAAGATCAACTCATACTTCCACATGGAAGAGTGTTTCGTCTTACATCTCTTTACTTCTCTCTCTCGTTTTTTTTCCTGGGGTTGGGTTCATGTGTTAAAGATATCGCAATCTATTCCTTGTCTCTGCTTTATGGAGGAGCAAATATTAAAAGGCTTCTCAACAGCCATAATGAAGATAGACCCATCATCTATATTATAGATGGGAGTTAATATTAGGAACGCTTTTCAGCATTATATTGGAATTTAAGGTCATTAACCCTTGATCCAAGAAGTTCAAGTTCTCTCTGGTTGCTATAATCTGTATCCAGTAGCAATACATAAGCACGTTTACAACAACATACCCAGTGAAATCCATAACGTGGGTCTGGGGAGGGTAGAGGGTACGCAGACCTTACCTCTACCTTGGTAGGTAGAGCCTGTTTCCGAAAGACCCTCTGCTCAAGACAAACCATAAGCACAAGCAAAGCAAGAGAGGAAAAAGAAGAAGTAACTAACGCAGGTAAATAAGATAAACAAAGTACACTACAGAACATATAGCAACAGAAATCAAATGACAGGGCCTATAAATCAATACTGCGTCTACTAGTATGATAGGCTAAACAGGCCTACAATACTAACACTACCACTACCAGATTGTAAGCGTTAGTAGGACTACGCTCAACTACCTACTACCCTAATCCGTATCCTCCGCAACCCCTATCTAAGGTCATGTTCTCGGTAAGTTGCACCTGCGCCATATCCCTTCTAATCACCTCTCCCTAATACTTCTTCGGCCTACCTCTACCCCTCCTGAACCATCCATAGCCAACCTCTCACACCTCCGCACTGAGGCATCTGTGTCTCTCCTCTGCACATGCCCGAACCATCTCAGCCTCGCTTTCCGCATCTTATCCTCCACCGAGGTCACTCCCACTCTGTCCCGGATATCATCATTTCTAATCCTATCCCTCCTTGAATGCCCACACATCCATCTCAACATCCTTATCTCCGCAACTTTCATCTTTTGAATGTGCGAAGTCTTGAGACCAACCCCTCGCCCCATAGAACATAGTCGGTCTAACCACCACCTTATAGAACTTGCCTTTAAGTTTTGGTGGCACATTTTTATCGCACAAGACTCCAGATGCAAACCTCCATTTCATCCATCTTGTCTCAATACGATGCGTGACATCGTCATCAATCTATCCATTCCCCTGGATAATAGGCTTGAGATACTTGAAGCTTCCTTTCATTGGAATGACCTGAGTACCAAGCCTCACCTCCACGCCTGTCTCATGATCGCTCCCATTACTAAACTTAACACTCCAAGTATTATGTCTTGATCCTACTCAGCCTGAATCCTTTAGACTCCATAGTTTGTCTCCAAACCTCTAGCTTAGCGTCCACTCCGCTGCGAGTCTTATCAATCAGAACTATGTCATCTGCGAATAACATACACCATGGCACCTCCCCTTAGATTTGTCGTGTCAGTCCGTCCATCACCAAGGAAAATAGGAATGGGCTAAGAGTTGATCCCTAGTGCAGCCCCATCATCACAGGAAAGTGCTCTGAGTCTCCTCCTACTGTCTGTACCCAGGTCTTGACTCCATCATACATATCCTTGATCGCCCTAGTGTACGCCACATGTACACCTCTAACCTCCAACCATCTCCAAAGAACCTCCCTGGGGACTTTGTCATATGCCTTCTCAAGGTCGATTAAAACCATATGTAAATCTCTTACTCTCCCTATACTGTTCCACCAACCTCCTAATAAAATGAAGGGCTTCTGTAGTCGAACGCCCCGGCATGAATCCAAACTGATACTCAGAAATAGACACGTCTCTTCTCACCCTTATCTCCACGATCCTTTCCCAAACTTTCATAGTGTGGCTTAGCAGCTTGATACCCATATAATTGTTGCAACTCTGGATGTAAACTTTGTTTTTGTACAAAGGAATCATTGTACTCCACCTCCATTCTTCGGGCATTCTGGCCGTTTTAAAAATGATATTAAACAACTTAGTCAGTCACTCCAAACCTGCCCTGCCTGCGCTCTTCCAAAATTCAACTGGGATCTCATCAGGCCCGGTCGCACGTCCCCTGCACATCCGACGAACAACATCCTTAACCTCCTCAACCTTAATGCTTCTACAATATCCAAAATCCCAGTACCTTCCGAATTGCTCCAGATCTCCCAACATAATGTCTTTTATCTCCTTTTTCGTTCTAGAGTTTATGGAAGTAAGCGCGTCCTCAACCAGTACTTTGTCGTCCTCGTCCTTGATGCACCTCATGCGATCCAAGTCACGGACCCTCCTCTCTCTCGCCTTGGCTAGTCTGTACAACTTCTTATCCCCGTCTTTTTCCTCTAGTTCCACATACAGACGTTGAAAAGCCGCCGTTTTCACCGTCGTAACCGCTAGCTTTGCCTCCTTCCTCGCCATCTTATACAATTCCCTATTTGTCCACTTTTTCATCTCATCCTTGCTTTTTACCAATTTCGCATACCCCGCATTCTTTGCTTCCACCTTCTCTTGAACTTTACCACTCCACCACCAGTCCCCTCAATGCCCTCCCGCGAGACCCCTAGCACTTCTCTAGCTACCTCCCGAATGCAACTGGTCATCCTGTCCCACATACCTTTCGCATCCCCACTACTCCCCCAAGCCCCCTCGGCCATCAACCTCTCCCCCATCTCCTTTGCACTAGTCATGGTCAAACTCCCCATTTGATTCTTAGCCTGTCATCCACAACCCTCCTCTTCTTCTCCATTTTGATCTCCAAGTCCATCACCAAAAGCTTATGTCACGTTGTAAGATACTCACTTGGAATAACCTTGCAGTCTTTACAAAGACCGTTGTCAACCTTCCAAAGGAGGAAAAAGTCTATCTGAGTCTTAGCCACCGAGCTACGGAAAGTCACCAAGTGCTGCTCCTTATTAAACACAAGCATGTTTGTTCTCGAAAATAGATTTCATCCAATAACCTTATTAAACATGCAGGAACCTTTAATCTATTTTATTCTTTTATTGGTACGGGAAGGTTTAATTACCATAGTTGTAGGTACTATTGAGGATCAAGAGTCTCATAACTTTTTTATAAATAAACAAACTAATCTCATAGCCTATTGTACTTGGTAAAAGAAGTTGCCAAAGCAGCGAAAGAAAAATACTGCACATAGCGAGCTAATAGTCATTGCATGATGTTTCCCTTTTGTGATATTTATTTTTCTGATCAACATTAGAATTTTATACCTGATTGCCTTTAACATCTTTCACATTTCAATGCCTATCAGTTTGATTCTACAAAGTTTTTAAAATGTTACTGGCATGTCCAGAATCTGTAACTGTTGGAAGCAACGGAACATGCGATTACATTTGTTAGGCAGTAACCAGCTATGTGCAGGAAAACGGCCCAAGAAGAAAAAGAGAAAATATCAGGATTATAGTGTGTTAAAATAAACATTATCGCTAAAGGTGGATTTTCTTTGCTTCTTACTGGTCCATGAATCATCAGGTAATTTTGGGGTATGGCACTGGCAGACCTACAATACAATTCTCAGCTCTGATACAGTGTTGTCATAGATAGCTTGTAACTTGGGAAGTTATAGCTTGTAACTTGGGAAGCTATATATATTCTCCTCATCGTCATACTTAGCATACACAAATAGTCTTCTTTATCAAAGAAAATTAGAAAGAGCAATACCTTAGTTGTGAGGTAGTCTTTCACAGAAATTTCCTGATTTAATCTTGAGATAAGATCTTCCATGTCAGTTTTTGCTGTTATTAGTCTCCTTTGCATGGTTGCAAGTACCCTGTTCATTTTTTGGC
The DNA here is from genome assembly GCA_029783415.1 of Anisodus acutangulus. Lineage (NCBI taxonomy): Eukaryota > Viridiplantae > Streptophyta > Magnoliopsida > Solanales > Solanaceae > Anisodus > Anisodus acutangulus. The sequence goes on along the minus strand of CM056507.1, from coordinate 26,768,825 downwards.
GCTGATCTGAAGGAAGTAATAATTGCACATCACTTGGCAGCAGTAAATCAGTGTTCTCACTGTTTGCTGACGTCTCAGATGCTCTGGGGATATCAACCAGCCCTTGTCCATAAAAATTGGGAATTGCTGAACCTGACAATTCACTGCCCCTTTGGGAACTTGTATCGCTTCCAATGCTCTCAGCTGATAACTTCCTAGCATGACAGATAGCTTTGGTGTTCTCCCGCTCCAAAGAGAGTCCATTCAGACCATCAGTAGACGATTTGGAAGCATTTCCGTTAGCTTTATTGTTCTCTTCAAATTTATTATTCTCTCTGATATGCACCCTATGTCGAGGATAATTTCCAAGTTGTTCTAGAATAGCCTGACCCATGAACAAGCCTTCATCAATGTTGGACATCCCATACTTCACAAACTTATCAATTGGACTTGTCACATCCTCATCCAAAGAGAGATCATCTGTCCCAAAGTCAGAGTTATTAACCCTTCCAAGGCGTGGTGTGCCAACATCAGATATCTCATAAGCTGTGTCACTACCATACTCTGATGTGAGCGATGAACTCGCAGCTATTGCAGACAAGCTTACATTAGGATGAACTTGAAGAGAAGAAACAGAACTATTCACAGAAGGATTTGATTCTGAAGCATGTTGGGTTTCATCTAGGAATGCTGAAAAAATTATAGTACTAAATGTTAACTCTTACACATATACAAAGATAATTCTAAAAATCAACTATGTCCAATCTTTTTCAGAGATATGAATTTTAAAGGACAGTAATATTGTAGCAACAGACATACAAGATCTAGCAGCAGCTTCCAGTTCGAGAAAAGATGCCACTGGAACACTTCTTGATACGTCAATATCAGACAGTAATTTGGTCATCCACTCCTCCAAGGAGGACCGTCTCTGGAAACATTTAAGTGCATGAAAATTAGAATTATCATATAGAACTGCAGTTGCAAGTGTCACTTGGAAAAAAATCTTTGCAGTTAACCCAACACTTCTATTATTTCTAAAATGTAATAAGACAACTTAAAATTTTAACATTTGACGCAGCCAATTAACATCCAATAGTTTTTTGCAATTTTTGTTTCACTAGAGCCATTTGTTATGAGAATAATGAAGAGAAGTCGTCTTCAAATTCCACAAATTAAAAACTAAACGTACAGAAATTTGGCTCTAATATAAGTATGTTTGTGATTCTGCTCCAAATTAAACTTTTAGTTTCAAAGAAACGACAAATGATAACAATTCTATCACATCTTACATGATGAAACTAGCAAAGTATAATGCTTACCTCCTCTATGAGGGTTCTAGTTTTCATCCGCAAGAAACCCTTGGGTGGGGCAGGAGGAATATTCTTCCTTGGAAAGAGTCTTTTTAGCTGTGACACAGAATGAACCACACTATCAAGTACCCTGTGATTATTAAAATCCTCATAAAAAGAGGCAACTGTCAAGAACTTTCTAATGTCCTCTTAACATAAAAATTTAGAAAAAGAAAAAACACATCTGATAAGTGTACGCAAACTTACAGCAGCAAGAAACTTCAAGAAATCATTGAACCTTCTTAATACGACCCGTGTAGTTGTATTCCCTTCTGGTGATTGTAAGCCAACCAAAACCCTGTAAAACTGTCCTTTAACATTGTTAAGTTTAAACTTTAATAAATGCTAACACAAAAGAACCAAATCTTGACAAAGGAAAAAAATGCATCAGGTTATAAGTTGAATATAGGCAAGGTCCCCTGGACCGAGGTCCAAGTTTGAGATGTAAAAATGAGTTCAACATGGGTATTTCAAAAATCAAATTCCAGCTAGCTATTAATGATAAGAAAACATCTAGAGACATGCCAGCTTCTCACAAGAAAAATAATATACAAAGAAAAGGAAAACTTAAATAACTCCTTTTGTATCTGAAAATGATTAAACTTCTTGCACTTAGTCAAAGAGAATGATAATATTTTTTCCAGTTTAAAAAAGTTTACTTGTACACTTCGAGAACTATATCATACATTTGATTACTCATCTCATCAAAGTAGAATTTCCTTAGCTAGAGGCGGAGAGAAAACTTAATCCAACACCACCTCCTACTTCAACTATTGGAAGTTTGAATGTCCATAAAGGAAACTCTAGTCTCATCATAACCAGAAAATGACCACAACATAAATGATATGCAAACTTTCTATGTTACATCTGAGTTACAGTAGTAATTTGTTAGAATAAGATAAACTCGTGATACATAACTATTCCCATCTTTTCCTTCAGAATCAGCTTTATCACAATAAATACGGGTGACGAAAACATGGGAACACCCCAAAAACCACTATAAAACATGGGAACTGACATATGCTAGGACCTATATGCTAAAGGAACTCTTTGTACTATTGAATGATAGTTTCAAAATAAAGTCGAACACTGCAAAAGATGATTCTGCAGATACATTCATAGCGAACCGCAGAAGAAATCAAGCTGCTGAATGCTACTCATTTCTTAAATTTGAGGTGAGCAGTGAATGATGTGTTAGGTTCGGAGAAGGATGCATGGATGAGACGTCGGCCCACTAGCCATCATGTGGGTCTTGTGAAAAGTGAGAAATAAGAGAGCTTTTGACAGGTTAGAAATGCTTTTGTACATTTGAAATAATCTCTTATCTTTAGTTAAGTTTTGTGCACCCGTGAAGTTCTTGTTTGTAAAGAAGATGGCTGACATTTGTAGAGAACAATATAATTGTGCGAGTTCTCTACTTTTTGGCATATAGCTTGTAATCGGGATTTTCCCCACGTTATTAAAATCATTTACCTTAACAATAATGATGAAAAAATAAAAATATATGTGCAATGTAAGAAAAAATAACTACAAACTATAACAACATTATGGAGAACAAAATTGTAAGAACTGCAATTAAGTGAAATTTAATATAGTAAATCCATCGGAGACAAGGTTTTTTTACTTTTTGCTAAAGCATCTTAATCAAGTTTAAAACCATTTTAAATTTTTGATTCACATACAAAAATACAGTTCTATGTTTTTAATTCAATTTATTCTTATGGAGTACTAATTTCTGATTTCTAACTCATAATAACTAACATATTCGTTTGATAAGCATAATAACAAACATAAACTTTTTTTTCTTTCAAACATATTTGTTCACACCATTCCTTTGACAATTAATAGCCACCCAAGCTTAGTGAAACATTGAACCTGCATTGCACTAGGTTTTAGGGCTTAAATACTTCTTAACAAGAATGATTTGTCAAATCTTTTCGATGGTCATAGAAATTCTATCTGAAGATCAAGAGCATCCTCTATTTACAAAATATAGATTATGAAATCATTACCACCAAGTCCTTAGCATTTCAGATATTTAATAATCCTTAGTTATTTGTTTGAAAGCCGTACTAGTATCACATTAACTCTATAGTGTAATGAAATGAACATTTAACTGCGTGGATAAAAGGCTGAATACCACTATGGGATCTGAATTTGCTGATTTTTCCAGGACAACCCATGAAGGAATTGTAACACAGTAGCTCCAGCCCGTGTGAGGATCATGAGGCCAAACAGTTTCTGGTCCAGCCTGTATAGCATGTTAAGCATATGTAAGTTTTTCCAGAAAAAAAACAATATCTGACAGGAAGTCTGAGAGGTACACCTTTTTCCGAAAAAGCAATTGTGCGTCAGTACAAGTTAAACGAGTTCAATGTTCCATCGCTTTGAGAGAAGGTTATTTTAATAGAATGTCATTTGGCAAGAGAATTAATGTGGAGAAAATTAATCAAGAGTGGTATCCTCGATTAGGTCATGTAGATATATTAATTACCAAAGAAAAAGAAAGACTTGATATAAGCAATCCTTATTCCATTCTAATTCTACGTCATATATGTTCATCAACTAATTGAGCCATGGAAGAATGCCTTGGTTCACAGACCTGGAATGCATATGCACCTTGCTGCTTGGCCTAATGTAACACTTGAGCTAAACCTAGCTCAATAGAACAGTAAATAACAAGAAATAAAAGGAAAAGAGAAAATTAATATTGATAATTCATAATTCAGCACCCTACTCGTACAACCTTCTGGGTATTTAAAGGACATGACACCTAGCTAACAACAACAAAAGGAAAATAACTGAACCACTCATCAGGGGACACGTGGAACTTCTAGCTATTTCTTTAAGCTATTTAGACAACATGCTAAACAGACCTGGGCTAACAGAAATAAAAGAAAAACTGGGCTTCAACTGAGAATCCCAATAACAGACGCAGCAAAAACCCACTTAATAGTTAGGCCCAAGGATCGCACCCGATCCTTACACTCCACCACCCTTAAGAACCTTGATAGAGTTCAAGGTTCAAAATTAGGGAATTGTGACCGGAGAAAAACCGGATCTTCCCAAGTCGCCTCCTCTGGGGACAGGTTAGCCCATTGCACCAGACATTGAATTGCATTACGGTTCCTTTTTTTAACCGTCCTTCTGCCGATTACTGCAAGTGGCTCTGTCAAGATTCTCCCATCATTTGCACAATATGGAGGGTCTTGTGAAGCAAAAATCCGATCTCCAATCTTCTTTTTGAGCTGCGAAACATGAAAAATTGGGTGAATTTTGGATCCTGGTGGTAATTTCAGTTCATACGCGACTGAGCCCAGCTTCCGCACCACTTCGTAAGGACCAAAAAACCTCGCCGACAACTTCAGATTTCGACGAATGGCTACCGAGCTTTGACAGTATGGTTGTAATTTAAGGAACACCCAATCACCAACTTCGAAGGCTCTCTCACTATTATCTGTGCAATGCTTCATTCGATTTTGTGTGTCTTTCAGAACCTTGCCCATCAATTGTCGTTCTCGAAGCACCAGATCTACTGTGTCCAGCTTAGTCTGAGCAATCAGCTTGAATGTCGGCTGCGGGGGATCGTAACCATAAAGGGCTTTGAATGGAGACATGCCCAGTGAACTGTGGAAGTTCTAGTTATACCAAAACTCAGCTTGTGCTAGCCATTTGCTCCACTCAGAGGGCTTGTGACCCGTCATACAACGAAGGTAAGCTTCTAAACAAAGATTCAACCTCTCAGATTGTCCGTCGGTTTGGGGATGGTAGGAAGAACTAGGCTTTAATTGAACTTGTAATCCCTTGAATAATTCTCTCCAGAAATTGCTAACAAACATAGGATCACAATCTGAAATGATAGAACTAGGCAGACCATGTAGTTTACACACATTATCAAGGAATATTTGGGCTATTTGCTGGGCCGTATAGGGGTGGGTTAAGGCGAAGAAATGGGAGAACATAGTGAACGTATCAATTACTACCAAGATTGAATCTTTACCTTTGGATTTGGGCAGATCACTGATAAAGTCCATTGCTACATGCTCCCAGGCCCTTTTTGGAATTGGCAAAGGCTGTAGTAAGCCCGGGTAAGACACATTTTCATCCTTGTTTCTCTGGCATATCTCGCATAGTACACTAAAAACACATAGCAGCAGAAATCAAACTACAAGGGACTATAAAGCAATGCTGCGCATATAAGTGTGATAGACTAATCGGGCCTACAGTAAGAACACTACAACTATCATTTTGTAAGCGTAACTAGGACTAAACTCGACGACCTACTACCCTTCAACCCTAATCCGTGTCCTCCACGACCCCCTATCTAAGGTCATATCCTCAGTAAGTTGCACATGCGCTGTATCCCGTCTAATCACCTCTCCCAAATACTTCTTCGGCCTACCTCTACCCCTCCTGAACCCATCCATTGCAAACCTCTCACACCTCCGCACTGGGGCATCTGTGTCTCTCCTCTACACATGTTCGAACCATCTCAGTCTCGCTTCCCGCATCTTATCCTCCACCGAGGCTACTCCCACTTTGTCCCGAATATCACCATTTCTAATCCTATCTCTCTTTGTATGCCCACACATTCATCTCAGCATCTTCATCTCCGCAACTTTCATCTTTTGTATATGTGAAATCTTGACTGACCAACACTTCGCCCCATACAACATAGTCGGTCTAACCACCACCCTATAGAACTTGCCTTTAAGTTTTGGTGACACCTTTTTGTCACACAAGACTCCAGATGCGAGCCTCTATTTCATCCACCCTGCCTCAATACGATGTATGACATCGTCATCAATCTCTCCATTCCCTTGGATAATAGACCCTAGGTACTTGAAGCTTCCTTTCTTTGAAATGACCTGCGTACCAAGTCTCACCTCCACGCATGTCTCACGCTCCCCTTGCTGAACTTGCACTCCAAATATTCTATCTTGGTCCTACTCAACTTGAACCCTTTAAACTCCAAAATCTGTCTCTAAACCTCTAGCTTGGCGTTCACTCCGCTGAGTCTCATCAATCAGGACTATATCGTCTGCGAACAACATACACCATGATACCTCTCCTTGGATTTGTCGCGTCAGTCCGTCCATCACCAAGGCAAATAGGAACGAGTTAAGAGCTGATCCCTGGTGCAGCCCCATCATCACTGGAAAGTGCTCCGAGTCTCCTCCTATTGTCTGTACCCTAGTCTTGGCTCCTTGATCTCCCTAGTGTACGCCACATGTACACCTCTAACCTCCAAACATCTTTATAAAACCTTCCTAGGGACTTTGTCGTATGCCTTCTTGAGGTCGATGAAAACCATATCTAAGTCTCTCTTTCTCTCCCTATACTGCTCCACCAACCTCCTAATAACATGAATAGCTTCAGTAGTCGAACGCCCTGGCATGAATCCAAACTGGTTCTCGAAAATAGACACGTCTCTCCTCACCCTCATCTCCACAACCCTTTCCCAAACTTTCATAGTGTGGATCAGCAGCTTGATACCCTATAGTTGTTGCAACTCTGGATATCACATTTGTTTTTGTACAAGGGAATCATTGTACTCCACCTCCATTCTTGGGACATTCTTGCCAACTTAAAAATGACGTTAAACAACTCAGTCAGCCACTCCAAACCTGCCTGCCTACGCTCTTCCAAAATTCAACTGGGATCTCATCAGGTCCGGTCGCTCGTCCCCTGCACATCTTGTGAACAATACCCTCAACCTCCTCAACCTTAATGCTTCTACAATACCCAAAATCCCGGTACCTATTAGAATGCTCCAAATCTCCTAGCACAATGTCTCCATCTCCTTTTTCGTTCAAGAGTTTATGAAAGTAAGACTATCACCTCCGCCTAATATGCGCTTCCTCCACCAGTACTTTGTCGTCCTCGTCCTTGATGCACCTCACGTGATCCAAGTCACAGGCCCTCCTCTCCCTTGCCTTGGCTAGTCTGTACAACGTCTTATCCCCACCTTTCTCCTCTAATTCCCCAGGGAGTAGAGTGAAGTTCTGAAATCAGTTTCTGCCTTAACTGACCAGTACTACCTACCCAAACATGGCCTTGATGTCTAAGTATTCCTTGTTGTAATTGCACATCGAAAACTGAACTAGGACTGATACTGGGCTGAGCAATAAGGCTTAGGCTTGTTGGTCCCCCTCATAACTTGCAATTACCTCTAAGATCCAGCTGGGTCGCACGGCTGTGATTCCATTACAATCAGCATCATCAAACTTCCTTGATAAAGCATCCGCTGCTACGTTTTCAACACATGTTAGAAATTGAATCTCATAGCTAAGGCCTAACAATTTTGTCACTCTTTTATGTTATAATGATGTCGTAATGTGTTGATCTTTCAAGAATTTGAGGCTAAAATGATCCGTTTTGATAACAAAATGGTTTGGTTGTTAATAATGGCGCCATTTCTCAACTGCATAGAGCAATGCTATCAATTCCTTCTCGTAGGTTGATAATCCGAGATGTTTTGGGCTCAAGGATTGGCTAATGAAGGCAATGGGCCTGCCACCTTGGGCCAGAACTGCCCCAATTCCCTTGACGCTTGCATCAACCTCCACTACAAAAGGCATGTTAAAATTCGGTAAAGCTAATACTGGAGCTTGAACCATGGCTTGTTTGAGCTCTTCAAAGGCCTTTGAAGCTTCATCATTCCAACCAAACCCCCATTTCTTCAGTAAGTTTGTTAAAGGCTTGCCGATAGAGGCAAATCCCTTAATGAATAGACGGTAATAACCTGTAAGGCCCAAGAACCCCCTTAGTTGTTTGATAGTTTTAGGAGTGGCCCAATTGAGGATAGCTTCTAACTTTGCATCATCAGTGCTAACACCATGGGTTGAAATAATGTGGCCCAAATACTCAGTTTGGGGTTGAGCAAAACTACACTTAGACAAACTTCTTTGCAAATAGTTGGTGTGCTTTTAAGAGTTTAAACACAACCTCTAACTGCTTCAAATGATCATGTAGGGAAGTGTTATACATTAAAATATCATCGAAAAAAGACTAGCACAAATTTCCTTAGAAATGAGCCAAATATTTGGTGCATTAGGGCCCGAAAAGTGGTTGGTGCGTTGGTCAGGCTTAAAGGCAGTACCCGAAATTCCCAAAGTCCATGATGAGTACGAAATGTTGTTTTATACTCATCACCAACCCTCGTACGAATCTGATGATAGCCCGAACGCAAGTACAACTTTGAAAAATATTGAGCCCCGAATAATTCATCCAACAAATCTTCAACTACCGGAATGGGATATTTATTCTTAACTGTGATTTCATTAAACTTCCGGTAATCAACGCACATTCTCCACGTGGAGTCTTTCTTTTTCACAAGCAATACAGGGGAGACAGAAGGGGACACACTAGTAGTCACCAATTTAGCTTTTAGCATTTCTGCCACAATAGCCTCAATAGCATTTTTCTGATCGAATGAATACATGTAAGGACGTAAATTTACGGGCTTGGCTCCAGGCACTAACTCGATGGCATGATCACTGGTCTAACGGATGGTAACTCCTTGGGCTCTTGGAATAGCCCATTGAACTGGCCCAATAGCTCCAACACTTCTTTAGGAATTACTTCAAAATTTCTCCCATCAGTTAACATAAGCAATTGGGTCACATAGTGGCATTGGCCTGTCTAAACAAGCCTGCTAATCTTCCTTGCATCTACATCAGCAATTGGGCTTGATTCTGTATGGCCCAATAGATGCACCACACTAGAGTCCTTAATAAAGGTAATACTTAAAGGCTTAGTGTAAAGGACAATTGGAGCGACTGTGTCAATCTAGTACATTCCCAACATAATGTCACAACCTCCCACTTTCAACAATTTTAGCTCAAATGTGAAATCTAAATTTTGCATTTTCCACTTGAATTGTTTACCGACTCTTAGCAACTTTCACCCACACGGGCCTTGCTAATCTTTCATTTGGGCTGGCAGTGACCTTAACTAATTGGGGTCCACGAGCTATGCGTGGAACCATTATCCACCATGAATTGATTCTTCTTGATCCAACCCAATAATTTGATGGTCGAATGAGCTTTAGTATGCCCTAAGATAGCATTAATGGACACTTCACCCTGTTCTTGGTCCTCCACTTTTTCATCCATAACTTCCTTGGCAAGACCTCTTTAGCATCACAAAAAACTTCTCCTTCCTTAGCATTTATTGCCTTGGGCTTGCATTAGTGGCCCGGGTGGTATTTATCAAGACATTTGTAACAAAAGTTTTTGGCCCGCATTTCTTCGAGGGACATTTTTTTAGTGGTTTGCCTATGAATTGTGACCACATTAGGACTTTTGGTTGGGGTGGGATATGAATTGGGCCTGGAGTTTTGAAATTTCGAAGCCCACTGAGAACTCATCAACTGGTAAAGGGCCTTAAATGATTGTTCATGCAATTTAGCACAATTATACACCTCCACGTGGATTTGCATACTCCACTAACGGCATAATATCAAGTTTCAGACCACTAATGAAGCATTTAATAAAATAATTTTCCCTTAATGAAGGATTGTTTAAGGAAATTTGACAACGTAGCTCTTCAAAATGCCTTTGATAACTTTCCACATCGGTAACTTGAGTTAATCTGTTAAACTCCGACGTAACGCCAACGGGCCTGCAATTCCCAAAACGTTGGCAAACATCCACACAAAAATTGGTCCAAGATACACGACCCTATCCAAGGCATAACTGGCAAACCAATTGTAGGTTTGTTGGTTAAGGGACCCAAAAGGGACCATTGGGGTGTAGGTTGAGGGTAACAGGAAGTTTGAGAAAAAGGGCTGGGATGGGACATTAGGCCTGAAAAACTGAAAGGAATCATTGGATTTAAGGGCAAAGAAGAATGGGTTGGGTTTTGTGAGAAGGGTACATTCATGAACCCATGTGAAGAATAGGGCATGGTGCTTGGAGGAGTGAAAGCTATAGCTGATGGGTTCAATGGCAGGGAAGAATTTGGATACTGGCTACTCATGGAATAAGGAATAGGAAATTGAGGATTGAGCTAAACTTTTGAAACATGAGGGTTAGCTGAGAGTAATGTGGTTACCAGTGCGATAATTACATGCGACCGATGAATGGCCCAGATCCTGCTGAGTACTTACTAATCCAGTCGTTGCTGGAGAGTTCATCGGGGTTGAGAGGCTAAGAGCTCCAACCATTTTCATTTGAAGCATCAGCTCCTCTATTCTCTTTGTAGAATCGGCAAACTCCATCATTTTTGCTTCAAATCCGATTTACCTTGCCTCCATTTGTTCCCATTTTTGGGTCGTTGATTCAACAAAAGCGTGAAGTTGAGATTCCACCTTTCTAATTCCATCATCTACAGGAACAGACCTCTGTTTGTCTACCATCATTGGCCAAGATCAAGACTCTGGATACCAAATGTAACACTTGAGCTAAACCTAGCTCAATAGAATAGTAAATAACAAGAAATAAAAGGAAAAGAGAAAATTAATATTGATAATTCATAATTCAGCACCCTACTCGTACAACCTTCTGGGTATTTAAAGGACATGACACCTAGCTAATAACAACAAAAGGAAAATAACTGAACCACTCATCACGGGACACGTGGAACTTCTAGATATTTCTTTAGGCTATTTAGAAAACATGCTAAACAGACCTGGCTAACAGAAATAAAAGAAAAACTGGGCTTCGATTGATAAGCCCCATAACAGACGCAGCAACAACCCACTTAATAGGTAGGCCCAAGGATCGGACCGATCCTTACACCTAATATGTTGAATGCTAGATTAAAAGTTCTCATAGATCACACAAGAAAAGTCAACACTCTGAAGCTTATTAAATCAAACAAACTGCCAAATGGAGAATCGTTATGATATGAACAACCTAACTCAGTGGCATCAAGTATGAAGTATGTACCAGTAGCCCGATAAGACAATTCAATTGATCTTAACTTTCTAGATTACTTGTTAATAAAGTCAAGTTAATATCAAATACTGCCATAAAAGAAGTCATCCAATTCTTTTCTGATTAAGATATTTTCTATACACAAACAAATATTTGAACAATGATGGGAAGTTCTGACTATATGCTTCTTTATGAGAAGAAAAGGAAGTACTGATTACACACTTCAACGCCCATTTCACTCCATTATGTGTTGTGTGCCATAAGAAAGTCAACACTGAAGTTGATGTAACTTAAACGTTACTGTAACAGGGAAGCAACAATATGGAACGAGCACCGGGAAGTCAACTACGACTACCATCAATCTGTAATCAAGGATACTCAGGTTTTTATGCACTGCATAATAGTTTGAATGGACCATAACGTTAACTTTGAAACTTATGAAAACTGGCCAAAATGAGAAATTGCTATCTAAGTTTCGTTCTTACCGCTTATGTAGGTTCTTATGTGTTCCAGAATAATATTCGAACTAAATTAAACCACAAGGATATCAAGGCAAAGAAACAAAGATGCCGACCAATGGACCTCTGTTCCTTCCATAAGAATGACAAAATCAACATTTGATTTCTCAAAAAATTATCAATTAACAGCAAGAAACAATGTTTCGTCTTTAGTCTCGCAAATCCTATTTCTTACAAGTTATAGCCTATTGATATCAAGCTATGTCATGTGGACGCGGGTAAGGGCAGAGAACTCTGCTACTTCTCCTCAACACTTCTTTTCTCCATGCCCGTTCTGCATTTCCTTCGTGCGGCTTTGGCGCTTTGCTCTCCTTTTATTTGTCATTGGACGGTTCGAATGGACTTCACCGGCAGGGCGAATTGTCAGCCCCCTTACATGGTCTTACAACTTTGAGGAGACCTGTATTTTTGGTAAGCAGTCGCCCCCACTTGGTTACTACAATCCCCTTTGTGAGGAGGCACCCGTCCTCCTGAAGCTATTTTTTCAAATTTCCTTGGAGAGAGTTGTCTCGCACCCCTAGGTATTCTCTACCTATTTGATAGAGGTGTGAGCAAGTATCCAATAATATACATGTAAAGTTTCCCAACTTCTAACGTGTATTGAACAATCAGCACGAGGTACCGACAGACCATGCCACACTTATGTTGTGACACACCTATTCAACATAGGTACACAAAGCAAATGAAGCAGGGGCGGAGCTATGTAGAGCCAATGGGGTTCAATTGAATCCAACAACAACAACAACATACCCAGTGAAATTCCACAACGTGAGGTCTAGGGAGGGGAGGGTAGGGTAGAGTGTACGCAGACCTTACCTCTACCTTGGTAGGTAGAGCGGTTGTTTCCGAAAGACAAAGCATAAGGGAATATTCTAGAGTAGTAGCAAGGGGCATGGAGAAAAGAAGTTCAATTCGCCCTCAGTTCAAGACAAAGCATAAGTTCAATTGAATCCCTTCATATAAAAACTATACTACGCAAATAGGGGAAAATATTTCTTTTAACTATATATTAATTGTTGAATCCCTTTGAGATAAGGGAATATTCTAGAGTAGTAGCAAGGAGGATTCAAAAATTAATTTAGGTCATAGGTTCAAATCCTAAGTGTAATATTCTAGTATTTTTCTGAAGCTCCTCGCATAGATTCCTAGCTCCCCACTGAAATGAAGGATCCCTGTAATATAGGTAACAAGTAATTTACTTATTGCCAGTTACTTGAAAATCTATATGTATAGTGTGTGTTTACGCTCACTCTTCCAACAGGACATATTGGCTAGAAATTGCATGTATAGGACCGAGATACATGCAAGTTTCGCTAATTTGTAATGTGCTTGTGCTTTAAAAGTCTGCATGGAGCCCCACACCCTTGTTACATCCATCAGATATCGGGCACATCAAGACAAATGAAGAACCCCTTAACACAGGTACCAGGTAATTTGCCTATTGCCAATTATTGTAAACACTAACTTGACAAGCATACAGTGTTGATAAATCAGCTGGGAGAAATACAGACAGTTAACCTGACATACTGATTAAATTCACATGTTCTTCCTAATAAAGACGATGCATTTCCCTCCAAGAAGTGATCAGAAGTCTAACTCTACCCTTCCCAACCCCAATTCGCACTAAATTAAGCATGCTCAATCAATACCAACAAAAGTTTCACACATACTGTTCAGTTTATCCAATCATTCCAAAGAGATCTCAAGTAGATCCATTAAAACATGTAAATAGGAAGTGATAAAGAAAAGACTGACCCAATTCTTGGGAGGAGGGCTCCAATCCATACCCAAGGGCAAAGGAGAAACCCCATCATGTCTATGCTTCGGCGGACTCTGACTCTGCCTCTGCATAGCTGAATCACAAAGTCAAATCAATCAATCCAACCCTCTTTCTCTCTTTATGTGCACTGATTAAAAAGAATCAATCAGTTGGTGTGCAAATTTGATATTATGCTTCTCTCCCTAGAACTAGAAAGAGATAAAGAAAATCTATTGCAGTTTTAAAGGAGAAGACGACGAAGAATAGTGGTAAGTCTTGGAGAAGCAACAATCTTGATTTGTTTTGTATGTAAAACATGTAAAAGTGTGTTGATCTCTGAGGTTCTTAACCAGGCGCATGATAACAAAATAGAGTTGGACGTGTCTAAAATGTGCCCTGTTTGGATTCCTTTCTTCTCCGCCTAGGGACAAGCGCCTGTGCCGCGAGGAAAATTGCCCCCGTACCAAATTTTCTTCTTTCTGTCAACTGTGACACAAAAAAAAAAAAAAAGTTTACAAGTATTTTTCACCTAATTAACAAACCTAGTCGAGGTTTACGGCAACGAGATTGATATCATCGTATTTGTTTTTTGTATGATCAAAGAATTTTTTCACTCAAAGAGACATTTATCTAAAGAAATTTATGGAAGTACACCCAATGACCTCCTTGAAAATAAATAGTCTCCGACTTTTAATTCTCTCGTATCTCAAAGATAAACCTTAAAAGTTAGATGTCAAAATTAGTTAAACTTAAAAATTTTACTCATTGTGATGAGTGAAGTCAAGACCATCCACCTCCAAAGTCATTCTTATAAATTGAGCACACTATCTAAAAACATGTCAAAAAGCGATGGAAGCAAACTAACGGAGTGTGTTGGTCTAATTTTTTATATAATCCGTCGGTTACTCCAATTTCATTTTTAATTTTTTTTTAATTAAAACAGACGGAAGTCCCTCGGTTATTTTCGTGTAATTTTGCGCGAAAAATATATTTCCAAACACATCGTGTGCTTATTTCTCAGATTTATTTACGCCAAAAAATAAATGAAGAAACTAACGGACACTCTCAATTTATTGTAAAAATAAATAGAAATTATATTTTAGTAACCGACTCACTCCATTAAAATTAATCTTTTTAAAATCAAAATCACCAAAGATTGATGGGAATTTCTTAAACAAAAATAGAATCTTACATAAATAAAGATAGGCAAAAAGAAAATAGCACTTGGACAAGACCCAAGCTCCAGGAAAATCAAACAAAAACTATGCAAAACTAAGATTGCCAATATGTGCAGTAAGTCTAAACTGCCTTGGTTTGATGCTATTTAAGAACACCTCAAGCTCTCACCACCTACTGAGTATTCTTCAGGTAGGATGAATTTGCTCCAGGTCATCAATATCAGTTTTTTAATGAAATCAGGAACTTGTTCAACTATAATACAAATGTCCTTTGACAGATCTATATACATATTATCATCACTAGTTTTCTGCTAACAAAATGAACATCAAAGATGTTAATACCCCACATTAGGAAGAATCTAGTGACAACTTTATGTATCAATACTTTTGTAACAGTTTCTGTAACAACTATAGCTAAACTTTGTTTAATGAAATTGTCTCAAACTGCAATTATTGTTGTTGTTGTGATCAATCCTGTTGATATTGTTCCTCAAGTTGGGCCCTCCTTTGTATGGTTCTTGACCTAATGTATGGAGGTAACCTCTTGTCAGAATTCAACATTCTCCTCTCTTTCATATGTATCTCCTAAAAATCATTGAAGTGAAAAGTTGAACCTGCAAAATAAAAAACTATGTTAGTGAAAAAAATCTACCCAATTGTTTCCCTCTCATCATTTGGACTTGGTTATCCCCTCTCAACTTGATGATTGCATTCACCTACATAGCAATACTCCATGGAACATCCCAATCACATTCCAAAATATTTTTCATTGTGACTGAATTTGTTTCTATAATCACTGGTAGCAGTTGATTCATCACACAGAACTCCAGATGTTCTTTTGTAGCTACTTCTGCTATAATATTTGTGCAATCTGGTAATCTCCTTCCTTTGCCATCGAGTATTCACCTATCTCATTCATACTATAAAATGCCATTGCACTAGGTCCTAGATTACCTTTGGAGGCTCCATCACTGTGTCAACCTGTTGGAGGTCTATTCCGATATACCAGACTACATTCAATATTAGGTCTGTATTCCTCCAATTTCTGAACTAAATGAGGCCAAGAAATAGGAATACATGCAAGCCAAGGATATTTTGGTCTAACCAATAATTGTATAATATTGCTAGCATCATGAACAACTTTTTGATAAGAGTATTTGCCTCCATATAAAATTGTGTTTCTCTTCTACCAAATATGCCACATTACCACTCCAGGAACTACCTAAAATATGTATTGCATCTTAGTATTGCCTTCAACATCCACCATTTTCTAGTTACCTATTGTACTTGCACAAATGGTCCATGCATACCTAATGCATCTAGAAAAAAAAATCATACCTTGGTTGGAAATTCACCTGTAACGAATAGATGATCAATTATTTCTTGTTGAGGTACTGTGTAGCATCCACACCTTGACACTATGGCAAAACCAATCCTGTTAAGAACTTTATCAATAGGTAATTTTACTTTCCAGTCTCCACAAAAAGAGGGATATTTTGAAAGGCAACTTCTTCAGCTAAATCTTCTCATAATGCATGTCCTGGTCAACTTTATGTCTCAAAAGATTTTAGGCACTACTGATAGTAAACTTGCCAATACTTGTTAATTTCCACCATGGTTTATCATATTGCTCAGTTCTCAAAATTTGCCAACTTAAGTTTTGACAAGATCCACAATGTAATCAGGCAGTAACTATTGCATTCTAGTAAAGATCCATCCTTCTGCATTCATCACCTCCTTTATGTCTTCAGCTGAATCATTATCCTGTTTTTCTTCATAAGCCTATAAGTGCAGTGGTTCTAACATAGTCCAGTTATCATAGCAGAAACTAGTTGTGTCACTCCTTGGTTCCCACAACATTTCATTCTCCAAAAAGCTCATGTGTTCAAGCATTCTTTTTCATAGCTGAGATCCTCCTTTCCAGGTCTCAAGAGTAGGAATCTTCTTCTTGCATTACTTATACCACATAAACTGATCCATAACGAGCTTCCAGTTCTGAATTTCCACCATAGTTTAGCAAACATGGCCTTGGATACATAAAAATGGATCTAAATACTAGTCCATCTTCTGATAGATTCCATGGCATCTCAACATCATTAAGGGCACATGGATGAAGCTTTGGAAGTTCCAAGAAGACCCATGACAATATCTCAAATAAGAAAATTGAAGACAAGCTCAATGGGTTGTAATTAGTAATTAAAAAGTATTTTGTGATTGAAGAAGAGGTCCAACTCAATCAAGATATTTTGCTCAAATCATACACCTATTTGGAGTCCCAAATTAAAGTCTAAAATTAGATGGAATGAGGCCCAAATCAGCCCCCAAAATAAGAAAATCCAGTAGCCCAAAACTAGTTTCTAGAATCTACATTTAAGAGTTGTTTTAATTTATGTTGACTTACACTGGTCTAAGTGTCACGACCCCTTTTCAGAAATCGTGGTGGCACCTATATAATCCCACCAGTAGGCGAACCACTCTCAATCATTAACATGATATAACACAAATAAAAGCGGAAGATAACACAATACTACATAAGTCGTTTGATAATATAAAGGCGAAAGATAAAAATAAGTCTGATACATCCAAAAACAACCCCCAAACGATCTAGTCGAATACAAGAGTACTATACGACGATTCAAGTCTGGAAGTCAAGGGAATCAAGTGCCAAAACTGAATACATAACTGAAATGTCGGACATGTCTCTCGAATACAATAAAAGAAAAGTGTAAAGATAAGAGTATCTAGGGCATGCTGAATGGAAGCATCCTACCTCGAACCCTGGAAGTCTGCCCGTTGGAACTCACACTCGAGCTCACTAACTGGTAGTGTGATCTAAATCAGCATCAGAAAAAATGCAGCAAGTGTAGTATGAGCACACAACATACGCCCATAGATATCATAGGCTGACAACGACGGAAGATACGCAAAAAGAGATAAATATCAAGTTGACGCCAAATAGCCTTATACTAACAGTGTAATAACTCAAATACTGTCATATTATCCACTGAATCACCCTGTTCATCTAAGATTTCCTAATCACGTAAGTCACCCAGTTCCAGAATAGTTTAACATAGGGTGACCCTAGAGCACAACATTCTATTACAATCATTTGCACGGGAAGTCACAATTTATCTAATCATAATAATATTAGCTTCTTAATTCACCTAACTCTTGGGCTGATTACGGAATTATAAAAGTAAGGGCAGGATACATGTGATACACGCAACATCCACATTAAAATCTAAGTACGAATCTACACCTTTTATCTTTGATTAGATGAGGGAGTACATACCAAATCTTCAAGTCATTAACACTACAACAACCCTTCAATTAATCTTTCTAGACTCTCTATCAATTAATATTATCAATTATCAAGCAACACGACTTATACAGTCCTTTATGGTTAACATGCTAGTTCTGTCAATAAGATCCACTAACCACTAACAAGTACTCTGACTATAAAAGATGTAACTGTATGAAACCAATACACGGAGACAAGCCTAATCATAGCAATCAATCTAATTCAACAAAATCAATCAAGTATTTACGGAGACAAGCCCAATCATGGCAATCAACCCGATTCAATAAAATCAATCCAGTTTCTAATCAACAAATAATTCATGCAATGAGATTTGTATGTATATGTATATGTATGATGTGAATGCTATGCATATGCAAGGTACCTTTCTTAACCTGGTATAAATTACATCAAGGTTTTATTATGATCCGTACACTCATGGGGGACCCGCGAAGTTCATATACCACTCCTAGCCAGTTGGAATTCCACACAAAAATTTAACTAGAGCCCAAGACTTATTTGTCGAGCCTTATCATGTTGCAGGCGTGCAACCCAATCCATCCGTAATATTATCACCATCTCATTGTTGCCATAGTCTCATAAGTGTTCTTACCTATCCGGCCTCTTAGACCCACAACACATCCATACCACTCTCTCATATCAACATCATAGAACCATGAATGTATGAATGCAAATGACAATGTAAGGCAAGATATCATGATATAATGAGATGCAACCAAGTATAGAGATGAAATATCACATGCTTTCAAGAGTTTCAATACACATATACCATCCCAGTACAATTAGGATATCATATCGAAAGCATGTGTGATGAGTAAACATATCAAAAACTATGGTGATAAGCCCAAATATGGCAACAAGCCCAAATAATCAGCAGTCAAAACCAGCCTAAGGCCGATCCCCAAATCACTCATCATCACAGTTCAACACTGGTACCCCCTCAAATGTTCATCACCCGTTTGCGAGGCACCCCCAAACACACCCAATACCTCTTAATATTTATAATTAATTACACACTTCTATCGAAGTCTTGTGAAAATAAATTGTAGCCTATCTCTAGGCCGAACAAGAGCACTACCCAAATCAAGCCTCGGTGATAGCCTTGCCTTTCTGATGCGCCTCGTGATAATCTATGTCTATTCACATAGATGCTATTCATTAATATAAAGCTTACGCAACATATAAGGACATAATCCTGATAAACAAGACTTTAAAATGCCAACACGAGCCCACATCACCAAGACTCTAACTTTAATACACAATTACGAAGAATACATACTAGGTAGTCAAATCCATAAGTTAATTGGGAATCTATACACATTTGAATCCTCAATTGAACAATAATAAAAAGCCCAAATTTGAAACCCTAGAAATTTCTCCTAATTGAAATATGCTTCTATAACAAAATTAAGCCTTAAAACATGATCCTCTAACAATATCCCTCACTAATTCACAATAATACAAGTAAATTAATCCATAAACCTCCATTAATCAATAACATAACTCTCTTATTCTCACAAGAAAACATCTCATCTTTCCCAACTTATATTCATACTATATCACCATTAATAAAGAACTTAGAAGCATAAATTAATTCACAAAGGAAGAATCACTTACCCCAAGGATGAATTTGCCCTTAGACCTCTGAAAAATACTCTTTAAGTTCGAGACTTGCTATTTGGGGAAAAGAATTTTGACCTAATGGAATTAGTGATTACGCGCCGACGGAATCGACTCCGGTAGAGCAGAGTCGCTTCGGTGAACAAAACCCCGCTGAGGCGATGCCACTTGAAACCTCGCCTTAGCGCCACAACAAACTTGTCTTTGCAGCGGCGGACTCGTCCCGCTGGACAAACCCTCCGTCACGGTGGAAACTCACCATCTCTCAACTCCCATTTCGACAAGACAACCTCTCGTTGAGGCGGACTCGCCGGAGAAGATACTGGTGCCAACGAGGCGAACACCAGACACCAGCAAAAGGGAAATAACCTCAAACTCCTATTCAACACCCGAAACACTTTTGAGACCCCACAGACACAAACCAAAGATGTTCGTCTAAGGTAAACAGCGCTACGAACTCGCTCGTACGCTCAAATTTTCCATTTAACCGAGATAAGTCATACTTTTCTAATGAATCGTCCAGGAGAAATCAAAATCCAAATTTTATAAATAAGGCCACAAAATATATCCGATTGCCTCAGAAAGCGAACCAATGACTCGACTAAGTCATAAATGACCCTCCGGAACAACCGAAAGATACGGAATCCAGATATGAACCCATTTAGCCAAAAGTCAACTTTGAGTCAAACTATCCAACTCTAAGTTTCTAGTATTGGTTTTTTCATTCGAAACTCAAATAAATAGACCTTGGGATCTATGCCACCCATCCTCGCGTATCACAAACCCACATAGAGTCTACAGGAAGGGTCAAACAAACAAATAATGGTCTTTAGCTAAAAACAACCGGATGAATTATTATATCATATACCAATTAAATAAACATTCGTCCTCGACTACAAGACTTGAACTTCAATACACAATTACCAAGAATACATACTAGGTAGTCACATCCTTAAGTTAATTGGAAATCTATCACATTTGAACCCTCAATTGAACAATAGTAAAAAAGCTCCAATTTGAAACCCTAGAAATTTCCCCCAATTGGAATTGATTTCTATAACCAAATTAAGCCTTAAAACAAGCTCCTCTAACAATATACATCACTAATTCACAATAATACAAGTAAACTAATCCATAAACCTCCCTTAATCAATAACATAACTCTCTTATTCTCACAAAAAAGCATAACTCATCTTCCCCAACTTATCATCATACTATATCACCATTAATAAAGAACTTAGAAGCATAATTCACAAAGGAAGAATCACTTACTCCAAAGATGAATTTGCTTTTGACCTTTGAAAAATGCTCTATGGCGGCTCTAGGTTTGAGACTTGCTATTTAGGGAAAAGAATTCTGACCTAATGAAATAAATAGGGCACTTGAATAGTGATTTCGCCCAAGCAGAATTGACTCCACTGGAGAGAACTCGCTCCGGCGAACAAAACCCCACTGAGGTGGTGTCACTTGACGCCTCGCCTCAGCGCCACGACGAACTCGTCTCCGCAGCGGCGGACTCACCCTAGCGGACAGACCCTCCACCATGGCAGAAACTCATCATCTCTCAACTCCCACTTCAGTGAGCCAACCTCTCACTGAGGCAGACCTATCGGAGCAGGCACTAGTGCCACCAAGGCGGACACCAGACACCAGCAAAAGGGAAAAAACCCAAAATCTTATTCAACACCCGAAACAGTCTCGAGTCCCCCCGGACACAAACCAAACATGTTTGTCTAAGGTAAACAGTGCTATGAAGTTGCTCGCACCCTCATATTTCCCATTTAACTAAGCTAATGCATACTTTTCTAAAGAATCATCTAGAAGAAATCAAAATCCAAACTTTACAAATAAGGCCACAAAATACATTTAATTTCTCTGAAAGCGAACCAATGACTCGACTAAGTAAAAAATGTCCCTCCAGAACTACCAAAAGTGATGGAAACCGGAAACGGACCCATTTAGCCAGAAGTCAACTTTGAGTCAAATTATCCAACTCTAAGTTTCTAGTTTTGGGTTTTTCATCTGAAATATATATAAATGGACCTCGATATCTGTTTCACCCATCCCCGCACATCACAAACCCCACACAGAGTCTACGGAAAGGGTCAAACAAGAAAATAAGAGTCTTTAGCTAAAAACGACAAGACGGGTCGTTACATCAAATACTAATTAAAATAATATTTGTACTCGAATGGAGAGAAATGAACTGAGGGAACATACTGGAAGTAGTGAACAAGCTAGGATATATGTTTCGCATATCAGACTTGGTCTCCCAAGTCGCCTCCTCAACAGGATGATGCCTCCACTGGACCTTCACAGAAGTTATCTTATTCGATCTCAACTTCCTTACCTGCCTGTCTAAATAGCCACAAACTCCTCCTCGAACTCCAAATTCTGATCAAGTAACACGGAGTCCCACTAAATCATATAAGAACCATCGTCATGATACTTCTTCAGCATAGATACATAGAGAACTGGATGAACGCCTAAAAGACCTAGTGGCAGGGCTAACTTATATGCCACCTCCCCAACTCTCTGAAGAATGTCAAAAGGTCCAATGTACCTCGGACTCAACTTCCCTCTCTTGCCGAATCTCATCACCCCTTCATGGGTGACCCTCGGAAGAACTCTATCACTAACCATGAACTCCAAACCTCGGACCTTCCGGTACGCATACTCTTTCTGCCTGCTCTGAGCTGCCAGGACCTTATCCTGAATCATTTTTACCTTCTTAAAGGAATCTCTCAATAGATCGGTACCTCATGGCCAAATCTCGAATGCATCAAACCAACCAATCAGAGATCGACATCTCCTATCATATAAAGCCTTGAACAGTGCCATATAAATACTGAAGTGATAGATGTTGTTGTACGCAAACGTTGCAAAGGTAAGAGATAGTCTCAATGACCACTAAAATCAATCATGCAAGCTTGTGACATGTCCTCCAATACCTGAATAGTTCGCTAGAACTGACCGTCGGTCTGAGAGTGAAATATTGTACTGAGATCAAAGCAAGTACCTATCTCCTTTTGCAAAGTCTGCCAGAAATGCGAAGTACACCTAGTACCCCAATCCGAGATGATAGAAATAGGAACACTATGAAGATGAACAATCTCACGGATGTAGATCTTAACCAACTTCTCTACATTATAAGTCGTCTGGACCGGAATGAAATGTGCGGACTTGGTCAATCTATCAACAATGATCCAAATAGCATCAAACTTGCCCAAAGTCTTGGGCAACCCAACAATGAAATCCATGACAATCCTCTCCCATTTCCACTCGGGAATGGGCATCCTATGAAACACACCACCGGGTCGCTGGTGCTTACACTTGACATGCTGATAATTCTAAAATCGAGACACAAAATCAACAATGTGTCACTTCATCCTATCCCACCAATAGTGCTGCCTCAGATCACGGTAAATCTTAGTAGCACCTAGATGAATCGAATACCTAGAGCTGTGGTTCTCCTCCGTAATCAATCTGGTAAAATCTCCCACACGAGGCATACATACTTTACCTTTGATCCTCAGAACACCCTTACTATCAATCACGACCTCCTTGGCCTCACTACTAATCACTTTGTCTCTGATTTTGCACAATTTCACATCATCATACTGGTGAGTCCGAGTCATATCCAAAAGAGATGACCTCGCCTCCACACAAGCAAGAATCCTACCCGGATTCGATATATCAAGTTTCACAAAAGGATTAGCTAGGGACTGGACCTCCAATGGCAAATGACGCTAAAAAGTAGCCAAACAAGCTAATTCCCCCATGTTGACTGCCTTTCGGCTCAAGACATTCGCCACTACATTGGCCTTGCCTAGATGGTACAAAATGGTCATGTCATAACCTTCAACAACTCCATCCACCGATACTTCCTAGAATTCAAATCCATTTGATTAAACACGTGCTGAAGACTACGGTGGTCGGTATACACCTCACAATGAATCTCATACAAGTAATGCCTCCAAATCTTCAAGGCAAAAACACAACAGTAGCCAACTCGAAGTCATGAACATGGTATTTCTTTTCATGCACCTTTAACTGCCTCAATGCATAAGTGATCACCTTACCCTCCTACATCAACACACATCCCAACCCAATCCTAGAAGCATCACAATATACAGTATGGTCCTTCCCCTCCACCAGAAGGGATAAAATCGTGGATGTGGTAAAAAAAGTCTTGAGCCTTTGAAATCTCTCATCTCACTGATCGGACCACTGAAATGACACTTCCTTATGAGTCAAGCGCGTCAAATGCGAAGCGATAGAAGAGAAACCCTTGATGAACCAGCAATAGTAGCTAACAACACCTATAAATTCTAAATATCTGTCATAGAAGTCGGTCTAGGCCAGTTCTAACTACCTTTATCTTCTTTGGGTCAACCATGATCTCATCATTGGACACCACGTGCCCCAAGAATGCTACCAAACTCAACCAGAACTCACTTTGAAAACTTGGTGTATAACTTCTTCTCTTTCAATGGACTACTCTCAGATGACGCTCATGGTCCTCCTGACTCTTGAATATATCAGGATATCATCAATGAACACAATCACAAAAGAATCCAAGGTACGATTTGAATATCACATTGATCAACTCCATGAATGTTGTATGGGCATTAGTAGTAAGCCCAAATGACATCAGTAGGAACTCATAATGCCCATAACGAGTCCGGAAAGCCATCTTGGGAACATCCTTGGCCTGGATGTTCAGCTGATGATACCCAGACCTTAAGTCAATCTTCGAAAATATAGAAGCATCCTGAAGTTGATCGAATAGGTCATCAATACGCGAAATCGGATACTTGTTTCTAACGGTGACCTTGTTCAACTGCCTATAATTAATGCACATACGCATAGTGACGAACAAGATAGGAGCACCTCATGAAAATAAACTCGATCGAATGAAGCCTTTACTAAACAAATCCTGAAGCTGCTCCTTTAACTCCCTCAACTCAACTGGAGCCATACGGTACAGATTGATAGAAATGGGTTGAGTACCCGGCTCAAGATCAATGCAAAAGTCAATATCCCTCTCCAGCGACATACTTAGAAAGTTTGAAGGAAATACCCCGGTGAACTAACTAACTATCCAAACTGACTCAAGAGAAGGAGTCAATGCACTAGTATCCTGAATATGAGCAAGATAAGCCAAACAACCCTGATCCACTAACTTCCTAGCATGAATAAAAGAAATCACTTTCCTAAGAGCAGGGCTGGGAGCGCCTCTCCATTCTAATCTCAGAAGACCAAGCATAGCTAGCGTGACCGTCTTAGAACAAGAGTCCAGAATCGTATGGTATGGTGATAGCTAATCCATACCCAATATAACATCGCAATCTACTATATCTAAGATAACCAGATCTACCCAAGTGTCGTAACCTATGAAATTAACTACATACATGCGATACACACGAATAGAAATATCAAACATATCACACCACATCTCTAATTTAGCAGAAAAGTAGGCAGACACATAAGAGAATGTAGACCCCAAATCAAATAACATAGGAGCAGACCGATGATCTTCTGAGATAATACCTGTAATGATTTTGTCTGATACCTCAACCTCAACCCTACCAGGGAATACATAGCAATGAGTGCGCCCTACTTCGGACTGAGTATCTTGTTGGCCACCTGGGCCTGAACGAGCTTTATCTCTCCCCAACTGGGATCCACCTTAACCAGACTGATGGCCACAATGGCCCGATTGAGATCATCCCCAGCTAGTCTAGTCTGACTACTAACTCTAAATGTATGTGCTGGGGTCCTAAGTGTACGTGAAGCACCCGAAAACTGTCTGGGAAATCTCTCCTAAAGTGCCCAACCTCTCCACAAGTGAAACAAGTCCTGGCTGCTGAGGGCTGCTAAATGGAGATAGAAGAACCCGAACCACAATGGTTTGAATATCTAGACCGAGAACCCCTCGAAGACCGGGCCCCACCATCAGTAATCTGAAGAGTTGCCTAAACCGATTGACTAGGCTGCGACTGCTGATATCTACCCTGATACCCATAACCACAGGAAGTAGAACCACTGAATAGTCTAAATTGCCTAGTTCTCCACCACAGTTTCACGTCCCCCAAAAGCTTAAGGGGCACGAAACTAACTCCATGCGACTCAATAATACCAAGAGTATGCAAACCTCTCATGGCTGCTCATGATGAACTCATATGCATCCTCCTCGGGTTGTCCATAAAATACTAAAGGCTTCATGTTCGAAAATGCTCCCAAATATTCCGCTTATCGCGGGTTAAAGTTGTCCCTCCAATAGGCCAGAGACCAAACTCTGGAGCATTAAGCTCATCAATACGGGGCACTAACATCGCCACTGGATGAACAACACTCAGGGGTAATCATTTGCCCCTCTCCCACACGGGTCTAAGAACTACCCGGAGTAGTAGGATGTATGCCTATCTGAGCAAAACCATCAAGAACACTCAATAACCTAACTAGTGTGTCCTGTAAAACCAGAGTAGTAATAAATCCAGGCTAATCCTAGGCTGGCCCCATCTCCTCCTCTAGCATATCATCCTAAGACTCAATAACCTGCTCAGGGGAAACAGATCTAGCACGAGTCTGACCGACTTTCTATCCTTCATTTTGCTGCTCTGGTTCTACCTCAGCCATGAGCTTGACCTCTACGGCAATCACATACCACCAGAACTGATGCATTCTCCCATACTACATCGGCACGAGTCCTCACCATTGGTGAGAGAATAGAAACAAAAGATACTAATTTAATTCAACTTAGCACGAAAAGAATGAAGAAAGTGACATTTCCTAAATTTTACATAGCCTCTCAAAGACAAGTACGGATGTCTCCACATTGATCCGCAAGACTACTAGATATTGCTCTTGTATTTAAGATCGTTTAACCTCTGGCTCTGATACCAATTTTGTCACGACTCCTTTTCTGGAATCGTGATGACACCTACATAATCCCACAAACAGGCGACACACTCCTAAACGTTAACATAAAGCGGAAGATAACACAATACTACATAAGCTATCTAATAATATAAATGCGGAAGATAATAGTAAGTCTGATACATCCTAAAACAACCCCAGACGATCTAGTTTGTGATTACAAGAGCTCTATAGTACGATACAAGCCTGAAATGGGCAAAAAAGTGCCAAAAATGAATACATAGTCTGAACATGTCTCTCAAATACAAACAAAAGACGGTAAATAAAGAAGGAGCATTCAAGAGTATGCTGGAGGTAACAAGGTCAGCTGCTCTGACTCAACCACGTGGTCCTGTGGAGGTGGAAGGTACTAAATCTGCATCCAAAAAGAATGCAACAAGTGTAGCATGAGTACACAACGTACCCCTATAGACATTATAGACCAACAACAACAGAATATACATAATCAGAGATAAATACCAAGTTGACACCAAGTAACCCTAAACTAATTGTTCAACAATTCAAGTAGCTCATATAGCATCATGCGGTTTACAAAGTCCAACAACAATCCAAGTATCAAGTAGCATGTATAATCTTTCCAAATCCATAATCTAGCCAAGTTATCATGAATCACTCAAATACAAGTCCAACCACAGTTTATCAATTAAATGACATAAGTATGTATGATATGAATGCTATGCATATGCAAGGTACCTTTCTCAACCTGGTATACAGTACGTCAAGGTTTTATTATGATTTGTACACCCATGAGGGACCCGAAGTCTATATACCGCTCCTAGCCAGCCGAAATTCCCCACACAAATTGACTAGAGCCCATGGCTCATTTATCGAGCCTTATCATGTTGCATGCATGCAACTCCGCTCCCAGCATATCAATAACATCTCAATATGCCATAATCTCATAGTATTCTTACCTTTCCAGCCTCTTAGATCCACAATATATTCGTACCACTATCACATCAATATCGTAGAAACCTGAGTGTTTGAATGCAAGATATCATGATATATTGAGATGCAGTCAAGTATAGAGATGACATATCACATGCTTTGAAGGATTAAATAATTCATATGCAATCCAATTCAAAATCAGGATATCATATCAAAAGCATGTGTGATGAGTAAACAAACAATAGCAAACATAGAGAAAATCCCACATATGGCTACAAGCCCAAATAAACATCAGTCGAAACTAACACAAGGTTGATTCTCCAAATCACGCATCAACATAGTTCAACACCGGTACCCACTCAAATATTCATCACAACTAGCTGAGTGAGACCCCCAAACACGCCCAATACCCCTCAATATTCATAACTAATTACGCACTTCTATCGAAGTCTCGAAAAACTAAATCGTAACCTACTTTTAGGTCAAACAGGAGCGCTACCCAAATCAAGCCTTGGTGACAACCTTGCCCTTCCTCTGTGCCTCGCGATAATTGAACTCTTTTCACACATATTATATCATTAGTATCAAGCTTACACAACATAAACCAAGACTTTAAATACAAATCCCGACCTACAATACCAAGACTCGAACTTTAATACACAATTACCAAGTATACATACTAGGTAGTCACATCCTTAAGTTAATTGGAAACATATACACATTTGAACCCTTAACTGAACAATAATAAAAAAGCCTAAATTTGAAACCCTGGAAATTTTCCCCAATTGAAATAGGTTTCTATGACCAAATTAAGCCTTAAAACATGATCCTCTAACAAAATCCATCACTAATTCACAATAATACAAGTAAACTTATCCATAAACCTCCATTAATCAATAACATAACTCTCTTATTCTCACAAGAAATCATAATTCATCTTCCCCAACTTATATTCATACTATATCACCATTAATAAAGAACTTTGAAGCATAAATTTAATTCACAAAGGAAGAATCACTTACCCCAAGGATGCATTTGCTCTTAGACCTATGAAAAATTCTCTATGGCGGCTCTAAGTTCGAGACTTACTATTTGGGGAAAAGAATTTTAACCTAATGGAATAAATAGAACAACTGAACAGTGATTACGCCTCAGCGGAATCGACTCTGCTGCAGCGGACTCGCTCCGATGAATAAAAGCCCGCTGAGGCGGTGTCACTAGACACCTCACCTTAACGCCACAACAAACTCATCTCCGCGACGGCGGACTCACCTAGGAGGACAAACCTCCGCGATGGCAGAAAATCAGCATATCTCAACTCCCACATCGACGAGACAACCTCTCGCTAAGGTGAACTCGCTGGAGTAGACATTGGTGCCATCGAGGCAGACACCAAACATTAGCAAAAGGGGAAACAACCCCAAAACTCCCATCAACACCCGAAATACTCCCGAGACCCCAGACATAAACCAAACATGTTCGTCTAAGGTAAACAGTGCTACAAACTCGCTCATACCCTCGAATTTCCCATTTAACTAAGCTAAGACATACTTTTCTAAAGAATCGTCTTGGGGAAATTAAAATCCAAACTTTACAAATAAGGCCACAAAATACATCCAATTGCCTCAGGAAGCAAACCAATGACTCAACTAAGTCATAAATGACCTTCCAGAACTACCGAAAGTAACGGAACCTAGAAAGACGAAGATTTATTCGAAAAATTCGAAAATACAACTTTACACTACATAAAAATTCTCTCAATGTTCAGTTAAACAACCCTTAGTCTATAATCGATTATCAACTAAAGAACACCAGAAGTATAATCAATTATCAATCAAAGAACACCATAAAAGCTAGAGTAAAAGTACTTTGATAATTTATGATTCAGGACTATATCAGTTTAAACACAACACCTTTCAGACGATTATCAGAGGATATCCGTGAGGACTCCCAGGCACCCAGGCCATTGATCCCGTGTAGCCAGGAGACGTTAGAGAGGCAGCGCCATAGGTGGGTTGAGCTACTCAGGTGATCTGAAAATCTGAATAGAGGTATGCGCTTGAACTATATGTTTCAAATTATAAATTGGATAAGTATGACTGCTCTATTGTTATGATGTTTATTTGGATATTGATAGGAGATTATACTATGATGTTTGAATGTTGATAGGAGATTATAGACGCTTTATTAAAAAATAAAATCGAACCTAAGATTACTACATGCAGATTACCATCTATGTTCTAACCTCTAGGGGTATATAGATGATGAAAATATCCGCCGATCAGCCAGATCAGAAATTGGTATCATCTATATACCCCTAGAGGTTAGAACATAGATGGTAATCTGCATGTAGTAATCTTAGGTTCGATTTCATTTTTTAATAAAGCGTTTATAATCCTCCTATCAACATTCAAACATCACAGTATAATCTCCTATCAATATCCAAATAAACATCATAACAATAGAGCAGTCATACTTATCCAATTTATAATTAGAAACATATAGTTCAAGCACATACCTCTATTCAGATTTTCAGATCACCTGAGTAGCTCAACCCACCTATGGCGCTGCCTCCCTAACGTCTCCTGACTACACGGGATCAATGGCCTGGGTGCCTGGGAGTCCTCACGGATATCCTCTGATAATCGTCTGAAAGGTGTTGTGTTTAAATTGATATAGTCCTGAATCATAAATTATCAAAGTACTTTTACTCTTGCTTTTATGGTGTTCTAAGGGTTGTTTAACTGAACATTGAGGGAATTTTTATGAAGTGTAAAGTTGTATTTCCGAATTTTTCGAATGAATCTTCGTCTTGACAAGAGACTCCTTATATAGATAACCTCGGTTATTCACTATTCCTAACTTTTTAAAAGTAAACAGTATTACTTTTCAAAAGTGGTAAAGTAAACAGTAATCAGACAAAATACTTTTACAAAAGTCATAAAGACTACAATTTCCACAGTGCCTTGTCTGCTCCTTTCCGTAAAATTGTTTTGTCGTTTAGTCTTTTGCTTTTCAAAAAGTCGTAAAGGCAATAGTGCTTGTCTGCTACTTTTCGTAAAGCTGTTTTGTCAATATTCGGCTAATCTGTCAGCTGTCCATTCTGCTTTTGGCTTTATCCGGCGAATTGTTCAGTTGTCGTAATCTGGCATGACTTTCGTGAGAAATGTCATATTCTTGTCGGGGTGTTGTCCTGTTTAACACTTTCCAACTGTCCGGTTGATAGTCTTCTTCAGGAAATATCTGTTGGGGATATTCCGTGATATTCAACTTTAATCATTTTTTGGGCCGTAAGGCCATAATCATGTTGGGCACTAAGGCTTCTTTTGTTTGGGCTTTACATATTTTAAACTATGTTAAACCATATTCTTTTGGGTCGAATTACCTCTTTTCTGGGTTACCAGTAATTAATCGATTAGATCCATAGGATCTGTTTAGGTAATCTTCTGGGCCAATGAGGCCATAATCTGTTTTGGGTCCGTAGGACCTCTTTTATGGGTTATGCAGTGAACTACATTCCCTGATCAATATTCAATAGGGTTATGCAAAGTGAATTACATTCCCTGCATCATAATCTTTTGGTTTCAGGTAGATAAATCTACATGATAACTGTGAGGATAATCAATTCCCTCCTTATTCAAAAGGATCAGGACTTTGCTCTTTTTTTATATTTACCGTGGATGGTGATGGTATATCTGTTTTAATCATAGGTCGCTTCCTTTGTTCAGTCATGGTTTTATATTGTTGGATAATCTCCTCAGCATGGGTATGCTTCAGATTGGTAATCTTGTCGAGTAAGAGAGTTAATTTTGTAGTCTCCTTTACCTCAATATCATTATCATAGTAAAGGGTCATAATTTCTTCAACATCTCCTCCTCTGGAACATCCAATGACAGATGTTTTCCGATTTCTTAACATATCCTCTATTCTGATTTTTAATGTCATTAGTCCAAATACTCGTTTAGTGCTTATCCAGTCTTGGAACTTCTCCAATGGACAGGGAATTTTCATGTTTAGATTTTTGTCATCCCCGCTGATGGTGCTGTTCCTTCCTGTTTTAAAGATTTGGCATATGACAATAGGTTTACCTTTTAGGTCTGTTGATGCATCTAAAATCTGTATTCCGTAGATCCCTTTGCCAAATGATTCCATCATTAGCTCCGTTGATCTTGTTATAATCTGTGGTAGTTTGGTAAGGTTAGTCATCTTATCATCTGTGATAATCTTGTCGATGAATCCATAAGTGAATAATCTTTCAACAATATTCGGGTTTGCTCGTTCGCTACATATAAACCTGGGATATTTACTTAGTTTTGCACTGCGTACAATATCAGGGTTAGTCTTATAATCATAAAATTTGTTAATTTTCTCATAAGCATTAATTACTTCAGGTCTATACTTCAAGTTGTCTGCCATGGATACTGGTGATGAGGTTGAAGGTATTGCTGATGGCATGGCTGCAAGTTTAGACGAGAATGGTACAAAGGTTTTCTGTTGTACTGGTGGTATTGTAATCGATGTTCTTTGTGGAGTTTCTTTCTGTAAGATTTTGAGTTTAGAAAAATCTTGTATAGCTTCCACTACCTTGTTGATGGTTTCGGTATTCTCTTGTAATTTGGTAATGATCATTTCATTTGTTCGGATAATTTCTTGCATGGCTTTGGCTATATATTCTTCGAAATCGCTGCTGCTGTTAATCGACATTGTTATATCTGCTAAGAAAATCAGCTAAAACATTCTTAGTTCCAGATATATTTTTAACAATAAAATCATAACAATAGAAGAACGATTGCCATTTTCTTCTTTTATTCAGTTCTGGTAAAGGATCAATTCGGTTTGTAATAAACGCCTTTACCTGAGTATTATCAGTTCTAACAATGAATTTTACTGGTAGTAAATGATAATGAAATCTTTTTATTCCAAATTTTACTGCCAATAATTCTTTTTCGTTGATATGGTAGTTTTTCTCGTTAGGCATCCACGTTCCACCTCCATATCCACAAATTAATCTTTTTTCTTTATCAATATCTTCTTTATCATATGTTATTAGGACTGCTCCCCACTAGCATCTGTAAAGAGTTCTAATTGGTCTTGATCTATTGGTACTCTGTGTTTTGATAATGTTTTTACCTTTTCTTTAATCTGGTTTATCGCCTTGGTATGCTCTTCTTTCCATTCAAAGGTTACATCTTTTTTAATCAAATCTTGTAATGGTTTTCTTAGATATGGTAAATCTTTTATATGATCTGAGGCATAATTTATGACTCCTAAAAACTGATGTACTTCTCTTTTATTCTCTAATTTTTCTTTAAAGTTTTTAATCTTTGTTACAACATGTTCTTGTAACTGTATTCCTTCATTATCCACAATGTATCCTAAAAATTCAATATTATTCTTGAATATTTCTAATTTCTTTTCAGAAAGTAATATTCCATGTTGGTTTATCGTTTCAATGAATTGTTCTATATGTTTTATATGATCTTTTAAATCATTGCTATAAATCAATATGTCATCACATATATTATACAGAAATCTGCCAATTTTCTAAATACCTGGTCCATTCTTCTCTGAAATATCTGTGGTGCATTTTTTAATCACATAGGTAATACATTCCATTCAGTGTCCTTGAGGGGCACTGAATGCTGTTAAAGCTCTAGATTCATTAGTCAACTTAATTTGCCAAAATCCGTTTTTACAATCGAATTTACTAAACCATTTTTTGTTTCCTAATCTGTTGACAAGGTTTCTTTTATAGGGTAAAAAGTATCCATCAAAAATAGTCTTTTTATTCAATTCTCTGTAATCAATTACCATTCTAGCATTTCCTCGTTTTAGTTCGTTATGCTTTCTTACTAAAAATGCTGGGCTACTATGTGGGCTTTTACTTTCCCTTATTACCTTCATTTCTAGTAATTCTTTAATCTGAATTTCAAACTCTTTTTGATCCGTTGGGCTATATCTTATTGGTTTTGTTCTGACTAAATCACTTGGATCTGTCAGTTTTATTTCTCCGTATATCTTCTCTTTTTCCCATAATTGCATAGGATTTTCTCCAAAATTAGTCTTTAATCTGTTAAGATATTTTTCTTTTAATAGTTCTAAGTTATTACTTCTATCTGTTTTTATTGTACATAATCTTAAAGTATTTACTGGTAGTATTCTTTTTAATATTATCCACTTATCACATGGTGATTGTAGGCTGAAAGTATTCTTATTTATAACCTGTGTTTTGAAGTAATCTAAGAAGTTATTTCCTAATAAAACCTGTTGTTTCATATTATCTAGTTGATATACTATTGGTAATCTGAAAATAGTTTTTCCTAGTATAATCCTCATATTTTCTGCTATTATATCTAACTCTTTTGATTGTTCATTAAATCCTGATACTTTAGCTCTATGTATTCTAGATCTTTTCCATCTATGTGATTCTAATACATCTTTTCTAGCTAAGCATATATCTGCTCCACTATCAATGAATATTTTTTGTTTTATCATTTTATTCGATTTATATTCTATATGGGCTTCTAAATTAATTGCTACCATTTAGTCAGGTTCATCCAATCTTCTATTGAGTTCTACATCTTGTTCGTATTCTTCAATTTCTAATCGATCAGTTTGATTTCTTATAGCTTCTTCTATTAGTCTTGCTATCTCTCTTTGTTTCCAATGTATTTTGTTTATTTCTTCTCTTATCTTTCCAAGTCTCTTGGTAATCTTGTTATATCGATCATTGTAATACATACTTCCTGTTTCATTAACTGCTGAAGTCATAATCAGTTTATGTCGAGTATATTCCTCGTACTGTATCCAATAATTTCTTTCTTCTATTAGTTTTCTTTTTTCTCTTTCTAATGTATTCATCTTATTCTGAACTATCTTCACTATCTGATTGTTGGTTAATATAACTCACTTTTACCGCTTCTGATTCTTCTTCTGTTTCACTAACATAAAAGTCTTCGTAATCATACCACTTATTATTATCTTCTTTAATCTGTTGTAAGCTCATTATAAATTGTTCCGTATTTATATATTTTACTCCTTTTTTCTTTAACTTTGGGCACTTATTAGCATAGTGTCCTTTTTCGTTACAATTCCAGCATTTACATTCTTTAACCTTTTCTTCTTTAGTCTTATCTGCTTCTATAGGGTTTAGATTTCTTCTTTTCCTAAATTTTCTTTTGTATCTAAATTTATTCCTAGTATCTGGATTATTCCTATATCTCCTAAATCTTTTTTTCTTATAGGATTTATAATAAGGTTTTTTCTTATATTTCTTATGTCTTTTATATTTGTGATTCCTTTCATCTTTCTCTTCATATCTTCTGTGCCTTCTATGTTTTCTATACTTCTTTTCTTTTCTATTATCATCGCATCCAAATATTAATCTTCTTTCAGTAAATCCACATATTTCTCTTAATCCTATTTTCTTATCTTTTTTAATCTTTTGCTGTAACTTGTATTCTTCGCATTTTCTCATTAGATATGCTCTAAGTACTCTTATTCTTTCTCCTAGAGTGTTTTCTTTTGGTTCCAGTTGAATATATTCTTTTGATATTTCGATATTATATGGTACTGGTAAATGGTCGTAGTATAGCTGTTGATAAATAATTCCTTCTTCTGGTAAGAATCTTGCTTCATAAAAGAATTTACTAAAGCTAATCGTATATTCTGGTAATTTGTTTATCTTACAACATTTCATATTATTCAAATTCATTATTATTTCAGTTTTTCTTTCTTCTAGTACACTTTCTCTAGCTACTAACCATTTTTCACCTAAGAATTCTCTTTTTAATAGTAAATCAAATATCATTAACATTGATTTCCAATCAGTTGCATGACTTAATACTTCTCTTAGCTGATATGCTATTGATTCTATCCAGTATGCTGCTTTTCCAATTAGCGTTTTAGATATTAGATCATACATATAATCTAGATTTTCTATTTGTGTACTATTCATTAATGCTATATACATTCCTAAATTCCAATCTGTTATTCTTCTTCCTACTTCTTGTTCATCATAAACATTATCTAAATCTAAAAAGTATCCATTATAGTTTACTCCTTGGGTCATTGATCCTACAAATTCTTTGAATTCAGCTTGTTGTCCAATGAGTATATGATCTGGTAATCTAGTTCTTCTTCTTGTTATTACTTCAAGATTAGGGTCTACTAATTCTTCTTCGGGATAATCATCTGCATCTTCATTAATTATATTTTCTGATTCAATCTCGGTTTCTATCTGTTCATTATATTCATCTTCTATATCGCTATCCGGTTCATCTTCTATTATCGCGTTTACTCTTTTCATATTTTGCAAAGCTTCTATTATTTGGTTATTTTCCTTTACAATTTCTATATCTTCAGAATTTTCTTCTTCTATGAATTCTACTACTTGTAATTCTTGATTAGTTTGTTCTGTATTATCTTCCTCTGTATTACTATCTGAGGTAGTTTCATCACTTAATCTAATCTTTCGTACTTTTGTTTTTCCTTTTAATCTTTTTAACTGTTCTGTTAGGATTTGTATTTCTCTAAGTTCCAGTAACTCTTGTTTAACTTCCTTTAATTCTTCCTTTGTTTCTTTTAATTCTACTCTGGTTTCTTTAAGTAGGGTTTTTGTATCCGTATGTTTTCTTTTATATTTTTTATACTTGTCATACCATTCTGCATTATCATTTGATTTTAACTTTAAATTTTCTATTTTTAATTCACTGATCTGTTGTTCCTGTGTATCTAATCTTAAATTTAGGTATTCGTAGGTTGTTTTCTCTACGTTTTTTTCGGGTATTTCTTCCTTTTTTGGTGTCTCTTCCTTTACTGACTTGATCGCATAGGTTCGTATTTATGCCTTTCTTTTTCTATAATCTCTTTACCATGAGTTCTTAAAAATGTAATCGCACTAGGTTCCATTAGAATTTTCCTTCTTTATTTAGTATTACTAGTCTATCTAAAGTTTCTGTTACATCTTTTGATAATCTAGGTTTTTTCTTACTTATGTCTACCATTACTGGTACTTTACTTCTTCTCCAAGCATTTATTGGTACCATTTCTGATTTATGAGTATTCGTTTTAGTTATTATATTATCTTTACTCGCACTAGCTTCATTACTAGTTTCTACTTGTTTTCCCTTGCTTTTTTCTTCTAATAATATATTTAGTTTCTCTAATATTAATTTGAACGTTGGTATTTCAGATACATTCCATAAGTTAATCAATTCTTCTCTTATCATTTGTTGTGTTTTAGCTTGATTTTCCTTTATTTCATCCATTTGTAGTAGGACGCTTTTCATTTTTTCTTTTAATATTATTTCTTCCCATAACTCATCTATCTTATCGTTAGTCAGGATTATTTATTCGTTTTTTCCATCCGTTACCCATATCTATCCATATCTTATCAAACTTATCGCATTATTTTTCTAGTTGTTCTATATCATTTTCTAGCTTTATTTCTTTTGCGCTGTATTCCAAGTATTTTAATTGGGAATATATTTCTCTTGATAAGGCCGTCTTTATAGTCTTTAGTTTTTTATTTTTCTTTATTATTTTTAGTTGTACGTTCATACTTTATTTATGAATCTGGTTTTACCTTGATCATTAATTTCAATTTCGTTATTGTTTATCTTGTAGTTTATCATAGTCAAAAAATCACTTCCTAATAATAATTCGTTTAAGCTATCATATTCTATTACTCCTATATTTATCTTATATTCTAAATCTTGGATTTTGAATCTCAAATTTATACTTTTAGTAATTATTATCTCTCTTTCATTTTCAAGGTAATTATAAGTTTGTGGTTCTATTATTTTACACTCATTTTCATTTATGTTGCTTATGTGTATAAAACTTTTAATTGCTCCTGTATTTATTTCTGCTATTCCATCTATGGTTATCATATTTTTAAATATTATAACTTTGATTTTTAATCTGTTGCAGTCTATATTTATTAAATCTATAGTCCTAGGTTGTATACTTGGTAAACTATTTTGTTGTGTTATTAGCGATTATCTAGTTATACTTAGTCTAGATCCTTCTATTCTTGGTATTAATCTTTTTGAAGGTGTTAATGTTCTGGTTTTAAAATCCATGAATATTTCTTCTGGTATTGTTATCTTAGAGTTTTCCTTATGCTCAAACTGCTCAAGTATTTCTTTATACATTTTTGGTACTATAATATTCATTTCATGTTGTTTCTTTACATTGTGATTTCCAGTTAAGGCGTATATCATTTTTGTTTCTATACTCATTACTTTACTTCCTTGTGGCATATTTATTCCATCTAATTTATAGTATAGTGTTAAAGCTAAATTTTTATATTCATCTTTTAACGATACGCTAAAGTCTGGTTGTATTGTAAATTTCAATTTTTGGTATATTAAATTTCCTTTTATTACAGATATTAATGCATCTTGTAGATTTCCTAATATTCTGTCATTTAATACGTAGATTTGTATAGGTGTATCAATATTCTTTTATTGTAAATTCTACTCCTCCAAAGTAACAAAGTCATTTTGCCAAAAATCAACTTTGAGCATAACTATCCAACTCTAAGTTTCTAGTTTTGGGGTTTTATCCAAAATGCATATAAATGGACCTCGAGATCAATGCCACCCATCTCCGCATATCAAAAACCATACACAGAGTCTACGAGAAGTGTCAAACAAGAAAATAAGGGTCTTTAGCTAAAAAGAACTGGACTGGTCATTACATCGAGGTAAGGGTTCTGGTGATCCTCTGGTGTAGTTGTTAGACATCCCGATATTAAGGATCCATAGAATACGATTGACCTTTAGGTTCTATACCATGTTTAATTACTAGCAATTTCCGTAAAATAGTATTTATTTTCTGCAAAATCATAGCATGTGATCTCATTTTTCATTTCAAGTTTGAAAGGAAGTTCCGAAAATCAAAGAGTTGTATTCCGCTTGAAAAGTTCATATAGAGGTAATTTAGTCAATTCATTTTTGGACTAAGACACTCAAAAATTAATTTGAGTAGAACCCCACTAAGTTTAGTCCAATGTCATGTCTAATATCCTTATATACTTTTTGGAAAAGAAGTATAGTCCCTTTAGAATGATATGCTATGGTATTATTTAAAAGAAATATAAAGTCTTTTCATTTTTATTGTGAAGGTCAACCAGTACTCCATTTTCAAACCATTTACTTCTAACTTGGGTCATTTTCTTCAGAAGCTATTGAGTTGGGCCTGGTCCAATATAGTCTTTAAGGAGGAAAAGAGTTTTGCAAAATTAACCATTTCTGTCCAAAATCAGTTTTAAATCCATATTTTTGATAAGTTGTTTTTATAAAAATGGACTTCTTTTAAACCATAATAGTTTGAATTCCTCGTGTCCTTAAAATAGTTTTTATTTATTTATTTTATATCAGATTTTGTCCAAGTCAACTTCTAAAATATCTCAATTATAGAAAATGAGTTAATTTATTTAAGTAAAAATACAAGTCGTCTTACCTTTTAAGGGGGTTAGTTTTGAAAATGTTTTTAGGACTCTATCCGTTCTAAATAAGGAATTATGTCCAAAATCAACCATACCTATTGATGATGCGTAAGTTATGAAATTCCTATCGTTATTCTAAGATTGACAAGTTTGCAAGTTAAGTACCAAGAATTATATTATTCGTACAAGGATCTTATGCAAGAGTAAGGACACGAAGAATTGATGTAAGGAGAAGAAGAGGAAGGAAGTATAAAAGTACTGTCAATTGTTTTAATTTAAGGACATTATACGACTACTATATAAGGTGATTTAATATTTCTTATTATGGTGTCAGAACCCCCGTAGATTGATGATCAACCGATACTCCCGAGTAAACTTATAAAGAAGATTATGTTAAAGTTTCCAAAAGTTTCAGGTTAAAGAAATAGCCTTTGTTACCATGTTGTGGGAAAGTAATAATATGGAAAAGATGAGATGGGAGGCGAATGAGGACATGAAGTCCAGATATCCGCATTTGTTTTAGACTTCAGGTTTATATTGACACTTCTGCGATACAACTTCTTTATTTCTATCCTATCTTTTGAGCTTATCTTATATATCTTATTTAGGTGATGTTGGTGAGACATATGTGACAGGTGCAACCCAGGATTCAAAAATCATTAGTTGAGGTGAGTTATGGTTAAAACTTTTGATTTCTGGGTAAATAGACGGTAGTGTGGGGCTGATATTATTATGTTGTGCTATTTTATAGCCCTTTGTAGCATTGAGTATGTGTTCAGGCTTCTTGACAGGGTTGTATAGTCCTATTTACAAGGAAACTCTGCCAAAATTTTCAGAAATCCCGAGAGTTAGAATACTTTCTCAACATTCGAAGATGAATTTTCATGTGTTGTCATTGTCGTATCATAGCTAGCTTAGATGTGATGTTGTTAGGACCCCTGCAAGATATTTAAAAATTGTTTACGGAAGTGTTGAGTAAGTTTTAGAAAGGTTGAAGAATTAGCGAATCAATGGAAACAAGTTTCAACAAAAATTCGATGAGGTATCGCCTCCCGGAGTACTCTGCGAATCACAGGTCATGCTTGTGAGACGCAGAGTGTGCATCAAACCAAGACAGACAATTCAAGAAGCCTGGCAATGTCTATGACCCAACTTGCAATTTGCAAGCATGGTTTGCGGTTCACAGACCTTGCAACAGGTTGAGTTAGTGGCAACTTTGTATTTTTCTATAAATAGCTCCCCCATGGACTAAAACCTCATTTCACTTCATTTTCACAACCATAATCATCTCTCATATCCTCTCTAAGAGATTCCAAGTGATATAGAGTAAACTCAATGATAAACTACATAAATCTGATGTAGGGAATCCCATGACCATCGTTGAATCGTCTTCTTCCTTGTTGAATCGACTTTGGAGGATGCCTAGTTGTGAAGTAACCCATATTGTAGAGTGATTCTTGAGTTTAAATGTAAGTTTCACCTCCTTCATCTTATTCTTAGGATTGAGCAAGTGGTTAAGATAGGATTATCATAGAGTTCTTGAAGAACAAGTGTTTATGGACCTTGAGGTTAAGTTAAGTTGTTGTGGGCTCTTTTGTGTGATTTAAAGTTGCTATATGAAGTTGTGAATTTATTGATTGAGTGGTGATAATGTGTAGTAGTAGTAGTGAAGATTGTTGTGATGATATGTATAGAACTTAAACTACAAATGATATTACAACATTATGCACACAAGTTATTCGACAAAATGTTTGAATGAACTTTCTTATACACTATGAATCC
Source organism: Anisodus acutangulus (assembly GCA_029783415.1). NCBI lineage: Eukaryota > Viridiplantae > Streptophyta > Magnoliopsida > Solanales > Solanaceae > Anisodus > Anisodus acutangulus. The sequence continues at coordinate 26,728,155 of CM056507.1, read as the reverse complement.
GATATTGATATAAATCATTCGTATAACGTAGATAATCATTCATAGAGCGTACAAGAACTTGTGGAATCCGTAAAAACTAAGGCGACAAGGTATATAAGGCTTACCCTTTTCTTTCATTTTGGCATGATCATAGTAGAATGACAAATATGAAATGTCCCTCAAATAAAGGTTCTACTCTTGGCTGTTAAGATATGCATATCCTTCATTCTATTAATTGGATTATTTAATCTTATCTGTCCTTGTCGGGAGTATTTTCCACACTTTTATGATATCTCTTGATCTGCCACTTATTGGGAGTACTTATCGCACTTCATGATATTCCTTGCTATAAGATTGGTCCTGAGTTCCTTGTTGGATTATAACGTTCGATGTACATAGTTCCATAACGATAGCAGGGGTTAATGACCTTATGCCACTCCGCCTTGTTCATGCGGCCATTCATGCATTATATATATATATATATATATATATTTTCACCGAGCTGCGCTATAGTCATCCGGGTATGACACCTATTGTGCACACTAATGCAGTTGGGTACGATATTACCGAGTCCTATTATGTCTGGGAACGATAATAGCGAGTCCTTTTATGGCCGGGTACGATATGATGATGGTATTTCCCCATAGTGTGGCCTATATATATGACTATGTTTTTAAAAGGAAAGCATGCATATTATATGCTCTCACATTAGAAGTTAGAGGTTGCCTCTTCCGTATCCTTATTTACACTTTTATATAGATTTATATTTCTTGCCTTACATATTCAGTACATTGTTCGTACTAACGTCCCTTACTGGGGCGCTGCATTTCATACCCGCGAGTTCATATAGACTGAGCGACACCCCTTTCAAGTAGGACCTCAACTCATCGGTAGTGTCAGAGCTCTCCACTTATTCCAGAGGTGCTAGTAAGAGCTGGTATGATTTTATATATATTTACAGGTATGGCGAGGCTCTGTCGGTCTAGATCTTGTGATGATGTTCATGTACTCTTTAGAGGCTTGTAGACAGTTGCCCTGTATAGAGATGTCATGTATGGCCTTGCCGACCTTCCATATGGTTTGTTGCACTTATGATGGCCTTGTCGGCCTTGGCATGTATATATATAGATGTTGTTGGGTCCTTTTCTGCTTGCAGGTTGTTACACAATCCTTTATTAGAGGCTTTGTCGGTCTAGATCTTGTGATGTTATCCTTATGTTCTATAACTGGTACGCTCGGGCCTTAGAGCACCGGGTGCCGGCCACACCCCCAAGGTTGGGGTGTCACAATATCATTTAAGATTAAGAAGCCCAACATTAACTTTCTAATGTAATACAATAATCTGGGTTAAGCCCAGTTCTAGTACTAATCAGTGTATAAATTATACAACAAATGTGGGCCTGGACCAGACAACATACAACAGTGTATCAAGGATGATATGTAAAAGAAAAAAATGATGTGCCAAGGCTAGAACACATACTCAGCAGTCAGAAGGAGATAACTTAAGAAATGTAGGATGGCCAAGCCCAGAAGCATTTAAGACGGGTCAATCTAGATGATATACACAAGTGATATACTTGACATGTATATCATGTATATACAGTCCATATATCTTGGTGTATATCACATGTATATTTAATCATTTTAAGTCAAATCAATCTTAAGTAGGTCAATCACATATCTCTTAGAGTCTAATCATGTTGACAGAAGCAAATTCATACAAAATATAGGATTGGGAGTAAGTTATCAGAACCAAACTAAGACTATTCTCAAGCTAATTCTACCGACATGGTAATATTGAATACATCACAAACATCACCGGATTAAGAGAGGAAAACATAACATCTTGGAAACATGCTATTCACTTGATACAACAAGACTTAACAGGATTTCCAAATTCAAACTAAAGATCTAGTCATTGTTTGCTTTAGAAATGTACAAACAGTCTAAAGTTATCCCCTTTATCTAGTCTTGGAAGTTAGCTATCATGACCCAACTTAAACTCTCATTAGACAAATAAAGATTCAAACACTTAGCACATTATTTCAGCATGCACATATATCATTTTGTCTTAATATGGAGGCATACCAAACATAGGATAACCAAGACTGGACATCAAAGTTTGTCACGTAGCATGCAACTTTCAGATTTTATACTCCATTCAAGTATATATTAACCAAGTGATTCAGACCAGACTAATGGTTTTAAACTAAACACATAGAAGCATGTGGGCATGACACTCAACCCAACACCTTGACACAGTTAGAAATTATTCTGAGCTTCTAAAGAGCCTAATATTCATTGACTTGGATAAAAATGCTAATAGGTCACCTAATATAAATCAAACCCACATAAAACACATACATGCCATGATTATACATGACATTAGGGCTAACATAGATGATCGAAAACATGAAGAAGGACACAGATGGGCAGGACAGAGTCATGACAACACACACACGTGATTATTTTATTCAAGCTACCCTAAGGTCGACCTAAACACACTCACACAAGTACAATATATTGTCACACATGATTTAAAGACAAGCATATATACTCAAGGTTATGACAAGATACCAAAAACCAACATGAAGATTTAGGTATTTCATGTATCAAAGCTGAGCAAGTCTAGGAGACTACTTTAAACTATTATTTTAAGCATAGATTAGCAGGGTTGACACAGGAGACTTGACATGAGTTAAACTAAATAATAAAATATTCATTGCTCCTACATTAGGCCTAATTTAGCCCTCACTGACATAAGATAGGCATAACATGAACCAAAATAGACACGGTCACATATGACGAACATTCTGAGTTCAGTCCTATCGTAACATGAACCATTTCTAAGTATGATATTGCTCAAAACCTACGCAAGTTCAATATCCCCAAAATCATCAAACAAAAAAAATGCTCTAACCATTTTAAAACCTAAATATGTTTTAAACATACCACAGATGGCATTTGCTAATTCATATACTACTTAGGCATACTATTCATACAACACCTACCCTTTTAAATTCATCCTTAAACTCAGATTACCCTGACTAAGCATGGTGTTCTTCATGTTCTCAGCATGTTTATTAAACATATCAGTCATAAACTAACCAACAGTTAAACTAAATCAAATACAAGACATACAATACTCATAAATCACTTCAAGGCAGATTCACAGGCACACAAGCATACTGATTTAATTTATTCATAAATTTAACTAAAATTAACTGATGAGTAAGCATGCTTTATAAACCAAACAAAGCAGGTCCATAACTACTTATCATGATCACATACTTAAACTAATACTAATCAGGAAGCACACATCATGATCATAACACACTGTTTTGAATTCAATATTAAACTTAAGCTAAAATAGAGGCAGTTACACACTTTTACTAAACTAAATATATTAAAATTCACATAATGCACATAGGAACAATCAATCTAGATAAAATACTTTAAAGGGAAGGAAATTACCTTTTTCGGAGGCAGCCTAGGATCGAAGAGAGGTCTTGGGTCTTCACTTCATACTTCAATCTACTCGCACACACGAAAAGAAAAAAGTTTTAGAATTATGGAGACTAATTAAGGCTAGGTAGAAGAATTTGATTTGAAAATGGCTCTTAGCAAATAGTAGCCTGAGATTCAAACTTCCGACATTGAACAATGAGGGGATAGGGTTGAATTTATATAACCCCAAAACCCTAGCGATTTGGGTTTCCAATTGATGTGGGATGAAGGAAATAGGAGGGAAAAAAATCCTCAAAACGGACCTAATCAATGAAAATTCACCATTTGAAACCAAATGAGACAAAAGTAATTAAAGAATCACAGAAAAGCAAAAGGGAGAGGGGTAAGCTCACCTGTAGGGGTGGTACGGTGGTACACATACAAGAGCAATTAATACTCTTCCCCATTTTGGACGAGCAAAATACTGAACAAAGAGAGAGAGAAACGGATAGGGTTTCGTTGAAATGGAAAGGGAAATTGGGGTCTGGGTGGTATTGTATGCCTAATGAAAGGGATTGGGCCCGGTCACGGCCCAGTTAGGCTTACCTGCCGATTTAAAACAAGAAAAGAGAAGCCCAGTCAGCTTTAGTTAAAATAAATATGAAATAGTTATATTTTGCAAGTGTAGTCATTTTTTAAATTAAGAAGTAACCAACTAATTTCAATTGAAGCCAAATTAAATAAAAAACTTCAATTTGAGCCCAAATTTGACACTAATTTGAAATAAAAATCTATAAATCATACAAAATATTTCAATTAAAATTAAAGGTCTTAAAATTGAGATGTGACTTAATTATCCCATTTAATTGAATAATTTTCTCAATTTTGATAGAATAAATTGATCATTTTAAATTGTGAGCTTGATCAATTAATTGCATAATTATTATTACTTTAATTTTTAAAATTATAATTGATGATAAAAAATGTGAAAATGAGATATGATATTCAATAAATATACTGGATAGTATTTTGTCAAATGAAATGATAAAATACTTCCAGAAAATTTTGTAAAATCATTTTTGTCTTGTGAAAAGTATATTTCAATGTGTCTGTGATTTGCGAATTTTGAATAATTAAATAAAATTATTTGAGGGTTAAAATTAGGTGTTAACAACTTAGCCTTTGTTGTTTGGGGATGGCAGGACCATCCCTGAACAACAAAATTTGACAAATCGGATTTTTAGCTGACTAATTGAGAAGAACTTCTCACTTTTATGTAATTTTTAAAATTATGGACAGACCCTGGTCTCTTGATTTCCTACATATCTCAGGTCGTATGAGTATTCATGCCACTTGTGGTTTGACACAATTAGACTTCTAGAAAAAGTGATAAAGCAAATTCCAGAACTAAAGTCCCGAAACAATTTTGTTGGAATGTGACCAACCTTTGATATTGACTTCACCTACATATCCATAATTTATGGGAATCAGTTCACTTGTAGTTCAACTCAATGGGTTGAAAAGGGTATCCCTTATGCGAAAACACCTTTACTAGTTTTGAAAACCCTTTCCGGTATATGATCGATTGGTCGTAATATTTAAAAACTAAATATTTTCCTTACTACTTGCGATTGAGTATGGTGCGGAGTGATGTTCAAGACCATGCCCAGAGATCTTGACCCTTGTTAGTACATTGTTTCGACAGGCTATCCAAGAAAAAGTTCCACATTTGCTCCACACGCGTTTGAGTCTCGTCTGTTTGCTTTCCTCCTCCGATAGCTTCCGACCTATTTCCATTTGTTGGTATAGTGATATGTTTAATTGTTTTGTTCTGCCATATATGCGTGTCTTTGTTTATTGTGCCCTCCTGGACATATATTTTGTGTGGGTGACTCTTCCGACACCGTCTAGATCATATGACTTTCTCTGTTGAATTTGTTTGAGTGGGTGACTTACTTAGCACTATCTGGTTCATACAACTTTCTTGGTTGACTTCGTATGAGTAGATAACTCGCTTGACACCATCTGACAAGTATGATTCCTTTGGCAAATTTGTATGAATGTATAAATGGTCTTTGTAACAATTTGATGTGAATGGCCTTCCCGACAGTGTTTATGTTTGAATTAACGGCCCTCTCAGCATGCTATTTGTATTAATGGCCCTCTCAGTATGCTTGTTTGTATGAATGACCCTCTCGACATGATGTTTGTATGAATGACCCTCGCAGTAGTATTTGTATGAATGGCCCTCTCGGCATGCATGTTTATATGAATTGTCCTCTCAATATGGTATTTTATATGAATGTCCCTCTCGACAGTGCTTGTATGAATGGCCCTCTGGGCATGCATATTTTTATGAATGGCCTTCTCAGCATGTTGTTTGTATGAATGACCCTCTCAACAAGTTATTTGTATGAATGACCCTCTCGGTATGCTATTTGTATGAGTGTCTCTCTCAACATGCATGTTTATATCAAGTAGCATGTATAATCCTTCCAAATATAAAATCCAACAAAGTTATCAACAATCACTCAAATACAAGTCCAACCACAATTTATCACTAAAATTACATAAGCATGTATGATATGAATGATATGCATATGCAAGGTATCTTTCTCAATATAGTATACAATACGTCAAGGTTTTATTATGATCCGTACACCCATGAGGACCCGAGAAGTCCATATACCACTCCTAGTTAGCCATAATTCCACACATGAATTTGACTAGAGCCCAAGACTCATTTGTCGAGCCTTATTATGTTGCAGGCGTGCAACTTCACTCCCCGCATATCAATATCATCTCCATATGCCATAAGCTCATAGTATTCTTACCTTTCTGACCTCTTGGACCCACATTATATCCATACCACTCTCATACCAATATTATATAATCATGAGTGTATGAATATAAATGATAATACAAGGCAAGATATTATGATATAATAAGATGCAATCATGTATAGAGATGACATGTCACATGCTTTCACAATTCAACAACACATTTATGAAATCCAAGTCAGAATCAAGATATCATATCGAAAGTATGTGAGATTATTAAATAAACAATAGCAATATGACGACAAGCCCATATATGGGGACAAACCCAAATAAGTAGCAATCGAAACCATCACAAGACTGATTCCCCAAATTACCCATCAATACAGTTCAACACCGGTACCATTCAAATGCTCATCACAATCGGCTGACTGGGACCCCAAAACACGCGCAATGTCCTTTAATATTTATAACTAATTATGAACTTCTATTGATGTCACGAAAAACTAAACTGTAGCCTACCTCTGGGCAGATCATGAGCGCTACATGATCAAGCATCGATGTTAGCCTTTTCCTTCCTCTGAGCCTCGTGATCGTCAAAGTCAAATCACGCATAATATATCATTAAAATAAAACTTACACACATAAATCAAGACTTTAAATACTAATCTGGGGCCCACGCTACCAAGACTTGAACTTTAATACTCAATTTCCAGGAATACATTCTTGAAAAACCCCAATTTGAAACCCTAGAAATTTCCTCCAATAGGAATAGGTTTCTATAACCAATTTAAGCCTTACAACATGATCATCTATCAATATACATCACTAATTCAAAATAAAACAAGTAAACTAATTCATAAACTCTTCATTTATCATTGATTTAACCCCCTTATTCTCACAAGAATGCATAACTCATCTTCCCCAACCTATAATCATGTTAAATCACCATTAGTAAGGAAATTAGAAGCATAAACTTAATTCACAAAGGAAGAACCACTTACCCCAAATTGCTCTTAGGCCTCTGAAAATGCTCTAGGATAGCTCTATTTCGAGACTTTCTATTTGGGCAGTAGATTTCTAACCTAAGGGAATAAATAGGACACCTGAACAATGATTCTGCTCCAACAAAATCGACTCCGCTGGGGTGAACTAGCTATGATGAACCAGACCCTCATTGAAGCAGTGTCACTTGACATCTCGTCTCAGCGCCACATCGAACAAGACACCGCAGGTGGACTCGTTCTTGCGGACAGATCCTCCACCACAATGAAAACCCATAATTTCCAAAAACCCGGCTTCGGCGAGCCAACCTCTTGTCGAGGCGGACACCAGATACATGCAATGGGAAAATAGCCCAAAACACCTATCCTACCCCCGAAACACTCTCGAGACCTCCGGACACAAACTAGACATGTTCGTCTAAAATAAAAAGTGCTACAAACTCACTCATACCCTCGAATTTCACATTTAACTGAGCTAAGGAATACTTTTCTAAACAATCATCTGGGAAAAATCAAAATCCAAACTTTACAAATAAGGCCACAAAATATATTTGATTGCCTCGAAAAGCGAACTAATGACTTGACTAAGTCATAAATGACCCTCCGAAACTACCAAAAGTGACGAAACCTGGAAATGAACCCATTTAGCCAAAGTCAACTTTGAGTCAAACTATCCAACTCTAGGTTTCTAGTTTTGGTTTTTCATTCGAAATGCATATAAATGGTCCTAGGATCCGTGCCATCCATCCCCGCACATTAGAAACACCACAAAAAGTCTATAGGAAGGGTCAAATAAACAAATAAGGGTCCTTAGCTAAAAGTGACCGGATGATTTATTACATTAGATACCAATTAAAATAACGTTCGTCCTCAAACGGAGAGAAACGAACAGAGGGAATGTACCCAAAGTAGTAAACAAGTCGGGATATCTTTTCCGCATATCAGACTTGATCTTCAAGGTTGCCTACTCAATTGGATGATGCCTCCACTAAACCTTCACAAAAGCTTCTCCTTCGACCTCAACTTCCTCACCTGCCTGTCCAAAATAACTATAGGCTCCTCCTCGAACTCCAAATTCTGATCTAGCAACACAGAGTCCCATTGAATGAAATAAGAACCATCGACATGATTCTTCTTCAACATAGACATATGTAAAACTAGATGAACGCCTGAAAGACCTGGTGACAGAGCCAACACATATGCCACCTCTACAACTCTATGAAGAATCTCAAAAGGTCCAATATACCTCGGACTCAACTTCCCTCTTTTGCCGAACCTCATCACACTTTTTGATGAAAGAAAGGGTATGAACTTAACTTCCCAATTTGAGTTATTGACCAAAAGATCGAGGGGGTCAAATATTGTCCATCAACCCGTGGTTAAGGGCCGAGAATGTCATGGATTATGGGGAGGATGGAGCTATAACTTAATGGACTTCTAATGATAAGTTTTATTCGGCCCTATGTGTTGGTCTTAGATGAGACCTTTCATTTTATTTTATTGTCTTTAAGTTCTAGCCTAGCTATTAGTCATCTTAGGACATATTATAATCATGTAGTGGTTCTAAGCTTGCCTTAGGACACATTGAATTCTTATAAGGGAATGGTTAAGCCGAGAAGATGACATGGCCAATAATGCCAAGATAGCATGGACAAGAGAAGACTTAGCCGAGACAACAAGCTTTCTATGAAGATCATTCAAGAGCCAAAGGAGGAAGGTCAAGATTGTCCTAGAGAAGTGGAAGAGTTGGCCGAGAACCACCCTATGGTGCAAGGAATGGAAGCTTCTATATTGATCCTAAGAAGATGAATTCTAGAGAAGCCAAGATTCATTCCCCATTCTACTCGGTTACTACAACGGAAGTGTGTAGAAGATTGAGTTTACCCTTGTCTCTAAGGCAGGCCAAACTCGTTCACACTATACTCACAATGACAGAAGGGCGACTTGGTTCCCAAGCCAACCTATCCCTTTCTCTTGTTCCCATTTCGGACGAATGGCCTTGTCTTTGTGTCCTTTTGTTTTCCTTCTAGAATGGTCTCTATGATACTATAAATAGTCTTAAGATATTATAAATAATCAGTTTTGAGTTTAAGATTAAATCTAAAGTGTGTTTTCAACTTGTGTGTTGAAGCATACCGATCCTGTGTGAGTCACCCCTATCTTTAGTGTAAGTCTTGGTTAGGACTGTGTGACCTAATTAATACCCAAGCTCAAGGAACCCCCTTAGTGGTAAGCGAACGTTGGAACTGTGTGGACCAACCTAGCCTAAGCTTTGGGTTACCAAAATAACTTTCGATCACCCTCACTTGGCTAGTTCGCGAGCATTGCACTTAGCAAACCCCGGTCTTGACCTTATGGCATTGATCACCTTATCCTTGGTGTCGACTCGGGCAGTAAAAACCCCGTGTCTCTATCCTTAGTCTCATCGACCATACCTCATTACAACCAACACCACTAAATACCTAAATCATATCAACCGAATCAATACTTAACTAAAACAACCATCTTCCACTCGAACTTGCTTCTAGAAACTCGTGTTCAATGCCCACCCAACCTACTATATACCAACCTCCATTACCTCCCACATTACCTCATAAACATCCACACCAAAGGTCATTATCCATAACAGTCCACAAATATCCGTCCAATCCCGATAACACCAAATAGTCCGCATAACACATTTTACCGAGAACCTCACTGTCCCAGTTTTGTTAGACCATCCTGCCAACATCAAAACACCAAAGCCCAAACACCCAAATAACCCTCAACGTGTCTACAACAACCCCATAAAATTCCTTGACCCGATTCCCTTTCCATCTACTCGAAATACCCATCAAATATCCCACTATCCAGCCAAACCGAGAACCCGAAACCCCCATTTTGGCATCCATTTTCGAGTCAACCCGAATATCATCAATACCCGATCTACTTACACAACATTACCCATCTTTACTTTTATCAGATTATCAGATCCAAGCGTTCCCATCCCATGCAACAACGCTATGACTATCATAAGTGACGAACTTAATATGGCATTGTCTGAAATGGTTGCGGACCAAGTAAAGAGAGAATTTGCTAATCATGCAGTCATCAATGATGTTCAATCAGGGGAGGAGGTTGCTCAAAACAACTCCATACATGTTGAAGATAATGCACAAGATGCACCAAGAATTGAAAGAGGAGGTGACCGGACGTTACAGTTCGATCTTCTAGCATTTGAAGGAAACTTAGATCCCAAGGATTTTCTCGAATGGATAAGGGCCATTGAAAGGCTCTTTGAATACAAAAACTATGATTATCACCAATGCTTTAAGATTGTCATATTAAAGCTCGAATCTTTTACCTCCGTGTGGTATGAAATTTTAAGGCAAGCCGAAAGCAGCATGACAAGTCCAAGATTGATTCTTGGGAATGATTGAAGAAACACTTAAAGAGACGAGAGTATGAACAAGATTTGTATGTTAAACTCACCAAGCTTCGACAAGGTGTTCTTAAGGTTGAAGAATACATCCGGGAATTCGAGAAGGTCACAATGTTGTGTGACTTAGAAGAAAAAGAGTCGCAACGCATTGCACGGTTCATTAGCGGACTAAGTGCGGCAATTCAAGAAAAAATGGAAATGTCCACTTACACAACATTTGAGGATGTGTGCCATTTAGCACTAAGGTTCTAACGGCAACTAAAAAAGGTTGTGACAAGACCTTACACTAAGACGGCAAGTGCTAAGGAGAAGGTTGGCATGTCCTATGCTAACCCCTTGTAAAAACAAGACGATGTAAACAAGGACAAGGGAAAAATGGAAGTTGCCCAAGGTGTTGATAAATGCGGCAATAGATGTTACAAGTGACAATGACTCAAATATTTTTTGAGGGAATGTCCCAACCTAAGGACCATGACACTTGAAGAATATAAAGAAAGTGGCGATGCCTTTGTGGTAGAAAAAACCGAGGTAGCCGAGAGCCAAGAGGAAGACGAGGCTATTGTGGAGGATGGTATGAGTCTAGTCCTTCAACACATGCTAAGTGCACAATTGGAGGAGCTTGACGAAAATCAGAGGGATCATATTTTCTACACACGATGCAAAATAAAAGATAAAGTGTGTAATGTGATTATTAACGGAGGGAGTTGTGCAAATATGGTATCCATAGGAGTGCTAGGCAAATTACAACTACCAATTCGTGAGCATCCTAAACCCTACAACCTCCGATGGGTAAACAAAGCGAATAGGCTCAAGGTTGCCACCCAATCCCTTATCAATTTTCAGATTGGAGGATATGTTGATAAAATTTGGTGAGATGTCCTTCCAATGGATACATGCCATATGTTGTTGGGTAGGCCATGGAAATTTGATCAGAAAATCATGAATGATGGCGAACATAACACCTACTTCTTTCATAAGGATGGTAGGGACTTCCAGCTAATGCATTTGCCACAAAGTAAGGTAAGGGATAACTGTTATTGTACGCCAACTCAAAGATTGATATTTCCTACCATATAAAGCCTCGAACGGTGCCATATCAATACATTAGTGATAACTGTTATTGTACGCCAACTCTGCCAAAGGTAAGAACTGGTCCCAATGACCACGAAAATCAATCACACAGGCTCGTAACATATCTTCTAATACTTAAATAGTCCTCTCAAATTAACCATCGGTTTGAGGGGGAAATACTGTACTGAGATCCAAGCGAGTACCCATCTCCTTTTGCAAAGTCCGCTAGAAATGCAAAGTAAACTAAGTACCCCGATCTAAGATGATAGAAATAGGATCCTCCTAAAGATGAACAATCTCACGGATGTTGATCTTAGCCAATTTCTCTGCATTATAAGTCGCCTGGACTAGAATGAAATGCGCGAACTTGGTCAATCTATCAACAATGACCCAAATAGCATCAAATTACCAAAAGTCTTGGGCAGCCCTCAACTACAATCACAAAAGAATATCCAACAACCACCAACTACGACATAGCCAACTGAAGTGGAATAATCAAACCTCTAACAAAACATTTGACACGCTCTGCCTCAGTAGGTAGCAAAGGTGTTGTATAACGGGATAAGGCATAAAAACGAGTCTCATACTATGTAACTGTAGAATCTCCCTACGCAATCTTCGAAAACTGATTATGCTTGCCCAAATACAAGCTCAAAGGCACATACTTCTCAAGGAACACTCTGTAAAACCTAACCCATGTCAATAGAGGCGCCCCCGCAGGTAAGCAATCAACATATGCCCTCCACCACTGTTTCGCATCCCCCAAAAGTTGAAGGGCCACATAACTAACTCCATGTGACTCAATAATACACAAAGTGTGCAACCTCTCATGGCTACTCACGATGAACTCATACACATCATCCTTGGGTTGTCCATAAAATACTAGAGGCTTCATATTCAAAAAGTGCTCCCAAATCTTCCAATCATTACGAGTCATATGTGTCCCTCTAATAGGCTAGAGACCAAACTCTAGAGTATAAACCTCGTCAATACGATGCATTAACATCGCCGCTAGAGGAACCCTGGGAGTACAAAACTCAGGGGTATGAGTCTGCCCCTTTCCATATGGGTCTGAGAACCACTCAGAGTAGTAGGATGTAAACTTGTCTGAGTAAAACCATAAAGAACACTCAACAACCTAAACAATGTGTCTTGTAGAACCAAAGTATCAATAAATCAAGATTGATCCTGGGCTGGCCCCATATGTTCCTCTAGCATATCATCCTGAGACTCAATAACTGGCTTAAGGGAAATAGATCTAGCATGAGCCTGACCGACCCTCTGTGCTTCGCCCGAGCTGGTGCTACCGCTCTTACTCTACCTCAACCCCGAGCATATTCTCTACTGCGACCGTGCACCACCAGAGTCGATGCTAGTACATCCTCTCTCCCCGCGTTGGCATGAGTCCTCACCCTCTATGACAGAATAAAAACAAAGGTTAGATAGCAATTTGATTCAACTTAGCACGAAAGGAATGAAAAAACTAAAATCTCCTAAATGTTCCATAGCCTCTCGAAGATAAGTACAGACGCCTCTGCACCAATCCGTAAGACTCTACTAGACTTTGCTCTTGTATTTAAGACCATTTAACCTAGGGCTCTGAAATCGTAGTGGCACCTACATAATCCCACCAGTACGTGAACCACTCCCAATTATTAACATGATATAACACAAATAAAAGAAAAAGATATAAAAATACTACATAAGTTGTCTGATATTATAAATGTGGAAAATAATAATAAGTCTGATACATCCAAAAACAACCCCAAGCGATCTAGCCTGTGAATACAAGAGCACTAAAATACGGTACAAGTCTAAAATGGGCAACCAAGTGCCAAAACTAAATACATAGTCTGAACATGTCTCTTAAGTACAAACAAAAGACAGTAAATAGAGAAGAAACATCCAAGAGTATGCTGGAGGTAGCATCCTCACCTTGAACACTGAATGTCAACTGCTCTACCTCAGCCACGTAGTCTTGCGGAGGTGGAAGGTACTAAATCTGCATCCAAAAAGAATAAAGCAAGTGTAGCATGAGTACACAATGTATCCCCGCAGGTATCATAGACCGACAATGACAGAAGATACATAATCATAAATAAATACCAAGTTGACACTAAGTAACCCTAAACTAACAGTTTAATATTTCAAGTAGGTCATATCGCATCATGCACTGTATAGAGTCCAAAAACAATCCAAGTATCAAGTAGCATGTATAATAATTCCAAATCAAGAATCCAACAAAGTTATCAACAATCACTCAAATACAAGTCCAATCATAGTTTATCAATGAAATGACATAAGTATGTATGATATGAATGGTATGCATATGCAAGGTACCTTTGTCAACTTGGTATAAATATATGTCAAGGTTTTATTATGATCCATACACCCATGAGGGACCCGCAAAGTCCATATATCGCTCTAATCTAGCCAAAATTCCACACACGAATCTGACTAGAGCCCAAGACTCATTTGTCGAGCCTTATCATGTTGTAGGCGTGCAATTTCGCTCCTCACGTATCAATATCATCTCAATGTGCCACAATCTCATAGTATTCTTACCTTTCCTACCTCTTGGACCCACATTATATCCATACCACTCTCATACCAATATCGTAGAATCATAAGTGTATGAATGCAAATGATAATACAAGGCAAGATATCATGATATAATGACATGCAATCAAGTATAGAGATGACATGTCACATGGTTTCACGATTCAACAACACATTTATACAATCCAAGTTAGAATCAAGACATCATATCAAATGCATGTGTGATGAGTAAAAAAACATTTGCAATATGGTAACAAGCCCTTAAATACTTATCACAGGACCATTCTACCAAGACTTGAACTTTAATACTCAATTACCAAGAATACATACTAGGTAGTCACTTCCTTACGTTAATTGGAAATCTATAAACATTTGAACCCTCAATTAAACAATAATCGAAAACCCCAATTTAAAACCCTAGAAATTTCCCCCAATTGAAATATGTTTCTATAACAAAATTAAGCATTAAAACATGATCATATATCAATAACCATGACTAATTCACAATAAAATAAGCAAACTAATCCATAAACTCTTCATTAATCATTTATTTAACCCCTTATTCTCATAAGAATGCATAAATCATCTTCCCTAACCTATATTCATGCTAAACCACCATTATTAAGGAACTTAGAAGCATAAACTTAATTCACATAGGAAGAATCACTTACCCCAAGGATGAAACTGCTCTTAGACCTCTGGAAATGCTCTAGGACGGCTATGGCTTTGAGACTTTCTATTTGGGGAAAAGATTTATGACCTAAGGGAATAAATAGGACACCTGAACAGTGATTCCGCCCCGGTGAAATCGATTGCGCTAGAGCAGAATCTCTATGGTGAATTAGACCCTCGCTTAGGTGGTGTCACTTGACACCTCACCTCAGCGCCATATCTAATATGACACCGCGGGAGGACTCACTACTGCAGACAGATTCTTTGCCACGGCGAAACCCACAATTTCCAAAATGCCCACTCCGGTGAGCCAACCTCTCGCCGAGGCAGACACACCAGAGTGGACACTGGTGCCGTCGAGGCAGACACTAGACACCAGCAATAAGAAAACTAACCAAAATACTTATCCAACCTCCGAAACACTCCTGAGCTACCCCAGACACAAACCAGGCATTCTCGTCTAAGGTAAACAATGCTATGAACTTGTTCGTACCCTCAGATTTCTCATTTAACAGAGCTAAGGCATACTTTTCTAAAGAATTATCCGGGAGAAATCAAAATCCAAACATTACAAATAAGTCCACAAAATACATCCGATTTCCTCGGGAAGTGGACCAATGACTCAACTAAGTCATAAATGACCCTCCGAAACTATCGAAAGCAACGGAACCCAGAAACGAACCCATTTAGATAAACATCAACTTTAAGTCAAACTATCCAACTCTAAATTTCTAGTTTTGAGGTTTTTCATCCGAAATGCATATAAATGGACCTTAGGATCTATGCCTCCCATCCTCATTCATCACAAACCCCACATAGATCTGCGAGAAGGATCAAACATGCAAATAAGGGTCCTTATCAAAAAATGACCGGATGGGTCGTTACATATTTAAAGCTTCCCGACACCTTACTTTACCATGAAGTAATAATCAATTTGCTTGGTTTCGAAGGAAAGTGAGGTTAGGTTTGAAAAATTGTCAGGGAAACAATCACGATTAATTCTTGTATCAATCTCACTTGGATATTCTAGTTGTAATTTTGGATATCATTAAATTTTCTTTTTAGCCGAGAGCATCGTAAGAAGGTACATGTGCTTGAAATTTGTTTCATTTCAAATGATAGGAAATGCTATATAATAACCAAGAGTTATTCTTTTCTATTGGACCCACTTAAAGATATGAGTCCTATTAAGATAAGACCAAAAACATGTGGAAGTAAAGTATACATAGTAGTAATTATTATCTACCATGCTGCAACATTTGTTCCTAATTACTAAACACATGACATGTAGCCCCCCACCTCTAATTACATTAAATTACTACTACAATTAAGTGTTGTACAAATATTGGACACGTAGAGATATTTGAAGATATGCTAATATTTCACCAATAACATCATACTCAATATAATGCCACAAGTGGAGATTTATTAATTTTAAAAAATTATATCTTCTCAACTTATAATTTTTCCAACCTTATATAAAGAGTACACATTTGTTTGTACTGTTAATTCTCAAACGGTAAAAAGATAACTTTCTTTTCTTATGAGAAAGTAATTTCTACTTTCATTGTAAATAAAATCTCAATTATAAACTTCTTCATATCATGTATATAATCTAAAGCGTGTCCAAAATATAGTAATATTAATAACTATATAAAATTATATTTATCACAGTTTTACAAAAACTAATTCATTTAAAAATAATGCCATATCAAGGCAATATATAACGGTTTGATATTTATCAAACTTATAGGATGTTACATCCTTTTCCCTATTAGGAACATTCGTCCTCGAATGTGGACTATAGTATAGGCGCTAACACACGATTTGCTCATCTAAGGCATGTATGATCTAATAAAGACTTTGCGATTACTTATCACTTTAGTATTACTAATGCGAAGCTTAACATAACTCATTTAGGAATGATCTCTTAACATTGCTCTATTAAACGATCTAGAATGTGAATGCAAGATAACATTTCGTAAATATCCTATAGCCTCCCAATTATAAGTCTGGCGCATAATACACCCATAAGTGAGACTCTACTAAACACGACTTCATAGACTCATAGGACTGAGTTTATCTGATACCACTCTGTCACGCCCCAGTCTTGACTGGAATGGACTAAACTCTACATACTATTGCTATGAACCTGTAATCATCTACATGACATAGTATGTCTATAAATTTATAAACATGATTTATAAGTTGCTCTATCTGTATAACTGAATATAAATCCTGTACATGACTGAACTTGACCACAAATGTATATGAATCCTCTATGAATATATGATGGATGTAACATAGCCAGGACAAGGCCCTGACCTACCCATAATCTCAGTAAATATAAGTACAAAACCTAACTCAACTCCAGGAAGAAATAGAGCTTACACAATCTCACTGAACATCTTTACCATCTAGACTGCACACCTGCCACTCGATATACCTGAACCAGTAATGTGAAACATAACAAATGCAGCGCCCCCAACCAAAGGACGTCACTATAGAAAGATTTTACCGAGTACGTAACACAAACACATCACATTAATAAAATAAAAGCTAAGAAAGAGCAATTGAAAGGCAATCAACTCAAAAATAACTGAGGACTCTGTAACCTTCTATGGAAGCATATCTTAGATCTTACTGTACTTCTATCTTTCTGAATCTTCTTAGAGTCTTTATGATGATATTCTTTGGGTCGCTATGTGGAGCGATGTTTTAAAATGGTTTATTAAAATATTAGGATCATTGTTCGTTTGATTCTTTCTTCACTTACTGTAGAATCTGTAAGTCATACTAACTAACTGAGAGTAACACACAACATTAATGCAATGTTGTACATATGAAATTCTCGTGGTGGTAATTCATATCCCCGAAGGAAACTGAATATGTATAGCCCCGAAGGCAACTGAATATGTATAGCCCCGAAGGCAAGCGCACCTCTGTATAGCCCCGAAGGCAACTGTCTAACCAATAGCCCCGAAGGAAAATGCATAGCCCAGAAGGCAAGTGTATATCCCCTAAGGCACTATATATATAGTGATTCATGATTCAAAATGATGCCAATGTCTTCTTATATGACATGCTAACATACTTACAATAAGCATCCTGGGATTCTTAACTTTTTAGCTTATGAAAACAGGTAGCTTACTTCTTATAAGTACTAATCATATTTGGGACTTATGTTTAGAGATGTTACACGACTTGACTACTAATTAAGAGAAGCCATAAGAACTTATACTATTACATTTCTAAGATTCTCGTTTGATGCTTGGTAGACTCATATCCTAGCTTTCTGAATCATCTCACCCTCGGGGAGGAATATACATAGCTTGTGTCATCTTAACTTCTCTTGGATTACATGCTATGTCTATAGATCCATAGACTCTTATGAAGGCTCGTGCATTTTTGCGATATCATGACTTGACTCAAAGGACGTTCTACAACTCAATAGGAGCAACTGGATTCTATTAACCCGTTCTTCTTACATTATGCTCTGTATCTTATATTATGATCTCTTCTTAGGCCTCGACTACATACTATTATCCATATTAAGTGTTATCTATCTAAGGCATGTTCTATAACCTCTTTAATTATACCTTGTATGCTATCAACTTTGTCACACTTAAGGAGAAACTCTAAACCCATCCCATGACTTAGACTCGACATGATGAGTAAAATGCTTGAGCATAGCTAAGTGTAGACATATAACCTTTCTTTCGAGACTTACAACATGGAATTAGTACATTCATAAGCTCTAGACATTCATGGTTCATGTAAGAAATAAACAACACACGTCATGCCTCAGTGGCAAATCAAGAACTAGCCTCACGTACCTCAATTTAAACTTCAAATAACTACGATGAATCAATCCTTCCAATAAATATTTAACCTATTTAAGACAACCAATATCAACATATCCAACAACCCAATAATATAATGCAACTATACCAATACTATCGTTAAGTAATCATAGAGCGACGAGCTCCAGATGCTATATACAATGGTGTACTTCACACCCAACCACTTTTTAACTACCAACAAGCTCTAAATAAGCTCTACCAAACCCTGGCAACCTCCAAACCATGTAAAAATATCTCTTAATCATTTTACATAACTATCACAATCCGAACTCATGGCTTCTTATCACCGTCCCGTGAGTTCTTAACAAGTACATACCTTAGCTGCTCATACGAGCTCATAGAGGTCGTAGATGATGATTGGAACATGAGTTTCCTTCTTTAAAGCTTTCCGATACCTTACTTCACGATGAAGTAATATTCAATTTTCTAGGTTTTGAAGGAATGTGAGGTTAGATTTGCAAAATTTATCGGAGAAACAATCATGATTGATTCTTGTATCAATCTCACTTTGGACATTCTAGTTGTAATTTTGGATATCATAAAATTTTCCTTTTAGCCGAGAGCACTGTGAGTAGCCCCAACCTCTAATTACATTAAATTACTACTACAATTAAGTGTTGTACAAATATTGGACACGTAGAGATATTTGGAGCAAACATTTGGTGTTTTTACCAACTACTATTAATAAATCACAGGTATTTTATAAAATTAGGACATATGCTAATATTTAACCAATGACAACATACTCAATGTAATGCCACAAGTGAAGCTATACTAATATTTTTTTTAAAAAAATATATCTTATCAAATTATAATTTTTCCAACCTTATATAAAAAGTACAATTTTTTTGTACTATTAATTCTCAAAAAGTAAAAAGATAACTTTCTTTTCTTATGAGAAAATAATTTCTACTTTTATTATAAATAAAATCTCAGTTATAAACTTCATCATATCATGTATATAATTTAAAGTGTGTCTAAAAAATAGCAATATTAATAACTATATAAAATCATAATTATCACACTTTTATAAAACTATTTCATTTAACAAAAAAAGTCATATCAAGGCAATATATATAATGTTACATTTATGACTTAGTCGAGTCATTGGTTCACTTCCTGAGGCAATCAGATGTATTTTGGGGCATTATTTGTGAAATTGTGATATTTGGATGTTTTGGGAGATTCTTTAGGAAAATATGTCTTATCTCGGTTAAATGAGAAATTCAAGGGTGCAAGCGAGTTTGTGGTACTGTTAACCTTGGGATAACATGTTTGGTTTCTGCCCAGGAGGTCTCTGGAGTGTGTCGGGTGATTGGTGGAAGATTGGGTAAATTCAATAGTTGTTGGTTCTAGTGTGCCGCACCAGTGGCTATTGGGCCACTTCTACATGCCCGCATTTGTGGAGGTTGTCTCACAAATGCAGGCCCTAAGTAATTGTGAGTTTCCGCCCTTGCGTAGACTTCCTCACAGAGGCGATGGCGGCTCTGTGGTTATTCTCTCACACTAGCGCCTATGAAGAAAGTTTAGTATTTCTGCCTCAGCGGACTTTCTCTGCTGTGGGGAGGCTGCCCCTGTGTGATCGAATCCACCGGTGCAAGCTATTTCAGTCAGTTTTGTAAGTGTCCTAAAATGATTCACTTTTCCAAAATATCATATCTCTGAATTAGAGCTAGTTAAGAGGGAAATTCTTGAAGTTTTTGCTTGAGTTCTTCATTAGATGTAAATTCTTCACCTTTTTTTTATTATGTTTCATATTCTCTAATCTTGGTATAGATTATAATTTGGGAAAAGTGAGTTATAAGTTTCATGATAGAATAAGAGGGGATGAAACCTTGATTTAAGGGTGTAATATGAATTAGATTATCTTGATATTGTGAACTAGTATTGCTTAATGTTAGATGATCATATTGTAAGATTTAATTTGATCATGGAAGCCCTTTTCAATTTGGGGGAAATTCTAGGGTTTGGTATTGGGGATTTTGGGAAAATCTTGTAATTGAGGGTTCAATTAGGGTTAGTTTTCCAATTAACTTAAGGTTATGACTTCTTTGTATGTAATTATGTTATTTGAGTAATAAAGCAGATTTTGGCACTGTGGGCCCGAAGTTGGTTTTAGGTATCTTTTGGTATGTTTAAGGACTAAGTCCTTGTATGTGTTTTAGCTTAGTTATTAACGTAGAGTATGTATGTTAGACTATGATTACTACGAGGCATTCCGAAAGGGCAAGACATGCGTAGAGGTTGACCATTTGCGGCTCTTTCTCGGCTTTGAGGTAGGCTACAATTTATCTTTTATAGACTTCGATAGAAGCATGTAGTAGTTATAAATGTTGAGGGGTGTTTGGCGTGTTTGAGGGTTCCACCTTAGCGGTTGTGATGAACTCTTGGATGGATACAATTGTTGAATTGTGATGATGAGTGATTTGGGAAATCAACCTTAAGATAATTGCGGATGCTGTTGTTTGAGCCTGTCGCCATTATGTGGGCTCGTTGCAATACTTGATATTATGTGTTTATTCATTACACAACTTTCGATATGTTATCCTGAATTACATGAATTATGTGTTAATGCATTTTTGAAAGCATGTGATATTTATCTCTATACTTGATTGTATCTCATACCTTCTGATTACTTGCCTTGTATTGTCATTTGCATTCATACACTCATTTCTGATGTTATTGAAAAAAAGTGGTATAAAAATGTTGTGGTCCAAGAGACCGGAGAGGTAAGAATACTATGAGATGGTTGGAAATACCAAGATGATTGATATGACTCCAAATGGGTCTTAGTTTGATCATAACGATGATACGCGAGGGATCGGGTTGCATGCCTGCAACAAACGTTATTACAGCCAAGAGCTGGGATCCGTTGAGAAATTTTGGATGAGTATATGGATATCGCGTGTCCCCCATAAGTCTGCAGTTCATATAATTTGAACGCTTGTATACTTGAGATGAAAGGTACATAGCTTTGCATTTTAATCCATATCATACATTAATTCATGCATTGATTACCTGTTGTTTGATAACGTTATATGGGTTGTGTAACATCCCGTACCATGGTTTGAATCTCTAGACATATGTAAATAGACCCGAGCATTGCAGGATTTTTGGTCATATTCACGTATGAAAATAAAGAAGATTATTATATAAAAGCATGCGGTCCCAAAATAATTTAGGACTTAATAAGTGTGACAACGGTGATTGGAGATAATATTTTATATGTCCCAAAAAAGGTTGGACTAGAACTATATCACACGATTGTGATAATGAGTTTATGAAGTGTGTTGGGAATTAACTAATACACGTGGATCTATGATATGAGGTATAAAGGTGACTACAAACATTTATAAGGACATGTGGATAACTTTCCACCTTAGAGGATAAAATTCTAATTAGAATTAAATGCATGTACTGAGTAGGTGCCATGTTTTTTTAAAGTAAAATGATATTACATTTAATGAGCTTAGTCTAACCTTAGTAGGATAAATTTTCTTAAGCGCAAAATTTGGAGCAACTTCCTCTTTAAGATAGCAAAGCTATTTTCTTTTAAAACAACGAATATTTTTTTTCTGAAATAAGTATACTGAGTTCTTCGATGAAGCAGCAAAATACAAGGACGACCGTAAAGGCTATGCCACGTGTATTACATAATTCAACATCGATTGTTCTTCGGGTTTTAGAAAATCGAAGGTTACTCCGTAGTGGAGTAGGGTAGAAGAAGAGTAATTCTTGGAATGTGAGGTGCTAGACGAGCTGCATGAATTTGTTGTTAAGCGAATCGACATAGGTATGTTAAGGTAAATTATTTCTTTTTTTGCCATGTTCTAAGTACGAAGCGTAAACGTAATATTGTCCCATAAATGATTCTACTCTTAGTAGTTAAGGATGTTCATGTTATTCATTCCTATTGTCAAAGCATGTCTAAATATGTTCTTAAATCCTTATTGAGGTATATGGAAAAGATGTTAGTATTCATAATGTTAATCGGAGGTGAAGTGATATTACATCACTCCGATAAACTTTTAGTGTCTTATTGTCATATCATTCATGCATTATATTCATGGACATACCTTGACCTCAAATGAGTTATATACTCTACTATATGTATACATTATATATATGTATGGGATATGGGAAAAGGGAAGGCTTTATATACGCACACCACCTGCAACTAGTACATATATACACGGTAATGATTATGCCCACAGAGGCGATATGATATGATGGGATGCCCACAGAGGCTTGCTGGCGTTATATACACATATGTGCATGACCGCATTGTGCATGACATTTATGTATATTATGGCCCTCAGTGGCATTCTAAACAGACATGATACTTATGCATATTATTGCCTCAGAGGCATTCTGCACATACATGGTACTTAGGCATATTATGGCCCTCAGAGGCATTCTCCTCAGGTTGGTTGTTTCTTGTCTCAGGTTATTTTCAAGTCTCTATTATGCTATTTTTCATGTCTGACATACTCGGTACATTATTCATACTGACATCCCTTTTGTTGGGGGACGCTGCGTTTCATGCCCGCAGGCTCAAGTAAAGAAGGTGACAATTCGCACTAGTAGGTTGCTAGTTTAGCTGATATTGGAGCACTCTATTTGTTCCAAAGTTGCAGTCTAGTCGTGGTATGATATTTTGATATACATAGGGGTACGGCGGGGCCCTGTCCCGACCTTATGATATTACATACTCTTTAGAGGCTTGTAGACAGTTGTCATATGTATAGTAGTTATGTATGGCCTGTCGGCCTTGGTATGTATATGTATATAGGTTGGGTCCTTCTGATTACATGTTTTTACATAGCTCTTCCCCAATTTACTATTCCCATATTTGAAAAGGGTATCTCGTGGCGGCCTTTGTGGGCTATGAGAAATTATGGTTATATGCTAAATACATAGTTAGTGGTACTCGGGAGGTAAGGTCCGGGTGCCCGTCATGACCCTCTGGTTTGGGTCGTGACAAACTTGGTATCAGAGCATGTCTGTCCTAAGGAGTCTACAAGCCCTGTCTAGTACAATCTTATTTAAAGGTGTGTTATGCACCACACTTATAGACAGGAGGCTACATGCATTTAGGATGATGGTTACTTTCCTTCTTGATCTAGAATTGTGCTATAGAGCTGAGTTGTAAGAATTCTCTCTGTAAACTATATCGTGTTTATGATTATATCAATGCCTTCTTCCAATAGGGCTATGATTAGAATGGAGATTAAGGTTGGATTGAGTGTAAATACGAGTAGTATGCTCTCTATTGAGATAGATACGTCAGAGGATATGAGTAAGTTGTTTTCCCAGGTGTCGACAAATCTAGTAGTACCAGAGGAGTTGAGGGAAGCTCTCGTACCATCAGTCCTACCACCGGCTCCGTCTGATAGGGATGTAAGGAGAGCGGTGCAGGTATTGAATCAATTGGTTGCCTCTCAGGCACAACTTCATCGTAGAGCATCTGATAGAGCTAGGCCCCTTGAAGGTTCAGGGAGCTCATAACCTAAGGAGTATATTGGTCAGGGATTACCGATATTTAAAAGGTTCAAAGATGCCAATATCTTAGGGTCAAAGTTGTAAAGTCGAGTGAGACCGCCCCGACTATCTTGTAGCTAATGTGGTCGAGCGCATGCTGAATTATGTCACAAAGGTACAAGGGGTTGGTTAGTGTGGCATCCATGGCCACAACGTTCTGAAGTGTCCCAAGCTGATGCGCAAAGGTAAGGATAAAATGATTATGAGTTGTACAAATGAAAAGCAGAAGACATCACTGGAAGGTTTAGTAGGTTATGAAAATCTACACATTTTGCAGTGATTCTTGTTGAGTAGAATGAGGGAATATGTTATGTACGTTTGACCTAAATTGTAACGTCTTACCTAGAATAAATTATGAATTTTCCCAGGATATCATTAACTGGAATGGATTGCCACAATCGAATCATCTGAAGAGTGACCATCAGTAATTTAAAAAGATCACGTAAAGTGACTTACCCAGAATAGTGAGTCCAAGTTATATATGAGGATCTAGTTATCCACGGTAGTGGAAGGGGACAAAAGCCTCTCGTCCGTGCGTAAAGGGACATACCACGTATTAATGAGAATTACATGTATCAATGTTAGTAAGCTAAGGTATGCTATAGGTATTGGACTGGTAAGGTCTTCGACTTCATTATGTAGCATGTTATAATTCTAAATAACCTCTGGATAACAATAGCTTGTTAAGGGCAATTAAGGACGAGAGCTATGGAACAATCGAAGAATGATTGTAAGAAATATAAAAACAGTTAATAAGTATGAATGGAATGGTATGATCAAGTATCAAGGAATAAATATTTTTCGATGAATAGAAGGAAGGATTTTAACAAAAATAATAAAGGTGAATGAGATTATAGTTATGCAGGATTCACAAAGGTATGATTACTGCAGAACAGCGTAGGGACCAATGGTAGAGGAGGGACAGTAAGAACTCTTCGGTCAAAGGTGACGAAACTCTGATGTTCAGGAAGATAGTATGAGAAATACTCTGAGATAAGAGACCCCCAAGGAAACTTGAAATGGAAATGTAAAGGTAAGACGAATGAGCACTCGGTCGATGGGAGAGCTAATAACGATAAGACAAGAAAGCTTGACAAGTCATATATTATGTAATATCGTGAATTGAATCTAAACATACGAAGCATCAGTTCCATAACATATGCAGTCATACATCTCAGAAAGTATGTAAACGGATGTAACAGTGAGTAAAGCTCGAGATTAGCACCTAAACAAGTGAAAAAGGGACAATGACGCCTATGGATACAATGTGGACAATAAAGATATATGTCAAGAGATAATGACATTATAATGAAGTTGAAATGTCAGGAAAATACAGATGTCTATGAGCATTATTGAACTGACCAAAGGTTCTATGAGATAGATAAAGTAATGGGTTTACAACTTAACGAGATTGAGAAAATCTTTTCCCAAAGCGCCATTGACAGAAAGTCTTAGCCATAAGGCAAGTGAAGGAATTTGAAAATAAGTAAAGAGGGTGACGGTTCGCACTAGTAGGTTGCTGGTTCAGCTGATATTAGAGCACACTATTTGTTCCAGAGGTGCAGTCTATTCGTGGTATGATATTTTGATATGCATAGGGGTACGTCGGGGCCCTGTCCAGACCTTATGATGTTACATACTCTTTAGAGGCTTATAGATAGTTGTCCTATGTATAGTGGTCATGTATGGCCTGTCGGCCTTGGTATGTATATGTATATGGGTTGGGTCCTTCTGATTACAGGTTTTCAGATAGCTCTTTCCCAGTTTACTAGTCCCATATGTCAGAAGGGTATCTCGTGATGGCCCTTGTGGGCTATGAGAAATTATGGTTATATACTAAATACATGGTTAGTGGTACTCGACAGGTAAGGTTTGGGTACCCGTCATGACCTTTCGGTTTGGGTCATGACAAATTGGTTATTGGAACTTGGTGATTTTATGATTAAATGGATTTGGATGATTGGATTGATCATACTTGACTGGATTGGTTATGTAAATTGGATTATGTGGTTGCACCTTTATGAGTCTAGGTATTCGTTGTCGAACTATATTATGGTCAGTGGATTCTATTGATTGAACTTGTATGTTGATCATAAAGAACTGTGTATGTCTTTGTATTTCTTGGTGATTGATAGTGTCATTTGATAGGGAGTCTAGTAAATAATTAGTTGAGGTATTGTTGTTGTAGTTAAATGACTTATATGCTATGTATGTGTAGATCCCCTCCTTAATCAAAGGATGTACGACTTAGACTTCTACTTATAGTATAATGAGGGCTTTAAATGAACTAATATGTGTCATTCCCTTACTTGTATAGAGCCGTAATCAAGTCCAAGAATTAGAGAAAATAAGAAGCTAATATTATTATGATCAGACTAATCATGATACCCCTTGAGAATGATTGTGATATAATATTGTGTACTAGGGTAAACCTGCCTTAATTAATTATTTGATAACTTCGGTAGGTGGTGACAACATGAACATGACTTAGATAGAGGCTAATGATCGAGGGGTAACACTTGTACGATCCTTGGGTAGTATATGAATTGGAGCGTACTTATCTGTGGATTGAACTCTTATGTGAACAAGGTGACTTATGTGGTTTATTTGATTTCGTAGTGTAGCATTATGTTCAAGTAGACTTGATCTTTATTTCTATTACATAACTTCTGTCGTTGTCGGCCTATGATGCCTATGGGGGTACGTTGTGTACTCATGCTATGCTTTCTTCATCTTTTACATCGATGTAGGTATTCAGTTGATTCAGGTTGCAGTTGGAGCACTGGAAGGTTAATGCATGCCACTTATCCTTGGCGGCCTTAGTCTTCATCCTAGTCATACCGCTCTTATTCATTAAGGGTATTGTTGTTATTTCTTTACTTACT
Source organism: Anisodus acutangulus (assembly GCA_029783415.1). Classification (NCBI taxonomy): domain Eukaryota; kingdom Viridiplantae; phylum Streptophyta; class Magnoliopsida; order Solanales; family Solanaceae; genus Anisodus; species Anisodus acutangulus. Next base: position 26,700,936 of record CM056507.1, on the reverse strand, counting down.
ATTTCGAGGCAATGTTTCATTTATTTCTCTATTCATTATATTCATTGTAGTCCTTGTACAAGTCAGACCAAGTTTTAGGAAAGGTTGTGTTATAAGGGATTTTCATAATTATAAGTGAATAAAGAATTGTTATATCTTGATAATTTCGAAATATTTTATTACATGCTAAAGGATTTTGGGAATGGTTCACCTACTGGAGGGATAGTGTAGGTGCCACCATGGCACCGTGGTTTGGGTCGTGACACCTTATGGTGCTTCGTTCTTTAATGAGCCCTTGTGGCTAGGTTGAATCTTTTTCCGGCGTTGGGGTTCCCTAGTTGTGCTTCACCTATTTCATCATGAACAAATGAGTTAATGAAATAAACTATCATCCTCCTAACGACACTTTGAAACCCACAATCACAGAAAAATCGTTAGTTTTTTTGAGGTTTACCCGTGCCAATGACTCCTACTATGTCATTCCTTTATTTCCTAGTGCTGCCCTCTTGGGCTTGGTAGTATGAGAGATGAAATTATACTCATGGAAAAATATTTTTCGAAAATATTGATCACAAATTTAAACTACATTTGATTGAAAAGATGTTTTCATTACGAAAATCAATGTTATCTTCTTGTCATGACATGTATGCTCTGAGCAAGATTCTTTGATCGTCCTTGACACTTCTGGGCACATTCTCTGCCTGTTTGGTTAAATTTTGAGACCCCCTTAAATATTTTTCCCAGTTTAAGGTTGACATCAACGAACTCTCATGCTAGATATGCGGTGAAGGAATTTTTAGGACCTTCTCAAAAATTCTTCCCTAGTTGAATGTTAGGGCCAGCTGACTCATTGCCGGATCTAACAGTGGAAATTTTACTTTTAAAAAATTCTTCCCAGTTGAAAGTTTGGAGTATAGGGACTCTTTTGAGAAAATTCAAGAATCTTCATATCTCAGTGGCTTCCTAGGGTTTCTTTGGTTTTTTATTTGGTGCGACCGAGCTCAAAGAGAGCCTACACATTCTTTCACAAAAGGAATCAGGTCGAACATAGTTCGAAACAAAATGGTAGATTTTACAATAATATGATTGAGTCCTAAGTGTACTGCCTATGTATCCAACTTCAGGAAATTAGTTATCGTGTAGTTCATATTATAGGGAATGTCATTTGGATTTTGCTATTACAAGAGAAAAATACCAAATCTGATGAGGATTTTTCTACGTATCTCGGCCGTAAGAGATAAGTCTTGTGTAGTAATTACAAGTAAAAATGCGATTACAATTTGAAAAGCGTGCCTTCAAGCGTAGTATCTCTTGAGTGCGTCTGAGTTGATTGCATTAGGCCATTCCTGGCAGCCCATCACTTCTAGGATTACAGCTCCTCCAGATAATACCTTGCGAACCATGTAGGGCCCTTACTAGTTGGGTGCAAACTTTTCTTTGTACAAGTCTTGGTGCGAAAATATGCGCTTGAGTACCAATTGTCCTATCTAAAAGAGCTGGGCTCTAACCCTCTTGTTGAAAGCATGGGCCATACTTTGCTGGTACAGTTTACCATGACACATGATGACCATCCATTTTTCATCAATCAGAGCCGGTTGCTCGTATCTTTTCTGAACCCACTCTGCATTGTCCAGCTCTACTTCTTGTATGATTCTGAGTGGCGATATCTCTACTTCAGCTGGTATTACTATTTCAGTACCGCAGATAAGTAAGTACGATGTTTCTCTGGTTGAGGTCCGAGTTGTCGTTCGGTAACCCAACAATGTGTAGGGCAATTGTTCATGCCAACACTTATAATTGTCTGTCATTTTCCTCAGCATCTCTTGATATTCTTGTTGGCTTCCTCTACGGCTCCATTCATTTGTGGCCTGTAGGCGACAAAATCTTGATGCGTTATACAAAATTGTTCACAAATATCCTTCATCATATTACTGTTCAACTTTTCTCTGTTGTCAGTTATGATAGACTCTGGAATACGGAATTGGCATACAATGTTATTTCATACAAAATAAGCTACCACCTTCTTCGTTACTGACTTGTGAGAAGTAGCTTCGTCCCACTTGGTGAAGTAGTCTATGTCGACCAGGATGAAGCGATGCCCGTTGGATGCAGATGGTTCTATGGGCCCAATGACATCTATGCCTAGGAGACAAATGGCTATGGTGAGCTCATGACAATGAGTTCACTTGTCGGGACTCTGATCAGATCCCCATGAATTTGGCACTGATGACATCTTTGCACAAATCTACTACAGTCAGTTTCTGTGGTTATCCAATAATAACCTGCTCTCAAAATATTCTTGGCTAAGATGAACCCACTTACATGAGGACCACAAGTCCCAATGTGTACTTATTCTAGCAATTTTGTGGCCTTTGCAGCGTCGACACATCTGAGTAGCCCTAAATCGGGCGTTCTCATGTAGAGTACTCCTATGTTAAAAAAGAACCTGTTGGCCATTCTCCGGATGGTTTTCTTGTGGTTACTTTTGATATTTTTGGGATACTCCCCCTTCTCTAAATATGTGCTTATATTGGCATACCAAGGTTTGCGAACAGGTTTTGCTTCAATGTGGGAACAATAAACATGTTCTTTCTTGATGTTTATCTCTAGAGGATCAACATGATTGCTTTCAGGATGCTGTATCATGGATGCTATGGTTGAGATAACATTGACGAATTCATTCTAAGATCTCGGTGTATGTTTGTAGTCGATCTTTTTGAACCTTTTACTTAACCTTTGTGCGAGGTTTACATATGGCAGGATTTTTTCATTCTTCGTAGCCCACTCTCCTTGTACTTGATGAATTAGTATATCTGAGTCTCATATTACTAAGAACTCCTGCATATCCATGTAGATACCCAAGATGCAGGCTTCATACTTTGCCATGTTATTAGTACATCAGAACCGAAGCTTTGCGGCTATTGGGTGATGTTGACCCATTTCGGAGACTAAAACCGCTTTGATTCCTAAGCCTTTGTAATTGACTGCGCCATCGATAAACATTCTCTAACCTTAATAGGTTTTGGCCGTGTCACCCTCTATCGTCTGTACTTCTTCATCTGGGAAGTATGTCTTGAGTGGTTTGAACTCTTCATCGATCGGACTTTCGAAGAGCAAATCGTCAAGTGCTTGTCCTTTGATGGCCTTCCGAATCACACACGTGATGTTGAATTCACTTAAAAGTATTTTTCACTTGGCCAGTTTTCCTATGGGCATGGGCTGGTGAAATATGTACTTTAAAGGATCAATTTTGGAGTTGAGGTGGGTAGTTTAGGATGACAAGTAGTGTCTTAGCTTCCGGACTACCCACGTAAAATCACAACATGTTTTCTCCACCAATGTGTACCTTGACTCCCATGCAATGAATTTCGTACTGAGATAGTAGATGGCTCATTATTTCTTGCTATTTTCATTGTGTTGTGACAATATGCATCCAAAAGCATTATCTGGCACAGACAAATACAACAACAATGGACTTCCCGATCTAGGAGGGATCAAGACCGATGAACTGGAGAGATATTTCTTAATAGTGTTGAAGGCTTTCTCACACTCATTTGTCCATTTAGTGGGTGCATCTTTTTTCAGGAACTTGAGTATGGGTTCCACGATTATCGTGAACTATGCTATGATGCGTTCGATGTAGTTTAACCTTCCCAGAAAGATCATGAACTACTTATTAGTCTCTGGCGGTGGAAATTCATGGATGGATTTGATCTTTGAGGGATCTAGTGCTATGAACCTGCAGCTGACTATGAACCCCAACAACTTTCCGGCAGACACCCTGAATGCGCACTTGGTCGAGTTTAACTTTAAATTGAACTTCTGAAGCCTGTCAAAGAGCTTTCACAAGTGTGTTATATGATCCAAACTTTCCCTCGATTTGATTATGATGTAATCCATGTAGACCTCTATCTCTTTATGCATCATGTCGTGGAAGATGATGGTCACTGCTCTCATGTAAGTCACGCCGACTTTCTTTAGGCCAAATGACATTACACGATAGTGGTATACTCCTTATGGAGTGATCAAGGTTGTCTTCTGTGTATCTTCGTCGCTCATCATGATCTGATGGTAGCCGGTGAATCATTCCACAAAAGACTGTAGCTCGTGCTTCGCATAATTTTTGATGAGTATGTGGATGTTTGGCAATGGAAAATTATCTTTAGGACTAGCTCTATTGAGGTCACGGTAGTCCACACAAATTCGAATCTTACCATCTTTCTTTGGCACTGGCACAATGTTAGCCAGCCACGTCGGATACGGAGTCACTTCCACTACACCAGACTTGATCTGCTTCTCTACTATTTCTTTGATTCGGATACTCAAATCCAGCTTGAACTGTTGGATTTTCTGCTTAACTGGAGTGAAACCCTCGTTGATGAGCAGCCTGTGGACCCCTATTTTTGTGATTTACCTGGACATGTCTGTGTATGACCACACGAAGATGCCCACATATTCTTTTATAGTTTCTTCCAACTGAGCGCTTATCATAGTTTCTTTGACTTTTTGTCCCTCCCCAAGGTTGATTACTTCGGTCTCATCCAAGTTGGATTTCTGCCTATTTTCATATTTCTCTAAATCCTCGATAAGATCCTTAGGTAATCCAACTTTCTTATCGTATTCCTCACATTTCCCTTCTTCCGTGTCACTCGACTCACTCATATCACGACATGTCATGAAATTATGAGTTGTTTTATTATTATAACTTAAAAATAAGGCAAAGCATGGTTAGTGTATAAAAATATATAATTGAAAGAGAAAATTATTTTCTACGTAAACTGAGGCCTTCATTAATTTGATAGAAGAAGTACAAACTGTGGTCTTGACTCGGATCAACATCGAGTTATTTCTATTTTTTCAAAACATCACGAGGAAAATAAAAGATGCAAATGGTGAACATTTGTGCCTCAACCGACTTTCACCAATTTTCTTTGAAAGCAAATTAAATTCATCATCTCTACCGATGAGCCAATAGTGGGATAAACATCCAGTTGGATAGTTGCTCACCTGGATCATCATCACGGATGGTGGGTGCTTCATTGCACTCTTCTAGTATCACGACACAATCTTTCTCTTAGAATAACATCCCCAACCCTTATTCTACATCTCCATCATTATGCATCGTCATTCGGACTGGAAATGACTAGTACAAGTTCAGAATTGGCTTGCATAACTTTGGATGGCCCCTCCTTTTTTGATCTGCTTCGAAGGCTTCTTCGGAGTTGGGGACATTCCCGAGGACAAAAGGGAAACCATTTTCCTGAATATATATTGGCTCTGTTATACATTGTAGATCTTTTCCCAAACCTTTGTCGGGTTCGAACCCGTTCGGGAGCATGGCAGATGTAATCATTTTGTAGACTAGTGGCATAAGATTTTTCTCATCATCTCCTTTGTGGGCGGCTCCCACTAGTTCTACCACATTGAAATCTGTGTCCTTGGGTACTTCCTCGATCATTGATACATAATTATTGGGGTAGTTGTAGATGCTACCTTCTTTGTGAATTACAACCTCATGATTTTTCCATAAAAACTTAAAGGAGGTGTAGGGAAGGCGGAACTACTCCGTCCATGTGGATCCAAGGTCTTCCTACTAGAAAATTATAGTTGGCGGTGATCGCCATGACTTGAAATTCTGTAGTGAATTTAGCAGACCCCATTTGGATGTTGAGGTCTACTTTTGCAATAGGATCACATTGATCTCTATCAAAAGCTCTTACATTTTTATGACTCTGGCGTATCTTTCCGACATAGTAGCCTAATTGTCTAAGAGTAAATTCTGGACAAATTTTGAGACCAGCCCCATTGTCTACTAGTACTCGAGCTATAACATTTTCTTTGTATTTAACGGTGATATAGAGAGCTTTGTTATGTGCCATCCCTTCTTTTGGCAACTCATCTTAGGCGAAAGAGATTTTATGGGCCCAGATGCGTGGCCTACCATGTTTGCCAAAATTTGACTGCTTGTACTAACAGGGACGTGTGTTTCATCCAACACTCTCATTAAAGGCTGTCGGTGTTGTGAGGAATTTAGTAGTAATGCCATCACTGATATTTAAGCTGGCGTTTTCATTAGATGCTTGACAATGGAGTATTCTTTAGGTTGTATTCTCTACCAGAAGTCTTTGGCCTCTCCTTCAGTAATGGGCCTTCTCTGATTTCCTTTTTTTGAGGTGCTCAATGCACCAAATTTTAAGGGTATAGCACCTCCCTGACTGTTTCATTGGGTGAGCTACCGCTACTTGGACAATAAATTCCTTTCTCAAGGCTCGGACTATCTCTTGTGATACTTGGGCCACTACTAGTGCCAGGATCATCACTTTGAATTAATGTCGTTCTTAAAGGGTGAGAGAGGCTACTATTTGCTCTAAGCTCTCAACAATTCATTAGATATGTGGCTTGTAGACAACCTAATCTTTCTCTTGCTCAATCAAATGGATGTGATCAGTGCCATGATTGGGTAGAGGATTAGTGTTCATGTTCAGTGGTGCTTTCAGTAATGTGATCTCTTTTTTTGTCAATCAAATAGTATATCTTGTATTTTAAGTTAATACAATCTTCCGTGCTGTGTCCATTTCCGCTGGAGTGGTATGCACATATCTTGTCAGCTCGGTAGAAGTGATTCTCGAGATTATCGAATTTGGGTGTAACAACTTGTATGATTCTAGCGGCACCCATTCTTTCGAACAACTTAGTTCGAGTTTCAAGTAGTGGGGTAAATACTCGGGGTGGTTTCTTTTCAAAATTTAGATGTGGCAAATTGTATGTGGCCAAAGGCGATTGATTTTGGTGGTTTTAAGGGGCTAGATAGAAAGGTGCGGGCATTTGGTAATTTGGTAGTGGAGCTTGGTAAGTAGGGACTGGTGTTTGGTATGCCAGCGTGACACGACATGGATCAACCCCCTTTTAAGATAAGAAAAACTCAAATGCAAATGACGATAGTACGTTAGTGATAAAATAAAATATAAGATATCATAGATAAGTTGCATATAAAAACTCATAGACGCATGCATTTGATCAGAATACTTGATTGATCCTTCATTTCGAGGGTATTTTGGTCATTTTGGTTTTGAAGGGTTTTGGTTTGGGGTCTATAGTCAATTTGCTACCATGCCATTAGCTGGACCGACCTCCTTTGTAAGTTGAACATCTTGATAGGGAGAGGGGGAATTATAATTTATATAATATAGGGATCAGTCTTATGTAGATTGCCTACGTATCCCTCCACTGGGATGTCAGGCCCTTCCATAGTTTAGTTTTCATAAAATTTATCCCTAATTTCGTTATACCCAAATGAATTCCCGGACTAGGACCGATAAAGTCTTCCTACGTATCTCCCTTGGGACATCAGGTCGGACGTAGTTTCTTTTACAAAATAAAGGAGAAGGGTGACAACAAAAAAGGGGACGCCTAAATTTACTCAAAAGATTGCTTCTCCATAAAGCCATGATGGGTCATCGTCCTTACGACCACACATTCTCCCAATGACTTTACTTAGTAGCGATGGGGTAGAACTACCTATATCTGACCGGTGTTGCCCAAGCCCTCCAATTCAAATTTGAAAGCTTTACACCCCTCAATGTCGTGTATGGGTGCTCCTGAATGGTATAAGTAAATCTTTCTTCTTTCAGGGGTAGCATGGATTTCCAAGTAGTTTTGACCAGACGATTCTTTCTGGTGCTAGCCAATGTGGAGAAAATTCTCTCATATAAATCTTCAAAGATAGTGAAGTCGTAAAGCCAAACATGTGTATCCATTGTAATTCCTTCAGCGTGAATGATGGGGTCATGAACCAGTAGGAAATGTGGGCCACACAGGTTACATATTATTTTGTCATCGATCCATCTTATGATCCTTTTCTTGAGGGCCAAGCACTCGTTAGTGGTGTGGCAGGGTTGGTTCTTGTGAAAGGTGCACCTCTTATGAGCGTAGCTGGGTGCGCACGTTGGGAGGACATCGTGGCTAAAATACGATGCTCCGACTGCTGTCAATACTTTGAAAACCTCGATGCTTCACACCGGCCTTGGTGCGATTCTGAAAGGCAAGGTACTGGATTTGAGAGCAATTGTCCACCACATAGGGGATGGTGCACGAGCTGGCCCTTGAGGCATCCCGTAGTAGGTTGTAGTATCAGAAGCTTTGGGGGTGGCTTTCTCAGATGGTCCACTTGATTCCCCAACAATGGCTTAGGATCTTCCTCAAACACCTCCGTCTCTCGCTTAAGTGTCCTAAATAGAGGTATGGAATCTCTCACCATTCATTCGACATCATTTGAGAGTTTTTCGCGGTAATGTTCTTGTTTAGTGGTCCCTTCCGGAGGGCTTCCTACTAAGTCCAGAATTTGGTTAGCCTCCTTCTCTTGGCCTTGACCAAATCAATCTTCCTTTCCAACTTGCGAATCTTCACCCGAAGCGTGTCCTCAGTTTCCTCTTCGCTGATCAAATCATCAAATGGTGTAGTGGCACTTAAGCTATCTTGAGTATCCATCGGTAGAAAATAAACCTTTTAAGACTTGCAACTTTAGTTAGGTTTTGGTATTTTCTTGTGTATTTATTTGGGTTGGTGTCCAGATTGTGGGACCAATCAAGAGTTCAGACGGAACAAATGAAAGCACATAAGCAATATTATCACATAATCACCGTATAAATGATTGTTCGGGTATGTCATGGAATTTTTTTGAAAGACAAGAATCAAATAATTTTTTATGGTGAACAAAATATCTCTCAGCTAGACCAAATTCCATAAATGGAGTTCGATAATAACATTATGAAACTGCCCATATGGCAGAAAGCAGAAGCAGCGGGTACGTCTGTTCAGGTTCATTCATGTCCAATAAACTTTAAACAAAATCATATAATTAGCAGTTGTAATATTCGCATTCCTAAGCTTTTTTGCACCAAGGGTTTTCTAATCTTTTGAAACATAATTGTGTCAAATATTGATTCAAACCATTGCCCCCATAATCATAATTTCATTAATAATAAGGTTTCCCCAAAGGGGTTACAAAATATGATAAATCCGATAAGGGGCTATAAAGTAATGAAAATCAATAGAAGTGGCCTCCAGTAGCGGATTAGGAAGCTTTGTCTGTCTGAGCTCTCTTGGCCCTTCGAAGGGCGGTCTGAATCCGGAGATGAGTCAACATCAGCAATGAATCAACCCAGAACCCTTTCTCTATAAAGGTCATAGGGGCAGTCTTGTCCATCTCTCTTCTTATTCGAGAATCAAGATCCTCCAAACACTTATGAGTGAACTTTAACTCCCCGGTCAGGCTGGCTATGATGGCTTGATCAGGTTCTATCTTCTCCAAGTACTTGGTATCCTAATTATCAGCTCGCCTTTGGATTAGGCTTGCCTTAATCTCAACTTTTGAATCCTTCTCTTGAACATAGTAATAGCAATTGGGCCCCGGAGTGAGGGTACCTTTCAAATATGCCCTCAACCAGTCTATATAGTCATCGTCACATCTCGGATGGAACCTATCTTCTGTTAGAGTCTCTGAACTCCATCTCATTCAACCATTCCACTCTCGGATGATGTCCATGACCCATTTGATCCTATCTTCTTCATAGTCGATTACATACTCCCCCATGTTTCCTACTTGGGATATCACTTACCTCCTATTGAACTGTCTTAGTACCCTAATAGGTGCATATGGATAGATTTATTGGATTACCATAAGTGGCAAAAATGGAATTTTTGACCTCTAACCACAATGTTCGCGGATATGAAGTCAGGGACATCCATTGTATGTTATCTTCTCAGAGTCTCGAAAAAATCAAGGCCCACCCCTCTTTGGTTTGGTTCCTGAAATTTGAACAGTGGACTTGGAGGTTATCTTTCCTAGTTTCTCTATCTAGGTATGATGGACCATCATATTTGTTTAGGTGTTTGATAATCCACCTTTGCAACAATAGGTTACACCCTTGGAAGTACCTATGAAGGTTTTGACACTGACCCAAGGCTCGGTACATGTCAGCTAAAATGGTGAGGACCAGTTCGAAGTATTTGGTTTCTTCATATGTGGTTATGACATGAAAGATAGCATGTATGACATAAAATACACGTGTATCTATGTCAAGATATCTGTCTGTGGGGAAAACCATGAGTCCTAGTAGGCATATGGCAAAGGCTAGAAGTCAGGTGGTTTCCCAATCGACATACGTCTGAAACCCGACTGAATGCTCTATGTACCCTTTTTTAGACCAAAGTCATTTGTAAAGCCCCCTAAAGGATATGGTAGGACCGAAGATCCAATTGGCACTGGCCAAGGACAATGGCTTCATTATCTCATCAGGAGTGGGCCTATGTGGGACCAAAAGGTAATGGTCGGGATTCTTTCTATTTCTCATGAAAGTACCATTGTTATCTATGCAATCCCAGATCTCCTTTATTGTTGCGGTCAACTCCAAATCCCCATACCTAAACACCATTCTATCACTGTCCCAATACCCGGTATGGACTTCTATTCATTCCTTATTATCCTTCATGGTCATTAATGAGGGTAGGTGTCCTAGACAGTTCGTAACCTCTCTTTGTTATGGAACGTCTAACCATGAGCACAAAATTCTTTACAACTTCGGTGCTTCCAGGATCATGTCAAACCTGAGGTTGGTATGCATCTACAAAATAGAGCACATTTTTTTCCCTCTCCAAAGACAATGGTTTAGAATATAAGGCACAATCATGTTTCCACATTGCAAGTGGTTGGATGCAGTGCCGTCGGGTCATATACCATCAAAACACAAGGTGGTCGTCTAATGTGTCTAAATATGTCTATAATATCCAAACCCTTCTAGGTAAGAATGCGCTAGTTCAGTAGGGATTTGGATTCGCTATATCCTATGCAAACTAGAGTGGTTTTTCGAACGACTAGGGACTCGAGCAGACTACTCGAGATGAACTATCATCGACTATTGAACGACCGCGAACCAACTCTATCTTCAATGTGTTCTAAATAAATAATTTGGTTTTTACTTGAGGTAGATTACGAAATTGCATAATCATTTTTGTGCACTGATGAGAGGGTGCGAGGGTGCGCGCGTGCCATTTGGCAAAATTATGAAAAACATGAAATGACAATTATATTTGCGGAATGTAAACACATGCAATTTATCGCAATTAAAACATGTTGTATTGGAACCCTTATGGTTAGAACCTAGGATTATCCCAATAGGGTTGCCATATGTTACGGTTCACTTTTACACGGAGGAAAAAAAAGCTAGTAAGAGGTTGTTGATACTCTATTCAGATATTTATTTTTAGAGTCGCCACAAAATTTATAGGAAAATTAGGAAAATAGAATAAAAAGAGTATATTCAAATCATTGAAAAAACCTTTTAAGGACTAGAGTTCGAGGTAAGGGTTCAGATGATCTACCGGGGAAGGTGTTAGACACCCCGGTATTAAGGATTCGTAGAGTACGGTTGATCTTTAGGTTCTATAGCAAGTTTAATTACAAGTAATTACCTTAAAATAATGTTTATTTTCTGCAAAATCATAGCATGTCAGCTCATTTTTCATTCAAGTTTGAAAGGAAGTTTTAAAACCCAAAGAGTTGAATTTCGCTTGAAAAGTTCATATAGGGGTAATTTAGTCAACCCATTTTCGGACTAAGGCACCCTCAAAAATTAATTTGTGTAGAACCCCACTAGGTTTAGTCTAATGTCATGTCTAATATCCTTATATGCTTTTGAAAATATTTTGAAAAAGAAGTATAATCCCTTTTTTAAGGCAAGTCCAGTAGGCTTTTGAGGGCCTAGGGCTAAGTTTTATTAATTTTCATAATCAGAACACAAAGGAAGTCTTTACAATATAGCCAAAGGCTAAGAAATGCCGAAATTAATCTAATGAGCAACTTATGGTTTATAACATATCCTAAGCTACTACTACAAATTACTAGTGAAAACCAAGCGAAAGTAAAACTTGTATAAAAACTAGTAGTTGATCTAGACTGGACCAAGATACTGTATTTGTTACACCTCATGGTTTCATGCACGAGTAAGAGCGTACTTAGCCGGATTGAGCCCCGAGGATGTGAGGTCCTTTTTGAGGGTATCGTATGACTTATAAGAGTGTTAAGAAGGTTTACGGAAGGTTAGAAGTCGTTCGGATTGAAGAAACCATTTACTGGCAAAGATTGATGATATGCTAAGCGTTTTATGTCGCGAAATCCAATCCGCTTTGCTGATCAGGTCACAGACCAGGGTCTCTCTTCTGCTACCTTCCTTCCACCATATGCGATGGGAAATACGGCCGCAGATGGTGATCTGCGATGCAGATCCTCCCATAGAGTAGAGGTGGTGGGATGGCTATATATATGTTGGTCTCGAAGCTTCATTTTTTTAATTTCATATTCGACCCTCCCTCCTCCTAGGTGACTCCAAACACTCTCCAAGAGCTTTTGTATCATCTAAGAGTCATTCCTAAAGATTATGAAGCCAATTCTCCCTTTGTAAAGCTAAATCACCTCAAAATAACACCTATTTTAGTGAATTGAGTTTGGAATTTCTTGGAGTTGGAAGAAGGTTTGGTGTGGAGGAATCCTTGGCTGATTAAAGGTAAGTTTTACTACTCCTAAGTGCTTTAAATCTCCTCCTAAACTATATGGATAAATAAGTAAGGATAGCACATGAGAATTTGATTAAATTTCCAAGATGGAGATATACTAAGTATTGGGTTAATTTGATTGGAACTCTTGAGACAGTTAAGGCTAGATCTTATGGAGGATGGGAGTGGTAATCTTGGGATTGTTGTGTTTATTGAAGAAGCCATGAGGGTATCTTGAATTTCCAAGAAAACAACGTATGGAAGTTGCGCACACTAGGTGCTCGATAGATAGTCATAACGAAGTAATTGTGAAACTGTCGACTTGATTTTGATCCGACTTATCACTATTGTTTAGGTTGACGATTGTAGAGCAAACTATACGGCATCAAATCAATGTTGATCGATAATAAGGTATGTTAATGTATCTTCTTTCATTCTTTTGGCATGATTCCAATAAGACGTAAATGAACGAACTATATTCAAGATAACTCTATTCGTAGTGAAAGTAAGAAGCTCATGTTCATTGATCGTAAAAGGGTATTTTCTGATTTATGATACTGATTATTGGTCTTGTTTAAACGTATGTTGATGATGTATGTTCTATAATGATAATTAGAGGTGTAACGATCTTACGTCACTCCGACGAGCTCAAAAGGCGATTACATGATCTTTAAATGGTCTTTATGTATATGTATTGCATATTTATATTGACCACAGAGGCCTACGACATTATATATGCATCTTATATAGATATTATATTTATTATATTGCTCACATAGTCCTATGGTGTTATATACACTGCTTATACATATATGATTTTGATTAACGGTAAGTTTTACTAATCCTAAGTGCTTTTAATCTCCTCCTAGACTAGATGGATCAATTAGTAAGGATAGGACATGAGAATTTGATTAAATTTCCAAGATGGAGATATACTAAGTATTGGGTTAATTTGATTGGAAGGAACTCTTGAGATAGTTAAGGATTGATTTTATGGAGGATGAGAGTTGTAATCTTGGGATTGTTGTGGTTATTGAAGAAGCCATGAGGGTATCTTGAATTTCTAAGAAAACAACTTCTGGAAGTTACGCACACTAGGTGCTCGATAGAATGTTGTAACGAAGTAATCGTAAAAACCGTCGACTTGATTTTGATCTGACTTATCTCTATTGTTTAGGTTGACGATTGTAGAGCGAACGAGATAACATTGGAGTAATTTTGGTAAAAAATAAGGTATGTTAAGGAACTTTATTTCATTATTTTGGCATGATTCCAACAAAACATAACGAACTAACAATATTCAAAATGACTTTATTCTTAGTGAAAGTAGGAAGCTCATGTTCATTGATCTTAAAAGGGTATTTTCTGATTCATGATACTAATTCTTAGTCTTGTTGAAACATATGTTGATGATGTAAGTTCCATAATGATAATCAGAGGTGTAATGACCTTACGTCACTCCGACAAGCTCAAAAGGTTATTACAGGGTATTTATGTACATGTATTACATATTTATATTTCCCAAAGAGGACTATGGTGTTGTATACATAGCTTATATAGATATGATATTGATTGTATTACCCACAGATGCCTACACCATCATATACGCAGCTTATACATATATGATATTGATTATATAGCCCACAAAGGCCTACGTTGTTATATACATAACGTATACAGATATGATACTGATTTTATTACCCTTAGAGGCCTACGACGTTCTATATATGCGATTATATTCTATTTATGTACAATATGGTCCTCAGTAACACTTCTGAGCTACATGTTGTTATTTTAAGTTTCCTTTACTCATTGATGTTCTTACTCAGTTTAATTATGCTTTACATATTCAATACATTCTTTCATACTGATGTCCCCTCCAGGGCGTTGTGTTTCATGCTCGTAGGTGCAGATAGAGATATAGACGATCCCTCGCAGTACATGTCTAGATTCAGCTGAAGAGTATCCCATTTCTTCCAGAGCTATGTAGTGTGCTGATAGGTATGGTAGTCGACATACTCCTTAGAGGATTGTAGATAATCGTCTTATATATAGTAGTCTTGTGTGGCCTTGTCAACCTTGTTGTATATATGTATGTTTGGCTCTGCATGCAGGTGGTTGTGTCATTTGATCAGGTAATCATTCATCAGAGGCCTTGTCGGCCCATGTATTATTGAGTATGCTACATGTATCAAGAGTGGTACGCTCGAGCCTTAGGGCATCGGGTGCTGCCACGCCCCTCCATCCCTAAGGTTGGGGTATGATAAACTTGATATCAAAGTAGGTCAGTCCTAGGGATGTCTACAAATCGGGTCTAGTAGAGTCTTGCTTATGGGTGTATAACGCACCATATTTATAAACAGGAGCCTACAGGAAATTATGATGGTTATCTTCTTTCCATAATCTAGATCGTGCGATAGAGCTAAGCCATAGTAAATCAAGTCTAACGTATGCATTAACATAGGTCATGCGGAAATATATGTATACAAAAGGATTGTAGCTGGTCAAAATGTTTAGAAAGGGTTAGTAGGGGGTTGCAGAATATGTACCCTTTACCAAAGATGACCTATCCGAGGCTGCAATTAGTACTAGGTTATAATGTGAAATTTCTTTTAAACAAAGAGGTCATAATGGGCCGTATTGATGAGAAATTAAAGTATTTTGATGTAATTAGGATAAAAGTATAAAGTAAGGAATCAAGGTGAAGCTCGTATTTCCACAATATGATCAAGGTTACACTACTATCTCGTTGGATCTATTTGATATAGAAAGGTACAAACGTCATAACGGATGTAAGGCCTTATTTCTCCACTATGATGCTTGTGGTAGCTAATAAACTATCGGTCGAAGGTACGGAAAGGGTTTAAGTGGAAAGTCCCCGATTCTTTTAGGTTACAACACATGCTCAGGTATGAATGGTATGTAATGAGGTCATAATGTGAAAGGTATCATCATGAAAGATTTATGATTGTGGGATTGGTGGTAGAGGAAACTCAAATGTTTGAGGATTAAGACTAATTAGAGTAAGGGGAGTTTGAAAGATAGGGAATATTTTGTAGAGACACTCCGAGCAAGGGAATGGGGCAAAAAATAGTTAGGGGTTAATATATAATTTAGTATGGCTATGAGTATAAAATGGAAAAGTCTTTGAAGATATAAGTTAAACATATGGAGGCACGATAAGATTCGTCACAAGGGGGAGGAGCGAGCTTTAAAAGTTGTGCAAATGGTAACGTCATGTTTTCTCAAAATTAAACAAATAGTAGTGAATGAGCGCCATTGAGAGTTAAATTAATCTACGTAATTGAGAAAGGAGGACAATATGAGATACACTGGAATGGACATGAATTAAGACACTGCAAGGACAACCACAAAATTATCATGCTAGAAGTGTATATCAAATATGTAAATGAGTGGGTATAAAGAATAGAAAGGTTGATGAAAGCAAGTGATGAAAAACTTCTTAAAGAGCTGAGTGAACGAAGGTGTGTTATCTTGAGAGGAGATATGATAGAAAAAGTGTACGAGGCTATATGAATATAATTTTCCTAAAATCCTCTCGGATGAGGTGAGATTATTATAGGACCAACCATAAGTTGTTACGATACGGACCAGAAGGAATTGAAGGATGGGCAGACTAACCATAAGGAACTGAGTTGGTTCCCTAAGGGGGGAAGATGGGGGTAAAGTACCAAACAAGGAATGCATCATTTCTTAACCAACAAAAGGGGTAGGAGGATGGTAGCAGTCAAAAGAAGGAATAATTTCAAATTATCTTGCAGGAGTAGTTGTTATGGAGAATGGAATAAAATATATAATCGGAAGGGATAATATAGTTGAATTATTCATATAGGAGTATATTAATCCAAAAGAGGAGTTAAAGTGAAAGTCCAATATAAAAACAATTTGGCCAAAGCTGAAATATAAAAGAAGAAAGGTTGAGCGAGCAAGGAAAATTGGAGCAAGATCTAAGTACGACTGCAAGTTTACCCTAAGATAAATTTAGAGGAAATTTCTATAGTGTCATCGTTATGAAGTGGAAGCCTCGATGGATATCCAGCATGGCAGGGATGACGAAAGAATTAGTATGATATTCCGTTAGCATGAAAATGATAGAAGTTGACATAGAAGGTGAAACTTAGGGATTGACGTAAGGAAGGAACTACACCTCTACGAACGATAAATGTGTTGATACATCATATAGTAGGCACAACATGGAAACAAAAGAGAAAAGTATTATGGTAGTTGTTGTTAGCGTGATGTATCTGGTCCCCTTTGGGGCACCGATAGATAGTTCAATGGTAACTGGCCTACTCTCAAGTAACTTGGATATATAAATAACCTCCCAATATCACTATTTAAAGGAGCGACATGTGAGGTTTCAAGGATGGAAGAAGTCCTAGATTTAGTAAGGATTAGTTATTACCTATCGAGTTTTGTGCCAACAATAACTATGATGGTACCAATAGTTTTTTTTTTGTAGCAATATCGATGGTAAGTGGTTTACCAACTGAGGCATCCAAAGAAAATAATTGTGATTCTCCAAACCAATTTGGAGCTAAGGTTGGAAAGAAAATCCAAGCCAATGCAATATTAGTTTCCTCTTCCGGTGTAAACCATGGCTACCACTTAAGGGTTCTCATAGAATAATAGAAATTCTTCTCCTTAATCCAAAAATTGGGCTTTGAAATGAGAGTAACATAATCTTCAAACAATGTACACCTAATCAATACATTTCTATTGCATAGAAGACCAATTTTATCATCTTCCTTCAACTCACATTGTATAGGTATAGAAGTTCTTTGTCACAACCCAAATCGGAGGGCTATGACGGGCACCCGAGCCTTACTTGCCGAGCACCATTAGACATACATTCACCACATAATCATAAATAAGTATGGGCCACGAGGGCCGTCATGAGATAACTTGCTGACTCATAGAAATAATAAGCTAAAAAGGTGCAAGACCGACAAGACATATATGTACATATATAGATGTTGGACATGACCGTGTGAGCCGACAAGGCTACCATAGATGACGATACAACAAAAACATAGGCCAAGGAGGCCACATAACATCTGACTATATCATAACTGTCTACAAGCTTCTATTGGAGTACGTGACATCATAAGGTCGGGATAGGGCCCCACCATACCCATATGCATATCAAACTATCGTACCAAGACTAGACTGCAACTCTAAAACAAGTAGAGTGGTCCAATATGAGCTAAATAGGCAACCTACTGGTGCGGTCCGTCACCCTGTCTACCTGAACCTGTGGGTATGAAACGCAGCGTCCCCCAGACAAAAAGGGCGTCAGTACAAATAACGTATCGAGTATGTAAGGAATAAAAATAGCATAATAGAGGCATGAAGATAACATAAGACAAGAAGTAACCAACCTATACAGAATGCCTCTAAGCGCCATAATATGCGTAAGTATCGTATATGTGTGCATATAATGCCTGGTCATACATATACATATGCGTATATAATGCCATCAAGCCTCTGTGGGCATTCCATCATATCATATCGGTCTCTGTGGGCATAATCATCATCATATACCAGCTGATCAGGTGGTGGTGCGTATATAACGCCATAACCTTTCCCATACCCCATATACATATTATACTACATAGCATATAAAACGCTTATGAGGTCATGCTGTATATATGTATATAATGAATAAATGATACTAAGACACTCTGAGTCTATGGGAGTGATGTAAGGTCGTTGCTCCTCCAATTGACATTATGGGAACTAACATCATCAACATAACTTACTTTGAAGAATTAACAAGCCATAAGATAAGATCACTATAATTATATATAAGTCAAGGACATCAACTACTAACATATTTAAGGGTGGAGCCATTATGAATATTGTCTGTTTACATTTTTTCATTCTGATCATGCCAAAAAAAGGAAGAGTAACCTTAACATACCTTTGTTGCTAATGACTCCACATACTGCCTATAGTAATTCAACCTACATCAAGGTATTATAACTATGGTTAATGCCATAGAAGGACGCAAACGCATTTCTAAGCCAGTAGCTCTCTTACGGAAAATCGGGCAGCACTTCCCCTACATTCCCTTACTACCTCAAATTCAAAACAACACCAAACAATGATATTAACAATATCAATATCTAATCTCATCCATTCAGCCCCTCAACAACGTAATAAAAATTCTGACAATTCAAACTATAGTATAATGAGCGACAGGCTCGGCTTACAACATCATACCACACTCCTCCCTCATTCTAAGACATGGAAATCTATCAATAATACATGTATAAGTTCCCGCCGCTATAAATCAGTAAGGACATAGCTAAAAATAAGCTTCATATGTAGCCCAACATGGCACAACAACCAACAAGCTACAAGCTCGGTTCTAACTAGGAAACAACAAGTCTCCACCTTCTCTTTTCTTCCAAATCAAGCAACACAACATCAACAACATAAGAGAAATGTTAATAACATCATACTCAAGCTACTCCATAAATTTCCAGCAAAATACATAGCTCACAAACCCCTCAAAATAGTCCATACGCCACAAGCACCTCAGCTTACAACTTTCAAACTTTATTTCATAACTTCTTAATCAAACAACACTTCAAAGACTTTATTAAACTCTTATATATGAAGATGAGGGTGATTCTTACCTTAGATACATGAAAAATAACCTCCTTAACCATACTTCAGCTTGAAGTAACCTCAGTCTCACCACCACAAGAGATGAACAAGCTTCCTCTTACACTTCTATGATCTCCAAGGGATAAACCACTTTGATTTCTTGTGGAACTTTACTTAGATGATAGGGAGATGTCTTGGGAGTATTTGGGAGATGCTTACGATCTGAAATAGTGAGAAATGAGGTCCCAAAGACGTTCCACCATTTTAAATACAAAAGGATAAGTGTCCACCGCCTAAGTGGGTCCCTTAGGGAGCTTCTTGCAACGTTATCTTAATAGACACATAACTGTTTGTACAGAGCTCCGATTGACGAACGGTTTATTGCGTTAGAAAGTAGACTCGCTGAACCTGAATATATATAGGTATAAGCCCCATAAATCCTTATACACGCGAAGATATAAACCTAGCAATTTGGACCAAAATCCTGTCCAGAATTCTGCTTACTTTTTCCCGAATTTGGACGAACTTAATTTCTTCGATTCATTTAGCCCCAAATTCTTATGAGACTTACTTAACACTTGTTTTAAAACATCCCTTAACCTTGTAGAGGTATCTTAACACCTCAGAGTCACGTTTACCTTAACTTATTTATAATTTCAAAGATGATCTCATTTCCGATCTTATGTCAATTAACTCATGACGCAACGTAGCATGTAAAATTATGGGATGTAACATCCCCCCCTAACATTCACATACATTGTTCAAACTACATATAGAAAAAGAAATAAGAAAATAAAATAAAGACATGAAAGGACTAGTGGGCCTACCAAGCCTACCAATTAATCATTTTCATCAAGGTTGGGTCTTAATGTTTTTTTCTGAATTCAGACTCGATGAAAAAAAGGTGTTGGGCCTGGGAGGCCCAACAGGATATCTGACAACTGGTCCAAGCCCAATTGGGCCCGCATAGGGGGTCCATGCAATAAAAAAAGGAGAAAAAAAATACACAATTAGAGGACATCTAGACTTAACAATTTATCTAAAATAAATACAAATTTCATGTAAATATACTATCGGATACAATTGCATATTCAATACATACATTATATATTAGCTAAACATAAATGGGCTATTGCGAATTGACTTAACTAAGAAAATGATAAAAGGAACCAAGGCCTAAACAAAGAAGACAACAGAGCAGGCCCAATGCAAAACATAGTAAACAATACAAATTAGAAATTAAGTGGGCCTGGCCCATGATTGAATCCGACAAGCAGTAATAAATAAATATATATAAAGAGATGGTCTGACCCATCGCAGATTCTAGCGAGTAGTGACCCTAAGAAACAAATGGTTCAGACCCAAATTCACATGAAAGTAATCTCACACTGGTATATATATATATATATGTCACGTACACATAGTGTATACATGGTGTATATTTCTATTTACCTTGATATATATTCCCATTTATTCCAATCCAAGAAGGAAGATGGGTAAAATATTTAGGAATAAAGCTCATTTAACCATTTGTTCATTAGATATACACACATATACAAAGAATATACTCGATATACAGAACACATTCATCCTCCTAAATAGGCACTCATGATGAAAAATCATTTCTCAATGGATAAACTTACTTTCCTATAGATTTTAAAACATATACCCTTGTTTTAATCTTTACTGTACCTCAATCATAATTGGACTTAGTCCTAGTCAGTTCAGATAAAAGAAGAAGATAGTAACTCAATGTTTAAGCTAATACCTATGTGAATACCAATAAAACTAGGTATTTATATAACCACAAAAAAGAATTTAAGGAAAGGACAGTGGTACTTGCACCATTCAGACTAGCATGCTTCAGGGACAATCATGCAGCCAAATACAAACATGACAACTCAAACTATTATATATAGGGTATTCAGTGGCATTGTTGTCTCAAAAGAAGGAAAAAATAAATATCATGAACCTAAATAAGCATTTATGCAATTAGCCATTCATTTTCCTTTTTTACCTTATCCACATTATTAGGCAATGTCGAAACGATCCAGACAAAGGGGAAGATATAAATATAATCTCATAGGTCCATAATATCATATTAGCACACACAAATCTTAACAAAGGCTTAACCTTTCTCTAGAAATGCCTATAGACAACTAAGAGGGCACAACATATTTGAAAACATGACATTTGAGATTGAAAGGGCAGCAACAGACTCTCATGTTAGCTAGGACTCACACAGTTAGATATATAGGCATGGCAAATGCTCTCAAAGTTAAATCAACACAGTAAAATGCAATAATTTATGAACAATAAAGGAGAATGCAAGCTAAGGTCATATATGGATTCCTACCAAAAGGAACATTTCCACAGTTTCCATGCTTGTCATATTGAATCAAACAAGCAAGTCAACACTTCACACTTATAACTATTGCACTCAGTACCAAACCATATCTATGACCATTCATTCTTTAATATGTAATTCTCTTTGAAAGGAGCTCTCAATATGCAAGTAAGAATTAAAACACAATTTATGGAGATTAAGTAAAGTTTTGATCTGTATACTTATGCTAGTTAAGCACATATTAGCCTAATCCAAAAAGTCTAAGTCCCTATTTTTTGCATACTTTGTTATTCATATGGGTAGGACACCATAAATTTAAGCTATTGTTGAGCATTCTTTATACAAACAGGCAGTGAAGTAGAAATAGGCCTTGGTCTAGGCTATTTAACAGAGATAGGATAATAGTTTTTAAGATAACACATAATCAAAAATATTGAATCTGTATTCAGGAGAGGCTCTTGACCTCCTCGTTGCCGCGTGCGACGCGTGAAGGGTTCCTCGTCTAGCCTTTTGATCTCTCTCCTGCGAGAGATCCAGAACCGCGCCTTCCCAAACCTGAGGTTGCGCCCATTCCACGCGCCGTTATGGTTCAGGAATTAGAACAACCTCTCCTTACTGATATCCAAAGGAGGGCAGAGCTTCAACAAAGCTTGGCGTCGCCTCTCTTTCCTTATAGTCAAGAGAGTTGCTTTTCAGCTCCTCTCCTTTTTATAATAAAGTCGAGTGTCTTCCGCTCCTTTAGTAGCTAACAGTGCCTATAGTAGTAGCTTATTCTCCATGAAGGAAGTTTGGTGCTTTCTTTGTTCATTCCGTTCCTTCATCTTGTTTTGTTCTTTCAGCCGTCTCTACATAATTGGAAGTTCCTATAATAAATTGATAGATTTTGGAAAAGGAGGAAAGCACTATTTTATTATTCTTTGATTTCAAAGGAACATTATCAATCATTTAAAAAATGGAATAAAAAACAATAGGGAAAAGCCGGCTATCGGTGAAAGCTATTACGCCTTAGAGCATCATTTTTGTTGCTCGTTAGCGCTGTTTTATTGTTACAGCTAGCGTGCTTGACTAATAAGATAGAAAGGGCCTTTCTCGCTTGTTTGAAGCCATATAAGGCTTTCTTCAATTGGCAAACAAGGGGGAAGTCTGCAACACCAACCCTTGTTGAGATAGGGAGAACTCATACTCGCTTCCCAAAGAACAAAGGAAAGGCATCGCCTAGGCGTAGACGGGGCAGTGGATTGGTTAAGAGGACCCATAGTTCCACATTCAGCTTCCTGTGAGTAAGTGCTAAAGAAGGAGGCTAAGAGAATGAATGAATCGACAATAAGTAGCAAGTCAATCACTTTGAGGTCATCAGAACCTTGTGATTTGATATAAATTATGGCATGCATCTCTGAGGAGAGTGGCGCGGCCAAACATCATCCAATAAGCGAATCACCTTACCATTGCCCAACCAAAGTCCAGCCCAAGTTCAGCCTGAAAGTCTCAGAATTTACCTGCCCATTAGCAACGCATGCTTAGTGATTATTGTATATGCAATAAGATAAGTCAAGTGCGCTAAAGCCCTGGCGGGGAAATCATATGCACGCTTATCAGACCAACTAAAGCCTTTTCTTCGCATTGAGAAAGAAAGTCGAGACAATTGTCATCATTATAGATAATGTTTGATAAATATAAATGTTTGTTCCAAGTGCAATACGTGTTACATTGTTTTCCTTATAAAAAGTAATCTAATTAATCCAAATGTTTATCTAGTGATAGTAGGGCTGCCACATATCCATCTCATATTAATTGGAGTAAATAGTGGCAACAATCAATTTCACCTTGGAGGATAATTTGATGGAAGACATCAACACATATTGCTGAACATTTTTTACTTTAGATAAAATTGCCAATTGAGGAATAAAAATGTAGCAGCTAGTAAGTTGTACCTTATAATTCATACGTTCACGCTGGATTTCTTTTGAAGATCATGAAAACAGTCCAACCACATCTTTTTTTTCACTTTAAGGGATACTTTTCTCTTCGAGTATCCTTGGAGTTTAAGAAATCTTATCGTATCCTTCTTCGGGGTTATAAAACCTTGCGCTTTTTTTTTGTGTTCGAGGTGTGTTGGCTCATTCCGCCTTGTCTAAGACTAACTTACAAGGAATGTTAGTTTCATCATTATCGTTGGGTCGATATCAAAGGTATGTTAAGGCTATCTCATTCCTTCTTTTAGGATGAATCCAACTGAGACAGAACGTAAATGGACATCCTCGCCAATATAACTCTATTCTTATTAAGTTAGAAGTGCTAATGTTTTTCATTCTATGAAAATGTTATTGAATCTTATTTGTCCCTTGTTGGGAGTACTTTTTTGTCTCAATACCGTGTCCTGTATAGTTTTGTTTGTAAGCTAGTTATTTGAACTTTTTTATCTCTCATGTACCTCCTAGAAAGAGCGTGTAGAAAAGAGTTATTCAGGATGTCGACCAAGTGTCGTTCTAAAGGAAAAGAAGAGTCTTACTAGCTAGTGAATCCAAGAGTGCTATTACTATTACAGTAGACTATGAACACAATCGAACAAATATCGGTTGGGCAGTGATATATTTACCACCGGTTGGGTGATTATGTATCGTTATTTACCACTAGCTGGGCAGAGCGTATTTACCACTAGTTGACAGGCACATATTTACCATCGAGCTACGGACGGTCGGACAGTTATGCTATATGTATTTATCACTAGTTGGGCAGTTATGTATCGTTATTTACCACTGGTTGGGCAGACACATATTTACTACTGAGCCCAGTTGGGTAGTTATCACTAATCAGTTGGTCAGTTGTGTGGTTAGAGTTACGACGTTGATGTAACGACATTAGATTAGGTTATAAAATAAGTATGATTGTTATGTGTAAGATGGCTCTCAGTGGCATTTCAGAGGTTCAGGTTGATTCATATTTCTCTATTTTATGATTACTTACTATTGTGTTTTATTTCTGCCTTACATATTTAGTACATCCGTCGTACTGACATTCCTTTTCCTCGGGATGTTATGTTTCATGCCACGCAGGTTCAGATAGGCGCGGAGAGGATCCGTCATCATAGATCACCTCCAGTTATCAGCTTTTATTGGTGAGCTCTATTTTGTCCTAGAGTATTACTGAGTCAAGGTGATGTATATAAGTAGGGGTGAGTGAGGGTAAGTGGGTCGGATTTTGAAAGGGAATGGGTTGACGCAAAAATGGTCTTGAAAGTGGGGATCTCAATTTCCCAAATTCTGTCGGCAGTATGGTATTTCATTGTTGTTTCGGGTAGCTTTAGGGAGAGTTGGGTTTAGACATTTTGTGGAGTCGTTGTAGACACGTTGAGGGTTGTTTTGATGATCGGACCTTGGTGGTATGATGGTGTCAAGGCAACAGAATAGAACTGAAACAGTGAGGTTCTCGGTAAGGTGTGTTATGCGGACAACTTGGTGTAGTCGGGTTTGGACGGTTGTATGGGGTTTGTTGGTGGCCTTTATAGTGGACGTTAGGGAAGTATTTTGGGATATAGTGGTGGAAGGAAGATAGTGGTTTGGACAAGGAATGAACACGGGATCCTAGGTGCAAACCCGAGTGCAATCTAAGTGTATGACGATCGATATAACAAGGATAATGACACGAGGGTTTTAATGCTCGAGTCGACACCAAGATGAGTTTGGCCAATTGGAAAAGGACTAGACCAATGTTGCTAAGTACAAGATATAGTACTAAACAAGTGAGGGTGGCCGGTAACCTTAAGATAGACTGTTGGCTTGGGGTTGGTTCACACGAGAACTGAAGGCCCACACAAGGACCAACTACGGTAGACAACACACAAGTTGAATACATTAGTGTTTGAGTAAACCTCAAGTTTTTCTATTCATCAACAACTTCCATTTACAATATCCTAAGGGTCATATTTATAGCAATACATGGACATTTCTAGAAGATAAATTAAAGGACACAATCTACATTGAACTTCTCGGCCAAGTGGGGACAAATTGGAAGGGTCTCGGCTTGCTTGGGGACCAAGGAAGTTCTCGGCCACACCAAGATAATTGGAAAGGGTTTGGTTTTACTTGAGGACAAAAGATGAATCTAATCTTTTCACACCACTTTGTGGTTCCCATGTAGAAGAATGCATGAACTTGGCTCCTCATAAATCTCATCTTCTTGGAATATGTTTGGAAGCTACCATTTCTTGAATATGTCTTTGGACGAATGAAGATGGGAGAGTATTTAGACCACCTCTTAATATTCTTGGTGTCTTCCATGTAGCCAAATACATGAATGAATCATCTCTTTGGAAGCCTCATCTTCTAGATGATTTTTGTCCTTGCCACCTTGTCATTCTTACACTCTTCTCGGCCTAATCATCTTGGGGGAAGAAACTCTTGGCCTTGTCACCTTATTACATGGCCTATTCATCCTTTCTTATTACATGGATTATTAATTATGTCATATTGAGAGCGAAAATCTAAGCTAGGAAATAAAGATAAAAGAAACAAAATGGCCTCGGCCAAGACCTGCATAGAAAGCCAAACAATTAAACATACTTCTTGGATCTTCATGTGAAAACTCCAACTCCACTCTATTTTACATGCCACATTAGGCATATTACCATAGGTCAATCGATAATCTTTGGAACTCCGAGCATATTACCTTGAGGATCAAATTGAAACTTAGAGCTCACGGTCTTTTTTACAATATACTCTCCTTCTTTAAAAGAATTTATCCTCAAATTCTCGCCGTCTAAGTCCATGGATAAGTTTACCATATGAAACGTTGAACTTCCATATCCATACGGGAGTTTTTCCTTGTAGAAAGGATCCACATACAAGCTAAAGGGTTTCGGCTCTAAATAGTGATAGAATTGGACCAAGGACCCTACCATATCAAAGTCCTTGCCGTAAGTAGCATAATCGAGCCATGTGCCATCCAATCCTCCACTAGAAAATGCAACGGGCCCTTTGCCTCGAACTAGGATGGTAACATCACCAATCCTATTATCACTTTCAACTTTAAATGACACACCGATGTTCAAGGACTTGGGCCACCTTCAGAAAGTTACCACCACGGTTAGATTAATATGAATGTTCTCAGATGATTTTAAGTATCCCAATGATGGACGTGGTACTACGTGTAAGGAAGGGTTTGGAATGTCACACAATTCCAATGGCATTACAAACCATTCGTTCAATCCGTACTTGACCTTGAAGGCCAATATCTTGCAAGGACCATCCGCCCTTGGCATTCGTCTGTCTTTTCCTTCTTTATGTGTAGTTAAGCCCAATAATCAGAACATAAGCCAAGAACGTTCCCAGTGGACCAAGGGCCCCATGATGCAAAGTTCCTTGTACATAAGCAATGGACTAGAGAAAGCAATGGACCTTTGGTCTTGAATTAAGACTGGACCAATACCGATTCCTCTAGCATCATGTTCGACTTAAATTAGTAACCCCATGGTTGGAATAGGGGAAGTAAGGGAACCACAATTTGGGGTGACATTATGATAGGAATGAGCCAAACCATAATCTCCGATGACACTTTCATCCTTGACCCTACTTCAGATAGTTCTTACTTCGGGCGGATTGATATGATGGTTCTCAGGTAAGATCTTGTATTCTTGGACCAACCAATCCTTGTGCATGAGACTTACGGAATAGCTTAGGATGTTACAAACTTCGAATGACACCACGAGCCATTGGTACATACCGTGTTGGATTTTGAAGATCACCTCCCCTTCAATTCCCTCTTAGGTTCTCATTAGTTAGGAACCGTCCTTTAACGCCATTTTGGAAAGCAACCTATCACCACTCAAATTATCCAAATAGTCATCTATCCTTGGCATAGGAGACTCGTTGTATATTTCTCGACTATCAATACATACATTCCAAGTTCCATTCTCTTTCGGCATCAATACGGTGGATGCCGCACGCGGACTAAGGCTATTTTGGGCGTGGCTTTCGTCCACCAATTCTTGTTCTTGGCATCCATAGTCTTGGTGAGTAGACAAGGAACTTCTTGAAAATAAATCAAGGGCAAGTTCACTATCTTTCATTGGTAGTGTTCCGGATGCAAGTTCATTCGTACATACGTCCTCCAAGAATTCCTTGAAGCCGACATCTATAGCACTCCCCTTCTCTGACTCTTATTTTATCTTTTGTGAATCAAGAAAGGGGGTCTTGGTTTCCTCTTGTTCTTCAAGAAGTACGGGTTCCATAATGGCCAAGGAAAACCCACACTCTCGATACTCTTCTCCAAGTATGATTCGGGAATTAGGACATTCTTTTACAAAGTGTCCTAACTCTAGACATTGGAAGAATTTCTTCTTCCGTTTATCTATCCCCTTTGTAACCTCTATACTTTCTTGGATATACAATGGGTTAGTAAAAGAGGTACTGCTATTTTTTATCCTTGTATCTTTCTCTACACTTCCTTGGCTATACAATGGGTTAGTAAAAGAGGTTCTGCCCTTTTTTTAATATTAGTTGGCTTTACATGGGATTTTGGAGTACCCTTCTTTAGTTGCCTTTCAAACTTGATGGCTAAGTGGCATACATGTTCAAATGTGTTGTATGTTGCCACTCCAACCTTTTCTTGAATTGTCACATTCAAGCCTTCAATGAATCATGCAATTCTTTGAGTCTCCTTTTATTCCAAGCCACAACACATCGTAACTTTCTCGAACTCTCGAACATATTCCTCGACCTTAAGAACTCCTTGACAAAGTTTGGTGAATTTAAAGTATAGGTTTTGTTCATACTCCCTTGGCAAGAATTTCTTCTTCAAATGTTTCTTTAATTTGTTCCAAGAGTCAATTTTGGTCTTGCCATTTCTCCTTCGGCTTGTTTTGAGGTTTTCATACCACACGGAAGCGAATGGCTTCAACTTTAATGTAGCAACCTTAAAACATTTATGATCACCATATCATTTGTATTTGAAAAGCCTCTCAATGGCTCTTAGCCATTCAAGAAACTCTCCTGGGTCCTTTGGGACAAAGGATGAATCCAATCTTTTCACACCCCTTTGTGTTTCCCATGTACAAGAATGCATGAACTTGGCTCCTCATAAATCTCATATTCTTGGAATATGTTTGGAAGCTTCCATTCCTTGAATATGTCTTTGGCCGAATGGAGATGGGAGAGTATTTCAACCACCTCTTCATATTCTTGGTGTCTTCCATGTATCCAAATACGTGAATGAATCATCTTTTTTGAAGCCTCATCTTCTAGATGATTCTTGTCCTTGCCACTTTGTCCTTCTTACACTCTTCTCGGCCTAATCATCTTGTGGGAAGAAACTCTCAGTCTTATCACCTTATTACATGGCCTAGTCATCCTTCCTTATTACATGACTTATTAATTGTGTCCTAATGAGAGCTAAAATCTAAGTTAGGAAATAAAGATAAAATAAACAAAATGGCCTCGGCCAAGACCTACATACAAAGCCGAAAAATAAACATGTTTCTCAGATCTTCACGTGACAACTCAAACTCCACTTCATTTTCCATGCCAAATTGGAATGTCCTAATGACTCATACATGATTTAATCAACACTAAGATTCTATAACAGTGCATACATGGTTCAGCAATCCTCAAGTTACAAAATTATATGTCTTTGAACTAATTGGAATAGCTCATATACAATCAAGACATGTTTCATTCTCCACATAACAGCGTACTCATAACTTGAACATGTTTCAAATTAAGCCACTAGCACTGTTTTAAGTATAAACAACTCATGTATGATTAGAACAGATTTTGTATTCACATATTATGCATATTGACTTAGTTCATGTGCTAGTAATGGCTTGAACTAACATGCTTTGAACACCACAATATTCTAAGCAGCCTAAGATTGGTTAAAATAAACTGAAAATAACATATTAGTCCATTCAAGGCCATTTAGACAGATTACACATGATCAATAAACCTTAAACTAGGTATTAAGTTAACTAGATGACTTTATATGAGCAAAACCACTTTTAAAATACACACATTAATATGTGTCTCACTAATCACATGTAAATAATCACAATAATGAACAACAACAGTGATTACAGCCAACTAGAACATACTAAACTAACCTATGAGCAACCTAATCACAACTTCTATAACTTCGCCTCACCCCATCTCCACTGGATATGTTCTCGGGAGTACCCTAAAAAAAGGAACCTTTCCTCTCCCCAGCCATTTCAAGTTAAGAATATGTGAAAGCGTGTTTATCTCTATAACTATAAGAAAGGTGCATTCCGAGGTGTGAAGTGGGAGAGAAGGGATGTCACAATTGGGGTTTTGAATAAAACGACCTTTTTATTTTTCATTTTTTTTCATTTTCATATTGAAACAGTAATAAGAATGAGAGACGTTAAGCTTTTTATCATCCTGGCGTCGAGCTATTTTTCCGCAAGACCTCCCCTACAGTATCGTCATCGCAGTAGAGTTTAACCACCAAGTTTGGGATGGATTGGTGTGGTTCCTCTACGCCTAGGACACCAGAATATCGAACCATAAATGAAGAAAGGCATGAGAGAAAAGCATATTGGCTAGTGATTGTGAGGCCCCAATTATTTATACATGCTTAAACTACCTTAAACTAACATGATAGTCTTTTATCTAACTTAATCACACACAAACAACCACTAACAATGATTCAAATATACTAGTCACTGATTTAATGAACACAAACAACACATAATTTAACTAAACATGCTTAACAGTTAGCCTAATAAGCATAAACAACCACTAATATCTACTTAAACAAGCTTAATAACCACATAAATTAACAATACAAGTTACAATACTCTAAATTAAATAGAAAATTAAAAAGAGATGTGTTCACCTTGTGTGTAGGCAGCCTAGGATCAAATTTGAAGTTTGTTCTTCACTCCAAAGATCTCAAGGCTCGCAAACACGCGAAAAGGAAAAGGTTTTAGAAATTGCGGAACTAATTATACTAATTATGAGTTCTGTCAAAGGGCTGGATCCCAACTTAAGCAATAATAAATTGATTTTTACTTGAAAATGACTCTCAACAATGTAAAAGCCTAAGATTCAAGTTTTGGACCATTGAAATGTAGAAGACAGGTCTATATTTATAAGAAAATAGGAAACCCTAGTAGAACTCCTCAAATCAATGTGGGAGAACATGAATTGGGGGGAAATTTTCCTCTAATTAATTCTCAAGCAATGAAATTTACGAATTCAAATCGGAATGAGACAAGGATAATTAAAACGTAGCAGATAAAGCAAAAGAGAGGGGAGAACCTCACCTTTGGGGGGGGGGGTGAGGCTACTTGTGGCGTGCTGGTGAAAGAGGACGAGGGCATTGTCCTTTCTCCTTTCGGCGAAGCAAAAGCATAAAGAGACCATCATCTGAGTGTTTGCCATTTTTGGCATCGATAAAGAGAGACCAAGAGCACCTAGGGCTTTGCCTTGGTCGAAATCATAAAACGAAGAGTGGGGTTTTTCCCTCTTTTTTACGCGTGCTAGAGTGGGCCTGGGCCTGGCCATTATAGGCTTGGGCTCGGCTGAAGCTTTAAATTAAAGAGGAATTGGCCCAAGTCTTTTATGTGGCTTTAATTAATTACGGGCACATTTTGCAACTAAGGTCACATTTTAAATTATGAAATGGTCAAATCCGTAAATAGCCTAAATAAATCATGAGTTTTAAATTAAGCCAGCATTTGATACTAATTAGAGCTCAAGAAATTTAAACTCACAAAAATTCCTTTTAATTTAAAACAACTTTAAAATTGAGTTGTAATTCCCTTATCGTATCTAATTAGTCAATTTCACGACTTTGATGGAGTGGAACATTAATCCTTTAATATTGAGAATTCTTTTAAAATAATTACATTTATAATTGTTGTTTAAAACTCCGAAATTATGATTAATGATCAAAATTATATAAAATTAGGACATGATATACAATATATATTGCAAGTGATATTTTGACAAATGAAATGATAAAATACTCTCAGAATAATTTTTAAATCATATTCGCCTTGTGAAAAGTATATTTTATTTCGTTTATGACCCGAAAACCTTGAATAATTAAATAAAATTATTAGAGGATAAAAATTAGGTGTCAACAACTGTCCCTTAGTTGTTCGGAGATGGCTAGACCATCCCTGAGCAGCGAAATTGTATTGTACTAATTTTTAGCTAACCAATAGAAAATTACTTCTCATTTTTATGCGACTTTCAAAATTGTGGTCGGACCCTGGTTTCTGATTTTTCTACATATCCCAGGTTGCATAAGAATTCAGGTCACTTATAGTTCAACTCGATTAGACTACTAGAAAGCCGATAAAATAGAAGTATCAAACAGAAAATTTCAGAATGATATCGTTGGAGTGTGACCGATCCTTAGAGGTTGAGTGTCCTTTATATCTCCGGTTTTCAGAAATTAGGTCACTTGTAGTTTGACTCGATAGCCCCAAAAGGGTATTCCTTATGTGAGAATCCCTTTGACCCTTCCGCTATATTCCTGACCGATTACGGGTTTTTTTTAAAATAAAAATCTTTGTGACTTGCGAGCGAGCTCGGCACGGAGTGATGTTCAAGCTTATGTGTAGAGATATTGAATCTCGTTGGCATATATTTTTGACCAGCTGCCAAAGAATAAGTTCCACGTTTGCTCCGAGTGTGTCTGGATCTGGTCTTTCTGCCTTCCACTTCAGGTAGCCTTGACCTATTTTCATATGCTGAGACCTGCGTGTTGATTATTTTTTATATTTTTCATACCTGCGCGGCTATGTTTGTTTCACCCTCCTAGGTGAATTCTTTTGAGTGGATGACACTTCCGACACCATCTGGTTCCTGTCGATTCTGCTGAGATGATGCCATTTATGACACTGCCATGATCTGTTGAGGTTGTTTGAGCGGATGTCACTTGTAACATCGTCTGGCTCTGTTGACTTGCTGGGGAATATTTATTTTGAGTAGATGTCACTTGCGACACCGTCTGACTCTGTTGAATTGCTTGACTTGAGCGGATGCCACTTTTGACACCGCTTG
The DNA here is from genome assembly GCA_029783415.1 of Anisodus acutangulus. Taxonomy (NCBI): domain Eukaryota; kingdom Viridiplantae; phylum Streptophyta; class Magnoliopsida; order Solanales; family Solanaceae; genus Anisodus; species Anisodus acutangulus. The sequence continues at coordinate 26,668,398 of CM056507.1, read as the reverse complement.
GTTTTGTTCACTCAGTGGACCTACTGGGATGATATTGTTGACTTTATGGTGTAATATCATCGGAGTGGATTCCACTTTCAACATTGCCTGGCTTGTGTGTGAATGGCCCTCTCAACAGTATCTGTATGAATGTCCCACTCGGCAATATTCGTATGAATGTCCCACTCGGCAATATTCGTATGAATGTCCCACTGGGCAATGTTCGTATAAATGACCCTCTCGGCAATGTTTGTATGAATGACCCTCTCTGCAGTGTTTGTATGAATGACCCTCTCGGCATACAATTTGTATGAATGACCCTCTCGGTAGTATTTGTATGAATGACTCTCTCGGCATGCAATATGTATGAGTGTCCCTCTCGGCAGTGTTTGTATGAATGGACATCTCAGCAGTATTTGTATGAATGACCCTCTCGGCATGCAATTTATTTGAATGGTCCTCTCGACATGCAATTTATTTGAATAGTCCTCTCGACATGCAGATTGTATGAATTGCCCTCTCGGAAGTATTTGTATGAATGGCACTCTCGGCATGCAATTTTTATGAATGGTCCTCTCGGCATGCAATTTATATGAATGTCCCTCTAGGCATGCAATTTTTATGAATGATCATCTCGGTAATATTTGTATGAATGAACCTCTCGGTAGTGTTTGTATGAATGACCCTCTCGGTAGTGTTTGTATGAATGACCCTCTCAGCATACAATTTGAATCTTTGAAATTTTTTACAACGTTTAGACTTTATGGTAAAGACTACAACATTTTGACTGGAATTACACCACTTTAGCTTTTGGAATCAATATTGCGGCCCTCTGACTAGATTGACATCATTTTGACTTCGGAGTGAATACTGTATCCTTTTTGACCAAAATTAAATCACTTGACTCTTGGAGAGAAGACTGCAGCCTTTCGACCAGAATTACATCACTCTAACCTTTGAATGAAGACTGCGGCCTTCTGACCGAATTTACATCATTCTGACTTCTTGGAATGAAGACTGCGGCCCTCTGATCGGATTTACATTATTCCGACTCTTTAATGCGGATATCATGGCTGGATTATTATTTTTCCATCATTCTTCTGGACTCTCAGGGTCAGGTTGTACCTTTTCACTTTATGCCCTTGTGGCATTTTCCTCTAAATGTGGCTCTCAGGTCCGATGTTGCGTCTTCACTTTATCGGTGGCTCTTGAGGCCTGACAGTTCTCTTCTGGTGTTAGAGTATTTTTCTGTTGTACCTAATTCATTCATGAACAAACAAGTTAGTAGAAAAAGCCCATCATCCTTATAACAACATTCTGGTGACCTGAAATTACAGAAAGATTATTAGTGGGTTTCCTATGGGGCCAATCCGTGTTGTTGCCTCCCTCTTTCGGTCCCGGTATTATAAGAAATGTTTTGAATAGAATATTTGAAAATATTTAGAAAACACAATTTTGACTAAACATTTTATATATCTGAAATACTATTAACTCATGTCATGACATATGCTTTGAGCGAGGTTCTTCGATCGTTTTTGGCGCTCTGCTTTTTGCTCTTGGCTCTTCTCGGTGAAATTTTTGAGACCCCCTCGAAAATGGTCTCGAAAATTTGCCCTAGTTGCAAGTTTGAATCAGCTAATTCTCGCCCAAAGGAGTTTTTGAGTCCCTCTAATCTACCCCAGTTTATGAACTTGGACTAACTAATCCTTTGAACTGGGTTGTTGGTGGAATTTTTGAGATCTTCTCAAAATATTTGTCCTAATTTATGGACTTCGACTGGCTGATCCTTTGACTCGGGTTGTTGGTGGAATATTTAAGATCTTTTCAAAAATTCTGCCCCAGTTTATGAACTTGGACCGGCCGATCCTTTGAGCCGTGTTGTTGGTAGAATTTTTGAGATCTTCTCAAAATTCTGCCTCGATTTATATTTTGTGAGAAAATTCTTCAAATTCTTGATGTCTCTTACACTTACTAGGGGTTTCTTTGTTTTTTGTTCGGTGCAACCGAGCTGGAAAAACGCCTACATATACCTCTTTGGGAATCAGGTCGAAACGTAGTGAAGGATAAAAATGGTTGATTTTTTTATAATAATATGCCCGAGCTCGAAGAGGTCCTACATACCCCTCTTTGGGAATGTAGTCATTGCATAGTTCATATTACAATGCAATATGGATTTTGCTAATAAAGCGACTGGGTCTGAATGGACGCCTATGTATCCCATCTCGAGAATCAGGTCTTTGCATAGTTCATTACAAGGAATTATTGGTTTTCTAATGCAATTACAAGCAAAAGAGAAATGTGATTACAAGAAAAAATACTATTACAAGAAAAGTGACTACAAACCGAGGAGCCTTTCTTTACGCATAATACCACTTGATTGCGTCTGAGTTGATTGCTTTGGTCTACTCTTGGCCATCTATTTTTGCGAGGATGACAGCTCATCCTAGCAGTACCTTGTACACATGTAAGGCCCTTTCCAGTTGCGTGTGAACTTTCCTTTGTAGTCATCTTGGTGTGGAAATATGCACTTGAGTAGTAGTTGTCCTATTTGGAAGATCCGAGCTCTTATTCGCTTGTTGAAGGCCCATTTTTTGTTGAAAGCGTTAACCGTGACATACATCAACTATCCTTTTCACATCGATTATAGCCAGTTGCTCATATCTTTTCTCGACCCACTTTGTGTTGTCCAGTTTTGCTTCTTATATGATTCTAAGCAAGGGTATCTCTATCTCTGCTGGTATCACTGCTTCAGTGCCATAGACAAGCAAGTATGGAGTTTCTCCAGTTGAAGTCCGAGTGGTTGTTTGATATCCTAGCAATACGTAGGGCAACTGTTCATGCCAACACTTATAGTAGTTGGTCATTTTTCTCAGTATCCTCTTGACGTTCTTATTTTTTGCCTTTACGTCACCGTTCATCCGTGTCCTATATGCGATCAAATTCCGATGAGTGATACAGAATTTCCCGCAGATGTCCTTCATTAAATAGTTGTTCAAGTTTGCTCCATTATCTGTTATGATTGACTCTAGAATACCAAATCGGCAGATGATATTATTACGCACGAAGTCATCTACCACATTTTTTGTCACTAACTTATGCGAAGTAGCTTCAACCCACTTTTTGAAGTAGTCTACGACGACTAGAATGGACCAATGTCCGTTGGATGCTGATGGATATATGGGCCCAATTATGTCCATACCTCGGGCTACAAACAGCCAGGGTGAGCTCATGACATTAAGCTCATTTGGTGGTACCCAGATCAGATCTCCGTGGATTTGGCATCGATAGCATCTTTGCACGAATTGGCTTCAGTAAGTTTCCATTGTCATCCAGTAAGAGCATGCTCTTAAAATCTTTTTGGCCAAGACGAACCCATTGATATAAGGCCTGAAAGTTCTGATGTGTATCTATTCTAACATATTTTATCCTTGCGGCATCGACACATATGAGCAGCCCTAGATTGGGTGTCCTTCTATAGAGTACTCTCTTTTTAGGAAGAAACCATTGGTCGTTCTTCTGATGGTCTTAGTTTTATTGGCTGTTGTGTTTTCGGGATACTCTTCATTTTCTAGATATGTGCTTACATCGACATACCCAGGTTTACCATCAGGTTTGGCTTTAACATGGGAACAGTAAGTGTGCTCTTCCGTGATGCTGATCTCCAGCGGGTCAATGTGACTACTTTCAGGTTGCTGTATCATGAATGCTATGGTTGCAAGAGCATCATCAAACTTATTTTGAGCCCTTGGCGTGTTCCTGAGTTTAATCTTTCTGAACCTATTGCACAATCTTTGTGCGAGGTTGACATATGGTAGGATGTTCTCATTCTTGGTGGCCCATTATCTCCGAACTTGGTGAATTAGTAAATCTGAATCTGCTATTACTAGGAGTTCTTGGATATCCATGTCGATAGCCATGCGAAGGCCCAGAATGCAAGCTTCGTACTCTGCCATGTTATTTATGCCTTGGAACTTGAGCTTGGCGGCCATCGGGTAATGTTGACCTATTTCTGAAACCAAAACAACTTCCATCCCTAAATCTTTATAGTGGATTGCACCGTCGAAGAACATTCTCCATCCTAAGAAGGCTTCAACCGTTTCTTCTTCAATTACCATTACTTCTTCATCCAGGAAATACGTTTTAATGGTGCAAACTCTTTGTCGACTAGAATTTTAGCTAGCAAATCGGCCAATGCTTGTCCGTTGATAGATTTCTAGACCACATATTTGATATCAAACTCACTCAGAAGCATTTTCCATTTGGCTAATTTCCTTATAGCATGGGCTGGCGAAAGATGTACTTTAAAAGATCCATCTTGGATATCAGGTGAGTAGTGTACACCGACATGTAATGTCTCAACTTTTGCAATATCTAAGTTAGAGCACAACATGTCTTTTCCACCAAAGTGTGTCTCGACTCACAGGCGGTGAACTTTTGTTGAGATAGTAGATTGCTCGCTCTTTCTTTCCAGTTTCGTCGTGTTAGGCCAACATGCATCCAAATGCATTGTCTGACACTGATAACTACAATAATAGTGGGCTCTCTGGTCTGGGAGGGACCAAGACTGATGGATTGGAGAGGTATCTCTTGATGGTGTCGAAGGCTTTTTGGCACTCATCTGTCCATTTAGTGGACGCATCCTTTTTCAGTAGCTTAAGGATGGGCTCTACAATTACCGCAGATTGCGCTATAAAGTGCCCAATGTAGTTCAGTATTCCTAGGAAACTCATGACATCCTTCTTAGATTGTGGCGGTGGAATCTCTTGAATGGCTTTGATTTTTGTGGGATCTAGATCTATGAACTTGCGACTAACAATGAATCCCAACAACTTTTCGGCAGGCACTCCAAATGCGTATTTGGCCAACTTCGATTTCAAATTGAACTTGCAGAGTCTGTCAAAGAATTTTCACAAGTGTATGATATGGTCGGAGCCTTCTCAGGACTAGATTATGAAATTATCTACGTAGACTTTGATTTTTTTATACATCATGTCATGGAAGATGGCAGACATTACCCTCATGTAAGTGGCATCAATTTTCTTGAGGTCGAACGACATCTCATGGTAGTGATACACTCCCAATGGAGTGATGAATATCATTTTTAGCGTCTACTTTGCTTATCAAAATCTGATGGTAACCGGCGAAGCAGTTCACGAATGATTGCAACTTGTGTTTTGGGAAGTTATTGATGAGTATGTGGATATTTGGAAGTGGGAATTTATCCTTGGGACTAGCGCGGTTGAGATCGTGGTAGTCCACACATATTCTGATTTTTCCATCCTTCTTTGGTACTGGCACAATGTTGGCTAACCATATGGGGTACGGAGTTATTTCCACCACCCCTAACTTTATCTGTTTCTAGACTTCGTCTTTGATCTTTATGCTGACCTAGGAAAATCCCTCATTGATAGGTAGCTTGTGAGCTACAATGTCTATGCTCAACCCAGGCATATGTGTGTACGACCACACAAATACATCGACTTACTCTCTTAACAAATTTATTAATTCTTCTTTTCTGGGCGCATCCAAATGCGTTCTTATCCTGGCTTCCTTAACTATTTCCTCATCTCTGAGGTTGATCGCTTCCATTTCATCCAAATTAGGCATTTGCCTATTCTTATATTGATCTTTCTCGTTCACGAGGTCTTCTGGTAACTCTGCCTCTTCATCGTATTCCTCATATTTTTTGTCGTTTGTTCACTCAACTCACTCATCTCGTGACATGTCATGATATTATGAGTTATTTTAATATTATTTCTGAAAAACAAGGCAAAGTATCGTTAGTTTGTAAAATCATGTTAGATATAAATAAATAAATTTTTGCATAAACTGAGGCTTTTATTGATTTGATAAAAAGTACAAATTGTGGTCCTGACTCGGATTAACATCGAGTCATTAGTAAATACATAAATGGTGAATGATTGGGCCTCAAGCCGATTTTCACCGATTATGGAAAACAAATTTAAAATTTTCTCTCTACCGAGAAGACAAAAGTGGGGTAGAAGTCTAGTTGGTCTGCCGCTCGTCTAGGTTAGCATCGTATATGGTGGGTGCATCAAATAATACCTCTAGTATAGCGACACACTCTTCCTCTTAGAACAACATCCCCATACCTTCTTCTGGGTACCCGCCGTTGTGCAGGGCATGCGGACCAAAAATGACTGGTATAAACCCGAGAAAGGCTTTCTCATATGTGGAGGACCTCTCTTTTTTTGTTCAGCATCAGAGGCTTCTACGGGGCTTGGTATGTATCCAAGGCCGAACCGATACTCGTTACCTGGAATTTATACTGGTTCTCGAATGCCTTAGAGCTCTCGTCCTAGGTCTTTATTGGGCTCAAATCCATTCTGGAGCATAGTTACGGCGACTATCTTGTAGGCCGATGTCATCAAGATTTCTTCATCGTGTCCTCTGTGGGCAGATCCCATAAGTTCCACTACATGGAAATTCATATTTGTTGGGACTGCTTCGATTATCAGTGCAAAGTTGTTGGGGTAGTTGTGAATTCTACCCGCTCCATAGATTATGACCTCATGGTCTTTCTAGACAAAATGCAGTGATTGGTGGAGAGATAATGACATAACTCTGGCCATATATCCATGGTCTCCCCAGTAGGAGATTGTAGTTGACACTAATGTCCATGACTTGAAACTCGATGGTGAATTTGGCAGGCCCCATTTGTATGTTGAGGTCCACTTCACATGTGGGGTTACGTTGTGCCCTATCAAAAGCTCTTACATTAGTTTGACTCTGGCATATTTTTCCAATGTCGTACCCCAGCTGCTTCAACAATGAATTTGGGCATATATTAAGTCCAGCCCCATTATTGACAAGTACTTGGGAGATAACCTTGCCTCGGCACTTGATGGTTATATAGAGGTCCTTGTTGTGGGTCCTCCCTTCTTTTCATAACTCATCAATGGTGAATGAAATATGATGTGCTCCAATGACATGATCTACTATGTCGGCCAATGTTTTGCTACTTGTCCCTGTTAGGATGTGGACTTCATCCAGCACCTTAATCAGGGACTGATTATGTTGTGTAGAGCTCATAAGCAATGACATCACCGATATTCTGGCCGGTGTTTTCTGCAAGTTTACCTTAAACCATAAGAAATACTTCAATTCCAAGCTTACTTCATGTTACACCCCGAAGTTTCATTCGCAAGGAGAGCATAGTTAGTCGACTTGAGCCCGACAATTAGAGACTCTTTCCGAGGGTCACTCACAACTTATATGGACATAGGGAGGATGTATGAGAGGTTGGAGGTAATTGAGGCTAAAGGAACTATCCCTCGACGAAGTTTGACAAATATTGGATGATACGCTAAGCATTTTGCGTAGCGGATGGGCTCTTCCTCATAGACGGGACTGCAAAAGAGAAGAATAAGTTGAGGAATTTTCTGGAACAAGATGGGGTCACATATGGGCCCTCATATGGCCATATGCGATGCATATTGGTCCGCATATGAGAGGCGGTGGCCGATCTTCTTTGCCTATTTGGTGGAAGCTTCATTTCATTTCATTTTTTACCAAGACAAGTCCCTTCACTCCCTAAGAGTTCTCCTAACATATTTTGAAGATCCAAAAGCCATTCCAAAGCAAATCAACCCAAATTTAGCATAAAGATGTTTGAAATTACAAGAAGATTGTGTTGTATTCATATGAAGTTAAGGATTGTTGTGAGCTAGGTGGGACTTGAATTTCAAGTTGAATCTTCTATATAAGGTATGTATGACACCCTCTTTGATTTTTATTAAGATTAACCTCATGTTATATGAGTTGGTTGGATGAAGAATCATAAACTAGAACTTGAAATAAAGGGAGATGTAGTGGTTTTATTGTTGGGCTGTTTTGAAGATATAATTATGACTTATTATAGTTGAAACTCACTAAAAGTAACTTATAAATTATGTGTATGATGTTTTTGAGCTTGTATTAAGTGTTGGTATTGGAGACTGAGAATTTCATCATAAGATAAATGAAAGAGTAACAAGAAAGCATGTAAAAGATAGGTTTTGTGTTATTGAAAGTATGAGTTGTTTGAGAGAAATTCTTTGGTGATGGATGGCTGGAAATCATGAAGCATAAGTTGTCTTTGATGTTGGTATTGTCTATTATTATAGGCAGAGTGTGAGGAGGCGAATTACATCAGAGATCTCATTCCAAGGTATGTTAAGGATCATTCCTCCAGTTAGGCAGTTATGTATCATTCTTTACCATTAGTTGGGCAGTTACGTATCTCTATTTACCACTAGTTAGGCAGACACACGTATTTACCACCAAGCTACAGTCAGTCAAGCAGTTACCATCGATTGGGCAGTTACATACCGTTATTTACCAATGGTTGGGCAGTTACCACTGATCAGTTGGGCAGTTGAACAGTTGAACAGTTGAACAGTTAGAGTTACAATGATGATGTATCTCTCTTTTATGATTATTTGCTAATATGTTTTATTTTCGCCTTACATATTTAGTACATTATTTGCACCGATGTCCCTTTGCTTGGGGTCACTATGTTTCATGCCGCACAGGTTCAGTTAGGTGAGGAGAGGACCCACCCTCGTAGATCATGAGTTAATATCAGTTTTTCTTGGTGAACTCGACTTCCTTATGGAGTATTATTGAGTTAGGGTTGTGTCTATGTTTAAATACTTTTGGGTACTGTGGGTATGTCGGGGGTCCTGTTCTGACTTATGTATTATGTCGACACTCTCTTTAGAGGATTGTAGACATGTCTTATGTTGTACAGTTATTTGGTATGGTCTTGTTGGCCGTAATATGTATATATATGTGTTGGTTGGGATCTTCTTTTTGTAGGATTTCACAATGAATTATTCTATAGTTATTATTCTGAGGCCTTATCGGCCTAGACGATTATATATTGGTGTGATAATATCTAGGTGGTTCACTCAGGACATCCAGGAGCCGAGTGCCGGCCACACCCCTAATTTTGGGATTTGACAAACTTGGTATCAGAGTAGGTCGTGTCCTAAGGATTCTACAAAGTCGTGTCTAGATAGAGTTTTATTTATAGATGTGTTGTGCTCCACATTTATAGGCAGGAAGCTATAGGACATTTAGGATGGTTACCTTTCTTTCCCATTCAAGATCGTACGATAGAGTTGAAGTATAAGGAATTGGATTGTTAACCCTTTGGCTTTTTTTGGATACAACGATTCCTATGAATCGAAGAGCTTCAGGTAGCCAAAAGGAAAAGTTAGTAACTCATGAAGGTGCGAGTAGAGTACCACCTATTAGTGAGGCTAGAGTGAGGCCCAGAGTATGGATGTGATACCACCGCAAGATTCGTTGCACCCTCCAGCCCCAGAAGAGCAGATGAGAGAACTATTTCATCTAGTCTCTTTGTTTGAGACTTATGATGAGGAAATGGATATGTGGAGCATGGTACAATTATTGACTCGATTAGTGGCCGCTCAGGCCCAGCGCCAAGATGTATGTTGGATCTTATAATCGGGTAGTTAGTGCGAGGGTTTGGGATTTTCCTCCAGTGTTTACAGGGTATGACCCAAATAAAGATCCGCAGAACTTCTTGGACCAGATGTGCCGGACATTGCAGGTAATATATGATACAGATAGCGAGGAAGTGGAATTTGCTTCGTATAGATTGCGGCGGGATGTGGGATGGGATAGGACCTCTTCCCGTCCCGCCTATTCCGGCCCGCTGGAACCCGAGTCCCGATCCTCTTCTTATATATAATAGGTATATAAGGTATTGATCGATTTAGAATCTATTTTTATATATGTTGTTCTGTGTATAAGACGAGTGTGAACCCTACATTGTAAAATAGGCCTTTGAACGTAACCTCACCTGTAGGTAAGTTGTGATAGTCGAAAAACTGAGGGTTATCATAGAAATATTCCAGTACGGTTTGTTATGGATCAAGGGTTCTTGGGGAAAGTTATGACATGCCTTATGATATAATGGAAAATGATGCGGTCATGGAAGGCCAATGATATATTATGAGTGGTGCTATGTAGCCTATAAGGTGGTAGATGTGTTTTCAGGTTGCGCGATAGGTTGAGATAGTCCTGTGTACAGAGGAAGTCCTACTAAAATTTTCAATAGAAATCAGAACTTAAGATCTTCGGGCTACGTTTTCTAACCCCAAAGTTTCATGCGCAAGGAGAACATAGTTAGTTAACCTGAGCCCGGTGATTCAAGACTCTTTTCGAGGGTCACTCACAACTTATATGGACATTTATAGGATGTATGGACGGTTGGAGGTCATTGAGACTGAAGGAACTATCCATCGACGAAGTTTGACGAATATTGGATAATACACTAAGCATTTTGCATCGCGGATGGGATCCTCCTCACAGACAAGACCGCGAAAGAGAAGCATATGTTGAAGAATTTTTTGGAACAAGATACGATCACATATGGGTCTATAGATGAGAGGGGGTGGTTGACCTTCTTTTCCTATTTAAGCGGTGGAAGCTTCATTTCATTTCATTTTTTATCAAGACAAGTCCCCTCACTCCATAAGAGTTCCCCTAACATATTTTGAAGATCCAAAACCATTCCAAATAAAAACAACCCAAGCTTAGCATAAAGATGTTTGAAATTATAAGAAGAAGCTTGTGTAGTGTTCATATGAAGTTAAGGGTTGTTGTAAGCTAGGTGGGACTTGGAGTTCAAGTTGAATCTGCTATATAAGGTATGTATAACACCCTTTTTTTATTGTGCTTAATATTAATCTTATGTTAGATGAGTTGGTTGGATGAAGAATCATGAACAAGAACTTGAAATAATGGGAGATGTAGTGGTTTTGTTGTTGGGCTGTTTTGAAGCAATAATTATGACGTGTTGTAGTTGAAATTCATGAAAAGTAACTTAGATATGATGTGTATTATATTGTTGTGCTTTTATTAAGTATTGGAGACGGAGAAATTCATCATAAGCTAAAGGAAAGAGTAACAAAAAAACATGTAAAAGTTGGGTTTCATGTTATTGAAAGTATGAGTTGTTTGAGAGAAATTCTTTGGTGAATGGATGGCTAGAAATAATGAAGCATAAGTTGTCCTTGATGTTGGTATTGTATGTTATTGTAGGCGGAATGTGAGGAGGCGAATTGAATTGTCATCATTGGAGATCCCATTCCAAGGTATGTTAAGGATCATTCATCGTTCTCTTGACATGATTTTGTGAAGAAATGAAAACAAAATGAAACTTCTTTTCAGAACGACCCTATCTTTGTTGAAATTGAAATACCTATGCCTTTTTATCCATTGTAGTAATTCATGACCTTTGTTGTCCCTTGTCGTTCCGCACTTTATAACGTCTTGTCTATATTGACATCTTGTAGCTCCTCGTTGGTTTTATGAAAGCTAGAAATGAAGTATACTATCTTGTTGATTCATATGAAAGAGTAAAATGCCATACTATCTCTATAGTGACAGTCGGTTGTGTAACAACTTTATTCTGGATGGATTCAGAGTTTACACCGAAGGTCTCGTATAATGTATGTATACATGCTAAAAAGAATTATTTAGCATTAAGAGGAAGTTAATATTGTTGATGATAGTCTTCAAATATAAATCACGAGTCTAACTATCTTATGTCATTTCAATAAGTTCATAGAAGTCTCTTATGACCCTCCATATATGTATGTATGTAGTACCTATAGGGGCATGAATATGGTAGCATGATTTACCACCGGCTGGGAAGTTATGTATCGTTATTTACCACCAGTTGGGAGTTACGCATTGCTATTTACTATTAGTTGGATAGACATGCATATTAACCACCGAGATACGACCGGTTGGGCAGTTACCACCGGTTGGGTAGTTACATACCGTTATTTACCACCGGAATGATAGTTACCACTAATCAATTGGGCAGTTGAATGATTAGAGTTACGATGTCGATATAGTGTCATAAAATGAGATTATAGCATAATTATGATCATTGTACATATCAAGGCCCTCAAGGGTATTTCATGAGTTCAAGCTAATTCATATCTCTCTATCTTTTATGATTACTTACTAATGTGTTTTATTTTTGCCTTACATATTCAGTACATTATTTGTGTTGATGTCCCTTTGCCTAGGGACACTATGTTCCATGCCGCGTAGGTTCCAGTAGGTGAGGAGAGGACCCACCCTCGTAGATCGTGAGTTGATATCAGCTTTTTTTAGTGAGCTCCACTTCCTTCTAAAGTATTACCGAGTCAGGGTTGTGTTTATGTTTATATCCTTTTGGGTACTGTGGGTATGTCGGCGGCCCTATCTCGACTTATGTATTATGTCAACACTCTATTTAGAGGCTTTATAGACAGGTCCTATGTTGTACAGTTGTTCGGTATGGCCTTATCAGTAGTAGTATGTATATATATGCATAGGTTGGGATCTTCTATTTGCAGAATTTCACGACAAGTTATTCCATAGTTATCATTCTGAGGCCTTGTCGATCCAAACGATTGTATATTTGTGTGATGATATCCAAGTGGTTTACTCGGGCCATTTAGGAGTTGAGTTCTTGCCACACACCCCAAGGTTGGGGTGTGACACTTCACCACCAAGCTTCCTTCATAATCGTGGCATTGAGGGTATGTTGAGGGTTATTGAGTTGGTCGGGGTGAGTATAAGGTGGCAAGGCCACCAAAAATAGAACCTGAAATAGTGAGGTTCTCGGTTTCTCAGGTGGGGCAGACAATGTCGAGTTGTTGGGGTTAGACGGATAGTTGTGGATGGATTTAGCTCAAGGCATTTTGTAGGAGTGTTTCGGGGAGATTTATGTGGTGTTAGTGGTCGGTACTTGGTGGTTGGGTGGTGGCGAGGCCACGGAAGAAGGCTAAAATAGTGAGTTCCGGTGAAGGATGTTTAGTGGATTGTTTCGTGTTGTCGGGTTAGGATGCAAAGTTATGGGTGGTTCCGGGGCTTGGTCTTTCTTATGGATGTTTGTAAGGTATTGTGGGATGTGATGGTTAAAGGAATGATATGGTTTGGATGAGGGATGGACACGGGATGCTAGGTGCAAACTCGAGTACAAACCAAGCACAATCGGTCGATAAGTTAAGGATAATGACAAGGGGTTTTTAATGCCCAAGTCGAAACCTTGATGGGGTGACCAATTTAACAAGTTCTAGTCCGAGGTTTATAAGTGCAATGCTCATGAAAATGCTAAGTGTGGGTGGTCGTAAAACCTTATGATAGACCCTTGGTTTGGGTTTGGTTGGACCACACAGTTCCAACATCTACCTACGCCGAAGGGGTTCCTTAAGCTTAGACTTAGTTAAGTCACAAAGTCTGAATCAAAATTTACACCAAAGGGAAACCTTATTTTGGGTTTAACTAGGCCACACAATCCTAGCTTCAACTTACGCCAAGGGGTTTGGCTCACACAAGAACCAAAGGTCCTCCCGGAGAACCAACTAAGAATATCAATCCTGAATTGAGAGACATAGGTTTCGTGAGTAAAACTCAACTTTTATATATCTTAAAAATCTAAATTTACAATGGCCTAAGGCCTCTATTTATAGTACAAAATAGACTATTCTAGAAAGCAAATGAAAAGACACAAACTAACACCTAGTGTGAACGCATTTGGTTTGACTTGGTGACCAAGGTGTTCGGCCACCCCTTCCTTTCTTCAAGGCCGAGTTTGAGTCCTTCTATGTGACTACATTCATGAGTTTGTTAGCTCATAAATTCTTCTAACAACCTCATCTCATTGGAGTGTATTTGGAAGATACTATTCTTGGTCTTTGTGTGTTAAACTATTTCGACCAATACTTGCACTTCCTTTGGCCGATTTGAGCTCTTCAATGTAACAAATTCATGAGTTTGTTAACTCATAAATTCTCTCCTTGCCACTTTGTGGACCAAGTCATCATTTGTCCTTGCCATCTTGGCTTGGACAACTTCACATAGCCTGGTCACCCTTTCGACTTTGTCCCTTTATTACATGGTTTAGTCTTTACATGGCTTATTAATTGTGACCTAAATAGTTAAGCTATAAACCAAGTAAGCTAAAAGCTAAGCTAGAAAATAAGGACAAGCTAAAAGAAAACAACATGGTCTCGGCCAAGACCAAATAAGAAGGCTGAAAATACAAGACTACTTAGATCTTCACGTCACAACTCCAACTTCATTCCATTTTCCATGTTATGTTAGGCATCTAAGTGTGGATTGACATGCCATTGTTGGCACCCTTAGTAAGTCACTTCTCGTCCTTAGTTGAGAGTTTAAGTTTGCGGGCTGATTTACATCATTCTCCCCTTCTTTATAAGAATTTTCCCTCAAATTCGTGCCATCTAAAAGTACAAAAAAAAATTCAACAAGTTTCTATCTAATATTTCCACCATTATATAAGACCAGAAGTTTTAACTTGTAGGTGCCTTCTCCAAAATTCGCTAAATAAGGATCCAGATACGGGATCAATAGTTTTAAAATGTGATGTTCGTATTGTGCCATGGGGGCACCGAAGGTACCATAATCCCGAATGGGAGGATGAGAAAAAGAAACCAAACCAAGGACACTATTGGCCGCAATTACTCCCGTAGGTTCGGACCAACTTTTGATGCATTCCACCTCGGGTTGGTTACCACAACATCCCATAAAGATGTCAAATATCCCACGGATGGACGTGACACTTTGTGTAAGGAACTCACGAGGGGACTTGGAAAGTCGCACAACTCAAATGGCATCTAGCCATGGTTAATCTTTAAGACCTTCCTCCATTCACCTTCCCCTTGGATTTCCACTTGACGGTAGCCATTTTTCAATTCCATCTTTATGAACAATTTGGCTCCGCTTATTTCATCAAAAAGGTTTTTCAACCTCGACATAGGAAGTTTGTTCCCTATGATGAAGTTGTTGACCTCTCACCTTTCAACATATGTTTGCCAAGTTTCACTTTCCTTGGACTCCATCAAGCTTATGGCCATATGCGGATGGTGGCCATAGGATTGAGGGCTAGGTAATGAACTTCTTGGAAATAAACCAAGAGTAAGGTCAATGCCTTCCATCGTTGGTGGCCCGGGTGTAGGATCATTTGGAAGTTCCCGCATGTTGGCAATCAAAGCACCCCCCTTCTTATATTTCTTTTCTGTCTTTTGTGCATCAAATAAGGGGATCTTAGTTTCCTCTTGTTCTTCAAGTGGTATGGGTTCCTTAATATCAAGGGAGAACCCACACTCTCGATACTCTCCTTCAAGGTCGACATCTTCCACCATAGTCAAGACTTGGGGAGTGGAACATTCATTAGCAAGGTGCCCTACTTCTCGACATTAAAAGCACTTCTTTCAATTTTTGTATTCCCCTTTTATAACCTCCAATTTCTTCCCCGTATTTCCTTTTTCAATTCTTTGATTATACAATGGGTGAGTAAAAGAGGTAGTACACTCTTCCATCCTTGTATCTTTCGTTACACTTCCACGACTATTCAAGGGGTTAGTAGAGGAGGTACCACTCTTTGCTTTAACAATTGTGGACTTGTCATAGGGCATTGGGGTACCTTTATTTCCATATCTCAGGCTATTTTGTACAACTCTTGACTTGGATTCTTTATTTACGGCATGCTCTGCAAGTTCCCTTCTTAAGGCTAGTTGATGTTGGTATAAAACATCATATATGATTCACCAATACTCTTTTCTCGTGATGGCCATCGCGTCAAGGCGTGGGACGGGAGCGCCTTGCTCTGTTACCAATTTGATGTAAGTATGGAGGGTGAGTGAGGGTAAGTGGGGCTGAGTTTGGCAGGGAAATAGTTGACGCGACAATGGATGTGAAATAGGGGTTCACGGGTTAGGTGTTGCTGCCGGGTAGGTGGTGTTTTGGGATTATTTCAAATAGTTTGGTGAGGAGTCGGGCTTAAACTCTTTGTGGGGTCATTGAGGGTGTATTGAGGGTTATTGAGGTGGTCTAGGTTCAGTGAGAAGATGGTGGCAAGGCCACGGAATAGAACCTAAAACAGTGAGGTTCTCGGTTTCTTGGGTGGGGCGGACAGTGTGGAGTTGTTGGGGTTAGACGGATAGTTATGGATGGATTAGGCTCAAGGATTTTTGTGGGAGTGTTCTGGGGAGGTTGGGGGTAGTTTTTGTGGTCGGGACTTGGTGGTTGGGTGGTAGCGAGGCCACGGAAGAAGGTTGAAATATTGAGTTCCGGTGAAGGATGTTTAGTGGATTGTTTCGTGTTGTCGGGTTAGGATGCAAAGTTATGGGTGGTTCCGGGGCTTGGACTTTGTTGTGGATGTTTGTAAGGTATTGTGGGATATGATGGTGAAATGAATGATATGGTTTGGACGAGAGATGGACACGGGATGCTAGGTGCAAAGCCGAGTACAAACCAAGCACAATCGGTCGATAAGTTAAGGATAATGACAAGGGGTTTTTAATGCCCAAGTCAAAACCTTGATGGGGTGACCAATTTAACAAGGTCTAGTCCGAGGTTTCTAAGTGCAATGCTCGTGAACAATCCAAGTGAGGGTGGTCGAGAAAATCCTTATGATAGACCCTTGGTTTGGGTTTGGTTGGACCATACAGTTCCAACGTCTACCTACGCCGAAGGGGTTCCTTAAGCTTAGGCTTAGTTAAGTCACAAAGTCTTAATCAAAATTTACACCAAAGGTAAACCTTAGTTTGGGTTTAACTAGGCCACACAATCCTAGCTTCAACTTACGCCAAGGGGTTTGGCTCACACAAGAACCAAAGGTCCTCCCGGAGAACCAACTAAGAATATCAATCCCGGATTGAGAGACATAGGTTTCGTGAGTAAAACTCAACTTTTATATATCTTTAAACTCTGAATTTTACAATGGCCTAAGACCTCTATTTATAGTACCAAATAGACTATTCTAGAAAGCAAATGAAAAGACACAAACTAACACCTAGTGTGAACGCATTTGGATTGACTTGGTGACCAAGGTGTTCGGACACCCCTTCCTTTATTCAAGGCCGAGTTTTGAGATGTGACTACATTCATGAGTTTGTTAGCTCATAAATTCTTCTAACAACCTCATCTCCTTGGAGTGTGTTTGGAAGCTTCTATTCTTGGTCTTTGTGTGTTGAACTATTTCGACCAATACTTGCACTTCCTTTGGCCGATTTGAGCTCTTCATTGTAACAAATTCATGAGTTTGTTAACTCATAAATTCTCTCATTGTCACTTTGTTGACCAAATCATCATTTGTCCTTGCCATCTTCGCTTGGACAACTTCACACGGGCTTGTCACCCTTTCGGCTTTGTCCCTTTATTACATCGCTTATTAATTGTGTCCTAAATAGTTAAGCTATAAACCAAATAAGCTAAAAGCTAAGCTAGAAATAAGGACAATCTAAAAGAAAACAACATGGTCTCGGCCAAGACCAAACAAGAAGGTCAAAAATACAAGACTACTTGGATTTTCACGTCACAACTCCAACTCCATTCCATTTTCCATGTCATGTTAGGCATCTAAGTGTGGAATGATGTGCCATTGTTGGAACCCTTAGTAATTCACTTCTCATCCTTGGTTGAGAGTTTAAGTTCGTGGGCAAATTGACATCAAACATGAATTTCCAAAATCTGTTAAGCAACCAGAATACGTATCCAAAGCCACATAGGGTCATAAAACAACATAACAAATAATATCGGCCCTACATAACCGTCTATCTATCCAAAATTAAAAGAGTTAGCCATAACTCACCTTAATAGTCAAATATTTAAACCTGGGATGCATCTGTCACACCTAGCTCAACAACATCACCTAAACATGATGTATGGGATAAGCTTAATAGATAAAATAGGAATAAAGAAGTCGTATCTAACGAGTGACGATATAAACCTGAAGTCTGAAATAAATGGGGATATCTGGACTTCATGTCCTCATCAGCCTCCCATGTCATTATTATTCCTCCATAACACATTAACTGAAGCTACTTCCTTTGTCCGCAACTTACGGACCTGGCGACCTAAGATGGCAACAGGGATTTCCTCGTATGATCGATCTTCTATGATGCAAACATTCTAGTCTCTATGGGGTAACACGAAAGAGCTTTCTTACGTATTTCTAAAGAGGTTGACATATGAAACATTGGACGGGCTATTCTAAATTTCGAAGGTAGTTCAAGTTTATATGCCACTTGGTCTCTGAAAAATCCCACATGGTCCGGCGTATCTGAAGTTAAGCTTGCCCCTCTTTCCAATTCTCATTATGTCTTTCATAGGTAACACTTTCAAGAATCATTAATTTGGAATTCTGAACACTATCTACTGATGATCTAGACATTCAACATCTTCTGTTGTGAGACTTTATCTATTTTTTGACTGAATACTTTAAATCATACTTCACTAAATCTGGTTTACTTATTTTCAATCATCTAATATGAGTTTTACATCTCTGCTCCTTCAGAGCTTCATGAGATATCATTTGGATGCTCAACACGATAGCCTTCATTGCACGCCACTTTCTAGGGAATGGATGGTCATACACTACGCTAATTCATAACATGCCCTCGAACGTTTAAATCATGCTCTATTTGAATACCTGATTGAGGATGTGGTTAACCGGGGTGCCCAAAGCCCTTTTCGACAATCTTATGAACTTAGTTATAAACTAAGTACCCTTGTCAAAAGTCATAACCAGAGACACCGTGGAGGCGAACCATTTTATCAATCGTACAATATCGTGTAGTCCTCAACCACATAAATAGTCCTAATAAGCAAAAAGTGAGTCGTCTAGTCAACCTATAAGTAGCTTCTCGGAATGTTCAACTCATGATATAAGCGGGATAAATCCTTAATTCCATACATATTAACCATCTCTATGTTTGTATCGGGTCTTTATTATTCTGAGTCTACCCGTTGACTTTTAGGGTTCCATCTTTACTTGCTGCCAGTTAGCACACTGGCTACAACCTTTATAAGGTTCCCTCTTAAGTCATCCTATTAATTTATCTTGGTAATTCTTAGGACCTTTATCAAAATCTTCGCCCATGGTTCAAGTACCTAGGGAATACACAATAAGTTATGCCACCTGAGTGTCCTTCTTCCATTAAGCTCAACGATTGCGGCCCTCGTTGTCGGATACCTTCTTCAATTTCCCCAAAAGTGGGATCTTTATCCTGACATTTCTTATCTTTCTATATGAAGGATGACTCTATTGAGTTATGAATCTTAGGAATACCATCTGCTGAATTCATTAGTCAGATATTCTTTGATTAACCGATAGAGTCCTTAGACTAACTCATTTCCTTAAACTTACGCTATTGTCAATCTGCTTGTGGTTACACGGCTGGTTTTACTGGTCATAATACTAATACATTCCAATGATACATGATTCTTGATACATAAGATCCTTTAAAATACTTAAGCCATTTCTTTTTTTTGTAATTTAGCCTCATTTAGTGATCAGTGTACTAGAACTTTTAGGGTTTTCAGTGTCTCTACCGTGAATATTCCCATAGATACGATTATCCAAATTCTCATTCAAAATCTAGAAGAAAACCTCTTCGTATTTTCTCATTTCTTGTAGCTTTAAGTGACTTCCTTTAACACTTTCCCATTCATCCGTTTTTGTTTCATACATCATTCATTATAAAAACATCTTAGCATACACCCATAGCCTAAAACATTACTATTGATTCTTACCTTTGAGGGTACATATCTTGTGAAGGATGGGTCGTTAACTTATCCTCTTATGGGGTCCAAACTAGGTTATGAAGGACTTAATATTACATAACATTTTTCAACTATATAACAACTTGGTCATCATACTTAGATCTGAGCCCCCTCACTTTCTTTCTGGCTAAGACTTTCCGTCAATGGCGCTTTGGGAAGTGATCACCTTAATCTCGTTGAACTGTAAACCCATTATTACAATTATCTTACACAACCCTTAGTCGATTCAAGGACGCTCGCAGATATCTTTATTTGCTCGATATTTTATCTTCTCTATCAGGTCATTTTCCCTTGACATACGTTTCCAATGTCTACTTAGTATCCTTAGGCTCATTGTCCTCTTCTCTCACGTCTTTATAATTGTGCCTACTAACTTTGTACAACAACTCCAAAAAAGTAAAGTGCGACTACCAGCAGCTGAAAGTAGATACCTACTGTGGAGGTACATTTGTCTGTCTATTTATTCTTGCGGACATGAAACAATGTGCCCCATAAAGGGACGTTAGTACAAAAGAATGTACTGAATATGCAAGGCAGGTAAAGCATATAAATAAGAAATTTGATGCAAGAGAAGGGTACAAAAGTCAACCTGAAACTCATAAAAAGTCCACTGAGGGCATACAACTGACATAACCATGAATATATGCATGAAAGTAAAATCGGGTCACTCTATGGGGTCATATAATATAATATCAAGCCTCTCTATGGGCAAATCTCATCATAACATACCCGGCCATATAGGACTCGATAATGTCATATAAGTTCAATGCAAGATAGACCTCAAGGAATACCATGAACAGTGTCGGAATGACCTATAGTCATTATCCTACCAACTATCATTATTGTCGCTACGTTCATCAACTTCTAACCAATTAATAAGAAATGCATAGAATATGAAAGTACTCTTATATCACAAGGGCCATGAGTTGCTTCAATATAGAAGAAGTTAAAGATATTCCAACTCAACAAGGAAAACATCGCTTTAGGAAAACGTTTGTATTAGAAATCATTCCAAAAGAACGGACAAGCCTTACATACCTTGTCGTCTTAGCTATCGGAGTCCCATAGGTTCTCGTACGCTCTATGAATAATTATATACATTATACATATGATTTATATTAATATTGGATTCATAACGTATAAAGAAGTTCATTTAGACATTTTATCGAACAACTTGTGTGCATAACTTTATAAGATCATTTGTAGCTACTATTTCTATTCATCACCATAACTCTATCCATAACTTCACAACTTCATATAGCAACTTCAAATCACACAAAACATCCCACAACAACACAACTTAGCCTCAAGGTCCATAAACACTTGTTCTTCAATAATTCCATTAACAATTATATCTTAACTCTAGTATAATCTTAAGAACATGATCTATGGGGGTGAAACTTACCTTAAACCATAAGAATACTTCAATTCCAAGATTACTTCACTACCAATCTTCCTTCAAAATTGTTACAACAAGAAAGGAGACGATCTAGCGATGTTCACGGGATTTCCCACATTGGATTTCCATAATTTATCTTTGATTTAACCTTGGTTCACTTGGAATTCCTTAGAGAGAGTATTTGAGCTAGTTAGGATTCTAAAATGAAGTGAAAAGAAGTTTTGGTTGAAGAGGGTCCTATTTATAGCAAAATAAAAGGTTGGCACTGACCTGTCCCGAGATAGGTCCTAGAATCTGTATACGAGACAAGTGTTGACGTCGAGGAAGGATATAAATGCAACCCATAGTCAAGGGTACCCTAAATATACCGAATGATGCGTTTGAGTGCATTCATATGCTCAACTCTGGGATCATGCATGAACAAACACACCTGCTGGATAGCATACGTAATAACTGGTCGTGTACAGGTAAGATATTGAAGGGCCCCTGTAAGACTGCGATAGCGGGTCGAATCCTCGTAGAGTACGCCAGCCGCGACACTAAGCTTGGGCTTTGTATTAACTGAAGTAGAAGTGGACTTACAGGATGACATCCCAGCCCTCTCGATGATCTCAGCTGCATACTTCCATTGAGACAAGAACAATCCATCGGAATGACGAGTGACGACAATCCCCAAAAAGTAACTCAAGGGCCCTAAGTCTTTCATGGCAAACTCAGAGCTGAGCATGGTCATGATAGACTGGCGTAAGGCATCGGAAGAGGCAGTCAAAATGATATCATCCACATACAGAATATAGGCTAAGGATGAACCACGATGGTAGATGAATAAGGAATTATCGGACCTGCTGTGAGTGAACCCAATAGTCGAAACATAGTCAGCAAACCTTGTATACCAGGCCCGTGGAGACTGCTTAAGCCCATATAAGGACTTCTTCAACAAACAAATATGATGAGGATGTTTAGGATCCCTGAATCCCAACGGCTGATGCATATAAACTATTTCTTTAAGATCACCATGTAGGAAAGCATTCTTTATATCTAACTGATGAATAGGCCATGCTTTCTAAAGAGCCCAGCTGAGTACAGTTCGAATGGTAGCCGGTTTGATCACCGGACTAAATGTCTCACCACAATCCACCCCAACCTGCTGAGTCTTACCATCCCCCACAAGTCGCGCCTTATGTCGTGCAAATGAACCATCTGAATTTTCCTTGTGAGCAAAAATCCACAAAGACCTAATAATATTAATACCAGAAGGACGGGGAACCAACTCCCACGTCTTATTATCAATAAGAGCATTATATTCATCGGTCATAGCAATTTTCCAATTTGGGTCATTTAATGCAGACACAGGAGTACGGGGTAAGGGTGATTTGAGAACATTAGAATTTAAATTAAAATGTCTCTTTGGTTTAAAAACACCCCACTGATTACGAGTGACCGGTCTATGACTTGAGGAAGAAGTGAGCGGATTTTGGGAATTTTCTGGGCTCGGGATGGACTGACCAGCAGGCAGTGGTCCTGCTGCCCCAAGACGATAATCTGGCGCTGGAACTGGACCAGTTCCAGAATTGGACTGGATTGGCCCAAATGCTGGAACTGATCCAGTGATGGTAGTGTGCGATGGACCAGTGGGGCCAACGGGCAGTGGGCCCGCTGGAGAATTTTGGGTGCGGGACATGTCCAAAAAATGGTAAGTGATATAAGGGGATATACCGTCATCCAAAAAATTATACGAACTAGGCTCGGGAGTATTAACTTTAGCAAATGAAAATTGAGTTTCATAAAAAATTACATGGCGATTAATGATAATTTTATTGGAGGATAAATCAAAGCATTTGTAACCACGATGATTTGACGGAAAACTCAAAAACACACACGGAGTAGACCGTACCTGAAGTTTGTTAATTGTGGTGGACGAGAATAACAGATAACACAATCATCCAAAAACCTAAAGATGAGAATAAGAAGGAGTCTTATTATATAAAATTTGAAGGGGGGAAGAATATGTCAGACCTTTGGAAGGAATTATGTTAAGGAGATATGTAGTCATTTGAATAGCATGATGCCAAAAATATGGGGGTACATAAGCATGAATTAAGAGAGTGCGAATAATGTTATTTATGAAATGAATTTTGCGTTCGGCTTTTCCATTTTGTGAAGACGTATGAGGACAAGAAAAACAAAAATTGATCCCATTATTAGCACAGAATTCCCAAAACACCCCATTGTCATATTATTTGCCATTATGACACTGAATATTTTTTATTTCTCGTTCGAATTAGGTTCTAATGAATTCTCTAAACTTTAAGAAGACGGAAAAAGCTTGAGATTTATTCGCAATCGGAAACGTCCATAAAAACATAGAATAATCATCCAAAAAGAGAATATAATACCGATGACCCAAAGAACTAAGAAGAGGAGACGTCCATAAGTCGCTATGAATAATATCAAATGGCATTAAAGTATGAGAATTTGAGTCTACAAATGGCAACCTAACAATTTTTCCTAAAGAACAAGACTGAAAATTTGGATTATTATTCGTACCCTTACATGAAATAAAATTATTTTTATGTAATGACGACAAAATAGAAGATCCCGGATGACCAAGACGGGCATGCCACAAGGAGGAACAAGGGCTGCAAACACTGATGGCAAGGCTTGACTCGATGGACTGAAACTGAGTGTGATAGGATAAAGATCTCCCCTACTAACACACCTAATGAGAGGACTCCCCGTCTTGAAATCCTTCACAGAAAAACCAAAAAGATCAAATTCAACAGAAACATAATTGTCTGTGGGGAACTTTCGGACAGATACTAAGTTTTTAATCAATTTAGGGGCATGTAAAGTATTTTTCAAGATAAGGGGTGGATTGGGGGGAGACAGTTTTATGACCATAACCCTGAATTGGAATAGAGTTACCATTACCGATAATTATACCACGAGGTTTGATCAAATTGGAATAAGATGAAAGAGTACCTTGATCGGAAGTCATGTGTGTCGTCGCGCCGGTGTCCATGTACTAATTCGGATCCATTTGCGTCAACCCAAGCGTGTGCATTGCGGCCTCAATGTCGGGGTGAGTAGGTGTGGGGCCCACTGCTGAGAATGCTTGTGTGGGCTGAGGCCCAAGCAGTCCACCCTGCTGCCCCGGCGCAGTGCTGAACCGAAAAGATGAAGGCTGATTGTTGGGCCTGAATTGGGGTTGTCCAGCCCACTGCCCGTTGGAAGGCCCTGGAAATAGGGGTTGTTGGGCCATGACCCATTCCCCCAGCCGCACTGCCATGTGCCCCACGGTTGGGACCAGTAGGAAGGAGGCCCACTGTTGACTGGATGGGGCCCACTACCGGACTGTTGACCATTGGAACCACCACCGGAACCGCCTCGTTTGCCCCCGCGGTTTTTGCTATTATTCTTACGATTATTTTTGCCGCCACCATGAGCACGGTTTTGGCCTGAATTATCAACAAAACCCGAAGAGTTTGTGGAGGACGTCGTCATGACTACGGGGCTTGCTCTGGTAGCCGCCTTCTTAACCAAACCGGCTTCTTCCAAAGTAAGCATGGAGCGGGCTTGATAAAAAGCGGGAAGTGGATTGCTTTGACGAAGGAGAGTCCCAACGCCATTATAGGCCTTAGAAAGGCCGTCAACCAATTGTTAAACCAGACGATTATTTGTCACAGGTGCGCCAACGTTATGGAGTTGGTCCGCCAACTCCTTGAGTTTCTTGCAATATGCAGACACGTTTGGAAATTCTTCCATGCGAACTTGAGAGAATTCCTGCTCGAGTGTGACAACACGTGAATGTTGGTTATCTTGAAATATGTCACGCAATCTATTCCAGGTAGCCATAGCCGTAGTGTCCGGCTCAATGATCGTCTGTAAGAGGTCAATCGAAATAGTGGAATAAATCACTAAAGAATGGTAGCATCAAGAGTAATCCATAACTGAGGATCCTCCGCGGGAATAGGTGCAGCGGGAGGAATTATGTGATGGATGACTTGATGGGAGATAGCGTGAATTTTAAATAATTCTGCCCACGTCGCATATTGGACGTTTTCCATCTCAAGAACAATAGGGATGTTGTTCTTGATGTTAGAAACCATGAGGGCATGATGAAAATTATTCTTAGACATAACGAAAGAACAAAGAGAGAGGAGAGGAAATTTGGGAAGAGTGGAGGTAAATAATATCGCGAATTCCGGTGAAGGGGGACGGATAACGGAGACGGTTGTGGCCGAGAAAGGCACAAAAAATCGATAGCAAAGGCAGAAGCAAGACCTAGTCTCTTGATACCATAAAATAAATAACCCCCTTGATTATTTTCATTAATTGAAAGGCTATATATACATGTTACATATTTTCATAATAGGAGAATCCTATTCCTATTCTACTCCTAAAACCTTATTCTACTTCGATACTAACTATACAATTATGGTAAGTGTACAAGTCTAATTTAGGTAACATTTACACTACAATATTACATCAATATACACACATAATATATTGCCCTTCCCGTGATGGGCCATTCCCAAGATGAGCTGGTCTGCCCGTGACATTCCTAAAGGACCCGTGATATACACCATGTATACCAAGTGTATATCACGGGTATATAGCTTGTTTACCAAGTACTTCTAAAACATCTAAAATGCATCAGCACATCTAGCTTTGAAAAATCATATTGACATTTGTCAAATATAACTACAATAAGAAAAAAAAGGACTGAAGCTTAAGATAATTCTCTAAAACATCCAGCTCAAGAAATGTTGATAAGAGTGCCCAGACAGAACATTATAACAATAGAAATCCTCCAATACAAAAATAGGAACAATTGATTCCTTATATACAGAGTACTATTTTTTGAACTTGTTAATATCAGACCCACACCAAAAAAGCTCCAACATGCATAGCATAGAAAAATCACAAAGCAGAGACTCTAAAAAACACCAAGAAAATCAGGCCAACATGTGTCACATACAACTACAAATGAATAAAAGGACTGAAGTTTAAGATACTTCTCTAAAACATTCAGCTCTGGATATGTTGTCATCTCTCCCAACTGAAAATGTAAACTGTTAAATAAGGCAATATACACACAATATACATGTGTATATTGCCTTATTGCCAATCTCGGATTCTGCCCAGAATAGGTTCTCTCGGTTTGGACATATTAGATTAGACAATGTAAGAATATTGTATATTAGAAAAATATATGTGTAGTATATTGTAATGTATTTGTTACCTAAATTAGGATTATACACTACCATAATTATAGAGTTATAATTATGGTAGAATAAGATTTTAGGAATATGATTCTCTTATTTCTATAACTTGTATATATACCTATTCAATTAATGAAAATAATCAAGGGGATTATTTCTTTCATAGTATCAAGAGACTAGGTCTTACAAAAAAATTTCTCTCCCAAATTTTGTTAATTCTCGGCCGAACCCCCCCCCCCCCCTTCGGGTTTTCTCTTCCGAAATTAGTCTTCCGCTCTCAAAATCTCTCTTACTTTTCCCAAATTTCCCCTCCTTCTTTGTTCTTTCAATATGTGTAAGAACAATTATCATCCTGCCCTTATGGTTTCTAACGTCAAGAACAGTATCCCTATTGTTCTTGAGATGGAAAACGTCCAATATGCGACGTGGGCAGAATTGTTTAAAATTCTCGCTATCTCCAATCAAGTTATTCATCACATCATTCCTCCCGCTACACCTCTTCCCGCGGAGGATCCTCAGTTATGGATTACTCTTGATGCTACCGTTCTCCAGTGGATCTATTCCACTATTTCGGTTGACCTTCTACAGATGATTATTGAGCAGGATACCACGGATATGGCTTCCTGGAATAGATTGCGTGACATATTCCAAGATAACCAACATTCACGTGTCGTCACACTCGAGCAGGAATTCTCTCTAGTTCACATGAAAGAATTTCCAAATGTCTCTGCATATTGCAAGAAACTAAAGGAGTTGGCAGATCAACTCCGTAATGTTGGCGCACCTGTAACAAATAATCGTCTGGTTCTACAATTCGTTGCCTGCCTTTCGGAGGCCTATAATGGTGTTGGAACTCTCCTTCGTCAAAGAAACCCTCTTCCCGCCTTTTATCAAGCCCGTTCCATGCTTACTTTGGAAGAAGCTGGTTTGGCTAAAAAAGCGGCTACCGGAGTAAGCCCCGTCGTCATGATGGCGTCCTCCCAAAGTTCTTTGGGTTTTGTTAATAATTCGGGCCAAAACCATAATCATGGTGGCGGCAAGAATAATCGTAAGAATAATAACAAAAAATGTGGGGGCAAACGCGGTGGTTCCGGTGGTCAGCAAGCAGGCAGTGGGCCCCGTCCAGTGAACAGTGGCCCACCACCCCCTGGTCCCAGCAGTGGGGCCCATGGCAGTGGGGCTGGGGCAGTGGGCCGTGGGCCAGCAGCCCCTACCTTCCAGCGAATCCCAGCAGCCAGTGGGCTGGCCAGCCTTTCAGGCCCAGCAACCAGCAGTGGCGGCCCACTGGCCAGTGGCCCAGCAGCGCCAGTTCCAGCAGCTACGGCCCAGGTCAGTCCCATCCTGGAATACTTGGGCCCAGACCTCCGCAAGCCCATCACGCAGCAGGCCCTACTCAGACCGATATCGAGGCCGCGATGCACACATTGGGTTTGACTCAACCGAACCCAAATTGGTATATGGACACCGGTGTCACTATTCACATGACTTCCGATTCAGGTGCTCTCTCATCTTATTCCAATTTGAGCAACCCTCGGGGTATAATTGTTGGTAATAGCTACTATATTTCAATTCAGGGTTATGGTCAGAAAACGTTGTCTGCCCCCAATCCACCCCTTATCTTGAAAAATACTTTACATGCCCTCAAATTGATTAAAAATTTAGTGTCTGTCCGAAAGTTCACCACTGACAATTCCGTTTCTGTTGAATTTGATCCTTTTGGTTTCTCTGTGAAGGATTTCAAGACGGGGAGTCATCTCATGAGGTGTGATAGTAGGGGGGATCTGTATCCTATCATGCCCGGTTTCAGTCCATCGAGTCAAGCCTTGCCGTCAACTTTTGCAGCCATTTATCCTTCCTTGTGGCATGCTCGCCTTGGTCATCTGGGCTCTTCTATTTTATCAGTTTTAGATAAAAATAGCTTTATTTCTTGTAAGGGTACGAGTCGTACTCCACTTTGTCAATCTTGTTCATTAGGAAAAATTGTTAAGTTGCCATTTGTAGACTCCAATTCTCATACTTCAATGCCATTTGATATTATTTATAGCGACCTATGGACGTCTCTTGTTCTTAGTTCGTTGGGTCATCGATATTATGTTCTCTTTTTAGATGATTATTCTAAATTTTTGTGGACGTTTCCAATTGTGAATAAAGCACAAGTGTTTTCCGTCTTCATCAAATTTAGAGCGTTCATTCGTACCCAATTCGAAAGAGAAATAAAAAATATTCAATGTGATAATGGAAAAGAGTATGACAATAGGGAGTTTCGGGAGTTCTGTGCTAATAATGGGATCAATTTTCATTTTTTGTGTCCTCATACATCTTCACAAAATGGGAAGGCCGAACGCAAAATTCGTTCCATAAATAACATTGTCCGAACTCTCTTAATTCATGATTCCATACCTCCATATTTTTAGCATCATACTCTACAAATGGCCACATATCTACTTAACATAATTCCGTCCAAATGTCTGACTTATTCTTCTCCCCCTCTACATCCTATATAATAAGAACCCGTCTTATTCTCATCTTCGGGTTTTTGGGTGCTTGTATTATCCGTTGTTCCCATCCACCACGATTAACAAACTTCAGGCTCGGTCCACTCCGTGTGTATTTTTGGGTTATCCGTCTAATCATCGTGGGTACAAATATTTTGATTTATCCTCCAAGAAAATCATAATTAATCGCCATGTCATTTTTTATGAAACCCAATTTCCTTTTACGAAAGTTCATACCCCGAGCCTAGTTCGTATCATTTTTTGGATGACCAAATATCCCCGTATATTATTCAGCATTTTTCAAACATCTCCCGCACCTAAAACTCTCCAGCGGCCCATCGCCTACCGGGCCCCACCGCACGTCTCGATCGCAGATCGGCCCAAAGAGTCACACCGGGCCGATTCTGATTGGGCGGTCGATTCTAGTCTCGGTTTCCGTTGACGGGTCCATTTCCAGAATTGGGCCAGCAGGCCCACTGCCCAGTCCTTCCCGAGCTTAGAAAATTCCCAAAATCCGCCCACCTCTTTCTCGAGTCTTAGACCAGTCACTCGTAGTCAAAGGGGTATTTTTACACCGAAACGACATTTTAATTTACATTCGAATGTTTCTAAATCTCCATTGCCCCGTAATCATGTGTCTGCCTTAAACGACCCAAATTGGAAAATTGCTATGACTGATGAATATAATGCAATTATTGATAATAAGACGTGGGAGTTGGTGCCCCGTCCCTCTGGTATTAATGTTATCTTGTCTATGTGGATTTTTGCTCATAAGGAAAATTCGGATGGTTCTTTCGCTCGACATAAGGCACGGCTTGTGGGTTGGGATAGATTGTGGTGAGACGTTTAGTCCAGTGGTCAAGCCGGCTACCATTCGCATTGTGCTCAGCTTGGCTCTTTCAAAGGCCTGGCCTATTCATCAGTTGGATGTCAAGAATGCTTTCCTACATGGTGATCTCAAGGAAACAGTATATATGCATCAGCCGTTGGGGTTCAGGGATCCTAACCGTCCTCATCATGTATGCTTGTTAAAAACGTCCTTAAATGGGCTTAAGCAGTCACCACGGGCCTGGTATACGACGTTTGCTGACTATGTTTCGACACTTGGGTTCACTCACAACAGGTCAGATAATTCCTTGCTCATCTACCGTCGTGGTTCGTCCTTGGCCTACATTCTGTTGTATGTGGATGATATCATTTTGACTGCCTCTTCCGATGCCTTACGCCAGTCTATCATGGCCATGCTCAGTTATGAGTTTTCTATGAAAGACTTAGGGCCCTTGAGTTACTTTTTGGGGATTGCTGTCAAGCGTCATTCAGGTGGTTTGTTTTTGTCTCAAAGAAAGTATGCGGCAGAGATCATCGAGAGGGTTGGGATGTCATCTTGTAAGTCCACTTCCACTCTAGTTGATGCAAAACCCAAGCTTAGTCCGCGGCAGGTGCACCATACGAGGACCCGAACCGCTATCGCAGTCTTGCAGGGGCCCTCCGGTATCTTACCTTTACCAGACCGGATATTAGTTGTTCAGCAGGTGTGTTTATTCATGCATGATCCCAGAGTTGAGCACATGAATGCAATCAAACGCATCATTCGTTATATTCAGGGGACGCTGGACTATGGTTTGCACTTGTATCCTTCATCTACATCCACACTTGTCTCGTACACAGATGCGGATTGGGGTGGTTGCCCGGACACCAGACGGTCTACGTCAGGATATTGTATGTTCCTTGGCAACAACTTGGTCTCCTGGTCTGCAAAGCGTCAGGCGACTCTATCCCGCTCAAGTGCAGAGGCAGAATATTGAGGGGTAGCTAATGTGGTCTCAGAATCATGTTGGTTACGTAATTTGCTTTTAGAGCTTCATTGCCCCATTCAGAAGGCAACCTTAGTATATTGTGATAATGTTAGTGCCATCTACCTCTCAGGTAATCCAGTTCAGCACCAACGCACTAAGCATATCGAAATGGACATTCACTTTCTCCGTGAAAAGGTTGCTCGAGGGCAGGTACGCGTATGTCATGTCCCGTCAAGATATCAAGTTGCAGACATATTTACAAAGGGTCTTCCCTTGGTACTCTTTGAAGATTTTAGGGACTGTCTCAGCGTTCGAAGACCGCCCGCTATGACTGCGGGGGTGTGTTAAATAAGGCAATATACACACAATATACACACAATATACATGTGTATATTGCCTTATTGCCAATCTCGGATTCTGCCCAGAATAGGTTCTCTCGGTTTGGACATATTAGATTAGACAATGTAAGAATATTGTATATTAGGAAAATATATGTGTAGTATATTGTAATGTATTTGTTACCTAAATTAGGATTATACACTACCATAATTGTAGAGTTAGAATTATGGTATAATAAGATTTTAGGAATAGAATAGGAATAGGATTCTCCTAATTTTGTAACTTGTATATATACCTATTCAATTAATGAAAATAATCAAGGGGATTATTTCTTTCACAAACTTTCTAATTTCAAAAATAAGATTTAAACTATGTTATTTTGCATAAAAATACAACACATGACAGGTGAGTGGGTCTTGCCAAATTTTCGTGTTTTGAAAATTGGCTTAACTTTAATCTTTGATGAACTCAGGATTTTACGTGTTTCTTGTGAAAATAATAAAAAAATATAAAGTGTGAAATAAAGTATAGAATGTAAATTTTTTACATAAAAAATCTACTTAACTCATAAGTTGAAAAAAATATGACATTAGAGAAAGTAATTTAAAGCAAAAAGGGGAAGAGGAAAGGGGAGCGGTGTTGTTCATTTGATAATTAGGAAAAAAATAATAACTAATTTAGGTAATTGGTTCTCTGACTAAAGATAGGATGACTTATTTATTTTTCTCTCTTATTGCAATAGTCAAGAAGAAATCATCAATGGAATCAAAGTCAAAAGCTATTTTTGGGGTTAATATGTAGTGCACATTTTACATCTACTCAATAAAAGATTTAATACAAATATATGGTTGCCGGAAGCTTTAAAAATTATATTTAGTTGATTTTATTAAATAATTATAGCACCTTTCATTTTGATCAAGAGATAGTTTAAGAACAAGAACAACTATAACAACAGCAGAATATTGTTAAGTTCTTTGAATGATTAAAATTTCACTATGAGTACCCTCTGAACTTGTTAATACCAAATTCACACCAGAAAAACTCATAAAGCAGAAACTCCAAAACAATAGCATCAAGGAAAGCATGCCAAACTTGAAGACCTCCAAAGAGAAATAAAATATAAAAATGAAGAAGATAAAGCAAGAGAATTCACACGAAGAAGATGGAAAGCAAGGGGCGAAAAAAATTGAAAAACACATTATTTTTCTTGTTGAAACAAGAAACTGAGAGCTAACTTTTTATGAACTGATATACATTGGTAAACGAAAGATTACACCAATATAAATTAGGTTGTATTTATTCATTCAAGTACAAAAAACTAATCAACTAATCTAAGAACTAAACTTTTTCCAAGCCAATCTCTCAAGGAAAACAAAGGTTTACTCCCTCCGTTCCAAAAAGAGGTCTTACTTTTCTTATTATTTTTTCTCAAAAAGATGATATATTTTTATATTTAAAAATAATTTAAATCACATAAATATCTAAAATTTATTTTAAATTACACATTTTTTTTTTAAATTCGTATCAAATCAAACTAAGAAAATCTTGCTACGATTGAGGGGAAGATAATTTATCCATTTAAGAACCAAAAAATTACTTGAGCATTTTTTGCAAGCTAATCTCATTGGTAAAAACAAAAGTACCACAACATAAAGGAGATTACCTTTACCAATTTGATTCAAGTACAAAAACACCCTGATGGACCCATTCTAACTAACACAATAAAGTGAAATAGTTAACAAAATTGAAGCTATTAAATAAAATAAATCTGAGAGTTCAATCTGTTATTCACGATATACAAAAGGCAGCAGCAGCAGGTACAAATATTAAATCCCGAGAATACCTTTAAAACAAGTGATTAAGTAAAGGTTTTTTTGACAACAAAAAAAATACAACGTCAAAACATCTATGTACAAGCAACGCAATGAAAACAACAAAGAAAATCTCTAAAATACCCGTAATACATGGTGAAGAAGGAGCTCAACTCTCCCTTCTATATAGGTAGTAAATTAATAATAAAATATTGATATTTTATTTAATAGAGTGAACAAAATAAGTACAGTAGTAATATTAATTAAGAAAAAGTTATTAACCTTTAAAGAAGGAAAAAAAACTTAATTAAGTTGTATGTTAATTAGGGTAACACTGCTACCAAAATCGATTCATCTTTTTAAATCTTATAAAAAATGACTCAGCCTTCTCCCTCTGTTTCGCTCTTTCTCTTTCTCTCTCTTATGTTAGAGTTTCCATCTGCAAAGAGCTTTTTTTGCGGAGACGCCAGAGTTGAGCTTCAGTTTATACACCATTCCGAAACTTCCATCACCGATGATGAGTTTGGGTCGTTGTGGCGACATGCGTGGTGGTATGGCTAGTTGCCGATTGACGTCTGCTAGTTGCTAGCCAGAGTTTAGAGACGGGGAAGAGCGCGGGGATGAGACTGGTGGCATTGGGTTTGGTGGAGGTTGTTTGGCCGGAGATGGAGTAGTGGAGGCATTAATCAATGAGGGCTAAGGACGTTGATACCTGAGCCCTCATCCGGTTTATTTTCATGCTTTCTAGTCGAGATGCCAAATAAAAAGGAAGATTGATCAGCGTCATTGTCTTCTTCTCAACCTCTCCTCGGTCACTGAACTGGGTAACTGAACTCCACTTTCTCAGAATCCTATTTCAGAAAGTCGGGTCGAAAGGGCGCATCCACCGAAGATGGCAGCGGGAAAGACGGGAGCACGAACGAGGTAGCTTATGCTTTTAAGCAATAAAAAATGGAAGAATTTCAATCTTAGATTAAAAGACGTCGAGTTAGATAGAGCAAATGAGGATCATGTCAAGTCAGTCCGCCAACGCGTTGTCAAGTTGGTCCGCTAACGCCTTATCTTCTTATACCTTACTAATAAAAAGGGGCTTCCCTTTTTTCGGTTGCATTACCTTGCCGCATACATAGTGGTTGTTGCATGATGGACCTTCGACGATAAGTCTCGGCAAAAAAATCTCAAATCGCACGGTGGTGGGGAAGTCGTCGAAGGTGGTTGAGTCGACGGTGGAGAAACTAGTAAGTGTAGGGGTGTTGGATGTACAATAGTGGATAATATTATATATGGGTGTATACACACCTCTTATATACTATTATAATTTTTATACACCCATATACATAATGTAGTCACATGACAACAACTTTACCGTGTAGTATATGTAGCTTCCCTGCACATAATAGAGGCTCATTGATGTAGAACCATGATAAATTGCTTCAACGCTCATTTATTGCAAGACTTGGTAAGCTCGGATTCACAACTCTAGATTTTGAGTTTTTGCTTGCAAAACTTGTCCACACTTTCTCTTCTGCTGGACAGAAGAAGATAAATATCAAAGACATATAAAGAACTTAACAAGGATAATATAGTACGGGTGATTTTGGAAAAAAGGAAACAACTTGTGAGTTAGCGGAAAACTATGAGACAAACAGTACTTGGTGATTTCTTCTTAGTTATCTAAATTTTGATGAACATAGTTATTCGGTACTTGTACATGTAGGAGGTAGTAGGTACTCGGTGGAATAGTCGATATCTGCACAAGTTGATCCGGATACTATTATCATTTAAAAAGGTGAAAAGCTTTGATTCCCTCCAACCCCCTTTGGTTAAATTTCATGTTACTTTGTCGCGAGCAATTTCAATGTCAAGATTAGAATTAGCACTCCTGCCATACCAGAATCTCTATTATTTAGAGCTAGAAGCAAGTAAGATGAGGTCGCTCTATTTCGTAGACAAGGCTCATTCCGTACTTTACTTATCCGTAGAAACTAAGAGGTTGAATTGATTCATATTAAAGAACGGAAAAGAGACAAAATTGCCATTGTAGTATACGCTCAAGGACACATTTGCTTTCGTTAATAAGTGGACACTTTTGCCATCGTCATTACAAAAGTGGCACACATTTGTCGTTATATTTTTTCTAAAATTACGTTTGCCCCTTTGGCTAATGGAATTATAAAAGGAAAAGATAAAAAACACTTACGATAAAGGGCAAATGTGTACCATCACGTATAGTTTAGCGGCAATTTTTAGCCCTTTTTCAGTTTTATCTTCTTATTTTTTGCCTCTCTTTCTTCTTTGCAATCTTTCTTTAGCTAAACTCTACCGGGAAAGTTTTATTTTAGAGTTTTACCTATTGTTTGGATGGTCGTTACCCATGGTTTCATAATGTACATTATCGTATTGTATAGTATTATATTGTATTGTATTAATGAATATAATATTTGAATAGACAGGAGTGAACAAAATAGGTACAGTAGTAATATTAATTAAGAAAAAGTTATTAACCTTTAAAGAAGGAAAAAAAACTTAATTATGTTGTATGTTAATTAGGGTAACACTGCTACCAAAATCGATTCATCTTTTTAAATCTTATAAAAAATGACTCAGCCTTCTCCCTCTGTCTCGCTCTTTCTCTTTATCTCTCTCATGTTAGAGTTTCCATCTGCAAAGAGCTTTTTTTGCGGAGACGCCAGAGTTGAGCTTCAGTTTATACACCATTCCGAAACTTCCATCACCGATGATGAGTTTGGGTCGTTGTGGCGACATGCGTGGTGGTATGGCTAGTTGCCGATTGACGTCTGCTAGTTGCTAGCCAGAGTTTAGAGACGGAGAAGAGCGCGGGGATGAGACTGGTGGCATTGGGTTTGGTGGAGGTTGTTTGGCCGGAGATGGCGTAGTGGAGGCATTAATCAATGCGGGCTAAGGACGTTGATACCTGAGCCCTCATCCGGTTTATTTTCATGCTTTCTAGTCGAGATGCCAAATAAGAAGGAAGATTGATCAGCGTCATTGTCTTCTTCTCAACCTCTCCTCGGTCACTGAACTGGGTAACTGAACTCCACTTTCTCAGAATCCTATTTCAGAAAGTCGGGTCGAAAGGGCGCATCCACCGAAGATGGCAGCGGGAAAGACGGGAGCACGAACGAGGTAGCTTATGCTTTTAAGCAATAAAAAATGGAAGAATTTCAATCTTAGATTAAAAGACGTCGAGTTAGATAGAGCAAATGAGGATCATGTCAAGTCAGTCCGCCAACGCGTTGTCAAGTTGGTCCGCTAACGCCTTATCTTCTTATACCTTACTAATAAAAAGGGGCTTCCCTTTTTCAGTTGCATTGCACTGCCGCATACATAGTGGTTGTTGCATGATGGACCTTCGACGATAAGTTTCGGCAAAAAAATCTCAAATCGCACGGTGGTGGGGAAGTCGTCGAAGGTGGTTGAGTCGACGGTGGAGAAACTAGTAAGTGTAGGGGTGTTGGATGTACAATAGTGGATAATATTATATATGGGTGTATACACACCTCTTATATACTATTATAATTTTTATACACCCATATACATAATGTAGTCACATGACAACAACTTTACCGTGTAGTATATGTAGCTTCCCTGCACATAATAGAGGCTCATTGATGTAGAACCATGATAAATTGCTTTAACGCTCATTTATTGCAAGACTTGGTAAGCTCGGATTCACAACTCTAGATTTTGAGTTTTTGCTTGCAAAACTTGTCCACACTTTCTCTTCTGCTGGACAGAAGAAGATAAATATCAAAGACATATAAAGAACTTAACAAGGATAATATAGTACGGGTGATTTTGGAAAAAAGGAAACAACTTGTGAGTTAGTGGAAAACTATGAGACAAACAGTACTTGGTGATTTCTTCTTAGTTATCTAAATTTTGATGAACATAGTTATTCGGTACTTGTACATGTAGGAGGTAGTAGGTACTCGGTGGAATAGTCGATATCTGCACAAGTTGATCCGGATACTATTATCATTTAAAAAAGTGAAAAGCTTTGATTCCCTCCAACCCCCTTTGGTTAAATTTCATGTTACTTTGTCGCGAGCAATTTCAATGTCAAGATTAGAATTAGCACTCCTGCCATACCAGAATCTCTATTATTTAGAGCTAGAAGCAAGTAAGATGAGGTCGCTCTATTTCGTAGACAAGGCTCATTCCGTACTTTACTTATCCGTAGAAACTAAGAGGTTGAATTGATTCATATTAAAGAACGGAAAAGAGCCAAAATTGCCATTGTATTATACGCTCAAGGACACATTTGCTTTCGTTAATAAGTGGACACTTTTGCCATCGTCATTACAAAAGTGGCACACATTTGTCGTTATATTTTTTCTAAAATTATGTTTTCCCCTTTGGCTAATGGAATTATAAAAAGAAAAGATAAAAAACACTTACGATAAAGGGCAAATGTGTACCATCACGTATAGTTTAGCGGCAATTTTTAGCCCTTTTTCAGTTTTATCTTCTTATTTTTTGCCTCTCTTTCTTCTTTGCAATCTTTCTTTAGCTAAACTCTACCGGGAAAGTTTTATTTTAGAGTTTTACGTATTGTTTGGATGGTCGTTACCCATGGTTTCATAATGTACATTATCGTATTGTATAGTATTATATTGTATTGTATTAATGAATATAATATTTGAATAGACAGGAGTGAACAAAATAGGTACAGTAGTAATATTAATTAAGAAAAAGTTATTAACCTTTAAAGAAGGAAAAAAAACTTAATTATGTTGTATGTTAATTAGGGTAACACTGCTACCAAAATCGATTCATCTTTTTAAATCTTATAAAAAATGACTCAGTCTTCTCCCTCTGTCTCGCTCTTTCTCTTTATCTCTCTCATGTTAGAGTTTCCATCTGCAAAGAGCTTTTTTTGCGGAGACGCCAGAGTTGAGCTTCAGTTTATACACCATTCCGAAACTTCCATCACCGATGATGAGTTTGGGTCGTTGTGGCGACATGCGTGGTGGTATGGCTAGTTACCGATTGACGTCTGCTAGTTGCTAGCCAGAGTTTAGAGACGGGGAAGAGCGCGGGGATGAGACTGGTGGCATTGGGTTTGGTGGAGGTTGTTTGGCCGGAGATGGAGTAGTGGAGGCATTAATCAATGCGGGCTAAGGACGTTAATACCTGAGCCCTCATCCGGTTTATTTTCATGCTTTCTAGTCAAGATGCCAAATAAGAAGGAAGATTGATCAGCGTCATTGTCTTCTTCTCAACCTCTCCTCGGTCACTGAACTGGGTAACTGAACTCCACTTTCTCAGAATCCTATTTCAGAAAGTCGGGTCGAAAGGGCGCATCCACCGAAGATGGCAGCGGGAAAGACGGGAGCACGAACGAGGTAGCTTATGCTTTTAAGCAATAAAAAATGGAAGAATTTCAATCTTAGATTAAAAGACGTCGAGTTAGATAGAGCAAATGAGGATCATGTCAAGTCAGTCCGCCAACGCGTTGTCAAGTTGGTCCGCTAACGCCTTATCTTCTTATACCTTACTAATAAAAAGGGGCTTCCCTTTTTCAGTTGCATTGCACTGCCGCATACATAGTGGTTGTTGCATGATGGACCTTCGACGATAAGTTTCAGCAAAAAAATCTCAAATCGCACGGTGGTGGGGAAGTCGTCGAAGGGGGTTGAGTCGACGGTTGAGAAACTAGTAAGTGTAGGGGTGTTGGATGTACAATAGTGGATAATATTATATATGGGTGTATACACACCTCTTATATACTATTATAATTTTTATACACCCATATACATAATGTAGTCACATGACAACAACTTTACCGTGTAGTATATGTAGCTTCCCTGCACATAATAGAGGCTCATTGATGTAGAACCATGATAAATTGCTTCAACGCTCATTTATTGCAAGACTTGGTAAGCTCGGATTCACAACTCTAGATTTTGAGTTTTTGCTTGCAAAACTTGTCCACACTTTCTCTTCTGCTGGACAGAAGAAGATAAATATCAAAGACATATAAAGAACTTAACAAGGATAATATAGTACGGGTGATTTTGGAAAAAAGGAAACAACTTGTGAGTTAGCGAAAAACTATGAGACAAACAGTACTTGGTGATTTCTTCTTAGTTATCTAAATTTTGATGAACATAGTTATTCGGTACTTGTACATGTAGTAGGTAGTAGGTACTCGGTGGAATATTCGATATCTGCACAAGTTGATCCGGATACTATTATCATTTAAAAAAGTGAAAAGCTTTTATTCCCTCCAACCCCCTTTGGTTAAATTTCATGTTACTTTGTCGCGAGCAATTTCAATGTCAAGATTAGAATTAGCACTCCTGCCATACCAGAATCTCTATTATTTAGAGCTAGAAGCAAGTAAGATGAGGTCGCTCTATTTCGTAGACAAGGCTCATTCCGTACTTTACTTATCCGTAGAAACTAAGAGGTTGAATTGATTCATATTAAAGAACGGAAAAGAGACAAAATTGCCATTGTATTATACGCTCAAGGACACATTTGCTTTCGTTAATAAGTGGACACTTTTGCCATCGTCATTACAAAAGTGGCACACATTTGTCGTTATATTTTTTTTAAATTACGTTTGCCCCTTTGGCTAATGGAATTATAAAAAGAAAAGATAAAAAACTCTTACGATAAAGGGCAAATGTGTACCATCACGTATAGTTTAGCGGCAATTTTTAGCCCTTTTTCAGTTTTATCTTCTTATTTTTTGCCTCTCTTTCTTCTTTGCAATCTTTCTTTAGCTAAACTCTACCGGGAAAGTTTTATTTTAGAGTTTTACGTATTGTTTGGATGGTCGTTACCCATGGTTTCATAATGTACATTATCGTATTGTATAGTATTATATTGTATTGTATTAATGAATATAATATTTGAATAGACAGGAGTGAACAAAATAGGTACAGTAGTAATATTAATTAAGAAAAAGTTATTAACCTTTAAAGAAGGAAAAAAAACTTAATTATGTTGTATGTTAATTAGGGTAACACTACTACCAAAATCGATGCATCTTTTTAAATCTTATAAAAATGACTCAGCCTTCTCCCTCTGTCTCGCTCTTTCTCTTTCTCTCTCATGTTAGAGTTTCCATCTGCAAAGAGCTTTTTTTTGCGGAGACGCCAGAGTTGAGCTTCAGTTTATACACCATTCCGAAACTTCCATCACCGATGATGAGTTTGGGTCGTTGTGGCGACATGCGTGGTGGTATGGCTAGTTGCCGATTGACGTCTGCTAGTTGCTAGCCAGAGTTTGGAGACGGGGAAGAGCGCGGGGATGAGACTGGTGGCATTGGGTTTGGTGGAGGTTGTTTGGCCGGCGATGGAGTAGTGGAGGCATTAATCAATGCGGGCTAAGGACGTTGATACATGAGCCCTCTTTCGGTTTATTTTCATGCTTTCTAGTCGAGATACCAAAAAAGAAGGAAGATTGATCAGCGTCGTTGTCTTCTTCTCAACCTCTCCTCGGTCACTGAACTGGGTAACTGAACTCCACTTTCTCAGAATCCTATTTCAGAAAGTCGGGTCGAAAGGGCGCATCCACCGAAGATGGCAGCGGGAAAGACGGGAGCACGAACGAGGTAGCTTATGCTTTTAAGCAATAAAAAATGGAAGAATTTCAATCTTAGATTAAAAGACGTCGAGTTATATAGAGCAAATGAGGATCGTGTCAAGTCAGTCCGCCAACGCGTTGTCAAGTTGGTCCGCTAACGCCTTATCTTCTTATACCTTACTAATAAAAAGGGGCTTCTCTTTTTCAGTTGCATTACACTGCCGCATACATTGTGGTTGTTCCATGATGGACCTTCGACGATAAGTTTCAGAAAAAAAATCTCAAATCGCACGGTGGTGGGGAAGTCGTCGAAGGTGGTTGAGTCGACGGTGGAGAAACTAGTAAGTGTAGGGGTATTGGATGTACAATAGTGGAATATATTATATATGGGTGTATACACACCTCTTATATACTATTATAATTTTTATACACCCATATACATAATGTAGTCACATGACAACAACTTTACCGTGTAGTATATGTAGCTTCCCTGCACATAATAGAGGCTCATTGATGTAGAACCATGATAAATTGCTTCAACGCTCATTTATTGCAAGACTTGGTAAGCTCGGATTCACAACTCTAGATTTTGAGTTTTTACTTGCAAAACTTGTCCACACTTTCTCTTCTGCTGGACAGAAGAAGATAAATATCAAAGACATATAAAGAACTTAACAAGGATAATATAGTACGGGTGATTTTGGAAAAAAGGAAACAACTTGTGAGTTAGCGGAAAACTATGAGACAAACAGTACTTGGTGATTTCTTCTTAGTTATCTAAATTTTGATGAACATAGTTATTCCGTACTTGTACATGTAGTAGGTAGTAGGTACTCGGTGGAATATTCGATATCTGCACAAGTTGATCCGGATACTATTATCATTTAAAAAAGTGAAAAGCTTTTATTCTCTCCAACCCCCTTTGGTTAAATTTCATGTTACTTTGTCGCGAGCAATTTCAATGTCAAGATTAGAATTAGCACTCCTGCCATACCAGAATCTCTATTATTTAGAGCTAGAAGCAAGTAAGATGAGGTCGCTCTATTTCGTAGACAAGGCTCATTCCGTACTTTACTTATCCGTAGAAACTAAGAGGTTGAATTGATTCATATTAAAGAACGGAAAAGAGCCAAAATTGCCATTGTATTATACGCTTAAGGACACATTTGCTTTCGTTAATAAGTGGACACTTTTGCCATCGTCATTACAAAAGTGGCACACATTTGTCGTTATATTTTTTCTAAAATTACGTTTGCCCCTTTGGCTAATGGAATTATAAAAAGAAAAGATAAAAAAACTCTTACGATAAAGGGCAAATGTGTACCATCACGTATAGTTTAGCGGCAATTTTTAGCCCTTTTTCAGTTTTATCTTCTTATTTTTGCCTCTCTTTCTTCTTTGCAATCTTTCTTTAGCTAAACTCTACCGGGAAAGTTTTATTTTAGAGTTTTACGTATTGTTTGGATGGTCGTTACCCATGGTTTCATAATGTACATTATCGTATTGTATAGTATTATATTGTATTGTATTAATGAATATAATATTTGAATAGACAGGAGTGAACAAAATAGGTACAGTAGTAATATTAATTAAGAAAACGTTATTAACCTTTAAAGAAGGAAAAAAAACTTAATTATGTTGTATGTTAATTAGGGTAACACTGCTACCAAAATGGATTCATCTTTTAAATCTTATAAAAATGACTCAGCCTTCTCCCTCTGTCTCGCTCTTTCTCTTTCTCTCTCATGTTAGAGTTTCCATCTGCAAAGAGCTTTTTTTTGCGGAGACGCCAGAGTTGAGCTTCAGTTTATACACCATTCCGAAACTTCCATCACCGATGATGAGTTTGGGTCGTTGTGGAGACATGCGTGGTGGTATGGCTAGTTGCCGATTGACGTCTGCTAGTTGCTAGCCAGAGTTTAGAGACGGGGAAGAGCGCGGGGATGAGACTGGTGGCATTGGGTTTGGTGGAGGTTGTTTGGCCGGAGATGGAGTAGTGGAGGCATTAATCAATGCGGGCTAAGGACGTTGATACCTGAGCCCTCATCCGGTTTATTTTCATGCTTTCTAGTCGAGATGCCAAATAAGAAGGAAGATTGATCAACGTCATTGTCTTCTTCTCAACCTCTCCTCGGTCACTGAACTGGGTAACTGAACTCCACTTTCTCAGAATCCTATTTCAGAAAGTCGGGTCGAAAGGGCGCATCCACCGAAGATGGCAGCGGGAAAGACGGGAGCACGAACGAGGTAGCTTATGCTTTTAAGCAATAAAAAATGGAAGAATTTCAATCTTAGATTAAAAGACGTCGAGTTAGATAGAGCAAATGAGGATCATGTCAAGTCAGTCCGCCAACGCGTTGTCAAGTTGGTCCGCTAATGCCTTATCTTCTTATACCTTACTAATAAAAAGGGGCTTCCCTTTTTCAGTTGCATTACCTTTGCCGCATACATAGTGGTTGTTGCATGATGGACCTTCGACGATAAGTTTCGGCAAAAAAATCTCAAATCGCACGGTGGTGGGGAAGTCGTCGAAGGTGGTTGAGTCGACGGTGGAGAAACTAGTAAGTGTAGGGGTGTTGGATGTACAATAGTGGATAATATTATATATGGGTGTATACACACCTCTTATATACTATTATAATTTTTATACACCCATATACATAATGTAGTCACATGACAACAACTTTACCGTGTAGTATATGTAGCTTCCCTGCACATAATAGAGGCTCATTGATGTAGAACCATGATAAATTGCTTCAACGCTCATTTATTGCAAGACTTGGTAAGCTCGGATTCACAACTCTAGATTTTGAGTTTTTGCTTGCAAAACTTGTCCACACTTTCTCTTCTGCTGGACAGAAGAAGATAAATATCAAAGACATATAAAGAACTTAACAAGGATAATATAGTACGGGTGATTTTGGAAAAAGGAAACAACTTGTGAGTTAGCGG
Organism: Anisodus acutangulus; assembly: GCA_029783415.1. Lineage (NCBI taxonomy): Eukaryota > Viridiplantae > Streptophyta > Magnoliopsida > Solanales > Solanaceae > Anisodus > Anisodus acutangulus. The sequence goes on along the minus strand of CM056507.1, from coordinate 26,625,219 downwards.
AAAACTATGAGACAAAGCAAGACTTGGTGTTTTCTTCTTAGTTATCTAAATTTTGATGAACATAGTTATTCGGTACTTGTACATGTAGTAGGTAGTAGGTACTCGGTGGAATATTCGATATCTGCACAAGTTGATCCGGATACTATTATCATTTAAAAAAGTGAAAAGCTTTTATTCCCTCCAACCCCCTTTGGTTAAATTTCATGTTACTTTGTCGCGAGCAATTTCAATGTCAAGATTAGAATTAGCACTCCTGCCATACCAGAATCTCTATTATTTAGAGCTAGAAGCAAGTAAGATGAGGTCGCTCTATTTCGTAGACAAGGCTCATTCCGTACTTTACTTATCCGTAGAAACTAAGAGGTTGAATTGATTCATATTAAAGAACGGAAAAGAGCCAAAATTGCCATTGTATTATACGCTCAAGGACACATTTGCTTTCGTTAATAAGTGGACACTTTTGCCATTGTCATTACAAAAGTGGCACACATTTGTCGTTATATTTTTTCTAAAATTACGTTTGCCCCTTTGGCTAATGGAATTATAAAAAGAAAAGATAAAAAACTCTTAAGATAAAGGGCAAATGTGTACCATCACGTATAGTTTAGCGGCAATTTTTAGCCCTTTTTCAGTTTTATCTTCTTATTTTTTGCCTCTCTTTCTTCTTTGCAATCTTTCTTTAGCTAAACTCTACCAGGAAAGTTTTATTTTAGAGTTTTACGTATTGTTTGGATGGTCGTTACCCATGGTTTCATAATGTACATTATCGTATTGTATAGTATTATATTGTATTGTATTAATGAATATAATATTTGAATAGACATGAGTGAACAAAATAGGTACAGTAGTAATAATAATTAAGAAAACGTTATTAACCTTTAAAGAAGGAAAAAAAACTTAATTTTGTTGTATGTTAATTAGGGTAACACTGCTACCAAAATCGATTCATCTTTTTAAATCTTATAAAAATGACTCAGCCTTCTCCCTCTGTCTCGCTCTTTCTCTTTCTCTCTCATGTTAGAGTTTCCATCTGCAAAGAGCTTTTTTTTGCGGAGACGCCAGAGTTGAGCTTCAGTTTATACACCATTCCGAAACTTCCATCACCGATGATGAGTTTGGGTCGTTGTGGCGACATGCGTGGTGGTATGGCTAGTTGCCGATTGACGTCTGCTAGTTGCTAGCCAGAGTTTAGAGACGGGGAAGAGCGCGGGGATGAGACTGGTGGCATTGGGTTTGGTGGAGGTTGTTTGGCCGGAGATGGAGTAGTGGAGGCATTAATCAATGCGGGCTAAGGACGTTGATACCTGAGCCCTCTTTCGGTTTATTTTCATGCTTTCTAGTCGAGATACCAAAAAAGAAGAAAGATTGATCAGCGTCGTTGTCTTCTTCTCAACCTCTCCTCGGTCACTGAACTGGGTAACTGAACTCCACTTTCTCAGAATCCTATTTCAGAAAGTCGGGTCGAAAGGGCGCATCCACCGAAGATGGCAGCGGGAAAGACGGGAGCACGAACGAGGTAGCTTATGCTTTTAAGCAATAAAAAATGGAAGAATTTCAATCTTAGATTAAAAGACGTCGAGTTATATAGAGCAAATGAGGATCGTGTCAAGTCAGTCCGCCAACGCGTTGTCAAGTTGGTCCGCTAACGCCTTATCTTCTTATACCTTACTAATAAAAAGGGGCTTCTCTTTTTCAGTTGCATTACACTGCCTCATACATTGTGGTTGTTCCATGATGGACCTTCGACGATAAGTTTCAGAAAAAAAATCTCAAATCGCACGGTGGTGGGGAAGTCGTCGAAGGTGGTTGAGTCGACGGTGGAGAAACTAGTAAGTGTAGGGGTATTGGATGTACAATAGTGGAATATATTATATATGGGTGTATACACACCTCTTATATACTATTATAATTTTTATACACCCATATACATAATGTAGTCACATGACAACAACTTTACCGTGTAGTATATGTAGCTTCCCTGCACATAATAGAGGCTCATTGATGTAGAACCATGATAAATTGCTTCAACGCTCATTTATTGCAAGACTTGGTAAGCTCGGATTCACAACTCTAGATTTTGAGTTTTTACTTGCAAAACTTGTCCACACTTTCTCTTCTTTGAATGTAAGAAGATAAATATCAAAGACATATAAAGAACTTAACAAGGATAATATAGTACGGGTGATTTTGGAAAAAAGGAAACAACTTGTGAGTTAGCGGAAAACTATGAGACAAACAGTACTTGGTGATTTCTTCTTAGTTATCTAAATTTTGATGAACATAGTTATTCGGTACTTGTACATGTAGTAGGTAGTAGGTACTCGGTGGAATATTCGATATCTGCACAAGTTGATCCGGATACTATTATCATTTAAAAAAGTGAAAAGCTTTTATTCCCTCCAACCCCCTTTGGTTAAATTTCATGTTACTTTGTCGCGAGCAATTTCAATGTCAAGATTAGAATTAGCACTCCTGCCATACCAGAATCTCTATTATTTAGAGCTAGAAGCAAGTAAGATGAGGTCGCTCTATTTCGTAGACAAGGCTCATTCCGTACTTTACTTATCCGTAGAAACTAAGAGGTTGAATTGATTCATATTAAAGAACGGAAAAGAGCCAAAATTGCCATTGTATTATACGCTCAAGGACACATTTGCTTTCGTTAATAAGTGGACACTTTTGCCATCGTCATTACAAAAGTGGCACACATTTGTCGTTATATTTTTTCTAAAATTACGTTTGCCCCTTTGGCTAATGGAATTATAAAAAGAAAAGATAAAAAACTCTTACGATAAAGGGCAAATGTGTACCATCACGTATAGTTTAGCGGCAATTTTTAGCCCTTTTTCAGTTTTATCTTCTTATTTTTTGCCTCTCTTTCTTCTTTGCAATCTTTCTTTAGCTAAACTCTACCGGGAAAGTTTTATTTTAGAGTTTTACGTATTGTTTGGATGGTCGTTACCCATGGTTTCATAATGTACATTATCGTATTGTATATTATTATATTGTATTGTATTAATGAATATAATATTTGAATAGACAGTATTGTTTGTTGTGGTTTAATAATTTTTTTATTGTTTATTTGACTGTATGATTTTGTATAATAGCATATAAGTTTACTAAATACCCTTCTCCCTTAATTAAAAATTAATTTATATATATTAATAAAACTAAGGTAAAGGAGAAAATTGAAACTTTAAATGATAAGTAGGTAGTGGGGGGGGGGGGGGGGGGGGGGGGGGGGGGGTGGAGTGGAGTTGTGGGTGGATTTTGGGTGTTATGGAGAGGGGTGGGGGTGGAGTGGTGGTGGAGTTGTGGGGGTTTGGGTGTGATAGAAGGGGTGGGGTGGTGAGGGTTGTTGGATGGTGGTGGTTTGGTGGGTGGTGGGTAGTTGTGGGGTGAGGGTAGGGGTGGTTTTGGATGTGATAGAGTGGGGTGGGTGGGTGGTTGTAGGGCGGTTGGTCGGGGTGGGTAATTGTGGGGGTGGGTTTGGGTGTGATAGATGTGGTGGGTAGGGTGTGGGTGTGGGTGGTGTTGGGGTGATGAGGTAGTGGGGTCGGGTGGGGTTTTGGTGTGATGGAAGGGGTAGTGGGTGGGGTGGGGGTGGGTTTAGGTGTGATGGAGGGGATATTCCACCAATTAGTAACCCTTCCATACATTTATTAGCTAAGAAAGAAATCTACAAGGGAAAAATAGTATAGATGTAAGATAGAAAAGAGGAGTGAATGCTTTCTTTTTTGCCATTTTTTCATCCGTGAATTGTCAATCAACCCATTTGTACACTATGCGATCGAATATCTCTTAGGTGAAGTAAGACCAAGCTCATGGGCTTATTATTCTAAGTCAGAACAAGTTGATATGACTCCCTTTTTTACGTTCCTATGTTTCCCCCGTGTGGCGACATGAGGGCGAAAAAAGGATAGAGGATGGGGTGGGGTATAACGGATAAATGATAATGGATTTACAGCATCATACAACATAATTTTAAAAATGAAAATAAACATGATTTCATTAAGAACATTACAATAATGAACCACGGCAAACAACCATCCAAACAGGGTGTAACAGAGGGTTGAAGGATGGTTTAAGGGCATCTAGGCGATGACTTCATTATGGAGATAAAGGTTTACATGGTGGTTAATGAAATTGGTGGAGCTTTTAATATAGAGATGTTGGATCCCCTTTTTTCTATTGAAAATATATTTTTCTTTCATTACCCTTTTTTTTCATAAAAATTCATTTAGTTCTACATGAACGTTTGTCTTAAATGTGATTTTCTAATACTTTTTATTGAAGTTGTGCTTGTTACTTTTACTTTAGTTAACTATTAAGGAGTCTTGAATTAGCCAACATAAGAAAGTTAGGGAAAAAAGGTAAATATAAATCGTGCATATATCTTATTACCCCTCCCAAGACTAGAATCGCTCTATATGTTCCATTTTGTATGATATTTTTTTCTTTTTTTAGTCGTTTTAAAAATAATAAACAAAGCCTTTCTTTTTAATAGAATTTAGCTAAAAAAAGATTGTAAAGAAGAAAGAAAAAAAAGGAAAAAAAGAGGACTAGCCAAAATTGTCTCATTATGTGGGACAAATTACTTTTACCTTTTCCGTAAGATTTTATTTCTTTTATTTTTTAAAAGTTTTGTTAGTTGAAAGAGTAAATGTGTTGTTATTTAAAAAAAATATAAGGGCAAACGTGTGCCACTTTTGTAGTGTCGTGGGCAACAAAATGCTCAACTGTTAATGAAGGCAAATGTGTCTTTAGACATATGGTACCGAGGCAATTTTATCCCTTTTTCATTTAAAGAAACTGTGAATATAATCCCATTCAATGAACTAGACGGTCCTCGACAACAACTTGAAGGTGGATATGATTTTGATGATATTTTTTCATGATTACATAAGCGGCCTAAACTATTGATCGCTTGTATCCATCTGTAAATTTTGTCTTTCAATAAAACGACACAACAATGAGTTACTCCCTCATTCTCAATTTAAGTGACATCATTTCTTTTTTAATCTATTCCAAAAAAAATGTCAATTTTCTACATTTAAAAATTATTTAACTTAATGAAATGATTTTCAACCACACATTTATACAAGATTTGTTGTGGACCATACATTTCAAGAGTCTTTCTTTCTTATACTTCGTGTCAAGTCAAATGGTGTCACATAAATTGAAGCGAAGAAATATATAAAATGTGAATCATATACTCTATATTTATACGAAGTATACAACTGTTGAACTACACGGTGTATAACATGAATGTGTACAACTAGTTAAATCATACCGTTATATGCTATTAAGGTATACAAAAGGTAAATTGTATATTTTGAAGGTACATGAATTAACATACATGTTGGGTATTTTATAAGTACTTTTTCCTAAATAGATATGAAATATATTATTTTTCAAAATGAATATTTTTGTGTAATTATTTTACGTGCCTATGCACACCGCTTAAATCCCCCTTTTTATTTAAAAGAAAGGGTGATCAATTGTCGGTAAGCATATCAGCAAAACTAGGCTGGTTTGTGGGTTTTCTATATTGTTTTGCTTGTTTTTCCACAAATTTTACACTCTGACTTAGTTTACAATATGTTAGTTTGTTTTTGGGTTGTGTTGTCACAGTTGGTAAACAAGACGTATCGGACTACTGTCACTGTTGGAGAAACCAGTCAGTTTACAAATCTTCATTGAAAAGAATGGGTCATATACGTTCGACTCTTTCCTCCCTTTTCTATTATAACTAAATTCACCATGTATGTATTTATGTAAACCGAATCAATTAGACATACTTATTTATTCCGTTTCGATTTTGTCAGTTATCTTAGTCAAAATTAAAATATGAGTATTATATGTAATTGAATCAATTAGAGATACAAAAGAAAGTTTTCATATGGCGATATATGTTTTGTAAAACTCGAACAAATTGATGAACCTATTATTTGATGCAAAATAAATAGATAAAAGATACATATGTTCTCGACATTAAACAAATGAAAAAAGAACTTCAATATAGAAGAATAGACTTAAAGTAAACTAATTATTTTTATCAATGGTCAATATATCACTGTCTCAGAACGAGGAATGTATAGGAACAATTACATATTGACCTGCGAACATTCAGCAGAAAGAGGAAAGGCGTGTTTGGACGACAAGGACGATGATGAGAAGCTTTAAGTCCCCTCTTCTAATTCAAATTTTCAATTACACAAGTCAAGATAATCAGGACTCTCCTTCAAGTGCTACGTGGACAGATCTGAAGGCTACGATTGAGCATTGAAGATATGGGCAGTATTGGAATTATACATCTCAAGATCTTTTTGCAATTTGCTCAACATTGTATCCATTGTATATTTTTCGTTTCCTTTTATATATAGAGAATAATTTGTTAGCAACAGGAGAATATGATAGGGACACGTATTAAGTTGTATGTGTGTATATATATATAGGTTAAACCCATTGTGGTAGCAAGATTTTTCACTTAAATACTTCAAGCAAACTTTGTTCTATTTAGACATCTCACATGAGCTCCTATTATTAATTTAAATATTTTTCACAGTCTTGACAAGTTGTGTGATTTTCACCAAAATAGGTGAGAAGGCTAAAAAAGATTTTTTTATTTTTATTTTTTATTTCCTCCTCCTTCTTCTTACTTTTCTTCTTTCTTCTTTTTCTCTTTCTTCTCCACTTAATATTCTATCATTAACAAATCTCCATCCATGATTGTCCTGCTCACCCTCATAAACTATTCTTTGAGAACATGTGACATTTTTAGTATAAAATCAATATAAAAAATGGAGTTTAATTTTTTTTTTTAAATTTCAACCAAAAATAATAATATCCGCAGGGAGTTAATGATCTCAAATAATATTTGTTTTGGGTAAACATTTCATCTTTTCTCTTCATTGACATATAGCTTTAATTAAATAGATAAAAAAATATAAAAAAATTAACTGACGGGCCAAATAAAGTCTAAAAAATAAAATAGATCTGAAAATCTTAAAAAATATTCACCGCAAAATTTTTCCAGCAAAAGCCATCTATATTCCATCGAAAAAATATGTGCAGTTTGTTTAGAATTTTTTTATTTTTTTGGTGAAGAATATTTAGGTTTTGCTGAACAAAACCTTTTTTCTCATAATTTATTATAAATATTATTTGGAACCCAAAATGCCAAATGTAATCAGTTAATTCGCTACTTTGTCACGTCATCGACGATTGTATTACACACTCTTTACATTGTTGGCCGAGTCAGCGAAAAGTTTCTAAATGAATAGTAAGAGCCAAACTAAGGTGTCTAAATGGAATAGTAAGAGCCAAACTAAGGTGTCTAAATGGAATAAAGCTTACTTGAGGTGGTTAAGTGAAAATCTTACCGACCACAAGGGGCTCGCGATGGATTAGTGATGTAACTGTATGGGGCGAAAATCGGGATCAACAGATGGACCAGTCAAAATCCACCACATGAAGACATGTTCGGTTAAAAATAAGCCTCTGGTTGAAGCCAGGAGTAACATTGATATCACCTCCCCAGGACATATTGGATCGAAGCCGCCCGGGGAAGACTAGGGGGATCTAAAGATGGGCAGGCAACAGAGACGTGCTCCGGAGTTACGACTCTGGTTCACATTTGGTAGCCAACAACCCTCATCACACGTCTATCAGTCTTGAGCCTCGCAAGACTGTGTGATGGGATGTCGACACTACGGTCTAGTCATGTCACTTGTACTTGTACTTCGAAAAGTCTAGGACTTGTGTAAATAAATATACCTTCTAGGAGAAGAAAAAGATATCTCATCTCTCACACTTGTAACCCTAAACATCATTCATGAGTTCCCAATGTCATAATTTCTCTTTATTATCTTGAACACTTGTCTATTTATTTTCCAGTCATTAATATTCGTGCATTTATATATCATTCACGGTTCAAATACCTCAAAAAGAGTTTGAGATCAAATGCGATTCACTTGTCTTTAATCCCTTATTAACATATTTAATTGATATCTTAAAACCAGTTTTAGTGGTAAACTATTTAGCACCGCATGTGGGATAGACAATTATGATAATGTCTCGATCAATCGCTCAAAACTCTTCGTCAAAACGTACCCACTAAGAAACCCTGTCTATGGATGAATGACACAACAACTCGTTCGGAGGAACTCAACATCATGTCACAGATGACCTACTAAACGTCCTTCTATTCGCAGACCTGCTGAATCCAGTGGATCCTATGAATGCACGAGCTTGGAACATGTTAGTAACCCCGAGCATGAGCGGCGGAATGAACAAGAGGAGTACCGGGCCTTTTCACAGATAGCTCAGGTCGGATATCTAAGAAAAGTGGGCTTCCTAATGAAGCCAGCAAAAGCTAACAAGCCTACTACGAGGAACAATACCCTGCGAAGAAGGGACAAAAACCCCACTCCACAGTAGCAGGGATGTACCGAAAGGAAGGCTCTAGATTCAAACAGGCTATAACAAGCATAATAATATCTCATAATATGTTCATGCATCGTATGTAGTCGGTCGGGGATTACACCTTGTGTTTTCGTGCATCGTCGTTGTCATAATGTAGCTAGCTTAGGGTCGGTGATGGTGAGACCCCCTCCAAGAGGTTTATAAAGGTTTACAGATGTGTTGAGTAAGTTTCGGGAAGGCTTAAGTATTAGCAAATCAAAAAAATTAAGTTTCGATGAAAAATTCAACGGAGCTCTCTGCGTATCACAAAGCACACCCTTTGACTAGCAAGAAGTGACTACGAGACACACGAGGGCCGCATGAATGTATAGAGGATTTTGGGGAACATGGCATGTCTTGAGACACGTCCTGCGAGAGGCAGGAAGGTCATGTGAGTCACGAATATTAGTGCCATCTACCTTTTTAGTAATCCGGTTCAGCAACAATGCACTAAACATATCGAGATGGACATTCACTTTGTTCGCGAAAAGGTTGCTCGTGGTTAGGTACGCGTATGTCATGTCACGTCAAGATATTTCCTTAAGTGGTTGACTTTCATATTTAACCTTCACTATTTTGGTTCTCGATGTCCCCGGACTTTCATAGAGGGGTACATAATTTTTCATCAGTCCTTCACTTCTTCTGAGATATGGTTGTTGCAATATTCAGATGAGGTAACTCCTTTTGGAAGCTTCCCTGCCAAATTCAGGAGATAGTCGACTGCTTCAAGTTTAGACTTAACCAAATGAATCCTTTTTTCCAACTCAACAAGTTTCTTCTTGAGCGAGTCTTCGCTCTCTTCTCCACTGATTACGCTGATGGCAGGCATGTTCACGCTCAAACTATTTCGGGCATCCATCTCAGCAAATCAATCTTTCTGGGAGAGGTTAATGAATTGGGTAAGTAGAGTTCATCTTTTCAAGAAGTGGAGTTTTTAGTAGTTTAGTGCATGTTCTTGTGTTTTTCTTTTCGGGGTGATCACTGGAACATCGAATCAATCATATTTAACACAAATGAGTGAAAAACACATAAGCAGATATTTTGCACATATCAAACAATTTCCAGTATATTAAATTGAAACGCGCCCCTAGACCTTGTTAAACCAAGGCGTTTCTAGCGTTTGAACATGAATTGCGCCAATTTGTTAAATCAAACCATGGTCTCCATAATCAAAGATTTCATTAATAATAATCTCCTCGAAGGGTTATATCAGATAAATAAAAGCATAATAGAAATCAACAAAAATGTCCTCTAGTGGCTGATGACGACTCCCTGTCTATCCGAGCCCTCTTGGCACTTCGAAGCATTATTTGGATCCAAAGGTGTGTTTGTATCAGCTGAGCGTCCGCCATATACCCCTTATCCTCAAATGGAAAACGTTCGGTATTATCCAAATCCTTCTTTACCCGATCATCAAGGTCCTCTAGATATCCATGTGAGATCCTCAACTCTGCTTCTAGACCCGCTACGACTCTCTTATCGAACTCTATCTTCTCCAATTACTTGACATCTCTATCGTTGGCTCACCTCTAAACCATTCTGGATTTGATTTCTGATTTGGACTCTCTGTCATCGACACGCCGATACTGGTTAATTCTTGGTGTAGCAGTTCCCAACAAGTCAGATTTCAACCACTCCTTGTAATCCTCATCGCATCCTGGGTGAAAGCAGTCTTCGGCAATTAAACCCACTCCCCATATTAGACGGCTGCTCCACTCTCGGATGTACTCTCCAGCATCTCAGATCCCATCTTCTTCATAGTAAATCACATACCCACCCACACTTTTGACTTGCAACACTTCTTGTTTTTTCCCAAACTGTCTCAGGACTCAGGCTGGTGCTTACGAGAGGACCCATCGAATACCTATAAGTGACAAGAATGGACACATTCTACCTATACGACCCATGCTGAGATGAAGTCTACAAATCTCCATTGTATACTTTCTTCTTTGAGACATGCAAAGAAAAGGGACCACTTTGTTTTGGTTCTATTAGCAAAATCTGGGCAATTGTTTTTGAGGTAATCTTTTCTGTTATCAGTAGGTAGGATCGGAGGTCCTTTGGATTTTCAAAGATTCTTTAAGATCCATCATTGTAGCAACAAATTACATCCCTAAAAGTACATAATATGGTTTCTGCATCTACCTAGTATTCGGTTAAGATCTCAATGAGTGCTTTACAACTGTCATAGTCATGAGGGAGGGTAAATGACCTAGGTAGCAGGTCATCTTTTTTCGCTTCTTATCATCTAAGTCGAACCATCACATTCTCAGCAACTTTGGTGCTTTCAGGACCATGTCAAAGCGGACGTTGGTAGGCATCTACACAGAAAAAACATGATTCAGTCCCAACCACAGGACAATGATTTAACCCATATGGCGCAAAACATGTTCGCAATTAGCACGTAGTTAGATGAACGAATCTTCGGGTCAAAGGCCATGCGAATACGAAAGGTAGTCTTCTAATGGGCTTCGAACACGTCTCAAATGTTCAAAGCCCTTACTTGTTCGATATGCGCCAATCAGTACCGATATTGCGTAGCTCTATCCTAAGTTGACTAGAGTGGGCTTAATCAAATGACTTGGGTACCCGAGTAGACTGCCCAGAGTGAACTGTTGTTGACCGTTGGATGACAACGAACCAACTTAATCTTCAACAAGTTCCAAAGAATATTTTTGGTTTTTTACTGGAGGCCGACTGTGAATCCACATAATGGTCTTTGTGCACAAATGCTAGTATGTGTGTTATTTGCCGTTTGGCGGAATATTATATGCATGAATGACAATTTATAATTAAAATAAAGCGAATAAATAAGCGAATAAGACACTTTTTATTATTGGAACTCTTATGGTTTGAACCTAATTGAAATCCCCAATAGAGTCGCCATCTGTTATGGTTCACTTCTACGGAGACATAAAAGATACTTCATAACTCGTGGACTCTTGGATTTATTTTATTTATTAAGAGTCGCCACCTAATTTATAAGGAAAATTAGGAAAACCAATTTAAAAAGAGTTTTTTAAACAAAAGAAAAATCCTAAATATAACTAGAGTTCGAGGTAGGGGTTCAAGTGATTATCCGAGGAAGGTGATAGACACCCTGATATTAAGGTTCCATAAAATACGGCTGACCTCGGGTTTTAAAATAACAAAATTTCTTTTATTTTCTTGAAATATTAAAAATATTGTTTGTATATGTCATTCAAAATCACTTTCCGCAAAAATATAGCTTTTTATTCACACACATCCAAAGTAAGAGAATCTTTTTGAAAGTCTTTCTTTTGGAATAATATTCTATATTTTGTATCAAAAGGAATAATTTCAATCTCCTTATAAAGAAAATACCTTTTTAACAAAGAAATATTTACTCCTATAAGTTACTATTTTATTAAAGCAGTTAATTTAAATATGCATATATATAAATAGTCGGAAAATATTTAAGATAAAAAATTTCCTTTTATTTTTTATTAAATCGGATTAGCATTACATAAAATTGATCTTTTTATTTAAAGATGTAAAAAAATGGCAACTAGACAATCTCAATTAAGTTCCATCCTATGGGTTCTAATAATATTAGTGTTTTACAAATAAATGAATACAACAAATATAATAATAATAATTAAGAAATGAAAAATAAATCAAAGCGGGCTGGTGGGTATACCGGCCCACCAGTTTTCCACAAAATAAAATAAAGCATAAATTCATATTTTTGTACACTATTTTCACTCATGATTGAGCCTTCTTGCAATTTTCAACCATTTTTACCCATTATTGGGCCTTCAACAGCTTCCGGACTCAAAGAAATATATTGTTGGGCGCTCAGGCCCAGCTGGTCAAGCGATCGTGAAAGAGGAGGAATATGCACCCCATAGACCATGATCATGCAAGGAAAATGGGAAAACGAATGAAGGAGTTAGAACGCACCCTAAGCTTATCAATATATATAAATACAGGTAAGGTAGACGTCGATACACAGAGGGCGCAGTGAACTATTATCTTTTCTTCATCAAATCGACGAAGTTGTCACCTATAATAGAAATCACAGAAATTATATCGCCGCATTTCTGAATAAGAGTACAAAAAGCAAAAGAAGTATAAAACGTCATATTTTATTGTAATGTAAGATGCATATTTTTAACTCCTTGTTCCATCTGAAACTGAAGTGATTTCTTTCACTGTATGTTTCATTTGTAGACAAACACTTCACATATATTCGCACATCTAAAAAGAATCCACAGAATTCAAACATTTTGTAAGCAAGTGCACACCTGAAGGGAGGCGACAAACAATCTTGTATAAGGACCGCAGTTGTAAACTACAAACGAGAATGGCAACCTAAAACATATGAGGTTGGAAATATAAAAAAGAACACATTAAAGAAGATATGTGCAATAATGTAAGAAATCAACTTCATTTTGATCTATTTTGTTCCAATATAGTATATATATCCGCACACACTGACATAAAAAAGAATAGAATACGTTCTGATGAAGTATGTCCTGTTTGGAGCCTTGAAATAGTCCTTAACTAACATTGCGGGAAGTTCATGCTATGAGTCTGGTGGTTCATTTTTGAGGAAGAGTAGATGAATTCGTAAGATGATAATGATCGAAGTCTTACAATTACCATATACCATTATTTGTACACTTATACCTTAATAATGTAATCTTAGTAATGTCCTTTTATACTCCTTGTCTATTCAAAACTATAATATCCCCCCCCCCCCTGCTTTTTGTCCCGAGTAAGAGGAGAATTTGATGAGTTCAGATGCACTGAAAATTTTGGAAGAGAAACTTTTTCATAAAGTATCAAAAATTGTTAGGCTAATAATATTCTTTTTCATATTCAGAATATATAAGATTCTGCATTTCTGCTTCATATTTGATCTTGTCACACCCCAACTTTGGGGGTATGGTCGGCACTCGAAGTCCTGAGCGAACCAACTTATAGTACCTGAAATTTATAACATGAAACCTGGGCCGACAAGGCCTCCAAATAACAATAATATGACAAGAATATACAACCTGCAAGAAGAAAAGGCCCAATAACGGTATATATATATATAATTGAGACCGACAAGGCCATAACAAGATTATCATTAGCTGACAAGAAGGACGACAAGTCCAAATAAATCGGATACACACTGATTTCGGTTTGCAAGCCTCTAAAAGTACTAAAATACAACATTGGTCGGGACAGGGCTCCACCGTACCCAATATATATATATATATATATAAGTACCTATTGACTCGAAAAAACAAACTCCGGAGAAGTGGAGTGCGACTACCAACAACTGAAAGAGAGTACTCTACTAGGGAGGTACGTCTTCCTGTCTATTTATACCTGCGGGCATAAACACAGCCCCTCAGAAAGGGTAGGTCTGTATGAAAGAAGTACTGAATATGTAAGGCAGGTAACATATGTAAACAAGGAATGTAATAGAAGAGATGAGGGTACAGAAGTCAACCTGAAACTCATAAAAGGGCTATTAAGGGCATACAACTCGTACAATCATGAATATATGCATGTAAGTAAAATCAAGCCACTATATGAGGCCATATAGTATCATATCAAATCCCTCTATGACATAAGCTCATAATAAACTGCCCGACCATATAGGACGCGGTAATATCTGCCCAACTGATCAATGGTAACTGGCCAACCGGTAGTAAATAACAATATATAACTTCCTAACCAGTGGTATACACATATAAGTGCCTACTCGACCGACTATACTGCATCACGGTAAGAAAATAGATACATATAAATAAGTGCAATGGAAGACGGACCTCACGGGACACTATGAATAGAGTCAGAGTGACCTATGGTCCTTATCCTCCGCCTATCGTTATTATCGCTAAGTTCATCAACATGTCTTTCATTATGAGTCAATAAGACAAGATATACATAAATCAATAAACTTCATCAATAGAATGAAGGACATAGATATTTTTAGCTTTCACGAGTAAAGTCACTTTGGACAGACATTCGTTTACGTTTGTTTACATACGGGTCATGCCAACTGAAGGAAAGGATATCCTTAACATACCTTTTCCTCCTTGCCTCCAAAATACAATCAAAGAAGCCCAAAGATACACCTTAATCTACACAATTATAAGGGCACAAATATTACTAACGAAGTCACTAGTTAACGCGACAAGCTCGGATTGAATCCCATACAAACTTTTAACCCCGTTATCATTTATCCTTTAATTTAACAACATTCCCAGCATAACAACAAGTACGTTCAGGGAATTCTCAATCTTATATTTACCTCTAAAAGCATACAAAATAGTCCAACCACCACAATAAAGGTCTCAATGTCACGTTTCATTTTAAACCAACTAACAACATGTCGAACAACTAGCTCTTTTAGATAAAATTCAAAAGCACGTCCCCTATTTATACTACATCCCATAAGTTACTAAAATTCACCAAACATCCCAAAAACAACAATACAATCTACAATAAGTTTTTCGATTACTTCAACAACCATTTTGAGCGGCAAGCTCGATTTACGATTAACAAAATATAATTTCAATCAAATTCTTTTTCCATGAATCTTCCTACAACATGTATAACATCAGACTTATGCTTACCATATCATTTTCAACCCAAAACATCATAAGAATAATCTTTAAAATAGTCTATACGCCTAGCACCTTAACCCTTATCGTCAATATCTTATTTTTCATATTTTCTCCTTCAATAAACTTAATTAACACATAGATAAGTTTAATAACATCCGACATAACATAATCAAAGTACTTCTCATAATTTATAGACACAACAAACCATATATATAGCCTCAGCATAGCCCATAAAAAGATAACAATTCCTTATGCCATGTGACTTGCTATCTTGTAGATTTTCACTCAACAATTCAACCAACACATGATTAACCTTAATCACAACCAAGAAATTGATTTACTTAACTTAGGCAGTAGATACAACTTGAAATCCATAGTTGGCGCAGCTCACAACAACCCTCAATCACACCACAACACTATAGGAGTATTATTCTCTTCTTGAATTAACTTTTGGTGTTCAAGTTGGGTGTAAACACTTGTATTTTGCCGTGAAACTCTTATGAACTATTGAGAGAGATTAGGGGATTATTAAGTGGCGTTTGGTCAAGAAATGACCTAAGAAAATCCCCCAAACATCTTTTAAAAGAAGCTAAGTCGGTGGCCGCCTCGGGTAGGTCCCAACGGGGCTGCATGCGCATCTCACAATAACGCAAATATCTCTATACTACAACGTCGTATCAACAAACGGTTTAATGTATTTGAAGTTATACTCATAGACCTTCCATTTCGTGGATGGATCACTCCTTAATTTCAAATAGATTAGGAGAAAAACTCTGCAATATTTGACCCAAATTTTCAGTTAATCTATTAACGTAACTTGCAAAACAATTTGCCGACTTTTCTTTTACAACTCATTTAACTACAAAACTTAACACATGAATATTATACGATTCAAATACCTCATAACATGACCTTTTTAGCATGCTAAATACTCCTAGTCTTACTCCAAAAGTACGGGTTATAACATTACCAACTTACCATTTTTTGACGAAACTTATTTTCTTCTATTTGTTTAACTTCTAAACATTCCAACATATGCTATACATGGTTTTAAACACTCATGAACTTGAGAATAATATTTCTCTCCAATATTATGTCGACTAAATAATGACACACTTTAACGTACGAAAATGAGAGATATAACATCCTCCCCGCCCCCTTAAGGACATTCGTCCTCGAATGTAAAACTCCACCGGGGTTGAGTCACACATTTCACTATAAAATGTAACCATTCATACTACCCTATGTTTCTTGTAGGGGTATACCAGCTTGTATTCGTGTGTCAAGGAATCTTTATGGGCGATTGTTACCTTATAGGATAAATTTTGCTTCTTTCATGCTTTTTTCATCCAGTAATTTCCTCAGTGTTCTAGTTCTTTATAACTCTTAACAAGGTTTAACTTATGGACTCCTTATCCTCGAATTTGACTCTTTCTCTTATGGTTTAGCTTCTTAGGTGGGATGCCCTTGAAGGGTTACGCATATTTTGAACTTCAGCCTCTCAGGGATATTCATATGTTCAACAGTCTCATCTTGTCTTTCGATTTAGCTAACATTTGTGTGCTCATCAATTCATGACGGCTTATGCCTTCTTAACTTTAGCCGACACTTGTGCTCCACCTACCATATCTGAAGTCTGAAATAAATGATGGTATCTAGACTTCACATCCTCTTCGGCTTCCCATGTCATTTTTACGTTATTATTTCTCCAAAGTACTCTAAGCGAAGCTACCTCTTTGGTCTGTAACTTACGGACTTGGATATCTAGGATAGCAACAGGAATTCCTTCATATGACAGATCTTCTGTAACCTGAACATCTTCAATGGGAGTAATACGGGAGGGATCACCTAAGCACTTATGAAGCATAAATACATGGAATACTGGATGAACTACTTCTAACCCTGGGGGAACTCGAGCATATAAGCCACTTGACCGATTCTCTAAACAATATGATACAGTTCGAAGTACCCGGGGCTAAGCTTGCCTTTCTTACCGAATCTCATCACACCCTTCATAGACGACACCTTTAGGAACACCCAATCTCCCATAACAAACTCTAAATCTCGATGCCGGTTGTCAAAATAGGACTTTTGTCGACTCTGAGTCGTCAACAATCGCTCCTGAATCAATTTCACATTTTCTACAGCTTGTTGTACCAAATCGGGTCTTAGTAACTTCGTTTCACCCACATCAAAACAGCCAATATAAGATCTACACTTCCGCCCATACAAGTCTTCATATGGTGTCATCTAGATACTAGAATGGTAATTGTTATTATAGGCGAACTCAATGAGCGGAAAATGGTCCTCCCAACTTCCCTTGAAGTCTAAAACACAAGCTCACAACATATCTTAGGGCGTCTAAATATTGCGCTCGGCCTGTCCATTTTTCTGTGGATAAAATGTTGTGCTAAGACTAATATGACTAGCCAAGCCTTTTTAAAGGACCTCCAGAAGTTAGTTGTAAACTGAACATCTCTGTCAGATATAATAGAAATCGGAACCCCATGAAGTTGGACTATTTCCTTGATATATAGTCTGGAATAGTCCTCCGCTGAGTAGATAGTTTTGACGGGTAGGAAATAAGCTGACTTTGTAAGTCTACCCAGAATAACCCATATGGAATCAAACTTCCGACTAGAACTCGGTAATCCTGTAATGATATCCAAAAATCTCTATATTTTGAAGCAATACTCCAGGTTTCTGATGTTCAACCTTAACTTACTAACAATTTGGACACTGTGAGATGAGTTTCACAATATTTTTCTTCATATCGTTCCACCAGTATATTTGTCAAAGGTCACGATACATATTGGTTGATCTAGGATGAATAGAATACTTGGACTGGTGAATTTCTGTCATAATCTTCCCTCGAAGTCCTCCGACATTAGGCACACACAATCGACCCTTAATCTGACAACTCGAACATCTATTTCTTTTGCAATGAGATCCCTTCTCTAATTTTAACTAATTCTTGATCATCAAATTGCCATGATTTTACTTCTTCCACCAAAGAGGATTCGACGACATTCTGAACTATATCACTTCCGTCACCTGCATCAAGCAATCACACACTTAAACTGTCCAATCGATATAGATATTTAGTCATCATCAACTTGTCATCTTCCACATGCCTCAGGCTACCCATAGATTTATGGCTCAACGCGTCGGCTAAAACATTTGCTTTGTCGGGGATGGTACATGATATCGACATCATAGTCTATCAGAAAATCTCCGTTTCCTCAGATTCAATTCTTTCTGTCTAAAGATATATTGTAATCTCTTGTGATCTGTATACAAGTCAATGTGTGTTATGGTTCACTTGTACGTGAGGCATAAAAAAACTTCATAACTCGTGGACTCTTGGACTCTTGGATTTGTTTTATTTATTAAGAGTCGCCACCTAATTTATAAGAAAAAATAGGAAAACCAACTTAAAAAGGATTTTTCAAACAAAAGAAAAATCCTAAATATAACCAGAGTTCGAGGTAAGGGTTCAAGTGATCCCCCGGGGAAGGTGTTAGGCACTGCTGCATTAAGGATCCGTAAAATACGGTTGACCTCAGGTTTTAAAATAACAAAAATGCTTTTATTTTCTTGAAATGTTAAAAATATTGTATGTATATATGTCATTCAAATCACTTTCCGCCAAAATATAGCTTTTTATTCACACATCCAAAGTAAGAATCATTTTTTGAAAGTTTTTCTTTTGGAATAATATTCTATATTTTCTATCTATAGGGATAATAATTCAATCTTCTTATAAATCAATTTAACACACACATATATATATATATATATGAAAGATTTAATAGAATAGTAACTTATAGGAGTAAATATTTCTTTGTTAAAAGGGGAGGTCAATCCAAACATCCTTTTCTTTCTCCTTTTCCTTGAACTCTAGCCATGAAGAGACTTTATCAAATAATTTGGAGAATATTTACGCATATTCCAAAATTAGATTACGTCATAAATGAAAATCTTTTAAGATTAAGCTTTTCCCATATTCTCAATCACTTGATTTTTTTATTAAAGAGGTTAATTTAAACATGCATATATAAAAATAGCTAGAAAATATTTAAGATAAAAAATATCCTTTAATTTTTTATTAAACAAGATTAGCATTACAAAAAAATGAACTTTTTATTTAAATATGTAAAAAATGGCAAGTAGATAATCTCAATTAAGTTTCATCCCTACGGGTTCCAATAGTATTAGTGTTTTATAAATAAATGAATACAAAAAATATAATAATAATGAGGAAATAAAAATAAACAAAGCGCGCTGGTGGATAAACCGGCCCACCAGTTTTTCACAAAATAAAATAAAGCGTTAATTCCTATTTTTCTACACCATTTTCACCCATGGCTGAGCCTTCTTGCAATTTTCAGTCAGTTTTACCTAGGGCTATCCAGTGGGCTGGGTCAGCCCAATAACGACCCGGCTCGTCCCGCTACCCGCCCCGCCTAGCCCTGATCCCCCATAAAAATAGTTGTCGCTGTCGGGGTTCGAACTCGGAACGGGGCCTGGGATCGTCCCAATCCCGACCCGACCCGACCCATCCCGCACCATCGCACCCCGCCAGCCCCCTCCCCATTTGCAAAAATAACCGTTGCAACAATGGCCAAATTATAATTTTGGCCGTTGTGCAACAGCTATAACAACAATTTTTGCCCCACCCCCCTACCCCTTTAATATTTATTTTTAACCCCTAAGTTAATATATTTACACTGCAACCCTATTTCTCAACTATAAATACCTCATTTTTCTCACAAATCTTCCTACAATCTCTCTAATATCTCAATTTATCTCTCTACAATTCTACATTGCCTATTAAATATTATATTTTTTTCTCATTTATATCAAAGTTAAAAAATTGGGAGTGAAGTTGGCAATGAGCTTGAGGATCATCCATCGAGCAAAGTTTCAATTTTCAACCTCGATTACATGTCGACGTTACGTCGGCGTTTGGTACATTCGTTCCTTCTTTAAATTATTATTGTTACTTTATTTTAATTATCGCACTTAATTTCATTATCTTTAATTATTTATTTGCATCATTAAAATAGAAGGATTAAGAGGTATGTTTAAGGGTAAGGGTAAGGCTTCTTCTAGTAGGGGTAACAAGGGCAGGGGTACTTCTTCTAGTAATCCTATTCCTAGTACCGATGATTTCATTGATTTCACTCATATAGATGAAACTGATTTTTTAATGATATACCATTAGATGATGAGGTAGATGAACCAAACTTTAATTTAGACGATAATCTAGATGACACACCCACTAGTGCACCTCAACCTCAGGCTCAGACTGAGTCTCAGTCTCAAACTGAAACTGGAATGCCTCTTATTCCTGCTAGTATGAGTCGAGGCCCCACACAACGAAAATTAAAATCAGTTGCATGTGATTTTTTTGTAGGGACCAAGAGAATCAACTAGCTAGATGTAAAATTTATAAAAATGTTTATAAATTTAAAACCGGAAAAGGCCAAGGTGGGACGAGAGGCTTATTGAGACATGTACAAGGAGAGCACACAGCTAGGTGGAATCAATACCAGGCTAAACAATCGGGTGTGCCAATTCCATCTGAGTCGGAACAAGGTTCACATAGTGTCCCCGACCAAGTACAGGGTCAAATTAACCCGACGATGGGGAATTTTTGGTCCTAAATATGATAAAAAAAAAGATAGGGAAAATATGACAAAATTAGTTGTGGTGGAGGGTTTGCCTTTTTCATTTCCTTCATCCCCTGGTTTTATTCATTACATTCGAGAAACATATAATCCTACTTTTAATGATTTTCCTAGATCAGCTGTTAGAAGGGATGTTTTTTAAATTTGCAAGTGAATATCAATAATATTTACGTTATGCATTGTATCATTTTAATGGCAAAGTGGCTATAACTTCTGACATAGGCCGTAGTACTAACGGTAATGATTATTTAACGGTAACATGTCATTGGATAGATCAAAATTGGTCTATGAAAAAATGTATTTTAGCATACAAATATATTGATGATAGGCACACTAGAAGTTTTATTTCACAAAATATTAATAAAATTTGTGATTATTATGGAATAAATGATAAAATTATGACTATTACATTAGATAATGCTACTTCTAATGATTATGTTATAAGACTTTTAAAAGTTCGATTAACTCCATGTTTTCCGATCATTTTCATATAAGATGTGCGTGCCATATTTATAACTTAGTTGTAAATGATAGCCTAAAACTTTTTGAAAGCATTCCTGATAATATAAAATTTGCTATAAATTTTATTTTTAAAGGTAATAAAATACAAAGACGCAAAGAGTATAAAAAAACTTGTCATGGTTGTGGATTACCTTATAGAAAAATTGTAGAAGAAGTTTCGATTAGGTGGAATTCTCTGTATGAGCAAATACTTGTTGCTTACGATTATAGACAACCTATAACTTTATTAGTTAACGCCCATAATAAAAATCCAAGGGATATGCTTGAAGATAATGACAGGAATTTTTTTTTAAAACTTAATGGATTTCTAGAGAAATTTATCAAGCTACTAAAGAATTTTCCAGTATTTATTATCCTACTATTTCAAATATGTTATTTTATATATCTCTAATATTTTTGTTACTTAATGAATATATGCAAAAACCAACTTATAAGGCATCTATTGAAAAAAAATTAAAAATTTAAAAAATACTTTTTTCCTATTTCCACTATTTATATTGTTGGTGCGGTATTAAATCCGACTATTAAAGTAGACGGTTGTAAAACACTAATAAAAACAATTTATGATTATATAGAAGTACTTCCAACCGACCGAACTGAAGAACCAGCAGAAGAAGAAGTTACGTCTAGCATACATACCGAATGCAAACAAGTATATATGTATTACCAACAACAAAGTGAAAATAATCAACTGGCTTCTGTACCATCTTCTACTACTTCGCTGCAACCTTATAAAAAATATGTGGTTTCTGCTGCTAGTATTCAAGGTCTTAGAAATAAAATGTTTAGTGGTTCATCTTCTTCACAACTTAGCGAATTTGATGTTTATGTTTTGCAGGGTGTTGTACCGTACGAATTAATTGTCAACGATGAAGGACATGAAGACTTGCTGAAATACTGGAGGCAGAATGAGAAGACATTTCCGACACTAGCAAAGATGGTCTGAGATGTGTTGAACATTCAAGCGTCATCAACAGCGTCTGAAAGCGCTTTTTCTGCTGGAAGATCTCAAATAGGAGAGCACAGACATTCATTGGCGGGAGACACATTGGAGATTGCAGTTCTTTTCAGAGATTGAATTCGAGCAGAGCATAGAAGGTGCGGTCAACCGGAGATCAACGAAGAAGAAGACTACAACTACAATGAAATCTTGTCCGAGGGAACAGGAAGCGACGTCGAATAATTTGATCAACAAATTCCAATTCCAACCGAAGATCCTCAAGAAATTGCAATTTTACTATGTAATTTGCAACTTTTGAAATTATTTTACAAAAAATCATATTTCTATTAAATAATATAAGATGCATAAAAATAGCCTTGGGTTGTTTTTATTACACTATCTTGTTCAATTATTGAAGTGTTTATATATATTATTTTTTAAATGCCAATAAAAAAAAAAAAACCCGAACCCAACCCGACCTCGCCCCGACCCAACCCGACACAACCTCATTTCCAGCGAAATGTGGGATGGGATGGGACATCTGCCGATCCCACTAAGCCTGGCCCGCCGGAGACCCGATCCCGATCCCCCCATCCCGCCGGGACCCACCCTGCCCCGCCCCATTGGACAACCATAGTTTTACCCATGGTTGGGCCTTCAACGGCTTCCGGACTCAAAGAAATATATTGTTGGGCCCTCAGGCCCAACGGCTCAAGCAATAGTGAAAAATGAGGAATGTGGGCCCCATATGCCCATGATCATGCAAGGAAGAGGGGAAAATGAATCAAGGAATTAGAACAAACTCTAAGATTATCAATAAGTATATATATATATATATATATATATATATGCAAAATACGAATATGCAAAATACTAATTGTAACAACTTTGGACAGAAAGCAACCCCAGAAAGACTAATGCTAAATCACATCGGGCTTCGGTAATATAAACAATGTACGGGAGCAAAAGCAAGCCCATCTTAAATAAAATCTCAAGCCATTCATTAACCCAACATTTATCATATATGAGGCTGATATAAATGATATTCACAACATGTGTGATATACACACATATACAACCCTCGTTACACTGGGGTATATACCAGACTCGTACACCATGTATACTTTGAGGTATATCACCTTAGACAAGGAATTATCTAGGGGAAATAATGACAGACCATATGCCGTACAGAAATAAAAGAAGCTTCAGAGGTGGTTTAGATAGGTCACACCAAAAGAACAAATATAAATGATCATATCAAATTTGACAAGAGAAAAAAAAAGTAAGCACATTCTTGAAGACCCCAACACTTAGGCAAACATGAGCATACATACAATCACCACAAAGAGAAAACCACACACAACTTAATATTAAGATAAGCCATTCTTGAAGACCCCAACACTTAGGCAAATATGAGCATACATACAATCACCACAAAGAGAAAACCACACACAACTTAATATTAAGATAAGCCATGTTTCTCAACAGGTTCATGTATAAGAGTTGGGACATCAACAAAGAAACAATACAGGTCTCAATTTATGCAAGATATGATGGTTATACTTAGCAAAGCAAGTTGAAAAATCATTTCAAACTTTTCACATATACACAATCTGCTTCAGTTAACAAAGAAGACATAAGATTTTCAAAAGAGAGGTCAGCCATGTAAGGAAACTTAAGACCTTTTCATAACTCACATAAAGGGATAAAAGGGATGAGGAGATTAGGTAGTCTAGTAATATACCAAGGCTGGTCTATCTCAAGTGCATACTAGTCATCAAAGAAGGCAGATATACTCACACAAAGTCTCTTACAGGTAAATCAAACACATGCTCTTTGCCCGTAGCTTGGATGACTAAACAAGTGACATGTACCCTCACATGGAATCTATATGCCTATTGCTCAGCTCAGTTAACGAGCAATTTTTAAGCAAGCATGGCATTTTAAACATGCACTTATACATACTTATCAGAAGTCAAATCAACAAACCAAATACAAACATATAAGGTCTAATGATTAACATGACATAGTTACCTTCATACAAAATACAGAATGCTAACATAGGTATGCTTAGTAAATCAGGAGTTATGACAAGGAGACTAGGGGACTGTTATATCCCATAATAGAGAAATTATAGGTCAGGACAAGCATACAGTTGACTCAATCAGACCATGGGGGCAACCAAGCAAGTTTGACTAATCTTTTAAGGGTACTATATTAAATATGCAAAGCACAGAGACCATCTTGAACATTCAATTCATGCTAAACATAGTGATACCTAGAGCTAGACATGTCATAGGAACATGGTAGAGATGTGTGTTCAAAAACCAATGTAATCTTAACTAATACATAGTTAGAAATAAGAAGACACATAGGAGGTACATATTGGCTATTTCCAACATATCACTAATCAAGTAACTACATATGATAGCTGATAACAACTGCAACTATGAACTAGTTGGAAGAATTTAGTCAAGATAGGCAAGTTTCACATTTTTAGATATATATAAAACTTCCATGTTGACCATCGTAGACTCATTACAGACAAATTTATAGGCATGCTAGTTGACATTCAAGGCTAATCTGCCATATGCTACTCTTAAAACATAGAAAACCAGGTTATCAGACACACATCTAGGCCTACACGACAACTAAGGTTCTGTTAGTGCTTAAAACAATCCCAAATAGGTAGCAGAATCAAGTATGATCTTACTTTCAAATCTCAAATTAACCTAAGTCACAACAAACACCCCTACTAATCATGATGTCCACCAAACAAGTATCAAACAACATGCGACTTATAGTTCTAAATGTAAACCTAGCGTAGTATTTCTAAGTATTACAATGAAACAAAAATAGGTAAGTAAAATAACTTAGTTGTCATGGACTTAACTGACAGTCTATAACATCTTCTAAGGTCTTTTAGCAAAATATTATGGTCCAACTATCACTAGGCAAGTATAAATTAACTGAACAATTGGTTATGCAGGTCTGAGTATACCACAACTGGATATGCATATCTAAGGAGTCTAAATCATTTCCGAAAGGGCTTACAATCCTGTTGTGTTTGACTAATACGTATTTAAACATTATTTGAACTAAGAGCACATAGATATCATAATGTAAACAGTGAATTGAGAAGACAATATTCACAAATTAAACCTATGATAACATAACAGATAAATGATGCACCTAAATAAAATTTCGAGAGGAAGTCGAACATACCTTCTTCGAGTGCAGCCTTGGTCGAGAATCCGGAGTGGGCTACCTTCTCCAAATCCCTCAACAAGCTCGAACCGCATAAAATCAGAAGGGAAAAGGTTTAAACTACTAGAAACCTTAGAGAAAATGTTTCAGGGTTTCAATTTTTGCTCAAAATGTGAGACTTGTGCTTGAATTCTATGATTTCTCCAACGTTCAAGGCTTGGTTTGGACTGAGGGGTTAGGGTTCCTTTTATAGGACCCAAAGCCCCCAAAAATCTTATCCAAAATCAATGTGGGAGAAATTAATTTCATAGATTTTGGATTAATTTTAAAGAAAAAAATTGATCCACCAATGAAAATTGTTGTTTTTTCGTTCGTAACGGGACAAATCCAGTTAATGGGCGACCAGAAATGTAGAAGAGATGGGTGATATTACCTTTGCGATTGTGCCATATTGGTAGTGAGACAAGGCTTATTAAGAGCCTTGCCCGAAATGGTGAGACACAACCTGGAAAAAGCACCTACGCCCTTAACTTTTGCCATATCCGGCAAGAGAGAGAGAGAGAGGGGGAGAAGAAAGAGTATGGGGGTGAGGGCGGTGCTAGGGTTTCTCAACACTTAGGCATTGTGCATAAAGTGAAAGAGGTAAGGGAAAATTTCCCTTTTAATTGCGAAATGGACTGAGTATGGTCCTTTTAGGACTAGACCTGGCCGAATTAAAACGGATGAGGCTCAAAATTGGCTATTTAAAATGGGTTGGATAATTTGGGGATAATTTTGCAAACTAGACCATGAATTAATGTAAAGAATGGACAATTTGACTTTAATTATAAAAGAATGGATCAATAGAAAACCAATTAGGCTAAAATTAAAGCAAAAAGAGTATTTATAAATAAAATCATGAAAAACTAAATAAAATTAAGATGTATTTTGAAAGTCTATTTAATTAAACTCAATTTCCTTAATTTCACGGAGTAAAACATGATCAATTTATGATAAATTAATTTAGACAATTGTCTTCCTTAATTTACTAGATATTTCTTTTAAAATGTGTAAAAATATGAAAATGATATATAATAATATATTTGATGATATTTTACCAAATAAATTGGTAAAATATCCCGGGATAATTTTATAAATTATTTTCACTTCATAAAGTACATATTTCACTCCGTTCATGACTCAGGAACTTTGAGTAATTAAATAGAAGTATTGGAGGGTAAAAATTAAGTTTCAACAACGTGAACCCCATATAAATAGTGGTACCATATCTTCAGAGCAAATATAACATCCGCCAACTCAAGATCATGAGTCAGGTAATTCTGCTCGTGTTTCTTCAGTTATCCTGAAGCATATGCAATAACTTTACCGTGTTGCATCAGAACACAACTTAACCCTACTCTGGAAGCGTCACAATATATCACATAACCTTCTGATCCTTCAGGAAGGGCTAGAACATGTGCTAATGTTAATCAACTCTTTAATTCCTAGAAACTCTTTTCAGAAGTATCTGTCCACTAGAATTTAGTCACCTTATGCGTCAACTTTGTTAATGGAGCGGCAATAGAAGAGAAACTTTCTACATACCTTCGATAATAACCGGCTAAGCCCAAGAAACTACGCACCTCCGTAGGAATTATGGGCGTTGGTCAATTCTTAACAGCGATGCCTTCATTTGATAATATATGGCCAAGAAAGGTCACCGAGTTCAACCAGAACTCGCATTTAGAGAACTTAGCATATAACTTACGATCTTGGAACATCTGTACTACCGCTCGCAAATGATCTGTGTGCTCCGCTTCTGATCCAAAAATGGCTTGAACACCCGATTCATCAAATCCATAGAAGTTGATGGTGTAGTAGTAAGACCAAAGGACATGATAAGGAACTCATAATGGTCGTATCTGGTCCTAAAGGCAGTCTTGGGAATATCCTTCTCCTTAACCCTTAGCTGATGGTACCTAGATCTGAGATTGATCTTTGAGAAATACTTAGTGCCTTGTAATTGATCAAACAAGTCATCGATTCTGGGAAGTAGATATTTGTTCTTAATAGTTACCTTGTTCAGCTGATGGTAATCAATACACATTCTCAATGAACCATCTTTCTTACGGATGAATAATACTGGCGCACCCCATAGGAAAGTACTGGGCTTAATAAAACCTTTCTCTAGGAGGTCTTTCAGTTGCGCTTTCAATTAATTCAACTCAGCAGGAGCTTTTATGTACGGAGGAATAGATATAGGTTAAGTATTATGAAGCACGTTGATGAGGAAATCAATTTCCCATTCGAGAGGAATGCTAGGAAACTCGTTAGGAAATACGTTAGGGAATTCATTAACAACAGGGACCGCCTAAATGGTTGGAGAATTTTCCTCCCCATCTTGGACTCGTACTAAATGATAGATATATCCTTTCGAAATCATCTTCCGAGCCTTAAGGTAGGAAATAAACCTCCCTTTAGGTGTTGCAACATTGCCCTTCCATTCAATAATGGGTTCACCTGGAAAATTAAAGCGAACAACTTTCGTCCAACAATTCACATTAGCATAACATGAAGCCAGCCAATCTATACCCATAATAACATTAAATTCCACCATCTCTAATTCATTTAAGTCAGCTAAGGTGTGATGATCACGAATCATCACATTACAACCCCGATATACTCGCCTAACAATCACAGACTCACTCATGAGCATAGACACTTCAAATGACTTACGCAATAATTTAGGTTCTTTACCACACATGCTAGCAACAAAAGGAGTAATATACGACATTGTGGAACCTGTGTGTATTAAAGCATACACATCAATGGAAAATATGGATAATATACCTGTAACCACGACTGGAGATGACTCAAGGTCATGTCGACCCGATAATGCATAAATATGGTTCTGATGACCGCCTGAGCTAGATGCTCCACTCCTGCTTCTACCTCTGCCAGCCGATGTTTGCATACCTTTCCCAGAAAGGGTTACTGATGAACAAGAAGTTGCTATAGATCCTATCAGCTGGGCCATACCGCCTCTGCCTCTCATCGGATAAAACTTCATAATATGACTTGGCTGCCCACATGAATAGCACACATCCAAACCCTGACCATACTACCCAAAATAAGCTCTACCACACCGATCACAATAGGGCAATAGAGGTCTCACCTAAATGGACTCGCCTCTGTACCATGTGCATGATATCTATGAACTCTGACCATAATAAGTAGTCCGATCATGGCGCTGACCCTAAAACCCTCATGGCGCACTAGCTACTGGATTAGATGGGTGCCTAGAGAACTATGGCCTGAACTCACCTCTAAAGTCTTTGGTATCACCCGTAGATCGATCACTCTTATTCTGACCCCTATCCCGCACTTGATCAATCCGTTGTTGCCTCTTACGATCCTCCAAGTTCTCTGCGTAGGCCTGAATACGAGCAATATCCATATTTGGATTCAAAGAAGCTGTAGTACATTCATTAACCAAGTGTGGTCCTAAGCCACCCATAAATAGATATACTCGGTCACTCATCTCCGCCACAATTGTAGGAGCATACTTAGCCAAGGAGTTAAACTGCATATTGTACTCCCAGACACTCATGTTACCCTGCTCCAAACATAGAAACATGTCATGCCTAATCGTCAAAACTCAATAGGCAAATACTACAACAAAAATACTTCAGAAAACTCCCTCCATCCTGTTGGTGGGGCACGAGGAGCTCTAGACTGCTCCCAAGTCTACTGCAATCTATAAGAAGTAAACTCCACTGACCCAATTTCAGTAGCATGCTTAACTCACAATGTTCGCTACTTCTGATCCAGAAAAATTTGTGGGTCCGCATTAGGATCAGTCCTTGTAAATACCGGAGGGTCCAGGTTGATAAAATCCCAAAATCTTGCACTAACAGCTCTATCGGCAGTACCGGAGGTCTTACGCTGGGTCTGAGAGGCTACTAATAGAGTCAACAGTTGTACAACACTCCACATGTTTAATTCCTGATCAAGAGCAACTAGAGGAGGAACTAGAGGTACATCAGCTCCTCTATGCCTCTCTGGAGTTGGTTGGGGTGCTACTCTGAAAGCCTAAGAATCGACCTTGTTCTGAGGCTTATGTTGATATACATTAGCGGGCGGCGCCTGGCTGGTGCCTTCTCCTGCCTCCTTATCTAATCTCTTAATAGTCGTATATCGTCTAGTAGTAGTAGGCATCACTGAGAAGGTAAACAAAATGAAGGTTGGGAATGAACACTTATGAATCAGCTCTATCGCATGATGTAAATCAAGAAAAAAGGTAACCATTCTAAATGTCCTGTAGCCTCCTGCTTATAAGTGTGGTGCACAACATACTCATAAACAAGACTCTATTAGATACGGCTTGTACACTCCCTAGGACAGACCTATTTTGATACCAAGTTTGTCACACCCCAACCTTGGAGGGGTGGCCGGCACTTGGCACCCGAAGGCCCGAGCGAATCAACTTATAGTACCTAAAACCTATAACACAAAAACTAGGCCGACAAGGCCTCCAAATAACAATAATATGACAAACATAAACAACCTGCAAGGAGAAAAGGCCCAATAGCAGTATATATACATAATTGAGGCCAACTAGGCCATAATAAGAGTATCGTCAGCTGACAAGAAGTCCAGCAAGGACAAACAAAATGGATACACACTGATTCTGGTCTACAAGCCTCTAAAAGTACTAAAATACAACACTGGTGAGGATAGGGCCCCGCCGTATCCAAAATGCCAATATATATATATATATATATATATATATATATATATATATCGACTTCAAATAACAACTCCGGAGAAGTGGAGTGCGACTACTAGCTAAAAGCAAGTACCCTACTAATGAGGTACATCTTTTTGTCTATATGTACCTGTGGGCAAGAATATAGCGCCCCAGAAAGGGGACATCAGTATGAAAGATGTAGTAAATATGTAAGGCATGTAACATATGTAAACAAGAAATGTAATACAAGAGATAAGGGTATAGAAGTCAATCGGGAACTCATAAAAGGGCCACTGAGGGCATACAACTGGTACAACCATAAATATATGCATGTAAGTAAAATCATGCCACTCTATGGGGACATATAGTATCATATTAAATCCCTCTGTGGGATTAGATCATAATAAACTACCCGGCTATATAGGACGCGGTAATATCTACTCAACTGATCAGTGGTAACTGCCCAGCCGGTGGTAAATAATGATATATAACTGCCCAACCAGTGGTATGCACATTTAAGTGCCTGCTCGGTCGACTATAGCGCAACGCGGTAAGAAAATAAATACATATATATAAGTGTAATGGAAGATGGACCTCATGGGACATATGAACATAGTCAGAGTGACATATGGTCGTTATCCTTCGACTATCATTATTGTCGCTACGTTCATCAACATACCTTTCATTATGAGTCAATAAGACAAGATATACATGAATCAATACACTTCTTCAATAGAATGAAGGACATAAATATTTCTTGCTTTCAAGAATAGAGTCACTTTGGACAGACATTCATTTACATTTGTTTACATACGGGTCATGCCAAGAGAAGGAAAGGATAGCCTTAACATACCTTTTCCTCCTTGCCTCCAAAATACAACCAAAGCAGCACGAAGATACACCTTAAGATACATAATAATAAGGGCACAAATATTACTAACGAAGTCACTAGTTAACACAATAAGTGACAAGCTCGGATTGAATCTCATACAAATTGTTAACCCCATTATCCTTTATCTTTTAATTTAACAACATGCCCAACATTACAATAAGTACGTTCAGGGAATTCTCAAATTTACCTCTAAAAGCATACAAAACAGTCCAACCATCACAACGAAGGTCTCAATGTCATGTTTCATTTTAAACCAACTAACAACATGTCGAACAACTAGCTCTTTTAGGAAAAATTCGACAACACCTCCCCTGTTTATACTACATCCCATAAGTTACTATAAGTCACCAAACAACCCAAACAACAATAATACAATTCACAATAAGCTTTCCGATTACTTCAACAATGATTTTGAGCGGCAAGCTCGATTTACGGTTAACAAAATATAATTTGAATCCAATTCCCTTTTCATGAATCTGACTACAACATCTATAACATCATACTTATGCTTATCATATAATTTTCACCCCAAAACATCATAAGAATAATCTTCAAAACAGTCCACATGCCTAGCACCTAACCCTTATCGTCAATCTCTTATTTTCATGTTTTCTTCTTCAATAAACTTAATAAACACATAAGTTTAAAAACAGTAGCCATAACATAATAAAATTACTTCTCATAATTTCCATCCACAACAAACCATATATATAGCCTCAACACAGCCCACAAAAAGATAACAATTTCTTATGCCATGTCAATTGCTATCTTGTAGATTTTCACTCAAGCAATTCAATCTACACATTATTAACCTTAATCACAACCAAGAACTTGATTTACTTACCTTAGGCAGTAGATATAACTAGAAATCCCCATATGGTGAAGCTCACAACAACCCTCAATCACACCACAACACTATAAGAGTGTTATTCTCTTCTTGAATCAACTTTTGGTGTTCAAGATGGGTGTAAACACTTGTATTTCGCTTTAAAACTCTAATGAACTGTTGAGAGAGCTTAGGAGATTATTAGGGCTGCGTTTGGTTGAGAAATGACCAAATAAAATCCCCCAAACATCTTTTAAAGAAGCTAAGTCGGTTGCCGCCATAAGTGGGTCCCAGCGGGGCTGCCTATGCAGTCTCATGAAAATGAGAATATCTCTCTACTCCGATGTTGTATCGACAAATGTTTAATGCAGAAACTAAACTCATAGACCTTCAATTTCGTGGGTGGATCACCCTATAATTTCAAATAGATTGGGAGAAAAGATCTGCAACATTTGACCCAAATATTTAGTTAATTTATGAACGTAACTTGCGAAAACTTTTGCCGACTTTTCATTTACAACTCGCTTGATTTCAAAACTTAACACACGACTATTATACGATTCAAATACCTCATAACATGACCTTTTTAGCATGCTAAATACTCCTAGTCTTACTCCAAAAGTACGGGTTATAACATTACCAATTTACCATTTTTTGACGAAACTTATTTTCTTCTATTTGTTTAACTTCTAAACCTTACAATATGTGCTATACATGATTTTAAACACTCATGAACTTGATAATAGTCTTGCTCTCCGAGCTTATATCGACTAAATCACGACACACTATAACATATGAAAATGTGGGATGTAACAGAATCAATAGCTTTAAAGTCATATTAGCATGCTTACCCATATTTGGTTGATGCATGACTACATATGACAGTAATCCTTGAACATTCTAGGAGTTAATATGTTGTTGTATTCCGTTCAAGTCTAAGCCAGAAGATATATGAGTTAAGTTGTGCTCAACTTGAAAATGACGATAAAAAGTGAAGGATTCTTCTTTCTTTTTGTCAACCTTCTTTCCTAATGAAATTATTGTTGGAAATTTACTAATCTGGAATTAAGTTTATCCTATTATTTATGACTCGAACAATTTGGGCCTCGTACTTCGGAAACGTCTTTACCACACACGTGCACACGTAGTGCCAAGTATCGCAAATTTCATTAATGAAAGAGATATTGGTACGTAAGTGAAATGTTTGAGACATAGAATGATGGACGGTTATTGGCCAAATGACAAGTATTCCACGTTGGTAAACGAAGTAAGAAGTGTACGAAATGTAAGATGAAATGAGTCAGAAATCACCGTGAAGGGCCGCGGCGCAACCCCGTAGGAG
Source organism: Anisodus acutangulus (assembly GCA_029783415.1). Taxonomy (NCBI): domain Eukaryota; kingdom Viridiplantae; phylum Streptophyta; class Magnoliopsida; order Solanales; family Solanaceae; genus Anisodus; species Anisodus acutangulus. The sequence goes on along the minus strand of CM056507.1, from coordinate 26,592,012 downwards.
CCGAGGCGCCGGAGCACCACGACGCCTCCCAAGCAGTGCCGCGACGCTAATTGGGTGTTCAGCCACTGGAGCCGCGACGCTAATTCACAGAGTTGCGACACTTCGGAGGCAGAATGTTGCGACATGAAGATGAAAAGTTCTGACTTTTAGACTGGTTTTAGAGCATTGAATCTTCATTATTTGGTACATGAATTCAACCATTATTTGGCTGAATGAAACCCTTCAATTAGTGTCATTACACGGCTATTGAAGGCCATTAGTTGGCTAGTTGAGGGGTCATCTGCTGACACTATAAATTGAGGCATTGGCTCAATTGTTCAACACTAAGAAAACACTTACAGAATTTTCTGAAATCTTCTTCTTCCTCTCTAGCCAGTTTACTATACTCAAAGTTCTTCAAGAGTAACACTTGAGTTTCCTTTGCTCATTTGTTAAGTTGTTGTTGTATCTTGGGACACTATTGCCCGACAACGTAAAAGGATATATACGGGGCAATCTTGTCTTAAAGACAGAGTGTCATCACTCGACTCAGCAAATCACAAGGAGTTTGTTTCGTACTTGATTCCAGTCTGTTGTAATCTTTAGTTTATCCTTTCTAGAAATTTGTAATATTTACTTATTTCTCGTTTCCTGCAATTGTTGTAACCCGCAATTTTAAGACAAGATTGTTGTAAGTGCTTAGAAAGATGACTAGAAGAGAACAACTCACTTCTGATTCTGTTGTTGCTGCTACTCAAGGCAACCCCTCTGCCTACCTATTGCTCAAGGCACACCCAATGCTTTTCCGGTTGCTCAAGGCTCATCCAACGCCTTTACTGCTGCTCAAGGGAATGTTACAGTTCCTCCACCCGCTGGATTCCACCATGAACGCCTAAAAAATTCATGGGCTCCAACTTCAAGAGATGACAGCAGAAAATATTATTTTATCTGACTGTTATGGGAATGGCTCATTTCCTAACAAAAGATCCTCCACAAGCTGGAGTTAAAGTGGACCCTTCGCCTATTGAAAAAGCTGAAGGGGGCCAAGGTATCCATGTCATTAATGACATGAATATGGTTCTTGATGCATGGAGTCATAGTGATTTCATGTGTAAGAACTATATTTTGAAGTGCCTGTCAGACCCACTCTACATGGTGTATTGCACTGTAGGCACCGCCAAAGAGTTATGGGGAAAATGGTAGAAGAAGTACAACGCACAAGATGCTGGTACAAAGAAATTCATCATTGAGAAATTCCTGAAATTTCAAATAGTGGATAGTAAAACTGTGATGTCCCAAATCCAGGAATTCAAAATGATTCTACATCACCTAGATTTGGAAGGTATGAAACCAAATGAGCAGTTTTTAGTTGCATCACTGATTGAAAAGTTACCACCCTCGTGGAATGAGTCTATGAGTTACTTAAAACTCAAGACAAAGAAAATGAACTTTGAGGAACTTAGTATCAAACTCCAGATTCAGAAAGATAATAAGAGGGCAAGACCCAGGCGACGGAGAAGTTCAAGGGGAACTATCACCATTGTGGGAAACCTGGTCACATGATCAAGGATTGACGCAAGATCAAGACTGAGCAACAAGAGAGGGCCAAGGCCAAGGGCAAGGCTCAGGCTAACGTCATCAAAGACAGGCTTCTGGACGACATGATTGAGGAGTTCTCGGCAGTGGTGCTTGAAGCGAACGTTGTTGAGAATCTCATGCAATGGTGGATGGACACGGGTGCTACCAGACACATCTGTTCCAATAGAGATGCCTTCTCCATATATACACCAGTTACAAACAAGAAGTTGTTCATGGGTAACAATGATTCCTCTAACGTGCTGGGGTAGGAAAGGCAGTACTGAAGATGACTTCTGGAAAGGAGTTCACTCTAAAGGAGGTGATGCATGTCCCTGAGATTATGAGAAATTTAATTTCAAGTCATTTATTGGTTAATGCTGGTTTCAGGCTAGTATTTGAGTTCAACAAATTTGTAATCACCAAGAATGGGACTTTTGTGAGAAGAGGCTTCATTTGTGAAGGCCTCTTCAAAGTTAACGCCATGTCTGTAATACGTGCAAGCAATAATATTGAAGCTTCTTCTTACTTGCTTGAGTCCTCTAATTTATGGCATCATAGATTAGGACATGTTAACTATAAGTCGATTCAAAGGTTAGTTAAGTTGGAGTTGTTGCAGTCTATCAACGTAAACACTCAACATAAGTGTGAGGTGTGCGTAGAGGCAAAACTCACAAAGAATCCTTTTTGATTCGTCGAAAGGAATACCGCTCCTCTATAACTTATTCACACATATATATGTAATTTAAAGTTTGCACAAACTAGAGGGAAAATAAGTACTTTGTGACATTCATTGATGATAGCACAAGGTATTGTTACCTTTATTTATTGAAAAGTAAAGATGAAGCCTTTGGAGCATTCCGACATTACAAAGCAGAAGTTGAAAACCAACTAAGTATGCGAATTAAATCCATTCATAGCGATAGAGGGGGAGAATATGTAGCGCCATTTGAGGAATATTGTGCTGAATCGGGCATTGTTCATCAAACGACAGTTCCATACTCACCTCAGTCAAATGGTGTTGCTGAACGCAAGAACCGTACGTTGAAGGAAATAATGAATGACTTGCTCATAAATTCTGGTCTTCCCCAAAATATGTGGGGAGAAGCCGTCCTTACTGCTAATACGATTCTTAATAGAGTCCCACATAAGGGTAAGGACAAAACTCCATATGAATCATAGAAGGGAAATAAATCCACCTATAAATATTTAAAGGTGTGGGGTTGTTTGGCAAAGGTCGAAGTACTCAAGTCAAAGCAGGTCAAGATTGGGCCTAAGACTGTAGATTACATTTTCATCGGATATGCAAACAATAGTAGTGCTTATCGCTTCTTAGTGCATAAGTCAGATGATCCATATATCCACGGGGGTACAATCATGGAATCAAGGAATGCTCAATTCTTTGAGGATACTTTTCCTAGAAAGGAAAAAGACATAACCTCTCGCAAATGAAATTATGAACAAAGCTCTTAAGAACCGGGAGTCGTTGACTGCCTGGATCTAGATGGTTCAGATCTGGTGGACTTCGAAGTGGCTGAATATCCAGAATCTAGTGTTCCAGATTCTCAGAACTTGGAGACTCCAGAGATGGAACCAAGGCGATGTAAAAGAGCCAGGAAGGATAAATCCTTCGGTCCTGACTTTGTAGCTTATATGGTTGATACGAACCAAGGACAATTGCTGAAGCATTGTCAACTCCAGAGGCATTGCTCTTGAAAGGAGCTATTGAGAGTGAAATAGACTTCATCCTGCATAACCATACTTGGGAGTTGGTTGATCTTTCTCCGGAAAATAAACCGTTGGGTTGTAAATGGATACTCAAACAGAAGTATAAAGCAGATGGGTCTATAGATAAGTACAAGGCCAGGTTGGTAGTCAAGGGCTATCGGGAGAAGGAAGGCCTTAACTATTTTGACACATACTCCTCGGTATCTAGGATGACATCCATACGAGTATTCATTGTGATTGCAGTGTTGCGTGACCTTGAGATATATCAAATGGATGTCAATACAGCCTTTCTAAATAGTGATTTGGAAGAAGAAATTTATATGGAACAACCCGAGGGGTATGTGGTTCCAGGGCAAGAGAAGAAAGTCTGTCGACTTGTTAAATCTCTGTACGGGCTGAAATAGGCCCCGAAGCAATGGCACAAAAAATTTGATAGTACTCTACTATCGAAGGGTTTCTCCATTAATAATTGTGACAAATGTGTCTACACGAAAGGTAACTCTAACTTGTTCGTCATGATATGCATGTACGTAGATGACATGTTGATTACAGGGAGCAGTCCTAGCTTGATCCTAGAGACTAAGAACATGTTGAAACAATGCGTCGACATGAAGGATATGAGTATCACAGATGTCATCTTAGGGATAAAGATCTCTAAGACATCTGACGGACTGATCTTATCTCAGTCTCACTACATCGAGGATGTGTTGAGAAAGTTCGAGATGTTTGATAGTTTGCCTATGAAGTCACCAATGGATAGAAATCAAAAGCTTGATAAAAATCGTGGTGCACCCGTATGTCAGGAGCAATATGCACAGGTGATTGGTAGTTTGATATACATAACAAACTGCACCCGACCTGATATTGCTTATGCATTCAAAAAGTTGGCTAGGTTTACCCGTAATCCGAGTAATAATCATTGAAAGGCGTTGAATCGGGTACTGTGATACCTGAAATACACGTTAACTTAAGGGTTGCATTATTGGAGATATCCAGCTGTAGTAGAGGGGTACAGTGATGCAAACTGGATATCTGATATAGAGAAACACCAAGTCCACCAATGGGTATGTATTTACAATTAGTGGTAGGGCTGTGTCTTGGAAATCCTCTAAGCAAACTTGCATCGCCCGATCCATGATGCAATCGGAGTTTATCGCTTTAGACAAAGTGGGAGAAGTTGAGTGGCTTTACGACTTCTTAGAGGATGTTCCTTGTTAGAACAAACTCGTACCTTCTGTAATGATCCACTGCGACAGTCAGTCGGCTCTAGAAAGGGCACAGAGTTCTATGTACAACGACAAGTCTCGTCATATTCGGCGAAGGCATAAGACCGTTAGGCAGCTGATCACCATGGGTATAATATCCATTGATTATATAAAATCAAAGGATAACATAGCGAACCCATTGACAAAGGGCTTACCCAAAGATCATATGTTCTGCCTGTCTAGGGGAATGGGCTTAAAAGCCAAGCTATAAGGACCAAAATGGTGGTAACATAACCTTACTGACTAGAGATCTCAGGAATTAGGTTCAATAGAAAAACTAAGTTGTAAAGGTTCAATTGAGCGCTTCGGTGGAAGCATGAGCACTTCGGATAGTGATTTCTATAAAGAAACATTAAATCCAAAGTCGTTCCCTCGATAGACTTTAAGTGCTATCCGCAGTGTGGGTAAAGGTTAAGTTCCCAAAACCTTTAATGATCCTCAACGGTTGTGGTTAGGTTTGGGGAAACTTTTAATGGTTTCTAACACTTGCAAAGTGGGGTATAGCAGGATACCTTGTAGGAGACCACCTATTTAAGTGGAAGGACAGACCGCCTCAAATGAACGCACTTAAGAATCCAAGAAGTGTCCACCTCCACAACGGACAAAACATTACGAAGAACAGAGTAAGGGAAATTATTATGTTGGTACCATTGACTTGGCTTACAATAAACACTGACGGTTCAAGACATCATGTTCACCATGCAGTAAGTAAGTCCGATGGTATTCAACTATGGAAGGTTCAAAGTTGAAGATACCTCTCCTGATGCAACATCGGTCCGGTGAAAGATTGCTGGAAAAGGCACCATGTGAGTGCGCCAAAATCTCTTTCACGAAGGGATTGTTGGAAATTTACTAATGTGGAATTAAGTTTATTCCATTATTTATGACTCGAATAATTGGGCCTCCACACATCGAAAACGTCATTTCCACACACGTGCACACGTAGTGCCAAGTATCGCAAATTTCATTAGTGAAAGACATATTGGTACGTAAGTGAACATTTGAAACATAGAATGACGGTTATTGGCCAAATGACAAGTATTCCACTTTGGTAAACGAAGGAAGAAGTGTACGAAGTGTAAGATGAAATGAGTCAGAAATTGCCGCGGAGCCACGGCGCAGCCCAATCAGAGCCGAGGCATCGGAACGCCGCGACGCTAATTGGGTGTTCAGCCACTGGAGCCGTGACGCTAATTCGTAGAGCCGCGGCGCTTCGGAGGCAGAATGCTGCGACGAGATGGTTTTGGAGAATTGAATCTCCATTATTTGGCACATGAATTCAACTATTATTTGGCTGAATTGTTCAACACTAAGAAAACACTTACAGAATTTTCTGAAATCTTCTTCTTCCTCTCTATCCAGTTTACTATACTCAAAGTTCTTCAAGAGTAACACTTGCGTTTCCTTTGCTCATTTGTTAAGTTGTTGTTGTATCTTGGGAGACTATTGCCTTATAACGTAAAAGGATATATACGGGACAATCTTGTCTTAAAGACAGAGTGTCATCACTCGACTCAGCAAATCACAAGGAGTTTGTGTCGTACTTGATTCCAGTCTGTTGTAATCTTTAGTTTATCATTTCTAGCAATTTGTAATATTTACTTACTTCTCGTTTCCTGCAATTGTTGTAACCCACAATTATTCTTCTATTTCGATTTCACCAGAGCAATCTAGGATGAAAATAAATAGATAGAAGGAAAAATTCAAAATCAAAATCTAAAAAAAATCCAGATAGAAGCAGACAGTCAAAACCAATAAAAGTACTGAAAGAAATAATCCCCTTGATTATTTTCATTAATTGAAAGGCAATCTATACAAGTTACATATTTCCATAATAGAATAATCTTATTCATAGTCTACTCCTAAAACCTTATTCTACTTGGATACTAAATATACAATTATGGTAAGTGTACAAGTCTAATTAAGGTAACCTTTACACTATAATATGACATCAATATACACACATAATATATTGCCCTTCCCGTGATGGGCTGATGGGCTATTCCCGAGATGGACTAGTCTGCTCGTGATATTCCTAAAGGACCCATGATATACACCATGTATACCAAGTGTATACCACGGGTATATAACTTGTTTAACACATACCCGTAGTTATATCGGTCGGTCTTCGAACGCTGAGACTGTCCCTAAAATATTCAAAAAGGACCGCGGGAAGACCCTTTGTAGTTACATTAGTGCTCGTGCTATGGTCAGGGGTCTATGAGACAATGAGAGCAATAGGGACCACACACCCCAGTGATGTGATACTACCTCTGTGCGCTCCAACATACATGCACAAGAGATGTGTGTTCCACATGAATCAACTGGGGCATATCGCTGATGAACGTGTACCTCTAAGAAGAAGAATAGTGAAGTTGATTGATAATGGAACTATCTGTCACATCTGGGGACTGTATTTCATGTTGGTTCATCACCTAATTACAGCAATAAGTAGCATTGATGCCAAGGTCTGCCTTTGGAGATATGACTTCACCATTTTTGAGGACTCTTACACCGAGATCTTCGAAAAGCTGGCCAATGCTAACAAGATTCATCCCATAAGGACCATGTGGAAAGTTTCATCCTCTAGAGTTAGCGGAGAGAAATGTTGTCTATACTACTCAGGAGCTCTGGGCCACAAAATTAAGGAGTGTGAGGCGTTCAAATTCGAGTTAGAGCATTTTATCATGAACGGGGAGATCTTGGTAGTTCTCCCTCTCCGTCACTGAAGAAATGTAGGCCAAGGGTCGAATGTGCGGTTCTAAGGGTAACAACCATCCATGGATTCAAAGAGAAGTCATCTTTTGGGTAGATTTAGGCACTCCCATGAATCAAATGTTATCCCCTCCCTTTTATTTGTAAAAGAAATTGCGTCAGACTTGATGTCCCCAGAAAGGATACGCATGAAGCGCATATCGGGCTTAGTCTAGGGTTTGGGTAAGAAGAAGAATTGGCGGAGGAAGGATATTTAACTTTTGTAAATCAAACTACGAATGTGCCTGTCTTCCCACAGTGGGATACATAGGCAAACTACATAAGACTCGGTCCCCAATATATATGAATATTTACTCCTCTCCCCTTTACCTTTTCTTTAAAAGCAGCCGGATTCAGCTCAGAGACCAATCGTTGGGGCTATCGTATGAAGCAAGTCAATTGATTTGAAAATTACCCAAAACCCCTTATAAGCCCGAAATACCCAAAAAAAATGATTCAATCGAATATTCATATATGAATGCGTGAACTTATGTGTTTACTTGAAACTTATGTGTTTATTTTTGCATTTTGATTATCCGACTAACGTACTGACGTCATCTGCTTGACTGATTTTTCCTTAAAGGGGAGGTTAGTTCGTGTCATGACACTGACGTATTTCACATGGTCTAAAGCAACAACAACATTCCTATCCGAGCAAAACCAAAGAGAATAAACACTGACTAATACTTCGGATGACGAAGCTAACATCGGGAACTCAGGGTCTCCTGTATAACATGACGCAGCTCATCACGAAGACGTGATCAAATTCTATTTGAGAAGGTCAATGATCTTTAGGAGAAAACCACAAGAATGGAAAATGCATAGATTGCCAAAGACAAGCAAACTGAAGAAAGAAGGCCTCCACCGCCCTTCCCATCTCTATCTTCCCTAGTACTGGAATATTTTCTAAACTACCCTGCACCGACCCGCACCACATAAGCACTTCATACGAAACCCCTCGACCCACAAACACAACTCAGATACCTGGAACCACTCACTCTGTCCAAGTTCCCTTAACCACTAATCCTGCTACACATCCAAATATCACTACCCGTATCCCCCAAAATCACCCAACACGGCCAAATGTTTCTTTCCAAACCCAGTCACTCAAAGCCACATTTTGCCAGAATGTGTGAAACTGGATCATTATGAGGAGATGGAGAAGGACTGGAGGGCTGATCAAGATAAGATTACTAAGAAAATGAAGCTGGAATTGGCTCTATGCATGGAGTGGAGATTGAAGAAAATTGTCGTAAGTATTGCTCGGGCCGCTTGAAAAGCCACCAGATTAAGCTATGACAATCTGTTCATACATCCGGAGTTAGATTTACTAGAGGGCTTCAAAGTGCCCAAGTTTGAGATGTTAAATGGGTCGGGTAATATGAGGGCCATGTTCATACTACGACCAACTGGTAGGATATTCGGAATAATCCCGCCTTGATTATGAGGTTGTTCAGCCAAAGCTTGACAAGAGAGGCCCCCGAATGGTTCGCCATGTAAGATATGCGTCGATGGTTCAATTAGGAATACATGGCAAAATTCTTCATGGAACGATACTGGTTCAACGTTGAAATTGTGCCTTACCGATACTATATGGAGAAAATCAGGTAGAAGTCCACAGAAAACTACCGGGAATACACAAGTAGGTGGCCTATGATGGAAAAAGAGTTGGTCGCCTTTTTTATTAGGGCATAAGACCAAGATTGTTACGACAAAATACTCTCTATGGTCGGACGACCGTTCTCCGAGTTGGTCGAGATGAGAAAGGCCATAGAAGATGATCTCAAATCTGGAAAGATCACCAGTGTGACTAGCAAGAGCTCTCAGTCAAACCTCGTATGAGGCATGCGAAAGATGAGAGAGGACGTGGAAAATGTAACTCAATCATCTAGCCCCAAACAAAAGAAGCGTGAAGAGTCTTGTTTACCCATGGAAATCTATCAATCACCCCCTATCGTCAGTTACTTAAATCCACCATATAGCCTAGTCTCTGTCTACTATGCTCAACTAAGCTACCAAACACCCCCAATCTTCCAAAGCCCTCCACCTAACTAGCAAATGGCCTCTCCAATTTTTCAAACCCCGACACCTGCTCCCCAAGCTCCATAAAATTACCAAGCTCCACAAAACAACCAAGCTCCAAAAAATTACCAAGCCCAAAATTACCAATATCAACTACCTCCAACTACATATAACTCGCCGCGTCTTAAGTTTAAAAAAGAATCCAACCCGAGTGTTCAGACTTTTGCTAAAAACACGCACCCATTTGCTCGAGGAATTGCTTGCCACCCGTATGATTCAAATAGTACCACCAAAGGCAGTCGATCTCAGGAATCATTTCTTTCGGTCTGATCAGACGTGCGCTTATCACTCCATGGGGCCGGACAAAACACTGAATACTGCATCAATTTGAAGCATAAGATTCAAGAGCTGATTGATAAAAGAGAGATTATCTTGTAAACGTCCACTCCTAATGTGAATACCAATCCACTGCCCAATCATGGAAATGCTACCATCTATATGATCGAAAGAGAAGAAGATTGGACAGTATGTAAACCCCTAAGCCCGACACCCGTTGAAGTTTTTGAACAAATTGTGGAGTCATTAACTATGCAAGAGCACCCTAGGTTTGAAATACTGATTCTTGCACCTATGTAGCGCAAGAGGCCCTTGGTGTCATAAAACCACCAACAAAGGAATTCATTCTTGAAGCCGATGTTGTACACGGTATGACTAGATCAGGCAATGCTATACGCTTGAGGAACTAGCCCCAGAGGGGGCCAGAAAATAAAGCAATCAAAGAAGAAGAATCAGTGAGGGTGAAGTAGAAGATTTCTGGCACATGATGCAGCCAAAGGAATATTCTATCGTTGAACATCTGAAGAAGATGTTGCCTCTGATATTAGTGTTGGCATTATTTCTAAGTTATTCCCAACACCTCTTGGCATTGATGAAAGTGCTAGATGAAGCACATGTTCCTACCGGCATAAGCAGTGAGAGTTTGGCCACTATAGTACCTCATATCATGGGAGACCATCGGATATCATTCAACCAAGAAGAGTTTCCCAAGGAAGGGACTATGCATAACAAAGCATTATACATCACTGTTGAATACAGAGGCAAAATCATAGCGCGAGTCCTCATAGACAACAGGGTCGGTCTTCTTATTTTTCCGAAACCCATATTAGAGCAGTTGGGGTATGATGTGCGCAAAATAAGAAAGAGTCGCACTAATGTAAGAACATTTGATAGAGCTCATCGTAACCTGATTGAAAAAGTCAGTATGTGTATCTAGATGGGACCCACTAAGTTCACCATAGAATTCCAGGTTATGTCAATCTCTGCCAACTATAATTTGCTATTGGGAAGACCTCTGATCCACGTGGCCGAAGCCATTCCATTTTCGCTACATCATGCTTTGAAATTCGTATGAAAATGACACAAAGTGGTGATACACGGGGAATGAAGTATCCATAACTACCCCAATAACTCTGTTCCTATGACCGAGGAAGCTTCCAAGGGAATAGAGTTTCATGTTGTCAAGCTGGTAGGGGGCACATGTAAAGAAGTTATGAAACAAATCCCAATGCCAGCCACATACAAAATTATTTCCTCCACAATGCGCTAAAATGGTTTCGATCCAGGAAAGGGTATCGAGAGAGAATTGCACGACATTACAGAGCCGATCATGATTCCTGAACACTATTTCTGCTATGGTCTTGGATATGTTCCTAGCCCTGAAGAAGCCTCCAAAGAGAGTAGAAGGAAGAAAGATTCCTTGAAATTGTAGAAACTAATTTCGAACGTGTACCAAGTATTCCTAGTCAAAATATCAGTGCTAAATGAAGATGATGCTGAAGAAGAGATAGGGATGTTGTTTACAGTCGAAAATTGTCTGGAAATCCTAGAGGAGTACACTGAAGTGCCCACAATTCGCAATACAAATCCAGGCGAATGAATCTCCAACTGGACTTCCACTCCACTCCTAGTTCTTCGGTAGCCATGATGAGATTTTCTAGTTTTCAAAAATTGGTGTAGTACGGTAGAGGCCCGGTTATTCACCATTTACTTATTTCCCTCATGATATTTGTTGAAAAATGGAAATGACTCGATGTTGACCACAATTTGTAGAAACTTTTTCAAATCAATGAAAGCCTTATTATATAAAAAATTACACTTTAATTACTTTTACTTTGTATTACTAATCATGCTTTGCCTTGATTTTCAGTAATAATAATAAATCAACCCTTAATGTCATGACATGTCGCGAAACAAGAGAGTCAAGTGTTAAGGACAAAAAAGAATACGGGGAATACGATGAGGAGACTGAGTTACCTGAAGATCTCCTCAATGAAGATGACCAATATGAGAATAGGCATAAGCCTATCCTGGATGAATCTAAAGCTATCGATTTACGATGAGAGGGGATAGTCAAGGAGACACGGATTAGTGCGCATTTGGGGTCACTATAAAAAGAAGAGTTGATTGATCTACTAAAAGAATATGTGGACATATTTGCATAGTCATATGTTGATATGTTCGGTTTCAGTACAAATATAATGGCACACAAATTACCAATCAATATTGGGTCACACTAGTAAAGCAAAAGATCATACAGTTCAAGCCTGGCTTGAGCATGAGAATTAAAGAGGAGGTCGAAAAGCAGATTGAGTCAAGAATGGTAGAAGTGACCTCATATCCTACGTGGTTGGCTAACATCGTACCAGTATCGAAAAAGGATAGGAAGATCTGAATCTATGTGGACTATTGGGATCTTAACTGAGAAAGTCCTAAAGATAATTTCCCACTCCAAAATACCCATATCCTCATCGATAACTATGCCAAGCACAAGCTACAGTCATTCAGTGATTGTTTTTCCAGATATCATCAGATCTTGATAAAAAAAAAAGATGTAGAAAAGACAACTTTCATCACACCATGGGGAGTGTTTCACTATCGGGTAATGTCGTTTGGTCTCAAAAATGTGAGTGCCACATACATGAGAGCCTTGACAACCATATTTCATGACATGATCCATAAGGAAATTGAAGTATACGTGGACGATGTCATCATCAAATCAAAAGTAAATGTTGACCATATCACTCACTTGCGGAAATTATTCGAAAGGCTTTAGATATTCAATCTGAAGTTAAACCCAGCTAAGTGTGCATTTAGTTGAATCCGTCAAAAAGCAAGGCCATACAGAATTTGCCTCCTCCAAAGACTAAGAAAGAAGTCATGAGCTTCCTAGGAAGGTTGAATTACATCGGTCGCTTCATAGCTCAGTGTACGTTGATCTTAGAACCCATACTCAAGCTTTTGAAGAAAGATGCGCCAACAAGGTAGAATGATGAATGCCATAAAGCGTTCAATACCATCAAGAACTATCACTCAAATCCTCTTATTTTGGTCCCTTCAAGACCGGGAAGCCCTCTGTTGCTATATTTGTCAGTATCGGACAAAGCTTTCAAATGCATTTTAGGACAACACGACGAGGCCGGGAAGAAGGAACATGCTATCTACTATTTGAGTAAGAAGTTCACCACTTGCGAAGCACGATACACATTGGCAGAAAAGACATGTTGTGTGTTGACATGGATAGTTCAGAAGCTGAGGCATTATTTGTCATCATATACTACCGATCTATTCTCCATAATAGATCCTTAAAAAATACATTTTCCGCCAGCCAATGCTCGTGGGAAAGTTGTCCAAATGGCAGATGTTGCTGTATGAGTTCGACATTGTGTATATAGTTCAGAAAGTTGTGAAAGGGCAAGCCTTGGCTGACTTTCTCGCTAAAAACCCTATGGATGATGGTGTCGAACCACTTCGAACATACTTTCCTAATTAATAGGTACTTGTAGAAGATGAAGGATAAGAAGAACCTTATTTAGGATGGAGAATGTTTTTATCAAGGTTCGGGAATCAAAGCATTGCTAGTATCATAAATATGGCAATATTATCTGATCGTTGCTAAGCTGACATTCTGATCTACCAATAACATGGTGGAATACGAAGCTTGCATGTTGGGTCTCTAAATAGCACTCAAAAAATACATTGATGAGTTGCTGGTAATAGGTAATTCAGACTTTCTGATCCACCAAGTACAAGGAGAATGGGCAACGAAGAACGTCAAGATCCTACCATATGTTAACTTCATCCAGAGACTTTTCCTTTTTCTTTGAATAACCCATTCTCATTATCTTTAATAAGTAAAGTAGGCAAACCTATAGGTCCTTAGTAGCGTTGACACAGAAGAAGGAGCCCAGTTGGTAGAGCAACTCGTTTACACGCGCGCCAATGTTTTTCAAGGGGGTTCATCATACAATCAAAAAAATTGATCTTGTTGAGATATCGATGTCCCCGCCAGCTTACCCATCTACCATAAACGATTACTAATGGACTTGGAATACGAATGAGATAAAAAAGGCCATCATTGGGGCAAATAATTCAATAGCTTCGGTTAGAGCAAAGCCCAAAATGCCATAACCAAATAATTATTTTGCCAATGATGGATTTCGCGCCACGAAATGAATCGAGGAAAAACCAATATAGGAACTTCAACTAAGAAAGAAGAAGAATAAGAAGAATTACTTAAGTAAGGTAGTCGCCATAAGGCTATGTTCAGACACATGCCAAGAGTGCAGAATGAGTTCACAGATGCTCTCGCTACTATAGCATAGATATACATCATCCCTAAAGCAGCTACATCAATCTGATTAAAATAAGCCTGAAGGATGAGCATGCTTACTACTCTCATATGGAGTCAGAACCTGACGGTAGACCATGGTACACTGATTTGAAAGCTTATTTGGAAAAGAGAGAGTATCCTGAGGGTACCACGAATAATATGAGGAAAACCCTCCGAAGAATGGCTAACAGTTTTTGAGAAAAGATACGCTCTATAGAAGGACACCAGATCTGGGGTTGCTCAAATGTATGAATGCCACAGAAGCAACCAAACTATTGGAAAAAGTGCACACCGGGGCGTACGACCCTCACATGAACGATTTGCTTTTAGCTAAGAAGATCTTGTGTACCAGATACTACTGGATGACTATGCATATTGATTATGCCAGATTTGTGCAAATATGTCACCATGCCAATACATGGAGATTTGATTAGAGTCCTACCAAACGAGATCAACGTCATGAGTTCACATTGGCCATTCGTTGCTTGGGGCATGGACGCCATTGGACCGATGGAACTAACAGCGTCTAACAGGCACCATTTCATTCTGGTAGCCATAGACTATTTCACTAAATAGGTCGAGGCTACCTCTCACAAGTCAGTAACCAAGAAGGTAATGGTTGATATCGTAAAGAACAACATCATTCGCCGGTTCAGCATTTCGAATTATATTATCACGGATAATGGGGCAAACTTGAACAATCACTTGATGAAGGATATATATGATAGATTTCATACAACTCAGCGGAACTCGACAGCATACAGGCCACAACTGAATGGAGCTGTAGAAGCCACTAACAAGAATATCAAGAGGATACTATGAAAGATGACAAATAATAACAAAGGTTGGCACGTACAGTTGCCTTATGCTTTGCTGGGATACAAAAATACAACCAGAACCTCAACAGGAGATATGTCATATCTACTCATTTACGGCACATAAGTAGTGATCTCGGTCGAGGTCGAAATACCGTCACTTCGAATCATCCAAGAAGTTGAGTTAGATAACGCAAAATGGGTCGAGAAAATGTATGAGAAACTGGCTTTAATTGACGAAAAGAGAATGGTTGTTGTGTGTCATGGTCAGCTATACCAGAAGAGCATGGCACGCGCCTTCAACAAATGGGTCAGAGCCAGAATCTTCCAAATAGGACAGCTGGTACTCAAGAGAGTATTCCCCAACCAAGACGAGTACAAAAGAAAGTTTGCGCCAAACTAGAAATGTTCTTATATAGTTTGCAAAGTACTCTCTGAATGAGCATTAATTCTAGCAGAAATGGACGACCAAGAGTGGTCTAAAGCAATCAAATCGATCACAGACAAGAGATACTACGCGGGAATGCACGCTTTTTATATGTAATCGCATTTTTTTACTTGTAAACATTCCATCAAGACCTATCTCTTATGGAAGAGATACGTGAAGGGACCCGGGATGGGTTCCGATCATTTTCTTTGTAATAGAAAGAAAATCCAAATGACTTTTATGTAATGTGAACTATGCAATGACTTGATTTCCCTCAAGGCGGGATACGTAGGCAGTCCATTTCAAACTCGATTGTATCCTTAGGAAGAACCAATTATGTTTATTTCGAACTACATTTGACCTGATTCCTGTTGCGACAGGATATGTAGGTGCTCTCTGAGCTAGGTCGCACCAATAGAAACACCAAAGAAACCTGTAGAGAGCCATAAGCTTCAGACTAGGCAGAATTTTTAAGGAGGTCTCAAAAATTATGTGAGAGCAAAAATCGAGAAGAAAGTCTCGCTTCAAAAGCATATTTCATGACATTTAAAACAGGAGTTTTGAAAGCAATCTTTTATCTTTCCTAATCAACATTTTTTAAATAAATATTCAAAATGTTTTACTATACTAAAAAACTCCATGCTACCGAATCAGAAGCAGAAGTGTAATAAATACCATGATCCGGCGGAAGAAGAAGGAAAGAACACATGACATGAGCTAACCTTATTAAAACTAATTATTTATCTGTGGATGTAGGTTCGATCCGTCGCTGAGAAGGCGACAACACATTTTTGGTAACCCGTTTGTTCATGATTACAATAGGGTAAAACCAGCAAAGCTGGGGAAATCACTGATAGGGTCATTCTCTAAAACATGCCAAGAGGATCATGCAAAGATACCGAGAGGGCTACAGAAAAATACCAAGAAGGTCATTCTACAAAGATGTCGAGAGGGCAATAGAAGAATGCCAAGAGGGATACCAAAAGAATGTCGAGAGGGTCATTCTACAAAGATGTCGAGAGGGCTACAGAAGAATGCCGAGAGGGCTATAAAAAGAATTCCGAGAGGGTCATTATACAAAGTTGTCTAGAAGGCCGCACAAAGATGTTGAGAGGGTCAGACAAAGAAGCCAAGAAGGCCACAGAAGAATGCTAAGAGGGTCATTCTATAGAGAATATCGAAAGGGCCAGACAAAGAAGCCAAGAAGGCTACAAAAGAATGCCAAGAGAGTCATTTATTAAGAACGCTGAGAGGGCTACATAAAAATACCGAGAGGGCTACAGAAGAAGCTGAGAAGGCCACATAGGAATGCCGAGAGGGTCATTCTACAAAGCTGCCGAGAGGGCCAGAAGAAGCTGAGAAGACCACACAAGAATGCTAAAAGGGTCATTCTATAGAAGAATGTTGAGAGAGTCATTATAAAAAGAAGCCGAAAGGGCTACAGAAGAATGCCGAGAGGGCTACGGAAGAATACGGAGAGGGTCATTCTACAACTACGCCGAAAGGGTTATTAATTCACAACAAGAGCCAAGTAGTGTTGAGAGGACACCAACTCAAAGTAAAAACAAGGAAATACAACAATGATATCTCACACCCCACTATGTTACCAAGAAAATAGAAACATGTTCGAAGCTGCTGAGAGTGCAAGCCAGTCAAACTCAAATCTAGACGCATGCGGAGCAAACGTGAAATTTTTCTTGCTTATTTGCTTTATTTTAGAGGTATTCCCGCATAAGGGATAGCCTCTTCGTCCGTTTAAGTCGAACTACAAGTGACCTAATTTTTGAAACCTGGAATATATAGGCGAACTCAATACCAGAGAGCCTGTCACATTCCAACAAGAGTTATTTTAAATTTTTCTTTATTTAGTCCTCTTTTGAGTCGAACTACAGGTGCCTGAGATATGTAAGAAACCCAGAAACTGAGTTCCGATCATAATTCAAGAAAATTGCACAAAAACCGAGAAGCATTTTAACTTAGTCAGTCAAAAATCAGGTTTGTCAAATTTCTTTGCGCATGGATGGTCCCGCCATCCCCGAAAAATGAAGGGGCAGTTTTTTATACCTAATTTTTACCCTCCAATACTTTTATTTAATTACTCAAGGTTCATGAGTCATGAACAGAGTGAAATATGCACTTTACGAAGTGAAAATAATTTATAAAATTATTTTGATGATATTTTGTCATTTATTTGGAAAAATATCATCGAATGTATTATTATATATCATTTTCATATTTTTACACATTTTTAAGAAATATCTATTATTTTTTTGTAAATTAAGGAACACAATTGTCTAAATTAATTATTCTTAAATTGATCATGTTTTACTTCGTGAAACTAAGGAAATTGAGTTTAATTAAATAGAGTGTCAAAATACATCTCAATTCTATTTAGTTTTTCATGGTTTTATTTCTAATTACACTTTTTGCTTTAATTTTAGCCTAATTGGTTTTCTATTGATCAATTCTTTTATAATTAAAGTCAAATTTGTCATTCTTTATATTAATTTGTGGCCTAATTTGAAAAATTGTCCCAAATTACCCAACCCCTTTTAAATAGCCAATTTTGAGCCTCATTCGTTTTAATTGGGCCAGGTCTAGTCCTAAAAAGACCACAACCAGTCCATTTCACAATTAAAAAGGAAATTTGCCCTTACCTCTTCACTTTATACACAATGCCTAAGTATTGAGAAACCCTAACGCAGCCCTCACCCCCATACTCTATCCCCTCTCTCTCTCTCTCTTGTCGGATATAGCAAAAGTTAAGGACGTATGTGATTTTTCCAGGTTGTGTCTCACCATTTCGGGTAAGGCTCTTAATGAGCCTTGTCTCACTACCACAATGGCACCACCGCAAAGGTAATATCCCTCCATATCTTCTGCATTTCTGGATGCCTATTAATGGAATTTATCCCGTTACGAATGAAAAAGCAAGAATTTTCATTGGTGGATCAAATGTTTTCTTCAAAATTAATTCTAAATTCATGTAATTCATTTCTCCCACATCGATTTTGGATGGTTGATGAGATGTGGACAGACATTGGAATGGTCAGCCTAATCTCATGTGAGTTCTGGGCCAGTCGCTCCGCGCTGGATAGCCTATAAGGTGATGTTTGTGTAGAAAATGCAGAATGGGCAACAATAGCCGATACCTCAGCTAGGGACACTTTGAGCACCGTATTTGGTGCACCTACATAAGATATGGTTAAACACCTCAAACCTCTTTATGTCAAGGCTTACAATAACGACAAAATTATTAGTCGAGTGTTTGTCGACAATGGGATTGTGCTGAATGTGATGTCATTTCTTACCTTGAAGTATTTTAACAAAACAAAGGAGGATCTCATCCCAACTAACATGAAAATGACTAGCTTTATGGGAGAAGCCTCTGAAGCATTGGCGATTCTAGTAGCAGAAATCACTGTAGGTCCTAAGACGGTCAGGTCAGCCTTTTTTGTAATAGATGGCAAGCCGTCCTACATCATTCTATTAGGCAGGAACTGGATTCACACCAGTCGATGCCTTCCTTCTACCATGCATCAAAAGCTCATATTTTGGGAAAGAGACAAGATAGAAATTGTCCCAGTGGATGATAACCCGTTCTAACTAGGGGTTCAAAACGTAGAGGATGTCCTTTATTCACCCTATGTGGCTCCCATAGCTGTCATATAGCAGTACGAAGAAGGATCTTGGGAATCTTGTAATCTTACCTCGCGGGGGTTTGAAATAAAACAATTAGTCAAACCACGGCTTACCTTGGAGGATTTAAATGGTTGAGGAAACCCAAATCATACGTGACCTATGGCATCGGCTGACCACCCTAAGTTCTGAGGCAAGGATATCCGAGGCATCGCAGATGGGGAACCACGACAACGAACCAATGTTTGGAGCCGATGAAGTTGAGTTGCCGATGGAACTTGAATCGCCCATAAGAAGGGCTATGCCTAGTTTTGAGTCTCAGGATCCTTTGGAAGATATCAACTTGGGAACTGAAGAAATCCCTCGGTTAACGCATGTTAGTGGTTTGTTGAAGGAAGAAGACAAACAAGGCATAACGACCCTTTTACTACAGTGTAAAGACTGCTTCACATGGGATTATCATGAGATGTGTGGGCTAGCACGTACTTTGGTAGAACATAGATTGCCAATCAATGAGGGTTTCAAACCCCAAAAATAGCCACCCAGAAAGTATCACCCTCAGCTGATGCCTCAAATCAAAGCAGAGATCGAACGACTGTTGAAAGTCGGGTTTATCAGAATGGCTAAGTATGTGGAATGGTTGGCAAACGTCGTACCAGTAAAGAAGAAGAATAGCAAGGTTCAGGTATGTATTAATTATAGGAACCTAAATCTAGCCACTACTAAAGATAAGTATGTCATGCCGATAGCCGACATGCTAGTCTACTCAACAATCGCTAAAGGTGTATTGACCTTCATGGATGGATACTCTGGCTATAATCAGATATCGGTAGCTGAGAACGACATTCACAAAACTGCCTTCAGATGTCCAGGTGCTTTGGGAATTTACGAGTGGGTAGTTATGTCGTTTGGTATGAAGAACGCTGGTTCCACTTATCCAAGGGCAATGAACTCCATCTTATATGACTTGATCGGCAAGACTATGGATGTTTACATCGATGATATAGTAGTGAAGTCTAATGACTTCAAGGATCATTTAGCCGATCTTTAATAAGCATTAAAAAGAATGAGGATTCATATTCTCAAAATGAATCCAGCCAAGTGCATGTTCGGAGTATTGGCTGGCAACTTCCTTGGCTTTTTGGTACACAAGAAAGGCATCAATAGGACCCATGCGCCTCCATTTGGCTTCTATGACCAACTTCACTCGGTCCAACCAACCCGAATAATGAGTGACCTTAGTCAGCCAAGTATGAAGGTTAGCCGAACAGCAGCCGTCGGTGAACCAGTCACAAGTAGAAATAAATTCTGGTTTATCGGGCTGAGATACTGAAACAAGAGAGAATCACCTTGTTCCGATCCACCATACGGAGTCAAAACCAGTTGTTCATCAACGAAGGCCAAGGCAGGGGTCAGTTCACTATCGGCTAGAATGATTTTTCCTGATCTTCGAGATAAAAAAATGAAGTCATGGTTTCCGACTAAAAAAAGGGCCAAAGATTAGGTGAGAAACATATGGGGAGGGTACCCTTCCTTAAATAACCTTCAGAGGCGCGGCTGAGATTAATTTATTATTTTCAAAAGCATGACCGAAAATTATCAGAGCTAATTCATGGTAATGGAGACGCCTCGGTTAAAGGGGGAACACATTTCAAGAAGTGATCATCATTGCATGCACTGAAGACGAGACGATTGAAGTGACATGCGCGGTTGTCAGACTGAAACGATGGCTACTTTCGGATACATCAACTTAAAAATCACACTCGAGTTAATGTAGGGGGTAATTGTTAACATTCAAATGTAATTTCAGTGTTTAGCCGAATTCAGTGACAGCCGAACTGTTCCAGAGTCGAGTTGTTAGTTAGAGGTACGATTGGGACCCACTCATATGCAGACGCCTCAACGACCAAGTCAAAATGGTTTCTGGACCCCTAGAAGCGGTAACGACCAACAACAGCTAAAAGAAAGGGCCATTATCCGAGCAAGAGGAGTAGAGGGCGAGAAAATCGGCACCACCTCCCCCATAGTCGGCCATTGAACTTAGTGGGTTACTTGATGGCTGACATGGGAGAGAGATCACTTTGTACAATTTTTTTCCTTTTTTGTACTATAAATAGGATCATTCTTTGTATATACACACACAACCAATCAATCAAACAACTTAATTTTTATCTATCTTTATCTTTTACTTTATTGTACTCAACTGCATTCATGTGTCTTACCTCTTAGTTTACTCATACCACCGTCCTAACACTTTCTAGAGTAGTTGAGGAACTCATTGCTGGAAATTAGAGTTTCGTTTCCAGCCCGATCGCTTAAGTTAAGGAATTAATTTGTCTCCCGATTTCGTCAGCCGATAAAAAATGACAGAGAACAGAATTCGGGGCGAGAACACTTACTTGTCTCCAATGCTTCTAGACAATAGATGGTGCTGTGAATTATTATCTTGTCTTCACCAAATCGACGAAGTTGTCACCTATAATAGAAATCAAAGACATTAAATCGCTGCATAGCTGAATAAGAAAACAAAAAGTAAAAGACGTATAAAAGTCATATTTTGTTGTAATGTAAGATGAATATTTTTAACTCTTTGTTCCATCTGAAACTGAAGTAATTTCTTTCACTGTATGTTCCATTTGTAGACAACCGCTTTACATATATTCGCACATCTAAAAAGAATCCACATAATTCAAATATTTTGTAAGCAAGTGCACAACTAAAGGGAGGCCACAAACAATCTTGTATAAGGACTGCAGTTATAAACTACAAACACGGATGTCAACCTAACAACATATGAGGTTGGAATATCATAAAGAACACATTAAAGAAGATATGTACAGTAATGTAAGCAATCGAATTCATTTTGAGCTATTTTGCTCCAATATAGTATACTTACCCGCACATGCAGACATAAAAAAGAATAGCACACGTTCTGATGAAGTATGTCCTATTTGGATCCTTGAAATAGTCCTTAAATAACATTGCGATAAGTTCATGTTATGAGTCTGGTGTAAGGGTGGCCAACAGGGCGGGTCCCAGTCCTCTGGTGGGATTGGCGGGCTGGGACTGGCGGGATCCGCCGATGTCCCGTCCCATTCCCGGTCCCGTCGGAAAAGGGGGCCGGTATTATCGGGTTGGGGCGGGAGGGGGTCGGGTTTTTCGGATTTTTTTTTGCACTTAATTTTAAAAAATAAAATATATATAAACACCTCAATAATTGAACAAGATAGTGTAATAAAAATATCCCAATGCTGTTTTTGTGCCTCTTATATTATTTAATAGAAATATGATTTTTTTGTAATACAATTGTCAAAATTGCAACTTTGTGGTGTTGAAAGTTGCAAATAATATAGTAAAATTGCAATTAAAAATATTATATATTTAAAAACACCTTTTCTAGTTTCTTTATAATTTCTTGTGGTTCTTCGGTTGGAATTGATAATTGTTGGTCAAATTGCTCGACGCCGCTTCCACCTCCGTCGGATTCGTTGTAGCTTTCGTCTTCTTCTTCGTTGATCTCCGGTTGACCGCACCTTCTCCACTCCGCTCGTATCCAATCTCCGAATAATACTGCAATCTCCAAGTTGTCTCCCGCTAATGAGTGTTTGTGCTCTCCTATTTGAAATCTGCCGGCAGAAAAAGCGCTTCCAGACACTGTTGATGACGCTTGAATGTTCGACACATCTCATGTCATCTTTGACAGTGTCAAAAATGTCTTCTCATTCTCCCTCCAATATTTCAGCAAGTCTTCACGTCCTTCTTCATTGAGAACTACTTGGTACACCCTGCAAAATAAAAACATCAAATTCGCTAACTTGGTTAGTAGTGTTACCACTATACATTCTATGTCTAAGGATTTCAATACTAGCCGCTGAAACGATATGTATTTTTTGAGGTTGTGTTGAAGAAGAAGATAGTATGGAAGCCGGTTGGTTGCTAGCACTTTCTTATTGGTAATGCCTATATACTTTTTTGCATTCATGTTGTATGCTAGACAACACTTCTTCTTTAGTTTGTTCAATAGGTGGTGGGTCATTTGAATTTTTTGGAGTTGGAGGTGGAAGTACTGCTATACAATCATAAATAGTTTCAATTAGTGTTTTACAACCGTTTATTTTAATTGTCGGATTAAATACAACACCGATAATATAAATAGTGGGAATAAGAATAAAATATTTTTTTAATTTGATAAACATTTTTAATAGGTACCTTATAAGCTGATTTTTTCATATATTCACTAAGTAATAAAAATATTAGAGCTATATAAAATAACATAGTTGAAATAGTAGGATAATATATACTGGAAAATTCTTTTGTTGCTTGAAAAAATTTCTCAAGAAATACAATAAGTTCTGAATTTTTTTTCCAATCGTTATCTACAACCATATCAGTTGGTTTTTTATTATGGGCGTTAAAAAATAAAGTTATAGGTCTTTTATAATCATAAGCAACAAGCAGTTGTTCGTATAAATAATTCTACATAGTCGCTACTTCTTCGAGAATTTTTCTATAAGCTAGTCCACAATCGTGATAAATTTTTTTATATTCTTTTTTTCGTTGTATTCTATTACTTCTAAAACTAAAGTTTATAGCAAATTGTATTTTATTAAGAATGTCTCAAAAAGTGATAGACCATCCTTTACAACTAAGTTATAAATATGGCACACACATTTTATATGAAAATGATTAGGAAAAGATTAAGTTAAAAGATCTTTTAAAAGTTTAATAGCATAATTATTAGAAGAAGCATTATCTAACGTAACAGTCATTATTTTGTCAGTTATACCATAATAATCGCAAACTTGATGAATATTTTCTACAATAAATTTCCGGTGTGCCTATCATCAATATATCTATATACTAAAATACATTTTTGCATAGACCATTTATAATCTATCCAATGACATGTTACCATTAAATAATCATGGCCGTTAGTATTATGGCCTATATCAAACGTGATAGATACTTTACCAGGAAAATGATATAAGGAATAACGTATATACTGTTGATATTCATGTGCAAATTTAAATACATCTCTCCTAACAGTTGATCTAGGAAAACTGTTAAAAAAAAGCAGAATTATACATATCTCTAATGTAATGAATAAAACTAGGAGAGGAAGAAAATGAAAAAGGCAAACCCTCCACTGCAACTAATTTTGTTATTGCTTCCCTCTCTCTATGTTTATCATATTTATGGCCTATAATTCCCCCCGTCATAGGGTTAATTTGATCATGTACTTGGTCCGGGACAGTATGTGAACCTTGTCCCGACTGAGAGGGCACTGGGGCACCCAATTTTTCAGTCAAGTAATGGTCCCACCTAGCTTTGTGAAAGTTTTATACGTGTCTCATTAAATTTCATGTCCCACCCTGACCTTTTCCCATTTTAAGTTTATAAATATTTTTACAAATTTGACATCTAACTACTTGATTCTCTTCGTCCCTATCAGAAACAATCCATGCATCTGATTTTAATTTTCGTTTTATTGGGCCTTGTCTCATACTAGGAGGAATATGAGGCGTTCCAGTTGGAGGTGCACTAGTGGGTGTGTCATCTAGATTAGTAGGTGTGTCATCTAGATTATCTTCTAAATTAAAATTTGGTTGAGTTGCAGAAAATATCTCGTCGTCTAAATCTAATGGTATTTCAGGAAAAAATTCAGTTTCATGATCTATATATGTGTAATCAACTAAATCATCCTTTCTAGGAATAGAATGACTAGGAGAAGTACCCCTGTCCTTGTTATCCCTACTAGAAGAAGCACCCTTACTCTTACCCTTAAACATACCTCTTTATCCTTCCATTTTAATTATGCTAATAAATAGTTAAAGATAATGAAATTAAGTGTGCTAATTAAAATAAAGTAACAGTAATAATTTAAAGAAGGAACGAATGTACCAAACACAGACGTGTAATCGAGGTTAATAATTTAAAATTTGCTCGATGGATGGTCCTCAAGGTAGTTGCCAACTTCACTCCCAAATTTTGAACTTTGATGTAGTTATACAAATTACAAATGAATAAGTAAAATTTAATATTTAGTAGACAATGTAGACTTGTAGAGAGATAGATTGAGAGATTAGAGAGATTGTAGGAAGATTTGTGAGAAAGATGAAGAGAAAATGAAGTATTTATAGTTGGAAAATTGGGTTAAAGTGTAAATATATTATCTTAGGGGTTAAAAATAAATATTAACGGGGTTGGGGGGAGGCCAAAAATGGTCGTTGCACAACGGGCAAAATATAAAATGGTCGTTGTGCAACGACGATTTTTTGCAAAGGGGCGGGACCGGGGCGGGTCGGGCGTAGCGGGACTGGGGCAGGACGGGCCCGGCGGGACAAGCCCAGGTCCCATCCCGGTTCGAGTCTTGTTACCGATTATTATTTTTTTTTATAGCGGAGTAGGGTCGGGACTGGGCCGACCCACCCCGTTGGCCAGCCCTAGTCTGGTGGTTCATATTTGAGGAAGTGTACATTAATTTGCAAGATGATAATGATCGAAGTCTTACAATTACCTTATACCTTTATTTGTACACTTATACCTTAATAATGGAATCTAAGTAACAACCTTTTGTATGCCTTGTGTATTCAAAACTATAATATTTACCCCCTGCTTTTTGTCCCGAGTAAGAGGAGAATTTAATGAGTTCAGATGTACTGAAAAATTTGGAAAAGATAATTTTCCAAAAAGTATAAAAATTGTTCGGCAAATAATATTCCTTTTCATATTCTGAATATATAAGGTTCTGCATTTCTGCTTCATATTTGATCTTGTCACACCCAACTTTGGGGTGTGATCGGCACTCGGCACCCGAAGACCCGAGAGAACCAACTTATAGTATCTAAAATTTATAACATGAAACCTAGGCCGACAAAGCCTCTAAATAACAATAATATGACAAGAATATACAACCTGCAAGCAGAAAAGGCACAATAACGGTATATATACATATTTGAGGCCGGCCAGGACATAACAAGAGTATCGTTAGCTGACAAGAAGGCCGACAAGGCCAAATTAAATGGATATACACTGATACCGGTCTGCAAGCCTCTAAAAGTACTAAAATACAACACTGGTCAGGATAGGGCCCTGTCGTACCCAAAATGCTGATATATATATATATATATATAGCTATCGACTTTAAACAACAACTCCGGAGAAGTGGAGTGCGACTACCAACAGCTGAAAGCAAGTACCCTACTAAGGAGGTACATCTGCTTGTCTATCTGTACCTGTGGGCATGAACCCAGCACCCTAGAAATGGGACATCAGTATGAAAAATGTAGTGAATATGTAATGCATGTAACATAATGTAAACAAGAAATATAATACAAGAGATAAGGGTATAGAAGTCAACCGCGAACTCATAAAAGGGCCACTGAGGGCATACAACTGGTACAACCATAAATATATGCATGTAAGTAAAATCATGCCACTCTATGGGGACATATAGTATCATATTAAATCCCTTTGTGGGGTTAGCTCATAATAAACTTCTAACCATATATGATGATGTAATATATGCCCAACTAATCAATGGTAACTGCCCAACCGGTAGTAAATAATGATATATAACTGCCCAACTGGTGGTATGCACATATAAGTGCCTGCTCGATCGACTATAGCATGGCACATAAAGAAAATAGATACATATATATAAGTTCAATGCAAGACGAACCTCAAGGGACACTATGAATAGAGTCGGAGTGACCTATGGTCGTTATCCTCCGACTATCATTATTATCGCTACGTTCATCAACATAACTTTCATTATGAGTCAATAAGACAATATATATATATGAATCAATAAACTTCTTCAATATAATGAAGGACATATATATTTTTAGTTTTCAAGAGTAGAGTCACTTTGGACAGACATTCATTTACGTTTATTTACATACAGGTCATGCCAAGAGAAGGAAATGATAGACTTAACATACCTTTTCCTCCTTGCGTCCAAATTACAATCAAAGATACACCTCAATCTACACAATAATAAGGGCACAAATATTACTAACGAAATTACTAGTTAACACGACGAGCGATAAGCTCGGATTGAATCCCATACAACCTTTTAACCCCATTATCCTTTATCATTTAATTTAACAACATGCCCAGCATTACAACAAGTACATTCAGGGAATTCTCAATCTTATATTTACCTCTAAAAGCATACAAAATAGTCCAACCATCGCAACGAAAGTCTCAATGTCACGTTTCATTTTAACCAACTAACAACATGTCGAACAACTAGCTATTTTAGGAAAAAATTGATAGCACGTCCCATGATTATAATACATCCCATAAGTTACTAAAAGTCACCAAACAGCCCAAAAAACAACAATACAATTTACAGTAAGTTTTCTAATTACTTCAACAACCATTTTGAGCGGCTAGCTCGATTTACAATTAACAACATAATTTGAATCCAATTCCTTTTCCATAAATCTGCCTACAATATCTATAACATCATACTTATGCTTACCATATAATCTTCAAAATAGTCCACACGCATAGCACCTTAATCTTTATCGTCAATTTCTTGTTTTTCATATTTTCTTCTTCTATAAACTTAATTAACACATAGACAAGTTTAATAACATCATTCATAACATAATAAAATTACTTTTCATAATTTCCAGCCATAACAAACCATATATATAGCCTTAACACAGCCCACAAAAATATAACAATTCCTTATGCCATGTTAATTACTATATTGTAGATTTTTACTCAATAATTCAACCAACACATGATTAACCTTAATCACAACCAAGAACTTGATTTACTTAAATCAGGCAGTAGATACAACTTGAAATCCCCATCTGGTGCACCTCACAACAACCCTCAATCACACCACAACACTATAGGAGTGTTATTCTCTTCTTGAATCAACTTTTGATGTTCAAGTTGGATGTAAACACTTTTATTTCACTGTGAAACTCTTATGAATTGTTGAGAGAGATTAGGAGATTATTAGGGTCGAGTTTGGTTGATAAATTACCAAAGAAAAGTCCCCAAACGTCTTTTAAAAGAAGCTAAGTCGGTGGCCGCCTCGGGTAGGTCTCAATGGGGCTGCCTGCGCAGTCTCACAAAAATGTGAATATCTCTCTACTCGAATGTTGTATCGACAAACGGTTTAACGCATTGGAAACTAGACTCGTAGACCTTCAATTTAATGGGTGAATCACCCCTTAATTTCTTATAGATTGAGACAAAAGCTCTGCAATATTTGACCCAAATGTTCAGTTAATTTATGAACGTAACTTGCGAAAACCTTTGCCGACTTTTCTATTACAACTCGCTTAACTTCAAAACTTAACACATGACTATTGTACGATTCAAATACCTCACATGACCTTCTTATCATGTTAAATACTCCTAGTCTTACCCCAAAAGTACGGGTTATAACATTCCCAACTTACCGACGTTCGATGAAAATAATTTTCTTCTATTCGTTTAACTTCTAAACTTTTCAACATGTGATATACATGGTTTTAAACACTCATGAACTTGAGAATAGTCTTGTTCTCTAAGCTTATATCGACTAAATCATGGCACACTATAACGTAAGAAAATGTAGGATGTAACATCCTCCCCCCTTTAAGGACATATATCTTCGAATGTAAAAATCCACGAGGATTAAGTCACAGATTTCTCTACAAATGTAACCATTCATACTATCCTATGTTTCTTACAGGGATATACCAGCTTGTATTCGTGTGTCAAGGAATCTTTATGGGCAATTATTGACTTATAGGATTGATTCTGCTTCTTTCATCCTTTCTTTCATCCTTTCTTTCATCAGTAATTTCCTCGGTGTTCTAGTCCTTATAACTCTTAACAAGGTTTAACTTGTGGACTCCTTATACTCATAGTCAATTCTTTCTTTTATGGTTGAGCTTCTTAGGTGGGATGCCCTTGAAGGGTTATGCATATTTTGAACTTGGCTTCTCAGGGATATTCATATGTTCAACATAGTCTCATCTTGTCTTTCGGTTTAGCTAACGTTCATATGCTCAACAATTCATGATGGCTTACGCCTCCTTAACTCTTGCTGAGACATGTGCTCCACCTGCTATATATGAAGTTTGAAACAAATGAGGGTGTCTAGAATTCATATCCTCTTCGGCTTCTCATATCATTTCTTCTATGTTATTATTTCTACAAATTACTTTAAGAGAAGCTACCTCTTTGGTCTGTAACTTACAGACTTGGCGATCTAGGATAGCAACAGGATTTTTTTCATATGATAGATCTTCTGTAACCTGAACATCTTCAATGGAGGTAATGCGGGAGGGATCACCTAAGAACTTACGAAGCATAGATACGTGGAATACTGGATGAACTGCTTCTAACTACTTGGCTGATTCTCTGAACAACTTGATACGGTCCGATGTACCCGGGGCTAAGCTTGCCTTTCTTACCAAATCTCATTACGCCCTTCATAGGCGAAATCTTTAGGAACACCCAATCTCCCACAACAAACTCTAAATCTCAATGTCGGTTGTCAGAATAGGACTTTTGTCGATTCTGAGCCGTCAACAATTGCTCCTGAATCAATTTAACCTTTTCTACGGCTTGTTGTACCAAACTAGGTCCCAGTAACTTTGTTTCACCCATATCGAACCAGCTGATATGAGATCTGCACTTCCGCTCATACATGGCTTAATATGGTGCCATATGGATACTAGAATGGTAGTTGTTATTATAAGCGAACTCAATGAGAGGCAGTTGGTCCTCCCAACTTCCCTTGAAGTCTATAACACAAGCTCACAACATATCTTCGAGCGTCTAGATAGTGCGCTCAGCCTGTCGGTCTGTCTGCGGATGAAAAGTTGTGATAAGACTAATCTGACTATCCAAGCCTTGTTGTAAGGACCTCCTAAAGTTAGCTGTAAACTGGGCACCTCTGTCAGATATAATAGAAATCGAAACCTTATGAAGTCAGACTATCTCCTTGATATATAGTCTGGCATAGTCCTCAACTGAGTAGGTAGTTCTAATGGATAGGAAATGAGCTGACTTTGTAAGTTTATCCACAATAACCCATATGGAATCAAACGTTCAACAAGAAATCAGTAATCATGTAATGAAATTCATGTTGATTGTTTCCCATTTCTAGGTCGGAATCTCTATATTTTGTAGCAATCCTCCAGGTTTCTGATGTTCAACCTTAACTTGCTGATAATTTTGACACTGAGCGATGAATTACACAATGTTCTTATTCATATCAATCCACCAGTATATTTGCCGAAGGTCACTATACATCTTGGTGGATCCAGGATGAATAGAATACCTGGACTGGTGAATTTCTGCCATAGTCTGCCCTCGAAGTCCTTTGACATTAGGCACACACAATCGACCCTTATATTTAAGAACCCCATCATCTGATAACTCGAACAATTATTTCTTCTTCAATGAGATCCCTTCTCTAGTTTTAACTAATTCTGGATCGTCAAATTACCGTGATTATACTTCTGCCACCAAAGAGGATTCCACGGCATTCTGAATTATAGCATTTCCGTCACTTGCATCAAGCAATCACACACTTAAATTGGCCAATCGATATAGATCCTTAGTCATCTATAGCTTGTCATCTTCCACATGCCTTAGGCTACCCATCGATTTATGGCTCAATGCGTCGGCTACAACATTTGCTTTGCCAAAGATGGTACAAGATATCGACATCATAATCTTTCAGCAATTCAAGCCATCTCCGCTGCCTCAGATTCAATTCTTTCTGTTTGAAGATATATTGTAAACTTTTCTAATCTGTATACAAGTCAATGTGTGTTATGGGTCACTTTTACACAAGGCATAAAAGATACTTCATAACTCGTGGACTCTTGGATTTATTTTATTTGTTAAGAGTTCCCACCTAATTTATAAGGAAAACTTGGAAAATCAATTTAAAAAGGGGTTTTCTAACAATAGAAAAATACTAAATATAACCAGAGTTCAAGGAAAGGTTCAAGTAATTCCCCGATGAAGGTGTTAGGCACCCCGGTATTAAGAATTCATAAAATACATTTGACCTCATATTTTAAAATAATAAAATTGATTTTATTTGCTTGAAATGTTAAATATACTGTATGTATATCAATATGTCACAAAAATATAGCTTTTATTCACACATATCCAAAGTAAGAGAATCATTTTTTGAAAGTTTTTCTTTTGGAATAATATTTTATATTTTCTATCAAAAGAGATAGTAATTCAATCTCCTTATAAAGCAAAAATATATATATATTAATATAACAGTAACTTCTAGTAGTAAATATTTCTTCGTTAAAAAGGGAGGTCAACCCAAACATCATTTTCTTTCTCCTTTTCCTCAAACTCTAACCATGAAGGGACTTTATCAAATAGTTTGGAGAATATTTAAGCTTATTCGGAAATTAGATAACGTCATAAAAGAAAACCTTTTAAAATTAAGCTTTTCCCATTTTCTCAATCACTTGATTTCTTATTAAAGAGGTTAATTTAAACATGCATATATTTATATATATAAATATTTAACAGAAAAAATCTCCTTCTATTTTTTATTAAAATGGATTAGCATTACAAAAACTTGATCTTTTTATTTAAAGACGTAAAAATGGCAACTACATCCAATAATATTAGTGTTTTATAAGAAAATGAATATAACAAATATAATAATAATTAAGAAAAGGAAATAAAGCAAAGTGGGCTGGTGGGTATACCGGCCCACCAGTTTTCCGCAAAATAAAATAAAGTGTAAATTCATATTTTCTACACCGTTTTCACCCATGGCTAAGCCTTCTTGCAATTTTTAGCAATTTTTATCCATGGATGGGCCTTCAACTGCTTTCGAACTCAAAGATATATATTGTTGGGCCTTCAGGCCCACTACTCAAGCGATCGTGAAACACGAGGAATGTGGGGCCCATGGTCCTATGATCATATATATATACAAATGTGTGTGTGTCTGCAAAATACGAATATGCAACTTATGTCTAATTGTAATAGTTTAAACTTAGCAAAAAGCTAACAAGTTAGGATAGGAAGCAACCCAGAAAGACGATTGCTAAATCACATCGGGCTTCGGCAACATAAACAATGTGTGGGAGCCAAAGTAGGCCCATCTTAATTAAAATCTCAAGCCATTGATAAACCCAACTCTTAGCATATATGAGGTTGATACACATGATATTCACAACGTGTGTGATATACCTAGAAGATATACACACATATACAACCCTCATATACACTGGGTATATACCAGATTCATATACCATGTATACTTCGAAGTATATCACCTTAGATAAGGAATTATTTAGGGGGGGAATGACATACCATATCCCATACAGAAAGAAAAGAAACTGCAGAGGTGGTTCAGATAGGTTGCAACAAAAGAACAAAAAGAAGTGATCATGTCAAATTTGAAAAGAGAGAAAAAAGAAGTAAGCACATTCTTGAAGACCGCAACACTTAGGCAACCATGAGCATATAGACAATCACCACAAAGGAAAAACACATACAACTTAATAACAAGATAAGCCATGTTTGTCAATAGGCTCATGTAATAAGGTTTGGGACATCAAGAAAGAAACAATATATGTCTCAATTTATGTAAGATAGGATGGTTATACTTAGCAAAGCAAGTCAAAAAATCATTTCAAACTTTTCACATATATACAATCTGCTTCAGTTAACAAGGAAGACATAAGGTTTTCAAAGAGAGGTCAAGTAGGAAAACTTAATACCTTTCCCTAACTCATATAAAGGGCTAAAGGGGATGAGGATATTAGTCATTCTAGCAATATACCAACGCTGGTCTATCTCAAGTGCATATTGTTCAGCAAAGAAGGCAGATATACTCACAAAAAGCCTCTTGGAGGTAAAGCAAACACATATTCTTTGCCCACAACTTGGATGACTAAACAAGTGACATGTACCATCACATGAAATCTATATGCAGACTTAATACTCAGCTCAATTAACTAGCAATCTTTAAGAAAGCATGGCATTTCAAACATGCACATATGCATACTTATCAGAAACTAAATCAACAAACCAAATACAAACAGATAAGGTCTAATGATTAACATGGCATAGCTACCTTCATATAAAACACTAAATGCTAATACATGTATCCTTAGTAAACCAGGAGTTATCTCAGTGAGACTAGGGGACTGTTATATCCCATAATAGAGGCAATGGCAGGTGAGGACAAGCATACAGTTGATTCAATCAGACCATGGGGGAATCCAAGAAAGTTTGACAAATCTTTTGAGGGTACTATCTTAAATATGCAAAGAACAAAGACCAGCTTGAACATTCAATTCATGCTGAACATAGTGATACCTAGAGCTAGAAATGGCATATGATCATGGCAGAGACGTGTGTTTAAAAACTAATATAATATTAACTAATACATAGTCAGAAATCAGAAGACACATAGGAGGTACATATTGCCTATTTCCAACATATCACAAATCAAGAAACTACATATAATAGCTTATAACAACTCCAACTAAGAACCAGTTGGAAGAATTTAGTCAGGATAGACAAGTTTCACATTTTTGGCCTTTGAATAATCAAACAAGGATCCAAAATGCCCAGATATACATAAAACTTCCATGTTGACCATCCTAGACTCATTACAAACAAATTTACAGGCATGCTAGTTGACATTCAAGGCTAATATGCCCTATGCTACTCTTAAAATATAGAAAAACATGTTATCAGACACACATCTATGCCTACACAGCAACTAAGGTTCTGTTATTGCTTAGCACAAATCCAAAATAGGTAGCAGAATCAAGCATGATCTTACTTTCAAATCTTAAATTAGCCTATACAACAAACACCCCTACTAATCATGATGTCTACCAAACAAGTATCAAACAGCATGCAACTTACAGTTCTAAATGTATACCTAGCATAGTATTTATAAGTATTACAATCAAACAAAAATAGGTAAGTAAAACAACTTAATTGTCATGGACTTAACTTACAGTCTATAGCATCTTCTAAGGACTTTTAGCAAAATATTATGGTCCAAATATCACTACGCAAGTATAAGTTAACTGAACAATTGGTTATGCGGGTCTGAGTATACCATAACTAGATATGCATATCTAAGGAGTCTAAATCATGTCCTAAAGGGTTTACTATCCTCTTGTATTTGACTAATAAATATTTAAACATTATTTGAACTAAGAGCACATAGATATTATGATGTAAACCATGAATTGAGCAGATAACAGTCACAAATTAAACCTATACTATCACATAACAGATAAATGATGCACCTAAATAAAATTTTGAGAGGAAATCAAACATACCTTCTTTGAGTGCAGCCTTGGTCAAGAATCCAAAGTGGGTTACCTTCTCCAAATCCCTCAACAAGCTTGAACCACACAAAATTAGAAGGGAAAAAGTTTAAACTACTAGAAACCTTGGAGAACATATTCTAGGGTTTCTATTTTTGCTCAAAATGTGAGACTTGTGCTTGAATTCTAGGATTTCTCCAACGTTCAAGGCTTGATTTGGACTAAGGGGTTAGGGTTACTTTTATAGAATCATGGCTAAATAAATCTAGGATGGAGTCCCCTCCTTCATCCAATTCGACTGACCAAAAGCTCATATCTTTAATTTCCTGGAGACAAATGGGGATCGACTGGGATCCTCTGACTGGATCTTCTGTACAATCTGTGGAATTGCCTTGGTTAAAGGTCCATCCGGGGTCACATTACCGGTGTTCCTCCGTTAGGTTATCGATAGGCTGTTCATCCAGCTCTAGTTGACCCGACGTCTCTCCTTCAGGCGACATTGCCCCTAAAACAACTAAGTCGAATGCCCGCTCTATAGCCTCGGCTACAGCAGACTCAGGAATCTCATGATTTTCGGCTACCTTGGTGTTGGAAATTAGATGCAATGTCTGTTGAATCTTACGCAAGGCCTTGGCACATTACATTCTTCTTTTCTGAGACCTGGATGTGACTCTTGGTGGTGCCTCTTTCTTTCTGGGAGCCTGATTGACAGACCACTTCCCCTCTTCTGTGCTGGCGGCTGATTTAATCATACGTAAGGATGAAACACCCTCATTTACATTAAACTCGACCACTCTCTGTTTGGTTTTAGGAAGTGGTTTTTCATCTATTTGAGGCATGATCAGCTGCCAGTTGGTTGGCATCTGTACTTGCCCCTTAGGCCTATGCCTGGCGCCGATAGGGACCCTTCTGAACCTCATAGTTTGTTCATGAAGTTCTCATTAAACGTCCCTCGAGTATTTAGGGCGGCCATGAAAACTGCTCCTAGCTGGCTCCCTGTCATCGCGAATGTCATGTAGGCTGCCTAACCAGTTAAACAAAAAGGTCCTTGTGGCCTTCTCCTCTTCGGTAGGTTTCTTTGGGACCCATACCCTTTTCATCTGTTGTCTTCCTTTGGTGTCCGTTGACACATCGGGCTTAGCAAAAGATAACATAGATATTGGTATCACATGAAAGAGGTCGGTATCAACGGACATTTCATCCATACTCTTGTCGGCTAGCTTGAACCTCCCCTCTTTGATGCCCTTTTGGATCGCCTTTTTGAAGATCACACAATTAGAAGTAGAGTGGCTATATGAATTATGCCACGTGTCGTACTTCTTTTCTTTGAGTTCCTCGGCTGGCGGAATCTTATAACCATCAAGTAGCCGAATCTGCTTATCTTTGAGCAGATGATCAAAGATCTGATCTGCCTTTGTGATGTCAAATGAGTAACTGACCCTGTCATCAGATGAACTAGTCTCCTTGCCTTTTATGGCTTTCAAGGATGGGCAAGAGTAAACCTTACCCCTAATAATCTCAGCCACCATTGCGTCTGCCGCGCAGTTGGCTGACTCTGAGTCGGACTCATCCACTTTAATGATAGGTATCAAGTGGGGGCCTCGATTTCAGCTGGCTCTTCTCCTCTCCTTCTCATGGATGTACTGCTCTATTTAGCTAGCCTTTTCGGCTAACTGGCTCAGGTCAGAGCAGGATTGTCCCACCAACTTCTCCTTTAACTGAGGGTGCATGTTGTTGATTATCATGTGGGCACACTAAAACTCGGGGAAGTGTACGGTGTATTTCCCAACCTTCTTGCTGAATCTCTCGATAAAATTAGCAGCCTATTCATCGACCTACTGCTTGAGATTCGTTAGATCAGTCACGATAACATGAGGTTGGGGATAATAGAATCTGTCATGGAAGTAACCCTCCATGTCAGCCCAACTCTGTATGGAATCAGGAGCCAAAGATGAGTATCATGCGAAGGCTATTCCCGTCAGAGAGAGAGGGAATAACTGTAACCTATGATACTCATTCTGTCCAGCCTCGCCGCATTGGGAAGTAAATCTACCGATGTGCTCAATAGTGGATTTGTCATCGTCGCCAGAGAAGATGGCAAACTCTGGTATTTTGAAGCCCCTCGGCAAAGGTGCTATCTGATCTACCCAATCGGGGTAAGGCTTCTTATAAATAGATATGTCCAAAGGTTTCAGTTGGATGCCGAAGTACTTCCACATGATATTAGCAATAATTTATAGGTTTATTAGTTGTGACGTCCCCTGCCGATTCTCGACTGAATTTGGCTGGTAGGCATTCTATACTGGCGGCCTCCATTCTGCACTTTGTTGGACAGGGTTTTGAAGGTTGTAGGTAGTCTGCTGGCCATTACTAATAGATGGGGTAATGCCTCATTGCTACTGTTGGGTATGGCCACCAAAGCATGCAACCTGAGCTCCTGGAATGGCTAACGGAGCTTGAGGATAAGGTGAAATAATATTCTATGGCTTCTCTCCTCGGAGGTCGGTGTTCTTAGAAAACTTACGCTTCTTGGAAGGTATGGACTGGGTACTGGCAATGACTGCTGGAATGGTATTCCATTGTAAACAGTGTAACCAGATAGCCGAACTAAGTCATAGCCAGGGGCCATCTGCTGCCAATACGGCTGGCCAACATTGTTCGACTGCATCGTAAGGTCGTTCATAGAAATGTAAGGCATAACAGGTGGCAATCCAAAGTGTTTTGGAGCCTGAACTGGTCTCTGAGCCATCTTGATATGCCCATACTGCAGACTCGCTGAGTCAAGTAGCATATTTTCCCTCTCAAGGTTCAGCGGCGACCATACAGTGTGCTGGTTGCCAGGCGATTGGGCTTGTGTTCCTAGGTGCGCTACCGGATGCACCTAAGTAGGTACTAGCTAATGCACATGCGGCTGAGGAACAACACCGGGAGTCACGGTCTCATGCTGAATAGCACCGCTCGTCAGAGGGATGGCAGAACTAGCCAAACATTCTCCTGGCTGCATTTGATTGGTTTCCATCTCCCTCGCTTGTTGAATCTCATTATGTACCATCGACTTCACAATGTTTGGCAACTATTTAGAAACTTGGTACATAATATCGTGGATGCCCAAGTCAATCTGTTGTCTAATAAAAGACGTGGTCATTATGGTTGGACCTTCAGATTGGATAAATTCTTCCACAGCTTGGGTTGATGGAGGAAGTGGAGGGGTATCAACCGATGTAGGCATACCCGAGGAGGATGTTGGTTCGTTGTTCCTTCTAAGAGTATTTTGTTTAGGATATGGACTGGACTCGGGGTTTATTTTCTTATCGGACCTTAGGCGCATACGCCAAAAATGATCCTAACGTGGAGAATCAAATTTTGCTATTAATTCACCTATGGTCCCACTGGGCGTGCCCAATTTGTTCTCGCCCCGAATTCTGTTCTCTACTATTTTATCTGCTGACGAAATCGGGAGACAAATTAATTTCTTAACTTAAGATATTTGGGCTAGAAATGGAACTCTAATTTTTAGCAATGGGTTACCCAACTACTTTAGAAAGCGTTAAGACGGTGGTATGAGTAAACTAATAGGTAAGAAACATGAATGCAGCTGAGTACAGTAAAGTGAAGGATAAATAAAGTAAAGGATAAAGATAGATAAAAATTGAGTTGTTTGATTGATTGGTTGTGTGTGTATATACAAAGAATGATCCTATTTATAGTACAAAAAAGGGAAAAAATGTACAATGTGATCCCCCCACATGTCAGCCATCAAGTAACCCACTAAGTTCAATGGTCGACTATGGGGGAGGTGGTGCCGATTTTCTCGCCCTTTACTCCTCTTGCTCAGATAATGGCCATTTCTTTTAGCTGTTGTTGGCTGTTACCGCTTCTACGGGTCCGGAAACCCTTTTGACTTGGTCGTTGAGGCATCTGCATCTGAGTGGGCCCCAGTCGTTCCTCTAACTAACAACTCGCCTAAGATGCCTTAGTAGCCGATGAAGTTCTTGTAGTCGAGGTCTAGGAGTAAATTCAGCTCTAGAACAATTCGGTTGTCACTGAATTCGGCTAAACACTTAAATTACTTTTGAGTGTTAACAGTAAGTAACTATGTGCTTCAAATAAATTGATTACTTAAGTCATTTTGTGATACTCTAAATTGCATTTATTCTTTATTATATGTGATTGTTGCGTTATTTATTTTACGTGTTTTTTTTATTTTACAGTACTCTAAATTGCACTTCTTATAAATTTATTCTTTGTTGTCTACGTATTTTTTATATTTATAGGGCTTGTTGTTACTATATAACTCAGTGGGATACTACATGAAAACTTACACTGAATTTTGCACTTGGGAAAAGTTGTAGCAACAAAGATATTGTTAAATACCGTGTATATAGTAATAGGTAGTCACGGTTTTGTCAATATTCGAGTGTAAATATTACCATAATTAATGTTGTACATTTACCATAATTATAGTAGTCTTGTACTACTAGAATAGGGTTTTGAGTTTAGAATAGGAATAGGTTTTCTATTATGGAGAATTATAAATTGTATATATACTCTTTCATTAATGAGAATAATCAAGGGATTATTTCTTTCATGGTATCAGAAGTCTAGGTTAATTTTTTATTATCCTAATTTTTTCGTCCAAACAGTCCGGTTCCGAGCTCCCTTCCTCGGTTTCCGTGACCGGAAATTATTTCTTTCTTCACCAATTTTCTTTCATCATGTCTACCTCCAAGAACATGTTTCACCATATCCTAGTTGTTTCTAACATCAAGAATCACATCCCTCTTATTCTTGAAATAGAAAACGTCCAATATGCGACGTGGGCCGAACTATTCAAAATTCACGCACGCTCGCATCAAGTCATCCACCACATAATCCCCACAGATCCTGAGGATACAGAGGTGCCTAAAAGTGAGGATGATCCTAAGTTCTGGATGACTCTTGATGCCACTGTCCTTCAGTGGATTTACTCCACAATCTCTACCGACCTGTTGCAGACGATTTTTGAGCCGGATGCTACGGCGATGGCTTCTTGTAATAGGCTGCGTCACATATCCCAAGATAATCAAAATTCCAGAGTTGTTACTCTTGAGTAGGAATTTTCCAACATCAACATGGAAAATTTCCCAAACGTTTCAACTTATTGCTAAAGGTTGAAAGAATTGGCGGACCAACTCCGCAATGTTGGTGCGCCCGTTAGTGAAGATCGTCTATTTCTACAGATGGTTTCTGGCCTATCCGAGGCATATAGTGGCGTTGGAATTCTCCTTCATTAAAGTAACCCTCTCCCAAAGTTCTATCAAACACGCTTCATGCTTACTTTGGAAGAAGCCGGATTGGCTAAGAAGGAGGCTACCAGTGCTAGTCCCGTAGTCATGATGACGTCCTCCACAAATTCTCCAGGTTTTGTTGATAATTCGGGCCAAAACCGTGCTTACGGTGAAGGCAAGAATACTCAGAAAAATAATGGAAAAAACCGCGGGGGAAAACGCGGCGGTTTCGACAGTGGCGGTAGTGGCCAAAATAGTGGCAGTGGGTCCCGCCCCAACAACAGTGGGCCACAGATGTCCCAGCCTTGGCCCCCCTGGCTGTAGGCCTGGGCCAGTGGGCAGTGGCCCAACAGTCCCTGCTTTCCAGCGCCTTCAGCCCAAGGTAATTGGGCCCAATTTCAGCCACACTTTTGGCCCAGCAGTTCTGGCCCAGTTCCGGTCCATCGATACAGTGGGGTTCAGGATCAGCAGGGAGGCATGCCTGGGCCCTACCAGGCCCATCATGCAGCGGACCCCACTCCTATCGATATTGAAGCCGTGATGAACACACTTGGAATAAATCTCTCAGACCCAAATTGGTACATGGACACCAGCGCCACTACTCACATGACGTCTGACCTAGGTACTCTCTTATCTTATTGCAATTTGAGCAACAATCGTGGTATAATTTTTTGTAATGGTAATTCAATTTCAATTCGTGGTTACGGGCATAAAACTTTGTCTCCCCCCAATCCACCCCTTATTTTGAAAAATACCCTTCATGCCCATAAATTCATTAAAAATTTGGTGTCTGTCTATAAATTCACCAATCATAATTCTATTTCTGTTGAATTTGATCCTTTTGATTTTTCTATGAAGGATTTTAAGACGGGGATTCCTCTAATGAGGTGTGATAGTAGGGGAGATCTTTATCCTATCACGCCATGTTCCGATCTCTCGAGTCCAGCCTCACAATCCACTTTTGCAGCCCTTGCTCCTTCCTTGTGGCATGCTCGTCTAAGTCATCCGGGGTCGTCTATTTTGTCTTCCTTAGATAAAAGGAATTCTATTTCTTGTCAGGGTACGCGTAGTACTTTGAATTGTCAATCTTGTTCTTTAGGAAAAAATGTTAGATTGCCTTTTGTAGACTCCAATTCTCATATTTTAATGTCATTTGATATTATTCATAGCGATTTATGGACATCTCATGTTCTCAGTTGTTTGGGTCATCGTTATTATGTTCTATTTCTCGATTATTATTCTAATTTTTTATGGACTTTTTCGATAGCAAAAAATTCTCAAGTTTTTTCCACCTTAAAATTTAGAACATTCATTAGAACCCAATTCGAACGGGAAATCAAAAATATTCAATGTGATAATGGGGTGTTTCAGGAGTTTTGTGCTAATAATGGGATCAATTTTCATTTTCTTTCCCTCCTACGTCTTCACAAAATGGGAAAGCTGAACACACAATTCGTACCATTAATAACATTGTCCGAACTTTATTGATTCATGCTTCCGTGCCCCCTTCTTTTTGACATCATGCTCTACAAATGGATACATATCTTCTTAACATTCTTCCCTCCAAATGTTTGACATATTCGTCCCCTCTTCAAATTTTATATAATAAGTCTCCTTCGTATTCACATCTTAAGGTCTTTGGATGCTTCTGTTATCCACCTTTTCCGTCCACCATAATTAACAAACTTCAGGCCCGGTCTACCCCTTATGTGTTTTTGGGTTATCCGTCAAATCATCGTGGTTACACATGTTTTGATTTATCATCTAATAAAATCGTCATTAGTCGCCATGTCATTTTTGATGAATCCCAATTTCCGTTTGCTAAGGTTAGTAATCCCGTGCCTAGTTCGTATAATTTTTTGGATAATGGTATATCCCAATATATTATTCACCATTTTTTGGACGTATCCCGCACCCCAAATCCGCCAGCGGGCCCACTGCCCGATGGTTCTACAATCTAGTCCCTGCATCCCGTCGTGGGTCCAGAAACTGGGTCGCCTCCCCAGCCCAGTTCTGTCCCAGTTCTTGTTCCAGTTCCAGTTCCAGCGACGGAAATAGTGGCCTGTTACCTAGTTGGGCCAGCAGGCCCACTACCTGCTAGACAGTCCGTCACGTGTCTCGATATTTCCCAAAATCCGCCCAATTCTCCCCTGAGTCAAATACTAGTCACTCGTAGTCAACGGGGTATTTTTAAACCGAAAAGACATTTTAATTTAAATTCTAATATTCTTAAATCACTCTTACCCCGTAACCCAGTGTCTGCTTTAAATGACCCGAATTGGAAAATTGCTATGACCGACGAATATAATGCTCTTATTGATAATAAGACGTGGGAGTTGGTGCCCCGTCCTTCTAGTGTTAATATTAATCGGTCTATGTCAATTTTTACTCATAAGGACAATGCTGGCGGTTCTTTTGCGAGGCATAAGGCTCGTCTTGTAGGTGATGGTAAGACTTAGTAGGTAGGTGTCAATTGTGGTGAGACATTTAGTCCGATGGTCAAGCCGACTACCATTCGCACTGTACTCAGCTTGACAATTTCGAAAGCATGGCCCATTCACCAGTTAGATGTGAATAATGCTTTCTTACATGGTGATCTTAAGGAGACAATCTATATGCATCAGCCCTTGAGGTTTAGGGATCCCAAATATCCTCATCATGTCTGTTTGTTGAAGAAGTCCTTGTATGGGCTTAAGCAGTCTCCAAGGGCTTGATACAAGAGGTTTGCCGACTATGTTTCAACTATTGGGTTCTCTCACAGCAGGTCTGATAATTTATTATTCATTTATCATCGTGGTTCTTTCCTGGCTTATATACTATTATATGTGGATGCTATTATCTTGACTGCCTCTTTTGATGCATTACGCCAGTCTATCATGACAATGCTCAGTTATGAGTTTGCTATGAAAGACTTGGGTCCATTGAGTTACTTTTTGGGGATTGTTGTCACTCATCATGCAGGTGGGTTGTTCTTATCCTAAAGGAAGTATGCAGCTGAGATCATTGAGAGGGTTGGGATGTCATCCTGTAAGTCCACTTCCACTCCAGTTAATACTAAACCCAAATTGGGTGTTGCGGCTGGCTCCCTGTACGAGGATCCGACCGGCTATCGCAGTCTTGCAGGGGCTCTTCAGTATCTTACATTCACGAGACCAGATATTATGTATGTCGTACATCAGGTGTGTTTGTTTATACATGATCCCAGGGTTGAGCACATGAATGTGCTCAAACGCATTATTCGGTACATCTAGGAGACACTTGACTTTTTCTTACATTTATATCCCTCATCGACATCTACACTTGTCTCGTATACATATGCTGATTGGGGTGACTGTCCAGACACCAGACGCTCTACGTCTGGCTATTGCATGTTTCTTGGTAATAACTTGGTCTCATGGTATATGAAATGTCAGTCTACATTGTCTCGCTCTAGTGTAGATGCTGAGTATCGAGGGGAGGCCAATGTGGTCTCTGAATAATGTTGGTTACGTAATCTTCTTTTAGAGCTTCATTGTCCTATTCAGAAAGCTACCTTGGTTTATTGTGATAATATTAATGCTATCTACCTTTCTGGTAATCCGGTTCAGCACCAGCGCACTAAACATATCGAGATGGACATTCACTTTGTTTGAGAAAAGGTAGCTCGTGGACAAGTACGCGTCTGCCATGTCCCTTCCAAGTATCAAATTGTGGACATCTTTATAAAGGGTCTTCCCTCGGTCCTTTTTGAAGAATTTAGAGATAGTCTTAGTGTTCGAAGACCGCTCGCTATGACTGCGGGGGTGTGTTAAATACC
This sequence comes from Anisodus acutangulus, assembly GCA_029783415.1. Taxonomy (NCBI): domain Eukaryota; kingdom Viridiplantae; phylum Streptophyta; class Magnoliopsida; order Solanales; family Solanaceae; genus Anisodus; species Anisodus acutangulus. Next base: position 26,548,771 of record CM056507.1, on the reverse strand, counting down.
GTGTATATAGTAATAGGTAGTCACTGTTTTGTCAATATTCGAGTGTAAATATTACCATAATTAATGTTGTACACTTACCATAATTATATGAGTCTTGTACTAGTAGAATAGAGTTTTGGGTTTAGAATAGAAATATATTTTCTATTATGAAAAATTATAAATTATATATATACTTTTTCATTAATGAGAATAATTAAAAAATTATTCCTTTCACATATAGATTGGAATAAACAATCAATCTGATGCCGGTTAACGAAAAGGACGTACAATTTTTAGAACATCAACTAAAAAGAAAATGGTCAAAACGTCAATGTATTCCTAGGAACCCCACCACTGTGGAATAGGAGTGGCCAGTGGGCCGGGCTCGGGTCTGGCGGGCCGGGTCTGGCGGGGTCGGGGTCGGGGCGGGACGGGAGAAGGGGCGGAGTCGGGTCTGGCGGGCTCTGGCGGGACTGGAGCAAGTCCCGTCCCGATCCCGATCCCGTCGGTATCGGGTCGGGGCGGGGTCGGGCTCGGGTCGGGATACGGCGGGTTTTCATTTTTTTTTATTTAAATAACATATGTATAAAAAAAACTCAATAAACAAAACAAGATAGTGTAATAAAAACATCCCAAGGCTGTTTTGTGCCTCTTATATTATTTAATAGACATATGATTTTTTTGTAATACAAATACAATTGTCTAAAATCTAAATTGCAACTTTGTGGTGTTGTCCAAAAGTTGCAAATTACATAATAAAATTACAATTAAAAAAATTACATTCTCAAAAAAACCTGTTCTAATTGCTTGATGATTTCATGTGGTTCTTCGGTTGGAATTGGTATTTGTTGGTCAAATTGATCCACGTCGCTTCCACTACCTTCGGTTAAGATTTCGTTGTAGTTTTCATCATCTTCTTCGTTGATCTCCGGTTGACCGCACCTTCTCCGCTCCGCTCGTATCCAATCTCTGAATAATACTGCAATTTCCAAGCTGTCTCCGGCTAATGAGTGTCTGTGGTCTCCTATTTGATATCTGCCTGCAGAAAAAGCGCTTTCAGACGCAGTTGACGACGCTTGAATGTTCAAAACATCTCGAGCCATCAATGAAAGTGTCGGAAATGTCTTCTCATTCCCCCTCCAGTATTTCAGCAAGTCTTCATGTCCATCTTCATTGATAACTTCTTGATACGGTACAGAACCCTGCAAAACAAAAATATCCAACTCGCTAATTTGGTTAGTAGTAGAGGTACGACCGCACATTCTATTTCTGAGGCTTTCAATACTAGCCGCAGAAACAACATGTCTTTTGTGAGGTTGTATTGAAGATGAAGAAGATGGTATGGAAGTTGATAAGTTACTAGCATTTTCTTGTTGATAAAATCTATATATATTTTTGCATTGGTGTTCTACGCTAGACAATACTTCTTCTTTAGTTTGTTCAATAGGTGGTGGGTGATTTAGATTTTTGGGACTTGGAGGTGGTAGTACTTCTATACAATCGTAAATAGTTTCAATTAGTGATTTAGTACCGTCTATTTTAATAGCAGGATTTTATACAGAACCAATAATATAAATAGAGGGAATAGGAATAAAATATTTTTTTATTTTGAGAAACATTTTTTTAATAGCTGCCTTATAAGTTGGTTTTTCCATATATTCACTAAGTAATAAAAATATTAGAGTTATATAAAATAACATAGTTGAAATAGTAGGATAATATATACCGGAAAATTCTTTTGTTGCTTGAAAAAATTTCTCTAAAAATACAATAAGTTCGGAAATTTTTTCCCAATCACTATCTAAAATCATATCAGCTGGCTTTTTATTATGAGAGTTAAAAAATAAAGTTATAGGTAATTTATAGTCATAAGCAACAAGTAGTTGCTCGTATAAAGAATTCCACATAGTGGATACTTCTTGTGGAATTTTTCTAAAAGGTAGTCCACAATCATGACAAATTTTTTTATATTCTTTTCTACGTTGTACTTTATTACTTTTAAAAATAAAGTTTATAGCAAATTGTATTTTACTAAGAATGTCTTCAAAAAGTGATAGACCATCCTTTACAATTAAGTTATATATATGGCACACACATTTTATATGAAAATGGTCTGAAAAAGATGGAGTTAAACTATTTTTTAAAATTGTAATTGCGTAATTGTTATTAGAAGCGTTATCTAATGTAATAGTCATAATTTTATCGGTAATTCCGTAATAATCGCACACTTGATAAATATTTTCTGCAATAAAAGTACCAGTGTGCCTATCATCTATATATCTATACGCTAAAATATGTTTTTGCATAGACCATTTATAATCTATCCAATGACAAGTTACAGTTAAATAATCATGGCCGTTAGTACTACGACCTATATCAGACGTGATAGATACTTTGCCATTAAAATGATATAATGAAAAACGTAAATATTGTTGATATTCATGCGCGAATTTAAATACATCTCTCTTAACAGTTGATCTAGGAAAACCGTTAAAGGCAGGATTATATATATCTCTAATGTAATGAATAAAACCGGGAGATGAAGGAAATGAAAAAGGCAAACCCTCCACAGCAACTAATTTTGATATTGCTTCCCTATCTCTATGTTTATTATATTTAGAGCCTACAATTCCCCCCGTCATACGGTTAATTTGACCATGTACTTGGTCCGGGACAGTATCAGTATGTGAACCTTGTCTCGATGGAGCGGACGTTTGCGCACCCGGTTTTGAAGCCTGGTATTGGGCATACCTAGCTGGATGAGCACTTACTACGTGTCTAATTAAACCCCCCGTCCCACCGTGACCTTTTCCAGTTTTAAATTTTAAAACATTTTTACAAATTTTACATATGGCTACTTGATTCTCTACGTCCCTATCAAAAAATGGCCATGCATCTGATTTTAATGGTCGTTTCTTTGGACCTCGTCTCATACTAGGGGGAATAGGAGGTATTTCAGTTGAAGGTGCACTAGTGGGTGTGTTGTCATCAACATTAGTGGGTATATCATCTAGATCATCGTCTAAATTAAAGTCTTCTTGAGTTCCAGAAAATAGCTCCTGGTCTAAATCTAATGGTATTGTAGGAAAATGTTGAGTATCAACCAAATCATCCTGTGTAGGAATAAGATGACTAGAAGAAGTACCCTTGCCCTGGTTGCCCCTACTAGAAGAAGCACCCTTACCCTTAAACATACCTTTTAATCCTTCCATTTTAATTATGATAATAAATAAATAAATAATTAAAGATAATAAAATTAAGTGATCTAAATAAAATAAACAGACAATAATAATTTAATGAAGGAACGAATGTACCAAACGCCGACGTAACGTCGACGTGTAATCGAGAGGTTGAAAATTGAAACTTTGCTCGATGGAAGATCCTCAAGCTAGTTGCCAACTTCACTACCAATTCCCAAATGAATAAATAAAATTGAATATTTAGCAAACAATGTAGACTTGTAGAGAGATATATTGAGAAATTAGAGAGATTGTAGGAAGATTTGTGAGAAAGATGAAGAGAAAATGAGTTATTTATAGTTGAAAAATTGGGTTGAAGTGTAAATATAATAACTTATGGGTTAAAAATAAATATTAAGGGGTAGGGGGTTGGGGGAGGGGGGGGCCTAAAATGGCCGTTGGCCAACGGCCATAATCTAAAATGGCCGTTGGTGCAACGGTCATTTTTGCAAAGGGGGGAAAGGGCGGGGTCGGGGTCGGGGCGAGGTCGGGGCGGGGTCGGGTCTCGCGGGCCTGGGGCGGGCTCGGGTCTCGCGGGATGAGACATCGTCCCGTCCCGAGTTCTAGTCCCGCCCCCGTTATTTATTTATTTATTTTTTTGGCGGGGTCGGGGCGGGCTCGGGACGGGGTCGGGTCGGGGTCGGGCTATCCCGGCCCACTGGCCAGCCCTACTGTGGAATCAGTTGAGTTGGAAACTACATTTCAAAAGAAACAGTTGATTACGATGAGCAAAATAAGCTTGCTGCAGTGAGACGCTATCACAATTTAAAATCAGGTTAAGGGGCCAAAATATTTTACCTTAACTTATATATGCGCAAATATAAAATGATATAGTGCGCACATTATACTATTCTCAATTGTGTGTCTTTTTTTTTTGCTTCACATTACTATTGATTAAAATTATTTACTTAGGTTAGGGTAGGGGTGAGCGGATTCGGGTACCCTAACTTTTTTGAACCACCCGAATCCTACCCAGTAAATGATCGGTTCCTAAATCTACTACCCGGAACCTACCCATAGCAATCATTATCCGGAACCTACCCATAGCAATCATTATCCGAAACCTACCTGAACTCTGCGGTTCCGGGTAGGTTCCCGGATACCCTGTAAACCATTTATATGTCATAAATACTACTCTGCATAATCCAAAAAGTTTACATAATCTGGAAATTTGAATATGCTTTTGAGCTTAAAATGGGGGAAATCAGTGACGGAAAATCTGAAATGTGTCTTTCGTGACTGAAATCAGTGACTAAAATGGAGGAACATGATACAACACAATCAGTAAATGAAGAATACGTTGTCAGTAACTATGACATACTAAGAAAGAAGGATAAACTAATTAGCCATAGAAATATAAACTAATTTATCCATAGAAATATAAACTAATCACACACAACAGAGGATCTAATTTAGCAATCTAAACTAACAGAAATCAACCTAAACTAAGGATCTAGGAGAATATATGAATATTCACAAATCGACACTAGTATATAAAGGAGATGTAGATGCATATATTCATTTAGACAACAAAAGGTTTATCGATTAGAAAACAAAATCGATGGGGAAATAATTTCTGAGCTTCTTTTCATCTTCATTCCCCTGCTCTAACTATGCATTCTGTCCTAAATAGAGTATTATTGACTATAAAGTTCATTTTAAAACCTCAATCAATTATCATATTTTTAAATAACATTTACTTGTAAAGTAGAAAAACAAAAGCAAAGGAAGACCGCAACCTTTGTCAAGCTTCTGGAGTGAGGAACAATGACAACAAGAGAGAGGAGAGGTGGAGCAGGAGCAGCAACGTCGATTTGCTTTGGGCGTAATGGAAAATGGAAAATGGAAAATGGCTAAGGCTTCTCTTCGAGCTGTGTAATGCAAAATTGGAAATTGGAAAATGTGATGAAGATGTTAAATGGCAGGAGCTAGGGCATCAGTGTATTTTAGTAAGAGAAGTGGGCTTAGGGCTGGGTGGGTCAACCGGACTGGGCCAAAAAACAATAAACGCCCAAAGCCCAAACTTTATAATTTAAAACTTAAAAGGGTTGTGGGTCCAGGTACCCTGTCTCTATTTGCTGAAATCGAAATCGGACCCGACATTAATTGATTTCTAATATTATTATCCGGAACCTATCCGTTATTATAATATATCTACTCGGAACCTACTTGTTAGTGTCGGTTTCGGTCGGGGTATCTGGGTACCCTATACCCGTGCTCACCCCTAGGTTAGGGGTGACCAAAATATTTGCCTTATCTTATATGCGCAAATATTAAATGATATTGTGCGTACATTATACTTTTCTCAATTGTGTGTCTTTCTTTTCTTCGAATTACTATTGACTAAAATTATTTACGTTTTACCTCTTCGCAATTAATGCATATGATGTCCATTCTATCATAAATACTTCCTACAACCAAAGTTATATAGTTCGCCCATATTTTGTTTTTGAGAAATTTAGTAATTTAAATGCATATAATATATAGATGCTTCCTTCGTTTTAAAAATGTTGTCTTATTTTTCTTATTTATTTGTCCCAAAAAATTTACACATTTCTATATTTTGAAATAATTTAACTTTATGAGATGGTTTACAACTACACATTTTAATAGTTTTTCTTTATTTCTTAAGCTACGTATTAAGTCAAACAGGGAGGGACTAATAGATATTTTTCTCCTTTAGGCTCAACAAGAAGCAAATTTTTGATGCAGTTGTTCGCTACAGTACAATGTTCCCTATTTATGTGTAAATAGGTGTGCGTACTGTGTGTTTTTATATGCTTGTAAATGTTGGAAATACTTGTTTTAGCTGCTGTAGCACTTATTAAAGCAGATTTTGATGCGGTACAATCTTTAGCATTTTGTGTAGATACTACGCGTCCTCTGCAATATCTTTGTTTCCCCGGATAGTTCTCATTGAGTCAAGCCCTAGGATCCAATAGCAGTACATTTGCTTTACATAATGGGTTAATTTAACAGTTAGCTTTATTATCTTTTGGTTAATTCATAAAAATTTCAATTGTGATAGCAGGAGTCTTGCACAAATATTTTCTCAGAGGGGGCTTCTTTATTTTTCATAACTTATCATGCCTTTAATTTATACATCGTGACTTTTCTCACACAAATTGTGAATAGATTATAAGTGGTTGTGTCATTAATTTTCTTATTACTTAAAAATTCAAACTCTTTACAATTTATAATCAACTTAATTATGCTATTCTATTTGTTCTTTCAAATACCGCCAAGTGTATAGTCCTGATGAGGAAAAATGGAGTCATGTTTTTCTCTCGGCGCACGTTAATCTAGGAGTGCTAACGTGAACCTTGCAGCAAAAAAATATGATTCATCAACATCGTACCGGAAAGGCTTCCACACCCGCAAAGATAGACTTCTCCCTAATATTACTTTTGACCCAAATTTTGCTCAATTCTAGAGGAAGAAGAAGGCGAGTACTCAGATTCTCACTCAAATGGCTATATTCGATTGAAGGGTTTTGGAGATTTCGATGGGTCACCAACTGCCCGACGTCTTCAATTCTCTGAGGCGACAACCTTTGCTCAACCAACCCCTGCGGAGTTAAAGACTTTTCAGCACAATCTCCTTGTGCAGAAAGGTAGACCTCTTACTTATGTTCTTCCTAGCACAAAACAAGGTAATGTGGTTGTTACTATTGAGAAGGAAGACATTGTGGAACAGGAACTGTACTGGCAATCAGCTTTGATTGGGTTTGTGGTGGGGGATACCCCTTTTTTGAAATCGATGAAAGCCTATATCCATCATAATTGGAGCTTTGCTAAAAAACCCCAACTACTTGTTCATGATGCTGGTTATTTCATATTTCGATTTGATTCCCAGGAAGATTGTGATAGGGTACTGATGGGGGGACCGTATACATACCATAACAAGCCATTTATAGTACAAAACTGGGTGATTGGCTTCGAATTCGACCCAGATCGTTTGACTACTATTCCTTTGCGGGTCACTTTTCCTGGGTTACCTGTGGGTTACTGGTCTACAGAAGCACTAAATAAAATTGCAAGTGCTATTGGCAGACCTCGATATACTGATAAGGTCACTGCTGAAATGGAACGTATTGCTTTTGCTCGAATTCTAGTCGAGATTGATGTCTCACAGCTACTTTTGGATACAATAGAGGTGGTAACTACTACTTTCATCATCCAACAGTGTATTAAATACGATTGGCGTCCAAAATATTGTACCTGTTGTATGAGATTTAGGCATGTTGATGAAGATTGTAGAAACATGAATGAGGGAGGGTGGATGAGTTTCAAGAGGCTCCTAGGAGAACGATGCACAAACAACAACTGTTGCTGATGAAATACATGAATCAATTGCTACTACAATTGTTGTTGATGATGTACATGAACCAACTGGTCCAATTGTACCTAGTGTAACAGACTGATAAGACTTCTTCACAGATACAAACTGAGGAGATATTCAGTGTAGTGGGGGTTACAATTGCTAATAGTTTTGATGGACTTCAGACCAAGACCAACAATGAGGCATCTGGTCAGGATGGAGACCCCGAGACTACTCATAATCCCCCATGAATGTTGCAGAATATTAGGGGCCTAAACTAGCCCCTAAAGCAAAAGGAGGTGAGGCTCTTTTTGCAAAAGAATGCTATAGAAGTGTTTGGTTCTCTGGAAACAAGAGTAAAGGAGAATAAAACACAGAACATCTTGAGGAAGGTTGCACAAGGGTAGAGTACATATTGTAACTACCCTATGGCCCTAAATGAAAGGGTTTGGTTACTTTGGAAACCATATCTACAAGTACACATTCTGTTGAGGACAGAGTAGTTCATTCACTGTAGGATAGAGAACAGTGCAGCATCATTTTCTGCTTATCTTACAGTGGCTTATGCCAAGAATGAGTGTCATCATAGAATACAGTTGTGGAGTGATATTAGACAGCTAGGGTGTATTCAATATCCTTGGTTGATTAGTGGTGACTTTAACACACTATTATCCTCTGATGATAGGATTGGATCCCTAATAACACCTGTAGAGACACAAGATTTCCAGGACTGTATTGATGCTTTGCAACTCACTCCTTTGAAGGCTAAGGGATGGCATTATACTTTCTGCAACAAGCAGCAATCAGGCTCTAGAGTGTGTTCTAAGATTGATTGCCTTTGGGAACTTTAAGTGGATCCAAGACTATGGACATGTAGAGGCGGAGTATCTCAATCGTGGGATATCTGATCATACCCCAGTCTGTATTTAGTGCAAACCTCATGTAAACCTACATCCAAGGCCTTTTAAACTATTCACAACAGTGTTGAACCACCCTGAGTTCCCTAAAATTATTAAGTCTGTGTGGTCTAAGAAGTATAGGGTACCAAAATGTCTCAGTTATGGCAATATCTCAAGGCTTTGAAAGAAGCTTTGAGAGATCTGAACACTCGCATGGCTGTTTATGCTCAATATCTACAACTCTCTAGGTTGAAGCTTGATATGGGCCAGTCTGAAATTGCATTGCAACCCCTGAATCAGGTGCTAATAGATGAGGAAAGATAGGTGCTACTAGGCATTCAAAAGTGGAGCAGAGTAGAGGAGCAGGTGTTTAGACAGAATTCTAGAGCTTTGTGGATAAGAGATGGGGATGCAAATACCAAGTATTTCCATGCTCAATGAAAACTAAGAGTCAGCAGGAACTCTATCACCACCATTTATGATGCTTCAGGTACAAAGTTGACTGATCCACAAGAGGTTGAGGATGAATTTGTTGCTTTTTTCACTAACCTCATGGGCTTAACCACTGAGGAATTATCATGCCCAAACTCTGAAGTGATACAGCAAGGACCATGCCTCTTATATGCACAAAAATGTTCCTTGATTCAAGATGTGACTGAAGCTGAAATTGTGGATTCTATGAAGTCTATGCCCTCTGATAAGGCCCCTGGTATTAATGGGTACCCTATAGAGTTTTTTAAGCAATAGTGGGGGGTCATCTAAGAGTCAGTCATCAAGGTAGTGGGAGAATTCTTTCAAATTATTAAACTTTTGCATTCATTTAGTTGCACTGCAGTAACATGGATTCCAAAAGTAAACAACTCTACTCTTGTAAAGGACTACATACCAATAGCATGCTGCTCCACCATTTACAAGATAATTATAAATATCCTTACTAACAGAATGAAAATAGTTATTAGTTCTATTATCAATCCTTCACAACCTGCCTTTGTTGATGGTAGGAGTATTACAGATAATATATTATTTAGTCATGAGATGTTCAAGTGGTACACAAGGAAAGGATTATCTCCTAGGTGTGTTATGAAGGTGGATTTGAGGAAAGCATATGATTCTATTGAGTGAAGTTTCTTGAGAAGGATGCTAGTAGAGTTAGGTTTTCCTTTTAAATTCATACAGTGGGTGATGAAGTGTATATCTATGGTTTCTTACTCACTAGTCATCAATGAGGGGTTAAAAAAACCGTTTAAGGGGAAAAGAGGTATCAGGCAGGGTGATTCAATTTCACACTACCTATTTGTGATTTCATAGTGTACTTACAAAGGGAGCTGAATGTTGTTACTGCTAATAGACTCTTTAAGTTTCATCCTATATGTAAGAAATTGAATGTGATGCATATTTGTTTTGCTGATGATCTCGTGATGTTCTGTAAAGCTAACTTGTAGTCTATTAGAATCATTCAAGGGGCCTTTCTGAAGTTTTCACTTGCCACTGGGCTTCAAGCAACTGTAGATAAGAGTTCCATCTACTTTGCTAGTACCAATGATCAAATGAAGCAGGATATATTGCAGGAGTTGGGTTTCTGTGAAAGGGCTTTACCATTTAGATACCTAGGTGTCCCTATGTCTTCAAAGAAACTCACTATTCTACAGTGCATGCCCCTTGTAGAGAGAATAACTGAAAGAATTAGGTATTGGACTGCAAAACTTCTTTCATATGCAAGAAGGCTACAACTTATAAGATCTCTTGTGTTTGGCATTCAGACATATTGGGCCCAAATTTTCATTTTGCCAAAGAGAATTTTGAAACTAATAGAGGGTGTGTGTAGAACTTACCTGTGAACTGGAGATGTGATCACTCCCAAAAGGGCCCTTGTATCATGGGAGAAACTATGTTATCCTAAAGCTGCTGGTGGGATGAACATATTACATTTGGGCTATTGGACCAAAGCTATTGTACTAAAGCAATTATGGGCATTGGCTGAGAAGGACTATTTGTGGGTGAAATGGGTGAATGACTACTCTATGAAACATGAAACAATTGACACTTGCCTGTCTCCTGGGAATGCAACCTGGATTGTGAGAAAGATTATTGAATCAAGGAAGTATACCATGGGTTTGTCTACTCTCCAGGGTGGTCTACAAGCTTATTTACAAGCTATGGTGGTGAATGACAAATATTCTATTAAGAAGATGTACACAACTCTGCTCCCATCTTATCCAAAGACCCCTTGGAAGAACCTGCTTTTACACCACTCTATCCACCCACAACACAAGTTCATATTATGCCTAGCTTTGCTAAGAAGGCTGGCTACTGTTGAGAGATAACAAAAATTTGGTATCCAAGTACCACCTACTTGTGTGTTCTGCAAGAGTGCTGATGAAACAATGGACCATCTATTTTTCGCTTGAAGTAGTACTAGAGCATTGTGGCAGAGGTTACTAGGGTGGCTTGGTATTCAGAGAACAGTGGGAAGTTGGCAGGAGGAGGTCACTTGGGTTAACAACTGGGCAAAAAGAAGAACTGGATTGGGGGGGCATTTGTTAGCTGTTGTTTTGCTATGGTAATCACACTCATTTGGAGGAAAAGGAACATGATGAGGTTTCAGAGGGGTCTATTCCAGCCTGATAAGATCAGTAAGAAGATAGTCATTCATATCCATACTAGAGGGAGAGAGCTGGGAAGATGACAACATGTTCTTGCTCAACTACTGCAGATTCCTTGAAGCTGGTTATTGCTTTATGTTGTGTTTGTTTCTTGAGTCTGTTATTTTTCAGTACTGTGTAATTGTGTTTACGGTTTGTTTTGTTTTTATTAGTAAACTAGTAGGTGGTCTTATATGTAGGAGACTGAGATAGAGACTCATGGTCTGATGTAACAGTTCATTAGGAGTCTGGTTCGTCTTTGTTTTTTGAGAAACAGGTGGTCTGACCTGTTTGGTTGTGTAATGCTCACTTTTGGTATTAAAATACTTTATTTATAAAAAAAAAGTGTATAGTCCTGATGATATTTATAGTTTTTGTCTTTTACCAATTGTCTTGTGGAGCTTCTGTCTCAATAAAAGAATACAGGGAATGATCGTAGTAAATTGATTCTTCTTTCCTGTCACGTACCAAAATGACGTGAAGAAGTTGCTGCTTTGCATAAGGACTTATGATGTTGATGCTGCAATTGGCATGTAGGAAATACTTCGTGATTTCAATCTGTATATATATATATATATATATATATATATATATATATTAAAAGACTCAACAATAAACAAAACAGTCATTTACTATTTTTCTCAAATTAATATACATAAATCCTAAATATTTTCTTTCAAAAATAAAAACTGACAACAACCTGCCGTTATTTTTGGCAAAATACTTAGAATTTTGAAATCACATAAAATTTTCGTATTAAGTCTTTCCTTATTTGAAGTATGTATGAATTTCTAATATTTAAAACTTTAAAATTCATTAAATTATAAACATAAGCAAACTAGGTACTATCTTTATGGATCATACTAGACTGACTTTTAAAGATTCCTTATCTATATAGGAACTGGTTATAAACACAAACTAAATTCTATAAAATTCCTGATTGTATTAACATATAGTTAATATAATTGTGAAGGAATCCTAAAAATAAACACATATGACTCAGTTTTTTTTGTTTGAGTTAGTCAAGTATTCTTTCATACTAATTCTGTGGAAAAATAGGTTTTCTCATTTATAAGAGAAAACTTCACGGCTCTTGTGAAAGCTAAAGGTTTGGCAATCTGCATTGTTTAGGTTAAGGTGTGAGTGTCTTTTTCCTACCTCTGTTTTTTTGGATTTTATTACGTGAACTTATTTTATTCTTCATGTGGTGCAGATTGCTCAATTAGTATTTATTCGAAGTATATGGGATCTTCGGATGTATATACTTTTCTTGGTGTAGATTAGTGAATTGGAAATAAAGCTTTACCAATTTACGGAATGTAGATAAGATTAATTAATTAAGCATTAAATAGTAATATCACGGGGTATATACTTGGTGTGATTTTGTTCTTTATGCTTAATTTGTGTGCGCACAATTGAAATACTAAACGCAGTGCATCCATGACCATGAAGTGCTTGACCTGTCTTATTTTCCTCAAATAGACGAGTGATGGAACTCAACCGCTAAGTAGATGAAATTATCAGCATCTTGAAACCTATTAACGTTTTTCTTTTTCTATTTCGTTTATCTCTTCCTTACACTTTTGCCTTTTTTTTTAATCGCATGCATAAGTTTATTGACATTGTAAGTCCTTCCTTTAAATGTTTTTTTTCCCTAATTTATGGTTCTTGCTTTTATTTTATTTTATTTTTATTGTATTATTTTAATTTGATTTTATTGGATTACTAATTGAAAGGATGATTAAGTGAGTAAGGTTTTACTTTCGGACATAAGCAAATTGGACCAAAATAAACTTTTTAATATATGAAAAAACTTTTTTTCCTTGATATTTGGCAGGTTTTGCCAATATGCTGTTAACAGGAAGTCTTCTCAAGAATTTTATAAGCAATTCTAGATTTGATATTCGTGTAAGAATTCTAGGGTAAGTAGAATATTTTCCTCATCTTTGCTATTTACAAATGATAAGAATATATACAAATATGGTAGAAGATTGGTAGCCTTAATCTTCTCCTCATCTATCCTATTCTTTCCATACAAATGTGATTCTATACTAATGACTAGCTATCTAGAATATTCTATAGTAATTATAATTTAAATACAATAATAAATAATAATCCTAAGAATATATCTTCTAACACTCCTCCTCAATCGAAGCGGGAGGACGACGGTTGCTGAGACTGTCCCGAAAGTCTTCAAATAAAATCAGCGGAAGCCCTTTAGTGAAGATATCCGCTATCTGATTACGTGTCGGAACATGTAACACCCGCACATGTCCGCGAGCCACACTTTCACGAACAAAATGAATATCCAACTCTATATGCTTTGTGCGCTGATGGTTGACTGGGTTTTTCGAGAGATAAATCGCACTGATGTTATCACAGTAGACTAGTGTGGCCTTAGACATTGGGCAATGAAGCTCAAGCAACAGGTTCCGAATCCAGCAGGATTCAGATACGACATTTGGCACAACCCGATATTCTGCCTCAGCGCTAGATCGAGAGACTGTAGGTTGTCGTTTGGAGGACCAGGAAATTAGATTGTCGCCCAAAAATACACAATATCCAGACGTGGAGCGACGGGTATCTGGACAGCCTGCCCAATCTGTATCAGTATAGGAGACCAATTTGGATATCGGGGAGGAATATAAGTGTAGGCAAAATTCCAGTGTGCCCTTGACATATCGCACGATACGTTTGAGGGCATGCATATGATCTTCCATAGGGTTGTGCATAAAGAGATGCACTGGCCAGACAAAGATATGAGATATCCGGCCTGGTAAATGTCAAATATTGAAGTGCCCCAGCCAAGCTCCTGTAGAGTGTGGGATCTGCAAATGGCTTGCTAGACACAACACTCAATTTGGATTTAGTGTCCACCGGAGTAGCTGACGGTTTGCAGGAAGACATTCCAGCCCGCTCCACAATCTTTGCAGTATATTTCCTTTGTGATAAGAACAAACCACCAGAATGATGGGTCACAGTAATCCCGATAAAATAATGCAGGTGTCCAAGATCCTTCATAGCAAACTCCGAACTGAGCTGTGACATGATAGACTTCCGAAGATCATCGGATGAGGTGGTTAGTATAATATCATCCACATATAAAAGTAGATAAGCAGTATGAGTACCCTGATGGTAAATGAATAAAGAATTATCCGACTGGCTGTGGGAAAAACCCATTTTGGATACAAATTCTGCAAACCTTTGGTACCAAGCCCGAGGTGCTTGCTTTAATCCGTATACGGATTTTTTGAGTAAGCACACATGATCTGGATATCTAGAGTCCCTCTAGCCCAAAGATTGGTGCATATAAACTGTTTCATGGAGATGACCATGAAGAAAAACATTCTTGAACTGAAGAAGTGACCATCCTTTGGAGAGGGTCAGACCGAGTACCGTCCTTATAGTAGCTGGTTTCACCACTGGGCTAAATGTCTCCCCACAGTCCACGCCAACCTGTTGTGTCTTGCCATCACCTACAAGACGAGCTTTATGCCGCTCAAAACTTCCATTAGATTTTTCTTTGTGACTGAAAATCCACATAGACCGAATAATGTTAGCATTAGATAGAAGAGGTACTAACTCCCACGTCCTATTTTTAATAAGAGCATTGTATTCATCATCCATGACCATTTTCCAATTTGGGTCACATAGGGCAGACACAAGGTTACGGGGTAATGGCGATTTAGTGACTTAGGTGTGTAAGCTATATTTCATATTGGGTTTTACAATACCATATTGACTTCGGGTGATTGGGCGACTTACACTGGGTGGCGGGTGAGAGAGCAAAACAGGGGGTGGGCCAGTGGACTGGACACTACTAGCCTGGGCCTCATTTCAGGAGTGTCGGGATGCGGGTATTGGGCCTGTGGACTGGACGCCACTGGACCTTGGTGCAGAGGCTAAGTGTTGTAAATTAGGGCTTGATGTTAAGGGCCCAGTCGGCCGAAACTGATCACCAGGGGTTGGGCCACGGGTTGTGTAACCGTAGCTTTTGCTTGTGTTAAAAATGGCACTATTTTATCATCCAAAAATTCATAAGTGGTTGGTCTAGGCTCGTGAATATTGGTAAACGGGAAAGTTGTTTCATCAAAGAGGACATGACGACTAATGAACATCCTATGAGAGGATAAATCATAGCATTTGTAACCTCTATGATGTGAAGGATAACCCAAAAAAATACATGGAGTAGACCTTGGCTGGAGTTTATTGATGGTGGTGGAGGGGAATAAGGGGTAACACAAACATCCAAAAACCCGCAAGTGAGAGTATGATGGATCTCGGAGGTATAGGACTTTAAGTGGGCTTTGATGGGACAATATTTTGTTTGGTAGAATATTCAATAAATATGTGGCCACTTGAAGTGCATGATTCCAAAATGAGGGGGGTATGGAAGCATGAACAAAGGATGTTCTAACAATATTATTGATGGTTCATATTTGCGTTTCGCCTTCCCATTTTGTGAAGAAGTGTGGGGACATGAAAAATGAAAATTTAAACCATTTATTTTGCAAAAATCCCAAAAATGCTTATTATTAAATTTCCTCCCATTATCACATTGGATGTTTTTGATATTCCTTTCAAATTGTTTCTGGATGAATTCTCTAAAAATCAAGAATGTGGAAAAAACTTGTGATTTTTTTGATAAAGGGAATGTCCAAAGATAATTAGAGAAATCATCTAAAATGAGCACGTAATACCTATGCCTCGAAGAGCTCAAAATATGAGATGTCCAAAGATCGCAATGGATAGTATCAAATGGAATAAGAGTGCATGAATCAGAAGAAACAAATGGCAGTTGAATATGCTTACCCAATGGGCATGATTGACACTTATGAAAAGTCCTTGTACATGAAATAAAATTATTGCGTTTAAGAGAGTTCAAAACAGATTCTCCCGGATGTCCCAAACGTTCATGCCATAAATTAGAATTAAACACAGTAAACGTATATTATGTCTTGGCCTGGTGGAAAAGTGAAGTGACTGGATAGAGCTCCACCTGACTATCATATCTCATTAGCGGCGTCCCTGTCTGAAAGTCATTTACGGAAAATCCAAAAGGGTCAAAATTTACGGATACCCAGTTATCAGTAGTAAACTTTCTAACAGACACCAAGTTTTTAACTAAATGTGGGGCATGAAGTACATTATTTAAGGCTAGTGGAGGGTTTGGTGGTGATAATTTGGTGGAGCTGTAACCTTTTATTGAAGTTGAATGACCATTTCCGACAATAATACCATTTGGTTTGCTCAAATTAAAATAGGATGAAAAATTACTTGGGAGGACGTCATATGAGACGTGGCCCCGGAGTCCATATACCAATTGTCATCCAATAGATTTAATCCTATCGTATGCATCGCGGACTCAATGTCGGTAGGTTGATGTCCAAATTCGCTGGTTGGGTTGAATTGTGGTTGGGCCAAACTGCCCCTTCCTGTTGAGTGAAGTGGGCCTGCTGAAAATTACCTGGCCCAGTTCTGTTTTGCTTCCCTTGGGATGAAAAATGGCCACTGTTGGGCCCATTGGCGCCTGGCCCAATTCGCTAGTAAATTTCCGAACAAAAATGGCCACCTTTGGGCCACCGGATCGCCTGGCCCGATTTGGTGGGGCTGCCCAGTGTGGCTATTACCAGGCCCAGATTCCAGGCCCAGTCTGCCCCTGCCAGAGCTACCGGCCGGACCGGTTGTCACCGCTGCTCCTGCTGCCGGAATTTTCGGTGTCGTCGAAATTCCGGTGGCCCCCATTTTTATTATTGTTACCGCGATATCCACCTTTATTTTTATTTCCATTACACTCTTTTTGTCCTCGATTATTTTGATTAAAATTAGCATTACCTTCATTTGTCGAGGTGGCAAGCATGGCGGAATTATTGACGGTGGCGGCCTTTTTGGAAAAACCTTGTTCTTCGAGGATGAGCATGGATCGTGCTTGACAAAATAAAGGAAGAGGGTTGCTTTGCCATATTAGTGTTCCAACCCCACTATATGCCTCCGTAAGTCCGGCGACAAGTTGAAGAACCAAGCGATTGTTGGTGACCGGGGCACCGACGTTCCTCAATTGATCGGCTAGCACTTTTAGACGTTGGCAATAAGCCGACGCGTTTGGAAAATCCTCCATGTCAATTGTGGAGATTCTTGTTCCAACGTAACGACGCGAGAATTTTGATTATCATAAAAAATATCTCGCAAGCGGTTCCAAGCATCAACCGCTTTAGAATCCGGCTCCATTATCATATGCAAAAGATCCGTAGAAATTGTTGCATAGATCCAACCTAGAACAATGTCATCTAGTGTGTCCCACAATTCTTTGTCCGCATCCGTACTTAATACCTTTTCTTTTCCTTTTTCCGGGGGAATGATATGCTGAAAAACCCGGTGAGAAAGGCAACAAATTTTGAAAAGTTCCGCCCATGTTGCATAGTGAACATTTTCCATTTCTAAGGTGATGAAAATATGTGTTTTGATGTTTGAAACCGCGAGGGCTGGGTGGAAGGATGATTTGGAGTCGGACATTAGTATATTTGGTTGGATGATTAATGGAGAAAAAAAATACAACTTAGTAGATGAAGAGGGGTAAACCTAGTATATTTTTGCTTCTTTCTTTCGGCCAAGTGTTGGAATGGAGGAGAAGAAGAGCCGAAAAATGGTAGAGAGAAACAATTAGGATCTTTTCCTTAAGCTCTTTGATACCATGTAAGAATTATAGGGTAAGTAGAATATTTTCCTCGTCTTTGCCATTTACAAATGATAAGAATATATACAAATATGGTAGAAGATTGATAGCCTTAATTTTCTCCTCATCTATCCTATTCTTTCCATACAAATGTGATTCTATACTAATAGCTAGCTATCTAGAATATTCTATAATAATTATCATTTAAATACAATAATAAATAATAATCCTAAGAATATATTTTCTAACAATTCAAATTGTTTCAGCAAAATGACTCTTGAGTTACATTCACTCGTTATGTTTGTTATCTTATTTTTCTATTCATTCAAATTTAGTACTGCTGTTTGTTTTTATAGTGATCGAGCATTGAATATTAATAGCAAAAGAAAGATGATATTTTCTGATTATCCATGGCAAATGTGAATTGTATTTAAACATCATCGTTAAAACCTTCCTTCCACCCATATACATCAGAGTCGAGGGTATGCTTCTCATACTTTCCTATTCGTTTTTTTTTTTTTGTGATTTAGGGTCTGTTTGGAAAGCCACCCATGTAATTGGAATTGAGTTTAATTACATAATTTGACATATTCGTCATGCCAAGTAATTACATGATCAACATGTAATATCTCTCCCTATATATAATAAAGCTAGGATTAGGAGAGGTGATGTGTCATGCCTCTAAAGTCAAGGATGACATTTATCTTTTTTCTCAAATTCTTGATTTTTCTTCATTTTTTTTATTTATGTGCTATATTAAAAATATTAAAAATTACTCTTTAATTCTCTTAATTATCTCATAATTATGTTAAATGCTCCACATTGAAATCTCTATTATGTTTTGTCAGTTATATTTTGCCTTTTGCCTTCCCGGAAAAAGCATTGGCATTCCCTTAAATACACATTATTATCAATAATCATTTGCATTCCCTTAAAAAAAAATACGTAATCACCAAAAATCAATTTATTTATTCTAAGTATCATTCTCTTCCTTTTATTTTTATTTTTCGCATAATAGATTTGTTAAATAATAAAAGACACCCTATTTAGTAGACCTGTCCATGACTCGGGTCAGGTGACTTTTTTTTCTGCTTGCCCGATCCTGATCCTTCGGGGACCCTACGGGTTATGGGTCGTCCCTGACCCGCTCTACAAAACAAAATAAAACAGTAAGCAAACACTGCAATTCTACCCAATCCGTTATCCGATATAATTTGTCACTAATTAAAAATTACAACAAACAGAAGCATGAAATCATTAAAAATTAGACCAAAAAGAACTTAAGCAGATTCCACGATAAAATGACAAACCAACATCACGATAATTCATCAACATCATTATAAGCATCATCATCGTCAATAGATTCTTCTTCGTTTGTTCCTTCACCTATATAAGTAAAAAATAAATATTAATAAAGGAAAATAATATAAATTATATTAAAAAGACATATATATATATATATGTATACAATATACCTTCCGCAAGAACCCAATCACGAAGGCAAACCAAAGCTTGCATAGTTTTTGGTTTCAAAGAACTTCTAGTAGCTGATATTGTTTTCCGACCAATGCTAAAAGCAGATTCAGATGCTACAGTTGAGACAGGAATGGTTAAGAGATCACGAGCCATTACTGCGAGAATTGAATATCGAGCTGAAGACTTATACCAAAGTCCAAATATCAAAATCATCATCCCTTGGACGAGTTGGTTCCTCTAAATACAAATCCAACTCAGTATTACCAATTGCATTGTTTTCTATCTTTGTAGTCACAAATACATCATAATCTTCAAAATCCGATAAAGTATCTTGAGTAATAAAATTGTCACCACTAGTACCAGATCCATCTACCCTATTATGTACATTTGTCTCACTATCAATGACCCTTCTATACTCCTTAAACCATACCTTAATAGCGTTCAGATACGATCAATGCACTTTTGACAACCTTCATCCCCATGCATCTTAACAATACAATACTTTTAAAATGTCATTTTTTATCGGGGGTCCAAAAGTGTAGCACAACTCAATGCAAGGTTATACTCACTCCAATACTTGTCAAATTTGCATCGCATATCACTTAACATATCACCTAAAAAGTTATCTTTACTCTTAGAAAGGTCAAGCAAAGCTTTATAAACTTTCCATACTCCTAAAACATAAGAATTAGAAGTGGGATGCTTTGAAGCTGAAAATGAGTTAGTCACATCATAAAATACTTTTAAAAACTTGTGAACTTGACTAACTTTGTCCCAAGAAGTAAGTGGAGGAGCCAATTCCTTAACCTTCACATCTCTAGCAGCAACATATATGAACACATCCTTGTAGTGAAGGACGCGATCCATCAACATATAGGTAGATTTCCACCTCATAGGAGTATCAAGTCTAAACCTTTTAGCAACTCGCAAGTTAAACATTTTTTCAGCAATGTCAAAAAAGTTTTTTCGTCTAGTGGAAGACCTATCAATGCATTTTACTATATTTCTAATGCTATCAAGTATTTCTCCAATATGATTCAATCCAGATTGCACAATTAAATTCAAAATATGTGCACAACATTGAACATGAAAAAAACTTCCACCATCAACAAGAAAATACTTGGAAAGAATGTGACTTTTAATCAATCTCATCATCGAAAAATTATATGTAGCATTATCGGTTGTGATTGTAAGAATTTTGTGTTCCAAGTTCCATTGATCCAAAAACAAGATTAACTCATCAGAAGTACAAGTAGAATCATATGGAGGAACCAATGACCTAAATCTTATGATTATTTTTTGCAAACACCAATTAGAATCCACAAAGTAGGCAGTCACACATATATATTCGTCCCTAGTATATTTGAATTTCCAATTATCAGTTGTCAAACATACCTTTCCAGGAACCTTAGCAATAAACTCATTCAAATTATCCCCATCCTTCACAAACATGGCAAATAACTCTCTCGTGACTGTTTATCTACTAAAAGGTAGGTTTAATCTTCTAGCCATCTCCTAAATCCTCTCTTCTGTACTGTAATAAATGGACGCATTTCTTCAATCAAGTAAAACATGATAGCTCTTCTACTCTCAGAATCATCATACTTAACTTTATTTAAAATAGTGGAACCATTAGCATTAGTTTCAGCAGACAACAAGTATTGTTTAATATCTTGATGCATCATATGAGGACATCTTTCTAAATGACATTTCAAATGCGAAGTTCTATGCTTACTATTAGCAGTCAACTCACGCTTACAATGAGTGCATCTAGCTTTTGTCATCTCCGAGTTAGCCCCAATAATTTTCTGAAATTCAATCCAAACACCAGATTGTTTTTGCTTCTTTAAAACTTGATTATATTCAATAAAACCATCATGCGTTTCTTTTGCTACAGATGCATTAGAGGTACCTGTAGAATTGGCGTTGCTGTTTTCGCTAGCCCGTTCCATATTATAATTGAATTCTGTCAAATAAAAAAAACAAAAATTAAAATATAAATGCAAACTTTATATTTTAAATGCAAATACTTCAAGAAATAAATAGGTGAAAATAAATAAATTGATATTCCCCACACAAACTAACAACAGTTAGTATCAACAACCACACATACAAAAAAATATAACGTTATACTAACTGACATTGGTTTTAACCCAAACAAGAAAACACAATAACAAAATGCAAAGTAACAAACTTTAGCAATTTGGGACCAAGAAAGCTTAAAAAACTAACTTCGAACTATTTTTCCTCAAATAAAATAAAGCCATATTAAGAAAACTCAAAAATTAGTGAAAATGGTGTTCCCAAAATGAGGCAAAAGAGCAGTGAGCAACATAACACTTTGAAGAAAAAGAGTTCCGAGAAAAAGAAGTAAATAAAAAAATTGGAGAAGGAAGAGATAAATTTTAGAGGGCAACGAGAATAATACCTATATTTGTTCCTAAAATGAGGGAAGTATTGGGTGCATGATTTGATCTCACACAGATGCTGAAGGAAGTATTGGGAAATAATGCCCATCTCTAATTTCGAATAGATGGAATATGTAGTTTGAGAAAGGGGCGGCGGCTTAAATGAAAGGGGATGCTGAAGGGTTAACCCTTCACTTATATAGTGAAGGGTTAAGTCACGCGGATCAGGGTCGGGTCAGGCCGGGTTGGGCGGGTAAAAAATTCTGACCTTGGCCTAACCCTACATATGAACGGATCCCCATTTTTTCGGGTCAGATGGCTCACGGCTCAAATATAAACTAACCCTAACCCTGGTTTTTTCACGTCAGGTCGGGCCGGGTCCCCGGCCCGATGGACAGGTCTACTATTTAGTTATCAATAACATTAAATACACCTTATTAATGTCTTCTCTAATTATTTTGGATTCACATTGCGACATATGAAGGTTATTTAACAGGTGAAATCAAATGGCCTAAAAAAATATAACTAAATTCTCTCTCAAAAGCTTTTCCTCTGCCTTCTCTCTAGCATTCAATGATGAAAACACAGAGATGGAAATTATTTCTCCTATCGATAGTCCTCCATAACCACCGGATATTCAAACGACACACCCCACTTCAATTATTACAAATAAAAATTACTAGTCAATGAGATGATCTTGAACAAAGTCATGGATATACAGATGAGTAATAGTGCAATTAATGAAGATCCTCAATTGACCAACCCATAAAGAGATATAATTGGGGATACTTTGTCAGCCGCAATTAGTGTTGTGGTGTTATCGGAAGAGGATAAAAATAGTCTGTATTCACATTGGAAATACTAAATTATTATCAAGTTGATGGGAAAGAGAATGATGCATCAGTATTTGAAAATAAAACTTCAAGCTCTTTGGCAACCCTCGGAATAATTTCCCCATATAGATCTGGGTTTGAATTATTATATTGTGAAATTTACTAAGGAGAAAAACTTCACCAAACTGTTTAAACTTGGTCCATGGTTTATTAATGTCCATTACCTAGCTATACAATAGGGTTCCAAACTTTGTTCCTTGTCAAAAAACCCATCTAGTGTCAGCAATTTGGTGCTGCCTTCCTCAATTACCAACTGAGTTCTATGATGAAATTATTCTAAAGAAAATAGGGAACTCTATTGGTAGATTACTTAAGGTGGATGCTTGTACTAGTTCCACTTTGAGGGGAAGATATGCTACATTATGTGTTGAGATGCCTCTCAATAATCCGATCTATTAGCGAATATTCTCTGAATATTCACAGTATATTTTATAATTATAATTATTATATATTTATGGTAACTTAGGATTCTTACTGTATTAGTAATCAACCTCTGTACAACTATATATTTTGTGAATTAATGAGAAAAATCTCAAGGGGGATTATTCCAAACTTCCATGATATCAGTAGACAAACCCTAATCTCTATTTTCTTCTTCTAAGAGGCAGCGACCACCCCCTTCATCTTCTTCCCATCGACGGCCATATATCTAATTTCATTCAATTGTTGTGACTACCATGTCTCCTCCCACTATCCCTAATACTTCCGGTTCATCCACAAGTGTCTTTGACAACCATCCTCCACCTTTATCGTCTTCGTTTCATCCGAATTTTGTCGTTACCAACATCAAGAATTTCATCTCCATAATTCTTGACCAAGAAGACTGTCAATATTCCATGTGGGTAGAACTATTCTATATCCATGCTTGTGCGTATAACGTGCTCGACCACATTGATGTTTCTATTCCTTGCCCCACGGATGTTGCAGACTCGACATGGCATCGCCTTGACACCATCGTCAAGCAGTGGATATACGACACGATATCAAAAGACTTGTTGTGTACTATCATGAAAATAGGTGCTTCGGCGTATGAACTTTGGGTGCGATTATAAGAACTTTTTTAGGAAAAAGAAAAATACTCAGGCCGTGTATTTGGAGGAGCAATTGAACAATACGCGTCTCGAGAATTTAACACATGTTCGAATATTGCAAACAATTGAAAGTCATCGCTGACCAACTTTCCAATATTGGGACATATATTTCTGAAACAAAGATGGTGCTACAACTCGATGTTGGCTTACCAAAAGGGGAATACGACACTATCGCCACGATGATCCAACATGCCGACCCACTGTTGAGTTTCAACAAGGCATGTTCACAACTGCTATTGGAAGAGACCCGATGTGCTAAACAAGATGAGCACAATAAAAAAGCTTTAGCCGTTGAAAGCATGGTACAACCGGCGACCAACGCCACCCAACCACAACCGTCGGACCACCAGCAGCAGCGTGACAACCATGGCGGAGGACGAGGCAGCAAAGGCAGTGGTAATGGAAGACATGGAAAGGGCTGCGACAGAGGCCAAAAGGCCCAGCAGGCAGGCCCAACGAATGCTACCTATCTCCAGTGGCCTAGAAATCCTGGCTGGCCTAATGCAGTGAACTGAGCCTCGCCTGCATGCCCCTGCCCAACAACAAGGGCCCAGTTCCAGCAGGCCTGGATGTCAGGGATCATGGGCTCCGCCACATCAACCAGGTAAGCCCAACAACCTGCTCATCAGGTCAACCCGGTCTCGGCCCAGCAGACTCCACAAGCCCATAACCTGGCCCCAACTGATTTGGGCCAGGCCCTCAACGCATTGAACCTTTAACAGCCCGACGAAAATTGGTACATGGACACTAGAGCCACATCTCATCTCACCCGCTCGTCAGGTAATTTATCTAAAATGTTTCAGTTAAAGCATCATTAATTTATTACAGTTGGCAATGATCACTGTATTCCAATTGAAGGTTACGGTAATACACATACCAAACATCCCCACCCGTCTTTCTTCCTAAACCATGTCCTTTACGCCCCCAACATCATTAAAAATTTAATCTTTGTTAGAAAATTCACTCGAAATAATTTCATCTCTGTCGAATTTAACCCGTTTGGTTTTTCTGTGAATGATCTCAATACGGGAAAAATCCTTACTCGCTGCAATAGTGTGGGAGACCTCTACCCCTTCACTCAATCTTCCCCTACCAAACCACAATCACCTACCTCCCTTGCTGCAATCTCTCCGTCAACTTGGCATAACAGACTTAGACACCCAGGAGCACCTGTTTTAAATTTCTTAGGAATAATAAGTGTATTCAATGTAATTATGGAAAACTTGCCCAAAACTGTTTTTTCTTGCCCACTAGGCAAGCATACTCATCTTCCATTTATGTCATTCTTAAGTGTTACGTTTTCTTCATTTGATATTGTTCATGCTAATTTATGGACATCTCATGTTGTTAGCTCACTGGGTCACAAATTTTATCTAATTTTATTAGATGGTTTTTCTCATTTTATCTGGATTTACCTACTAAATTTCAAATCCGAAGTTTTTGGCAAGCTTCTTGAGTTTCAAAAATTCATTAAAACTCAATTTGAAAAATCCATAAAATCTTTTCAATGTGATAATGGACGTGAATTTAATAATTTGGCCTTTCACAATTTTTGCTCAAATCAAGGCATGGTTTTTCGTTTTTCACGTCCCCACACTACACCTCAAAATGGAAAGGCTGAACGAATTATGCGTACCATCAATAACATGATTAGTACACTCATGTTTCATGCCTGTCTTCCTCCCTCTTTCTGGGTCTATGCTGTTAAAATGGTAGAATACCTCCTCAATATTTTACCCACTAGCACTCTCCAAAACAAGACCCCCACCGAAATTTTATACCGTAGGATCCCGTCCTATGATCAACTCATAATTTTTGGTTGCCTGTGCTACCCCAATCTAGCCTCCACTGCCCCTCACAAATTATCCCCACGAACTACACCCTATGTCTTCGTTGGTTTTTCACCTAATCATAGGGGTTATCTGTGCTACTACTTGTCTAGTCGTAAAATCATTGTCTCTCACCACGTCTCCTTTGATGAAATGAGTTTTCCATTCTCTAATATCCAAAAATTTCAAACCACGGACTACATGTTTCTTGATGACACAGATTTGTCCCCTACCGTCAGATCACTATTCAATCACCACCCCACTGTTCTGGCCCCATCGGCGTCTTCCCCAATTGCCCAGTCACCAACTATTTTCGACACCGTTGGCACCACCGCACTACCCAGTTCCTGATCCATCGCTCCAATGGTCGACCCACCCACTTCACCAACCTACAGCCACCAACTACCCGAGTCTCGGTCCAGTTACCCCAACCCAGTTACATCACCGATCCACTGTCAGATCGGAACCCACCGTCCTAACTTACTGCGAGAACTACCGAGCACAACAACACCGTCGAACCACCACAAAACTTTGACCTTAACTCACTACCCAAACCCTGTTCATATCCAGTCCCCGGTATCGACATTCCGATGAACCCCAACAGTTACCTCCATTTCAGAAATCCCAACTCAGCAGAATCGCAACCCACCAAACACAGACTATACACCACTGCCTACCCACCATATGGAAACTCGTGCTCAACATGAGATTTTCAAGTCCAAGGTTCATTTTAACCTCTCCACACAATCCATATCACCCATTCCTAAAAACCCAAAACTAGCCAAACTGGACCCTAATTGGAATGTAGCCATGTGCGAGGAATTTAATGCTTTAACAAAGCAACACAATTTGGATTTGGTACCTAGATCGGATGGGGTGAATGTGATCCGATGATGTGGCTTTTTCGTCATAAGTTCAGGGACAGTAGTGACTTAGAGCGGTATAAGGCAAAACTTGTGGCTAATGACACTAATTAGAAAGAGGGCATTGATTGTGGTGAAACATTTAGTCCAATTATTAAATCGGCTACCATTCGTACAGTTCTCAGTATTGCTATGGGTAAGCATTGGCTTATTCATCAACTTGATGTCAAAAACACATTCCTTCATGGGGACTTAAAAGAGATAATTTACATGCATCAATCACCTAGTTTTGTTCATCCTGCAGCCCTCCAGTATGTATGTCATCTTCGAAAGTCACTATATAGCTTGAAACAGGCCTCCCAAGCATGGTATAAACGCTTTGCCAGGTATATTATGCAGATTGGGTTTATATACAGCAGGTGTGATAACTCTCTTTTCATTTTTTATCGTGGTACTAGCAGGTGCCCTTCAATATCTTATATTTACAAGGCCTGATATTGCATATGTCGTTCAGCAAGTATGTCTGTTCATGCATGCACTGAGGGAGTCCCACTTTGCTGCTCTTAAGCGTATCATCAGATACATTAAGGGCACACTTGACTATGCGTTGCATCTTTACCCCTCTGCCCCGACCAGGTTGCTCTCTTATACAGATGCAGATTGGGAAGGGCGCCCGAACACGCGACACTCTACTTCAGGCTATTGTGTATTTCTAGGGGGCAATCTTATTTCGTGGTCTGCTAAGAGACAAGCCACATTATCCCGTTCGAGTGCTGAAACAGAGTATAGAGGAGTTGCTAATGTAGTTGCTGAGATCTGATGGCTCTGAAATCTTCTCTTGGAGCTCCATTTCCACTGCGTAAGGCATCTTTAGTTTACTGTGATAACATATCTGCCATATATCTATCTCACAATCCAGTTCAACATCAGCGAACCAAACATATTGAGATGGATATCCACTTTGTACGTGAGAAGGTAGCTCTCGGTCAGATCAAAGTATTGTATGTGCCTTCCTCTTATCAGTATACAGATATTTTCACAAAGGGGCTACCCATACAGTTATTCATCGACTTCAGATTCAGTCTTAGCATTCGGCCTCCTCCCGCTCTGACTGAGGGGGAGTATTAGCGAATCTTCTCATAATATTCACAATATATTTTGTAATTATGATTGTTGTATATTTATGATAACTTATGATTCTTACTGTATTAGGAATCAACCTCTGTACAACTATATATATTGTAAATTAATGAAAAGAATCCCCAATAGAGATTATTCCAAACTCACACGATCAAATCTTTTATTTTGATCGGGTCACACAAGCAAGAAATTCTCAATGAGAGTGAGGAACAATTATGCCAAGGATGTAACTGGTTGGGTCATGTATTATCCAAGTGTCCTAACAAAAGTAATCTCAATCAGGAGTCACCATCTAATTCTACACCGGAGAAAACCTCTTCTACTTCAAAAAATCAATGGAGGACAATTTCCTTTCCATAAAAAAATAAGAAAAACAATAGCTTCGTCGAGATCAACAGATAGATCATGCAATTCAGGAGGGTAGTACTACATGTATTCAAGATAATTTATTTGATGGCAAAACATGTATGTATATTTCTACTCAGCATTTTAATTATAAGAAAAAGTTCATTATAAATAAATACTCTACTTCTCTAAATTTTGAGTTAATTGATGGTTCTCTTCCATTAGCTCATTCTTCTCTTACTACTGAGAACCCTATAATCCGGGTTAATAATAATTTTGCTGCTTTAGAAGATTCTGTCCTTTCTCCGATTTGTAGCTCACATACAGAGAGAAAATTTTCTCCAATCAACAACTCTCTCTCTCTCTCTCTCCTCCGACTTGGCTCAAACACGTGGATGAAACCCTCCACTCCAAGTCGAATACTTCCTCTCCAATTAACCCCATTTTGTCGACACATGTTAAGAAAATGACAAAAATGCCCTTTCCCAAACTCTAGTGTCTTCCGATGTTGACCCAGCTCCGCTTAGCCTTATCCCCCTCTAGGGGTATTTTAGTGATAGGTTCTATAGGAACTGGACGATCCTATTTGGTCAAATAGAAACACTTGGCAAGTGGATTCGTCCTCCACTCATGCATGCAAAAACCCTGGGGCAATTATTGAATTAAATAGCCCACCCTTCGTAACCAATCAAACCCACATTCTTCTTCCAAATATATCAATCATTACCAGATATTAACGAGCCTTCTACACTCCCTCCTCCTCCTATAAATGCAACGTCTTCTGATCCCTCTTCACAGAAGACACAACATGCTAGCTTTGTTAACCCAAAGAGTCATGAGCAACCAGAACAACCACCCACAAAACCCTCTTCTTCCTAATATTCCGGTGGTTTATACTACAATTCCTGTTCCCCCGAACCAATCCCCCTCTCTTGGATAGAACAGGGTCTTCAAGGTTAAGAAATCTTTTTCACCCTGGATCTAGAGGGGAGGGAGGTGATGGTCATACTTCAGAACCCAAATTTCTTAGCTCAACTTGTGACAGAGGCTCTGAAGCTTGCCCTGGACAATTATATAAACCACATATGGATGCACAATATGCTCAATCCATTAGTTCCAGCAATTTCTCCATCCCTATTTCAAGTCATGCAACATCACTGGAACCTGTCCCAGCACTTCAACCCTCTTGTCAACCCGACAGTAGCCCAGAATCTAAAGGAAGTTAATTCCATGATTTATTTCATCCCAAGTATACAAATATATACAATTCTACCTAATCAATTTAGACTATCTCTAAGGATATGATAATCAGTACAATTGATCTAATCATCCTAATTATATGATTCTAATTACAACTTAATTGATATAATGGGATTTGATGGAGATAATTAGGGATTATGTCCCTAATTATCCTAACAGTCCCCGCAGTCTTAGCGGGAGGTTCTCGCATGCTGAGACTATCCCTAAAATCATCTACGTGCGGAAGACATTTGGTGAAGATGTTGACAATCTGATAACGGAACAGTACATGGAGAACACGAACTTGTCTACGTGTAACCTTTTCTCGGATAAATAAGATATTCATTTCAATGTGTTTGGTGCGTTGATACTGGACAAGGTTACCTGATAAGTAAATCATATTCAGATTATCACAATAAACCATAATTGCTTTTGCAATCGGACAATGGAGTTCTAATAGTAGATTACGAAGCCAACATGATTAAATGACCACATTTGCCATCCCTCAGTATTCTGCTTCAGCACTAGACCTAGATATTGTTGGCTGTCATTTCAAGGACTATGAAATGAGATTGTCTCCCGAAAAGACACAATAGCCAGATGTTGAACGTCGTGTGTCCGGGCAGCCACCCCAATCAACATATGTATAAGATGAAAGACTCAAAATGGAGGACTTATACAAATGCAATCCAAAATGAACATTACCATGAACATATCGCAGAATTCGTTTGAGAGCCCCCATATGTTCTTCTTTCGGATCATGCATATGTAAACACACTTGCTATACCGAATAGGAAATATCAGATCTCGTGAAAGTAAGATATTGTAAGGCCCCTGCTAGGCTGCGGTAATGTGTTGGGTCACTGGATGGAGTACCTGCAGAGTTACTCAATTTGGCCTTAGTATCAACCGGCACGTGTGATGGTTTGCAGGAGGACATACCAATTTGTCAATGATCTCCTCGACACATTTCTTTTGACTGAGAAACAGACCACCTGCATATTGGGTTACAACAATCTCCAAACAATAATTTAGAGGACCCAAATCTTTCATTTTAAATTCTACTGCAATGAGGGACATAATATACCGGCGAAGTGATGTAGATGGGGTCGTGAGAATGATGTCATCTACATATAGGAGGATATATGCCATGTCGTTTCCCTTCTTATAAATGAACAAGAACTGATCAGACTTATTTTGTGATAAACCCAATGTGGATACAAACCTGCAAACCTATTATACCATGCCCGGGGATCCTGTTTCAAGACATATAAAGATTTTCTCAATAGACAAACATAATTCGGATGTGTAGAGTCTCGAAAACTCAAAGGTTGGTGCATGTAAACCGTCTCCTGTAAATGACCATGTAAGAATGCATTTTTGACATCCAACTGATGAATGGACCAGGACTTTGACAAGGCCAAGCTAAGAATAATCTTGATAGTTGATGGCTTAACCGCCAGACTGAATGTTTAACCACAATCCACGCCATCCTGCTGAGACCTGCCATCACCAATAAGATGAGCTTTGTATCACAAATGAGCCATCTGAATTTTTTTATGACAAAAAATCCTCATAGACATGATAATGTTCACATTAGATGGATGAGGCACTAACTCCCACGTCTTCTTTTTTAATAAGAGCATCAATTTCGTCTAACATGGCATCTTTCCAATTCGGGTCTGATAGGGCTTATTTGGGATTTTTTTGAAGAGGTGATGGTTAGATTGAGGACGTTAAGTTAAAATGACGTTTGGGCCAAAAAATCTCGTGCATGGAACGGGTTTCAATGGTCCGTGGTGGGGGGGGTTGGGATGTCATGTAGGTTATTGGGCCGAGGAGAGGTTTGAGAAAAAACTGATGGTCCAATTACTGCTTGGTGATTGGGCCAACTCGGGTCAAGGGTTTGTGCCTGAAGTGAAGGGCCTGGGTGCCGATTTATGGACAAAAGTGAGGGAGCAATGGGCTCCCTCATTTGGGCCTGCCAACCACGATATTTGGACTGGGCTGAGGCCGACGGTAAAAAGGCAATGACCTCCTCACCGCGGACTGGCTCAATCTCATTTTGTGGTTGGGCCGTTACGATGTTGGGAGTATTTTGGGCTGGTCCCATATTATTTTGGGTATTGAGATGGTGTTGTAAAATTAGATGTATTCCGTCGTCCAGAAAATCATATGAAGATGGAGATGCCACATGATAATTAGGAAACGGAAATGTAGACTCATCAAAAACTACATGACGAGAGATAATGATTTTTCCTTTCATCATATCATAACATTTATATCCCCTATGATTTTGTGGGTATCCTAAAAACACACAAAGGGTGGAAAGATCCTGAAGTTTGTTAATGGTTGTGGACAGAAACAAGGGATAACACAAACATCAAAAAAACCTTAAATGTGAAAAAGATGGGAGATGATAGTACAACCTTTGTGTAGGTGACACGTTTGGAAGTAGTTTTCTTTCGGCTTTCCCATTTTGAGGAGATGTATGTGGACATGAAAGACTAAAGACATCCTATTTTGGTGAAAAAAATCATTAAATTAAGCATTTAGGAATTCCCTCCCATTGTCACATTGAAAATATTTAATGAATTTGTCAAATTGGGTTTTGATAAAAACACTAAATTATTTAAAAGCGACGAAGGCTTGTGATTTCTGCCCTAAGGAAAATGTCCACATAAAATTCGAATAATTATCCAAAATAAGCATAGAATATTTATGACCTGCAGAACTCAAAACTGGTGATGTCCACAAATCACAATGCATAAGATCAAACGTCATAAGCGTATGTGAATAAGATGACGAAAAAGAAAGTTTAACATGTTTTTCAAACACACATGTTTGGCAAATAAAAGAGTCCAAAAATTTATTACAAGCAACAAAATTATTCTTCCTAAGAGTATTGAACACCAGTGCTCCCGGGTGTCGCAACCGATACCAGGATTTTAATCAGTTTTGGTGCATGTAAGATGTTATTTAAGTATAACGGTTGGTGAGGAGGGGGAAGTTTTACCTGACCAATACCACAAATTGAAATTTCATGTCCACTGCCGACAATAATATTTTTATTACTGCTCATATAAAAATAAGTTGAGAGATTATCTTGAGATGTTGTCATGTGTGACGTAGCCCCTGTGTCCATGTACCACGAATCATCTGGAACATTCAGATTCATGTTGTTCATAGCCTATTCGATATCGATTGGTGCATAACTTGCAGAAGATGATGCATGGGCTGCAAATGCTTGTTGTGGACGAGATCCTAGAAGTTCGGGTTGTCAGTTTGAAGAGGAGGGTCTGGCCCACGACGCGGTGGGGTATAGGAACGGAGGGGCTGTCCATTGTGGGGACCAATCCCACAGCGGGTACTGCCTCCGCTAGTTCCCACTAGACTGGGCTTGCAGCTGCCACTAGCTGGGCTGCCATTGCCCCTGCTGGTGGTTGTTGCGCCGCCGCTACCCCGGCCCTTTCCACTATTATTTTTTCCTTTGTTATTGTTACGATTTAACCCCCATTTTTACCATTGTTTTTGCGATTTCCAGTTCCACCCAAACCAGAATTTTGGGTCTGAAAATCCATCGAAAATGAATTGGTAGAGACAAGGGCAGTTCCGGATGTGGCTGCCCCCGAGGCTACTTGTTTCGCCTTGCGGGTTTCTTCAAGAATTAATCACGAATGAGTCTCATAAAATGAAGGCAACAAATTACTTTGTTGAATGAACATAGCAACCCCATCATATTGTTCATTTAATCCGACAATTAATTGAAGAACCAACCGTTGGTTTGTCACCGGCACACCAACGTTGGTTAGTTGGTCGACAAATCACGAATGAGTCTCATAAAATGAAGGCAACAAATTACTTTGTTGAATGAACATAGCAACCCCATCATATTGTTCATTTAATCCGGCAATTAATTGAAGAACCAACCGTTGGTTTGTCACCGGCACACCAACGTTGGTTAGTTGGTCGACAAACATCTTCAATTCTTGAGAATAGGTGGAAACGTTTGAAAAATCCTCCAACTTGACGTTGATGAATTGGTTTTGAAGATATACCGCCCTCGAAAGTTTATTATCCTGAAAAATATTTTGTAATCGTTCCCACGCTTGTTGAGCCGTAGAGTTTGGTTCCAAAATAGTATGCAACGGGTCGTTGGAGATAGTGCCATAAATCCATTGAAGGACTAGCTTCTAAAACGAGACCATAACTTTTTATCAACCCCGGTAGTATCCGAAGAAGATTTGGAAGCGATGATATGGTCTATTACTTCGTATGTTCGGAAGTGGATTTTGAATAACTCCGCCCACGAAGAGTATTGCCCTTTTTCCATCTCAAGTGTAATAAAAATAAAGTACTTGACGTTGTTTACGGCAAGAGATGGATGAAATTTTTGTGTCTCGGTCATAGTTTCCCACGAAAAACAAGAAGAAAAGGTGAAGTGAGAAAAAAATATGTTGGGACTGATAGAAGAACCCTAAACCGGAAGTTGTATGGCGGCTAGGGTTGAAAGGTAGAAGAATGACTTTAGGGTTTGTGTATGGATTAGGGTTTGTAAAAGAAAACCCTATATATTGTGGCCGAAAATATTATTTTGGTGAGGGGCGAGGGGAAAAATATGAGGGGATGGGGTGGGCAAAGTTTAATTTGTGGCTCTTGATATCATGATGGAAGTTAATTCCATGATTTATTTCATCCCAAAAATACAAAGATATACAATTATACCTAATCAATTTAGGCTATCTCTAAGGATATGATGATTAATACAATTGATCTTATCGTCCTAATTATATGATTCTAATTACAACTTAATTGATATAATTGGATATGATGGAGATAATTAGGGATTATGTCCCTAATTATCCTAACAAGTTAGGTCCAAGATCCATTCTTTACATGGTATCAGAGACATGCCCATTCCAATTCTTTGTTCACCGATGTTGGGCCCCAAATTATATTATTCACGCTCCAGTTAACAAGGTCTGGGCGTACATGGAGTGTTAAGAGTCTCATATCGGATATGTAATGGGAACATGGATTCCTTATATGGACTTGGACAATCCTTACCGTACAAGCTAGCTTTTGAGGTTGAGTTATGTCCAAGATCCATTCTTTACATGGTATCGAGTTCAAATAGTAGATTATGGAGTCAACATAATTCAGCGACCACATTAGCTACTACTCGATATTCTGCTTCAGCACTTGACCTAGACATCACCGGCTATCGTTTCGAGGACCATGAAATGAGGTTGTCTCCAAAAAATACACAATAGCTAGAGGTTGAATGTCGTGTGTCAGAGCAGCCACCCCAATCAGCATCTGTATAAGATGAGAGACTCAAAATAGAGGACTTATAGAAATGCAATCCAAAATGAAGAGTACCCTGAACATACTGCAGAAACTGTTTGAGAGCCCCCATATGTTCTTCTTTTGGATCATGCATATGTAAACACACTTGATGAACCGCATATGAGATATCAGGTCTCGTGAAAGTAAGATAATGCAAGGCCCTTGCTAAGCTGTGGTAATGTGGTGGGTCACTGTATGAAGTACCTGCAGAGTAACTCAATTTGGCCTTAGTATCAACCGGTGTGTGTAATGGTTTACAGGAGGACATACCGTCTTTGTTAATGATCTC
Organism: Anisodus acutangulus; assembly: GCA_029783415.1. Classification (NCBI taxonomy): domain Eukaryota; kingdom Viridiplantae; phylum Streptophyta; class Magnoliopsida; order Solanales; family Solanaceae; genus Anisodus; species Anisodus acutangulus. The sequence goes on along the minus strand of CM056507.1, from coordinate 26,514,097 downwards.
CTCGGCGTATTTCTTTTGACTGAGAAACAGACCACCTGCATATTGGGTTACAACAATTCCCAAAAAATAATTTAGAGGACCTAAATCTTTCATTGGAAATTCTACTTCAATGAGGGACATAATAAACAGGCGAAGTGATGTAGATGAGGCCGTGAGAATGATGTCATCTACATCTAGGAGGAGATATGTGTCACGACCCAAACCGTAGGGCTGCGATGAGATCCCACCTGCCAGGTACCGTCATTCTTACAATGCACATCTGATCGTAATTAATTACGGACTAAGTCGAAAGAAAATTGTGAAAAACTAGGTAACCATCTTATATATATACATATACCAAGGCTGACAAGGTCATACAAGACTACTACATATAGGACACTTGTCTACAAGCCTCTAAGAGAGTACACAACATCAACAGGTCGGAACAAGGCCCCGCTATACCCATATAGACACGCAAAATTGTATTATACCAAAATCATACCGACACTCCGGAAAGAGGGGAGTGCTTCCAAAAATTCACTGAAATCTGCAACCTATTCACGTGGGCCGTCGCCTTGCCTATGCGAACCTGCGGGCATGAAACGCAGCGTCTCCCGACAAAAAGGACGTCAGTACGACTGATGTACTGGGTATGTCAGGCATAAATAAAAGCATAACAGGAATATACCGCTAACTGAAACATAAAAAACTGACCAACAAGAACTACCTCTGAGAGCCCTAATACACTTGCCTACATGTTATGTACAATGCAGTGTCTATATTCATTGTCCTCATCGGGCAATTTTCATACCATGACAGCTTCTGTGGGCATCATACCATGTAATGGTTAACGAATATATGCATGATGCAAGTGCGGTATATATATGTTAGTGTTGCAAATCGTGCAACCCGTCCTAATATATCTTAGTGTTGCGGATCGTGCAACCCGTCCCTAATAAGACATACATGCATCACATCACATCACATCATATTGGCCTCTTCGGGCTCTTTTGTGATAGTCTGTACCAGCTGCAGGTGGTGTGCGTATATAACGCATTTCCCTTTCCCCTTTCCCATATCTCCTATATATATATATATATATATAATATTTACCATATAGTAGTGTGCATAGCACTAGTGGGTCCAGGGTAATATATGAATGCAAAATACAAATGAAAATGCATGAATATCAGTAAAATATTTCCTGAATTTATCGGATGGCAATAATATCCTTGCCCCTTTGGTTAACACGGTGAATGTCAACACTTTTTTCTGTATGCCTCAATAAGGACTTAGGAACATATTTAGACATGCTTTTAGCACAGGAATCAATAACATGAATATTCTTAACTACTAGGAGTAGAATAAATTATGGAGCAATATCCCGGTTATATTTTGTTATATGGAACATGCCAAAAGAAAGAAATAATTTTCTTTAACATACCTCAATACGTGGAGCAAACCTCAACCAAAATAGGAATTTTGGTCGAGCATAACACTGGCTTTCCAGGAAAGGAACGATTTTCTTTCTAAATGAAAGATCTGCTTGTCTCTTAAACTTTACTAAGCAATGAAAGAGCAACTAGCATCTACTTTGTTTCTATTTCAAATAAGGAGTTTATACATCTGATTAAGAACTAAAATAGACAATCAGGGTGGTCGATATACTGACCACGATTTCCCTTTTAAAAGATGCCTACACTTAATATTTAACGGAGGCTAATGATTTGGTCTCCCACCAAATTATTCCTGGACGTGTAGTCATGCAAATGACGCCACATACACCAACAAGTCATTCAATTCCATTAATTAAGTGACTCGCTTCCGCATAATTTATCAATCACACACATAATTAATTTTGTGATCCCAATTTACTTAAATTTTAATATCTCATAAGACCTTTATATATTCAATGTCATAATTTGTGATATGACACTAGTCCATAACCTCTTTTATGCACGTACCAAATTTATTTCTGCTTCCGTCGTAACACTTGTTACGTCCAAAATTATTTCGGAATTTAATCTTTCTATATACTAATCTCTTTATTAGCATAAATAAATATAACATAAATTTTCCCAACGCTCGGGTCTATGTACGCATGCCTAGCGATTTTATAAATGCTTAGCCATTTAAACCGTAACCCGAAAGTACGGGATGTTACAATATGCCATGTCACTTCCCTTCTTATAAATGAACAAGGACTGATCGGACTTGCTGTGTGAGAAACCTAATGTGGATACAAACCCTGCAAACCTATTATACCATGCCCGGGGAGCCTGTTTCAAACCATATAAAGATTTTTTCAATAGGCAAACATAATCCGGATGTGTAGAATCTCGAAAATCGAAAGGTTGGTACATGTAAACTGTCTCCTGTAAATGACCATGTAAGAATGCATTTTTGACATCCAACTGATGAATGGACCAAGACTTTAACAGGGTCAGGCTAAGAATAGTCCTGATAGTTGTTGGCTTAACCACCAGACTGAATATTTCACCACAATCCACGCCAACCTGCCTAGACCTGCCATCATCAACAAGACGAGCTTTGTATCTCGCAAACGAGTCGCAACTGAGTCATCTGAATTCTTTTTATTACAGAAAACCCACATAGGCTTGATAATGTTCGCATTAAATGGATGGGGCACTAACTCCCACGTCTTATTTTTAATAAGAGCATCATATTCATCTAATATGTCAACTTTCCAATTCGGGTCTGATAGGGCTGCTTTGAGTTTTTTGGAAAAGGTGATGGTTGGATTGAGGACGTTAGGTTAAAATGACATTTGTGCAGAAAAATCCCGTGCATGGAACGGGTTTCAATGGTCCGTGGTGGGGGAGTTGGGCGGTCGGGTAGGTTATTGGGCCGAGGGGAGGTTTGCGCCAAAACTGACTTGGACATAGCGACCAATCCTCTCCTGTTCCCATGGATTCCTCAACCTATCCCTGTGAATCCTAATCCAAACATGCAACCTCCGATGGATATCAATCCAGAGGAACATGTACTAAATCTAGCAGAAGAAGTGGAAATTCCAACCTCGTTCACAGATATTCAAAGTCTCACCGGAGCAGCCCTTATGCTGTTTCGGAAGAATCTCAACAAGAAACATGTTTATTGGTGTCCTGCGAACCTAATCAAGTGTTCATTCGACATCAGACCACCGATAAACACTGGAGTAGTCAAGCATGCAGTGGTGATTAGCCCGACATTCAGAGGAAATCTGACTCCAACATCTGAGAATCTGGACAACCCAGCCTCCAAAAACAATCTTCTCATGATGAATAGAACCACTTATTTAATTGTTTGGAATATTAAAGGAATGTTAGGGATTATAATAATACTCATAATCCATGCATTGTGGCTTTGCTTGAGACTAGGTTGGATAATCATGCTATTCTTAGGAATGAGTTCAATTTTTCTAGCTTCATGGAGGTTTCTGCTATTGGTAGATCAGGGGGGATAGTTCTACTGTGGCATGATAACATGATTTCAGTTACTAATCTCCGTCACGCATCCCAGGAATTGCATGTCATGGTTAAGGTATTACCCTCCTTTATAGAATGGTTATTTACTATTATTTATGCTAGTACGAATGTAAGTTACCGAAATGTGTTATGGGATAATCAGTGTAAGGTTGGAAATTAGTATAATGGCCCTTGGTTTGTGTGTGGAGATTTTAATAAAGTTCTTAGTCAAGCACAGAAATGGGGTGGTAGACCTATAAATGTGACTAGGGTAGCTAATTTTAGGAATTGTATTTATTATTGTGAATTGGTTGATTTGGGTTTTAAAGGGACTAGGTATACATGGTCTAACCTAAGGAAGAGAAGGGGTTTAATTATGGAAATACTTGATAGGGGTTTGGCAAATGAGAATTGGATTAGTGTTTTTCCTAACGCTAATATTACGCACCTTCTAGGTTGGTTTCTGACCATAACCCTTTACTGATTAAACTAGATGATCAGGGGATAGGATATTTAGGTTGGAAAAAATTTGGACTTTTCATACAGAATTTAGGGCTATAGTTTCTCAATGTTGGGTTAACAGTGGTTTTATTGACGCTTCTACTAGATTTGAATCAGTAATTAAAGCTTGGAGCAGTAATGTATTTGGGGATGTTAGGAGAAATAATAGTAGAATTTTGTCTAGACTTAATGGAATTTATAACTCTCCTAATTGGCCTCGTAGTAGCTATCTTACCAACCTTGAGTCTGACATTGTTCTTGATTATAATAATCGCTTAACATGGAAGAGAATTTGATGTATATAAGAAGGGGTGAGTGAGGGTGAGTTGGTCGGAGTTTGGTTGGACACGGGTTGATACGAAAGTGGGGTCGAAAGTAAGCTATCGGATGGAACATTTTCTGCCGTGAAGTGGGGTGTTTGGTAGGTTAGACGGATAGTTTAGAGTTAAAATGGACTAAGGCGTTTTGTGGGGTGGCTCTAGAAAATTTGAGGGTTGTGTTGGTGGTCGGGGTTTTGTGGTTGGATGGTGGTAAGGTGACGGAATCTGGCTGGAACAGTGAGGTTATCGGTAAGGGGTGTTTTGCGGATTGTTGGAGGTTGTCGGGGTTGGACGGGTATGTATGAGTGGTTTTGGTAAATGGCTTTTGGTGTGGTGGTTTAGGAAGTGTTGTGGTGTATGGTGGTGAGAAGAATCAGGTGGTTGACACAAGGAATGGACACGAGGTTGCTAAGTACAAACTCGGGTACAAACCAAGTGAGGGTTGGTCAAAATGGACAAGGATAGAGACGTGAGGTTGCTATGGACAAGCTCGGGTCGACACCAAGTGAGGTAGGCCAATTGGACAAGAATTTGACCGAGGTTGCTAAGTACAAGCTCGAGAACAAACCAAGTGAGGGAGGCCGATGACCTTGTGATAGTAACCGGATAGGCCTTTGGCTTGGGTTTGGTTGGATCACAAAAGTTCCAACTTCAACTTGCACCGAGGGGAAGCTTAGCTTGGGCTCAACTAGATCACAAAAGTTCTAGCTAAACTTGCACCAAGGGTTTGACCCACAAAAGTATCGAGGTTCAGACTACATAAGGACCGATGGCCCACACAAGGACCAACTAAGATAAACAACACATAAGTTGAATAACTTAGCCAATGAGTAAAACTCAAATAATTTTAATAAATCTTCCACCCCTTTTTACATCATGGGTCCTATTTATACTAATAGATAAACTCTTCAAGAAGACATCTTAATAAACACTTATCTTGAACTACTTTGGCCGAATGGGAAAAGGAGAAGAGAGCTTGGCCGAATGGGAAAAAGAGTGTTGGTTCGGCAAACTCTTGAGTTTTTCTAGGCCATTCTTTTGTGTCTTCCATATATATGAATGCATGAACTTAGGCCACTCATAAACCATCTCCTTGGAATCCGTTTAGAAGCTTCCATCTCTAGCATGTACCTTGGCCGAATGGGAAAGGGGAATTGCTCTGCCAACCCTTCAAGTTCCCTAGGCCATTCTTGGTGTCTTCCATGTAGCTAAGTACATGAATGAATTATCTCCTTGGAAACCTCATCTTCTAGATGGTTCTTATCCTTTGTCACCCGATACGCGGCCTAGTCATTTTCTTCCATTACACGACGCATTGATTGTGTCATAAGGAGAGCTAATAGTTAAGCTAGGAATTAAAGACAAGCTAAAATAAAATGGTCTCAGCCAACACCTATATAAAAGCCGAAAATAAACATGTCCCCTTTTGGATCTTCACGTCCAATTTTCAACTCCACTCCATATTCCATCCCAAATTAAGCATATCACCATATGATAGACGACAATCTTTGGCAGTCCTCGCAAGTCACCTCTCGGCTCATGTTGGGAGCTTAAGCTCGTGGCCTTTCTTTAATAAATCTCCCCTACTTTAAAAGAATTTGCCATCAAATTCTCGCCGTCTAAGTACATTTATAAGTTTCCAACATGGAACATTGAACTTTCATATCCGTCCGAAAGTTCTTCCTTGTAGAAAGGATCAGCATACATGACAAAGGTTTTCGACTCTAAGTAGTGTTCCCATTGGACCAAGGGTCCTACCATCTCAAGTTACTTGCCGTAAGTAGAATAATTGAATCATGCACCACCCAATCCATCACTAGATAAAGCAACAGACCCTTTGTCTTGAATTAAGACGAGACCAATATCAACTCCTCTAACATCACGCTCAACTTCAAATAGTATCTCAATGTTCAGAATAGGGGCAGCAAGGACACTACAACCTCTGATGAAATGAAGATAAAAAGAAGCCAAGCCATGAAAACTCCTTACCATACTTACATTTGTATACCCGTGCCAACTTCGGATAGTCCCTACTTCGGATGGATGAAGGTCCTCGGGTGATACTTTGCATTCTTGGATTACCTTGTGCATGAGACTTATGGAAGAGCTTGGGGAACCACACACCTCGAATGGCATCATAAGCCACTCGCAAAAACCATAGTTGATCTTGAGAGCCATCTTCTAAGAACCTCTTCCTCGTATCGTCATTTGTTGGGAGCCGCTCCTCCAATCTATCTTGGAGAACAAACAATCATCCATTCTCGTCCACATAGACTTGTATATTACAGTGATGTTGTAGACTGCTTGGTTGCCAATACACTCGTGTCAAGTTCCTTCCTCCTTTGGTACCAACAAGGCGGATGTCGTGTAGAAGCTAAGGCTCTTGCGGACATAGCCTTCGCCTAATAACTCTTGCTCTTGGACTTTTACTTCCTTAGTCTCTTCCAGATGGCACCCATAGTTTTGTTGGTTAGGTAATGAACTTCTTAAAAATAAATCAATAGCAATTTCCATACCTTCCATTGGTAGCGTTCCGAATGCATGATCATTCGGAAGATTCTTTACGTCGTCATTTTCAACCGTGTCTCCCATAAGATTATCCCTCTCCTTGAACGCCAATGCACCTAAAGAACTCCCCTTCTTTAATTCTTATTCTATCTTCCGTGCATCAAGTGAGGGGAACTCGGCCTTGCATTTCTTGGCGTTTTGGATTTTCATTTCCTTCACCTTGCTAGGTGACAATGGCATCAATCAGAAATCTTTGCCATCCTTTCGAAAAGAATATGTGTTCTGCTCTCCATCATATTGTGTTTTTCTATCATATTGCCATGGTCGACCCAATAAAATATGACAAGCATCCATAGGTAGGATGTCGCACCATATCTCATCTTCATAATTCCCAATCTGAAAGCTAGTGAGGGCTTGTTTTGCTACCCTTAGCCCATTGTATTTGTTCACCCATCGGAGAGTATAGGGCTTAGGATGGTTGTGGGTAGGAAACATTAATTTGTCTACCATTTTTATGGAAGCCATTTTGGCATAATTTCCGCCATCGATGATCACGTTACACACCCTATCATTCACCTTGCATCAGGTGTAAAATATTTTCTCTCTTTGTGACTCCTCAAGTTCTTCAAGTTGAGCACTCAACACACGTTGGAGTACCAAACATACACTTTCCTCCGCAAGAGCAACATCTTCTTCTAAGTACTCTTCGATCTCGGCTTCCTCAATAGCGAAGGAATCCCCACACTCTTGGTATTCTTCAATGGTCATGACCCGTAGGTTAGGACATTCACGTGCAAATTGTCCTAATTCTTGGAATTTAAAGCACCTCTTTTGACTTCTATCTACTCCCTTTGTAACCTCGACTTTCTCTCCTTTATTTTTTTCTACACTTTCCGGGGTATACAATGGTTAGAAAAAGAAGTACAACCCTTTTCTTTCACACTAGTGGTCTTTACATAAGGTTTCACAGTACCCTTCTTTTGTTGTTTTTGTCAAATTTGATTGCTAAGTGGCACACATCTTCAAATGTGTTTTAAGTTGCCACTTCGACCTTCTCTTGAATTGCCATGTTCAAGCCTCCAATGAACCATGCAATTCTTTGTGTTTCATTTTCTTCCAAGTCACAAAGCATAGTGACCTTCTCGAATTCTCGCACATATTCCTCAACCTTAAGAACTCCTTCACGAAGTTTGGTGATCTTAAGGTAAAGGTATTGTTCATACTCTCTTGGTAAGAATTTTATTTTCAAGTACTTCTTTAATTTTTCCTATGAGTCAATTTTGGTTTTCCCACTTCTTCTTCGGCTTATTTTGAGGTTTTCGTACCACACAGAAGCGAATGACTTCAACTTCAATGTAGCAAACTTAAAATATTTATGATCATCATATTGTTTGAACTCAAAAATCCTCTCAATAGCCCTTAGCCATTCAAGGAACTCTTCCGGATCCATATCGACTTCAAAGGTTGGAAGTACAAGCCGTAGGCTTCAGTCATCTTTCCTATCATGCCCCGGATTGTTTTGGACATCTTCCTCGGCATGCCTTGGGTTGTTTTGTGCAACGTCTTCTCCTAATTTGGCATCATTAATCATGACACGATCAACAAACTCTCTTCTCAAGAGTTGCATTTGTTTCGCGACAAGTTCACTTATGGCCCTCCAAAGTTCATCGTTCATGTGAGCCATAACGTCAAGGCGTGGGATGAGATTTCCTTGCTCTGATACCAAATTGATATATATAAGGAGGGGTGAGTGAGAGTGACTTGGTCGGAGTTCGGTTGGACACAGGTTGATATGAAAGTGGGGTCGAAAGTAGGCTACTGGGTGGGACATTTTCTACCGGGCAGTGGGGGTGTTTGGTGGGTTAGACGGGTGGTTTAGAGTTGAAGTGGACTAAGGCATTTTGTGGGGTGGTTCTAGAAAATTTGAGGCTTGGGTTGGTGGTCGGGTTTGGTGGTTGGATGGTGGTAAGGTGACAGAATATGGCTGGAACAGTGAGGTTATCGGTAAGGGGTGTTTTGCGGATTGTTTTAGGTTGTCGGGGTTGGACGAGTATGTGTGAGTGGTTTCGGTTAATGGCCTTTGGTGTGGTTGTTTGGGAAGTGTTGTAGTGTATGGTGGTGAGTATAATTAGGTTGTTGGCACAAGGAATGGACACGAGGTTGCTAAGTATAAGCTCGGGTACAAACCAAGTTAGGGTTGGTCAAAATGGACAAGGATAGAGACGCGAGGTTGCTATGGATAAGCTCGGGTCGACACCAAGTGAGGTAGGCGGATTGGACAAGGACTTGACCGAGGTTACTAAGTACAAGCCCGAGAACAAACCAAGTGAGGGAAGCCGATGACCTTGTGATAGTAACCAGATAGGCCCTTGGCTTGGGTTTGGTTAGATCACAAAAGTTCCAACTTCAACTTGCACCGAGGGGAACCTTAGCTTGGGCTCAACTAGATCACAAAAGTTCTAGCTAAACTTGCACCAAGGGTTTGACCCACAAAAGTATCGAGGTTCAGACTACATAAGGACCGATGGCCCACACAAGGACCAACTAAGATAAACAACACACAAGTTGAATAACTTAGCCAATGACCAAAACACAAATAATTTTCATAAATCTTCCACCCCTTTTTACATAAAGTATGGGTCCTATTTATATTAATACATAGACTCTTCTAGAAGACATCTTAATGGACACTTAATTTTGAACTACTTCGGCCGAATGGGAAAAGGAGAAGAGAGCTTGGCCGAATGGGAAAATGAGTGTTGGTTCGGCAAACTCTTGAGTTTTTCTAGGCCATTCTTTTGTGTCTTCCATATATATGAATGCATGAACTTAGGCCACTCATAAACCATCTCCTTGGAATCCGTTTAGAAGCTTCCATCTCTAGCATGTACCTTGGCCGAATGGGAAAGGGGAATTGCTCTGCCAACCCTTCCAGTTCCCTAGGCCATTCTTGGTGTCTTCCATGTAGCTAAGTACATGAATGAATTATCTCCTTGGAAACCTCATCTTCTAGATGGTTCTTATCCTTTGTCACCCGATACGCGGCCTAGTCATTTTCTTCCATTACACGACGCATTGATTGTGTCATAAGGAGAGCTAATAGTTAAGCTAGGAATTAAAGACAAGCTAAAATAAAATGGTCTCAGCCAAGACCTACATAAAAGCCGAAAAATAAACATGTCCCCTTTTGGATCTTCACGTCCAATTTTCAACTCCACTCCATATTCCATCCCAAATTAAGCATATCACCATATGATAGACGACAATCTTTGGCAGTCCTCGCAAGTCACCTCTTGGCTCATGTTGGGAGCTTAAGCTCGTGGCCTTTCTTTCATCAGGATTATTGGAAAATGAGGAGTAGGATTAGTTTGGCTTAACAAGTGTGACGCGAATACTCGCTTTTTCCACATCTCTGTGCTTAATAGAAGAAGGCGTAACAAAATTTCTATATTAAGAATGATGAGGGTGATTGGATTAGTGATCTACATCAAATTCGTGACCATACCTTTAAGTATTTTCATAACATTTTTACTACCTCTCATAAATGTACCTATATAAATAATTCTCGGGTATGCCTACTACTTTTACTAATATAGATCTCACCTCATTAGATGACCATGAAATAAATATGGCGATCTTTTCTTTCAAACTCTTTAAATCTCCGGGTCCGGATGGTCTACATCATTTTTTCTTCCATAAGTATTGTAATATTATAGGAGATTCAGTTTGAAGTTTTAGTCATAACATTTTTGAGAATTCTACCATGCATCCTCTTTTAAACCAAACCTTGTTGTGTCTTATTCCCAAGACTCGGAATGCAAATAGTCTTTTTAATTATCGGCCTATTGGGCTTTGTAATACGATTTACAAAGTTGTTATTAATATTATTGTCAATCGTTTGAAACCTTTTCTTAATGATCTTATAGGCCCCTTTCAATCTAGTTTCCTCTCCGGAAGGAGGCCATCAGATGATGGTATTATCATTCAAGAGATTATTACTAAATTGCGTAAGTCTTCTAGTAAGAAGGGCAGTCTAGTTATAAAAAATGATTTAGAAAAAGCCTATGACAAGTTGGAATGGTCCTTTGTGTATCGTTCTTTAAATTTTTTCAAATTTCCTCCTAAGATTTCAAAGTTAATTATGAATTGTATCTCTACCTCTTCTACATCTATTCTAGTTAATGGTACAAGAACTTCATTCTTCCAATCTATTAGGGGAATTCGACAAGGAGATACTATGTCTCCTTATATTTTCATACTGTGTTTGGAATTGCTCTCTACTTATATCAACTACCAAACTGATATTGGTCTTTGGGAACCTATCAAATTAGCTTCTAATGGACCTAATTTATCCCACCTGTTCTATGCTGATGACTTGACTCTTATGACTAAAGACTCCATTTCTTCTATTCATGTTGTTAAGCAGTGCCTTGATATGTTTTGTTCTATGTCGGTCAGACCATTAGTGTTCAAAAATCTAAGGTTATTTTCTCTAAATGTTGCCCTACTGATATTATTCAGTCCACTACCAATTTGTTTAACATTAAATGGTGACCCAAAGGCTACGGATTTTAGATATATTCTTCACCAAATGGTTAATAAACTCGGGACTAAATTTTTTACTCCTACTGGTAGGGTTACGCTGATTAATGCTACTTTTAATGCTATCCCTGCCTACTCTATGCAATATTTTGTGCTTCATAGTAAGATTCATAAGCAAATTGATACAATTCAGCGGGATTTTCTTCAGGATCCACCATTGAGAAAAGGAAGTTACATTACATTAATTGGGACATGGTTACTCAACCCAAAAAACATGGTTGTTTGGGTATTAGGAATTCTTCACACAAAAACCTGACCATTATTACTAATCTTGCCTGGCGTCTTTATAAGAATCCCAATTCCATCTGAGCTAGGTGTTTAATTGATAAGTATGTTAATAGAACTACCTCGTCGAATTCCTCTTTCATTTGGAAGAATATTCTTAAAGGTTGGGACTACTGTTTACGTGGTATGTTTTGGAAAGTTGGGGATGACTCTTTTATTAATTTTTGGGACCATAGTTGGGTAGACAATACTATGAGTCCTCGTAAGTTAATCCAAGGTCCTTTGCGTATCACTGAGGGTAGTAATACTATTACCCATTATAGACACAATCAAATTTGGTGTTGGGATAATTTTTCTTTCTCCTTTCCGGATGACATTAAGGAAATATTGGATCTTGCTATTATTAATTCTAATGGGGTGCTTCATGATACAGTTGTTTGGGGTCTTACTTCTAATGGTATGTTTACTACTTCATCCATCTATCAACTCCTTAATTCCCCTAAGTCCCACAAAATTTTCAATTGGTTTGGAAACTTCCTACCTTAAACAAAATAAAGTTTTTTATCTGGCAATGTTTGCATGATAGGGCGGTGGTCAGACCGACTATGTTGTATGGGGTGGAGTGTTGGCCGGTCAAGACTTCGCACACCCACAAGATGAAAGTTGCGGAAATGAGGATGTTAAGATAGATGTGTGGGCATACAAGGAGGGATAGAATTAGAAATAATGATATCCGGGACAGAGTGGAGTGACCTCGGTAGAGGATAAGATGCGGGAAGCGAGATTGAGATGGTTCGGGCACGTGCAGAGGAGAGACACAAGTGCCCCAAATGCGGAGGTGTGAGAGGTTGGCTATGGATGGGTTCAGGAGTGGTAGAGGTAGGCCAAAAAATTATAGGGGAGAGGTGATTAGACAAGATATGGCGCATGTGCAACTCACTGAGGACATGACCTTAGATCGGGAGTATGGAAGACACGGATTATGGTAGAAGGGTAGTAGGTAGTCCAGCGTAATCCTACCTACGCTTACATACTAGAGTTGTAGTGTTATTATTGTAGGTCCGTTTAACCTATAATACTAGTAGGTGCATTATTGCTTTATAGTCCCCTGTCGTTTGATTTATGATGATATGTGTTTTCTAGTGTACCTTGTTTGTCTTATTTACCTCAATTAGTTATTGCTTCTTTTTCAGAATGCGATATCATGACTTATTCGCTTTGTTTGTCTTACTTTGGTTGTGCTTGTTCTTGTGCTTGAGCCGAGGGTCTCTCGCAAACAACCGCTCTACCTGCCAAGGTAGAGGTAAGGTCTGCGTACACTCTACCTTTCCAGACCCCACGTTGTAGGATTTCACTGGGTATGTTATTGTTGTTGTTGTTGTAATGTCTGCATGATAGGCTACCTACTAGGACTTTTTCAAAAAGACTTACTATTATTGAGAATGATACCTGTTCGATTTGTCATACGTAAGTTGAAACATCTAAACATAATTTTATAGACTGCTATATTGCTAAAGAATCTTGGTTGTCCCATGGTATATCTCATTTGGATGATATCAATTCTAATCCTCAACACTGGCTACTTTTATTCAAAAATTGTAATGCTGCTTTGCATAACCCATTACTGCATTGGAATATTTTCTACCCTTTTGCATTATGGCATATCTTGAAAAATAGAAACTATAATGTGTTCAATAGTTTCAATAGAAGGACTGATAATCCAGATGTGATTAATAAGGTGGTGGAATATACTTATACGACAAATGCTATCTCCCCATCTCAGATTATGCGTACTATCCATGTGAAATGGTACCCTCCTTCAAATAATCTTTTTAAGCTTAATGTTGATGGTGCTTTTTAAGGAACTCGGATTTCAGGGGGTGTAGGGGGTGTTATCCGTGATTCTGCAGGGAATTGGAAATTTGGTTTTTGGACCACGACTATGGCAAATAGCCACACAGAAATGGAAATCAAAGCACTCGTTCTTGGACTAAAAACTGCCGCTGAGCATAATTTCAACCACATTGAAGTGGAGACTGATTTCACGGAGGTCATCTCTCTTCTATTTGCTCCCTTCCCAACTTTCACTGATCTAATCCTTCAATGCAGGTACTGGTTGAGGAAGTTGGTGAGTCTAGTGGTATGCCACAGCTTTAGGGAAGCTAACCAAGTAGCACATCAACTAGCACAACAAGGAAGCCAAGGAGAAGCAGTAGTCCAGTCTATGTTTTTGTCTAATCCACCGTCCAATATTATGCGCAGTTTATGTAATGATATGTTGGACCAGTATGTTACTAGGAATGTCTCTACTTTGCCGTATATGAAACTAGCAAGATTAGGTAACCTTAGTATTATTAACTCTAATGTAATGATGAATGTGGCAATGCCAAACTCTAATGTAATGTTGAACTCGGCCATGCAGACGTAGTAATATAAATAAAGTCTATGTTATAAAAAAAAGGTTATTTAACATGGTCAAAGTTCCTATTCTCTCGTAATCTCCACTCGCTCTATAATGATTTAGTCTTCTCTCGCTCTATTATGCCTTTTCCCCCTTCTCAGTTAGTTTTTTTTGAGACAACGAAGACTTTATTTATTAATAATCACGGTAGTACAACCGGGTTTACCATTGCATCCGACTGGATAACACTTAGATTTCCTAATGAATCTAGCTTATTACACGTAGTAGTAGATACCTTCCTAACAACACTTAACTTAGCATATCATTACTTAGTACTTGCATAACAAAAAACGGAGGAGATAAAAACAAACTAGGCTGATCTTCATTCACTGCTTCCTGTTTCCCATATTGTGTCAACATATGAGCTACTTGGTTCCCTTCTCTAAAGTTATAGCGAACCACTAGATTTCCTGACTTCCTCAACCAGTACCTGCATTGAAGAATAATAGCATTAAATGGAGAAGCAGAAGATTGGAGAAGAGAGATCACCTCAGTGGAATCAGTTTCCACTTCCATGGGCACAAGGTTATGCTCATAAGCAAGTTGAAGTCCCATCAGCAAGGCTTTTAATTCAATCTCAGTATGATTTCTAGCAAAAGTCTAGGCCATAAAGCCAAGTTTCCAGTTGCCATGGGAGTCTCTCAGAACTCCCCCTAGACCACCAGCTTGGTTACAACAACATACCCAGTGAAATCCCACAATGTGGGGTCTGTGGAGGGTAGAGTGTACGCAGACCTTACCTCTAACTTGGAAGGTAGAGCGGCTATTTCCGAGAGACCCTCGGCTCAGGACATGCAAAGCAGAAAAAAGCTGGAAAAAAAATAGTCCGACCCGATCAAATATTTTAAATTTTTAAAGCAGTATGCAAATGTTGATAGAAAAACGCGAATACGCCATAATAGCGCGTCCTGAAAAATAAGGAAGAAGCAGTAACTAACACAAATAAATGAGATAAACCAAGTACATTAAAGAACGCATAACAGAAGAAATACAACTACAGAAGACTATAAAGCAATACTACGCCTATTCATATGATATGCTAAGCGGGACTACAGTAATAACACTACAACTACCAGTTTGCAAGCTTAAGTAGGACTACGCTCGACTACGTATTACCCCTCTACCCTAATCTGTGTCCTCAACAAACCCCTATCTAAGGTCATGTCCTCAGTAAATTGCGCATGCTCTATATCCCGTCTAATCACCTCTCCCCGATATTTTTTCGGCCAACCTCTACCCCTCCTGAACCCGTCCATATCCAACCTCTCACACCTCTGCACTGGGGCATTTGTGCCTCTCCTCTGCAAATGTCCAAACCATCTCAACCGTGCTTCCCGCATCTTATCCTCCATCGAGGCCACTCCCACTCTGCCCCGGATATCATCATTTCTAATCCTATCCCTCCTTGTATGCCCACACATCCATCTCAGCATTCCCATCTCCGCCACTTTCATCCTTTGGGTGTGCGACGTCTTGACTGACCAACACTCCGCCCCATACAACATAGTCGGTCTAACCACCACCCTATAAAACTTGCCTTTTAGTTTTGGTAGCACCTTTTTATCGCACAAGACTCCAAATGCAAGCTTTCATTTCATCCACCCTTCCCCAATACGATGTGTGACATCGTCATCAATCTCTCCATTCCATTGGATAATAGACCCGTGGTACTTGAAGTTTTTTTCTTTGGAATGACCTGAGTGTCAGGCCTTACCTCCACGCCTGTCTCACGGTCGCTCCCGTTGCTGAACTTGCACTTGGTTAATGTCATTAAATCGACCATCTATATTAAGTTTTGTAATGCCTATATGAGGGGGAAACCATTTCACATGAATACTATGCCTATCTTTCTTCATGGGATAGCATTGGTGGTGTAAGTAAACTCATGAACACTATTGTTGATGTCCTGACTGCAGATACTCTTTTGTGTTATTGAAAATATTGTGATTTCTATTCTTCCATATATGCCAAATTGCAAATGGATAATAAATATCCCAGCTAAGTAAATAGTGACGGATTCAGGATTTTAAGGTCGTGGGTGATCAATTGCCATAAGTGTAATGTTGTTACTGACCACACAGACCAAGCTGTGTGTAACAGGGGAGGCAAGGTTTGGTTTTACCTGGGCCAAGGACTGTCCCATCTACTCTTCAAGAAAAAGCCGCTTCCTTTTTTCAGAGATTTTTTCGCAACTCCTTATTACTTGACGATAAAATTAATTTTAGTAGCAAACTATAATCAATATTACCGTGACAAAAGAAAATATCATTCTATTTAGAATTATTTTTAAAACCACGAAAACTGGTGTCATTATTTATAGTTTACAGTAACAAATTGGATAACTAAGATATTACATATCATTTTTATGCAGTTTATGAATGAGAAAGGTATTGAAACACCAAGTATACAACTGACTTAACTCACAGTAAGTCGGTAATTTACAACAAAAAATAAATGTAGTTCGCAAGAATTCCCAATTTTTTAACCATTTCTTCAATGCCAATTTTAAAGTAAAAATCCTATAAAATCTAGCAAAAGCTCCCTAATGGAAGCACCAAATAGTACTAAATTTCCATCTCTTTAGTGAACAACATCCTAAATTTCAACACAAAAACTATGGTTGCAAGTTACCTCAAGATAAACCGTGTGGGTTGAAAACTATAGCCGGTTGTTCATTTGGATGATATAATTTTCATTGATGTTTTGCACTATGATTAAGGAAAAGTGAAAGAAAAGAAGAGTCAGCATGGAGGAAAAAGTAAAAAGAATAAGCATTTGGAAAATGAGTAAGCCAATTCAATAGGGAAGGTCCAGTAGAGGGGAATTGCTGCCTTATCATTCAAGTGAAAATGATGAAAGTGGATGACTACTAGGAAGAATTGAGAGAGAATCAACCGGTCTAATAATGGTTGTTGCTACGCACATTCGAACCTCTGATCTTTCACTCCACGGTTCAAAATAAAATATCCCGACCAGTGCATCCATCAGTCATTGTATCACTGTGTGCTCACACTTATTTTTATAACACTATCCGATGTCAATGGATGCTCGAGCACCCACCCCACTCAACGTGGGTCCGCCCCTGTAAGTAAATGATTATGCAGATGGACTTTAGAGTCTCTAAAAGCTAGCAACCAGTGACGAGAGGTGGGATAGGCAGCCAAAATATCCATACCACCTAACTCCCTCCATAAAAATATGTCTAGTATAGAATTTGTTTAGTCTCTTACTTGGCTTTTTATTGAATAAGCTTCTGTTAAATTTTTTTATGTTATAATTCTACCGGAAATACTGTACTGATAAAAGTGATTAGCTTCCAATAAATTTTGATAATCGTCCAATTTTCTTTTTGGCAGGGTTTAACTTTAAACGGTTAATGTTATTGTTGTGAATCTCTTATACTGGTATGAATTATTGATTTTAAGAACTTAACTTTGAGAACCAACAGATAATTTTATGTTTTAATGTTTTAGATGATTGTGTTTAATCATGGTTTAGCCATTTATGCAAATTCTTATCCTACGATGGTAACCTCATGAAAGAGCTTTGCTGCTAGTATGTGTTCGTCACTTAATCTACTTCTTTATGACATAATCTAATTCGTGATTGCATTTTCTTGTGTTTTCTGTAGGGTTTTGTTGGGTTCAAAACAACTAAGGCACAGCGAAAGTTTAAAATTTTGTTCTTAGTTACCCCAACAATTACATCTGGTATGGTTATATGACAATCAAAACCTGTAACATAAATCATAAATACTTACAGGTTGTATTATCTGGAATCTTTACTAAAGGGTGGACACACGATAGCCCTTTCGATTGCAAGCTCCAAACTTCAATGTACTTCTCATTCGGAAAGCTAAGAAATCCGGCAGAGGTTCGAGAGAGTGTTTCGATTCTAAGTCTCTAAAACTTAGAATGATAATCTGAAAATTAGTGTATTAAATAATGAAAAGAATGTCTGTATTTATAGGTAAAAATTAGGTCAAAACCGGATTAGGGTTTGACCTTGGGCCTGACCCACAAATCGAGACAGATTAGGTCATTAGCGTCGCGGCGCCCGACGTGGCCCTACACCGTCTCGATTTATTTTCCGCACATTCTTAAATAAATCCAAAATTCAATTTTGACTTAATTAAAATGATCATTATTCATTTAAATATCTCAATTTTAAATCAAATACTTAATACCCTCTCAATACATCCTTAGATTGAAAAGACAATCGACATAGTGTGACCCTACAGGCCTCCACATATCGACATTAATCAAATTAAGGTCTACGTGGAACTACTAGATGGCGCCGCAAGACGAACTCGATATGTGAAGTACGTTTACACGAATCCAAGTTCTGCAACAGTAGAAGGACTATCCTTCTTTGATAACTTGATCCCTTGACCCATAGAAAGATTTTCCTTCTTGGAGTTTTCCATAAAGAACCGTCTCAGCACTTTGTCTATGTATGTGGACTGTGACAGCCCCAACAATCTATTAGGTCTATCTCTATAGATCCTAATTCCAAGAATGTAGCAGGCTTCACCCAAGTCCTTCATCATGAAGGTGCTGAATAACCATTCCTTGACTGATTGCATGAGAGTCTTATTATCTTCCATTATTAATATGTTATCTACATATATAAAAATGAAGACTTCCCTTCCTTACACTTACTATAAACGCAGGGATCTTCTTTGCTTCTAATAAATTCAAACGATTTGACTGCTTTATCAAAGAAAATATTCCAACTCCTTGAGGTTTGCTTAAGTCCATAAATGGACTTCTGTAGCTTGCACATTGCTTTGGGCTTAGTCTTGGATGTAAAACCCTCAGGTTGTATCATATAAACTTCCTCAATTAGATTACCATTGAGGAAAGCAATTTTAACATCCATTTTCCAAATGTCATAATCATAATATGCAGCTATTGCAAGCAAAATCCGAATGGACTTAATTTTCGCAACAAGTGAAAAGGTTTCATCATAATCGACCCCAGGCCGTTGATTATAACCTTTAGCCACCAATCTTGTCTTATAAGTCTGTACCTTATCATATGCATCAATGTTTTTATTTAAGACCTATTTGCATCCTATGGGTCTAACCCCTATTGGCAAATCAACCAAGTTCCAAACTTGATTTATATACATCGAGTTCATCTCAGATTTCATGGCTTCTTGATATCTCTTCAAATCAATGTCTAACATAGCTTCGTTGTAGGTTGTAGGTTCATCGTCATCAGAAATATCTATCTCATTGTGTGTTTCACAAAGAGATTAAGTCTTTCAGGCGGACGATGAGTCCTAGTGGTCCTACGAAGTTAATTATTCTGCGTTTCAGTATTTGTTATATTCTGATTGTGAGAAGATCTTTGTGTGCTAGACAATCCATCACCTTGATAGCTTTCAAGAATGTCATTTTCATGTATTTCCTAAATGGAATGATGTAGAACCATTGTATCATCTTCCATTGGTTGCATTTATGTACTATCTCTCACAGCACTTCCACTGGCTGAAGGGCGTACTCTAAGTACCCAATCTTCACCAAATACTCCCATTGAATCCTTGTCTAGGTCTTTTGACAAGGGTTTAACTTCTGTGTTATCTTGTGGTTCTTGAATTTCTTCAAGTTCTATCTTATTGCAGCTCCGTTCCTTGTAGACATAGTCTTCTTCAAGGAAAGTTGCATTTCTGGAAACAATGACCTTATGTTCTCTAGGAAGATAGAAATAATATCCCTTAGTTTCCTTTGGATACCCCACAAAATAATATTTCTCACTTTTAGATTCCAACTTGTCAGTAAACATCTTCTTTATATATGCAGGGCACCCCATAGTCGCATGTGTTTAAGTGTTGGCTTCTTGCCATTCCATATCTCATATGGAGTTTTCTCTACTAACTTTGAAGGAACCTTGTTCAGAATATAAATTGAGCTTTGCAATGCATAGCCCTAAAGGTATGTTGGTAGAGCTGAGAAACTCATCATGGATCTAACCATATCTAATAGGGTTCGATTTCTCCTTTCAGCAACACCATTCATCTGTGGCGTTCCAGGAGGTGTCCATTGTGATTGGACTCCATGAATCTTCAAGTAATCCATAAATTCTTTACTTAAGTATTCACCTCCTCGATATGATCGAAAGGTCTTGATACTTGTTTCAAGTTGCTTCTCTACTTCTAACTTGTACTCCTTGAATTTCTCAAAGGCTTCAGACTTGTGTTTCATAAGATACATATGCCCAAACCTTGTGAAATCGTCTATAAAAGTGATGAAGTAAGGGAAGCCTCCCTTAGCTTGAATTGAAAATGGCCCACAAACATCAGTATGGACCAATTCAAGTACCTCTTCGGCTCACATCCCTTTCCCAGAAAGTGGCTTGTTGGTCATATTTCCTCTCAAGAACATTCACAGTTACCATAGGACTCCAAGTCAAATGGTTCCAGGTAGTCTAACTTTCTCAATCTTGCTATCCTTGATTCATTGATGTGACCAAGTCTACAGTGCCATAAGTAGGTGGGTTTCTTGGATTACTTATCTTAGCTCGTTTGTTTTGCACATTGAAAATTTCACGACTATAGTTTAGAACATACAAACCATCCACAAGAGGAGCATTTCCATAAACAAAACCATTACAAGACAGTACATAACTGCCATTGGCAATAAATGAGGAAAATCCCTCAATGTCTAACACTGGGATAAAAATAATATTACTCATCAATGAGGGAACAAAATAACAATTATTCAGTTCTAAACAAAAGCCTGAAGGTAAATCTAGTCTATAAGTTCCCACGCGTTCAGAATCCACTCATGCTCTATTTCCAACGCTCAGGTCTACCTCCCAAGGTCCAACCTTTCTGCTGTCAATCAGACCCTGCACATTATTACAAATGTGTGAGCCACAAGCGGTATCTAATACCCAGCAGTGAGAGTTACTTATAGACATATTTATTTCAATGACAAGCATACCTTGTCCAGTAGAGCCAGGGAGCACCTAGTGCTTTGCCTCCTACTGGAGCTGTGCAATCCTTCTTCCAGTGCCCCTTCTTCTTACAGTTGAGGCACACATCTGAAGCTACCTTTGCTTTCTTCTGAATACTTCCTCTAGGTTTTATGACTGTAGGTGCAACAACTGTCTTACCCTTCTTCTTTTGCATGTTCTTACCCTCGGATTTGAATTTGCTAGAAGAGCCCACCATGAGCACAACGTTACCTTTAGAGGTAGATGATTCAAAGGTCTTTAACATGTTGTTAGGCTCTAGAAGACTTGCCTTGGTTCCATTCATATTGAAGTTCACAATGAAATTCTCAAAAGAACCAGGAAGTGAATTCAGGATCAGGTTGACAGAGACAATTATAGACAGCTTCGTTCCAATCGAAGACAACCTTTCTATTAACCCAATCATCTTCAGAACATGTGCTGACACTTGACCCCCATCTTTCAGCTTACACTTGAAAAGGTCCCTCAACAGTTCATACTCTATTATCTGAGAGTGTAAGTCATAGAGACTCTTCAAGTGTTCTAGCATTTCGTTGGGGCCTGTGTTTTCATGTTGCCTCTGTAACTCCAAGGTCATGGAGGACAACATTACACATTGTGCCGAGGTAGCATCGTCTAGATGTTTCTGATAAGCCACCTTGTCAAACAGGGCGTACTCAGCAGAATCTTCAGCAGGGACTGTGAGGAACACTGTGTCTAACACATACTCAATTCTCTCTAGTCTTAACATCAATCATAAATTTTTTAACCAGTCAGGGTAATTTGATCCAGTCAACTTGTTTGTTTCAACCAGCATTTTCATTGATAGATTCAACATTTTATACGACTGAAGAAATAAATAGATTTGAAATTAAACTCTAATATAATTTTTATTGAACACATTCGTTAACTAATTAACATGACCTTTAGTTTAATTATATCCCACTGTTTTAACATACTCTTCGACCCTATGGAAGAATAGAGACTCATATCAAATATGGTCATAATGGGCCATGATCCAAGTTCATGCTATCTCCGCGTTTGCTGTGGCTGATAACTTCAAATGCACAACCTGGTAGGTTTCTAAACCAATTACAAACAATTTGTAATTCATGTTTGACCGAATGTTCTAAATAATCGATCTGCGTCCCTCGGCTTGTCCGACACTGTGGCGCCAAGACAACCTAGCAAGTCAACCCCGTTATGCGACTGCAATTATGTATCTAAGTGAGTTTTGCCTTATAGAGCAAACACTGTGGTGTAAATACTCATGAAGGTTTATCACCCACTTCTACATTTAGCATGCATCTATGAAAGAGTTTGAGTCCTCGTAGAATTAGAGAAAATACTGTGGCATACATGCTCATCTCACCGAAAAGGATTTTGCACTACAATCAATTATAACGGACGACGTGTTCATTTCAAATGAGACTTGTATTAAAATTTTAAGGAACATTTTAATTCAGGGTTCTAACCAAGATCAACTCTTTTACGTCATATCCAATATGGCATCTTTATATCATGTAAAACTAATGACACATATAGTTGGGAACCGTCAACCCAATATGCATGATATAAGATGGTTTAATCAAATACTGGGCGCCGCCTGCCCAGACAGTTAGCGAACGCTATTCTAGTAATTTAAATGACAATCATTTAGCACATAAGCAGTATATTTATCAAATATACTGTATAATAATAATCATGGGTTAAACATTCTAAAAAAAATTCAGACCGATGGGGCCGCGGTGCTAATCATTAAGGTCGCGGCGCCGGTGAGGCAAAAATCAAATTTCTGCTTCTACAATGCATTAGCGTCGTGATGCTTCACCATAGGGCCGCAGCACTTGCAAGGCAGAAAACTTCGGCTTGCATTAGGGCCGCGACGGTCCACCATGGGGCCGCGACGCCTAATGTACAGAAAGTCCAGAACTTAAAAAATGAAGCATTTGGGCCGCGGCGCCGCCTTAAAAACACTAGCAAGCGCTGCGACTTCCTAATATAGGGCCGCGACGCCGATGTCCTAACAAAACGTTTCTGTGTTGAATATTTTTTAAAAATCTTTCGCGCCCTAAATCTAATTTAAGGATCAAATCACAGATCATTTATCATCGCCCACCATTATCAATAACGCCCATATCGACCATCATCCGTTCTTAGTCGTGCACCGTGCAATGAGCCGGACAACGCACTTTTGGCTTAGTTCGAGTTAGAGCGGAATGACTTCCTCGAGTTAGCGTATGAGATAATTTAGGGTGATATCAAAAGGTTAACATTCGGTCAAGACATGTAGGATTTCAAGAAGCCTTGTTTTAAGCCAATTTTATGTTTAACCCATATTATTATACTATTCAATTGTTATTTAACCATTGAACCAGCCTGGACTCTGATACCACTGTAGGGTTTTGTTGGGTTCAAAACACATAAGTAAGGCACAACGGAAGTTTAAATTTTTGTTCTTACTTACTCGAACAATTACTTCTCGTATGGTTATATGACAATCAAAACCTATAACATAAAGCATAAACACTTACAGGTTGTATTAGCTGGAATATTTACTAAAGGGTGGACACGCGATAACCCTTTCCATTGCAAGCTCCAAGCTTCAATGTACTTTTTCTTCGGAAAGCTAGGAAATCCGGCAGAGGTTCGAAGGAGTGTTTAGATTCTAAGTCTCTAAAACTTAGAATGATAATCTGAAAATTAATGTATTGAATAATGAAAGGAATGTCTGTATTTATAGGTGAAAATTAGGTCAAAACCGAATTAGGGTTTGACCTTGGGCCTGACCCACAAATCGAGATAGATTAGGTCATTAGCGTTGTGGACCTATGGAGTGGGCGCCGCGGCGGCCAATGTGGCCCTACACCGTCTCGATTTATTTTTCGCACATTCTTAATTAAATCCAAAATCCAATTTTGACTTAATTAAAATGATGATTATTCATTTAAATATCTCAATTCTAAATCGAATACTTAATACCCTCTCAATACATCCTTAGATCGAAAAGACAATCGACATAGTGTGACCCTACATGCCTTCACATATAGACATTAATCAAATTAAGGTCTACGCGGAACTCCTAGACGGCGCCGCAAGACGAATTCGATATGTGAAGTACGTTTACACGAATCCAGTAAACTTAACATCTATGTGGTAAGATAAAATTCTTTCATTCACGACACACCCGATCAAGCTTAGAATTTGTCAAGTGTCTATCCAAATGACTTAATCATTGTATCTCATCTATATTAGTTGACAACTAGACCATATTCTAAATATGTCTATTGCGTTGGCCAATGACTTAGTCAACATAATAGCATTGAGAATCCGAGTGTTCTCTCGAATATACATTCAAGGAATGAATCCTAATCTTGGCTCAACTACCACCTTTAACCCACATCGTAACATACCCAATACAAGCCGTATCTCAACCTATAAGGCATTTGAGCTTAGGACAGGATCAAAGTATATTACTTTGTAGACAAGGTGCGTATTGACCTCAAGCCTAAGGACTTCTATCTCCCACACGCTGATCATACTTTAGACTAGTATAACAAATAATATATCAGCAGGGTATACCAATACTTCCAAAGTATCCATGTGTCCATCACGAGTAGCCATTCCTCGTAGCAGGTGAGACATACTACATCTTCTAAGGATGTGATGCAGATCACATGTCGACTTATCACATATCATCGATATCCCATTCTGGATGATCATTAATCGAGGTTGTTTTAAGAGTTACGCTCTATCATCAATATCTCACTCTATCAATGACAATGTAAGCTCAAAGAATGCACATTAATGAATAATTACAAACAATCAAATAATAATTCAATAATCACAAAATGCCATAAATATTAATATTATTAATAATACGAATGTGTTTAAGTACATTTGTCCCTAATTATGATTGTCTCTAGGACATACCTACTTTCATTTTCTACATATTCAAAGCAGATAATCGGCCATTTATAGTCACCTGGACCAATTTGATGAGGTATCTCACTTGATTTCTTGAATTTTAGGTTAATTATTTTATAAGTTTTCTACAAAAGGTTGATTTTTATGAACACCATTTTGCCTGCATTTTCAGAACTTGTATGTAATTTCATCTTCTCTTTATATGCCTATTTATTTTTTCGTTATCATTTTTATACCTTTTAATTTTCAGTTTGTCCAAAAAAAGTCTTAACAATTTTAGTTCTTTTCGTTTTTCCTATTTGTAATTAAGAACCGTCAAAATTACATTGAATGAAAAAAAAGTATATTTTTTTCTCCTCATTTTTCCGAAATAGATAAATTGAATAAGATAACTTAAAAAAAGTAAACGTAGGAAAGAGCGAGCAAAAAGAAAAGAAAGAAGAAAAAATAAGTATAGCAAAAAGTAGAAGAAAACGACAAGAAATTTAATAAAAATACAGGATGGAGGGTAGGTAATGTGGCTTTTTCTGAAATAACACGGGGAAAGAAAAATAAAAACAACAAAAGGAAAAAAATGAAAAAGAAAAAAAAGGGGAAAGTACATATGAAAGTGTTATTCATTGGAAATAAATCGTGTTGCACCTTACTTCATTTTTTTTTGTTTTCTCTTTTTTCTATTTCTTGACATTTCATTTTATATTATCTTTTATTTATATGAATTTTTTTTTGTAGAAAAACAACAGTCTTAGTATCTAATGGAAAAAAGGATCGTACCTAATACAAAATTAGACTAAAAGAATCATGTATTAAAATCGAATACTTATATTTGAAGTGAAGATTTTTATAAATTTGTTCTTTTTATTCTAATGAAAAATCTACATGAAATTCTTATGTCTTTTATCTAAATTAAATTTATAAAGAAAACATGATAATGTATTTTATAATCGCGCGAGTATATTGACTAGTTAAGTGTAATTGAGAGGTAGTAATTATACTATCCAATTCTCAAAGGGGTTAAAAACTTAGTGTAATTACAATGTTACTTTCAATTTCTTTCCTTTTTTTTTTCTTTTTAATTTATTTTATTTCTATTATTTTTTTTTACTTTTTAAATTATTTTTATTTTTAAAATATATTTTCACATTATTATTTTTCATTTTCTTTCTTCTCATTTTCCAAGCTTTACTTCTTGTGATTCTATGTAATTGCTCGTATTATTTTTTTCTTCATTTAGCGTAACTACGTTATTATTCTTGTTTATTAATCTACGTCCTAATATTAGCAAAAATGAGTCACTAACAAATTTGGTTAATATTTTGAAATGAGGTTAAAGACTTGTGTGTTTTTATTAGAGCTGGCCAGTGGGCCGGGATCGTGTCTAACGGGTCGGGTTTGGCGGGGTCGGGTCGGGGCAGGACGGATGAAGGGGGCGGGATCGGGGGCTGGCGGGTCAGGCGGGATCGAGTTTGGCGGGATTTGCCAAAGTTCTGTCCCGATCCCGTCGGAATCGGAATCGGGATCGGGTTCCGGCGTTTTTTATTATTTTTTTTTATTTTTTATTTTTTATTTTTTTACATATGTATAAAAAAAAACTCAATAATTAAACAAGACAATATAGTGTAATAAAAACATTCCAAGGCTGTTTTTGTGCCTTTATATTATTTAATAAACATGATTTTTTTGTAATACAAATACAATTGTCGAAATTGCAACTTTGTGGTGTTGTCCAAAAGTTGCAAATTACATATTAAGATTGCAATTAAAAAAATTACATTCTTAAAAAAACTTGTTCTAGTTTCTTGATAATTTCCTGTGGTTCTTCGGTTGCAATTGATATTTGTTGGTCAAATTGATCCACGTCGCTTCCACCACCACATTCGTATAAGATTTCGTTGTAGTTTTCGTCTTCTTCTTCGTTGATCTCCGGTTGACCGCACCTTCTCCGACCCGCTCGTATCCAATCTCTGAATTATACTGCAATTTCCAAGCTGTCTCCGGCTAATGAGTGTCTGTGGTCTCCTATTTGATATCTGCCGGCAGAAAAAGCGCTTTCAGACGCAGTTGATGACGCTTGAATGTTCAAAACATCTCGGGTCATCATTGAAAGTGTCGGAAAGGTCTTCTCATTCCCCCTCCAGTATTTCAACAAGTCTTCACGTCCTTCTTCATTGAGAACTGCTTCGGACGGGTACGTAACCCTCGCAAAACAAAAATATCAAACTCGCTAATTTGGTTAGTAGCGATGCGGCCGCACATTCTATTTCTCGAGGCTTTCAATACTAGCCGCGAAACAAAGATGTCTTTTGTGAGGTTGTGTTGAAGATGAAGAAGATGGTATGGAAGCCGGTAGGTTACTAGCACTTTCTTGTTGGTAAAACCTATATATTTTTTTGCATTGGTCTTCTACGCTAGACAACACTTCTTCTTTAGTTTGTTCAATAGGTGGTAGGTGATTTGGATTTTTTGGACTTGGAGGTGGTAGTACTTCTATACAATCATAAATAGTTTCAATAAGTGATTTAGTACCGTCTATTTTAATAGTCGAATTTAAAACAACACCAATAATATAAATAGTGGGAATAGGAATAAAATATTTTTTATTTTGATAAACATTTTTTAATAGCTGCCATATAAGCTGATTTTTCCATATATTCACTAAGTAATAAAAATATTAGAGTTATATAAAACAACATAGTTGAAATAGTAGGATAATAGATACCGGAAAATTATTTTGTTGCTTGAAAAAATTTCTCTAAAAATACAATAAGTTCAGAAATTTTTACCCAATCGCTATCTACAACCATATCAGCTGGATTTTGATTATGAGAGTGAAAAAATAAAGTTATAGGTTTTCTATAGTCATAAGCAACAAGTAGTTGCTCGTATAAAGAATTCCACCTAGTGGGTACTTCTTCTAAAATTTTTCTATAAGGTAGTTGGCAATCGTGACAAATTTTTTTATATTCTTTTCTTCGTTGTATTGTATTACTTTTAAAAATAAAGTTTATAGCAAATTGTATTTTACTAAGAATGTCTTCAAAAAGTGATTGACCATCCTTTACAATTAAGTTATATATATGACATGCACATTTTATATGAAAATGATCTGGAAAAGATGGAGTTAAACTATTTTTTAAAATTGTAATAGCGTAATTGTTAGAAGAAGCGTTATCTAATGTAGTAGTCATAATTTTATCGGTTATTCCATAATAATCGCACACTTGATAAATTTTTTCTGCAATAAAAGCACCAGTGTGCCTATCATCTATATATCTATACGCTAAGATACATTTTTGCATAAACCATTTATAATATATCCAATGACAAATTACCGTTAAATAATCATGGCCGTTAGTACTACGATCTATATCAGAGGTGACAGATACTTTGCCATTAAAATGATATAATGAATAACGTAAATATTGTTGATATTCATGTGCGAATTTAAATACATCTCTTTTAACAGTTGATGTAGGAAAACCGTTAAAAGTATGATTATATATATCTCTAATGTAATGAATAAAATCGGGAGATGAAGGAAATGAAAAAAGCAAACCCTCCACAACAACTAATTTTGATATTGCTTCCCTATCTCTATGTTTATTGTATTTAGGGCCTACAATTCCCCCCGTCATAGGGTTAATTTGACCTTGTACTTGGTCCGGGAGAGTATCAGTATGTGAACCTTGTCCCGATGGAGCGGGTGTTTGCGCACCCGGTTTTGAAGCCTGGTATTGGGCATACCTAGCTGGATGAGCCCTTACTACGTGTCTCATTAAACCCCCTGTCCCACCATGACCTTTTCCAGTTTTAAATTTTAAAACATCTTTACAAATTTTACATCTAGCTACTTGATTTTCTACGTTCCTATCAAAAAATATCCATGCATCTGATTTTAATATTCGTTTTGCTGGACCTCGTCTTATACTAGGGGGAATAGGAGGCATTTCAGTTGAAGGTGCACTAGTGGGTGTGTTGTCATCAACATTAGTGGGTGTATCATCTAGATCATCGTCTAAATTAAAGTCTTCTTGAGTTCCAGAAAATAGCTTCTCGTCTAAATCTAATGGTATTGTAGGAAAATGTTCAGTATTAACAAAATCATCATGTGTAGGAATAGGATGACTAGAAGAAGTACCCTTGCCCTTGTTGCCCCTACTAGAAGAAGCCTGACCCCTACCCGTAAGCATACGTTTAAATCCTTCCATTATAAATTTATAATTATACTAATAAATAATTAAAGTAAATGAAATTTAGTTACAAATATATGATTATTAGTAAATATATTTTAAGGAAATATGTATCTTAAATACCTAATTTAATATCATATATAAAGTTTGTCAAATATTAATTTTTAAATTTTTTACAATTAAATTTTATTCTAAAATGAACATATCTGTTTAATTACATTTCTGCAACCAAACAGTGCAAGTGTAATTATATTGTGACAAACAAACAAGTCGTCATAATTACTATACTATATAATTTCTAGACTGTGTAATTACTACCCTAGTAATTACATCAATTCCAATTACTAGGTGGCTTCCCAAATAGACCCTTAGAAATATTTAAACCTAAATATATAGTGGTTCTTTCTTGATCATCTGACGAATAATATATACTCCCTTCATCCCAATTGTGTTCGAATTTTGAGAGTCAAACGAATTATTTTCTTACCGCAATTTTTAATATGCTTTTAGAATATTTTAAATTATTAATTATTGTAATTTATAATACTTTTTACGTAGTTTTCAAATATGCTAGATTAATGCTTTAATGCGAATTTACAGAATGTAATGTTACTTTGGCTTATTCCCAGTCCTAATCATCACCGTCTGTCCTACAAACCAACCATTTTCTATTACTTTTATTGAATTTTCACCAACGACCGCGACATAAATAGACTGATAGAAACCACCGTGTATCCCACTGACAAATTGTATATTTAGAATATTTAGATTTCTTACCATATTTTGTAGATTCTTGTACAAGTGTAACTAGGATATTAATATTATAGTAGGAATAAGATTTTCCATATTTAGAGATTGTATTTTGTATATATTGACCTTTTCCTTAATGAAAATAATCAAGAGATTATTTCTTTCATTGTATCAGAAGTCTAGGGAAAAACTACCTTCTCCCAAAAACCTTCCTCGGATTATTTTTTCGTCATGTCTACATCAATGAACATGTTTCATCCTGCCCTTACAGTCTCCAACATCAAGAACCGCATCCCTATTGTTCTTGAGATAGAAAACGTCCAATACGCGATGTGGGCGGAATTATTTAAAGTTCACGCACGCTCGCATAAAGTCCTTCATCATATCATTTCTTCAGTAGTAGGCAAGGAGACGATGCCTACCCCCAAGGATGACCTTGTGTTATGGACAACCCTTGATGCTACCGTTCTACAGTGGATTTATTTAACTATCTCTACAGACCTCTTGCATACGATTATTGAACCCGATGCCACGATGATGGAAACTTGGAATAGAGTGCGTGATATATTCCAACATAACAAAAATTCACGTGATGTCACTCTTGAGAAGGAGACAACCTACAATATATGCATACACAAGGCCACAGTAATTATCAACAGACCATCAGGAAGGCCGGCAGGGCCATACAAAACAACTGTACATAAGACCCATGTATACAAGCCTCTGAGAGTGACATAACATAACATAAGATCAGGACAGGGCCCCGCTATACCCGAAATGTATATACACATAAGTAGCATAACCTACCAACTCTCTACAACAACTCCGAGAGAAATGGAGCTCAACGACCAACTTCTGGACTAGCAACCTCCTGAGGAGGTACGTCAGTTTGCCTACCTGAACCTACGGGCATGAAACACAGTGCTCCCGACAAAGGGACGTCAGTACGAAAGAATGTACCGGTATGTAAGGCAGATAAGAAAGTAATTGAGAACATCAATGTGTAAAACAGACTGAGAGAATCAACCTATGACTCGAGGATGCCACTGTGGACCATCATATGCATAAATATAATATAATCGCGCATATAACACCGTAGGCTTATGTGGGCAATATCATAATCGCTTATATAACGTTGTAGGCCTCTGTGGGCAATGTTATCATGATCATATCCAACTGATCAGTAGTGCTATACATATATATCGTGTATATAACGCCGTAGGCCTCAGTGGGCAATAAAGATATATAATATACATCTATGAGGACCATAAGGAACATTCTGAGCCAATTGGAGTGACATAAGGTCATTGCACCTCCGACTATTGTTATGTGGCTAATACACTATTAGTTGTTGTACAACCAATAAAGAATATAGATTACCATATACTGAGAATGAATCTAAGATACGTAAAGTACTCTCGGCAAGGGAAAAATAAGATTTAATTAACATTTTGAGGGAATGAAAAACATGCAAATTTCCAACTATCATAAATGGAATCATGTTGGAGAGACGTTAGTTTATGTTTTGTTTATATACGGGTCATGCCAAAAGAAAGAAGGTATAACCTTAACATACCTTATATCAAACCACGACGTATCAAGCCAGAATCATTCTCCTTCATACCTAAGTCTACAACCAACAATAAGGGTACAAACATTAATTACGAGTAGTTCAACAATCCACTGTCGAGCAGAAAGCTCATTCTATATAAAATCGGACAACATATCCCCCGTTTTCCTTACTTTCCCAAGTACATAAAAACAACAGGAACACATACAACCTTTAACTATATACTTGACGCACCATAACACACCCAATGTATCAACAACACAAATCAATCTAGACAATAATAAGTGCACAAACGTCACCAACAAAACTACTATTTATCACGAAACTATTGGCTAAGGACTGAATCTCTAATGCTAAGAGACTCTCATCAACTATCAGACGAGCCAAACTCCCTATACTCACCGCCTTTCATCTCACAACATCCGCCACCATATTAACCTTGCTTGGATGGTACAAAATGGTCATATCATAGTCTTTTAGCAACTTTATCCACTGACTTTGTCTAGAATTTAAATCTAGCTGATTGAACACATATTGAAGGCTGCGGTGATTGGTAAACACCTCACAATGAACTCCATCAAGATAATGCCTCCAAATCTTTAAAGTAAATACAACAACTGCCAACTCTAATTCATGAACAGGGTAATTCTTCTCGTGCACCTTCAGCTGCCTCGATGCATAAGCCGTTACTTTACCCTCCTGCATTAACACACATCCCAACCAATCCTTGAAGCATTATAATACACGATAAAGTCCTTCCCCTCAACTGGAAGGGCCAAAACTGGGGCTGTGGTCAAAAGCGACTTGAGCTTTTGAAAGCTCTCCTCACACTCATCATATCACTAGAAATGCACCTCCTTTTGAGTCAAGCACGTCAAATGAGAAGTAATAGAAGAAAATCCCTTAACAAATTGATGATAATAGCTCGAGAGACCCACGAAGCTCTGAATCTCTGTCATCGAAGTAGGTCTAGGCCAGTCCCTGACTACCTCTATCTTCTTTGGATATACCATAATACCCTTTTTGGACACCACGTGTTCCAAAAATGCTACTGAACTGAGCCAGAACTCACACTTCGAGATTTTAGCATACAACTTCTTCTCTTTCAACAACCCAAGAGCCACTCTCAAATGTTTCTCGTGGTCCTCCTGACTCTTCGAATACATAAAAATGTTATCAATGAAGACAATCACAAACGAATCCAAATAGAACTTGAATATCCCATTCATCAAATCCATGAATATTGTGGGGGCATTGGTAAGCCCAAAGGACATCACCAAGAACTCATAATGATCATACCGAGTCCTGAAGGTTATCTTGGGAACATCCTCGGCCCTAATCTTCAATTGATGACACCCGTACCTCAAATCAATGTTTGAAAACACAAAAGCACCCTGGATCTAGTCAAACAGATAATCAATACAAGTAATCAGATACTTGTTTCTGATGGTGACCTTGTTAAACTGTCTATAGTCGATAAACATATGCATTGTGCCATTCGTTTTCTTTACGTACAACATAGGAACACCCAAGGAGACATAATAGGTCGAATAAAACCCTTACTCAATAAATCCTGAAGCTACTACTTCAACTCTCTCAGTTCTACTGGAGCAAGACAATATGGAGGAATAGAAATGGGTCGAGTACCTGGCTCTAGGTCAATGTAGAAATCAATATCTCTATCCGACGGTATACTTGACAAATCTGACAGAAAGACCTCAGCAAACTCACTCACTATAGGAGCTGACTCAAGGGACAACCCTTATCTACTAACTTCCTACCCTGGATGAAAGAAATAATCTTCTTAGGATCAGGGATGGGAGCGCCATTCCAGTCCAACCTTGAAATACCATACATCGTTAGAGTGACTGTCTTGGCATAACAGTCTAGAATTTTGTGGTACAGTGATATCTAGTCCATGCACAAGATAATATCAAAGTCAACCATGTCTAATATGACTAAGTCTGCCCATGTATCATAACCCATAAAAGTAACCACACAAAGATGATAAACTCGATCTACAATCACAGAATCACTAACTGGTGTAGACATACAAATAGAGACATCGATCATATCACACCACATATCCAAATTAGTAGAAAAGTAGACAAACACATAGGAGAACGTAGACCCCAGATCAAATACCACTAAAGCAGACCAATGATAGACTGAGATGATACCTGTGATAACCACATCTGATACCTCAACCTCTAGCCTACTAGGGAAAGCATAACAATAAGTGCGTTCTCCATCGGACTAAGAACCCTGATATCCGCCTCGACCTGAATGAGCCCTATTTCTACTCGCTTGAGATCCAGCTCGACTAGTCTGATGTCCACAACGGCCGGACTAGGAACCCCCTCTACTAGACTGACTGCCACCCCTAGATGGTTGCATTGGGGTCTTGGGTGTATGGGATCCACCTGATACAAACCTGGGACACTCTCTCCTAAAATGCCCAACCTCACCATAATTGTAATAAGTCCTGGCCGCTGAGGGCTGCTGAATAGTAATAGAAGATCCTGAGTGACCTCCACAGTACCAAGACTGGGTACCTCTAGAGGACTGACCCCCACTATAACTACTCTACCCTGTAGAAGCACCATCTGTAATCTGAAGGGCCGCCTGGATTGATCTTCTAGACTACGAATGTGGGAATCTACCCTGGTTCACATACCCTCGAGAAGTATATCCACTATAATTCCCATATCTACGAACTCTCTTGTTGGACTCTGGCGTATGCAGCTTGTCCCTCACAGACCCAACCATATTCTGCCACTGACTCAAAAAAAGCCCTAGAGGCCACAAACTATAATGTAGCCAACTGAATAGGAATACTCAACCCTCTCATGAAGCATCTAACTTCCTCAGCCTCTGTAGGTAGCAACGACATTATATAGCACAATAAGGCATGGAAATGAGTTTCGTACTCAACAACTGATGAACCCCTATGCTCCAACTAGGAGAACTCAACATGCTTGCTTACATGTAAGCTAAAGGGAACATTCTTCTCCAGAAAGATCTGATGATACGTGGTCCATGATAGTGTAGGCGACCCCGCTGATCGACAATCAACATAAGCCCTCCACCATTGCTTCGCATCACCCATAAGCTAGAGAGCAATAAAACGCACTTCATATGACTCAATGATACCCAATGTATAGAGCCTCTCATGGCTGCTCACTATAAACTCATAAGCATCCTCCTCGGACTGACCATAGAATACGGAGACTTCATTTGGATATATGCTCTCATATCTTCTGCTCATCGCGGGTCATAGCAACTCCCGCAACTATCTAAGAACCAAATTCTAGTTTCGAAATCTCATCTATATGAGGCGTCAAAACAACAGCAGGATGAACCCCTAGAGTACAGAACTCGGGAGTCTGACCCACTCCCACTCGAGTCTATGACCCAGTTGGAGTGGTAGGAAGAACACCCTCCTAGGCAAAACCATCAAGCATACTCAACAACCTGACTAGGGTGTCCTGAAGAACCGGAGTAACTATAAATCTGCGCTGATCCTGGGTTGGGCCCATCTCCTCATCATACTACTCATCCTGAAGCTTAATATCCGACTCGTGGGATACTGATCTAGCATGAGCCTAACCGCCTCTCTATGCTCCACCCATCTTCGGTGTAGCTGCTCAGGCTATACCTCGGCCCCAATCACAACCTTTACCGCAACCATACACTGTAGGTGTAGGTGTTAGTGCCTCCTCTCTCGCTGCGTGAGCACAAGTTCTCCTCATATGTGAGAGAATAGAAAAAAAAAGGTCAAATACCAATTTGATCAATCTTAGGATGAAAGGAATGAAGAAAGTGAAGTTTCTTAAATGTCCCATAGCTTCTCGAAGATAAGTACGAACATCTCTACACCGATCTGCAAGACTCTGCTAGACATTGCTCTTGTATTTAAGACTGCTTAACCTGGCTCTGATACTAACTTTGTCATGACTCCTTTTAGGCATTGTGGTGGCACTTGCACTTTTTCCACCGCTAGGTGAACTACTTGCAAATTAAACACAATATGATAAGAAAAGTGGAAATAACAAAAAGATTAATAAGATTGTCTAATCATACCATAAATACTAAGTTATTATAATCCCAAAATCTAATTTGTAAATACAAGAGCACCAATAAAAGAGTAGCATAGTCTGAAAGTCTAAAACTGTCTCATGAATAAAGATAAGACTCGAGTAATGAGAGAGCATCCAGGGCATGCTGAGTGAAG
Source organism: Anisodus acutangulus (assembly GCA_029783415.1). NCBI lineage: Eukaryota > Viridiplantae > Streptophyta > Magnoliopsida > Solanales > Solanaceae > Anisodus > Anisodus acutangulus. The sequence continues at coordinate 26,478,404 of CM056507.1, read as the reverse complement.
GTATGCTCACCCCGAATGCAAGATATCCTCCAAGTCAGACTCAACTACGAAGTCCTGAATTGGTAGATGGCGCTGTATCTGCATCTAAAAAGAATGCAACAAGTGTAGCATAAGTACACAACGTACTCCCATAGGCATCATAGGCCGACAATGACAGAAGAAACGTAGAAGAAATAAAGATCAAGTTGACTCTCAAGTAATTCTATACTAAGCAGTTCGATAAATTGTATAAGTCACCTTGTTCATATAACAGTTCAATTACTCATATAAATAACCTTGTTCACATAAGCGTTCATGAATCATATAGTCCACCTTAATCACTTAAGTCTTCAATAACCGACAATCCTGGTATTATGGAATAAATCAACAAGATCCTTTATCACAAAGTTACCAAAGTTCCAATAACAAATCCAAATCACGTTACCAATAAATATGTAATCAATATATAAATGTATGTATGATATGAATGCAAATGCAATGCCATGTATCTTTAACAACCGGTATACATGCGTTCAAATTCTATGAACTGCAACCCATAGGGGACCCACGTCATCCATACACCACTCCTAGCTAGCCGAAATTTAACACACGTATCTGACTAGAGCCAAGTTCTTTTGGAGCTATATCAATCATTTACATCATCTCAATGTTTCCAACTATCTCATAAAATAACCTTACCTTTCTCGATCTCATTGGACCCACAAGTAATCAGGAGATACAAGCCCCTTTGGAGATATTCCACTTTTAATATCATTAGAATCATGAGTGTATGAATGCAATGACAATAACAAGGCAAGTAATCAGGATGTATGAGATGCAATCAAGCATAAAAGATGAGTATCACATGCTTTAAAAAACTCAATAACACGTAAATCCATGTAACTCAATCTATCATATCCAAAGAAATGTGATGAATAAACACAACAATTATCAATAATGGCGACAAGCCCACACAATGGCGACAAGACCAAACAATAGTCGGCGAAATCAGATTAAGGTTGATTTCCCAAATCACCCATCATCACAGTTCAACACCGGTATCCACCCAAGCTTTCATCACAACCGCTAAAGGGAGACCCCCAAACACGCCCAATACTCCTCAACGTTTATAACTAATATACATTTCTATTGGAGTCTACAAAAGAGAAACCGTAACCTTCCTCAGAGCCGATCAGGAGCTACGAACCGTCAACCATCAATGCAGGCCTTGCCCTTTGGAACGCCTCATAGTACTAGTAGTGTAACATATACGTGCTACGTTAATAAGTAATCTAATACAAACACAAGGACTTAGGCCTTTCAAACAATACAAAAATTCATCCCAAAGTTGACCTTGGGTCAACGGTAGCAAAATCCGAACTTGATTACTCAAAAAGTATGATAACATACTAAATAATCATATCCTTAAATTAATTAGAAAACTAAACCTGATTGGACCCTCAATTGCAAAATTAAGCACTAAGCCCCAATTCCAAACTCTAGATTTTCCCCCTAATTTCAAAAGGGTTTTTCAATAAAAAAATTAACTATCACAACATCATCATCTATCATTAGTCAACACTAGATTGCAATATCATACCTATCTAATCAATAGACAATCCCAATTCATGATTCAAGGCCTTTTATTCTTAACATGGAAACTTAGGCTATCTATTTCCCCAAATAGAATCTACACTAGGATTAGAAGACTAATGATAACAATTAAAAGACGGTCATGCAGAAGTGGACAGAAGATCACTGACACGGCACACCAGAAACCAACAACTATATGATTTAACAAATTCTCTACTAAACACCTAAAATGCTTCCGGAACACCCCCCCCCCCGCCACATACAAACCAAACATGCTATCCCAAGGTAAACAGTGCTACAAACTCAATTGCACACTCAGATTTCTCATACGACCAAGCTAAGACATAGGTTTACTACAAAATCACCATAAACATCCAAACTTCACAATTTTAGAAGTCAAACCATAAAGTAAATTTGAATTTCTCGGGAAGCAAACCAAATCTAGAGTTTGCTACTTTTCTCAAGCCGAAGAAGGGCTTATACTGCTCACCTTTGTTTGATATGTTTGAACTACTAGAAGCAATGGAATATGGAAATGAATCAATATATCCGAAAGTCAACTTTAGGTCGAACTTATTAATTCTAAAATCTCTAATTTGGATTTTTTTTTTGAAAATCACATGAAGGTACCTTGGGATCCGTGCTATCCATCCCCGCTCATCAGAAATCCGACATAGAGTCTACAAGAAGGGTAATTTTGTCAGATAAGGATCTTTAGCTAAAAATGACCAGAAAGGTCGTTACATCATTTGAAAAAACTCCTTTTGTTTAAACAATCCAGATTTCTTGCGTTTTGAAAACAATCCATTTTTTTCTATCAGATTTATCCAAGTCAAAAGAAAAGATTTTTAAATATCCAAATGTCCCAATTTATAGAAGAAATCATTTTATTATTTATTTATGTACAAGTCATTTATCATTTTGGGCTGATTTTGGAAACATTTTGGGGATCTTATACGTTCTAAATGATATATGCATCATTTGCCTAATCCTAAGTCATAACCATTTTGTGTTCCAATAGTATCATGTATTTTTAAAATTTACAACATAAAACATAAAAATACATGAATTAAAAGAAGAGTTAGGTTGGTGCGCCTACCGAGCCCACCAGTTAACCATTTTCACCCCTGGTTGGACCTTCAATGCATTCCAATCATCCAGACTCAATCAAGGAAAAATGTTGGGCCATTGGCCCAATTGAATGGATAATTATCTTGGCCCAATTGGCCCATAGTCCTGTCGTGTAGGAGGATAAAGAGGGGAAAATGAAAGAAAATGTTAGATGACACCTAAACTTATCTAAGTTAATTGCAAAAAAATATAAATAATTCACACATATATGATGTAAATCTGTTGAGAAATATACACATAAAGAAGTAATACCACTCCTGGGCCAAGATATAACTGAAGGGAACAACTCAGAAATAAACTTATATAATGTAAACACAACAAATGAGTTGAGCAAGTTTAGACAATAACGATGTATACTCATAAAATATAACAAGCGTGGTTCTGGCCCAATTAGCATGCAATAATATGTAAAGATGATGTGAAAAAGATGAGGAATGATCTAGGCCCAAAGAACACATAGCAGCACACAAAGAAGATTTAAAAGATAAAGAATTGGGCCAGGCCTAGAAGATACATGAAACATGTTGGTTCTGGTGATATACACAATGATATACTCGACATGTATACCTGGTATACAGTCTATATATCCTTATATATCACACATATACTCAATTAAAAAGTACAATAGAAGATAAATGAAGGTAAATATAATGTACATATATATCATAACAGGCCCTTAATTCCCATTTATACACTCTCATGAGTTTGTCCTAAACTTATTCAAACAAACAGTTCCCAGTTTATGTATTTTAAGATTCTGATTTGATATATAACATAGATATTAGTCATATATGCATAGAACAAGATAACAACTCTCATGGCATTTGCTAGATTTCAGGTTCAAGTTACATGGATCAAAATAGAAGCCCAGAGACAGTGAGCTTTGTAAATGAACTATCCTATCACTAATGTACTGCATTTCATCTATTCAAGATTTAAAGAAGACATAATTCTTCTCGTTAGAATAAATAGCAGTCAAGGGGTGCCTCAAACTAGATAGGAAAAAAATAGATAAACCAAATTAAGACCATTAGCTAGTAGGATTTATACTTATTGCAGGTCTAGTGATAGTCTCCTATTGAACAAGCTTCAAAACATGGTGTTTCACATATCACAGAAGAAGAAAGTTGGGCTATCCCAAATTGCACATGTACACTTAGTCTTTTTTAACAACCTAGTTCCAAGTTGGTCAGTCACATGTTTATCCTAGAATTACTTGGATCGTTTACAGCTTCATACAGTCCATTGCAATAACATTTTATCAGGTTAATGACTTAGGACCACACACAACACTAAACCACATGGACATGCTTCAATTAATCTCAGATAGCATACTTCAGATATCCTTAATGTCTAATCATCTTGACAGAAGAAAGCTTATTCAAGGTATAGGACTAGGAGCAGGTTAACAAAATCATGCTTAAAGGCCATTATCAGAGCATTTGAACAGGTACAAAGATTTAAGACCACAATACAAAGTTGAGGATTAAAAACAAAATTAGGAAAGCATGGCTTGCACTTAGCACACAGAGGGTTAATGAGGTTTCCTAGACTCAAACTAAGGCTCTTATTACTGTTTAACTCAAACTGATCCAAATAACCAAGTTAGCCTTTTATTTATCCTTTAGTTTAAAAGACATTATTCAACTTAGCTTCCAATTAAACAGATGCACATCAAAGCACTTAACACAACAATTTAGCAAATAAACATGTCATTTCAACTTAGCATGGAGGTGACCTAAACATGTGTTGGTCAAAATTGGACATCAAAACACTATATGACATACAACTTTCAAATTTTAACTTCATTCAACTAGGCTTTAAACGAAATGACTCAGACTTCAAACTAATAGTTTCAACATGAACATACAAAAATATGTAGACATGATATTAAAAATAGTACCCCGACACAGACGAACATAGTTTTTGAGCTTGTAAGGGGCCTAATGTTCATTAACTTAGACTAAAATGCAATCAGGTCACTTAACCGAACCTAAGTCCACAGAAACAAAGATATGGCAAAATTATATATGACACTAGGGCTAATATACATGAACTAAAACATGGAAGAAGGCATATATAAGCATGATAGAGTTACAACAAGGCATACAAGTGATTATTTAGTTTAAAACTATCAATAGAAATCCTAAGGTAGACATGAATAACTTACATAGAAACAACATGCCATCATTTCATGGTTTAAAACAAGCACATATGGATTTTGGACTAACATGAGATACTAAACAAGTACACAGACCCACATGGTTCATGCACTAAACCTAACAAAGTCTCCAAGATCACATTAGACCTATCTTAAGCCTAGACTATCAGAAATAGACACAGGATAAGATATGATCTGATAGGTTTAGTGTAACCAATACATTTAAGAAAGAATAGTAACTACTTGATTCATATGGGACCTAAGTTAATCCTAATTCAACTTTGGTATTTATAAACTAAACAAAACAAGCATGCCTTCAGATTAAACCACCGATTCTTATAAGTTCATTTTTACACTTGGATTAACGTTATATTAACTACAATGAACATATGACACTCATAAAATGAATTAAAACAGGCTCTTTATCATATATCATGGATAAACATGTACTTTAAATCCATACTTAACTTATTCTAGACCTAAACTAGGTATGATGACATTCAACAGATTCATTGTCACAAGAAACCGTAGGGGAATAACCATTCTAAATTTCCTTTTAAACCTATATTACTCTTAAGTCAGCTGCTTATTGTTTATAAATAAATTAAGCAGGTTCACAAACATATATCATAGACAAAAGCAGTCATTTTTAAGATTATCTTAAAACTAAATTAACCCTAAACTACATTAATGAGCACATATTCTTCACAAATTAACTAAGAATGCTCAAACTCACACCGTGCACATAAAAATAGTTAATTAAAATGAAAATACTTAAAAGAGAGGCAAACATCTTTTGAGGAGGCAACCTAGGATCGAGAAGGGGCTTGAATCTTCAACTCCACACCTCAATACACTCGCACACACACAAATGAAATGGTTTTAGAAAACCAAGGACTAATTTTAAGAGGTTAGGGTTCCACCAAAGAGTTTGGATCTCGAATTACTTAAAACTAATAAAAATTATTGAATAACGACTCTTATATATTTAGAAGAATGAGATTTTGGGACTGTTCTCAATATCAAACAATGAGGGCTGAGGTTCAATTTTTAGAACCCCACAAACCCTAGCAAACTCTGTAGGAACTGATGTGGGATAGGTGGATTTGGAGGGAAATTTTCTTCCCAATTTAATGTAAACCAATAGAAACGCAGTATTTTAATTCGCAAATGGATAACAACCATTAATAAACAAATAGAAAAAGCAAGTCAAGGGGCGACCTTACCTGGTAAGAGGGGTGGTGGTACGGTGGCATGTAGGGATGAGAGAGGAGAGCATTTAATGCTCTAGCCTACTTCAACCATGAAAGTACCATCAACAGCATAGTACCTCTGTAATTTTGCCATTTCTGGCAACATAACAGAAGAGAGAGACGAAGGCAAAAACTAGGGTTCCATCGCGAAATGGAAAATGGAAAGAGGGGTAATTTCTGTGTAATAAGCAAATTTGGGTAGGGTGGCGGTCCTTTTTAGGATGAATTTAAATTTAAAATGGAGGCCTAGTCGCAATTATAAATAAAATGGATAAAGGGAGGTCATATTTTGCAAATGTGGTTATGGTTTAAATAAAAAATTAACAAAAGTTCTTTACAATTATGACAAAATCAAGTCAATTGTGAATTTTAAAATCAAATTAATGCTATTTTGAAAAACACTAAACCCTTTTAACCGTAGTAAAAATGTAAAACCATTTCAATTAAATTAAAAAATGACATCAAATTATGATGTAAATTAGTTGTCCTATTCAATTAATTAATTTTTCCAATTTGATGGAGTAATATATTTTTCAATTCAAATTGTGAATTTAGTCAATTGAAATTGATAATTATATCTTTAAAATGTGAGAATAAAACATGATATACAATAAATATACTGGATGATATTTTGTCAAATCAAGTGACAAAATATTTCTGAGATAATTTTTGTAAAATTACTTTTGCTTCGTAAAAAGTATATTTACTCTGTCTGTGCCTGGAGAACCTTGAATAATTAAATATAATTATTGGAGGGTAAAAATTAGGTGTCAACAATTTCTCCTTTGTTGTTTGGAGATAGCAGGATTATCTCTAAGCAGGAAATATGACAAACCTGATTTTTCGTCGACCAATTCAAAGATACTTCTCAGTTTTATGCAGTTTTTACAAATTATGGACGGAATCTGGTTTTTGGGTTTTCTACATATCTCAGGTTGTACGAAAATTCAGGCCACCTGTAGTTCGACTTTATTAGATTTCTAATATGCGATACATAAAGCAGTTTTTAGAGACTAGAAGTCCCAGAATGGTTTTGTTGGAATGTGACCAATCCTCTGATATTGAGTTCGCCTACATGTCCTCGATTTTGTAGAATTAGGTCACTTGTAGTTCGACTCAATAAGCTAAAAAGTCTATCTCTTATGTGAGAATGCCATTGTCAGTTTTTGAAAAACCTTTCCCGTATATGTTCGAAAAGTCGTGAGATTTTAAAAAGATAAACATTTTCTCATTTTTATGATTGAGTATGGTACATAGTGATCTTCAACCCAAGTCCAGATATCTTGAATCTCATTGGTACATTATCTCAACAAGCTGCCCAAGAAAATGTTTCACATTTGTTCTGTATGCATATGGATCTGGTCCGCTTGCTTTCCTCCTCCGGTAGCTTCTAACATGTTTCCCTTTGCTGGGATAATGATATGTTTGATTTTTTTTGTTCTACCACACCTGTGTGGTTTTTGTTGTTGTGTCCTCCTAGACAACCATTCTGAGCGGGTCACTCTTTTCGTACCATCTGGTTTATTATAACTTTTTGGTTGAATTTGTCTAAGTGGGTGACTCATTTGGCACCGTCTGGCTCGTATGGTCCATTTGGAAAATTCGTATAAATGCATGAGTGGCCCTTTTGGAAGTTTGATATGAATGGCCCTATTGGCGATGTTTTGTGTTTAAATGAATTACCCTCTCGGTGTACGTGTTTGTATGAATGAATCTCTCAGCATGCATGTTCGTATGGATTGCCTTCTCGGCATGTATGTATTTGTATTAATGACCTCTCTACATGCATATTTGTATGAATGGCCCTCTCAGCATGCATGAGTTTGTATGAATGACCCTCTCAACATGTATGTGTTTATATGAATGGCCTTCTCGGCATCATGAGTTTGAATGAGTAGCTCTATGTTTGTATGAATGGCTCTCTCGACATGCATCTATTTGAATAACAAATATGTCCCTTGAGGCTGTATTGTCTTTCTTTTGTCATTTTTTCAGTTATGACCCTCCCGGTCAGATGGTTGTTTTGTCCATTATAGCCCTCATGACTAAATGATGCTTCCTTTATGATGCTTTGTATAGCCCTTGTGGATGAATTGTGGTGCCCTTATGGTCAGATTGAGTCGTCTTTCGGAGTCGGGGTTCCCTCTTCATGATCTGTGCTTCACCTATTTTGATCATGAATAAACGGGGTAGTGAAATAGGTTGTTGTCCTCCTGATGACATTTTGGAACCTGCAACTATCATAAAATCATTAGTTTTCTGAGGTCGATCCATCCCGTCGAGTCATGTTATGCCATTTTTTCATTTCCCTGTGCCATCCCTCTTGGATTCGGTAATATGAGAGAGAAATTTATACTTATGTTAGATAGTGAAAATATTTTTTTCGAAAACATTGATCATAGATTTTAAAAGCATTTGGTCAAAAGTAATTTCTTTACAAAATATATTATCATCTCATCGTCATGACATGTACGCTTTGAGCGAGACACTTTAATCTTGTTCGGTGCCTCCGGGTGAATTCCTGGCTTGTCTAGTGAAATTTTTGATACCCCTCAAAATGTTTACCCAAGTTGGAGGTTGACATCGGCGAATTCTCATGCCAGATCATGGTGAAGGAATTTTTGAGGTTCCTCTAAAAAAGTTCTACCCCAATTGCAGGTTTGGGGTGTGCGGACTATGCGAGGAGATTTTGAGATCTCCATGTCTCAATGGCATCCTAGGGTTTCTTGGTTTTTTTTATTAATGCAACCGAGCTCAATGAGCGCCTACGTATCTTATCATAACACGAATCAGGTCGAACGTAATTTGGAATAAAATAATTGATTTTTTTAATAATGTGACCGAGTTCTATATGGACTTCCTACGTATCCCATCTGGGGAAATTAGGTCATTGCGTAGTTCATATTATAAAAAAATATCATTTGCTTTTTCTATTACAAGAGAGGAATACCAAATTCGATGAGGATTTTTCTACGTGTCTCTACTATAAGATATAGGTCTTGTGCAGTGATTACAAGCAAAAGTGCAATTACAAGTTGAAAAGGGTGCCTTGATGCGTAGTATCTCTTGATTGTATTTGAATTGATTGCTTTGGGTCATTCCTGGTTATCCATTTCTGCTAAGATCACAACTCCTCTGATAATACCTTATGGACCATATAAGGGCCTTTCCAATTGGGTGCAAACCTTTTTTATACTCATCATGATATGGAACCACATGCTTAAGTACCAGCTTCTCTATCTAAAATAGTCCAGTTCTGACTCGTTTGGTGAAAGCGTGAGCCATCCTTTGTTGGTACAATTAGTTGTGACATACGCGATCATTCTTTTCTCATCGATCAGAGCCAATTGCATGTATCGTGTTTGGACATACTCTGCATTGTCCAGTTCTTCATCTTTTATGATTCTAAGTGATGGTATTTCCACTTTGGCTGGTATTACTGCTTCAGTACCATAGACAGGAAAGTATGGTGTTTCTCCCATTGAGGTCCAAGTTGTTGTTCGATATCCTAGCAAAGCATAGAGAAATTGTTCATGCCAACATTTGTAATTATCTGTCATTTTCCTTAGTACCCTTTTGATGTTTTTGTTGGGTGCCTTTATGGCTCCGTTCATCTATGGTCTGTAGGTGGTAGAATTTTGATGGGTTATACGAAATCGTTCACAAATGTTCTTCATCAGATAACTGTTCATCTTTGCTCGTTTGTATGTTATCATAGACTCCGGAATGCCAAATCGGCATATGATGTTGTTTCGCATGAAATCAACTTTCACTTTCTTTGTTACCGACTTATGGGAGGTAGCTTCGACCCATTTGTTAAAGTAGTCTATGGTGATCTGGATGAATTAATGTCTGTTGGATACGTCAGGCTCTATGGGTCCAATGATGTCCATACCCCAGGTGATGAATGGCCATGGTGAGCTCATGCATTGAGTTCACTTGGCAGGACTCTGATTAGATCTCCGTGAATCTGGCATTGATGTCATCTTTGTACAAACCTACTGCAGTCGGTCTCCATGGTCATCGAATAATATCCTACCCTCAAGTTCTTCTTAGCTAAGACATACCCATTCATATTAGGACCACAAGTCCCAATATGTACTTCTTCTAGATATTTTGTGGCCTCTACAACGTCTATGCATTTGAGTAACCCGAGATCATGCCTTATCTTGTTTAGTACCCCTTTGTTAAAAAAGAAGTTGTTGGCCATTCTCCGAATGGGTTTCTTTTGATTACTTATGATATTTTTGGGGTACTCTCCATTCTCAAAGTATGTGCTTATGTCGGTGTACCAAGGCTTACAGTCAGGTTCTGCTTCCACGTAGGAACAGTAAGCATGCTCTTCCCTGATGCTTTGATAGCAGACCACGTCGTGCTCAATCAAATAATAGACACTGACTACGATTTGGATTGTCTCCCCGGCTCAATGGAAAGACAACCCCGTTCTACACTTCATCAAGATGAAAATCATGCCTTGTCTATTCCTCCAAATACCATTTGCCTTTTCCTCAGCCGACCAGCAAAACAACGAATTCAACTGCACTAAATGGTCAATATGACTAATTTTGAGATGATGTATCATAGATGCTATGGTTGGAAGAGCATCAACGAATTTGTTCTGTGCTCTGGGTGTGCGCTTGAAGTCGATCTTTCTGAACCTTTTGCATAACCTTTGTGTGAGGTTTACATATGGCAGGATTTTGTCGTTCTTTGTAGATCACTCTCACTGGACCTGATGAATGAACATATCAGAGTCACCTATTACTAATGATGTAGGCTTTGTACTCTGCCATATTGTTAGTGCATCAGAATTTGAGCTTCACAGCCATTGGGTAATATTGTACCATCTTTGACACTAGAACTGCTTCTTCCAAGAAAGAGATTCAAAATTAAGGTAAGAAATGAGAAATATGCAAATTCCTAAACCTTTGTAATTGACTTGTGCCATCGAAAAACGTATTCCCCTCTAAATATGTTTTGGCTATCTCTCTCTATTGTCAACACTTCCTTATTCGGGAAATATGTCCTGAGTGGTTCAAAATCTTTGTCGACCGGGCTCTCTGCAAGTAGATTGACCAGTTATTATCCCTTGATAGCCTTCTGAAACACGTATGTGATGTCGAACTTACTCAAAAAAATTTGTTACTTGTCCAGCTTCCCTATGGGAATGGGCTGGCGAAATATGTACTTCAAAGGGTCCAACTTAGAGATGAGGTGAGTAGTGTAGGATAACAAGTAGTGGCTTAGCTTCTGGGCTACCCATATCAAAGCGCAACATGTTTTCACCACCAAGGTATATCTCAACCCATAAGCGCTGAATTTCTTACTGAGATAGTAGATGGCTCATTCCTTCTTTCATATTTTATTGTGTTGTCCTAACATGCATCCGAAAGCATTATCTGATAATGACAAGTACAATAACAATGGGCTTTCCGATCTGAGAGGGACTAATACTGGTGGATTGGAGAGGTATTTATTGATGGTATCAAAGGCTTTCTGACACTCATCCTTCCACTTCATAGGTGTGTCCTTTTTTAGCAACTTGAGGATAGGCTCCGTGATTATCATGGACTTTGCTATGAACGTCTGATGTAGGTTAACCTTCCCAGAAAACTCATGACATTTTTCTTAGTCTATAGTAGAGGAAATTATTTGATGGCCTTGATCTTTGATGGATCCAGTTCTATGCCCCTTCGACTGACTATAAATCCCAGTAATTTTCCAGCAGGCACTCCAAATGTGCACTTGGTCGAATTTAGCTTCAGATCAAACTTTCGGAGCCTCTCAAAGAACTTATTTGAGTGTGTGATATGATATGATCTCTCCCTTGACTTGATTATCACATCATCCACATAAACGTCTATTTCTTTATGCATCATGTCATGGAAGATGGTATTCATTTCTCTCATATAAGTGGCGCATTCACACGTTAATGGTATACTCCCCATAGAGTGATGAAAGTTATCTTCTGTGCTTATCAGGATCTAATGGTAACTGGCGAAGCAATTCATGAATGATTGTAACTTATGCTTTGTATAGTTATCGATGAGTATGTCAATCGAGAGTGTAAAATTATCTTTGGGACTAGCACTGTTAGGGTCACGGTAGTCGACACAAATCCGAATCTTTCTATCTTTCTTTGGCACAACCACAATGTTAGCCATCCATGTCAGATATGGCATTACTTCCACTACGCCATACTTGATATTTTTTTCAACTTTATCGCTGATTCAGATACTCTAGTCCAGTTTGAACTGTCCGATCTTCTATTTAATTGGGGAAACCTTCGTTGATGAGTAATCTATGGGGAACTACATCTGTACTTTGACAATTTCCTTATCCCTATTGTTGATTACTTTAGTCTCATCTAGATTACATTTCTGTTCATTCTCAAACTGCTCTGCCTCTTCGATAAGACATTCGGGTAACATGGTTTCCTCATCATATTCCTCATATTCCCCTTCTTCTGTGTGACTCAACACTCATTTTGCGATATATTATGACATTATGAGTTATTTTATTATTATTACGAAGAGCCAATAGGGAGGTAGCGGTTTGGATAGTTGTTCGCCTGGATCAACATCATAGATGGTGGGCACTTAGTTGTATTTTTCTAGTATCACGATGCAATCTTTCTATTGAAACAAAATCCCTAACCCTTTTTCTGCATATCCGTAATTGTGCATTGACATTCACACTAGGAATGACTGGTACAAGTTCAGAATTGGCTTGTGTAACTTTGGATGACCCCTCTTGTTCTAGTCTACTTCGGAGGCTTCTTCATGGTTGGGAACATACCCGATGCCAAGCTGAAACAATTTTCGGAGATAGATATCGGCTCTATTATACCTTGCAGATCTTTGCCCAAACCTTTCTCGGGTTCGAACCGATTCTGGAGCATAGTAGATGCAATCATCTTATAGATCATCGGCATGTGAGTTTTCTCGTTATTTCTTTTGTGGGTGGCTCCTACTAGCTCTACCACATAGAAGTTTATGCCTTTATGAACGTCCTCAATTATCTGCACAAAATTTGTGGGGTAGTTATGGATGCTACCTTCACCATGAATCACGACTTCATGATCCTACTACATAAATTTTAGAGACTGGTGCAAGAAAGATGGTACCGCTTCGACCATGTGGATCCAAGGTCTTCCCAATAGCAAATTATAGTTACCTATGATTTCCATGACTTGAAATTTTGTAGTAAACTCAGCGGGCCCTATTTTTATATCGAGGTACACTTTGCCAATATGATCACATGGGGCTCCATCAAAAGCTCTTATATTTGTAGGACTCTGGCATATCTTTTTGACATCGTAACTCAATTGTCTAAGCGTAGATTCAGGGCAGATATTGAGACCGGCTCTGTTGTCCACTAGTGCTTGGGCTACAATCTCGTCTCTGCATTTGACAATGATATACAGAGCTTTGTTGTGCGCCATTCCTTCTTTTGGCAACTCATCTTGAGTGAAGGAGATTTGATGGGCTCCGACGACGTGGGCCACCATGTTAGCTAGATTCTCGCTACTTGTGCCCGTAGGGAAATATGCTTCATCTAATACTCTCATCAAGGCTTGTCGGTGTTGTGAGAAACTTAGTATCAATGACATCACTAATATCTGGGCTGGCATTTTCTTTAGATTTTCAACAATAGAGTATTCCTTGGGTTGCATTATTCGCCAGTAGTATTCGGCCTCTCATTATGTAATAGGCCTTCTCTGATTTCCTTCTTTTCTTGGTGCTCCCTGTCCTAATTCTTCTGGAGTATAGAATCTCCCAGACTGTGTCATTCCATGAACGACTGATGTTTGGATGACAAATTCCTTTCTTGGGGCCCGTATTATTTCTTGTGATACTTGTGCTACCTCCGGTGCCAAGATTAGCACTTTGAATTGAGGTTATTCCTGGAGGGTGAGAGAGTCTACCATTTGGTCTAGACTCTCAATAGATTCTTCGATCAATAGATTACAGACGACCCAGTCTTCTTCCTGCTCAATCATATGGATATGGTTATTATTATGATTGGGTTGAGGATTAGTGTTTACATTCGGTGCTACTATTTGTAAGGTAATCTCTCTTTTGTCAATCAAATCCTATATCTTTTATTTCAGATTGATATAATCCTCTGTTATATGTCAATTTCTTCCAGAATGATAGGAGCATGTCTGATCGGCTAAGTAAAAGAGACTCCCGAGATTAGCGGGTTTAAGTGGAATAGTCTGGATGAGTCCAACATCGCTCAACCATTTGAACAACTTGGTCTGATTTTCAATTAATGGGATACACACCCGTGGAAGTTTCTTTTCAAAACTTGGATGTGGCAAATCATATGTGGCAGGAGGTGGCTGGTTTTGGTGGTTTTGTAGAGCTTGCTAAATAGGTGCGGGCATTTGGTAATGTGGTTTTGGATCTTGGTAAGTTTGTACTGGTGTTAGGTAATTTTGTTGTGGAACTTGGTAAGTGAGAGCTCGTGTTTGAAAAATCAATTATGCGTAAAAAACAAGCATGGGGATGTATTGTGCGAATAGGTATCTGTTTGGAGGTGGTGATTGATATATATAGAGAGGAGAGTGTGGTCCCTCTCGCTTTCAGATTTTGCTGCTAGGTGTGTAGGATACGTTTGACATATCCTCTTTCTTTTTTCTCATGGTCCAAGCGGTGCTCTATTGAGCGATTTTGTTGATTATGCCGACAATTCTGTTGGATTTGAGGACATCCTCTATTGCCTTTCCTATTTTGACTAGCTCAAAAATGGTATTATGGCCATACACAACATACGATCATAGAAATCTGACTCTTGTGATCAAATGAAAACTGAGCCCAACTCGTCTTCGCTCATCGACGGTTGTACTCGGGCTGCCAGTGCCCTCCATATACTTTCATAGTTGCGGTAGTTCTCATTGGACTTTTTTTTTACCTTCTACAAGTAGTATCAGCTAGGTACATATCCACATTAAACTGGAATCTTCCCATAAAGGCTTTTGTCATGTCTTCGCAGGTAGCCCAATGGCATATGTCTTGTACGGTAAACCATTCAGAAGCTTCTCCGGGTAGGCTTCGACTGAACAACCTCATGATGAGAGCTTGATTTCTTCTCACTCTGGCCAGCTAGTTGTAATATGACCTCAAGGGCGCTTTGGGATTTTCTTTCCCGTTGAACATCTCGAACTTGGGCACTTTGAAGCATTCGGGTAGGTCCAAGTCTAGGTGCATATAGAGATCATTTTCTGCTCCATCTCTTTGTCCCGTCTATCCTGGTAAGAAGTACCAATGTACGGAATTTCAGTATTGAGTGGAGTTCAGGTGGGTGGTATAGTTCCAGCAGGATAAGTCGAAAAATGTCTAGGGTGATTCCTTCACCGGGGATGATTAGGTCATGATTCAATAGGGAATGTGGGCCCCACAGGTTTCTGATCATTTTGTCATTAATCATCCTTGTAATCCTTTTCTTGAGGGCTAAGCATTCGTCGGCGGTGTGGATGGGTTGATTCATGTGGAAATGACACCTCTTATGTGCATATATAGGTGCGCATGTAGGGAGAAATTTGTGGCTGAAACATGATTCCCCGACCATTCTCAATTCTTCAAAGACCTCTATACTCTACACCGACCTTGGTGCGATTATAAAAGGAGAGGCACGTGCTTTAAGAGAAATTGCCCACCAAGTAGGGATGGTGCACGAGCTTGCCCTCGAGGTATTCCATAATAGTTAGCAGCATCAGTGGTATTAGGAGTGGCCTTCTTAGAGGGCCCACTTGATTCTCCGACATAAGACTTAGGATCTTTCTTGGGCACCTTATCTTCCACTTGGGTGTCTTGCAGAGTGGTATGTAGTCCTTTACCATTCCCTTTACCTTATCCAAGCGGTTTTCACAGTAGTGTTCTTGCTCAATGACCCCTTCCGGAGGGATTCCCACTCAAGATCTGGTCGGCTTCTTTCATCTTGGCCTTGACCAAATCGATCTTTTTCTCCAACTTTCGGATCTTTGCTCGAAGTGAGTCTTCGATTTCTTCTTCATTGTGTAGTGGCACTATGGCTATCTTTCGCATCAATTGGTAGCAGATCAGCCTTTTAAGAGGTGTAATTTTTGTAAGGCTTTGGTATTTTCTTTTGTATTTCTTTGGGTTGGTGTCCGGAATGAAAGACCAATCAAGAATTCAGACAAAACACATGAGAGCACATAAACATAATATCACATAATTTGAAATTGTAATATTCACTTTCCTAAACCTTTTTACACCAAGATCTTTCTAATCGTTTTGAAACATAATTGTGCCAAATGTTAATTCAAACCATTGCTACCGTAATCATAATTTCGTTAATAATAATATTTTTTCCAAAGGGGTCCCAAAATAAGATAAAGTCGGCAGGGGCTATAAATCAAGTAAAATGAAATTAACAAAAGTGGCCTCCAATAGTAGATGATGAGGCTCTATCTTTCTGGGTTTCTTAGCCCTTCGAAGGGCGATCTGAGTTCGGAGGTGAGTCGACATTAGCAGCGAATCTACCCAGAACCCTTTCTCTGTGAAGGTCATAGGAGTAGTCTTGTCCATTGTTCTCTTCATCCGAGCATCGAGATCCTCCAAGCAATCATGAGTGAATTCTAACACCTCGGTCAGCCTAGCTATGACGGCTTGATCATGTTCTATCTTCTCCAAATATTTGGCATCCCGATCATCGACTCATTTTTGGATTAGGCGAACCTTGATCTCAGCCTTTGAATCTCTGTCTTGGACACAATGATAGTGGTTTGGTCCCGACGTGACGGTGCCTTGCAAATGTGTCCTCAACCAGTCTGTGTAATCTTCGTCACATCCTGGGTGGAACCTATCCTCGGATAAAGTCTCTGGACCCTATCTTACTCAACCATTCCACTATCGGATGATGTTTACGACCTCTGTGATCTTGTCTTCTTCATAGTCGACCACATACTCCCTCATGTTTCCTACTTGGAGTATCACTTGTCTTTTACTTAACTGTCTTAGGACCCTAATAGGTGCATAGGTGTGGATTCCTCTGATCCACATGAGTGAAAAGAAAAGGTATTTCCTCCCTCTAACCATAATGTTCTCAGATATAAAATCGGGAACATCCATGGTATGTTGTCCTCCCGGAGTCTGGACAAGATGAAGACCCATCCCTCTTTGGATTGGTTCCCAAAGTTTGGACAGTGCGCTTGGAGGTTATCCTTTCTATTTTAGTTGTCTAGGTATGAGGGACCATCATATTTGTTTAAGTGTTTGATAATCCACCATTGCAACAGTAGGTTACACCCTTGGAAGTACCTATGAAGTTTTCAATATTGACCTAAAGCTCGGTACAAATCAGCTATGATGATGGGGACCGGGTCAAAGTATTTAGTTTCTCCATTTGTGATTATGCCATGAAAGATAAAATGGGTGACATAAATAACACAGGTATCTATGGCAATGTGTTGATCTTTGGGAAAAAACATGAGTCTTAGAAGGAATATGGCAAAGACTAGGGGGTCGGGTGGCCTCGCAGTCGGCATAAGTCTGAAACTCGATGGAATGCTCTATGTATCCCCTCTTAGACCCAAAACAGTTTTATAACTCACTAAAGTCTATGATTGGACCGAAGATCCAATTGGCACTGACTAAGGACAAAAGTTTCATTATCCCATCTGGAGTGGGCCTATGTGGGACCAAAAGGTTGTGGTTAGGTTTCTTCCTCATTCTCATAAGGTTCTGTTTCTATCTATACAATTACAGATCTCCTCTAAAGTTGGGGTCAAATCTATGAACCTAAACACCATTCTATCATAGGCCTAATACCCGTTGTCGACTGTTGGACGAACGCGAACCAACTCCGTCTTCAACGTGTTCCAAATAAGTAATTTGGTTTTTTACTGGAGGATGTCGCGAAACCGCATAACCATCTTTGTGCACTGTTGCAAGTGTGTGCGCGTGCCATTTGGCAAATTTATGAAATGCATGGTATGACATTTATATTTATGGGAAAATAAACACAGAAGCAATTATTTACAATTATAAGCATGTTGTATTGGAATCCTTATGGTTTGAACCTAGGATTATCCCCAGCAAAGTCGCCATCTATTACTGTTTACTTTTACGCGATACATAAAAGCTACCAGGAGGTTGTTGGACTCTATTCGGATAATTATATATTTTAGAATCACCACCTAATTTATAGGAAAATTAGGAAAATCAAGTGAAAAGGGTTTTTTCAAAACACAGATAAATTCTTTAAAGACCGGAGTTTGAGACAAGGGTCCTTGTGATTCCCCGGAGAAGGTGTTAGACACCACGGTATTAAGGATCCGTAGAATATGATTGACATTAGAGTTATATAACATACTTAATTGTGAATAATTGCTTAATAGAGTGTTTATTTTCCCACAAAATAAAAGTCACAACAATAATCTTTATTTTGTTTCAATTTTTTGAAAGAAGGGTTTTTGAAAATAAAGAGTTGAATTTTGTTTGAAAGGTTCATATAGGAGTAAATTAGTCAATTCATTTTTGGACTATGAAAATCTTTTGGAAAAGTGTATGTCACTTTAGAATGATATGCCATGTTTTTCAAAAATAGTGTAAAGTTTTTCCCTTTTTTTATCATGAAGGTCAACCAATACTCTATTTAAAATCACTTCGCTCAAACTCGGGTCTTTAAATTATCTTTTCATTTTTTAAAAAAGTAAATGAGTTGGGCCTGGCTCAAAATAATCTTTGAGGATAAAAGGATTTATGGCTATCTTTTTGTCCAAAATTCAGCTTTCTAAATTGCATTTTTGACAAGTCTTTTGAAGAAACTCCTTTTGTTTAAACACTCCGGATTTCTTGCTTTTCAAAACAGTCCAATTTTTTCGATCAAAGTTATCCAAGTCAAAACAAAAGCTTATTAAATATCCAATGTCCCAATTTATAGAAGATACCAATTTGTTATTTATTTAAGTACAAGTCATTTATCTTTTCGGGTTGATTTTTGAAAACTCTTTGGGAATCCTATCCATTCTAGACGATATACGCATCGTTTGCCTAATCCTAAGTCATAACCATTTTGGGTTCAAATATTATCAAGTATTTTTACAATTCACAACATAAAATATAAAAATATAAGAATTAGAAAAGAGTTAGGCTGGTAGGCTTACCAAGCCCACCAGTTAACTATTTTCACCCATGGTTGGGCCTTCAATGTGTTGCAATAGTTCGCACTCAATCAAGGAAAGTTGTTGAGCTACTGGCCCAACTGAATGGATAATTATCTTGGACCAATTGCCCCACAGTTCAGTCGTACAGGAGGAATAAGATGGGAAACAGAAAGAAAAGGTTACATGACACCTAAACTTATCAAAGTTAAATGCAATACTTTATAAATAATTCACACTTATATCACGTAAATCAGTAAAGAAATATACACATAAAGAAGCAATGCCACTCATGGGCTAAGATATAACTGAATGGAACAACCCATAATTAACCCTATATAAAGTAAACACAACAAATGGGTTGAGCCCAATTCAGACAATAGCTATGTATAAAAAGTGTGGGCCTGACCCAATTAGCATAGAATAACATGTAAAGATAATGTCAAAAACATGAGGAATGGGCCAGGCCCAGAGAACACAAAGCAACACACAAAGATGAAGATAAAGATGAAGAATTGGGACAGGCCCAGAAAATACATGAAACATGTTGGTTCAGGTGATATATATATATATATATATATATCACAATAGGCCCTTAATTCCCATTTATACACTCTCATGATTTTGACCTAAACTTATTCAAACAAGCAATTTCCAGTTTAGGTATTTTAAGGCTCAGGTTTGATATATAACATAGATAACAATCATAGATGCATAAAATAAGATAACAGCTCTGATGACATTTACCAGATTTCAGGTTCATGTTACATGGATCATAATTGAAGCCTAGAGACAATGAGCTTTGGAAATGAATCACTAATGTATTCTATTTCATCTATTCTGGATTTAATGAAGACTTAATTCTTCCTGTTAGAACAAATAACAGTAAAGGGTGCCTCAAACCAGATAGGAAAGAAATCAGATAAACCAAATTAAGACCATTAGCTAGTAGGATTTCTACTTAATGCAGGTCTAGTGAGAGTCTCCTATTGAACATGCTTCAAAGACATGGTGTTTCACATAGCACATAAGAAGAAAGATAGGCTATCCCTAATTGCACATGTACACTTAGTCATTTTTAGCAACCTAGTTCCAAGTTGGTTAGTCATGTCTTTGTATCTAATAGGCAGGGCATCGTAGAATCAATTGGATCCTTTTACAGGTTCATACAGTCCATTACAACTACAATTTATCAATTTCATGACTTAGGAACACACACAACACTAAACTATATGGACATGATTCAATTCATCTCCGATAGCATACTTTAGATATCCCTAAAGTGTAATCATGTTGATAGAAGAAAGCTTATACAAGGCATAGGACAAGGAGCAGGTTAACAAAATCATGCTTAAATGCCATTATCAGAGCATTTGAACATCTACAAAGATTTAAGACCACATCACAGAGTTGAGGATTAGAAATAAAATTAAGAGAACATGGCTTGCACTTAGCACACAGGGCGTTGATGTGGTTTCTTAGAGTCAAACTAAGGATCTTATTACTTTTTAACTCAGACTGATTCAAATAACCAAGTTATCCTTTTATTGATCCTTTAGTTTAACAGACACGATTCAACTTAGCTTCCAACTAAACAGATGCACATCAAAGCACTTAACACAATATTTTGCAAATAACCATGTCATTTCAACTTAGCATGGAGGTCAGTTAAACATATGTTGGTCAAAATTGGATATCAAAATACTATATGACATACAACTATCAGATTTTAGACTTCATTCAACTTGGCATTAACCTAAATGACTCAGACTTAAAACTAATAGTTTCAACATGAACATACAGAAATATGTAGACATGATATTAAATATAGTACCCTGACATAGATGGACATCATTGATGTATATAAGGAGGAGATTGTATGGTTAAGTTGGTCAGAGTTGTTTGGGGCTGGACGGACACAAATATGAGAGTCAAATAGAGGTTGATGGAATAGGACGGTTTCCATACAGTTTAAGTTTGTGGGAGGTGTACGGGTGCCCTTACGTGGTTTGGGGCTAAGGCGTTTGGAGAGGATGAACTAGACATGTTGTAGGTTATGTTGGTGGTGGTATTTGTTTGTTGGATGATTGGGCACGAAATTGATAGACAAGTTCGGGTGCAGTTAAGGTGATGTAGGCCGAGATGACTTTCTAATGTGTTTTTGACAAAGTAACCGGATAGAACCTTGGATTGGGTACAGTTAGATCACAAAAGTTCCAACTAGACTTACACCTAGAGTTTGGACCACAAAAATACCAAGAGTTGGACCACAAAAGGACCGAGGGTTGGACCACAAAAGGATCAACGAAGATAACAACACAAAAGTTGAATAACTTAGAAAAGTTTGAGAAAACTCAAATATATTTCATAAAATTTTAATGTCTCCTTTCATCAACTACATCCCCTATTTATACTAGCTCTAAACCTTCTAGAAGAGGTAACAAGATAGACATAAAAATGCATCTAGGCTGAATGAGAAAGGGGGAGAGGTTTGACCGATTTGGGAGAAGGGAAAACACCAAACTCTTCATGTTCTTTAGGCCACCCTTTTGTGTCATCCATGTAGATAAGTGCATGAACTAGCTAGTTCATGAATTACCTCCTTGGGGAATGTTGGAGGCTTCTCCCTCTAGATGGTTCTCGGCTTGGTCATCTTATCTTATTACAAGGGATAGTAATTAAGCTCTAAGGAGATCTAGTAATTAATCTAGGAATTAAAATAAGCTAAAAGGTGGTCTCGACCAAGACCTACATAAAAGGCGGAAAAAAATATTTCTTTCTTGGATCTTCAAGTCTTGTCTTCAACTGGACTCCACATTAAGCATGTCACCATAGGACATTTGGCAATATTTGACACTCCTAGGAAATCACCTCGTGGCTCATTTTGGAAACATAAGTTTACGACCTTGTGTTCATCATACACCTCTTCTTTAACAGAATTTTCCCTCAAATTCTTATCATCTATGTATGGTGATAAATCTCAAATATTAAACGTTGAACTAATACCTCCATATTTTTCCGGAAGTTCTACCTTGTAGGTGCTTTCCCCAAACCTAGCCAATATCTTGAAAGGACCATCCGCCCTTAGCATTAGCTTATTCTTTCTCATGTTGGGAAATCTTTCCTTTCTTAGGTGTAGCCAAACCAAATGATCCGAATACAAGACAAAATGTTTCGGCCTCAAATAATATTCTCATTGGACCAAGGATCTCACAATATAAAATTCCTTGTCATAAGTAGAATAATTGAGCCGGCACCACCCAATTGTTCACTAAAGAAAGAAATGGGTCAGTCTTGAATCAAGACGGTACCAACACCAATTACACTAGCATCACATTAAATTTCAAATAGCTTCTCAAGGTTTGGAATAGCTAGAGTCGATGCTTCACATAACCTTCCCTTCAACGTTACCAAAGCTCTTTGTGCTCCTTGGGACCATTTAAACTCACCCTTTTTCATTAGTTCAGTGATAGGGAATCAAAGGTACAAAAATCTTGAATGAAACGATGATAAAAAGAAGCCAAATCAAGAACACTTCTTACCTCACTTACATTCATAGGCTCGGGCCAACTCCGGATAGCTTCCACCGTGGATGGATCCACATGAATGCCATTAGATGATACTATGTATCCTAAGAATGGGATACTAGTAATCATAAAAGTACATTTATCTAACTTTCTAAATGCGACAAGTGAGATTCCATATCTTGACTATAAATTTAGATATCATCTAAGTGAACCACAACGAATTTACCTATGAATGATCGTAGTACCTCGTGCATGAGCCTCATGAAAGATATTGGAGCATTACAATCCAAATGGTATCACAAGACATTCTTACAAACCATACTTGGTCTTGAAAGCCTTCTTCAATTCATCTCTCATCGTATCCTCATTTGAATGTAGCCACTCCTCAAATCTATCTTGGAGAGCAACTTACCCCACTCAATTCATTCAAAATATCATCCAATCTCAGCATAGGAAACATGTACTTCATGGTGATGTTATTGATCGCTTGGCTATCAATACACATGTGCCAAGTCCCATTTTTCTTTGGCACCAACAAGGCGGGTACCGCACAGGGACTAAGGCTCTCTCAGACAAAGCCTTTGTCTAGTAATTCTTGCACTTGTCTTTGCAACTCCTTGCCTATGCCGGATTGCATCTGTAGGCCGGATGATTAGGTAATGAAATTCCTGGAATAAAATCAATAGCATGTTCAATACCTCTGATTGGTGGTAATTCGGGTGCAAGATCATCCGGAAATACGTCTTCAAATTTCTTCAAGTCGGAATCTTCAACTGTATCTCCTACAAGACTCTTCTTATCCTTGCACACTAATGCATATATAGGCTTCATCTTCTTCAACTCCTCTTCTATCTCCAATGCATTAAGCAATAGGGCCTCAGACTCTTTCCTTGCGGTTCTTGGCATTTTGGATCTTCATTTTCTTCACCTCACTAGGTGACAATGATATCAACCAGACCTTCTTGTCATCATTTTGAAAAGAATATAAATTATTTTCTCTATCATGTTACGCTTTCCTATCAAATTGCCATGGTCGAACCAATAAAATATGACAAGCATCCATAGGTAGGATGTCACACCATATCTCATCTTCATACTTACCAACCCAAAAACTAACAAGAGCTTATATCATTACCTTTAGCCCTTTGTCTTTGTTCAACCATTAGATAGCATATGGTTTAGGATGGTTGCGGGTAGGCAACTTCAATTTGTCCACCATTTCCACGGAGGCCGCATTGGTACAACTTTCTTCATCAATGATCATATTACATACCTTGTCATTTACATTGCATCGAGTGTAAAATAGTTTCTCTATTTGTGTCTCCTCCTGTTCTTCAAGTTGAACACTCAACACACATCGGAGTACTGAACTTTCACCTCTTCCGCAAGATCAACATCTTCCTCTAGGACCTCCTTGACTTTGGGTTCCTCAATAACAAAGGAAGCCCCGCAATCTTGATATTCTTCGATAGTCATTACACAAGGATTAGTACATTCATTTGCAAAGTGTCCTAATCCTTGATATTTAAAACATCATTTTTTACTTCTATATACCCCTTTGTAACCTCTACTTTCTTTCCTTTATCTTTCTCTACACTTTCGTGGCTATACAATGGGTTAGTAAATGAGGTACTGCCCTTTTCTTTAACATTAGTGGGCTTAACATAGGATTTTGGGGTACCTTTCTTTTGTTGTTTTTCAAACTTGAGTGCTAAGTGACATACGTCTTCAAATGTGTTGTATGTTGCAACTTCGATGAATCATGAAATCCTTTGAACCTCCTTTTCTTCTAAGTCACAAATCATGGTGACTTTCTCAAACTCTCGAATGTATTCCTCAACTTTAAGAACTCCTTGACGAAGTTTGGTTAGCTTGAGGTATAGGTCTTGTTCATACTCCCTTGTCAACAACTTCTTCTTCAAATGTTTCTTTAGTTTGTCCCAAGATTCAATCTTAGTTTTCCCATTCCTCTTCCGTCTTGTTTTGAGGTTTTCATACCACACAGAAGCGAATTCCTTCAACTTCAATGTAGCAACCTTAAAACACTTGTGGTCATCATATTGCTTGTATTTGGAAAGCCTCTCAATGACCCTTAACCATTCAAGAAACTCTTCTGGGTCCATATTTCTTTCAAAGGCTAGAAGATCAAACCTTACACTTTGGTCATCTTCTCTTTCATGCCTCGGATTGTCTTGGACATCTTTCCTTTCATGCCTAGGGTTGTTTTGTGCAACCTCCTCCGAGGACTCAGCATCATTAATCACGGCACGCTCCGCAAACTCTCTTCTATAGATTTTCATTTGTTCCACAATAATGTCACTTATGGTCCTCCAAAGTTCTTCATTTATGTTAGCCATATCGTTAAGGTGTGGGACGAGAAAACCTTGCTATGATACCAAACTGATGTATATAAGGAGGGGATTGTATGGTTAGGTTGGTTAGAGTTGTTTTGGGGCTGGACAAACACAAATATGGCAGTCCAATGTAGGTTGATGGAATAGGACGGTTTTCGGATAGTTTAGGTTTGTGGGAGGTGTACGAGTGCCATTATGTGGTTTGGGGCTAAGATGTTTGGATATGATGAACTAGACACGTTGTAGATTATGTTAATGGTTGGTGGTTGGTATTTGGCGGTTGGATGGTGGTAAGGTGGCGGAAACTAGTCGGGACAGTAAGGTACAAAGGTTGAACCCTGTGAGGATGGTGGAGTAGTTGGTTGGGTTTTCGGGTGTTTTTTAGAGGAGTTGGTTAACGACCTTTTTGGTGTAGGTTGGATAAGTGTTGTATTGTATTGGGGTGAAAGGGATTAGGCAGTTTTCACAATGATTGGGCACAAAATTGATAGACAAGTTCGGGTGCGGGTAAGGTGATGTAGGCTGAGATAACTTTCTAATGTGTTTGTGACAAAGTAACCGGATAGAACCTTGGCTTGGGTACAGTTAGATCACAAAAGTTCTAACTAGACTTACAACTAGGGTTTGGACCACAAAAATACCAAGGGTTGGACCATAAAAGAACCGAGGGTTGGACCATAAAAGGACCGAGGGTTGGACCACAAAAGGATCAACGAAGATAACAACACAAAAGTTGAATAACTTAGAAAAGTTTGAGAAAACTCAAATATATTTCATAAAATTTCAATGTCTCCTTTCATCAACTACATCCCCTATTTATACTAGTTCTAAACCTTCTGGAAGATGTAACAAGATAGACACATCTAGGCCGAATGGGAAAGGGGGAGAGGTTCGGCCGATTTGGGAGAAGGGAAAAGACCAAACTCTTCATGTTCTCTAGGCCACCCTTTTGTGTCATCCATGTAGATAAGTGCATGAACTAGCTAGTTCATGAATTACCTCATTGGAGAACGTTGGAAGCTTCTCCTTATAGATGGTTCTCGTCTTGGTCATCTTATCTTATTACATGGCATAGTAATTAAGCTATAAGGAGATCTAGTAATTAAGCTAGGAATTAAAATAAGCTAACAGGTGGTCTTGGCCAAGACCTACATAAAAGCCGAAAAAACGTTTCCTTCTTAGATCTTTCAGTCTTGTCTTCAACTCCATTCCACACTTCACTACACATTAAGCATGTCACCATAGAACGGTTGGCAATCTTTTGTACTCCTTGCAAATCACCTCGCGGCTCATGTTGGAAAAGTTTACGACCTTCTTTTCATCAATCATTTTTTGTCTTCTAAAGGTCCTAATGTTTATTAACTTAGACTAAAATGCAAATAGGTCACTTAACAAAACATAACAAAAACAAAGACATGGCATGATTATATGTGACACTAGGATTAATATACATGAACTAAAACATGGAAGAAGACATATATAAGCATGATAGAGTCACAACAAGGCATACACGTGAGTATTTAGTTTTAAACTATCAATAGAGCTCCTAAGGTAGACATGAATAACTTACATAGATACAATATGCCATCATTTAATGGTTTAAACCAAGCACACTGGGATAACAGGAGATACTAAACAAGTATACAAACCCACATGATTTATGTACCAAAGCTAATAAAGTCTCCAAGACCACATTAGACCTATCTTAAGCCTAGACTAGAAGAAATAGACACATGACAGGCTATGAACTGATAGGTTTAGTGTATCCAATACATTTAGACAAAAACAAATGCTTCTTGATTCATATGGGACCTAAGTTAATTCCTAAGTCAACTTTGGTAGTTATAAATTAAAATAAATAGGTATGACATCAACTTTGGTAGTTATAAACTAAACTAAATAGGAATGTCATCACATTGAACCACCAATTCTTATAACTTCATTTTTACACTTGGATTAATCTTACATTAACTACAATGAACATATGACACTCATAAAAAGAATTAAAATAGGTTCATTGTCATATATCATGGCTAAACATGTACTTTAAATCCATACTTAACTCATTCTAGACCTAAACTAGGTATGATGAGATTCAAAAAATTCATTGTCGCATGAAACCATAGGTGAACAACCATTTTAATTTTCCTTTTAAACCTAAATTACTCTTAAGTCAACTGCTTATTGTTCATAAATAATTTAAGCAGGTTCACAAACATATATCACAGACAAAAACAATCATTTTTAAGATTATCTTAAAACTAAATTAACCCTAAACCATGTTAATGAAAACATATTCTTCACAAATTAACTGAGCATGCTCAAAATCACACAATGCACATAAAATAGTTAATTAAAATGAAAAGACCTAATAGAGAGGCAAATACCTTTTGAGGAGGAAGCTTAGGATCGAGAAGGGGGCATGAATCTTCAACTCCACACCTCAATCCACTCACACACACACAAATGAAATTATTTTAGAAAACTTAGGACTAATTTTAAGAGGTTAGGGTTTTACCAAAGAATTTGGATTTCAAATTACTTAAAACTAATCAAAATTATCGAATAATGGCTCTTAGATATTTAAAAGCATTGGATTTTGGGACTGTTCTCAATCTCAAACTATAAGGGTTAGGGTTTAATTTATAGAACCCCATAAACCCTAGCAAACTCTCTAGGATCCCATGTGGGATAGGTGTATTTCGGGGCGAAATTTCCCTCCCAATCCAATGTAAACCAATAAAAATGTAGTATTTGAATTCACAAATGGAGAAGAGCCATTAATAAACGAACAGAAAAACAAGTCAAG
This sequence comes from Anisodus acutangulus, assembly GCA_029783415.1. Taxonomy (NCBI): domain Eukaryota; kingdom Viridiplantae; phylum Streptophyta; class Magnoliopsida; order Solanales; family Solanaceae; genus Anisodus; species Anisodus acutangulus. Next base: position 26,450,465 of record CM056507.1, on the reverse strand, counting down.
GGGAAACCTTACCTGGTAAGAGGGGTGGTGGTACGGTGGAAATGAGGGGTGAGAGAGGAGAGAATTTAATGCTCTTTCCTTCTTCGACCATGCAAGCACCAGCAAAGGCATAGTACCTTTGCGATTTTCCCACTTCCGGCAACATCGCAAAGGTGAGAGACAAAGGCAAAAACTAGGGTTCCATCGCGAAATGGAAAAAGGGGTAATGTCTGCGTAATAAGAAGACTTGGGCTAGTTGCGGTCCATTTTGGGCAGGACTTGGCCGAATTAAAAAATAAAAGAGAGTCCCAATCACAATTTTAAAGAAGATGGGTAAGGGTTGGTCATTTTTGCAAATGCGACTGTGATTTAATTAAAAATTAACCAAAGTTCTTTTCAGTTATGACCAAATCAGGTCAATTGCGAATTTTATAATAAAATTGATGCTATTTTGAAAAAGAAAACCTTTTAATCGTAGAAAAAATGTAAAATATTACATTTAAAATGACATAAAATTGAGATGTAAATTAATTTTCCTATTAAATTAAAAAAAATTCTCAATTTTTACGAAGTAATATATTTATCAATTCAAATTATGAATTTAACCAATTAAAATTGATAATTATATCTTAAAAAGTGAGAATAAAACATGATATACAATAAATGTACTGGATGATTTTTTGTCAAATAATGTGACAACATTTCCGACATAATATTTGTAAAATTATTTTTTTTGGTAAAAAATATATTTTACTTCGTTTGTGACTCGTTAACCTTGAATAATAAAATAAAATTATCAGAGGGTAAATATTAGGTGTCAACAACTTTCCTTATTCCCCAATATAATGGGTGAATCTATTGTAGTTTGAATCATAAGGTTACCATTATCTGAATTCATCAATCGGACTCCCACTTGGCTAACTGATGTGTTTCCTCGGGTCAACTTATTTCCTTAGCTTCCAAATTAGTCAAGCTGCTTGTGGATACACCGCTGATTGTACTAGCCAGAATGTTAAATTATGCAACGGTATAGGATTATCTATATTGATATCTTTTCAAATACTGAAGGCATCATCTATATTGTAAACTTAGCTCCTTTTACCTAATAATGTGCTGGAAATTATTTTGGTTGTAGTGTCTCAACATGAACACTCTATAAGTAATGCCATCGAAGCTGAAGTACACATACCATTGAGGTTAACTCTCATTCATAGTCTAAAAGAAAAACCTTTTTCCTACTTCCTTATTATTAATGATCATAAATAATTCCTTTCTTTACTCCTTTTTGACACTTGCTTGTTCATTTGCTTACTTAAGTATTCTAATTCATTTTGAAATGTTCTGGTATATATACATAATCTGAAACATTGCTCTGCATTCCAATCATTCATGTTAATAGCTTATACATAATGAGTCATTAACTTATTTAGCTCTGGGTACATATGAGTTTCTGAAGAATTTGACGTTAAATGATGTTGTTATACTATAGCCAAATCTGATTGTTGTTCTTAGATTAGTACTTCTTCACTTGCCTCATGAGTAGGTCACTTTCGGGAAAAGATTTCCTTGTTCTCGTTATGCTTTAAGCCCATTACATTATCTATCTCATGTAACCTTTAGTCAATTCAAAACCCTCGTAATCATCTTTATTTGCTCATTACCTCATCTTTGTTCTCATATCATTATCTCTCAACACATCTCTTTAGTGTCTACCTTGTATCCCTAGGCTTATTGGCCCCTTTTTAATCCTATATATCCTTATATTGAACTTTACTCATCGCTACTTCTATGTACGTACTTACTAAGAGTCATGGTTGCATGTGTTGCAAACCCCATGCTTTGCATATTTAGATCCAATTTGTAGTATTACATGATCTTATGACTCATTCGAGTCTCCTTGCCTAGTCTTAAATAGGTCTCCCATCAGCCGACTGCTCAATCATCTTCTCTTTACATTTCCATTTCAAGTTACCTTGGGGGGTGTCTTGTCTCAATTTACTCCTCATACTAACTTCATAAACATCAGAGGTCTGGAACCTCTAGCTGGGGAGTTCTTACTGTTGCTTCTCTACCATTGGTCAATACACTATTCTGGAGTAATCGCACCTTTTTGAAACTTGCGTAACTATAATCTCATTCACTCTTACCCTTCTTTGTCGTAATTCTTCTGCCTACCCATCATTAAGTGAAACATATTTCTGCCTCGATCATCATCCCATTCCACTCGTACTTATTAATTGTTTTCATATTTCCTACAACCATTCTTTGGTTGTCCCAAAGTTCTCATCGTCAATTGCCTCTAACGAGCTATTATTATCCAGAACGTACATTAAAATTATAACAAGTCACACAATGATAGTGATCCGGCTTGTGGGAGACACAAATTCAAACAATGAAATGTGGAAACTAAAGATAGGAAGAAACTGAAGAAATGGGGATGATAATAGAAGCAAGACCCGATGGATAGTGAACTAATGGGGAAATTTGGACTCTATACCAAACCCTCCCAATTGAACTCAACCCAAAGAACCTATACTATTTTAAATCAAAGAAGAAATAAATTGAATCTATAAATGAGCAACTCTCATATGAACTTAAGGGATAAAGGTTTCAATAGACAACAATGGAATCCACCATGATGAACTGTCTCAAAAACTACACTCTATAACTACTAACTAAAAAACTATCACTCTCCAATGAGTATTTCAATTCTCAATTCATCAAAGCTAAGTAATGAAATAACAAGTATAGTATTTATTGTCATGACCCAAATCACAGGCATCGTGGTGGAACCTACACTATCCCCCCGGTAGGTGAACCAATCCCAAAATACTTTTCAAGAACGTTAAGAAAATACGGAAGAGATCAAAATACAATAAAAATATCAATTTTCATTAAAACAACTTTAATAACCTATTCTTACAACAACCTTCTTTTCCCAAAACCTGATCTGACTTATACAAGGACTCTAAGATACAATAGATGTAAGAGAAATACAACAACACTACTCCAAATTGAAGAAGACAGTCTAAATATGATGGAAACTAAGGCCACTAGAATGAGTGGTTCGTCTCAGCTTTCTGTGCTCCAAACTACAACTTGATAGAACGAGTGCCTGCATCCACGTAAAAGATGCAGCAAGCATAACATGAGTAAACAATGTACCCCCATAAGTATCATAGACCAACAACGATGGAATATACGCAATTAGAAATACATATCAAGTTGACACCGCATAGTTCTACACTAACAGTTCAATAAGCCCAATGGTTCACCTTGTTCACATATAGCTCATGGATTCATCAAGTCACTTGTTCATATGAAGATTCACTAAATCAGGTAAGGGTTCACAACCACATACTATTGTCCAATCATGTAAGGACCCAACTCACACAATATCATGGATCACCATAGAATCACATAGAAGGTTATCAACCATGGAAACATCTAATACCTTGAAAGGTTCATAGATCCTAGATAACGGGTTTGACCTCACGCTCCCAATTTGACACACACACTATGTTGACACTCAATTCATTATACAAATGCCTTAGACATTCCACAGTCTACCTTGAGAATAGAAAACACTCGGCTAACACCTTAATAGTTACAGTTCCCAGCCTTGAGTATAACTACACACAAAAACAGGCAAACACACATTGATTCATTAAATCTCTTTACTGTCTCTAGTCCATAACCCCAACTAGACTTCATAGAGTTTCTCTCTTAGTGCACATAATGCTTTAAGTTCCCTCATTACCATATATATTTACTTCATCATACATCCTTTTTATTAAGCAAGAAACCTCACACCATAAGGCATACGAGGCAAGGACTACTTAACAACAATCACTACTAGACTTCTTAACAAATAACACTGACAATTATCAAGTAATACAAACCAATAGAATCCACTGACCATAATAAACTCCGATAGTGAATATTTAGACTCATAGAGGTGTAACCGTATAGTTCAATCCACAGAAAACAAGCCAATCATAGCATCCATTTGGGTCCAATATAATCAATCCAATCATATAATTCCATTTAATCAAGGATCACCCAAGTTCCAATAACCGACCCATGTCACGTTGTCATGCAATAAGAAATCAATGTATGAATGAATTTATCTATGGTATAAATACAATGCATATGCCAGGTACCTTTATCTTCTGGTATACAGGCACTCAAGTTTTTATTATGAGACGCACACCTATGGGGGACCTGGAAAGTCCATATACTCCTCCAAAATTTCCCATTAGATCTCAACTCTTGGCTAAATAATAATTGTTGCAGGAATGCAATCGTCCCCTCGCGTATCATCATCATCATCTCAGTGTTGTCATAATCTCATAAGTATTCCCACATTTTCGGTCTCTTGGACCCATAAAATTTCCATATCACTCTCATATCAATATCACAGAACCATGAGTGAATAAATGCACATTAGAATATAAGGCAGGAAATTATGATGTAACGAGATGCAACCAAGAATAGAGATGAATATCACATGCTTCCAAGAATTCAAAAACATAAACAATCCAAGTATAATTCAGGATATCATATCAGAAGCATGTGTGATAAATAAACATACAATAGCAAATATGGAGACAAACCCATAAATGGCAACAAGCCCAATCAATTAGCAGTCGGAATTAGCATAAGGTTGATTCCCCAAATCACCGATCATCATAGTTCAACACCGGTACCCACTCAAATTTTCATCACAGCCGTTTGAGAGAGACCCCAAAACACGCCCAATACCTCTCAATATTTATAACTAATTACGCACTTCTATCACAGTCTAGTGAAAGTAAACTGTAGTCTACCTTAATGCGAAGCAGGAGCCCCGAACGGTTGACCCTCTACACGCGTCTTGATTATTTAGGACACCTCGTAGTACCCATAGTCTAACACACATGTTCTATACGTTAAAATCGAACCAAGCACATACAAAGACTTACTCCTTAACCAAGCATAAGACACCTAAAATCCATCCCGGGCCCATGGTGACAAAATCCAAACTATATTATCCAAAAAGCATAAACATATACTAGATAATAATATCCTTAATTTAATTAGAAACCTAAGTCCAATTGGACCTTCAATTGCATGATTTAAGAAAAGACGTATTTTACAAACCTAGGTTTTCTCCCAAATTGAACAGGGTTTCCATTATCAAATTAAACCTTACAACAACATCATCTATCATTAATCAATAATATGTTACAATATTACAATCATCTAATCAATAAACAATCCCCAATTCATGTTGTTGGCCCTTATTCTAGAATAGAAGCCTATACTATCATCTTCCTCAACGTAGAAGTCATACTAGGATTTGGAAGACTCAAAAGAGAATAAATAATTAAAGTGGATGAAATTATACCTCCAATGAAAAAAATAGTGGAATACTCAGAATCCCCCTCTCAGCCAAGTTCTACTCCCAAGGAAATATTTTTGGGGAAAGAAATTCATTTTAGGACTTTTAATCTCACTAAATAGAAAGTGATTCCGCTCATGTGGAGCCAACTCCGCAGGCGCATACACTTTCTATCTCGCCTCAGCGCAGAAGCGGCAAACAACTCTATAGATGCGGATATAAAAATTCCTCCAGCATAGACTGGATGCGCTGGCGCGGCTCCATTTGGGCGACACTACCCCGCTGGAGCTAAAACTGGACTTTCAGCAATTCTTCAAATAAATCTTCTTTCCGAATCATACGAGTTAGTTACTCATAATTTTCATGTGTAATAGTCACTGGCGAGTGCCCAACGAGGGATATGATAGGAAATTATGAAAGGTTCATAACGACCAAATGGGTCATTACATTTATATTATTTAGGCTAAGAAGACTAGCTAGTTATTATAAAAATACCATTAATGAAGTAAGGGCATTGTTTGATAGTCTTCTCAAGGATGATGGCTTGGATCTAAAGTATAGCCTCTTTGCGCGAATATTCACTCTCTCTCTTTGCATAAATACCACAAGTCGACTCGTATCATCCATGCTATCTCTCATAGATTGATTCATGAGTACTTGATGGTCTTCAAAGGCGTCCATGCTATCTCCCATAACTTGACCACCCTCATACATGAGTCTCCAATGGCCTTTAAAGGCTCACTCTCTGTTATTTATGAGTGTGTTACGTGGAGATACACACTTGAGACCCCTTAAATCTCCTCAAATATGGTGAAAACACTCTATGGACTATCATTGATTTGAGCCCGATCTCCATCTCAAATCTTAGCTCTCATAATTGTCCATGAGCTTCTTAATATCATATCATTCTCCCCTTTTAAAAATGATTCATCCTCGAATTCGAATCTTGCAAAACCATAAGAAGGAAGCAAAAAAACAAGGACCTCAAAGCATGAGGGTTAGTATAAAAATAAATACAATTACCAACATGTCAAGGATGCACGAACTTGTGGTATAACCAAGTATCGACTACTCTTAGGAAGAACAATCTTCCCACACAAGTATGAGTATCATCAAATGCAAATAGATAGTAGAGAAAAGAGGTAAGCAAAGCAACTTCATCTATAGGGTCCTCACAAGTAAGATCACCATTAGACTCAAGATCATATTCAAGCATATGCTTACACTTTGGAACACACAAAGAAGTAATGTCAATAAGCAAGCAAGCATCATCCTCTTTTTCAAAATAAGCCTTCCCAACGAATATGTTATTTCCCTCCAAAAAGGAGGTTTCCATCACAATGGGGAGGATTAGGGAAATAAGGATATACCCCAATAAAACCCCTCCCAACATAAGATGCACCACAACAAGAGCATGAGTGTCATCATATGAAAATATAAAGTAAAGAAAGATGTCATGCAAAACAACTTCTTCATCTATGGTGTCCTCAAATGTAGCCTCACTATAAGGTTCAAGAGCAATATCAAGCATGATACTATGATTTTTTACATATAAGGTAGAAGTAGCAATTTGTAAACAAGTTTCACCTTCCTTTTTCAAACACTCTTTCCACGGAAGTGTATTATCATTCCTTAAATGATAATCTTCATCATAGAAAGAGCGTCATCATTCCAATAGGTTTTGTAACCCCCAAATGTGGCTACATCTATCATACCACAAGACAAGTAACTATGCACTTCATCATCAACAATCATGTCATTATCAAATAAAATATTATCCTTAAGAAAATAGTAAAAAACTAAATCTGGTGAGTGAAAGCATGTAAGATCACTCTCAAAAGGATCAATGTCATGACTCTCTATATGGCACATACCACTATCATAAACTTGAGTCTCATCAAAAGTTAACAAAGTCAGATAAAAGGACTCGTATTGACATTCATTCACATTATCAACTAGGTCAAGGTTATCACTAAGTTGAGGTTCATATAATACATCACAAACTTCCTCAACTAGTGGACTATCATAACATCCAAGTTGATCATCACAAGTATCAACACTAGTTGGATGCGAAATGATCTTGCTAGAAGAATCAATCCGGTCATCAATAGGATCAACTAGTGGGTGAGTAATCTCAATACATAACAGTGCATAAACACTTTTATCACGAGTGTCAACACTAGGTGGACATAAATTAATCTCATAAAGAGTCAATACGATCATCAAAAGGACCAACTAATGTTGGTACACTAACATTAACAATATTGTCAATAGGCATTAAAGAATTATGCTCAACACATGGAAAAGACTTGTTAAGCTCACATAAAGAAAAGCTATCTCTCACACTCAAGTTAACAACATGATCAATCATATTATTTTGGGAGTTGAGATTACCTATTTTACCTTGAAGTGCGTACACAACATCTTTTTTACCATGGATTTCAATTGTGGAGCACATTTGTTCATTTAGGAAGCCTTCAACTACCTCATGAACTTTCAAAGTTTGAGGTTCCTCATTCAGTTTGCTTCCAAGAATACATGTACCATTATCAAGACAACTAGAAAATAAATAAAAGTACATGAGTTAGAATGGAGTTGTGACAATCCTCTCACATTACTCCCCACAACCTCTACTTTTTCCTCTCTAGAGTTGTCTCTTTTCTCTCTCTTACTCCTCTTAATATTTTTTCTCCAAATTTTATGAGAGTTAGTACAAGTGCCAAGCTTTTCTTGAGAAGGATTTGGTGAACCCTTCACTTCTACTTTCCCATTGGCTTCATTTGGAAGGGCCTTCCATTCCATCACTTGTTGCTCTTTGGTCAAGCATCCATCATTAGGTATAGATGCTCTTAAATCGTTTTGAATCTTTTGTCCATCATTTCCTAATGTGAAGGATCGAGATCACTCACTCTAGGAAGTGGTTCACTTGCACTTGCTTCTTCTTTAGGGGGTATGGGTGGAAAGAGAAGTCTCTCTTTCTTGTCCACTACATACTTGTACCATTATTTCTCATATGGAATTCCAAGTTCTTAGAACCAAGGATATCCCAAACTCATGTGAAAATTGTCTATGGGAAGTACATCACACCAATCGTCTTCTTCATATTCACAATGTACCAAGAATACCTTCGCGCTCTTATCAACCAAATACCCTCTTTGATCATAGTAAGGGCTCCGCTTCTTCCCATAAGATATCCTCGACCATTCAACCGCTTGAGCTGTAATGTAGTTGGCATAACTACCATCATAAAGCACATAGAACAACCCTCACAACCAAAGACTATAACCTTCATTTCAAGAATTTTCCTCTTCTGGTCATTTCCTCCTTGAAACATTGCATTTCCTCTACTTCATTACCTATTCATGCTCACCTCCTACTTCAACATCATATCCATATTGAGAATATGGGACACTGGTTCTAGGATAAGGAGCACGATTCATTATATTTTTTGAAGTAGGAAATGCATATTCTCTTTTCCTCCTAGGATGACTTCTACCTCCTCCAACCCACACACTTATACTATCTCGCTTATTATAGGAAGTATCACAAGGGGATGCACTCGAATATCCTCTAAACGACTCTCCACAAGATTCATATTCAAATTCACTATCCTCACCACAAAGTCCATACCTATAAGGTTCATATTCATCACAACTTCCTATTTCATGCGAATCTTCATAAATTGATCCATGATGTATGTGTGAGAAATAACTATACCTCAAGTCGCCTCCATATATATGGTGTGTAGTATGAGGATCTTTATAACTCTCATTTTTTACCTTAGGAATCTTCATTAGGCTTTTCTACTCCTTCATCCTCTTCATAAGACCCATGAGATCCACTCATCTCACATTCACCTCTAGAGTAGTGATCTCTACCATGAGATGGTTCATGATCATATTGACAATCCTCACCTCCATAGTCTTAATCACTATCATAGCCATATCTCTTTATTACTAGAGGCATAGCCTTCCATGTCATCATCACAAGGTTTTGAATCTATGGATGACATACTTCATTATAACTCCTTGTACCTACAAAACGAGCAAACAAGTTAGTAACAATAATTTCTCACGTCACTCGTTTTTGGCACTCAAACCTTACCACAACCTAATGTTTCTTCCAAAGTTGGTATACAAACCACTTGTCCAATCAAGTCACATAGTTGCTAAGCTTTATTGAAGAATGGATTCTTGTTTAAGGAATGACAGATGTCTCAAAACAAATGAATGAGAGCCAACGAACATTAAATGAAATAAAGGGGAAAAACTTAAGAAGAATTAGCATGAAAGAAAATGGGACTCAAGAACTAGTTAAAATCAACTAAGAATGAGTACTCGTTGTTAATTAGTTTATAGAATCAAATAAGAGAAAAGAAATGGAATTGGAAAGAATTTATAACTCAGAAACCTGAAAAGAGCGATCTGATAAGCCTGAGCATGGTCTGCGGTTCGCAGACACAACTTAAGTTTCCAACATGAGCCGTGAGGTGATTTGCTAGGAGTGCCAAAGATTGTCAACCATCCTATGGTGACATGCTTAATATGGAGTGAAGTGTGGAGTGGATTTGAAGACAAGACTTGAAGATTCAAGAAGGAAACATTTTTTTCCGACTTTTATGTAGGTCTTGGCCGAGACCACCTTTTAGCTTATTTTAATTCCTAGATTAATTACTAGATCTCCTTATAGCTTAATTACTATGCCACGTAATAAGATAAGATGGCCAAGCCAAAAACCATCTAGAAGGAGAAGCTTCCAACGTTCCCCAAGGAGGTAATTCATAAACTAGCTAGTTCATGCACTTATCTACATTAGAAGGTCATCTCGGCCTACATCACCTTACCCGCACCCAAACTTGTCTATCAATTTTATGCCCAATCATTTTCCAAACTGCCTAATCCCTTTCACCCCAATACACTACAACATTTCCCCAACCTACATCAAAAATGTCATTAACCAACTCCTCCTTAAAACACCCGAAAACCTAACCAACTACTCCATCATCCTCACCGGGTCTAACCTTCATACCTTACTGTCCCGATCAGTTTCCGCCACCTTACCACCAACATAACCTAAAATGTGTGTAGTTCATCCTATCCAAATCCCTTAGACCCAAACCACATAAGGGCACCCGTACACCTCCCACAAACCTAAACTGTCCGGAAACCATCCTATTCCACCAACCTCCATTTGATTCCCATATTTGTGTATGGCCATCCCCAAACCAACTCTGACCAACCTAACCATATAATCTCCTCTTTATATACATCAGATTGCGGGGCATTCTGTGATTAATAATGCCGAGTCCGGAGAGGAGTTTGCATAAAACAACTCAAGGCATGAAAAGGAAGAGTATCAAGATTGTGTGGATTCCTTTGTTATTGAGGAACCCTAAGTCAAAGAGGTCCTAGAGGAACATGTTGATCTTGTAAAAGAGGGAAAAAGTTTAGTACTCTGACGTGTGTTGAGTGTTCAACTTGAAGAACAGGAGGAGACACAAAGAGAGCAACTATTTTACACTCGATGCAAAGTAAATGACAAGTTATGTACTATGATCATTGATGGAGGAAGATGTGACAATATGGCCTCCATGAAAGTGGTGGACAAATTGAAATTGCCTGCCTGCAGCCATCCTAAACCATATGCTCTCCAATGGTTGAACAAAGACAAATGGATAAAGGTAATGAAACAAGTTCCTGTTAGTTTTCGGGTTCGTAAGTATGAAGATAAAATATGTTGTGACATTCTACCTATGAATGCTTGTCATATTTTATTGGGTCGGCCATGGCAATTTGATAGGAAAGCGCAACATTATGGAGAAAAGAATGTCTATTCTTTTCAAAATGATGAAAAGAAGGTCTGGTTAATACCATTGTCACCTAGTGAGGTGAAGAAAATGAAGATCCAAAATGCCAAGAACCGCAAGGAAAAGTACGAGACCCTCTTGCTTAATGCATCGGAGATAGAAGAGGAGTTGAAGAAGGGGAGTCCTATATATGCATTGGTGTGTAAGGATAAGAAGAGTCTTATGGGAGATACGGTTGAAGATGCCGACTTGAAGGGACTCTTAAAGAAATTTGAGGTATTGAACATGCTATTGATTTTATTCCATGAAGTTCATTACCTAATCGTCTAGCCTATAAATAAAATCTAGAAGAGGATAAGGAGTTTCAAAGACAAGTGCAAGAATTACTAGACAATGGCTTTGTCTGAGAGAGCCTTAGTCCATGTGCGGTACCAGCCTTGTTGGTGCCAAAGAATGATGGGACTTGGTGCATGTGTATTGATAGCTGAGCGGTCAATAACATCACTGTGAAGTACATGTTTTCTATGCCTAGATTGGATGATCTTTTGAATGAGTTGAGTGGGGTCAAGTTGTTCTCCAAGATAGATTTAAGGAGTGGCTACCATCAAATAAGGATATGAGAGGGAGATGAATGAAAGACGACTTTCAAGACCAAGTATGGTTTGTACGAATGGCTTGTGATTCCATTTGGATTGTGTAATACTCCAAGCTCTTTCATGAGGCTCATGCATGAGGTACTACGACTATTCATGGGTAAATTTATTGTGGTTTACTTAGATGATATCTTAATGTATAGTCAAGATAGGGAATCTCACTTGTCGCATTTAGAAGCTTTATTTGAGAAGTTAAGAGATTTAAAGTTGTATGAAAAGTTAGAAAAGTGTGCTTTTATGATTACTAGTATTCCATTCTTAGGATACATAGTATCATCCGAGGGCATTCATGTGTATCCATCCAAGGTCGAAGCTATCCGGAGTTGGCCCGAGCCTACGAATGTAGGTGAGGTAAGAAGTTTCCATAGTTTGGCTTATTTTTATCGTCGTTTCATTCTAGATTTTTGTACCTTTGCTACCCCTATCACTGAACTAATGAAAAAGGGTGAATTTAAATGGTCACAAGGAGCACAAAGAGCTTTGGAAACCTTGAAGGGAAGGTTATGTGAAGCACCGACTCTAGTTATTCCAAACCTTGAGAAGCTATTTGAAATTGAATGTGATGCTAATAGAATTGGTGTTGGTACCATCTTGATTCAAGACAAATGACCCATTGCTTTCTTTAGTAAAAAATTGGGTGTGCCCGACTCAATTATTCTACTTATGACAAGGAATTTTATATTGTGAGATCCTTGGTCTAATGGAAACAATATTTGAGACCGAAACCTTTTGTCTTGTATTCAGATCATTTGGTTTGGCTACACCTAAGGAAGGAAAGATTTCACAACATGAGAAAGAAGAAGCTAATGTCGAGGGCGGATGGTCCTTTCAAGATATTGGGCAGGTTTGGGGAAAGCACCTACAAGGTAGAAGTTCTGGATAAATATGGAGGTATTAGTTCAACGTTTAATGTTGAAGACTTATCACCATACATAGATGATGAGAATTTGAGGGCAAATTATGTTAAAGATGTGGAGTATGATGAAACGAAGGCCCTGAACTTAAGTTTCCAACATGAGTGGCGAGGTGATTTGCCATGAGTGACAAAGATTGCCAACCATCCTATAGTGACATGCTTAATGTGGAGTGAAGTTGAAGACAACACTTGAAGATCCAAGAAGGAAACATTTTTTTGGCTTTTATGTAGGTCTTAGCCGAGACCACCTTTTAGCTTGCTTTAATTTCTAGCTTAATTACTAGATCTCCTTATAGCTTAATTACTATGCCATGTAATAAGATCAGATGACCAAGTTGAGAACCATCTAGAAGGAGAAGCTTCAAACGTTCCCCAAGGAGGTAATTCATGAACTAGATAGTTCATGCACTTATCTACATGGATGACACGAAAGGGTGGCCTAGAGAACATGAAGAGTTTGGTCTTTTCCCTTCTCCCAAATCGGCCAAACCTCTCCCCCTTTCCCATTCGGCCTAGATGCATTTTTATGTCTATCTTGTTACCTCTTCTAGAAGGTTTAGAACTAGTATAAATAGAGGATGTAGTTGATGAAAGGAGACATTGAAATTTTATGAAATATATTTGAGTTTTCTCAAACTTTGCTAAGTTATTCAACTTTTGTGTTGTTGTCTTAGTTGGTCCTTTTGTGGTCCAACCCATGGTCCTTTTGTGGTCCAAACCCTAGGTGTAAGTCTAGTTAGAACTTTTGTGATCTAACTATACCCAAGTCAAGGTTCTATCCGATTACTTTTTTACAAACACATTAGAAGGTCATCTCGGCCAACATCACCTTACCCGCACCCGAACTTGTCTATCTATTTTGTGCTCAATCATTGTCCAAACTGCCTAATCTCCTTCACCCTCATTACACTACAACACTTCCCCAATCTACACCAAAAAGGTCATTAACCAACTCCTCCCAAAAATACCCGAAAACCCAACCAACTACTCTATCGTCCTTACCGTGTCCAACCTTCGCACCTTACTATCCCGACCAGTTTCTGCCACCTTACTACCAACATAACCTACAACGTGTCTAGTTCATCCTCTCCAAATGCCTTAGCCTCATTCTACGTAAGGGCACCCATATACCTCCCACATACTTAAACTGTCCGGAAACCATCCTATTCCACCAACCTCCATTTGATTCCCATATTTGTGTCTGTCCTGTCCCAAACCAACTCCAACCAACCTAACCATACAATCACATCCTTATATACTTCATAACTTGTTGCACAACATGCGAACAACAGATGGTGCAAAACAGTTTGCAAAGTTTCTTTCACGATCTGTGATTCATCTGTGATTTTCAGATACGATACGCGACACGGTCGTCAAATCTCAGATTGTGCTACACAATAAAAAAATGCGTGACGTCAATTCTTCTTGGGATCCATTTGGCTGAACTTTTTTTATTATTCCTTGTAGTTGGATTGCCTTGGATCCACTTTTTCAGATATTTTGCTATTTTGACCTCACAAATACCTTTTGCACTTGAAATTTTGGATCAAACACTACTTTTTACTCTCTTCTTCACCAAGAACAATGAATAACAATGATGAACAACTAAAATTTCAACTATACTCAAATTAACTCCGAATTACTTCAAATTCAGATCTAGTATATCCTTGATTTAGAGTACAAAGTCCAAGAAATTTCAGATCCAATTACTTCTTCAAACCACAAGACCCACTTGAGTGTTCTTCAAAGCTTAAAGGTCTTCAATGGTGATTCTTCCAAAAAATTTGGGATTTTTGTTTTCAAATTTTCAGATTTTTTGAGGATTTTCAAAATAGAAGAACCTAGGATTAAGAATGCTAGAAAAAATCCTATAGCATAATCTCCGATACCAAATGATAAGAATACAGTTTGTGGAATACCCGGATTCAAACAATGAAAAACGGATACTAAAGATAGGAAGAAATCAAAGATGAGAAGTAAAGAAATGAGGATGAGAATAGAAGCAAGACCCAATGGATAGTGAATTTATGAGAAAATTTGGACTCTATACCAAACCCTCCTAATTGAATTCAACCCAAAGAATCTATACTATTTGAAATCAAAGAAGAGACTAATTAAATCCACAAATGAGCAACTCCCATATAAAATTAAGAGATAAAGGTTTCAACAACAAACAATGAAATCCACCATGATGAACTATCTCTAACACTACACTCTACAACTACTAACTAGATAACTATCACTCTCCAATGAGTATTTCAATTCTCAATTCATCAAAGCTAAGTAATGAAATAACAAGTGTAGTATTTATACTACTTAGGCTAAAAAGACTAGCTAGCTATTACAAAAATATCCTTAATGAAGTATGGGCTTTGTTTGGTAGTCTTCTCAAGAGATGATGGCTTAGAGTTAAAGTATAGCATCTTCGCACGAATATCCACTCTCTCTCTTTGTACAAATAGCAAAATTCGACTCTTATCATCCATGCTATCTCCCATAGCTTGATCCGTGAGTACTCGATGGTCTTCAAAGGCTTCCATGCTATCTCTCATAACTTGACCATCCTCACACATGGGTCTCCAATGGCCTTCAAAGGCTTTCCCTTTGTCATTAATCGATGTATCGCGTGGAGATACAAATTTGTGGCCCCTTGAAGCTCCTCAAATATGGTGCAAACGCTCCATGGACCATCATTGGTTTAAGGTCGAGCTCCATCTCGAATCTTATACCTCATAATTGTCCATGAGCTTCCTAGGATCATATCACACAATGAGTCCAAAGATCTTATCAGTCCAATGCCTATAGCATGATGTAACTTCCCGTAAGTTTCAAAAAAAATTAAACTGTTGTATATTGTCTTGATATGGTATATATTTTCCTTTAAGTGAAATATTTTATAAGTATGATTCTATATAGATATTTTATTATTGTTCCCCGAATATGCCTTAAATTGTATATATGAGGAAATTTATAAATGTGATTTTATTTATTATGAGGATAGAAATTATTTTCTCACAAGACAAAATGATCTTTTCCTATTTTGAGATTTAATAGTAAACCAATTTGTACTCTTGAGATCAGATTGAAAAAATTAGAATTTGATGAAATATATTTTCCGCTCAATTTTTATAAAAATATTAGTATTTTTTTAATCAATTATATAAATAGATATTTCAAGAATTAGCTATTTAAGGAAAGTCTTTAAAATATGATGATGGAGATCTAGTTTTATAATATTTTTATTTAAGGTATATGTGTCAAATTTTAGCACTCCCACCACTACAAGTGGGAGGCCATGTATTTTGGAGAATGAGACATATTTAATACACCTATTTTATGTAGGAGAATATCAAGTTGTTGGAAAATTTTGTTGTTCATTTTGAAGATCAAAAACAAAATTGCAGTAACCAAATTGTAAAAACAAACTCTCTTGCTCGTTCTTTTCTTTAAATATAATGAAGTGGAGCAAGTTTATTTTTAAACTTTGATTCATATAAATTCTTTCAAGTTCTTCAAAGAGAGTTTGTGATTACTTCATGGTAAAAAAAGATGTCGGGAAGCTTTCAAGAAGGCAACCCAAGTAAGATTAATCGTTTACGACTTTCCACGAGCTCGTATGAGCATTAAGGTTAAGCGTGTAATGAGAGAATTGACTCATCATAGTGATTCGAAGATTAAGTCAAGGTATGTTAAGGCTAATCTTTCCTTTGTTTGGCATGTTCCAAGTTACGAAAGGTAATGTTATCCCATAAATTATTCTACTCTCAGTAGTTAAGGATGTCCATGTTATTCATTCCTATAAAAAAATTTACAAAGCATGTCTAAATATGTTCCTAGGTGCCTATTGAAGCATATGAGAAATATGTTAATATTCATAACGTAATCGGAGGGTGAACGACTATAAATCACTCCGAAAGATGTTCTAATGATCATGAAAGGCTTTTTGTGCATTGTATGTACATAGGTAAATGAGTAATGGCATTATATATGCATATACAACCTATAAGAGCATGACTATGTAGTTATATTTACCACCGGGTCATGACCAGTTGGGCAGTTACCAAGGGCAGTTATATATCATTATTTATCGTTGGTTGGGAAGACACGTTATTTACCACCGGGATACGACCGGTTGGGCAGTTACCACCAGTTTGGAAGTTATTTATCGTTATTTACCACTGGTTGGAAAGACATGTTATTTACCACTGGGCTATGACCGGTTGGACAGTTACCACCAGTTGGGCAGTTATTTATCGTTATTTACCGCTAGTTGGGCAGACACATTAATTATCACCAAGCTACGACCGGTCAAGTAGTTACCACCGGTTAGGCAATTATATACATCGTTATTTACCACCGGTTGGGGCAGGCCCATTATTTACCACCAGTTGGGCAGTCAGGCTATAAGATTTATTACTTTGATATAGCGGTATAAAATAAGGTTATAAGATAAGAATTCTCATTATGTATATTGTGGGTCTCGATGCATTTCAGGAGCTTAGGTTGATTTGTCTCTCTCTCTCTATTTTATGATTACTTAGTATTGTGTTTTATTTTTGCCTTACATATTCAGTACATTATTCGTACTGACGTCCCTTTGCCTGGGGACATTGTGTTTCGTGTCGTGCAGGTTCAAGTAGGAGAGGAGAAAATATTTCATCGTAGATCGCCTCCAGATATCTGCTTTTGTTAGTGAGCTTCATTTCCTCCTGGAGTATTACTAAGTCAGAGTCATGCTTATAATCTTTTTGGTATTGTGGGCATGTCGGAGGACCATGTCCCGACTTATGTACTATGATGACATTTCCCTTCTGAGGCTTTGTAGACATGTCATGCGTTGTATAGTTTGTTCAGTACGACCATGTAGACTTGGATATTGGTTTAGAGATTTTGTTGGCCTTGTCGGCCTTAGTGTGTATATATGCGTATGTTGTGTTCTTCTGTTTGCAGGATATTATGTCATGTTGCTTTATAGTTATCATTCTGAGGTCTTGTCATCCCAGACGGTTGTATGTTCATGTGAATATACTCAGGTGGTATGTTCGGGTTGTCAGGCGCTGGGTGCCAGCCACCCCCCTAAGGTTGGGGTGTCACAAATGTTAGCTTACTAACATCAATACATGTAACTCTCAACGATAGGCAGAATGGCTCTTTCACAAATGGGCGAGGGTTTTATGTCACCTCCTATCTCTATAACACTCTAATCCCTATAACTGACTTGGGGTCACTATGCTAGGTACGTCATTTTACCTAATCTTCTTAACCGCATCAATGATCAATCTTCACACGATTCAAGAATGGTAATCCATTTTTAGTAGCAATATCCTGGGGTCATCCCCAATCCATTCTAGGCAAGACATTACATTTTGGGTCGCGCGCATGTAGCATATTTCCTCCATTCTAATCGAGGAAGGTAACCATGAAACGGGTAGATTCTCATAAATTGCTGAATATTCCAATAATACTTTCCGCGTCCCATACTTACAACATATCTTCATCTTACCATTCTCCCAAAAAATCTGGGCGTTCTTACAACCGTGGGGGTAACATGCTATCATAGGTCAAGAAACCATTTAACATAATTACTCTAGAGGAGAAAACATATCGCATATCTATCACCATATCAGGTGTGGGCTCCAAATCTCATCAATCCATTAGCGTATAAACATGGATCTACTATCATTTGGGATAGAAGTTCTATTTTGGTTTCTACCTTTATATTATAAACTTATCTCTATTGGAATGTTCTATCACGCAAGAAATACTATGGAACCATGTCCTAAAAGTTAGGTATTGTCACTAAAAAGCGTATGACAAGTCAATGTGAACTTCATAGTTATATAGACATTTCTAATAAAACATTTAACGTACCTGCATTCGTCATGTAACCTCATATAGCACTGGAACCTGGGATCTTCTTTTTGCCCCTACCTTGATCTCCTCTGTTAAGCGTCAGACATCTCTGAATCTTGTGTCACTAACTTCCACACCAAAAATAGCCCCTGAACTCATAGGGCATGGCCCGATATGTGCATGACCGCACTGATAGCAAGATGGTCTCACCTAACCTGTATTACTGTGGCCTTGGGATCCTGATGCTCGCAAGCCCTGCCACAGCCCCACCTGAGAGCCTCAATCAAGTACACCGATGATGACAGTCTGGTCTGTTGCCCATACACTTGCGGCCTGCTGCCACTCGGTGATCCTCTATTGTCACCCACTACTCCTGCCCTCTTGGCCTACCTACTGTCTTCATCTAAATCATATCCCGTATGTACCGGCGGGCCTTGTTAACAGACTCCTAAGATTGTGGACTCTCTGAGCACTCAGAAGATCTAACACCCTCAGGTGCTATAGCATGGCGTTGTGTCAATATCTGTACCGTCCTCCTCACATCCTACCCAGTTGAGGCCGATGGTAGAGCTAGTGGTCCCGGTGATACCAAAGCTTCTCTCAACTCCTCTGGTACCAATGGGGTCAAAGACACTCAGAAATATGACTCACTTTGAATCTCGGATGGATCTTCCTCAATGGATGGTATAATCTTAGACGGATCTTCCTTATAGAGTAACTCACACCCTCTCTCGCCATTTTCTTAACCCTCGGGCTTATTGTAGCCTTTCCAGTTAAATATATCTATGTATAACATATCAAAACGTAAGTTAACTCAAGCTCTTACAACTAGCTCTATAGCACGATTTAGATCTGAAAGAAGGGTAACCAACTCTTAAATGCCTTATAGCTTCTTTCTTATATAATGTGGTGCACAACATACTTATAAACAAGACTCTACTAGACATGACTTGTAGACTTCCTAGGACAAACCTGCTCACCAAGTTTGTCACAACCCAACCTTCGAGGGTGTGGCCGGCACCCGGTGCCTTAATGGCCCAAACGTACCACCTCTGAAAAATAACCTGGACATGCAAGTATCTAGGCCAAGGCCTCAAAATTATAGTCATATGACAACCTGAACATGATGATCTGTAAAACGGAGACAACCCAACCATATATGCATATACAAGGCCGACAAGGCCACATTAATTATCAACAGACCACTAGGAAGGCCGAAAAGGACTTACAAAACAACTGTACATAAGACCCAAGTCTACAATCCTCTTGGAGTGACATAACATAACATATGGTCGGGACAGGTCCCTACTATACCCTAAATGTATATATACATAAGTAGCATAGCCTACCAATTATCTATAGTAACTCCGAGAAAAATGTCGCGCAACGACCAACTATTCAACCGGCAACCTACTGAGGAGGTGCGTCAGTATGCCTACCTGAATTTATGGGCATGAAACATAACGCCCCCAACAAAGGGATGTCATTACGAAAGAATGTACTGGTATGTAAGGCAGATAAGAAAGTAAATAAGAACATCAATGTGTAAAAGAGACTGAGAGAATTAACATGTGACTCGATGATGCCATTGTGGACCATGATATGCATAAATGTAATATAATCGCGTATATAACGTTGTAGGCCTATGTGGGCAATATCATAATCGCCTATATAACACCATGGCCTCTATGGGCAATGTTATCATTATCATATCCTACTTATCAGTGGTGCTATTCATATATATCGCGTATATAACATCGTAGGCCTCTGTGGCCAATAGAGACATACAACACTTATGTATATACATTCATGAGGACCATAAGAAACATTCTGAGCCAGTTGGAGTAACGTAATGTCGTTGCACCTTCGACTATCATTATTTGGCTATCATGAAACCAATAAAGAACATAGATTACCATATATTGAGAATGAATCTAAAATATATAAAGTACTCCACAATCCCCTGTCAAGCGGCAAGTTCATTCTATATAAAATTAGACAGCATATCCGCTATTTTCCTTACTTTTCCAAGTCCATAAAACAACAAGAATACATACAACCTTCACTATATACTTGAAGCCCAATAACACACCCAACAGCCCAACAATACAAATCAATCTACACAACAACAAGTGCACAAATGTCACCAACAAAACTACTATTTATCATGACGAGCGGCAACCTCAGATTGGAGCCAAAACCTAACTCTTTTTGCCATATTTCCCATACTTACAACACCATAAACAGGTCCAGAATATAAACATATATATTGACATGATATTCCAGCCTTATATCCATCTTAAAAGTAACACCAAACAGCCCAACAAGAGTTAACAACTTCTAGGTGTTAAATGGCCACTTCTCATTCTAGCTTATAACATTATCTTCGTAAACAAAAAAATGACAAGCATAACAACAAAAAACACAACATAACCAAGATAATTTCCATAATTTCCAGAAATAATAAGTCATTTATATTACACCCAGACAGTCCAACAAAAGACAACAACATCTTATGCTATTTCAAGTACTATCTTATAAATTCATCACCCAAACTACTTAACCAATACCTAGATAATCTTAAGAACAAGAAAGGGGTGTTATAATTACCTTAAATAGTCAAACAAACCTGGAACCAAAGTTTCCCTTAGCTTATAAGTACCCTCAAAGCCATCACAACACCATGAAAACACTTTTCTTCACTTAAACTAGCTTTTGAGGTTGGGTTTCACTTTGGAACCTTGGAGAATTGTTATAGATGTTTTTAGAGTTTGTGGGAACTTATCTTGGTCTAAAATAAGCATTACAACCACTTTAAAACGTTCTAAGGACGGCCACCGCCTACTTGGGCCCCAAAAGGGGCTGCCTGCACAGTCTCGCGAAAACACGAATATCTCTCTACTATGATGTTGTATAAATGAAAGATTTAATGCATTGGAAACTAGACTAGTAGACCTTCTATATTATTGGTGGATATCTTACTAACTCAAAGTAAATTAGGAGAAAGCTCAGTGAGATCTGACCCAAATTTCAGCAAATATATGAACGTAATTTGTGATGACCTTTGCCAACTTTTATTTTAGAACTTGCTTGACTTCAAAGGTTAACATATGACTATTGTATTATTCAAATACCTCATAAGAATGCATTCTTATCAAATTAATCACTCCTACTCTCACTCTTAAAGTACGGGCTAGAACAATCCGCTTTACTTCGTCGAAAAGTATTTTCTTTGATTCATTTTACCCCGAACTCTTATGAATCTTACTTAAAACTTTTTTAAACTCATTTTCATCCAAATATGGGATCTTAGCCTCTCGGGGCTTTCTTTACTTTACTCACGACGCATACTAGCGCGAGAAAAAAATATGAGGTGTAACAAGATAGAATAATGATTTATTAGTAGAAATTCATCAAGCTTGTGAAAAGATTTGACACAGAAAATATAAAGCCCATTTATACCCTTATAGGCACTGCTACACGACTGAATAAAGATGAAACTCGTCGTCTGGTTTAAGAGAACAAGTACAGGGATATTGTTGAGTATCTACTAGCACAATGATAGATTATTTGCTTGTTGAGTTGTTGTTGACTTAATGATCATGAGATTGTTGAGTTGCTTCTTAATGATCACGAGCTTAGTAATGGAGTGTTGGTGATTTGACAAATAATGTAATCGATGACAATCAAAAGGAGATGTAAGGAAGGATTCATTTGAAGAACCAAATATCCAAGAAGATCTCCAAAACTAAGCGAATCAGTCACAACATTCAGAGGAGCTGCTCAAAGGAACTAATCCTTGCTATCATATAACTAGAGACTCAAAGTTATTCCATGCCTGTCTTGACCCAAATTCCAAAGTCGTGAAGGCATATACTCTACCCGGTAGGTGAACTATCCACAATTGATTAAGCCAATTTTAACAAGTATATTATGCGGAAATAAATAAATAATGCCATTTAAAAGTCATAAATGAAGTCTCATATTTATAATTATGCAGAAGTACAATCACCCAAAACCTGGTATCACAAGTACAAAATCTACTACGATAGAAAATACAAGTTGAGAATGTCATCTGAATACACTGTCTGAATAGAAGAAAAGATCAGAATAATATAAAAGAGAGAGAGAGAGAATCAGGTGCCACAAATTATCCAGTAGCTCACCTCGAATCCTCCAAGATAGGATCCTACACGATCAGTGAAGCCTCGAGCTACATTAGTCCTAGGAACCAAATCTGCACACAAAATAACCATTTCATTATCATACCCCAACCTTAGGGGTGTGGCCGGCACCCGGTGCCCTAAGACCCGAGCATACCAGTCATTGAACGTAAGGACATCATCACAAGATCTGGGCCGACAAGGCCTCTCATAAGTGTAAAAGACCATATAGAAGGCTAACAAGGCCATACTCGACATCTCTATACAGAAAAACTATCTACCAGACTCTAAAGAGTAAATGAACATCATCAGGTCAAGGCAAGACACCGACATACCCATAAATATATATAAAATCATACCAAGTTTGACTAGCACCTCCGGAACAAGTGAAGAGCTTTCACACCACCGCTAGGTTGAGGTCTTCCTGGAGAAGGAGCGTCGCTCCATCTATCTGAACCTGATGGCATGAAATGTAGTGCCCCAACAAGGGATGACAGTACGAATAATATATTGAATATGTAAGGCATGAAATGTAATTAAACACATCCATATGAATAAGGATATGAAAGAGATAGCATGTAACTCTGAATGCCACTGAAGGCGTATGATATACATGCTTTTATTTTCAAAATCATAGATATATGCCACACTATGGGGCAATACCATTATCATATCATACCCATCCATAATAGGACTCGATATTATCGTACCTGGCCATAATAGGACTCGGTAATATCGTACCCAACTGTAGTGGTGTGCAAAATATATGTCGTAATCGGCCAACTATAGTGCGACTCGGTAAAAAATAGATACATATATATGTAATGCATGAATAGTCTCAGAAAACCCAACATGAAGAGGGCGGAGAGTGACATAAGGCCATTAATACCCGTCTATCATTATGGAACTATATACAAAATCCATTACAATCCAACAAGGAACTCAAAAACAATCATATAGCAAGGAATGTCACAAAATGAAATAAGTAGTCCCGACAAGGGAAGATCAAGAGGTATCATAAAAGTACAGAAAGTACTCCAGAAAAGGGACAGATAAGATTTAATAATCCAATCAATAGAATGAAGAATAGGCACATCTTTACATCCAAGAGTAGAACCTTTATTTTAGGCACATTTTTACATCATGAACACGCACATTACATTACATTGATTTATCTCAACTTCTATCATTCAGGAGTTCCTTATACATTTGGCCTTAAGTTTCCCTCTGGGTCATAACTTTGGTCCTTTATTCAACCAACACATCAAACGATAGTTATTGACGTGCTTCCTTATTAGGTATATACCTACACTTAAATCACTTGGCTAATATCTTCTTTCTATATACTTCTAATAACCTCATCGTCAGATAATCTTATATGATCTTAGGCATCTTTACTGCCCACCATCATCCCTCTTGCCTTCATAGCCCTCCTCGTCTTAATAGTATCGATTTCAAGTGCATTCTCAATTACTTGCATCCTTTTCTCTAGGCATTTTTTGTCCTTTAACTTGTTTTTCTTTACGTTGGCCCTTTTTGTCGTAATATTTCCATCTTAGTTACCTTATGAAAATTGTGATCATTTAATAATGAGGTTAACACTTCAGATTCTAAAATCATCTTATATTCTGGAATTTCATATCAACTGACTGCTCCTCTATCCCTCTTACATCTCAACCCAATTCACCTATTTCATTCATTAATTTTGAGTTCCCCCTTTTGGGCTTATATGATTGCGTCTTCACTTACGGGTCATGCTCTTCCCTTATGAGCCTCATATAGTTAGCGGCTCTTACCATTTCTTAATTCCTTTAATCAGGAGGTCGTTACCAATCTTCACTTAATGCTAATATTTACATCTCATTTCATAATCATAACACGTTCGCCAAATCTGGAGGACACAATCGGGTTCGTCTTACAGTTTTTTGTCATAACCTTCTCGTCTTCTTATTGACCCATCAATTGGGCCATGTATATTTCTCCATCATACCATTTCCCTTACAGGAGGAGGACTGCCCTAAAAATTCATATAGTTATCTCAACCCTCCCATACCTCTATGATCGTTTAACAACTTATAATTTGCGTCAACACAACTCCCTCTTACTAGGGATTACTAAACCATCTACACAAATAAAATGTCATATGTTCATATCTGGCATACTTAGTCTCTAAATGATTTTCATCTTTTGGCTAAAACATTTAAGGGCTTCTTTCTGGATGACCTTTACGGATTATTCATTCACTTGCAGTTTATTTTCTTAGTTTATCTCTTACCGTCTAATTTCTTACCTCGCAATTTCTCTATATCTTCTTGTAACAATCTTTTGAGGTTCCAATTCTTGTTCCATTTAACCAAGGAAGTTTTCCAATATCGATACTTCTTGACTTAGAGGGATAAACCACCCGATTGCCATGTACTGCTGACATTTGACTGTTCAAATCTCACAGTAGATAATCTCATAACACATTTATCTTCACAACTCAACACTTACTTCTTCTTGCCTCTTGGTTATACTTGACTATAAACTCGTCCTATTTTTCATTTGACTCTTTGTTATTTCTTGTATTACTCATATGTCTCAATTATACTGGTAACATCCCTTTACTACCCATCTCACTTTTGTCCATATTCTCAATACTTGTGACAAAACATCCTTTCATTGTTAACTTTGCCTTCCTCAATTGGCCTTATCTTCTAGGAACTTTATAAACCTACTTTACTTTAGACAAGAATCTTGCTAAGGAGACATTTTTCTTACACACAAATAGTCCCACACTTGGCCCCTAAATCTTCAAGATCTTCAAAAGTTATATCCAATTAACAAATTCCTGGGGACATTATATATATATATATATATATTCTAAAGGGGTGCCTTATGACATAATTGCATTATCCTCCAATATTGACCATGCTAAGGGTCGTTCTAATCTCTATTAGAACCCGGGATCTTGCTTCTATCTAAACCCACATCTCTTGATGTCAATAGATTAGAAATTAGTATAAGTGCTTTTCATTGTGGTTCTACCATCACTGAAATCCAAATAACAATACTTACATCATTTTATCTAAATATCAATTTCCTTACAGTCTTCCGCATTTTGACACTCTACAGTCCCTACACTTTACTTCCGTAACATCCTAAAATCAGTACTTTACCATTCTATACTTACTTTACCTTCTCTATATATGTATAAGACAATAGCTTACGCTCTGAAACTCTAGTATAACACTCGAATATCTGGTGTATCAATGATTTGGTAGGGATCTGTGATTAACCGGCTACAAATATGGACTAACTGAAGTTTTTCTGGTAATCGGCATTACTAGGACTGCATAAAGCATGAGATAGACTCGAATTCTTAAAACCCAGCTCTACTGCACGATCTAAATTATGAAAGGAAGATAACCATCATAAATGTCCGGAGGCCTCTTGTTTATAAGTGTGGCGCGCTACACACCCATAAACAACACTCCATTGATACGGCTTGTAGACATCCCTAGGACTGACCTGCTCTGATACTATGTTTGTCACACCCCAACCATATGGGTGTGGCTGGCACCTAGTGCCCTAAGGCCGGAGCGTACCAGTCATAGAAAATAAGGACAACATCACAAGATTTGGGCTGACAAAGCCTCTTATAAGTGTAAAAAACCATATGAAAGGCCGATAAGTGTAAAAACATCATCAGGTCGGGATAGGGCCCTGCCATACTCATAAATATATATAAAATCATATCGACTGTGACTAGCACGTCCAGAACAAGTGGAGAGCTCTGAAACCACCGCTGAGCTGAGGTCCTACTAGAGAAGGGGCGTCGCTCTATCTATCTGAACCTACGGGCATGAAATGCAGCACCCTAGCAGGGGACGTCAGTATGAACAATGTACTGAATATGTAAGGCATGAAATGTAAATAGATACAACAATGTGAATAAAGATAGGAAAGAGACAACATGTAACTCTGAATTCCATTGAGGACGTATGATATGCATATTTTCCTTTTTAAAATCATAGTCATATATATATATATGCCGCACTGTAGGGGCAATACCATTATCATATCATACCAGGACATAATAGAACTTGGTATTATTGTACCCGGCCATAATAGGACTTGGTAATATCATAACCAACTGCAGTGGTATGCACAATAGGTGTCATACCCCGCCGACTATAGCGCGGCTAAGTAGAAAATAGATACATATATATGTAATGGATGAATGACCTCAAAAAACCCAACTTGAACAGGGGGAAGTGACATAAGGTTGTTAGCCTCCGTCTATCATTATGGAACTATATTTAGCAATCGTTACAATCCAACAAGGAATAAGGAACCAGTCATATAGCAAGGAATATCATAAGGTGCGATAAGTACTCCCGACAAGGGACAGTTCAAGAGGTATCATAAAAGTACATAAAATATTCTTGACAAAAGATTCAATAATCCAATCAATAGAATGAAGAATAGACACATCTTAACAGCCAAGGGTAGAACCTTTATTTAAGGGACATTCCATATTTGTCATTCCATTACGATCATGCTAAAAGAAAGAAATGGGTAATCCCTACATACCTTCATCATTTGACTAAGAATGGCTCTCGAAGGTTCTGTATGCTATATGAATGATTATCTATATTATATGAAGGAATCAAGTCATAATTGGGCCAATCAACCATCAATCATTTCATTTAGTCATTCCATCGACACTTGATGAGCATAAACTTTCATGTTCTCTATCAATGGCAATCCAACAATTAGACCACACATTTGGTCCCTTCTAGCTTTCTATTCTCATTCATCGACTATTTATAAGATTCAACAACTTAATACCAAACTTACTTTAAAGGAAGCAACTCAACACAAGTTTATCACAACAAGAATAACCTTTACATAGTTCCTAGACATTTCTCCTTCCAGCTTGCAATTCCATTATCAAGATCAACATTACAACATAATCAAGTTAGTTTTTTAAATTTTCAGCCACAACAAGTCATATATTCCATCTCAAAACAATTCAAGAACAAGACAACAACACCCATTGCTATTTAGAGTACTATATTGTAGATTCATCATCCAACAACTCAATCAACACCAAGTTAAGCCTAGGTAGAACCAATAAGGCATTATACTTACCTCAACCAGTACAAATGATTTGAAATCCAAGCTTTGCTCGGCTCACAACCACCCTTAACCACTTCACAATAGTATATAAGTGTTATCCTTCACATAGGCTAGCTTTTGATGTGGAAACATGATGAATTTACTTGGTAATCACTCTTGAACCATTGGAGAGTGTCTAGGGAGGATTTGAGGGTATTAGGAATCTATTTAGGTCGAAAATGAACCCAAAAAAGCCTTAAAACGAATTTAAAACACACAAAGGTGGGCAATCGCCTCAATGTATGATGGCAATGTATGGTCCATATATCAAGGTACAGTCCGTACCTTGCACCATACATTGTACAAATTTTTCTGTCAGAAGTTTTATACGGTATCTCAAACATCTTGTACAGTTTGTACCTTAAAAGTACGATCCGTATATGACATGGAGCAGATGAAACTTTGTCGAAATATATTCTCTTCGATTCGTTTAACATTGTAACTTCCCTACACTTCTATACATAGGTTCAGAGTCATCATTACCCATTTATAAGGTCTCATAATTTCTCAAAATACTTAAGTTAATTGATGACATGACTTGACGTAAAACTACAAGGTGTAACATTTATTTTCGAACAAAAACACACCCAAGGTTTCCATTTGAGTAGAGTCCAGCTTTATTTGGTCCAAATGTTATGTCCCATTTAATATCCTTATTAGTTTGAAATATTTTCAAAATTAAGAAATATGCCACATCATATTATCTTTTAAAATCGTCTTTCCATTTTATTTGTAAGGCCAATCATATTCCTTTAAACCCTTCCCCAAACTTGGGTTTAAGTAAGGTTCCTTTTGTTTAAGCTCAATTAGGTGGACTTGGCCCAAAACAATTTAGAAGTTATTTTAAAACCCTTAGACTTGTGAAATGGTTTTTTTCAAAGTCAATTCTTTTCAATTCAAAAATATCCAGAGAGTACTTTTTATTCTTTTTGCCAAAACTGTCCGTTTTCCATTTTTTCTCAAGATTTGGCAAATCAAAAGAGTTGGACTTTATAACATATCATAATATTGTACTCATTTTTTAATTTTGTCTTACATAAAAGAAACCATTTTTTGCTTTGTTATTTCAATATAAAAGTTGATTATTTATCTTTTGGTCTGGTTTGAAAACATCTTCGGGTTCCTATCCATTCTAACCGACATACGCATCGTTTGCCTAATTCCTAAGTGCCAAATATATGGGTTTCAAAATTCACATACATTATCCAAAATACATGTAGAAAAAAAAATAAAAAATGAAGTAAAGACATGAAATGACGGGTGGACCTACCAAGCCACCAGTTAACCATTTTCATCCATGGTTGAACCTTCATGCAACTGGTTCAGGCCCGATTGAGCCCGCGCAGGGAGGTCCATGCAATAAGAAAATGGGAAAAAGAAATACAAAGTTAGAGGGCATCTAGACTTAACAATTTATCTAAGACAAATACAAATTCCATGACTACCGGGTACAGTTGCATATTCAATACATACATCATATTAGCTAAACATAAATGGGCTATTGCGAATTGATTTAACTAAGTAAAATGATAAAAGGAACCAAAGCCCAAACAAAGAAGACAACTGAACAGACCTAACGCAAAATATAGTAACTAGTAAAAAATTAGAAATTAAGTGGGCCTAGCCAATGACTAATTCCGACAGGCACTAACAAATAAATATATATAAAAAGATGGGTCTGACCCATGGCAGAATCTGGCGAGTAGTGACCTTAAGAAAACAAATGGGCCAGGCCCAAATTCATATGAGTAATCTCATACTTTGGGATATATATGTCAAGTATACATGTATATATTTATGTTTATCAAGTATACACGGTGTATATTCTTGATGTATATTCCCAAATATTCCAATCCAATAAGGGAGATGGGTAAGATCATTTAAGAATTAAGGCTCATTTAACCGTTTGTTCATCAGATATACAGAGAATATAGTTGATATATAGAACACATTCATCTTCCCAAAGACTCATTTCTCGATGGATAAACTTACTTTCCTACATGTTTTAAAACATATACACTTATTTTAATCTTCACTGTACCTCAATCCTAATTGGACTTAGTCCTAGTCAGTTCAGATAAAAGAAGAGAGAAACTCATGTTTAAGCTAATACCTATATGAATACCAATAAGACTAGGTAATTATACAATCACATGGAAGAATTAAAGGAAAGGACAGTGGTACTTAGATCATTCAGACTAGTATCCTTCAGGGACAATCATGTAGCCAAACACAACTATGACAACTCAAATTAATCATACATAGGGTATTCAGTGGCATTGTTGTCTCAAAAGAAGGGAAAAATGAATATCATGAACCTAAACAAGCATTTCTACATTAAGCCATTCATTGCCTCTCTTTTTTTTCCTTATCCACACTATTAGGCATTGATCAAACTATCTAGACAAAGGGGAAGATGCACCGATGATCTCACAGATCCATATTTATCATATTATATCACACACAAATCTTAGCAAAGACTTGGCCTTTCTCTAGATATGCATACAGACAACTAAGAGGGCAAACATGCTTGAAAACAAGGCATTTGAGATTGGAAGAGTAGCAAGACTCTCATGTTAGCCAGGACTCACAAAGTTAGATATATAGGCATGTCAAATGCTCTCAAAGTCAAATCAACACAGTAGAAATGCAATAATTTATGAACAACAAAGGAGAATGAAAGCTAAGCTCATATATGGATTCCTACCATAAGGTACCCTACTACAGTTTCCATACTTTTCATACTGAATCAAACAGGAAAGTCAACACTTCACACTTTTAACTATTGCACTCAGTGCCAAACCATACCTATCCCCTATCGTAACTATTAATTCTTTAACATACAATCCTCTTTGAAAACAACTCTTAATATGCAAGTCGGAATTTAAACACAATTCATGGAGATTAAGTGAAGTTCTAGCTAGTTAAACACACATTAGCCTAATTCAAAAAGTCTATCCCTATTATTCACATACTCTGTTA
The DNA here is from genome assembly GCA_029783415.1 of Anisodus acutangulus. Classification (NCBI taxonomy): domain Eukaryota; kingdom Viridiplantae; phylum Streptophyta; class Magnoliopsida; order Solanales; family Solanaceae; genus Anisodus; species Anisodus acutangulus. The sequence continues at coordinate 26,419,567 of CM056507.1, read as the reverse complement.
TTCATATGGATAGGAAACCATAAATTCAAGCTATTCTTGAGCATGTTTCATACAAAAATGCAGTCAAGTAAAAATAGACCTTAGTCTAGGCTGTTTAACAGAGATAGGATAACAATGTTTAAGATAACAAATGATCAAAAATGCTGATTTCATTCTAACACAGGCTCAACCATAACAAATCATCAACATTAAGCTAGTATAGGCATGAAATAACCTTCATTAATCATACATCACATAATACCTATTGGCCTTAGCAGACTACGCTCAAATGATACCAAAAATCATATTTGCTTTTCAAGATCATGATTTTTCAAGACTTCGTAACACATGAAGAAAACATAGTCTAAATAGTCATAAATTAAGGTTCAAAATAATAATGAACTGATTAATAGGCAAGATGAAATCATAGGAGATGATTCTCGACAACATGAGTACAAGTACTGTCTTAACCTACCACATTAAGCTAATCCAAACTAGGCAAATCATAACAAAACTAAGTTGCTAAATGACTCAATCTGCACTCTTAGGCTAAATAAGTTACTAACACACATAGCAAGATCGGACACATACAGACACTGACTTAAACTACTAAACTAATTTAAACAGAAAGAAAGGATAGGGAATTTCCTATTGTGATGGAAGCCTTGTCGAGGATGGACTTAAGGGATCAACTCCATACACCCGAACACTCGCAACCACAAAGAAAGGAAACATTTAGACTATAGGGACCGGATTAGGCTAGATGAGCGTTCTGCTGAAGAGCTGGATCCCTAATTAAGCTTTAATCTGGTAAAAAAACCCTAGTTAATAGTTTTCAAGATGCAATTGCTCGAAAAAAGCTCCCTTATCAGTGAGGGATGTGTTTCTAAATATAGAGCCCTAAAAGCCTAGGTTTTGTGTTCGGAATAGGTGTGGGATGAGTAGAAATGTAAGGAACAATCCTTTAATTATCAATTAACCAATAGAAATTAAGTATTCAAATTGATAATTAGACAAAAACCATTGAGAATATCAGAAAACATTAATTGTTTTGCCGTAAATGACCAAGCAAGGACTGGGTAAAGCTGATAGCTCTGCCCCTTGGCCATTTTAGGGCGGAGAGAGAAAGAAGACTGGGGCGGCTAGGGTTTCATCGCCCTCAGCTGCAAAATCACCTAAATGAGAGGAAAAGCGCTTTATGCCCTCTTTATATGTGGGTTGGGCCGGGTCTGCTCCTCTTGGACTGGGCTTGGCCGCTTTTTTAAAAGAACAAAAGAAAGTCCATATTTTGCAAATGTTTACCAACTAAACTAGTAGGGACTTTCAATTGTAACCAAAATCGTACAAATCATTTAAATTGAAGATCCAATTGGAATTAATTTAATTAGAAATTTTCAATTGTAATAAAAATCTAAAATATTTTCAATTAAACCAAAATATCATGAAATTGAGATGCAAATTAGAATTTCATTTAATTACGCAAATTTCTTGATTTAACAGAGTGAAGCATTTATCAATTTAACCATTAATAGTTTAAACAATTAATTACATAATTGTTTTTACTATTTTGATTCTAAATTAAATAATTCTATTTGAAAATCACAGAAATATATAAAAATATGATATATAGTAATATATTGGATGATATTTTTCTAAATAAAATGGCAAAATATTACCAAGATCACTTTTGTAAAATCATTTTTGTCTTCTAAATGGTATATTTCACTCTGTTTATGACTCAAGAACTTTGAGTAATTAAATAAAATTATTGAAGGAAAAATATTAGGTGTCAACAACTGCCCCTTGGTTCCGGAGATGGCGGGACCATACCCGAGTAGTGAATTTTGACAATCCTGATTTTTGACCGACCAAATTAAAATATTTCCTATTTTTATGCAATTTTTTAAATTACGATCGGACCCTGGTTTTTGTGTTTCCTAAATATCTCAAGTTGTATGAGATTTAGGCTACTTGTAGTTTGATTCAACTAGACTTTTAATAAATGAAGCAAATTTCATAACCTTTAGTGTTAAAATTGAAATGTCCCCGCATGATCTTGTTGGAATGTGATCGATCCTCTGGTATTGAGTCTGTCTATATATCCTTGGTCTTCGGGAATCAGATCACTTATAGTTTGACTCAATAGGCTGAAAATGATATCCTTTTTACGGGAATGTGTTTGTCTGTTTTTTATAAAACCATTCTGGTATGTGTTCGACCGGTCGCGGGATTTTAAAAGAAAGAAAACATTCAAAATCAATTTTTGTGGCTGAATGTGGTGTGGAGTGATCCCCAACTCATGTTCAGAGAGCTTGACTCTTTGGCACCCTATCTCGACTAACTGCCCAAGAAAAAGTTCCACGTTTGCTCCGCATACATTTGTATCTGGTCTAGCGGGCTTGTTTTTCTTCCTTAGTAGCTTCAAACCTATTTCCATTAGTTAGGGTAGTGACATGGTTGATTTTTTGTTTATGTTTTTACCACACTTACATGGTTTTGTCATCATGTTCTCCTGGCTTGATTTACCCGAGCGGTGACCCTCCTGGTACCGTCTGGCTCGCGCGACCTTCTCTATTTGATTTTGTTTGAGTGTGTGACCCTCTCGGTATCGTCTGGCTCAATTACTTCTTTGACTTTTTTGAGAGAATGACTCTTTTAGCATCGTCTGGCTCATGTGATCTTCTTGGTTTCACTTTTTTTGAGCGGGTGACCCTCTTGGCACTATTTGTCTCGTACGATCTTCTCTGTTTGACATTTTCTAAACAAGTGACCTTATCGATACCGTCTGGCTTCTGTGACCTTCTCAGTTTGACCTTTTTCTAAACAGGTGACCTTCTCGATACCGTGTAGGTTGTGCGACATTCTCGATACCGTCTAGCGTGTGCAGCCTTCCCAATTTGACCTTTTTTAAGCGGGTGACTTGTCGACACCGTCTGGCCTGTATTACATTCTCATTTTCTCTTTCTTTGAGTGGATGACCTTCTTGGCACCGTCTGGCTTGCATAATTTTTCATTTTGACTTTCCCTAGGCGAGTGACCTTTTCGAATCGTTTGGCTCGTATTACTTCTGAATAGAGGGGATAATAAATGGCCCTTTCAGCATGTTTGTATGAATGACCCTCTTGGCTTGTGTATGAATGGTCCTCCAAGCAATGTTTATATGAAAGGTCCTCTCGGCAATGTATGTATGAATGGCCCTCTCGGTATTATTTGTATGAATGACCCTCTCAGCATTTGTTTGTATGAATATCCCTCTCAGCATTATTTGTATGAATGACCTTCTCAACATTTGTTTGTATAAATTGCCCTCTCAATAATGTTTGTATGAATGACTCTCTCAGAAATATATGTATGAATGAACCTCTTAGTAATGTTTGTATGAATGACCCTCTTGGCTTGTTTGTATGAATAGCCCTTTTGGCATTATTTGTATGAATATCCCTCTCAGCAATATTTCTACGAATGACCCTCTTGGCAGAAAATGAATGATAGATATGGCCCATTTAGCTGGATTGTCTTTCTTTCATCCTTTATGTCAGCTGGGACCCTATTGGTTAAATGGTCGTTTCATATCTTTACATCGGTTGTGACCCTATCGGTCAAATGGCCATTTTACTCATTTTTGTCAACTGTGAACAGTCAGATGACCGTTTTACTCATTTATATCAATTGTGACCCTCTTGGTTAGATGTTCATTTGCTTGTTTATATAGCCCTCTTGGATTGATTGTGCCGTCCTTATGATACTTTGTCCTTATGGATATCCCCCTCAGCTAGATCGTGTCGCTCTTGTGGCATTTCATCATTTTATGGCCCTTTTGGCTAGGTTGTGCATCTAGCATGGGTTGAGATTTTCTCTGTCGATCTGTGCTCTACCTATTTTTCATCATGAACAACCAGGTTAGTAAAATAAGTGGCTATCCTACTGATGGCACCGGGAACCTGCATCCACAGAAAGAGGATTAGTTTTAATGAGGTCAATCTGTGTCGCTGACTCTTTTCGCATTGCTTTCTTTTTTTACTGGCTTGGTTGCGTTCTCCACTATGACCCCTCTTGGATTTGGTAATATGAGATGAATTTATTTTAAATAAAGCAAAAGAAAAAATTATCTAATCATAAACTAAAATATAATTTTTGAAAGCATCATCATGATATGTACATTTTGGGTGAGAAGCTTTAGATGTCCACAATATCTTTTGGCAAGTTCCAGGCTTTGTCTGGGAATTTTTGAGACCCTCTCAAAAATTCTGCCCTAGTTGGAGATTGGTGTCGGCAAACTCTTATGCCGAATTGCGGTAAAGAAATTTTTTAGATCTTCTCAAAAATTCTGCCATGCTGAAGGTTTGGGTCGGCTGATTCTTGCCAGACTTTGAAATGGAATTTTTGAGGTCTTCCCAAAAATTCTGCCCCAATGTCTTCCTAAGGGTTTCTAGGATTTTTTTATTGGTGCGACCGAGCTCAAGGAGCTACTACGTATCCTGTCATAGCAGGAATCAAATCGAATATAGTTCAGAACAAATTGATTGATTTTTTATAATAGTGTGACAAGGTCCTACATGGACTACCTACGTATCTCACCTTGGAAAATCAGGTCAGTGTGTAGTTCATATTACAGGGAATATCATTTGGTTTTTCTATTATAAAAGGAAGATCGAATCCAATATGGAATTTTCTACGTATCTCTGCCATAAGAGATATGTCTTTGTGTAGTGATTAGTAGAAAAAATATTATTACAAATTGAAAAGCGTGTCTTCATGTGTAGTATCTCTTGATTGCATCTGAATTGATTGCTTTAGGCCATTCTTGGCCATCCATATATGCTAAGATCACAACTTCTCAAGGTAGTACCTTATGGTCTATGTAGGGACCGTGCCATTTGGGTGCAAAATTTCATTTATACTCATCTTAGTGTGGAAACACGCACTTGAGTATTGGTTGTCCTATCTGAAAGAATCAACTTCTGGCCTGCTTCTTGAAGGTACGGGACATCATTTGCTGGTACAATTGATCGTTATAAATGATGCTCATTTGTTTCTCATCGATCAGAGCTAGTAGCTCATATCAATTTAGACCCATTCCTCGTCGTCCAACTCTGCTTCTTGGATGATTTTGGAGGCACTGTATTTCCACATCGGCGGGCATCACTACCTCAGTTCCGTAGATGATCAAGTATAGAGTTGCTTTTATCGAGGTCTGAGTTGTTGTCCGATATCTTAGCAATGCATAGGGCAATTATTCATGCCAATAATTGTAATTATCTATCATTTTTCTTAGTATTCTCTTGAGGTTCTTATTGGCATCCTCTATGGATCCATTCATTTATGTCCTGTAGGCGGTAGAGTTCCGATGGGTTACATGGAATTGTTCACAGATGTCTTTCATCAGATGACTATTTAGATTTGCTCAATTGTCTGTTATGATAGATTCTGGAATGCTGAATTGACAGATAATGTTTTTCATACGAAGTCAGCTACCGCTCTCTTCTTTACTGACTAGTGTGACATAGCTTCAACCCATTTGGTGAAGTAATCTGTGGTGACCAGAATGAATCTATGTCAATCAGATGCGGCCATCTCGATAGGTCCAATGACATCAATGCCCCAGGAGTCGAATGACCATGGTGAGCTCATGACATTGAGTTCACACGGTGGGACTCTAATCAGGTCTCCGAGGATTTGTCACTGATGGCATCTATGTACAAATTTACTACAGTCAGTTTCCATGGCCATCCAGTAATAGCCTGTCTGTAGGATCTTCTTCCAATAATTTTGTGTCCTCTATGGCGTCTACATATCTGAGTAATCCTAGATTAGGCGTTCTTTTGTTTAGTACATCCTTGTTTAGAAGGAATCCGCTGGCCATTCTCCAGATTGTTTTCTTCTGATTGCTCGCGGTATTTTCGGGGTACTCTTCTTTTTCCAAATACATCTTTATGTCGGTGTACCATGTTTTGTCATTAGGTTCCACTTCCACATGGAGATAATAAGCACACTCTTCTCTGAGGCTTATGTCAAGTGGGTCAATGTGGCTGCTTTCGGGATTCTGCATCATAGATGTTATGGTAGCAAGAGTAGTGACAAATTAATTTTGAGCCCTTGGTGTATGCTTGAAGTCGATTTTCCTAAACCTTTTGCACAACCTTTGTGTGAGACTCACGTATGGTGGAATCTTGGCATTCTTTGTAGCCCACTTTCCCTGTACTTAGTGAATTAGCAGATCTGAATCTCCTATTATCAGTAACTCCTAGATGTTCATGTCAAGAGCTATGCAGAGGTCTAAAATGCAAGCCTCGTATTCTTCCATATTATTGGTGCATTGGAATTTGAGCTTTACAATAATCAGGTAATGTTGTCCTGTTGCATACACTAAAATTGCTTCGATTCCTAAACCTTTATAATTGACTGTGCCATCGAAAAACATTTTCCATCCTGAATAAGGCTCAACTATGTCTTTGTCCACTGTTAACACTTTCTCATCCGGGAAATAAGTTCTGAGTGGCTTGAAGTCTAAGTCGACCGGACTTTCTGTGAGTAGATCAGATAGTACTTGTCCTTTGATGGCATTTTGAACTAGGTACCTGATGTCAAACTTACTTAAAAGCATTTGCCACTTGGCTAACTTTCCTATAACATGGATTGACGAGAAATATACTTCAAGGGGTCCAATTTGGAAATGAGATGGATGGTGTATGACGAAAAGTAGGATAAAGACTCTAGGCTACCCATGTCAGAGCACAACACATTTTATCCACCAGGATATACCGCACCTCGAAGGTGGTGAACATTTTGCTTAGATAGTAGATGGCTCATTCCTTCTTGCCAGTTTCGTCATGTTATCCTAACACACACCCGAAGGCATTATCTGATACTGGAAGGGATAATAATAATAGACTTCCTGGCCTTGGAGGGACTAAGACCGGTGGATTGGAAAGGTACTTCTTGATGGTGTCAAATGCATTTTGACACTCTTCGATCTATTTACTCGGCACATCCTTTTTCAAAACCTTAAGTATAGGCTCCATAATTATCTTAGATTGAGCTATGAAATGTCCAATGTAGTTTAACCTTCACAGAAAACTTATGACCTCTTTCTTCGTCTTTGGCGGAGGCAACTCTTGGATGAATTTGATCTTTGATGGTCTAGTTCTGTGCCTCTCTGGATGACTATGAACCCAAGAAGCTTTCCGGTGGGGACTCCAAACAAATATTTGGACGGGTTTAGCTTCAGATTTAACTTTCACAGTCTATAAAAGAACTTCCTTAAGTATGTGGTATGATCTGAGCTTTCTCTTGATTTGATTATTACGTCGTTCATGTAAACTTCTATTTCCTTGTGGATCATGTCATGAAAGATGATAGTCATAACTCTCATATAGGTAGCACCGGCGTTATTAAGGCCGAACGACATTACACAGTAGTGGTATACCCCCCATGAGGTGATAAAGGCTATTTTCTATGCATCATCTTCGCTCATCAATATCTTATGGTATCCCGCGAAGCAATCCATAAATGATTATAACTCGTGTTTTGCATAATTAACGATGAGTATGTGGATGTTCTAGAGTGGGAAATTATCCTTGGGACTATCTCTATTGAGGTCGCGGTAGTCTACCCAAATCTGAATCTTCCCATGTTTCTTTGGCACTGACACAATGTTGGCTAACCATAACGGGCATGGAGTCACTTTCACCACACCAGACTTGATCTGTTTCTCAACCTCATCCTTGATCCGGATGCTTAAATCTGACTTGAAATGCCTGATTTTCCGCTTGTCTGGGGTGAAGCTTGCATTGATGGGCAGTCGATGGGCCACTATGTCAGTACTCATCCCAGGTATATTCACATATGACCAAGGGAAGATGTCCACGTACTCACTCAATATATTTATTAGTTTTTCCTTTTGGGGCGCTTCCAAATACTTGCTTATCCTAGTTTTCTTAACCTCTTCCTTATCTCCTAGATTTACTTCAGTTTCATCTAGGTTGGGTTTTTGTTCATTCTCGAATTGCTCTACTTTTTCAACAATACCTTCAGGTAATTTGGCTTATTCATCATATTCCTTGTATTCCTCTTCTTTGGTGGCATTCAACTCACTCATTTTGTGATATGTCATGACATTTAGAGCTGATTTATTATATTATGAGGAGCCAAGAGTGGGTTAGAGGTCCAGTTGGATAACTGCTGGCCCGGATCAGTATCGCGGGTGGTGGGCACTTCATTGCATTATCTTAGGATTACAAAGCAATCTTTCTCTCGGAATAACATCCCTAACCCTTCTTCGCATCTCCATTATTAAGCATTGGCATCTGGACTAGGAATAACTTGTACAGATTCGAAATTGGTTTGTGAAACTTTTGGGGACCTTTCTTCTTTTGGTCTGCTTCGGAAGCTTTTCTTTGGGGTTGAGAATACCTGAGGCCAAAACAGAAATTGTTCTCTGGAATTGATACCGGCTCTACTATGCTTTACAAATCTCTGCCCAAGCCTCGTCCAGGCTCGAACCCATTCTGGAGCATATTGGATGCGATCATTTTGTATACCGCTGGCAGGGAGTCTGTTCATCATTATACTTTGTGAGCGGCTCCTACCAGTTCCACTACGTGGAAGTCTGTCCTTTTGGGAGCTTCTTCAATTACTGGCACATAATTGTTCGGATAGTTATGAATGGTACTCTCTCTATGGATCACTATTTCATGTCCTTCCCATATGAACTTTAGAGATTAGTGCATGAATGATGGTACTGCTCCAACTATATGTCTATGGTCTTCTCAACAATAGATTATAGTTGGTTGTGATTTCCATGACTTGGAATTCGGTAGTAAATTTAGTGGGCCTTATTTGGATATTGAGATCCACTGGTGGAACAGGGTCATGTTGGGTTCCATCGAAATCCCTCACATTTATGCGACTCTGGCATATTTTTCCGATATCATAGCCCACTTGACTGATTGTAGATTTGAGACAAATGGTGAGGTTAACTCCATTATCTACCAGCATTCATGCCATAATCTTATCTCTACATTTGACGGTTATTTAGAGTCCTTTTTGGTGTTTCATTCCATCCATCGGAAATTCATCTTGAGTGAAGGAGATTTGATGTTCTCCTACAACATGGGCTACCATATCGGTGAAATTCTCACCGCTTGTGTCTGCCGGGACATGTACCGCATCCAACATGCTTATCTAAGCCTGGCAATGCTGAGGAACATAGTAGCAGTGCCAACACTAGTATCTACGCTGGCGATTTCTTCAAATGTTCGACAATAGAATACTCTTTGGGCTACATTATTTGCCAGAAGTCTTCAGCCTCATCTTCTGTGATAGGCCTCCTTTAATTTTTCTTCTTTTCTTGGTACTCCTTGTGCCAATTCCTCGGGAGTGTAGCATCTTCTAGATCAGGTCATACCATGGGCGACTGTGGTCTGGATAACAAATGTTTTTCTCAGAGCCAGCACTATCTCTTGAGACATTGGTGCTATTACTGGCGTAGGGGTTAATACTTTGAACGGATGGCACTCTTGAATGGTAAGAGTTACTATTTCTCCAGCATTTTGATAGGCTCTTGGACCAATGGTTTGTAAATAGCCCAATCATCTTCACTTCCGATCATATGAATATTGGTAGTGCCATGATTGGGAAAAGGATTGGTGTTTACGTTCGGTGACGCTGTCTGCAGGGTGATTTCCCTCTTGTCAATCAGATCTTGTATCTTATGCTTCAAGTTGATATAGTCTTCTGTACTGTGTTCATTTTCGCCAGAATGATAGGCACATGTCTGACCATCTTGAAAAAAGAAATTTCCTAGATTGGTAGGTTTATGAGGAACAATTTGGATTAGATCGGCGATGCTTAGCCTCTCAAACAATGAAGTTCATGTTTCAACCAATGGGGTAATACCTGAGGTGGCTTCTTCTCGATGTTAGGACGTGGAAAGTTATATATAGTTGTGGGTAGTTGGTTTTGGTGGTTCTATTGTAGATGACTTTATGGAGCTCGGTAGATAGGTGCATATATTTGATAATTTCGCTGTGGAGCTTGGTAAGTGGGTGCAGGTGTTTGGAAATTTGTGATGAAAGAAAGCCCGCGGACTTAAACTCTCAAACTAAGCTGAGAGATGTTTTTCTAAGAGTTCCAACGATGGTCCACCAATATACATTAATATGCCTCAAATGGCATGGAAAATGGAATGGAGTTAGAGTTGTCACGTGAAGATCTAGGAAGCAAGTTTTTATTCGGCCTTTGTATGTAGGTCTTGGCCGAATACCATGCATTTCTTTTAGCTTGTTCTTTTCCTTTAGTTCTTAGCTTAGCTATTAGTTTTCATTAGGACATATTTAATAAGACATGTAATAAAGTGACAAGGCCGAGAGTTCTTTCTACAAGTTGACAAGGCCGAAAAGAGTGTAAGAAGGACATTGTGGCAAGGACAATAATGATCTAGAAGCTAAGGCTTCCAGGAACACAATTCATGAACCAACTAGTTCATGAATTTGGCAACATTAAAGTCTTCAAAATCGTCCAAGGGGAGATGAAGAAGTTGGCCGAAATGGTTTATCAAGAAAGTACAAAGAATGGAAGCTTCTAAACTAGTTCCAAGAAGATGAAGTCTTGAGAATCTAAATTCATCCACTCTTCTACTTGGAATCCACAAAGGGAGTGTGAAAGATTCATTCTTTGTCCCCAAGAAAATCCAAGACCTTTCCCATTGTCTTGGTTTGGTCGAAACACTCTTGGTCACCAAGAAAACCCGAACCCATTCCCATTTGTTCCCACTAGGTCAAAATTGTCAGGTGAAATTGATTGTTGCCACTATTTACTCCAATTAATATGAGAAGGACATGTGGTAGCCATACTATCACTAGATAAGCATTTGGATTAATTAGATTACCTTTTATAAGGACAACAATGTAACACGTATTGCACTTGGACCAAACATTTATATTTATCAAACATTATCTATAATGATGACTAGTTTGTCGGACCCATGTGTAAATATTATCCCCTTGACATTATCCAAAATTTTAACTAATCCTTTTGTCTTCCACTGAAACACAACATTTAATCAATTATTCATATAATTAATTTTTTGATCTCAATTAACTTAATTATAAATCACTCTTAACACATTTCATATACTCATTATCATGCTCATGTGATATAACACTAGTACATAACCTCATTCGGTACACATAAAAAATTATTTCCAATCACTGCGGCCACTCTTGTTAAATCCTAAATTGTTTCAGGACTTCGTCTTTTTATACAATGCTCTCGATCTACATGCATGAGTATGATTAAAATTTCATGTGATCCGTATAGCTTGTTCAATATTCTAAACATCGATGAAACTTATTTGTTTCCAATTTGTTAAACACATCTAGTCCGCATGTAACCTCTTTTACACTGCTATAAATTTATCATAACCTCACAATTAACCTTAATCCCTTCAAGCTCACAGTGATTTATTACAACACAGCCTAACGCTAAGGTACAGGGCGTTACATCCTTCCTCCATTAGAAACATTCGTCCACGAATGTTAAACTTATTTGCGTATTATACTACTCTCATGACTCGTCGACGAACATCTAAAACTATTCACATGATTCACCTTAGGGATGATACTATATCTCAATAATAATATTCCATAATATATCAACATGATTCTTATTATTAGAGGTATTCTAATCCCATGTAATACTTGGATTCCTTTCTCGGTGACCCGTTACTTAGATCATAGACTATATTTTTAAATGTTATTCTGTTATAATTTTTCATTTAACTCACTTATTATTCTATCAGGGTGGTATTCCACCTCTTTTAAGTTCTTCTAATCTTAAACTCCTCTAATTTCATTCAGGATATACCAGCCTCTCTATAACTTATTGAAATCATTAGCTCACTTATTTTGATAGGCTTAATACCAAGGTCTTACCTATCCTCATCATGTACTCACTCAGTTTCTCTTACCCTTACTTCTATTCATCTAAAACCTTTTCGCACTATCATACTTTGGCTTACGACCTACACTTATCTGTTCATACTATTCGTAACCTTTCACTTAACATGCTAGCATCATAGAATTTCTTATATTATTCTAGAACCTCAAGAGAGACATCACACTGCTTCTAACTTCTCCTTACTCTCGTAACTAGACCTCCTGGTACATGGAAATCATAAGCTGAAAGATATGCTACTAACAATACCACTATCATTTCTGAATACCGAATTATTGAACTTCCGACCCTCTATCTAAAGTCTGCACTATTTACAATCTTTTGTCTTAGGTATCTCATACCTCCTTTACCTATACCTCTTTACATCAAAACCTCATACCTTATTTTTTAATACTTTCATAACTATCCTCCCGCATAGGTGGGATTGACATCCATACCATAAAGCTCTAATATAATATATTCACCTCTAGTGCATACATAGTCTGGTAGAAACTTTACACTGACTCATTATAGGCACGAGTCAAAATCAAGTTCTTATGACTCAAATCTAATGCACGATATGGAATATCAATGAAAGGTAAATAGTTCATTAATGCCCTATAGCCTCCTGATTATGAGTGTGGTGCACAACACACTCATAAGCAACACTATACTAGACACGGATTTGTATATTCCATAGGACACGACTTGCTCTGATACTGAGTTTGTCACACCCCAATCTTGAGGGGGTGACCAGCACCCAGTTCCTGGATGGCCCAAGCAAACCACCTAAATATAATTACGTGAACGTATAACCATTTGGGCCGACAAAATATAAGAATGATAATCATAACAACATGACATAAAATTCTGCAAATAGAAGAACCCAACTTATGCATATATACATACTAATGCCGACAATGCTAACATAATATCTAACAAACATCCAGGCCTACAAGGTCGTACTAAACAAATTGTACAATATAGAACATGTCTACAAAGCCTCTAAAATGAATATCGACATAGTACATAAGTTGGGACAGGGCCTTAAACATACCCAAAATACCAAAAGGATATAAACATGACCTTGTGATGTAAAAAAGACCGTGAATGATTTGTTGATGTGTCTGGTGTGTATGATAACTCTTAAGAACTGTGTTTGATTTAAATATGTGTTAATATCTAACTTGTCACTGGATCTAGTTTAAAAATCTAAAAAATGGGTTAAGAAAAGTGATATGTTAGCATGTTCACATTGTCTTAGGGTGTACTGATGATAAAAGACCATCAGAGTAAATATATTCAGTTAGAAGATGCCTAATAGGTTAATTTCAAATCTAATAAGCCATGTGTGGACTGGTTATGCTGGGATGATGTTAAACATGTTAGTTCATGAAGTTTAATAGCTTGTGTAGTTAATGAGATATCCAATACTGTCAATTTTGAGTTGTTTTGGCTTGTATGATTTGATTAACTTAATGTGGTATTTAATATGATGCTTTAAAGCCTAGTTTGGTTATGAATAGTCTGCTTGTGTCATTGTTGCAGTTTAGGCTACAACCTATAGATTGTGCATTATGTATACCTAGGTATATGAAACTGATGTACTGCCTGTAGATACTAGTAGAAGAATCTCAATTAGGAGTCATTTGGGCTAGCCCAATTTTTAATTTTTAGAGGCATTTATTATTTGGCTTAGGATATATTTTGGGCTTGGCCCATTTATATGGCTTTATCATTCTATTTTCCTCCTTTTTATAGACCAGTTAATGAGCCTATTTTATTTATTTATTTTTTTCACACGTTAAATTGATGTTGGGATGATTCGTTTACATCACCTAACTTAGTCTTTAAGTTGTGTCCACCTCTCATATGTGTGTTAATTCGTGATAATTATATGATGAGCTTAGATACCTTCTAACTTGGGCCTTTGTTTGTGTCATCTCTTTGTGTTTCTCATTGCATCACGCTGAGATGGGCCATCATTTTGTTCAGTTCGAGTGTCCACGCATTGCACACTTAACCGATTGGGCTAAGGCCCAATCAAGTGAATTCTGATAGAGTATAAAAAGCAAGTGAAGGTAATATTTATATGAAGGCCCAGCTATGGGTGAAAATAGCCAACTGGTGGGCTTTGGTAGGCCCACCAGCCTAAACTCTCTCTCATTTTTCATCTATTACACGTATATATATGTATTCATTGTGTTAAAATAAATATCACTTATGGTTATAATTTAGGATAGGCAAACGATATGTAGATCATTTAGCTTAGATCGCCAATAAATGAATTTCAAAATTTATTCAAATCTGAAAAAATCAATTTTGAGGTTTAGACTAAAAAATGGATTGTGTTTGGATATGAAAACTGGAAATAAAGAACTGGTTTTTAAACGAAATTCAAAACTGATTTCGGGATTTAATTCATGACTTGGGCTTTTGAAGTTTAATTGAGAAAAGTGTTGATATTTGAAGGACTCAAACAGGCCTGAGTGACATAAATCAAGCAAATGGACTGCTGAAAGCTTAGACTTGAAATCAGACTGAATTTGACATTTTGATTAAATTATGGGCTAAGCCCAATTAAATAGTTTTGGATATTAAAACTATCTTGGACTTAATTTTGGTTCGAGTGTTTTGGAAAGTAGAATATGATTTGACTTTGAAAATGTATAGCATGAAAAAGGAAACAAAGAAAACCATTTTCTTACTATCTCTTTTTCGAAACCGAACGTGTCTTTTTAACTGAATATACCATTTTCAAAACTTGGAAAGGATTTTAAAAGGTACAAGTGTGAAAATTAGTTAATACGGTCGGACTAAAGATGAAGTTTTACTCAAATTTGCATTTTAGTGCTCTTAGTCCGAAATGAAATTGACTAAACTATCCAGTGCATACTATTTTTTTGCGGAAGTTTAACTCTTTTTAAAAATAAAAAAAAAACCTTGAGTTTGAATGAATGAAATGACAAGTTATTTTGCGGATTTTAAACACTAAAGAAATTTAAATCACTTTGAAGCATACTATAGAACCAGTAGGTCAATCATATTCTATAGATTTTTAATATCAGGGAGTACACATTCCTCGTGCGATTACCAGAACCCTTACCTCGACTCTGATTTAGATTGTATTTTTCAAAGAATTTGAATAAAACCTTTCACACTAGTTTTTCTAATTTACCTATAAATTAGGTGGCGACTCTAAAATATTATCTTAGAGCATCATCAAGATTCATAGTAGCTTTTATGTGCTCACCCGCATAAAAGTGAACCGTAACATTGGACATTTTACAACGCCAAAAATGATGACCCGGATTATCTTGGGTCCTTGATGTTCTGAGCTTACAATAATAACCACAATCACAAACGTCGGGTTCCATAGCAAAGTTTGATGTTTCAGAGCTTTGAGAAATAATTTTTGGGGGGCTAAAATATGGAAAAAGAGTGAAAATAGAGAAGGTGAAGAGTGACATAAAATTGGAGAAGTCTGCTAGGGTTTATAATGCCCCTTTTGTGCTGTGTAAAAGGAATTAATCGGATGGCTCAGTTAAATCCTTTTACGCATAAAATTTATACACAAAAGGGTAGTTTTCTCACTTTTTTGGGGGATATTTTGGTTCACTTCACCAGTTTTTTAGTCATTTAAGTTTCAAAATTTTCATTAGAAAAAATATAAAACTTCTTTTTAGATATTACTTGGACCAAATGCCACATGTCTTTCTCTCATTTGTCATTTTGTGCAAGTGAATCACACTCACTTTATTTTATTGACTGATTGTTGGTGAGGTGTTCAATTGACTCATTTTGAACATACATCAAGTGTCTACTGTGAAATAACATCAAATGAGGGGCCAAAATAAAAAAATAATATCAAATTTAAGAGGCAATTATGTATTTAATCAAAACTTAAATATAATCATCAAAAGATTGTTTACTCCCATACTGCTTAAATAAAAACAACATACTTTCGAAAAAAGGGTCAAGAATAATCTTAATCTATTGAATTTTGTTTTAAAATCCCTCAATATTATTTTTTTGCATAAAAAGGCCCCTCAAATTAATGATTAACTAGTTAATAATATGAGCTTTATAAAAAAATCACGTGGCAGTAGGGATGGCAATTGGGCGGGCCGGGTGCGGGTGCCCCTCTCCGCAGAAAATTTTATACCCGTTACCTATCAGCCACCCGTGGCGGGTACATTTTCAACATCCATATCCGCCTAGGCGGGTATATTCCTAAATCTACACCCGCTCCACCACCCAAGTGGATATCCGCCACCCGCCAATACTCATCTACTACCCGCCTACTACCCAGTTGAGGGTATGGGTATAACTTTGGCGGGTAGTAGGCGGGTATGGGTATAACTTTGACGGGTATAAAGCGGGCGGGTGGATTTGAGATGGGCGGTTGGATGCGGGGCGGGGCGGGTATAACTGCAAATCCACCACCTACTCATACCCGCCTACTACCCGCCAAAGTTATACCCATACCCGCACCAGTTGAGGTGGGTGCGGTGTGGAATTCGCAAAATTGTACCCACCTGTCATCCCTACGTGACAGTGTATGCTTGGTACAAGTGTTAATCAAAAATAAATTAAATGAAAAAGGATCAGGTTTGCCCTCGTACTCTAACAAATAAGGTATATTTATCATCCGTTATATTTTTTCCATATATTTTCCCTTACCATCCAATCGCAGTGTCATATTTATCCTTACCATCTAACTTTTGGGCAATATAGCCTCATCAGTTAAATCTGATGTCCCTGCCTAAATTTTTTTATGTAGCGCCTACGTGAATCTTTTTTCTCCAACTATATCTACTCACCTATTTAAATTCTTTTAACCCGCCCGCCAACTAAATCTACTCAACCGTTTAAATTTTTTTAACCCGCACGCCCAACCCTCTAAAAATGAGAACCCAAAAGCTTCATTATTCATTCCTGGCTGATATGATTCACCACTCAAATCTCGTCCAAATTAAAATCCAACTGTTGTTATTGCGATAGGGCAAGAGTGGTTTCAATAATTCTTATTTATTTCACTAATTTACTAAATAAGAAAATTACCAAATAAAAAAAACTAAAACGGGCTTTTTGTTGTCCTCCATAGTCCCATCTCTTTCCTCCTCTGGAAAACCAACCATTAAAACACCACCAAGAAAATTAAAATCTTCCATAGTTATCAATAATATCTAAGAAAACAGAGAAGATTCTGATTCACCATCAAAATTGAGATCGTCGTCAGACTGACCAAGGTCTTGGGATTGAGAGGAAAGAGATGGGGGCTTTGGAGTTTCCCAATTCACATGGTGGAAACAGGTAGTGCAACTACTTTAACGATGGTTTTAGACGGTGGAGAAGGTAAGGTGAGGTTCAACAAATGGATATGAATGATTCGACAATAGAGTTGGATCAGATTTGCTATTTTAGTTTATTTTGATTAGTGGGTATGGTGCAATCAGATGGACGGGTTAAAAATAATTAAATGGTGATCAGATTTAATAGGGGGGAAATAAAAGTCATGTGAGTGTCACATAGATAATTTTATATGGAAACATAGAAATTTAAATGAGTAGAGATAAATGTGTTTTTTTAGAGTATTAGAATAAATATATCAAAAAGTATAGTGAATGACAAATATATCTTATTTGTGAGGGCATAAAAAGCAAATATGACCCTTTTCTATAAATTAAATTAGCAACACATATTATATTGATCCGACCCATCCATATAATTAAACCCGAATTGTTTTTATTAATCTCTCATTCAATACCTTTCTTCTTATTATTATATTTCCTTAATATTATTGTGTCTTTAAAGTAAAACTTTATAACCTGTTAAGTGCTTAATTATAGTCATGATGCTTTATTTTGTTAAACCTATTAAGTGCTTAATTATAGTCATGATGCTTTATTTTGTTCCACTGATGCAAATTTTGTTCAACAAGTATTTTGGGTTGTCACCCATTTTTAAATGAAAAAATAATGTTATGCCCTCTAGTTTCACACACAAATGGGAGTATAACCATCCGACTTGAGTCTCAAGAATATGAGGTCATTTTCGAGGGTCTCGTATGACATATAAGGTGTTAAGTAAGGACTACGGAAGGTTGGAAGTCAATTGGACTAAAGTGAACTTAAATTGACGAAGATTGACAAAGATTAAGCGATACGCTAAGTGTTTCGCGTCGCGGATTCCATTCCGCCTAGAAGATCAGGCCGCAGACCAAGGCCACCATTCCACCACATCACTACCACCATATGCGCTGGCATATGCGGCCACACATTGGTATATGTGTCGCATATGCAGCCGCATATGTGAGGCGGTGGCTATGGCCTAATTAAGACAATTTCGGGACAACTTTATTTTATTTCATATCTTGACCCTTTGAGCTCCAAGCACCTCTCAAACACTCTCTAAATAGTTCTCTATCATCTAAGAACATTTTTATATGTATCTAAGGTGATTCTTCCTTCAGACGATCAAGAACACCTTGAAATCTTGTCTTGTTTGACTTAGCAAAGTTGAGGATTTCTTTGAGCTTGAGTTGAGACTTGTTGTGGGAGACTTCTAAGCTGGTTAAGGTAAGTATTTCACCACTCTTATGTATTCTTTAGTTCCTCCTATCTTAACTTGATTGATTGGTGGAGATGACTTGTAAATTATGGAAGTATTGTAAGTATGATCTTGAAGAACCAATTCTTATAGCATGAGGTTGTGTCGTCTTGTTGTTTGGGGTTGTTGGTTGAAATTAAGTGTAGATACACATGTTGGATCTTGTTAACTAAGTTGTGGAGTTAAGGAGAATATTTACGGAGGATGGTGGTGTTAGTTTGGATGGGTTTTCATTATAGATAAGCTCAAGAACATCACGTACTTAAGTTGTTTGACAAAATGTCTAAATGAATTTTCTTATAAGATATGAACTCGATGTTGATATGAATCCTTCGTATAATGTAGTTAATCGACTATAGAACGTACAAAGGCTCGTGGAACATAACTAGCGTCATCGACAGGGTATGTAAGACTAATATTCTTTCTTTGGCATGATCCAATACAACTACTTACTCGAAGCAAGTTCCTACAAGAGATCCAATATCTCTAGGCCACTTTCTACTATGTTGTTCATGTTTCTTGAAAAATATTTTGTTATTCATATTGTCCTTGTCCGTGATGCCTCTTGATGTGTAGTTAGGGTTGAAGAACGTAGCGACAATAACAATTGTTGGAGGATAACGACTATAGGTCACTCCGACTCTAATTATGATACCTCTTGAGATTATCTTGCATTTCACTTATAAATACGTATCTATTTTCTTACAGCGATGCGCTATAGTCGGCCGGGCAGGCACTTATATCTGCATACCACTGATCAACTTGGCAGATATTACCATGTCCTATATGGCCAGATAGTTTATTATGAGCTCACCCCACATAGGGAATTGATACAATACTTTATGGCCCCATAGAGTGGCCTGGTTTTACTTACATACATATATTCATGACCATATTAGTTGCATTGCCTCAGCGACCCATTTATGAGTTTCAGGTTTATTCTATATTCTCTCTTCTTATGTTACATCTTTCATTTATGTACTTTACCTACCTTATATATTCAGTACATCTTTCGTACTAACATTCCCTTCTAGGGTGTTGTATTCATGCCCACAGCTACAGATAGACATGTTGACGTCCCTCCTCAGTAGGATACTTGTTTCTAGTTGTTGGTTGTCGCACTCCTCTTCTCTGGAGCCGTTATACAGATTCGATAGGTATATATATATATATATATAGATATTTCTAATATTTTGGGTATGGCGGTGCTCTGACCCAATCAACTAATGTATTGTAGCACTCTTAGAGGCTTGTAGACCAGTATTCAGTGTGTATTCATTTTGTTGGGCCTTGCCGACTTTTTTGTCAGTTGATGATACTCTCGTTATGGCCTTAGTTATGTATATATACTATCATTGGGTCTTTTCTGCTTGCAGGTTGTTGTTACATTCTTGTCATGTTATTACTATTTGGAAGCCTTGTCATCCCAGATTTCGTGTCAAGGATTTCAATACTATGGTTGTTACACTCGGGGCTTCGAGTGTCAGGTGCCGACCACATTCCCCAAAGTTAGGGTGTGACAAATTTGGTATCAGAGCAGGTTTGTGCTAGGGAGTCTGTAAGATGTGTCTAGTAGAGTATTGTTTATGGGTATGTTGTGCACCACACTTATAAGTTAGAGGCTACAAGATATATAGGATAGTTACTTTTCTTCTTGATCTAAATCGTGCGATAGATCTGAGTCATAAGTGTTCACCCCTAACCTCAGTTTTGTTTATATTCTCAGTGATTCCTGCTAATACTAGACAACAAGAAGCTATGAGGAGATTAGATGAGGAGGCGGGAGAGGGTGCCAGTCAGGTACTACCCACTGATCCTGGGAGACAGGAGCATCAGGATGAAGCTGTATCTCGAACCTCCAGGACTCCACCCCCACCACCTCCAGAGGGACATAGAGGAGCCGATGTACCTCCAATTCCTCTCCCAGTTGCTCCCAATCAGGATTTGGATATGCAGAGTGTTGTACAGCTCTTGACTCGACTAATGGCCTGTCAATCCCAACGTCAGATACATAGTACTTCTGATAGATTAGTCAACGCGAGAGTTTGGGATTTTATCAACATGGACCCTCTGGTATTCACAGGGGCAGATCCAAATGTAGATCCTCAAAGTTTTCTTGATCAGATGCAGAGAACCTTGCGGATTATGCATGCCACCGATACTGAGTTGGTAGATCTTGCTTTTTATAGATTGCGGGATATTTCTGTCACTTGGTATGAGACTTGGGAGCAGTCTAGAGGGCCACATGCCCTACCAATAGGATGGAGGGAGTTTTCTGAGGCATTCTTGCAGCAGTATTTTCCTGTTGAGCTTTGACGGGCTAGATAGGATATGTTTTTACATTTAGAGTAGGGTAATATGAGTGTTCGGAAATACAACATGCAATTTAAATCTTTGTCCATGTATGATCCTACGATTGTGGTTGAGATGGGTGACCGGGTACATCGATTCGTGGATGGATTGGGACCACACTTGGTTAATGAGTGTACTATAGCTTCTCTTAGTCCAAATATAAATATCACCCATATTCAGGCATATACACAAAACTTGAAGGATCACAAGAGGTAGTAGCGGGTTGATCGAGAGAGGGATAGGGGTCAGCATAAGAGGGCCTGATCCATAGATGATATAGGAGACTCCAGAGGTGGGTTCAGGACATAGCTCCCTAGGCGCCCATCTTATCCGACAACCAGTGCACCATCACAGTTCCAATGTCAGCGCCGTGATCGGACCACTTATTCTGGTCAGGGAAAAAGTTCACGGGCATCAAGCCCATAGTACAAAAGTGAATCTAGTCAAGTGAGACCTCTATTGCCTTATTGTGATCGATGAGGTAGAGCTCATTCTGGGTAGTGTCATCAAGGTTCGAACGTGTGCTATTTGTGTGGGAAGCCAAGTTATATTATGAGGTTATGTCCGACAAGAAGCGAGGTCAGTATGGCACAACTGACATGATCAGTAATAGCTTTTTCTTCATCTATACACCTTTTTGAGCAAGATACGTAGACGTCGGCCAATAGAGGTAAAGGTAGAGGTGGATCGTCTAGCTCAAGCAGTCATCAGAACTGCATATATGCATTGTCGGGCCGACATGATCTAGAGTCATCTCCAAATATGGTTACAGGTCTATTATCTATATTTTCGCTTGATGTCTATGCACTGATAGAATCAGGTTCTACTCTATCGTATACTATTCCTTTTGTTGCTAGCAAGTGTGATAAGGATCCTAAATTATTGCGTACGTCATTTGAGGTATCTACGCCCGTGGGTGAGTCTATAGGGGTTGTGATGTGATAATTTATGATCTTCACACTTTAGCTGACTTAAATAAATTGGAGATGGTTGACTTTGATGTTATTGTGGGTATGGACCGGATGTCTTCTTATTATGCTAACATGGATTGCTGGATGAAAGTTGTTCGCTTTAAATCCAGGAGAGCCTATTACTAAATGGAAGGGCAATGCTGCAGTTCCTAAGGGGAGGTTTATTTCCTACCTTAAGGATCATAAGATGATTTCGAAGGGGTAAATTTATCATCTGGTGCGAGTACAAGATATGGAGACAAAGCCTCCAACCCTGCAGTCGGTTCCCTTTATGAATGAATTCCCTGATGTATTTCCTGATGAACTATCTAGTATTCCTCCTGAAAGAGAAATTGATTTTTCTATCGGCATACTTCATAATACCCAGCCTATATCTATTCCTTCGTACAGAATGACCCCTGTTGAGTTAAAGAAATTGAAAGCGCAACTGAAAGATTTGTTGAAGAAGGGCTTTACCAGGCCCAGTACTTCACCTAGGGGCGTTTCTCTACTTTTCCTTCATAAGAAAGACGGTTCGTTGAGAATGTGTATTAATTACCATCAGTTAAATAAAGTGACAATCAAGAACAAATATCCGCTTTCTAGGATCGACAACCTATTTGACCAGTTGTAGGGCACGAAATACTTTTCAAAGATCAATCTCAAATCTGGGTATCACCAGTTGAGGGTGAAGGAGAAAGATATTCTGAAGACATCATTTCGGACTAGATATGGCCACTATGAGTTTCTTGTTATGTTCTTTGGTTTAACCAATGCACCAGCAACATTTATGGATCTGATGAACTGAGTGTTCAAACCGTTTCTGGATATCTTTATGATAGTGTTTATTGATGATATTTTGGTATATTCTCGATCAAGAGTAGAGCTTGTAGATCATTTGCGAGTAGTGTTACAAATTCTTCAGTATCGTAAGTTGTATGCCAAGTTTTCTAAATACGAGTTCTAGCTGAACTCGGTGGCTTTTCGGGGGGAATGTAGTATCAGATGAAGGCATCAAAGTTAATAACCAGAAGATCGACGAAGTGAAGAATTAGCTAAGGCCCATGACTCCTACTGAGATGCGTAGATTCTTGGGATTGGCAGGCTACTACCGAGGGTTTGTAGAGATTTTTCTTCTATTGCCGCTCTATTGACAAAGTTGACGCGTAAGGCAACTAAGTTTCAGTGGACAGATACTTCAAAAAGAGTTCTTATGAGTTGAGGAGCAGATTAACATCAACACATGTTCTAGCACTCTGTGAGGTATCAAAGGGTTATGTTGTATACTGTGATGTTTTTAGTGTGGGATTGGGTTGTGTTTTGATGCAGCACGATAAGGTTATTATGTATGCTTAAAGACAAGTGAGGAAACACGAGCAAAACTACCTGACTCATGATCTTAAGTTGGCGGCTATAATATTTGCTCTGAAGATATGACACCACTATCTATATGGAGTTCCTGTTGATATATTTACATATTATAAGAGCCTACAACATATATTCAGGCAGAAAAAATTGAATCTGAGACAATGGAGCTAGCTTGAGTTGCTGAAAGACTATGATGTTGATATCATGTATCACACTGTAAGGCGAATGTTGTAGCTGACGCGTTGAGTCGTAAGTCTATGGGTTGCTTGAGACATGTGGAAGTTGGTAAATTAGAGATGACTAAGGAATTATATCGATTAGCCAGTTTGAGTGTACGGTTGTTGGATACAAGAGACGGGGGTGCCATAGTTCAAAATATCATTACATCCTCATTAGTGGCACAAGTAATGGCACGACAATTTGATGATCCAAAATTTGTCAAGATTAGATAAGGAATTCCCTTAAAAAAAACAGTTGTTCGAGCTATCAAACAACGGGGTTCTTAAGTATAAGGGTCGATTATGTGTGCCCGATGATGGGGGACTTCGATGGTAAATTATGGAAGAAATTCACCAGTTCATGTATTCTATTCACCCTGGGTCTACTAAGATGTATCATGATCTTCAACAAATGTAGTACTTGAACGATATGAAGAAGAACATTGTGGAGTTCATCGCTCAATGTCCAAATTGCCAACAAGTTAATGTGATGCATCGAAAACCTAAAGGGTTGCTTCAGGATATTGAGATTCTGACCTGGAAATGGGAGACAATCAACATGAATTTCATTACAAGATTACCTAATTTATATCAAAAGTTTAATTCTATTTTGGTTATCGTGGATAGAATTACAAAGTCAGCTCATTTGTATATCAAAGAGAAAGTTCGGCTTCACGAAATTCCGATTTCTATTATATCTGATAGAGGTACCCAGTTTACAGCTAACTTTTGGAGGTCCTTCTAGAGAGGTTTGGGTACTCAGGATTAGCCTTAGTACAACTTTGTATCACAGATAGATGGGCAGGCCGAGCGCACTATTCAGACACTCGAGGATATGATGTGAGCTTGTGTTTTAGACTTCAATGAAAGTTGGGAGGACCATAATTTTTCTTATTTTGTTTTCCTATAATAATAGCTATCATTCCAATATCTAGATGGCACTATATAAAGCCCTGTATGGCCGGAAGTGCAGGTCTCCTACTAGTTGGTTCGATATTGGTGAAACAAAGTTATTGGGTCCTAATTTGGTGCAACAAGCCGTAAAAAAAGTGAAATTGATTCAGGAACAATTGTTGACAGCTCATATTCGACAGAAGTCCTAATTAGATAACCGACATCAAAATCTAGAATTTGTTGTGGGAGATTGGGTGTTTCTAAAGGTGTCGCCTATGAAAGGTGTGATGATGCTCGACAAGAAAGGAAAGCTTAGCCCCAAGTATGTCCAAACTATCAGATTATTTAGAGAATTGGCCAAGTAGCTTATAAGCTAGAGTTTCCCCCAAAGTTAGAAGTGGTTCATCTAGTGTTTCACATATCTATGCTTCGCAAGTGCTTGGGTGATCCCTCCTACATCACCCCCATTAAGGATGTTCATGTGACAAAAGATTTATCATAAGAGAAAATTCCTGTTGCTATCCTAGATTGGCAAGTACGTAATTTGCGGACCAAAGAAGCAGCTTCAGTCAAAGTACTTTGGCAAAATAATAACATAGAATAAATGACATGGGAAGCCGAGGAGGATATGAAGTCCAGATACCCTCATTTGTTTCAGTCTTCAAGTTTACATTCACACTCGTGCGATGTGGTTCTTTCATTCCTATTCTATCTATCGAACTTAATCCATATATCTTATTTAGGTGACATTGTTAACAAAGGTATGTCAGGCGCAGCTCAAGGTACAACAGACGATAGTTGAGGTGAGTTATGACTAACTTTTCTTGATTATTGCATGCATAGACGGTCGTGTGGGGCCGATTTGATATTGTTATGTTATTAGATCGCTCTGTGCGATATTGCATTTATGTTTGGGCTGCTTAATAGGTTTTGGATAGTCCTATTTACAAAGAAAACTCTGTCTAAATTTTTTGAAATCTTAAGAGTTAGAATATCATTCAACATACGAGGACGAACATTCTTAAGGGGGGAATGATGTTACACCCTGTAGTTTCGCATGCAAATAGGAGTATACCAAAAACAGATGCCTTACTACTTGGCTATACTCCATAGGCCTTATTGACATCCGACTTGAGTCTTGAGAACATGAATTCATTTATGAGGGTCTTGTATGACACGTAAGGTGTTAAGGAAGGACTACGGAAGATTGGAAGTCAATTGGACTAAAGGGAACTTAAATCGACGAGGATTGACGAAGATTAAGCGATACGCTAAGAATTTTGCATTGCGGATGCCATTCCGCATCGCGGATCAAGCTGCAGACCAAGGGCACCATTCCACAAAATCATTGCCACCATATGCGGTGGCATATGCGGCAGCCGATGGGCATATGCAGCCACATATGTAAAGCGGTGGTGATGGCCTATTCAAGTAAATTCGAGACAGCTTTATTTTATTTCATATCTCAACCCTTTGAGCTCCAAACACTCTCTAAAGAGTTCCCTATAATCTAAGATCATTTCTATATATATCTAAGGTGATTCTTCATTCAAAAGATCAAGAACACCTTGAGATCTTCTCTTGTTTGACTTAGCAAAGTTGAGGATTTCATTGAGCTTGAGTTGAGACTTGTTGTGGGAGACTTCTTAACTGGTTTAGGTAAGGATTTAACCACTCTTATGTATTATTTAGTTCTTCCTAGATTAGCTTGATTGATTGGTGAATATGACTTGAAAATTATGGAAGTATTGTAAGTAAGATCTTGAAGAACCAATTCTTATAGCATGAAGTTGTATCATCTTGTTGTTTGGGGTTGTTGGTTGAAATTAAGTTTAGATACAAGTGTGGGATGTTGTTAACTAAGTTGTGGAGTTAAGGAGAAGATTTATGAAAGATGGTGGTGTTTGTTTGGATGAGTTTCCATTATAGAAAAGCTCAAGAACTTCACGTACTTAAGTTGTTCGATAAAATTTCTAAAGGAATTTCCTTATAAGATATGAACTCGATATTGATACAAACCCTTGGTATACTGTAGATAATCAACTGTAGAATGTGTGAAGGCTCGTGGAACATAACTAGCTTCATTGATAAGGTATGTAAGGTTAATATTCTTTCTTTGGCATGATCCAATATCAATACTTACTCAATGAAAGTTCCTACAAGAAGTCCAAGATATCTAGGCCACTTTGTGTTAAGTTATTCATGTTTCTTGAGAAATCTTTTGTTATTCATATCGTCCTTGTCCATGAAGCCTCTTGATGTGTAGTTAGGTTTGAAAAACGTAGCAACCATAACGATAGTCAGAGGATAACGATCATAGGTCACTCCAACTCTGATTATGATACCTCTAGAGATTGGTCTTACATCTCACTTATATATACGTATCTATTTTCTTACCGTACCGCACTATAGTCGGTCGAACATGCACTTATGTGTGCTTACCACTGATCAGCTGGGAAGATGTTATCGCTTCTTATATGGGCGAGAAGTTTATTATTAGCTCACCCCACACAGGGACTTGATACGATACTTTATGACTCCATAGAGTGGCCCAATTTTACTTCCATGCATATATTCATGACCATATTAGTTACATGCCCTCAGCGGCCCATTTTTGAGTTTTAGATTGATTCTATACTCTCTCTTCTTATGTTACATCTTTCATTTATGTACTTTACCTGCGTTACATATTCAATACATCTTTCGTACTAACGTCCCATTATGGAGCATTGTATTCATGCACGTAGGTACAGATAGACAGTGTGACGTACCTCCTTAGTAGGGTACATGTTTCCAGTAGCTGGTTGTCGCACTTCTCTTCTCCGGAGTCATTGTACAGAGTCGGTAGGTACTATTATATATATATTTCCAGTATTTTGAGTATGGAGGGGCCCTGTCCCCACCACCTGATGTATTGTAGCACTCTTAGAGGCTTGCAGATCAATGTTCAGTGTTCAATGTGTATTCATTTTGTTGGGCCTTGCTGGCCTTTTTGTTAGTTGATGATACTCTCGTTAATGTCTTATCGGCCTTAGTTATGTATATATACTGTCGTTGGGCCTTTTCTACTTGCAGATTGTCATTACTTTCTTGTCATATTATTTCTATTTGGAGGCCTTGTTGGTCCAGATTTTATGTCAGGGATTTCAGATACTATGATTGTTATGCTCGGGCCTTCGGGTGTCGGGTGTCAGCCACACCCCCAAGGTTGGGGTGTGACAATAATTTTTTAAATTAGCTTTGAGCTCCAGAAATATGTCTTCTTCAGAATCACTATTAGGAAAAGAGGCAGTAAATAATAAAATAGAATTCATATTAAACAATCTTCATATGAATTAATTGGTCTTCCCCCCAGAAACAAATCATTAGACTCCAAATAAATTTTTAAAAGGAAAATGAAAGATGATGACACTATTGACAAATATAAGGCAAGATTTGTTGTCAAAGGTTATAGACAATGAAAAGGCCTTCACTATTTTGACATAGACTAACCAATTACGAGAGTTATGTCTATACGGATGTTAGTCGCACTAGCTGTCATGTAAGGGTTTGAAATCTACGAAATGAATGTTAAGACGACTTTCTTAAATAGAGATTTGGAGGAAGAAATTTACATGGTACAACCCGAAGGATTTGTGATTCTAGGCAAAGAAAAGAAGGTATGTAGACTTGTTAAGTCTCTTTATGGACTAAAACAAGCACCTAAACAGTGGCATGTAAAATTTGATCATACAATGTTATCAAATGATTTTGAGATTAATGAATATGATAAATGTCTATACTTTAAAAATACACCAAATCAAATAGTCATTGTTTGCTTATATGTGGATGATATGTTGATAATAAATAATGACATTACCAACATAAATGCTACTAATCGTATGCTAACTAGCAAGTTTGATATGAAAGATTTAGGAGTTGCCGATTTAATCTTGGTATTAAAATTCATAATTAAGACTCCTCAAGGTTTGACATTGTCACAATCTCACTACATCAAAACAGTACTTGACAAGTTTAAGTACTTGAATTTCAAAGTAGCAAATACTCCAATTGATATAAATCTTGCACTTGCAAAGAACAAATGTCAAAGCACATCTTAATTAGATCATGCTCATGCGTTGGGATGTTTAATGTATTTCATGAATTGTACATGGCCCAACATAGTTTGTACTATGAGAAAATTGAGTCGATACATGCTCAATTCAGGTCAATCAATTGGATGGAAAATTAAATGAGTTTTGGGATATTTAAAACATACTCAAGACTCTGCTTTGCACTACAGTAAGTATCCTGCAGTTATTGAGGAATATTGTGATGCAAACTGGATCACTAGTTCAACTGATTCTAAATCCACAAGTGGACACATATTTACAATTGGGTGGAGGAACGATGTCTTGAAAATCACCCAAACAAATTTGTATTGCCCGCTCTACAATGAAGGCTGAATTCATAGCCTTAGATAAAGTCGGTGAAGATGTTGAATGACTCTGAAATATCATGAAAGATATTCCATTTTGGTCCAATTTGTTAGCACCAATATGCATACATTGCGATAGTCAAGCATCAATTGGAAGGGTAGGGAGCATTATGTATAATGTAAATCTCATCATATACGACAAGGACATAAATTTGTTAGGCAACTACTCTCTAGGGGAATTATCGTAATTGACTATGTGAAATCAGTGTTTTCAGAGACTTTTTCAGGGCGAGTCCTACCAAAAATGCTCTGAACGCATATGAAAGGCATAGATCCATTAGGCGTACACCCTAAAATTTTGGACGTAAGTCACGGGCGCGAAAGCATAAGACCTGGGCGTAAAAGCGTATTCCCAGGACGTTAAATTTAGTCTTTTTAAAATTAAAAATATTTTTGATATAGATTATAATTTTTATTATTGGTGTAATCATGTTTATACTTTATATTATCACGTGGAACCAAATTTCTTCAGATTATAGGCACTTTCTAAAACTAAGACACGTTGCCTAACCACAAGAGGGTACATGTGCAACCCCAAGAAGACTCATAGGCATTCCCGAGGAATGATCCGACTCTTAAATAAAATAGTCCGACCTTCAATCACAAGTAAGGGTGGCCAGTGGGCCGGGCTCGGGACGTGCGGGCCGGGTTTGGCGGGATCGAATCGGGGCGGGACGGGGGAAAAGGGCGGGATCGGGATAGGCGGGATTTGCTAAAGTCCCGCCTCGATCCCGATCCCGTTGGAATCGGGTCGGGATCTGGATCCCGGGCGTTTTTTTTTTGCACTTAATTTAAAAAATAACATATATATAAAAAACTCAATAATTAAACAAGATAGTGTAATAAAAATATCCCAAGGCTGTTTTTGTGCCTCTTATATTATTTAATAGACATATGATTTTTTTGTAATACAAATACAATTGTCAAAATTGCAACTTTGTGTTGTTGTTCAAAAGTTGCAAATTACATAGTAAAATTGTAATTAAAAAAATTACATTATGAAAAAAACCTGTTTTAGTTGTTCGATAATTTCCTGTGGTTCTTCGGTTGAAATTGGTATTTGTTGGTCAAATTCATCCACGTCGCTTCCACCACCTTCGGATAAGATTTCGTTGTAGTTTTCGTCTTCTTCTTCGTTGATCTCCGGTTAACCTCACCTTCTCCACTCCGGTCGTATCCAATCTCTGTATAATATTACAATCTCCAAGCTATCTCCGGCTAATGAGTGTCTATGGTCTCCTATTTGATATCTGCCGGCAAAAAAAGCGCTTTCAGACGCAGTTGATGACGCTTGAATGTTCAAAACATCTCGGACCATCATTGAAAGTGTTGGAAAGGTCTTCTCATTCCCCCTCCGGTATTTCAGCAAGTTTTCACGTCTTTCTTCATTGAGAACTGCTTGGTACGGTACAGAACCCTGCAAAACAAAAATATCAAACTCGCTAATTTGGTTAGTAGCGGTACGGGCGCACATTCTATTTCTGAGGCTTTCAATACTAGCTGCAAAAACAGCATGTCTTTTGTGAGGTTGTGTTGAAGAAGAAGAAGATGGTATGAAAGCCGGTAGGTTAGTAGCACTTTCTTGTTGGTAAAACCTATATACTTTTTTGCTTTGGTCTTCTACGCTAGACAACACTTCTTCTTTAGTTTGTTCAATAGGTGGTGGGTGATTTGGATTTTTGGGACTTGGAGGTGGTAGTACTTCTATACAATCGTAAATAGTTTCAATAAGTGATTTAGTATCGTCTATTTTAATAGTCGGATTTAATACAACACCAATAATATAAATAGTGGTAATCGAAATAAAATATTTTTTTAATAGCTGCCATATAAGCTGGTTTTTCCATATATTCACTAAGTAATAAAAATATTAGAGCTATATAAAACAACATAGTTGAAATAGTAGGATAATATATACCGAAATTTTTTTTTGTTGCTTAAAAAAATTTCTCTAAAAATACAATAAGTTCAGAAATTTTTCCCAATCGGTATCTACAACCATATCAGCTGGATTTTGATTATGAGAGTTAAAAAATAAAGTTATATGTTTTCTATAGTCATAAGCAACAAGTAGTTGCTCGTATAAAGAATTCCACTGGTGGGTACTTCTTCTGGATTTTTCTATAAGGTAGTTGGCAACCGTGACAAGTTTTTTTATATTCTTTTCTTAGTTGTATTCTATTATTTTTTAAAATAAAGTTTATAGCAAATTGTATTTTACTAAGAATGTCTTCAAAAAGTGATAGACCATTCTTTACAATTAAGTTATATATATGGCACGCACCTTCTATAAGAAAATGATCTGGAAAAAATGGAGTTAAACTATTTTTTAAAATTGTAATAGCGTAATTGTTAGAAGAAGCGTTATCTAATGTAATAGTCATAATTTTATCAGTTATTCCATAATAATCGCACACTTGATAAATATTTTCTCTAATAAAAGTACTAGTGTGCCTATCATCTATATATCTATACGCTAAGATACGTTTTTGCATAGACCATTTATAATCTATCCAATGACAAGTTACCGTTAAATAATCATGGTTGTTAGTACTACGGCCTATATCGAAAGTGATAGTCACTTTTCCATTAAAATGATATAATGAATAACGTAAATATTGTTGATATTCATGTGCGAATTTAAATAAATCTCCCTTAACAGTTGATCTAGGAAAACCGTTAAAAACAGGATTATACATCTCTCTAATGTAATGAATAAAACTGGGATATGAAGGAAATGAAAAGGGCAAACCCTCCACATCAACTAATTTTGTTATTGCTTCCCTATCTCTATGTTTATTGTATTTAGGGCGTACAATTCCCCCCGTCATAGTGTTAATTTAACCCTATACTTGGTCCGGGACAGTATCAGTATGTGAACCTTGTCCCGATGGAGCGGGCATTTGTGCATCCGGTTTTGAAGCCTCGTATTGTGCATACCTAGCTGGATGAGCCCTTGCTACGTGTCTCATTAAACCCCCCGTCCCACCGTGACCTTTTCCAATTTTAAATTTTAAAACATCTTTACAAATTTTACATCTCGCTACTTGATTCTCTACGTCCCTATAAAAAAATGTCCATGCATCTGATTTTAATGATCGTTTTGCTGGACCTCGTCTCATACTAGGGGGAATAGGAGACATTTCAGTTGAAGGTGCACTAGTGGGTGTGTTGTCATCTACATTAGTGGGTGTATCATCTAGATCATAGTCTAAATTAAAGTCTTCTTGAGTTCCAGAAAATAGCTCATTGTCTAAATTTAATGGTATTGTAGGAAAATGTTCAGTATCAACAAAATCATCCTGTGTAGGAATAGGATTCTGTCTAGAAATAGGACCCTTGCCCTTGTTGCCCCTACTAGAAGAAGCATGACCTCTACCCATAAGCATACGTTTAAATCCTTCCATTATAAATTTATAATTATACTAATAAATAATTAAAATTAATAAAATTAAGTGCGCTAAATAATATAAACAAACAATAATAATTTAATGAAGGAACGAATGTACCAAACGCTGACGTAACGTCGACGTGTAATCGAGAGGTTGAAAATTGAAACTTTGCTCGATGGAAGATCCTCAAGCTAGTTGTCAACTTCACTCCCAATTCCCAAATGAATAAATAAAATTGAATATTTAGTAGACAATGTAGACTTGTAGAGAGATAGATTGAGAGATTGTAGGAAGATTTGTGAGAAAGATGAAGAGAAAATAAGGTGTTTATAGTTGAAAAATTGGGTTAAACCGGGACGGGTCGGGACGGGACATGGTCTCGTCCCGGTTCAAGTCACGTTACCGCGATTTTTTTTCTTTTTCAAATTGTCGGGACCGGACCGACCCGCCCCCTGACCAGTCTTAATCCCAAGCAAAGGAGTTGATGAGTTAATGTACTCCCTCTACTTTACTTGGGAAGAGGATAGATCTGTCCTTGCGATCAGCTTGAGTACTGTTTCTTTCCAAACTTATTAAGCAAAATGCCGCAAAAAAGAAAGAGTTGCCGCCTATATTAAGGTGTATTAAAATACCTATTTAATTAAAATATAAATGTGTAAAGTATATAACTTTAATTGTGGTCAGCATGGCCTATAAAATTCTAGATAAGACTTCATATTATTATAGAAGGGGCGTCCTGCTAAATTCGAGATAAACATGTTTGAAATCGAACTTAGATGAATTAATTAAAGGGAAAATAACATAATTTATCAACTAAAACCCACAATTGACATAAAATAGCTATGGTTTAACAAGTTGGCAATGAATATCCGTTTCACAAGTTTTAGGCCATTAAAACGTATACCTCATAACCCATAAATCAGCCCTCTAAAATAGATGTACATACCTTTCTAATTCAATTCTATCTCTTACAATTTCCCTCCTATCTTATTTATTCACATAAATTCTCTCCTTTTAATTAGATTCGGGATCACTTATAGTCGTTCAATGAAAAAGGCTCACACTTTGAAGAAATTTATATTTTACTGGTATTTTTGGGTTTATTTATTGGCGACTATAGTGATTTACGGAGGAAAAAAAAGTGTTTAGGGGTGGAATGATGATATTTTTCGATAGGTGTTTTTTTGGTACTCTATTGTACTTTATAAAGCAGTACGGAAAGTAAATAACTATTACAAGTGTTCGAAAGGATGAACAAATATTCAATATTCATAAATTGAATCTTGTTGAACAAATAGGCCAATCTTCAAAACTGCCGCAAGCTTGTTGTGTCTTGAATCTTGATAACTTGAAATCAAGAAACAACTAAATCTGGATGGTTACAACGTTGTGTGTTGAGTCGAGTGATTGCCCTCTGTTCTTAAGACAAGATTGCCCCGTATATATGCTTTTACGTTAGCGGGCAATAGTCTCCCAAGATAAAACAACACTTTAATCTCAACGCTACAAAGCCAATAGGTTGAGCCTGACGAAGAAAACAAATATGAATCGACTTGCTGAAGATATGGAAAAGGAAGGAAGAGTTTATGTTTTCTCTTCTGTTTTGTCTCTGTGTATATAGTGTGTCTCTGTTGTGTATATCTTGTGTATATGTGAGTGTTTGCTCACTGTTTTGCAGTATGTTTTCTTCATTGTTTTTCAATGATTTTCGTCACTGTTTTGCAGTGAATTTCTTCACTATTTTGTGCTATTTTCTGTGACTGTATGTCTCTCCACAATTGAGCCAAAACAGCTCAATATATAGCATCACAAGAGGGCTGTTCAACTGCCCAAAACACTGCTGTAAATAGTCATTAGGAGGGCTGTTAATGGCTGGTTTAAGGCCATTAGAGTGGCATGTTAAAGGCTATAAGTGAGGCTGTTCATGGCCATTGAAGGAGGGTGTTTAAGAAGGAGTTAATCAGCCAAGTAATGGCTGGTTAATGCTCCAAAAAATAGTAAATATTAAGCAATTTGAGGTCCAAAAAGATTATATCAGAAAGTCCCCACAGCCCACAACCCGAGCCTGAGACCGGACCGGACGGGCGGGCGGTGGCGGCGCGCGTGTGGGCTTAGCCTTGAACCCAAGCACATCTAAGTCCTCCCTCCTTTAAACACATGGGATACCCCTTGGGGTCCCAAACCCTTTACCACATTAGAGACTTATATAGAGAGAAATTCTTCCTATTCCCACCGATGTGGTAGATTTTTCCCACACCATATTTCTATGCCTCAAACACCTTACTTCGTGGACCAATATCTATTTCATTTCTCAACGAAATTTGACGATTATTGGCCCTACGGTCATCTACTCACTTAGTAGATTATGCATGTGTGAAGATACAAAGCCTCCAACATGCGGAACACTAGTGTTTAATTCATTAAACATGGGTAGACGCACCTCCCCGCCAAAGGCAAATTTCCAACAATCCCCTCTATGAAAGAAAGATTTTGGCGCACTCACAAGGTGCCTACTTTCCGCAATCTTTCAGCGAAAAGATATTGCATTAGGAGAGGTAGCTTCCGCTTTGAACCTTCCCTAGTTGAATACCATCGGACCTACTTACTGCGCGGTGAACATGATGTCTTGAACCGTCATCGTTTAGTGTAAGCCAAGACAATGATACCAACACAATAACTCTCCTTATTCGTTTTCATTCTTACATTTTTGTCCGTTGTGGCCGTGGACACACTTGGATTCTTAAGTGCGTTCATTTGAGGCGGCCATCCTCGCACTTAAATAGGTGATCTCCTACAAGGTATCCTGCTATACCCCACTTCACAAGTGTTAGGAATCATTAAAAGTTTCCCAACCTTAACCTCAACCGTTTGAGTATTGTTAAATGTTTGGAAGCTTAAACTTTACCCACTATGCAGGTAGCACTTTAATGTCTATCGCGGGAGCAACTTTGGATTTATGTTTCCGAACAGAAATCATCATCCGAAGTGCTTCTTGCTTCCACCGAAGCATTCAACTGAACCTTTTGCCACTTAGTTTTCCCATTGAACCAAATTCTTGGGATCTCCAATCAGTATGGTTGGGTTACCACTGCAAAGGTTCGTATTGTTTGGGTTTTAAGCCAATTCCCCTAGACAGGCAGAACACTTGATCTCCGGGTAGTCCCTTAGTTAGTAAATAAGGAAGTGACACTCGTGATGATTAACTGCCATACGATCTTATGTCTCCGATAGATCCTGACAGATATGTTCAGAAGCCGTCATCCGTGTCCTTCCTAAAGCCGACCGACTAGCCACAGTGTATAACTGCTGAAGGCACGAGTTTCTCCCAATAGGGGATGTCCTCTAAGGAATCATGAAGTTACTCAACTTCTTTCATGCTTTTTATAAAGCGATAAAATCCGATCCCATCATGAATCGGTCGATGCAAGTTTGCTTAGAGGATTTTCCAAGACCCACCATACACATTTACTTGTGGCTTTGGTGTTCTTCAGATCTGATGTCCAGTTTGCATCATTGTGTTCTCCCAAAACCGCTGGACATCCAGAATACTATAATCCGTAGATAAGTGAATAATTCAGATATCGTCATATCCAACTTAACGCCTTCTACCGATTATGTATTAAAATCATCAGTGAACCTTAGTTCAACTGATTTACTTTGTTGGCCGATACCAGGTCGGTTATAGTGTGTACAATACATTGAACTACACATGACCTGTGCGTATCGCTCCTTGTCTATGGGTGCACCATGATTCCAATCAGTTCTATGATTCATATCCATTGGTGGCTTCAACGAGACTGTCAACTATCGACCAGTCCGTTAGATGTCTTAGAAATCCAATTCCTAAGATGTCATCTGTGATACCCATATCTTTCATATCGAGACTTTGTTTCAATATGACTTTTACTTTCAGACTGTTGATTCTCCGACTGTTGACTTTTTAACTTCAGAGTCAATGTTTCTGTGGTCAGATTCATTATTTCTATTTTATCTGAAACTTTCAGGACCAAAATGTAAACATTTCAGGGACCAAAATGAAAGACCAAGAAGAAGCCCAACAGTCCAGCAAACCAACTCTGATTCTCTTCTTCCAACTCTCCGGTTGGGGGCTGTTTCAACATCTATGCCACGCAAGACTGCTATGGCCCTGGATGTTAAGCTACTCACAAAGGAGCACATCTTACAACCCAAAGGTTCTTTTCCCGGAGGAAGATCAACCATTACACAAGTATGATTCTATATGATGGAATATATTTCTCTCTTTAGCTTCTTTCCAAAGCAGCGCTTTTGGAGATAACAATTATTTGTTAATTGTCCATGGTTCGTTCTCAACCATGCAAGCTAGAAGGCCTGGAACAAGTCTTTATCCCCTCTTTGCTCCGTCTCGGTTCAACATCTAGAATCCATGAGTTCTATAGATCTGGAATATTAAGTTCCGGATAGATAATAACTTCCGAGTCCTGCAGATAAGGAACGTCTAGTTCCGGACAGTCAGTCCCTCGCGGGTTCTTGTTAAGCTTGAGCAGTTACTCCTTTTTCCTTTCCAAGGAAAGTTATCTCTAAATAATTCAGCATTCTTTGACACCAAAAGGCGATAAACACTACTATTATTTGCAGATCCAGTGGATATGCAATCTACAGCCTTAGGTCGAACTTGACCTGTTTCGGTAGTCCAACTTCTACCAAGCCACCCCACATCACAACCTTTTTATGTGAGATCCTTTCCATGTCTCACACGGAGAGTTCTCCTTATCCTTATGCGGAGTTCTATTGAGAATCACATTAGCGGTAAGGATCGCCTTGCCCACATAATTTGGGCGTACGGCTTTGCGCTTGGCTAACACCGTTAGACTGAGGTGAGAAATGAACAGTCGTTTAATGAACGATGCTTCACATTCTCCCCCTCTATCACTATGAATTTTGCAATCCATAGGCTTAGTTGATTTTCAACTTATGCTTTGTAGCGCTTATCCGCTTCAACAACTTCATATTTGATTTTCAACAAACAAAGGATTTCATACGTTGTAACATCATCAATGAAGATCACAACGTACTTGTCTCTCCCCTCTATTTTGTATAAACTTCAAATCACCCAAGTAGGTGTGACTAAGTTCTAGAGGAGCGGTGCTTCTTTCGCTATTCCCTTGATGAAATTTGGAAAGGTGATTTTGCCTCTTCGTCTACCTCACATTCATTTTTGAGTTTTATGTCAACAGTAGGAAACAATCTCAACATCGTTATCTTTTGAA
Source organism: Anisodus acutangulus (assembly GCA_029783415.1). Lineage (NCBI taxonomy): Eukaryota > Viridiplantae > Streptophyta > Magnoliopsida > Solanales > Solanaceae > Anisodus > Anisodus acutangulus. Next base: position 26,382,142 of record CM056507.1, on the reverse strand, counting down.
TGACTTTCTATTTAACGTGTCTTAATCTATGATGGCATAGATGCACGGATTACAAATATATCATTCATTTAACTACAAACATATTGTACCATTCTTAGTTATTATAGACCTGTTGGACTAGTCTCAAACCAGCTTGACCAACAGCGTCCCTTAAACTAAGTTTGGGACATGTATCACCTCATCTTAGAGTGATCCCATTCCCTGAAGTCCTATTGAGGACAACCTCTCCAACCCCTTCTACTTTAGAGGTGGAGTTGCTTCACATGAACAACCTCTTGCCCGTGGTTAGGGCATAATCGAATCATATTTGATCTGGATACTCTGGCCCACTCCAGTTGCTTTGGCAGACTGAGTGTCCAATTTCTTTTCTGCCGTTACTTAGGCCTTCAGATAATTTAAAACCTGGAAACTCTGGCCTACCACACTAGGTGTCCATTACTTTTCCTATGAAATGAATTCTGGCCCCACTCCAGTCGCCCAGAGGCTTTTTATGACTGAGTGTCCAATATCATCCTATGAAGGATCTTCTGCCAAATAGTGTGACAGGCTCAACGTCTTTAGGTTTTAGTCTTCTTCCGTTATGATTGGTGCCCAGATAATTCTTGGAGCTAACTTAAGAGTGGTAACAGTTTTCGCACAGTTAGTGGATCTTTCTCCCTCATATGTGCGAACATACTATACACACTTTTAATAATTACACTTAAAAAAATGGATCTTTTTAAGTCGTTTACAAAATCCGATTGAAAGAAGAAGAGATTAAACTTCTGATTTTAAAGCGTAAGGAATATAAATTACTTTGTGAAAACATTTTCATATTCCTCCTTACTTTAAGCCATTTTTAATCAGACATCATTTAATCTTTACTCTTGACAAGGAAGAAAATAACTTATCCCAATTTCGGATTCTGGCCCACTTCATCGGACTGAGTGTCCATTTCTTCCTTCCCATTATTCGGATCCTTTGTCTGGGACAGTTATAGGCCTTTTGCTGCAAGATAGAACCACTTCTTCAACCTTCTCCTCTTGTCTCAGTTGACATCCTCAGGCTCTCGTGAGCGCTTGTTCCCGCCACTCTTGGGAGCGGTGACACCACGAAGATGTTGACTTTCAACGGCATCATCATCACTTTCTTCTACCATAAAACCACAACCATATCCAGATTTGGTCACACAACTTTTGACCGACATCTTTCGAACACTAATAGTAATACAATACAATCTTGTCTTAAATTTTTGGTACTCTATTGTACTTTATAAAGCAGTATGAAAAGTAAATAACTATTACAAGTGTTCGAAAGGATAAACAAATATTCAATATTCAGAAATTGAATCTTGTTGAACAAATAGGCCAATCTTCAAAACTGCCGCAAGCTTGTTGTGTCTTGAATCTTGATAACCTGAAATCAAGAAACAACTAAATCTGGATGGTTACAACGTTGTGTGTTGAGTCGAGTGATTGCCCTTTGTCCTTAAGACAAGATTGCCCTGTATATATGTTTTTATGTTAGCGGGCAATAGTCTCCCAAGATAAAACAACACTTTAATCTCAACGCTACAAAGCCAATAGGTTGAGCCTGATGAAGAAAACAAATATGAATTGACTTGCTGAAGATATGAAAAAGGAAGGAAGAGTTTATGTTTTCTCTTCTGTTTTGTCTCTGTTGTGTATATGTGAGTGTTTGCTCACTGTTTTGTAGTCTATTTTCTTCATTGTTTTTCAATGATTTTCGTCACTGTTTTGCAGTGAATTTCGTCACTGTTTTGTGCTATTTTCTGTGACTGTATGTCTCTCCACAATTGAGCCAAAATAGCTCAATATATAGCATCACAAGAGGGCTGTTCAACTGCCCAAAACACTGCTGTAAATAGTCATTAGGAGGGCTGTTAATGGCTGGTTTAAGGCCATTAGAGTGGCATGTTAAAGGCTATAAGTGAGGCTGTTCATGGCCATTGAAGGAGGGTGTTTAAGGAGGAGTTAACTTGGCTGGTTAATGCTCCAAAAAATAGTCCAACGGTAGGCAGAAAGTTTTTTGCCTTCCGTCACCCCAAAATCAACTTTCCACAAACTCTAGGGACCAAACTGTAAATATTAAGTAGTTTGGGGTCCAAAAAGATAATATCAAAAAGTCCCCAGAGCCCATGACCCGAGACCGGACGGGCGGGCTGTGGCGGCGCGCGTGTGGGCTTAGCCTTGAACCCAAGCACATCTAGGTCCTCCCTCCTTTAAACACATGGGATACCCCTTGGGGTCCCAAACCCTTTACCACATTAGAGACTTATATAGAGAGCAATTCTTCCTATTCCCACCGATGTGATAGATTTGTCCCACACCATATTTCCATGCGTCAAACACCTTACTTCGTGGACCAATATCTCTTTCATTTCTCAACGAAATTTGATGATTCTTGGCCCTACAATCATCTACTCACTTAGTAGATTATGCATGTGTGAAGAGACAAAGCCTCCAACATGCAGAACACTAGTGTTTAATTCATTAAACATGGGTGAACGCACCTCCTCGCCAAAGGCAAATTTCCAACATGTTTATATACCTGATTATGCTTATCGGACCCCTCATATTTGTGGTGTGTTCTCTATTTTTGTCAGATTGATTTAGGATCAAGTTTGAGCCATTTTGGATGATTTTTCTGAAATTTGATGGATAAAAAGAGTATCATGTATATATATATATATATCAGATGTACATTTTGTGAATTAATAGATATAAATTCAGGTATACATGTAATTTAATAGTAGATATGCATTCGGATATACATACCATGAAGGATTAGACAAACTTTGGGATACACATATGCTGAATAATTGGTGTCAATGAAATCATCTTCAGTTATACATACAAATAATAAGAATGTATATAGTGTAGCGGATACGTAAGAGTAAACTAATTCTAAATACATATATTACCTCGGTCCTAAAAAGACCGTCATACTTTCTTTTTAGTTTGTCCCAAGATTGACATATTTTTATATTAGATGATTTACAACCATAAAATATATAAGATTTTTTTAGACTATACATTTCAAAAGTCTTTCTTTATTTCTTAAATTTCGTGTCAAGTCAAATTAGAATAAATTTTGGGACTAAGGGAGTACATATTATCACTACTAAAACACAAACCAAAAACAAAGACTAAAATTGGCGGACGTGTCAGGTTTTAATTGAAAGTCAATCAAAAACCGACTAAATACAGGTCGTCGGTCTAGGTGGTGTCGCTTTTACAAAATAGACAATGTCATCGGTTATGTAAAAAATAAAATCGACCGAGTCCGTTGGTTTTTTTATATTTTAAAAATAAGAAAATGAATTGTAGCTACTTGGGTGAACTTGAGTATGTACCATTGCATTGAACAACTTTACCACTAATCACACATGCTCTCTGATCAAAGTATTCTATTGTTTTATTTTATACTCTTAAACTGCAGTTTTGCGCTTCAAAAATCGACGGTGTCCGTCGATATTCGTACTAAAAAATAATAAATCAAGGGACTCCGTTGGTTTATTTTAAAAAAAAATATTAAAAAATAATTACAATATATGGGCGAAAAATAACCGACGAAAATACGTTGGTTATCTCTTTTTTTTTTAAATCATTGAAAAAAGCGACGGATTTCGTCGGTCTTTTCCGTCAGTTTTTATCCCTTTTACTAGTGTATAAAAGTATACAGGACATTAGATTCCTTTTTATACCCTACAATTTATTAGTTTTAACTAAATACATACTGATTTATATTGCAATGCATTAAAATTATGCAATGTATATCACACAATATTTACAATGTATTAACAATGCATATAAGAAAGTAAACTAACTTTAAATTCTGCTCCTTATTCTTACGTCGCTATTATTTCTTGAGTTTATGTTTTATGCGAAAAAAATTACACCATCAGACAAATAAAAAAAATAATCATGGTAACTTTTATAACCGAAATTTAGGAAAAGGATATTAAAGACCTGTAATGGCCTAATACTACTCTAACCAATTCAGTTCTTTCCTTTGTGGCGTTAATAATATTTATTTCCTTTTTAAACGTATATCAAATTCTAATATTTCCATGGTTTCTTCTTAACTAGATCATTGTATAAGGTAAAATTGGTATAATACAATCGGATGAATTATGTTGTGACACGTGGCAGATAGTGCTAAGTCAGGTCCATATCAGCTTATGACAATACCGGTAAAATAAGAGTAGGACCGGAGTCATCATGTGTACACATGATACCGATAATTTAGAAGATCAAGTTAACCGTTTGAATTACAATGGACCACCGTTATTGGACCGATCACACATCTTTCAATGGAGCATTAATGACATTTATAAGGACACTAATTGTCCAATTATTACGGCATTTATTCTCTTGTATTAATTAGAGCATATTTCGTGGGGTGTGTACCCGCGAGCTCATGTATAAATACGACATATTGTTCCATCGTAAATCATCATCTGAAAGTTATTTACAATATACTCTTTTACATTACTCTTGATTCTTACGCTTTGACACTAGTTTCGGAGGCTTTGCTAAGAAGCTAACACAAGGCTCAGGCTAATTACTTCTTTTCTTTGTCTTAATATTAATTACTCGCACTGTATTTTGCTTAATATTGTTCTCAAATCAGTCACTTGAGATCCACATGTCCTTGACCACGTATACAAATTCAACCTACCGTTTTACGGGTAAACAATCATCATATTCATAAAGTGTTTCTTCTCCTTGAACACCTTAACCATTGTTGATATTCGGGAGCTTCTTCTGCCTTACAGGTTTGCAATCAGTCAGTCACATGCTTTTAACGATTTTCGATTTTTTTCTTTTTCTTTTTTAATTGATAAACATCTGAACCCATATCACATAACAATTTGCATCAAAATGCTAAAATGTATAAGTATACTAATCACATTAAGGAGATCGGAGGAATATGAAGGGAGCGTTTGAAGGAGAGAAACGAGTGTTTATAAAAGGAAAACATTACCTGGGGCAATAGGTAACTCTTAATAGTAGGTAAATTTATTTTTTTGTACACTTACAATGCATAGTTGTTTTTAGTATGTCTAGCATAGCGTGATTTTAGGAAAAAATATGATGCTAAGCGTAATTTTAGGGAAAGAATGTTATGCACAGATTTAAGAGGATGAATACAAGTTTGGCTAAAAAATGCCATTATATCTAGACTTAAATTGCTAAAAAATAATTGGGTAAAAATTATGCCAATTACGTAGGAATTGTATATACATGGCAACCCATGTTAATTAAAGCTAGATGTTGTGATTAAACTAAATCTAAAACTTAACACATATAACAAGGAAAAGTTTTTTAAGACCCGTCAAATAAAGTGTTGTGATTCATTCGAATCCGACCCAACATGAATTTTTAGCTAAAATGTTTTTCGGAAGATAGAGAAAGATACAAAACTCTATTATCTTTATTTAAATTTCCAATTATATACCTAAGACAAGAAGAAATTCATTTTATTTTCCTAATTTCACGAAAGGAAGAACTCACTCTTGTTGATAAAGGCTTTTTGATTCGTAAGCAGGAATATAGATAAAAAAAGAGTTATCCTCAACTTTAGTTTTGATTCTTTCTACAATTAGATCTTCTATCACCAAAGAAAACGCCATAGCAGTCTACCCGTTATCTAGGCCCAAGAAAGGAGTTGAGCTCGAGGCCCAAACGAACCCAACAAGCTCCAAGTTGGGTCAAGGATTTTCAGCTTTAAGGGTTCTTATAATTTGGCAACAGTTAATTAGTGGTAGTAGTAGTAGTTAGGTTAATTCATTAATTAGTGGGTGTTGTTAGTTGTTATTGCAAGTTAGTGGGAGGATAATTAGATCATGTGAAGTTACTCTTGTTGAAAATTTACTAATGTGGAATTAAGTATATCCCATTAATTTATGACTCGAATAATTGGGGCCCGCACGTCGGAAACGTCGTTTCCACACACGTGCACACGTAGTGCCAAGTATCGCAAATCTCATTAGTGAAAGAGATATTGGTACGTATGTAATACGTTTGAGACATAGAATTATGGACGGTTATTGGCCAAATGACAAAGTATTCCACGTTGGTAAAAGAAGGAAGAAGTGTACGAAGTGTAAGATGAAACGTGTCGGAAATCGGCGCGAAGGGTAGCGGCGCAGGCCCGTCGGAGCCGCGGCGCCTCCCAGGCAGCGCCGCGAAGCTAATTGGTTGGCCAGTCACTGGAGCCGCGACGCTTCGGAGGCAGAATACTGCGACGGGAAGTTGGAAAGATCTGACCATTGGGCTGGTTTTGGAGCATTGATTCTCCATTACTTGACACATGAATTCAGCCATTATTTGGCTGAATGTAACCCATCAATCAAGTGTCATTACATGGCTATTGAAGGCCATTAGTTGGCTAGTTGAGGGGACTTCTCCTTATACTATAAATTGAGGCCTTTGGATCAATTGAAGAACACAGCTCAACACTTAGAAAATACTCCAGATTTTCTAAATTCATCTTTTTCCTCTCTAGCAAGTTACTATACTTAAAGTTCTTCAAGAGTAACACTTGAGTTTCTTTTGCTCAATTGTTAAGTTGTTGTTGTATCTTGGGAGACTATTTCCCGAGAACGTAAAAGGAGATATACGGGGCAATCTCGTCTTAAAGACAAAGTGCCATTACTCGACTCAGCAAATCTCAATTGAGTGTGGCATTCCATGCAATGAAACTATCAGTCAATGACGTCACACAAGCAGTTTGTTAAGTTCTTGATTTTTAGTTTATTGTAATAGTTAGTTTATTCTTTCTACCATTATAATAATTACTTACTTCCCATTCCCTGCAACAATTGTATCCCACCAATTTTAGGACAAGATTTTATTGTAAGTACCTAGAAAGATGACTAGAAGATGTCAAACTCCTTCTGATTATGCTGCTGCTACTCAAGGCAATCCTTCTTCCTTCCCCACTGCTCAAGGCACCCCTAATGCATTTTCGGTTGCTCAAGTCTCATCCAACGCCTTTACTACCGCTTAAGGGAACGTTGTCGTTCCTCCACCCGCTGGATTTCACCATGAACGCCCTGAAAAGTTCATGGGCTCAAACTTTAAGAGATGGGAACAAAAGATGCTATTCTACCTGACTGTTATGGGAATGACACATTTCCTAATAGAAGATCCTCCACAAGCTGGAGATGAAATGGACCCTTCTCCTTCGGAAATGGCTGAAGGGGGCCTAGGTATCCATGTCATTAATGGCATGAAGATGGTTCTTGATGCATGGAGTCATAGTGATTTCATGTGTAAGAATTACATATTGAACTGCTTGTCAGACCCTTTCTACACGGTGTATTGCACCGTAGGCACTGCCAAAGAGTTGTGGGAGAAGCTGCAAAAGAAGTACAACGCACAAGCTGCAGGTACTAAGAAATTCATCGTTGGAAATTTTTTGAAATTTCAAATGGTGGATAGTAAAACAGTGATGTCCCAAGTCCAGCAATTCCAAATGATTCTACATCACCTGGATTTGGAAGGTATGAAACCAAATGAGCAGTTTTTGGTTGCATCACTGATTGAAAAGTTACCTCCTTCGTGGAATGAGTTTATGAGTTACTTAAAACTCAAGACAAAGGAGATGACCTTTGAAGTACTTATTATCAAACTCCAAATTTAGGAAGATAATAAGAAGACCTTTCCTAGGGGTAAACAACCCGCTGAGGCAAAGGAAAATCTGGCTAGGGCCAAAGGGAACCCAAGCAAGAAGCGCAAGTTCCAGAAAGACGGCAAGACCCAAGTAGCGGAGAAGTTCAAAGAAAACTGTCACCACTGTGGGAAACCTGGTCACATGATCAAGGACTGCCGCAAGCTCAAGACTGAGCAACAAGAGAAGGCCAAGGCTAAGGGAAGGCATATGTTAACGTCGTCAAAGACTAGTTTCTGGATGACATGATTGAGGAGTTCTCAACGGTGGTGCTAGAAGCGAACCTTGTTGAGAATCTCATGCAATGGTGGATGGACACAGGTGCTACAAGACACATATGTTCCAATAGAGATGCCTTCTTCAATTATACACCGATTATAAACAAGAAGTTGTTATTTTTCATAAACAAGAGTTTTCAATGAAAAGCATTCTATTCTATGCAAGCCCCTTCCTTTAGAGTTGTATTGCGATTGTCCCTTGTCGGGAATATTTTAGTTCATACTTATTATTTGATAGGGAGAAAGAAAAGAGTTCATTCATATGGTTACAGTTATACTACACATCTACATTGTTTAGCATACTGGGAGATTCTCTATAAAGAGCTAAGGAATCCTTTGAGCATTACTGAGCTTACATGGCTGGGTAGACACTAAGCCTACATGATCGGGCAGACACTTATCGAGCCTACATGGCCGGTAGATAATTACCGAGCCTACATGGCTGGGTAGACATTTACCGAGCCTAGATGGTCGAGTAGCCACTTACTGAGCCCACGTGGTCGGATAGTCACACACTTAACGATCCCTATATATGGTCGGGTAGCTATATATGTATTGCATTGCATTGGTATGAATTAAGACAGAAGAACGTAAGTACATAGTTGGATAATCATCGACTCTTAGTACTTTCAGTTATTACATATTTCAGTTATTTAGTTGTCTTACATACTTGGTATATTATTTCGTTCTCATGTCCCTTTATTGGGGAACTGTATATCACGCCAGCAGGTTCTGACGATCAGAAATATAGACCCCGCACTAGGTGTGTTGAGCATCAGTTTATTGGTAAGATCCATTTCATTCAAAGTTGCCAAGTTCAGAATTTTATTGTACAGACACTATGGGTAGGTCGCGACCCTGTCTCGGTCACAGTACAATTGTTATCCTTAAAGGCTTGTAGACTTGTTTTGTTATGTACAATTGTCAATTTTGTGGCCTTATTGGCCCTTTTGTATGTCTCTTTTGAGTTGTACACTGATAGCACCATAGTGGCCTCGTCGGCCTGTTTATGAATATATGTTTTGGAGTTGTTTCCATTGCAGTTGAGATAGTCATTGTTTATAGTTTATCTTGAGTATGGCCTTGTCGGCCTACGTGGATATTGTTTGAGTTTCAGCTTGGCCACATGGTCCTAGAAAGACATTAGGTGTCGGTCTCGTCCCTCTAGAGCTGGAGCGTGACAGATTTTCTCATATTATGAGTTATGCCTTGTTATTGACTTATGAGTTGTTTCCTTTAAATTCCACTTTTAATTTATGTTTAAATACTTTAGCCTTTTACTTGGGTTCACTTATGGGTTAGGATACGTACCCTCAAGACCATTTGAAAATTTGGATCGTGACAAATTCGACATGAGAGCACTAGGTTCACTAGCCTCATGAGTATAGGTGCAATGTCTAGTAGAGTCTTGTGAATCGGTACGATGAGCTCTATACTTTTCTTAGAGAGGCTATTATAGGACATTTAGAAAACTTTCATTCTTTCATTCTTTATCGTGTTATAATATTAACTTAAATTGTATCTCGGACCTATGATTATCCTATAGACTAAGTGTTGATCTACCGATGGGCCCCAGGTGAATGTTGGGATCCATGTAGGTGTTGTATTTGTACAAACAATGTTTAAATTATTCATTATCCTGTAATATTAATTATCTAATCTTTTATTGATAAACTGTTGTGATGTTTAATGGTACATTTGTCTTTGACATGCCAGATTGAAGTAAATTAATTGATATATAATGGAAGCTTTGACATAAGTAGGTTTATAAATATAATTCAATTAGATAAAAAAGTAAATAAAAAATAAGGAACATAGGGAGAGAAACTAGTTGTAAATTGGTGAAACTTTAAATGGTCATAACTTTGCGCTCGAATGTCCTTTTTACGCGATTATTTTTTTATTTTGCGCATTGTTTCAAGATCTAGCCGGTCAAACTGTCGCAATGCAGTTTGGCATAGCCAGTTTTTAGAAAAATGCCTATTTCCCATTCAATTTGAATTTTCTCCTAAATTAGTTTTAAATTTTAAATTTTCTTTAGTAAAGATCTGATGATATATAATAGATTTTAAGGTAAAAATTTAATGGTAATGTATGTTTGAATGTCAATTTCAATGTTGAAAATTCAAATTTTTGAAAACGAAGCCACTTCAATAATTTTCTCGACATATTCGAAATAAAGCTGACTAAAAAATACCCCGCTTAAATCATAACCTTAAAAAACACTTAAATCTAATGACAACAAGTTTTCAAACAAAACTTACTTCGGGCACTTAACAACCCCTAAAACGACGATCCGAACATTTAGGTGTCCTTGATGTATTGAGCCTACATTATTGTTAGCAGAAAAAAATTTCAGATTCTACATAAAATATTAACGTTTCGGAGTCTTAATACATTACTAATCTTTGGTCAAAGTATAAAAAATAAGTATAAAAAATATGACCAAGTGTTGAAAAATAAAAAAGTAGCAAAAAAAATACTACCCTTATTGTGCAGTGAATTACTGCGCAATAGGATTTTACCGCGTCATTACGATTAAGTCCTACTGTGCAGTAATTTACTGCACAAAAAGTACTTTTATTATAAATATAAATTGAGGTATTTTTGTTCACGTCCTTACTTTTTAGGTCATTTATGTTCCGGACTCTATTTAATAGAACCTAGACGTTGATAATGTGAAAGAGAAAAGCACGATTTTGCTTTACAGAAGGATTGACGTGTGTTAAAGGTTGGTTTTCAGTCATTTTTAAAGTTTCTTCATCTGAAGTGGTTATTTAGTTGGTGAAATTATTTTTCCTGAACTTTTTCAGAATGTTAAAGTGTGTGCGTGAAAATTATTTATATCTGGAAGTTTACTTTAAAAGTCAAACTTCACATCTCTTTGAACAATTAACACCTTCCCCTCCTATCTATGCAATATCTGTTTTACCTCTATTCGATAAAATCAAAACTATATTACTTGCATAGTATATGTTTAAGGTTCTAACTCCTTTTTCTTCTCAATTGTGTAAATAGATTTTTGAGTTTTTACTGCTATTAAAAGTGTATAGGGTAATATTCATATGAGACAGTTGTACGAATTATAGTATGACATGTGGAGTACGGTGCTGAGTCAGGACCACGTCAGTCTAAGGCTCCACCGACTAGATACGTGTGATATCAGAAGCGTTACGAGCATGGTTTGCACTGGTGACTAGGAGGGACGGGAGTAACTGTTTGGTTCGAAATGGACGGCTATTACAAAATCGGTCGTACGCCTTTCAACAGAGCATTGATAGAATTTATTGAGACACTAACTATCCAATTATTATAACACTCATTCTCCTGTATTAATGAGAGCATATTTTATGAGTTGTATACCCCTGTAGCTCATCTATAAATAGGACACATGTCTCATTGTAAATCATCACTTTCTAGTTATTATAATACACTTGCTCATATTCTCTCGATATCTGTGTTTACATACAAGTTATCATAGCTTTACCCAAAAGTTATCACAAGGCTCAGACTAATCATTACTTTACTTTGTCTTATTATTACTTATTTTCAGTATAATTTATCTAGAATTCTTATCTAACATGTCACTTGAGATCCATGTCTCCTTAACCACGTATACAAATTCAATTGTACCATTTTACGGATAAGCAGTTTGCACCCACCGTGGGGCCTGGACAATTGTGGTATCACAAGTGACCCCTCTATTAATCTAATTTTCTCTTCAAGTCTTGTTTTTTGTTCAGAACCGACAAGTGACATGAGTAGGAGAAATTAGTCGCAACATCGGGGATAACACAAGCAACCTCCCACTCGGGATAGATGGTTTGTCATTAGGAGCCATAAAACCCAATGTTTGCAGATGAAGTCACTTCCGGAGGTGAACACACGCAGTATGAGGATGTTCCCACCAACAAAACGCCCGAAGAAGCCATACAGAACTTAAGGGAGCAAAATGAGCGAACAAATGGAGCGTTTGATGCGGTTTCAAGTGGAGAATCTATCCAAGAATGCTAGTAGTACTCCAACAGATGACGCAGTGCCTCTACCAAATGCTCATGGATAAACCGCAAATGATCAGGTTAGATCAAGAAACAACGGTTCAAAAAGCGAAGCCGCCCATGAGAATTCATTCTAGGAACAAGTTTTGAAATTCATGAGAAATATGACTAACAAAGTCGATATCAATGCAAAGAAGGCAGAGAAAAATGCCCAGGAGTTCCGGCACCAGTTCAGTCAAATACCAGGGGCTCCTCCTATGGCTGACGATTCGATCGCGAAGAAATAAATTCAGTTGCCATATAAGCCAAAAGTTGTGCCCGAATTGATCCCCAAAAGGTTCAAAATGTCTTTTGTAGACAATATGATGGAACTATTGATCCACATGAGCATATAATGGCCTATACTATGGCCGAGAAAGGAAATGATCTAAGGGAACATGAAATAGAATCGGTCCTGATCAAGAAGTTTGCGAAAACACTTGCTAAGGGAGCTTTGATATGGTATTCACACCTCCCTGAGCATTCAATTGGATCATTCGCCCAGCTCACTGACATGTTCATAAAAGCTTATGCAGGGGTTCGGAAGGTGAAGACACGCAAGGCGGATATCTTTCGCATTACATAAGGAAAAATAGAACTCCTTAGGGACTTCATTACACGGTTCCAGAAGGAGCGGATGTTGTTAGCCAAAGTCCCAGACGAATGGGATGCAGAGGTATAAGAGAACTAGGTTCACCAGCCTCATGAGTACATGTGCAATGTTTAGTAGTCTTGTGAATCGGTACGATAAGCTCCGTACTTATCTTAGAGAGGCTGCTATAGGACATTTAGGAAACTTTCATTCTTTTATTCCTTATTATGTTGTAATATTAACTTAAACTGTAGCTCGGACCTATGATTATCCTGTAGACTAAGTATTGATCTATCGATGGACCCTAGGTAAACGTTGGGATCCATGTAGGTGTTGTATCTATACAAATAATGTTTAAATTATTCATTATCCTGTAATATTAATTATCTAATCTTTTATTGATAGACTGTTGTGATATTTAATGATACATTTGTCTTTGACAGGATAGATTGAAGTAAATTAATTGATATATAATGGAAGTTGTGACATAAGTATGTATATAAATCTAATTTAATTAGATAAAACATAAAAACATAAGAAGCATAGGGAGAGAAACTAGTTGCAAAAATAATCTGTGATGAATAGGATGCAGAGGTTTGAACCCTTCAAGCTCAGACGCCTCCTAAAAACTCAAGAAAAATCTTTTGGAATTTCATGCTACAACTTGGAAGGATGTGCACAACCAGTATGATTCCAAGATCCGTATTAAGGACTATATGCTTGGATCCAGGGTTGGGAGTATCTTTGCAAAGCCTGATAAAGGAGCTGGAGCTGACCGGAATTCCTCGAAGAACCGTTACAACCTTATCCTGCCCCTGAAAAGCAGGGGGATGGACATGGTTTTTGCTTATTTAAAAAGTCAAATAACAAAGGAGGTTCTGGATAAAAAACCAATGATTGCTGAATTCTGATAAAGGAAATTCATCTAACTCTAATAAGGGTACCGGGTACCCAAAGTTATCCGAGTACAACTTCAACATAGATGAAGAGCAGATTGTGGCGGTGTTGAGAACTCACCCGACATCTCGTCCGCTGCAACCATTGCAATCAGATCCTAGCAAAAGAGACCAGTCCATTTGGTGCAATTTCCACGGCACATACGGGCATAAAACTGTAGACTGCAGACATCTACGAGAAGAGGTGGTAGGAATGCTAAGCAGGGGCTATCTCCGAGAGTATTTGAGAGAAAGAGCTCGCAATAATTATGAGTAGGGACCACCCACAGAAAATAAGTCAAATTCGGTTGCACCACCCTAAGTTATAAATATGATTTATAATGGATCAATGATTGCCGGCACATCTTTCACCGCGTAAAAGAAGACGAAAATCTCCATAACCTGGGAGAAGAGGTTCTGGGAGATAGCTGATGAACATACTATCACATTCACCGAAGAAGATGTTGTCGGTGTTGTCTTCCCTCATAATGATGTATTGATAGTCACGGTAGCTATCGACTGTTTCCAGGTGAAGAGAATTTTAATTGACCCCAGCAGCTCGGCTAATATTATCCGACTAAAGGTGGTAGAAGAATTGAAAATGGTACACAAGATAGTTCGAGCTGCCCGAACCCTCTCACGTTATAATATGTCGAGCGAGACTACGAAGGGCGAGGTAGATCTACTAGTAGACGAAATGAAAGTTATCAAGATGATAAAATTATATGTCATCGATGGTGATATGAGGTATAATTCAATATTCGGAAGGCTATGGATAGATGACATGGAGGCGGTTTCTTCGACACTACGTCTACTAGTGAAATTTCCAACACCAGAAGGGATTCATCAAATCCGAGGCAAACAACCAGCTACTAGAGATATTCACCACAGCAGAACCAGATGAGGTGGTGGATCCTAAATAGCAATTACAAAATGCGGAGTCGGTATTAGAAGATGTTCAACAGGTTCCGCCGACAGAAACAGAATCGAACTATCCAGAAGAGGAGTTTTTGGATCGGTACCAAGTCCCTAGATACTTTCAGGTATCGTATGAGTCAGATGCCATCAAGTCCACTATAGAGGAACTTAAGAAGATTGCACTACACCTGGAAAACCCTTATAGGAAGGTATACCTGGGCACCGGGTTAACCACCAGACTCAGAAATTTAATTCTTAAATATCTTATATCTAACGTTGACTTCTTTTCATGGTATCAAAAAGATATGACGGGCATTCCTCCAGAAGTCACAACTCCTAAGTTGGGCCTGAATCTCAGTTTCCCTTTGGTACGGTAGAAAAATGACCGATTGGCGAACTCCGCAATAGGTTTGTTAAAGAAAAGGTAGCTAGATTACTTAATATAGAATCAATCCGGGAAGTAAAATATTCAGATTAGTTAGCAAACATAGTTGTAGTGCCTAAAAAAGGGAAACAAATTTAAAATGTATATTAATTATAAGGATTTGAATAAAGCATGTCCTATAGACTCATTTATGTTGCTGAATATCGATCAGATGATCGATGCTACGATCGTACATGAGTTAATGAGTTTCCTCGATGCGTATTTCGAGTATAACTAAATAAGGATGCATCCTAAAGACTAAGAGAAAACATATTTTTTTTGACTACTTTTTGTACTTATTGTTATAACATTATGCCTTTTGGACTAAAAAAAATACCAGGGCCATGTATCAAAGGTTAGTAAATAAAATGTTCGAAAAACAAATAGGAAAAATAATGAAAGTGTATATAGATGATATGCTTGTTAAAAGTCTTTGTGTAGAGGATCATCTAAGTCATTTGCAGGAAACCTTTAAGGTGCTGAGAAAGTATAATATGAAGCTGAACCCCGAAAAGTGTGCTTTCGAGGTGGGCTCCGGAAAGTTTTTGGGTTTCTTGGTCTTCTAAAGGGGGATCTAGATAAACCCTGATAAGATAAAGGCAATAGAAGATATACCGAACACGCTTGAAGAAGAATGTCATAAGATCTTTTCACTTCCGAAGAAGAAGAACGATTTTTTTGGATGCACAAATGCCAACAGGCCCTACGGGATCTGAAAACTTACTTAACTAGTCCTTCGCTCATGTCAAAGACAAAAACTACTAATATATTTGCCTGTCTCAGAGGTTGTGGTAAGTGCAGTTCTGGTATGGGAGGAAAAAGGTACACAATTTCATGTCTATTACATGAGTAGAGTAATGTCAGGGGCCAAGACCCAGTATCCGTTACTCGAAAGACTGACTTTTTCCTTAGTAATGTCATTGCGAAAGCTTCATCCATATTTTCAACGTCACCCAATTACCATAGTAACTATATTTTCTCTTAAAAATGTGTTGCATAAGCTTGAGCTTTTTGGGCACTTGGCTAAATGAGATGTATAGTTAAGTGAATTTGATATTGAATATAGACCCCGAACTGCGATAAAGTCACAAGTCCTTGTAGACTTTGTGGCCGATTTCAGTCCAGGAGTAACCCTTTAGGCGGAAAAAGAGGCTATCTTATCTCGGGGACTGCCCTCGAGATCTGGACACTTTATACAGATGATACCTCCAACAACAAGGGGACCAGTCTAGGAGTGGTGTTATGAACTTCCCACCGGTTAAATATTAAGACAAGCAATACACAACACTCCGTTGACTAACAATAAATTAGAGTATGAGGCTTTGGTTATAGGTTTAGAACTGACCGAAGGCTTAGGCTCACAAATCATTGAAGTCAAGTGTGAATCACTACTGGTAGTGAATCACAGAAGAGTGAATGTCAAGATACCTTGAGAAGGTTTTAAAGCTCTTGTATTATCACCAAGAATAGACAGTAGTGCACATACCCCAGGAAGAAAACTTAGGGGTAGATACACTTGCGAACATGGGCTCTAGCATGGAGGCCGAAGGTCCTAAAACTGAGTCAGTTGTTTAGTTGTTGCATTTGGCACTATATCTCATTGGGTATGACGAGGTAAACTCTACCAGCCTAACTTGGGACTATAGAAATGAATTCTTGAACTATCTAATGCACGAAACGCTCTCATAGGACCCGAAAGACAGAGCTATGAGGATCAAAGTTACATGGTATTGTGTCATATATGGGAAACATTATCGTATGTATTTTATGTTCCCCTAGCTCGGTGCGTAGGCCCTGATGAAGCTAATTACGTGATGAGGAAAGTCCATGAAGGTATTTGTGGACACCATTCGGGAGCAGAATCCTAAATGAGGAAGCTCATGAGGGCCGGTTACTACTAGCCCCGGATCGAAGAAGATACGGAAATATTAGTAAATTATTGTGATAAGTGTCAACGTCATGCACAACTGTTACATCGAACGGGAGAGGAACTGTATCCGGTAGTGTCCCCATGGCCATTCATGAAGTGGGGGATGGATATTGTCGGACCCTTGCCAGCGGCAATAGGACAGGTATGTCAAATTATATTTATGACTAACTATTTCTCTAAGTGGGTTGAAGCTGCAGCTTATATAAAGATACAGGAGAAAGAGGTGAAGGACTTCATTTGGCAACACATTATTTGTCGTTTTGGCATCGCGAAGGAGATGGCTTGTGACAATGGGCGGAATTTTATCAGAGCCAAAGTCACAGAGTTCTTAGACGGCTTGAACATCAAACGGATCAGCTCTACTCCCTATTATCCTAGTGCAAATGGTCAGGCAGAGTCAACAAACAAATCTATAACCAGAACATAAAGAAGAAACTGGAAGCTGCAAAAGAAAAATGGTCGTCTATATTGTCGGAAATATTATGGACATATCGAACCACAATAAAAATGAGTATCGTAGAAACTTCTTTTTCCCCGGTCTACGGTGCGGAGGCCTTGATTCTGGAGAAGTGGGAACTCCCAGCTTGAGGTATCTTCAGGCTGAGGAAGAATTAAATGCAGAATCAATGTATGTACACCTAGATTTACTCAAAGAACATCGGGACCTAGCGTACGTCCGAATGATAGCCCAAAAGTAAAGAATGGAACATTACTACAACCATCGCACAAATCTCTGACACTTCAAACTCGGGGACTTGGTGCTCTAGAAGGTAAATCAGAGTAACCGGGAGAAAAACGCAGGAGAACTAGGTGCAAACTGGGAACGGTCGTATACGCTCATCGGCATTACTGGTAAATGAGCTTATCAGCTGACAGATCAACAAGGAAATAAACTTCCTACTAGTTGGAATGTAAGTCATTTGAAGAAGTATTATGTGTAGTAAGATAAAACATGTGTTGCACTCTTTTTTCCTTCGTCCGATTTTTATCCCAATTGGGTTTTTCCGAGAAGGTTTTTAATAAGGCAACATCACAAAATAAGGGTGTTAATTATCTTGCTACCGTGGAGAGAAATCCCGTATTTGAGTATTTATAGCATGAACTCCCAAATACTAGAGGGTCATATACACCCGGAATGGAGTGGAAAATGTTTTATGAATTTTTTAGCGCTTCGAAGGAAGGCGCCCGATACTGGGGACTGCCCGAATATTCAGATTATATGTAACTGGACTAACCACAGTAGATGGCATCCGAATTATTCTTCACTTGTCTTCAAATTTGTAAGCCAGAGGAATTAATAGAAATTTCCTTTGTTATGATTAATAAATCTTTGTCATCACGAGCATAAAAACGTATGATATTATCTTAAACATATCAAACATTTTGTATCATAATAAACATGAGACGTCCTCTTCTACAGAACCATTAAAAAATAAGAGTCCTCTCTTATTAAAACCTTAATAAAAAAGTTAAGGCCTAGATACAAGAACTACCATGGTTTTAAGTTGTTCGGAAATAAGTTAAGTCTGGAACTAACTTTGAAGGACATGAGAAGCACCGATTTAAGATGAAAAGGAAAATACATCTTTAGAAATAAATTAAGGTAGTCATAAAGTTTTTAAACTTCCAAGGCTTAGCCTATTCCGGTAAAATGAACCTCAAAATTAGGTTCTGATTCGTAAAGCAAAGTAATAAAGTTTGTAACTAATACTTTATTTTGAAAATAAATAAATAATGAAAACCTTGCACATAATTAAAAATGGGAAAGTTCTTCATTCATATTTTTTTCGGACCAAAATCAATCTGGTTACAAAAGATACTAACCGGGCCAAAAAGTGACCCGGTAATAAAACAAAAGACCAAAATAAAAACCTGCGTAAAAGGTTACGGCATGCCCGCTCTATGGTCCACCGGGGGTGTTCCTGGTGTTTACAACAAGTTCTGAGAAGTAGGAGCTGAAAGAGGTAGTTCTAAGGCTGATGCTCCGGGAGCGTTATTCGAGACGAAAGGCACATTTTTTTTAGAATGAGGGGCTTCAGTTCCGGGAGAGCTTCATCATCTCTAGCTTCCCCAGACGAAACATTATCTTTTTCCATTGGGAGAGAGTCGTCGGACTGTCAGCAGAGGCCAACTCCAATTGCCAGGCCTTAAGAATATCCTCATCAATATTAACAAGCCTGGATGCCTCTAAAGCTTTTCGGTGCATCATGTAACCGTTTATAACCATGGACAGAGTATAACTGTCAATGTGTTCTGGATTTCTTCTTCTGCAGCTTGAACGGCTTGGGTAAGCTCGGAACTGGTGGCATGAATGATCTCATTGGCTTTGGTCAGCTCTGCAATCTCTTCTTGTTGCCTCTCTTTTTGAGCAACCATATTAGAAAGACGGGACCTCAAGGACTCGTTCTCTGTTTTGAGGGTTTCTATCTCTGCTTCTTAATTTGGAGGAGTTCGGAGAAGGTGCCCACATCAGCCTCAAGTCCGAACAGATGCATCATCAGAATTGATATGTTGTCTGATGCTTTATTCCACTTTTTATGTCAATCCCCAACTCGGACTTCATACAATGAGGCCTGTTGTCGATAGGCTTCTTTCTCTTCCTCCAGGTGCTTGAGTTTGCCACACAGTTCGTCAACACGGGCAAGCTTCACCTCTGCAACTGATAGACGGTGAACATCGTTGTCCCTTTCGATTGCCAAGACAGTTTTTTCTTCAATCATCCACTGAAGCCCCTCATTGAATAAAAAAATGGCCTAGATAGGACACATTGTCTCATTGTAAATCATCACATTCTAGTTATTATAATACACTTGCTTGTATTCTCTCAATTTTTGTACTTGCATATAAGTTATCATAGCTTTGCTAAGAAGCTGCCACAAGGCTCAGACTAATCATTACTTTACTTTGTCTTATTATTACTTGTTTTCAGTATAATTTATCTAGAATTCGTATCTAACATGTCACTTGAGATCCACATATCTTTTATCACATATGCAAATTCAACTGTACCATTTTACGGGTAAAGAAAAAGTATGAGTAAATTATTTTAATTCTATTTTTTGATACTCTAATTTATTTCATTATCGAACGTTGTTAACTTATATGCTTCATTAATATTTCACTCTTTTTTTATTTTGAAAATGGTATTTCTCTATTCTATACAGAGATGGCAGTGGATCCTGGACCCGATCCGGATCCGGTGGATCTAGATCCGTTTTATAGTATATGGATCTTTAAAATTTGGACCCGACGGATCCGGATCGGATCTGGATCTGGACCTTGTATTTGAGATCCGTATCCGATCCAGATCCGACCCGTGGATCCATTTTTTATCAAATATATTCATAATCTAGAATGTAATTTTATAAGTATTTTCTTAAAATTGCTAAGCACATCCTTGCAATTTTAATTCTCAAAACAAATTTAATTTATCTCCGCGTTAACTCAAAAATTAAAAAATAAAGAGGTAACTTTGATAATAAAATCAATGTTATATTAGTGAATGACTAACATCTCCATAGACAAGTAATTAAAATTATATTCACTTCATTTGTGAAGATTCTAAGCACATGCAAGTTCTGCATTGTGGAAATACTAGTCAGCATTTTTCACAACTATTGTCATTGTCCAACATTTTCAATTAATAGCTCACAATCAAAACGAGACAACGAACAAAATATCTCATATGAAAAATTAAAACACAATAAACTGTTAGCTAAGTAAAAATCGTTTGTCAGTTCAAAAAAAAATTCTTAGCAAGGTTACATTCTTAACAAGACAAATTTTTTTACAAGTGGATCCAGATCTGATCCGTGGACCCGGTGGATCCGATGGATCCGGATTTGGATCTGATTTTTATGGACTCGACGGATCTGGATCTGAATTCAGGTATGAAAAACGGATCTGGATCTGGATCTAGTAGGATCCGGTCCAGATCCGATCCGTTGCCATCCCTAGTTCTATAGATGTCCATAACCTAGATTAAGGAAAAAATCATGATATTAAAGAATTTTAAAAAAAGAGATAGAGGTCGATAATCTAAAGGATAAAATAGGTATTTAAAAAAATTAATTGAGATATAAGAGGAAGAATGACTATTAGTCAAAGTTGGAGAGGAAATTTGAATTTTAAAGCAAAATTGTAAAATGTAATGAATTGACTTGATGTTAAACTTCAAAATGACACAGTTATTCAAAAGAAACACAAACACGTCTTGATACCTTACAACAACAAAAATTTAAATCCCAAAAAGAAAAATAAAGGGGAAAGAGAGAGTAACTCTCAACTAGATATGAATATAAAATTATTGAACAAATGGCTGCAACTTAATGGTGTTCTGCAAGTAGGCTATCCCATAAAATTACTTCCATAATATTGTACATGGATAATTAGGTGTCTTTCGTCTCTCTAGTTAACCATTTTTGTCCTAATTATAACTCTCTCCATTCCAGTTATGTAAAAATATTTGACTCGATATAGAGTTTAGGATTTAAGAAAGACTTTGAAACTTATAGTTTAAAAAAAGCAACAAATATTTATATGGCTACGCATCATTTTATTAAGGGTAAAATAAAATGTTTAAAGTTAAATGGTTATTAAATATAAAAAGTTGTTATTCTTTTTTAGACTGATAAAATTAAAAAAATATCACAAAATTGAGACGGAGGAAGTAGTTTATTACCAGTAATAGCCTTATTTTAACACTAGTTGAAATAAACGGTTTCCCCGAAATAAGTAAGAGCTCAAAACATATTGTGAAATAGGGATTGGGGCTTTTGTTTTGAAGCAAGTATCGAAGACAGCGAATCTGACTCCAATCATTAATCTTTGCAGATTCTCTATTATTAGTAGTGTTAGATATTGTATGATTTTGTCATAAATAGATGACTAATGTTCTTCTGCATTAGATAAAATTTTAATCAGGTGAGAAACCCTGAATCAAGGCAAGTATCACAACTCTTTCTATCCATTTTGTATATTGTCTCTTTTGTTCCGTGTTGAAATAGAACCTTAATTTATTATCTATTATTAGATTGTTAGATTAGTTAGTGATTAGATAAACATGAAGGAGTAGTAAAACGCATAGGAAGCCACTGACGGACCTCAGAGTTTAAGTTCAAAACTTGAGTTTCTGCAAATGAGCTTCGAGTTGTGGGTGATATCTCAAAAGATCAAGAACTTAGAGAGGAGTTTCATATCTAAAATTTAGGGTTGTTTTGGTGAGATTTGGGGTGCTTCTAGATTGAATTTTAATCTCAGCTCGCCGAAGAGGACGACTCTACAACTCCAGTTTTCATCATCGCGAATGTATAATAGTGTATATATAATATATATACAATGTATGCATATAATAGCGTAAAGAATGTATATGTAAAAAATATAATGAGTTATAAAATTAAATATACACGGTTATACGCCAAGTTATATAAATTTGAAAAATGGAGAACTGAAAAACTAAGAGGAAACTACGGTGGCTCGGGGAAGAAAGTAAAAACAATAACATAAAAAAATTGATTTACTGAATTCAATATAAACATATATTGGCTAATAAATGTAAATAATTATAGAGATATACAAAATGTAAACTATTTATTTGAGTTGTACATCCGTAATAACCCTACGCCAACTTTATCAAGCCCAAAGCAAATCTCCACAATTGCGGGAGTTCTTATGGTTCTTTTTTTTTGCGCGCATTTCCCTTCAAAGGCACAAGTCTTTAATTTTTGTCCCTTAAATTTGAAAATTTTAATTTTTTCCTTCATTTAAAAATATCTCTGCGTTCCGAATTCAAATTTCTGCTCAGTCAAAAATTTAAAATAAATCGCAAGATAGAGTTCTGATTCGTAGGGCAGAGTTTCCCTTATGTCTTGCCTTAAGTCAGAGTAAGACAAACTCTGTTGGATAAGTCTGCTTTCAAGTAGAGTTTGAAACGGTGCCTTTAGGCATAGTTTGCAGGCAAACTGTCTTGCGAATCCAAGCAATTTTTTTTAAAAAAAAATTTGACTGAACACAGATTCGAACCCGAAACCTAAAATTTTTAGATAAAAAACAAAAATTAAAAAATTTTAATTTCAGAGACAAAAATTAAAGACCACCCCGAAACAAGTATTTGAGTTGTACATCCGTAATAACCCTACGCCAACTTTATCAAGCCCAAAGCAAATCTCCACAATTGTGGGAATTCTTATGGTTCTTTTTTTTTTGCGCGGATTTCCCTTCAAAGGCACAAGTCTTTAATTTTTGTCCCTTAAATTTGAAAATTTTAATTTTTTCCTTCATTTAAAAATATCTCTGCGTTCCGAATTCAAATTTCTGCTCAGTCAAAAATTTAAAATAAATCGCAAGATAGAGTTCTGATTCATAGGGCAGAGTTTCCCTTATGTCTTGCCTTAAGTCAGAGTAAGACAAACTCTGTTGGATAAGTCTGCTTTCAAGTAGAGTTTGAAACGGTGCCTTTAGGCATAGTTTGCAGGCAAACTGTCTTGCGAATCCAAGCAATTTTTTTTTTAAAAAAAATTTGACTGAACACAGATTCGAACCCGAAACCTAAAATTTTTAGATAAAAAACAAAAATTAAAAAATTTTAATTTCAGAGACAAAAATTAAAGACCAACCCGAAACAAGTATTTGAGTTGTACATCCGTAATAACCCTACGCCAACTTTATCAAGCCCAAAGCAAATCTCCACAATTGCGGGAGTTCTTATGGTTCTTTTTTTTTTTGCACGGATTTCCCTTCAAAGGCACAAGTCTTTAATTTTTGTCCCTTAAATTTGAAAATTTTAATTTTTTCCTTCATTTAAAAATATCTCTACGTTCCGAATTCAAATTTCTGCTCAGTCAAAAATTTAAAATAAATCGCAAGATAGAGTTCTGATTCGTAGGGCAGAGTTTCCCTTATGTCTTGCCTTAAGTCAGAGTAAGACAAACTCTGTTGGATAAGTCTGCTTTCAAGTAGAGTTTGAAACGGTGCCTTTAGGCATAGTTTGCAGGCAAACTGTCTTGCGAATCCAAGCAATTTTTTTTAAAAAAAAATTTGACTGAACACAGATTCGAACCCGAAACCTAAAATTTTTAGATAAAAAACAAAAATTAAAAATTTTTAATTTCAGAGACAAAAATTAAAGACCACCCCGAAACAAGTATTTGAGTTGTACATCCGTAATAACCCTACGCCAACTTTATCAAGCCCAAAGCATATCTCCACAATTGCGGGAGTTCTTATGGTTCTTTTTTTTGCGCGGATTTCCCTTCAAAGGCACAAGTCTTTAATTTTTGTCCCTTAAATTTGAAAATTTTAATTTTTTCCTTCATTTAAAAATATCTCTGCGTTCCGAATTCAAATTTCTGCTCAGTCAAAAATTTAAAATAAATCGCAAGATAGAGTTCTGATTCGTAGGGCAGAGTTTCCCTTATGTCTTGCCTTAAGTCAGAGTAAGCCAAACTCTGTTGGATAAGTCTGCTTTCAAGTAGAGTTTGAAACGGTGCCTTTAGGCATAGTTTGCAGGCAAACTGTCTTGCGAATCCAAGCAATTTTTTTTAAAAAAAATTTGACTGAACACAGATTCGAACCCGAAACCTAAAATTTTTAGATAAAAAACAAAAATTAAAAAATTTTAATTTCAGAGACAAAAATTAAAGACCACCCCGAAACAAGGGCATTCCTGCTAATTGCCCGTTCTTATGACATATATATGGGGGCAATCCGTTTTAGGCGTGCCCAACATACACTGTTTTGAATCGGGAGAATCGCCTAGATTTATGAAATTAGATTCATATTTACGAAAAGTAGCAAGAAATTTTACCAATCATAACATAATTTTTTGGAAAAGGGTAAAAAATATTTATGTACTTTCGTAAATTGGCTACTTTTATCCTCCGTTACAAGTTGGGGCCAAATCTATTCCTCCCATTACAAGTTGGAGCCAAATATACCCATATCGTTAGCAAAATATTCAAAAATACCTCTCATTTCTAACATATTCCTATATAATCAAACCTAGTTATTGGATGACATAGACGCCACATGTCATTTAACTATTCTATGTGGTGCTTACGTAGCAATTTAAAAAAAAACAATCTGGAAAATTGATTTTTCTAAAAGCAAATCTGGAAAAAAATAGCTTTTATTAAAAATTTATTTTTTTTATTTTAGAAAACCCGTTATTTAAAACATATTCTGAAAAAATAGATTTTTTAATTAAAAATCTACCAAATAATTTTTTTTAATCTGGAAAACTAAAAAGTACTTTTCTTAAAAAAAAAGTGTCCTAAAAGTCTTTTTTTAATATGGATTAATTTTTAAAAAAACCAGAAAAAACTAATTTTAAAAAAATCATTTTCCAGAATTTTTAATAAAAAAATTTAATCTTCCATAATATTTTTTTAAAAAAAATGGGTTTGCTAAAAAAAATCAATTTTTTAATAAAAATCATTTTTCCAGATTTGTTTTTAGAAAAATCAATTTTCCAGATTATTTTTTAAAAGATTACAACATAGGCACAACATAAAATAACTTAAATGTCATGTGGCGTCCATGCATGTCATCCAATTCTAATGACTAGGCTTGCTTATGTAATGAGGGGTTTTTTGAATACATTGCTAAAGGTAGGGATATATTTGGCTCCAACTTGTAACGTGAGTATTTGGCTCCAACTTGTAACGGAGAGGTAGATTTGGCCCAAACTTTTAACGGACTCTTAGCAATTTATGAAAGTAGAGGGGTATTTTTCCCTTTTTCCTAATTTTTTTTTACGCTGAGACTATTCTTGGGCCGAATACATACATATGATGCTATTCGGATATTTGAGATCCAAAATGTTTCTAAATTTTCTTGTGGTTCACAGTCCAACTCTCAAACAATAGAACATTCATTTGGACCAGCCAAAATTGCAAAGTAGGCTAGGACTACTTGTTGGAAATTTGCCTTTGGCGGGGAGGTGCGTCCACCCATATTTAATGAATTAAACACTAGTGTTCCGCATGTTGGAGGCTTTGTCTCTTCTCACATGCATAATCTACTAAGTGAGTAGATGACCGTAGGGCCAAGAATAGTCAAATTTCGTTGAGAAATGAAAGAGATATTGGTCCACGAAGTAAGGTGTTAGAGGCATAAAAATATGGTGTGGGACAAATCTACCACATCAGTGGGAAAAGAAAGAATTGCTCTCTTTATAAGTCTCTAAAGTGGTAAAGGGTTTGGGACCCAAAGGGGTATCCCATGTGTTTAAAGGAGGGAGGACCTAGATGTGCTTGGGTTCAAGGCTAAGCCCACACGCGCACCGCCGCCGCCGCCCGCCCATCTGGTCCGGTCTCGGGCTGTGGGCTGTGGGAACTTTCTAATATTATCTTTTTGGACCCCAAATTTCTTAATATTTACAGTTTGGTCCCTAGAGTTTCTGGAAAGTTGATTTTTTGGGAGTGACGGAAGGCAGAAACTTTCTGCCTACCGTTTGGACTATTTTTAGAGCATTAACCAGCCATTTCTTGGCTGTTAACTACTCCATAAATAGCCCTCCTTCATGACCATAAATCAGTCTCACTAATGGCATTAAACCTGCCATTTTCAGCCTCCCTAATGGTCATTAACAGCCCTCCTAATGACTATTTACAGCCATGTTTGTGGCAGTTGAGGAGTCTCTCCTCCATGCTATATATTGATGCCTCCTTTGGCTAAAAAATGTGAAAGAAAAATAGCACAAACAGTCACAAAAAACACTGCCAAACAGTTGTTGACACCCAATTTTATCCCTTCTTTTCCAAATCATTTGCAATTTTAAATATTTTAACACCTCAAAACAATTTTAATATATATACATACATGCGTGTATATATATATATATATATATATATATATATATATATATATATATTATTCTCTTATCATTATTATTATTCGCATTTTTACTATCATTTGCATTTTTATCATCATCATAAGTTTTATTAGAAAATTCTATGTTATTCTCGCAAAATTGCATCGCATTTCCATTTTTTATTAAGCATTAAGCATTTCACAAATATTATGTTTTATCATTATCGCATCTTATACTATATTCTAAATAATTTTACATTTTTTATTTAAAGCTTTTAATATTAAACCCATTTCATATTTTTAATCCTTACCCATTTTCATTTTTCCAACCCAAAACAATTTCTACCCAAAATTAATTAAATTCACACTCTACCAAGCCCAACCCCCACAACCTTTTATCCCCTTTAAACCAAAACCCACAAAACAAAATTCCAATTCCCACAACCCAACTCGGCTGGCCCAACATCCCTTCCCCTTTTATTCAAAACACCCACCAGCCCAACAATCCCCAACACCCGAGCCCAAACTCCCCATTTAAAATCCCCATCGTCCCAATAATCAAAACAGCCCATTCTCCCCAAAAACTCCCAGGCCCAATCGACCAAACCCAACCCAAAACTCAAGCCCGCGACCCGACCCATCACCCATCTTCCCAACCCTTTAAACCCCAAAACCCTAAACCAAAAAAATAAAAAAAAATTTGGAACGCCCCCAAATCGCCGCACACCCCAGACCCCCTAACATCACCCCTACACCCCTACCCCCCCACTGCCACCACGCTACCCTGACACCGCCGAACCCTCACCAATTTTCTCTCCTTCACCCTTCCCCAAAAATCAGAGCAGCAGCAGCAGCAGCTCCATTTCCGTTTCTAGACAAAGCTACAAGCTTTGTCAACCATGGAACAGAAGGTGTTGCTCCATTTTTGTGCTATGAATCACGTGAAGCCTGCAAGGCCATTAAACGTTCGGATTTTTGAAGGATTTCGTTTGACAATTTCAAAATCCAAAGCCTAAAAACCCCGCCCAAATGAGCCCTAACAAACCCTAAGTTCGTCCTATAAATATTGGCATGTGGAGTCATTTGAAAGGGGGGGCCTTTTTTTGGAAGAAAACTATCGGTTCTTCAAAAACCAAACAAAAATCGATTATTCTGTTTTCACTCCTATTTCTGATTCGACAAAGATACAAAACATTCATACCCATTTTTTGTTCAATCGCATAAACTAACTCCTCCGAGCGGACTCGACGATTCGAAACACGCCTCGGTTCGCTACCCGGAGAAGGTCCGTAAACCCAATTTCCTCTCAATCTTAGTTTATTTCTGTGTTTTTTATGTGCTTTTCTATTTGTTTTCCGTTAATCATGTTTACTTGGTTTTATTACTGTTGGATGTTTATAATGTCGAATTAGTCTCCTTTTGTTATTTTGGATATGCATTTTTGCCTATTAAAGCACGTAGTAGGTTCATGTTTATGTCATCTGCTAAGCATGTTACTAATACTAGCTTAAAAGAGCATAACTTTAAGTAGTTAAGTATTTTGTGATGTTAAATTGCTTGTTAATCTTATCTAGTTGACTGTTGGTATTCAAACATGTTATGTTTGGTTCCTATTCATACATTAGACGATGTATGCGTTGCCCTAGTACTTGCTTAGTGAAGGCCATGATTACAAATAACTAGTCTGATGTCTGTTTTACCTTTAAAGCCATGATCTGAGGTCTGAATGTATAATTATTTACATGTTTGATATCAAAATGCTAGGCAGGGACATAGTTTTAAATTCTTCAGGGATTTAGATGTATGATTGTCAACCTGACATGTGATTCTGGGATTAATGGAAAATATAGAGTAGGTTCAGCTTTAAATACCCTTGTTAGCCTGTAGTAAACATGTGCATATGAGCTTATGTTAGTAGATTAGAGTTTTTGTGTATTCTGAATCTTTGTTTTGATTGGCTAAAGGTAAAAATGTGAGATTTGGCTATCTAGATCATCCTCTCCTAATTGGTCCACATCTCGTAGTAGTTATTTGGCTATTGTATGTATTTTCTTTGACTCATAATGTATTTGACAACCATCCCAATCATGTGGTGTCTTGTTTGGAAGTGTTATTGTACTTAGGGTACAATATAAAATGACCATGTATGTTTAGCCTGACCATCCATGCATCTGTATGTTTTGGAAAGTTGTTCCCAAAGAGTCATTTAGCTATTTGGTGAACTGATCATATCTGTTGAGCTGATTGTATAATTTCCCTTGTTTGTCAAAGTGCAAAATGCCTCAACACTAGCATAATAAGTCCTAGAAGTCATATTGTATCATAATTTGATCATCTAATAGGTTGTGTATCTACCCTATCTGTTTATATTATAAAACATCTCTTTAACAATATATAACCTGTCCTAGTCTTTTTTTTATATAGCATGATATAACAACTAATTGATTAAGATAGTATCTGTATTAGCACCTTGCTTGCTAGAACCAGTTCATAACATGTTAATCAAAAGCCCCTGCTACACATACTCAACTTTGGATCTTGTCTTCCTCTTCTATAAGCATGCTTAGATGTGGTCAGAATAGTTGAAATCTGCCTATAGATCTGATGTAGTTGACTTTGATTGGACAAAAGGTCTATGTTCTATGATAAATACTCATCATGCCTGATATACCTGCTGAGACTGTGCATTTACCTTCATTTTTTCATGGATCAATTCTTGTGTTGAATATGATAGTGGCTTATCAAATAGTCGAATATTGTGTCAGTAAAAAATGATCCCAACCTGTTTTCTTTTCCTTTTTGAATCTGAGTTCTGCTTATATTGGCCTGTTTTGGATATCAAAATGTGTAATATCATTCTCCGTTATGTGATTAAGTAATGTGCTGAGTATACACCCGATGTATATTTAAGTCATATACTTTGTATACCTTTGGGTTTACCATATATATCGATGAGATCTTTTTATATATCACTTGTGCATGTAAATATGGACTTGCATGATTGTCTGAGATTTGGGCTTATGGCATACTGGTTTGGTCTGTTTCCCTCCTTCAAGTCCGGAAATTATATGTTTGGGCATGCTATTTCTATATGTTGTTTGTTCCCTGAGGCCCGACAATATATACCTTTCATGAATCATTTATTTTACATTTTTTTTATGTATATATATTTTCATATTCTGTCACTAATCCTTTTCTTTTCTTTTCTTTACTTACATGAAATGCATCGGGAGCAACGAAGAGTCTCATTATGAGACTCATCATGATCATTGCCGAACGAAGATCCGCATCCACCTTCTTTGCATTTTCCAACCTCGGGATTTCAAAACAAATAGGGCTAGAAGACATCGCCATCCGCCTTAGTTCCCCGTTTATTGTCATTCTTTAATTTCGTTATTTTTATTTGGGTCTATAATAATTATTTAATGCTTGTGTGATTGTTAGGATATTTAGAATAATTAGGACATGAATGGATAATTAGCAGGGTAGTTAAAGCCCGTCGCTAGCTTATTAGCTTGTAGGCTCGGTTAATTTAAACATAGAAACCCTCCGCTAGTTATTTATTTTTAGGCTCGTCATGCATATTTAAAATTTTCAAAACAAAACTTGACCATCTTTTGTTCACTTTATTAATTGTACAACTCAAAATGATTTCCAAAATTACTTCTTTGGCATTATTAGTAATTCGTTTTTTTCTCCTTGCTATTTATTGTTCCAAATGCATATTTTTCAACTTTACCTGCATATTTTTAATACCATACAAATGCATACTTGTACAAAATGCATCTCTTTCATTAATTATTTGCAAACATCTTTTTTAA
Source organism: Anisodus acutangulus (assembly GCA_029783415.1). NCBI lineage: Eukaryota > Viridiplantae > Streptophyta > Magnoliopsida > Solanales > Solanaceae > Anisodus > Anisodus acutangulus. The sequence continues at coordinate 26,351,717 of CM056507.1, read as the reverse complement.
CTTATATACTTTAAACATGCATTTCCTTAGTATAATATTAACCTGAGTTTGACCGGATAACCGCAAGTTAACGGATTTTAAAGGATGCCTAACCCCTTCCCTTTAGGATAATAAAGAACCCTTACCTAGAATCTCAATAGTTTCGCAGACCTTAAAATTGGAGTTTACATTGCAGCATTTAGTTTAATATTTAGGTGTCCTAATTCACCATAAAAATAATTAGGTGGCGACTCCTTAAATCATTTACCCAGGAATCACCGAATACGTTGTGCTCCGCTTTGACCCGGGCAAGGTCAAAACAGGGCGCGACAGCATGGCGACTCTGCTGGGGAAATCAGGTTCTTAACCATAACAAGATTAGGTTACTTATTATTGTGCTTTATTTTTGCTCCTTATTTAATTTAATGCTTTGATTTGTTTCCATTGTAAAATTTGCATAACTGCTTTAATTGGTATATTCTTTTACTGCTTTCCTTAAAATTGGCATTCCGTTCATATTTCCTCCATTACGGAAAATTGACACTATCACACACTACACGCGAGGTGTGTTTTGCGCACCCGCAATATTTCTTTCAAATTACCAAATTTTAGGAGAGTTGGCGTATGCGCGGAGTGTCCGGACCATCCGGTGGCCGCGTAGCCTTCTCACTCGAGTAGTCCGCTCGGGAACCTTGAGTCCAGACAGCCAAATCTTAGAAAATTTAGGATAGAGCTATGCCACCCTTTATTTAAGTCATGCATGCATACACCTTAGGTGGGTCGATCCTTGGCATCGGCTCCACAATTAAGAAATCCACCAAATTGTCGGCGGGTCTCACGACCCAGCGACCATTCAGCATATTATGTGTAGCAGGATATTGATAGACGGATCCAAGCCTAAACATCATGCCAAAATTGGAAAATGCATATTCATTTTTTTCATATTTTGTTATAGATGGAGTCTGTGCCGCAAGTCAGGATGGTGAGTGGGATTCCGAGCAAACTAAAAATATGGTGGACAAACTTTGACCTTGGCAGCCAGATGACAATTAGGAGGAGATTGGGTTGCCTCGTTTCATTGTTCGACATCTTCCCCGATCAGCGTTTAGTCAGAGCACTAATCCATTTTTGGGATCCAGATAGGGTTGTTTTCAGATTCAGAGATTTTGAGATGACCCCTACTTTGGAGGAGATCAGCTATTTCACCAACTTGATCTACCAGGGCAGAGGACAAATTATCCCGCACTGTCAATCCGGAAAAAAATTTCTCTGCTACTTGGGGCTAAAGAACACTAAGAAACTCCGATGCTTTGAAAATAATTGGGTCTCATTGGACTATCTTTATGAGAGGTACGGTTGTCGAGACGGTTACAAGATATTCAAAAATGAATTCTCCTGCACCTCCGATCATTGGAGGACCAAACGACCTATTGCATTTACTGTCGCCTTACTAGGGTCTCTGATATTCCCACTTGAGTATGGAAAGATCAGTACTTGCATATGTTCCGTAGCACGGGCACTTTTCGAAGGAGTAAACGGCGCACAACTCACTTTGGCCCCTATGATCTTAGCAGAAATGTTTCGGGCTTTAGGAAAATGTAAAAGAGGTGAAACGAGTTTCTTCGAAGGCTGCAACCTTATTCTACAGATGTGGGCAATGGAACACTTCTATCAGCGCCAGAATATGGTAGACATATGCTTCAGCGAGTCGAACAAAATTGTCAGCTTTTACGACCGGACGAAGCGATTTGTGTCGCCAGTCGGCATCAATGATTGGTATGAGTTTTTGGCATCCCGCACCTGTGAACAAATCCAATGGAAGTACCCGCTGCTCCCGAACGCCAAAAAAGCCTATATGAGATGCAAAGGGCTTTATTATATTGAGCTTATCGGGTTGAAAGGCCTCCAACCATACGCTCCCCTCCGCGTACTCCGACAGTTTGGACAAAAGCAAATAATCCCCCTGCAGGCAAATATGAGAGTTTCTGAGGTTCAATTCGAGCCGAATTTCATTGTCCCCAGAGCTAGGCAAGTCCTGGACGAATGGAACGATATTGACACAATGGATATTGGAGATAGTCAGGCAGGAGGTACTCCCGAATATCATGCGTGGCTACGAGAAGATCGCGGTAATACATACCATAGTCCTGAAGGCGAACAAGGTTTTGAAGATATTGGCACAACAATTTGGGTAAGAAATTTCCGGCTCAGAGACCCAGTCGTCACCCCTGAAGTGTGGCAGCAAATGCAAAACATAATGCAATACCTAGAAGACGCAGGAGCCGGACCTAGCGGTGTTAGGGTTTCGTCTTCATCGCCGTGATCAATAGAGTATTTTATGTTATCAGTTTTGTTATTGTATGCGTTATTATTACAGTAAAATTTAAACTTTATTCCCACTGGAAGGCATTACAATTAACGGCTTGGATCAATTTACCATTGTCTTGCATATTTGGCGTTTAGGCCCACCTCTGACATAAGAGAGGCCCATGCATATTAGGACGCACATTTAATTTCCATATAATATGCCTGCTACCTGTTTACTGTTTTCCACTCTATACATGTTATTCAAAGCAATAATTATTCGTCTCATACTAACTTGGTTTGCTTCATTTTTGAAGAAGGTTTATTCTGCCTACTTTATTTCCCAAAAGTTGATTCGCGTTGATTGAAACTGGCGGAACACCCCTACTTCACGAGATCCAAGGCACAATCATCCGACAAAATGACTGATTCAGGGGCATCCGAACAAACCGGTTTGGGACTTGTCGCTCTTCCGAGAGGTGAACCAGAGACATCGGAAAGGAGAAATACTACCGTCCAGGATGAATACCTTGCCCAACTGTTGCAACAAATGGCAACCATGCAGACTGAGATCGAGCGGCTCCGAAATCTTACCAATCTTTCCATCAGACTTAATACTCCACTCCCGGAACAAGGGACGAGCGTGACTGCACCACAAACCTTTCCATCTCTTGAACCGCCATTACCCCAGAACCTTCCCCAAAATCCCTTACCAAGCAGAACCAATCCTCAACTCGCCAGCCCACAACGTACCAATCCGCATCCTATCAACCCACAGGCCAGTCCACAACAAAGCCCGCTACAAAATGACCCAGTATCCTTCACAGCTCCATATACGCCTCAAGCTCCACTTACCCAAACTACCCCACTAGTCCAAAATATCTCTCCCACACAAAATTACCAGGCAGCCCAACAAATACCGATGGCACATGTCACTAATAAGCAGTATGTGCCACCAGTATATGCAATGGAAGCCTAACCCTTGACTTCTACCATACCAAACATACCTCCTCAGGAGATAGACCAATATGAAGAGATGGAAAGGCAAGTAAGGATTAAAACTGATGAAAGTATGGCGAGAGAAATTCATAGCCTGAAAGAAGCGTTTAAGAACATTCAAACCAGCAAGGGGTATGAAGGACTCGAGTACGAAGATCTCTGCATGCATCCTGACGTTCAGTTGCCTATCGGATATAAGGTGCCAAAATTTGACTTATTTGATGGAAAAGGAAATCCTCGCGCTCATTTAAGATCATACTGTGACAAGCTGGTTGGAGTGGGTAGGGACCAGGCCATCATAATGAAGTTATTCATAAGGAGTCTAACAGGAGAAGCGCTCGACTGGTACACAAGCCAGGACCCGCGAAAATGGCATAACTGGGGCACAATGGCACAAGATTTTGTGGATAGATTCAGGTTTAACACTGACACAGTCTTAGATAGATTTTATTTAATGAAATTGGAGAAAAAATCTACAGAGACCTTCAGAGAATATGCCATGAGGTGGAGGGCGGAAGCAGCAAAGGTTCAGCCCCCGATGGCAGAAAGTGAGATGACCACGCTCTTTGTGCAATCTATGAAGGATGCAACTTACTATGAAAGAATGATAAGCGTCATCGGACGGAATTTCTCCGAAGTGGTAAGGATGGGAGATTTCATAGAAGAGGGTATCAAAACGGGAAGGATCACAAATTTGGCGGCATTGCAGGCGACGAGTAAGGCCATTCAGTCAGATTCATTTGGAGGAGCAGTTAAGAAAAGGAGGGACGGAGCATCCCCTGTCATGGCGGTCCAGGAGCATAGGTCCAACCAAATGTCAACCTACCAAAGCCCATCATCTCAGCCTCCCTACTATAATCAAAACACCCAAAATCCTCAGCCCTCCTACTATGGCCAAAGCACACAAAGCCCTCAGCCTTATTGCCAACAATCGCCTACTCCTTGCCCTGTCTACCATACCCAGCCAATATACAGCCCACCACGAGCACCTACCTATCCGAATTCTCCGCAGTATCAACCCACATATCCACCTCAGCCACGAGCTCATCCACCAAATGCTCCTGCACCTCGCAAGTGACTACTTAAAGAAGGCCAGTCAAAACATATACACCTTTAGCCGAACCTCTAGCCCAACTATACGAAAGATTGAGGACCGCAGGAATACTCCAACCCATCCCAGGGCATATCCCCAATCCTATTCCCAGATTGTATGATGAAACTAAGCATTGTGCGTACCACTCGGGGATCACCGGACATGACACTGGAGTTTGCTTTGCCCTCAAAGACAAGATCGAGGCTTTGATCAAAGAAGGAATTATCCAACTGAAAGGACCCCCCCTAATGTAAACAATAGCCCTTTGCCAAATCATGCCAATGCCAATGTAAACATGATTACTGTTGATGAAGAAAACAGTTTGGAAGGGACCATTGTGCCGGTCCGAATAGAGGAAAAGGTTGAATCATCGGCTTTGATCACCCCTATAATTACAGTTCAGGTGAGGGCACCGTTTGAAGTGGAAATACTTCCTCCGAAATCGCGGATAGTGACGCCATCTGTTGATACCAAAACTGTCCCTTGGAGCTATTCGATTGGGGAAAGGAGCAGGGGAAAGGAGAAACAAATTGTAGAAGTTGTCATCGCTGGTATGACAAGATCCGGACGATGTTATGCCCCTGCAGACAATCCAAAAAGGTCAGAACAGACCGAAGTGGAAGAGTTCTGGAGGAAAATGCCAACCAAGGAGTATTCCGTTGTAGAACAATTGAAGAAAACACCGGCTCAAATTTCTTTGCTATCATTGTTGATGAATTCTCCAGACCACGGACGTGCTTTACTGGAAGTACTCAAAGAAGCTTATGTTCCGAGAGAGACCACAGGAATGAGAAACTCTCGGCCATGGTCGGACAGATCTTAGAGGCCCATAAAGTCTCTTTTCATGACAAAGAATTGCCACCTGAGGGTTTGGGCCACAACAAAGCTTTGAACATAATGGTAAAGTGCATGAACAAGTTCATTTCTAAGGTATTGATTGATGGAGGCTCAGCCGTCAATATTTGTCCCGTGGAGACTCTCCGAGCTTTGGGAATTAGCATTGGAAAGATTCGCGAAAGTCATGTGAGAGTTAAAGGCTTTGATGGAGCCCAAAGGAGCGTTATGGGAGAAATGGATTTAACATTGCAAGTAGGACCCGTAGAGTTCGTCGTGGAATTCCAAGTGTTAGACATATCTACCGGTTATAATCTGCTAATGGGGAGACCTTGGATCCATGTGGCGGGTGCAGTTCCTTCTACTCTACACCAGAGCCTGAAGTTTGTCTGTGATCATCATGAGGTCATGATACACGGAGAAGGGAGCAATTCAATATATCCCGAAGGACAAATCCCTGCTGTTGAAAGCGTAGATATACTGGATGGGTCTGTCTTCCATATCAGAGAAATTACATGTGCCTCAAAAGCTAAAAAACTGAAATTACCCCGGGTTCTCACAATGGTGGCCCAGGAAATGTTGAAGAATGGCTTTAAGCCCGATCAAGGCCTCGGATTGAATTTGGAAGGTATGGTAGAGCCTATTCACTTGCTCAGTAAGAAGGATACTTTTGGTCTTGGATACAACCCCACTTCTGAAGAAGTCGTGTCAATTAACCTCCGAAAGAAAAAGGACACTCCCCTGCCAAAGCCTGTTCCACCTCTGAATCAGTCATTTGTCAAAGCATATGTTGCTCAGGAGTCAAAGAAAGATGATGCTGACAACCTCGCGGAAGGTCTTAAAGGTCTTTTCATTGCAGGAGATGAAATGGAATGCAATGTAATTCTAGATGATTTTGCTGAAGACCCAACCATTTGGGATGCAGAACATGGAGATGTTTTAAAAAATTGGACCTGTGCCTACTTTGTTTCTCCGGGAAGCTTGGTAGAAATTACCTTAGTATTTTTTTTGAAACAATGTGATTCTGATTGAGGCTTGAATCGCATCTATGCATTTTAATGTGTTTTGCCTCCATCTTTTGAAAGCTTAAATGACAAATCCACTTTGCTTTTGCTATTTCTAAACTTATTTTGTTTACTAATTTTCTTTTCTCTTTCAGCATGCAAACTAATAAATCTGTCGATAATGTGAATGTGACATGTAATGAAACAAACAAACAGAATCCAAACAATGAACAGGACTTTGAAGAGTATGAAGAGGACTCGCAGCCAGAAGAATTGACAGATGAATTGGAGCGTTTTGAGAGTAAGCCAAAGCCAAATTTAGATGAAACTGAGGCAGTAAATTTGGGAGATGCAGAATATGTGAAAGAAACAAGAATCAGCGTCCATCTGAGCAGCCCACAAAGGAAAGAGCTGACGGATCTTTTGAGGCAATATATCAACATATTTGCTTGGTCTTATGACGATATGCCAGGGCTAAGCACGGATATCGTTTCTCATAGATTGCCTATTGATCCTTCATGCCCTCCGGTGAAACAAAACCCAAGGAAAATCAAGCCTGATTTGAGTTTAAGGGTTAAGGAAGAGGTGTCCAAGCAATTCGATGCAAAGGTCATTCGAGTCACAAGATACCCCACTTGGTTGGCCAACATTGTACCTGTGCCAAAGAAAGATGGAAAGATACGGGTGTGCGTGGATTAACAGGATCTCAACAAGGCCAGCCCGAAGGATGACTTCCCTCTTCCAAATATTCACATACTCATTGACAACTGTGCGAAGCATGAATTGCAATCATTTGTTGATTGCTTCGCTGGTTACCACCAAATCTTGATGGATGAAGAAGACGCAGAAAAGACAGCATTCACTACACCTTGGGGAGTATACTGTTATCGGGTAATGCCGTTCGGACTCAAGAATGCAGGTGCCACCTACATGAGGGCCATGACTACCATTTTCCATGATATGATCCACAAAGAAATTGAGGTCTACGTGGATGACGTTATTATCAAGTCGCGAAGGACTTCAGATCACTTGGCAGATTTAGAGAAGTTTTTTGACCGACTGAGGCGGTATAACCTGAAATTAAATCCCGCAAAGTGCGCATTTGGTGTCCCTGCTGGGAAGCTGTTAGGTTTCATCGTGAGTAGAAGAGATATTGAATTGGACCCCTCAAAGGTAAAAGCTATTCAAGACTTGCTTCCTCCAAAGAATCGAAAGGACGTGATGAGTTTCTTTGGTCGCCTCAACTACATCAGCAGGTTCATAGCACAATCAACAGTGATATGTGAGCCAATATTCAAGCTACTGAAGAAAGACGTTGCTACCAAGTGGACATCGGATTGCCAGCAAGCCTTTGATAGAATTAAAGAATACTTGTCTAACCCACCCGTTTTGGTGCCTCCAGAACCCGGAAGGCCGTTGCTATTATATCTGTCTGTGTTAGAAAATGCATTTGGATGCGTGCTGGGACAACATGACGAAACAGGAAAGAAGGAGCAAGCTATATACTACCTAAGCAAGACGTTCACACCTTACGAAGCTCGGTATACTTTGCTGGAACGCACTTGTTGTGCCTTAACGTGGATTGCACAAAAGTTTAGACATTATCTGTCTGCATATACCACTTATCTCATCTCAAGGATGGACCCGCTCAAATACATCTTTCAGAAGCCTATGCCGACTGGGAAGCTAGCAAAGTGGCAAATCTTGCTAAGTGAGTTCGATATCATATATGTTACCCAAAAGGCTATCAAAGGACAAGCACTAGCCGACCATCTTGCTGAAAACCCCGTAGACGAAGAATATATGCCCCTTCGGACTTATTTTCCGGACGAGGAAGTATTGTTTGTTGGGGAAGATATTTTCGAAGAATACCCGGGTTGGAGAATGTTCTTCGACGGAGCTGCAAACTTCAAAGGAGTTGGTATCGGAGCAGTTTTGATTTCAGAATCGGGTCAACACTACCCAATTTCGGCGAAGCTTCGATTTCCGTGCACCAACAATATGGCGGAATATGAAGCTTGTATACTCGGACTTAGAATGGCCGTTGATATAAACATTCAAGAATTATTGGTTATAGGTGATTCAGACTTATTGATTCACCAGGTGCAAGGCGAATGGGCCACCAAGAACGTGAAGATACTTCCTTACCTGCATTGCGTGAGAGAATTATGCAAAAGGTTCAGCAAAATAGAATTCAAGCATATTCCACGAACTCAAAATGAGTTTGCTGATGCTCTGGCAACTCTGTCCTCCATGATTCAACATCCGGACAAGAATTACATTGATCCCATCAAGGTGAACTTATCGGATCAGCCGGCCTATTATTTCCATATAGATGAAGAGTTGGATGAGAAGCCCTGGTACCACGAAATTAAGAGGTATCTCGAAGCAGGCGAATATCCAGAAAGCATAACCAGCACACAAAAGAGGACACTTAGGAGGTTAGCAAACTATTTCTTCCTGAACGGAGAAATCCTTTATCGGAGGACTCCGGATCTCGGTTTGTTAAGATGTGTTGATGCCCGAGAGGCAAGCAGTTTAGTTGAAGAGATACACGGAGGCACGTGCGGGCCTCATATGAATGGCTTCACTTTGGCAAAGAAGATTCTAAGAGCAGGATACTTTTGGATGACCATGGAAACAGATTGCATCCACTTTGTGCAAAGATGCCATCGATGTCAGATTCATGGCGATCTAATCAAGGTGCCTCCTAACGAACTCAATGTGACGAGCTCTCCTTGGCCATTCGCAGCTTGGGGCATGGATGTCATTGGCCCTATTGAACCTGCCGCATCAAATGGACACCGATTCATTCTAGTGGCAATTGACTATTTCACAAAATGGGTAGAAGCATCGTCCCACAAGTCAGTGACAAATAAAGTGGTGGTGGATTTTGTCCGCAATAACCTCATTTGCCGATTTGGAATTCCTGAGTCGATTATAACAGACAATGGAGCCAATCTTAACAGTAATCTGATGAATGAGATATGCGAAAAGTTTAAGATCGCTCACCGCAATTCCACTCCATACCGACCTCAGATGAACGGAGCAGTCGAAGCAGCCAACAAGAACATCAAAAGAATACTGCGAAAGATGATTGATAATTACAAACACTGGCATGAGCATCTGCCCTTTGCACTTTTGGGCTATCGCACTACAATCAGGACTTCTACCGGGGCAACACCGTATCTATTGGTCTATGGAACAGAAGCTGTGTTACCAGCAGAGGTAGAAATACCATCCTTGAGAATTATCCAAGAATCCGAGCTAAACGAAGCAAAATGGATACAGAATCGGTACGAACAATTGATGTTGATCGATGAAAAGCGATTGAACGCGGTATGCCATGGGCAACTTTATCAAAACAGAATGGCCAAAGCTTTCAACAGGAAAGTAAAACCAAGGACTTTCAAACCGGGGCAATTAGTGCTAAAACACATATTCCCGCACCAAAATGAAGCTAAAGGAAAGTTCGCACCTAACTGGCAAGGGCCTTATATGGTTCACCGAGTGTTGACTGGAGGAGCATTAATCCTAGCTGAAATAGACGGGGAAGTATGGCCAAAAGCTATCAACGCAGATGCAGTGAAAAGATACTACATTTAGGATCTTTCTATGTAATGCACTTCTTATGTTGTAAAAATTGCGCTCCCTGGCGAGATGCGCAAAGAACCCATGTCGGGTTCCATTCCCTAGATTGGAAATTTCCCCAAAAACACATTTCTTTGTAACATGAACTACGTTATGACCTGATTCCCTCGGCGGGATACGTAGGCGGCCACATCGGCTTCGGTCCCATTTTAGAAAATCCTTACAATCCCCTTTTGCTTGTAATGAACTACGTCACGACTTGATTCCCTCATGGGGATACGTAGGCGGCCTAAATCGGCTTCGATCCCACCATTAGAAAATATTTTATCATTTATCTCACAAAAGACAAAATGCACCCATCTGATCACCCTGATAGGGCAGGCAAGCAATCTACACAAGACTCGGTTGTCCGTTCAAAAGATCGTCATTCTCACATATCAGAAACTGGGGCATTTTTTAAGGGATCACTGCCAGAGGACGCCGATAAACATGGAAAAGCATCGGCAAACTAAGTCTTCAGCCAGAAGAATTTTGGATAAGACGTTTGCTTTGTTTCACCGCATGTCACTGCTCGACAGACATATATATATATATGCAGTAATTCTTATAAGCAAATTATTTTCAACAAACATTTTCATCAAAATTCGATAGAATTTTATGTTTCTATTTTTAAGATGCATTTCTACAAATTGTTTTCGAATGTTTTCATTAACGGCTGGCCAAGACTGGGAAGCAAAGAGGGGCTACGGGTCCGAGTTAGCAGGACATGCAAATACCAAGGCCGAAGCTACAAAGTCAACGCGAATTAACTCCCCCCTCCCAAAACTCATAAATTTATTTAAGTACAGGTTCTTCAGGTCAAAAACAGCAGGGAAGCTGCAACATTTATGAGCAAATTCACAAGGGATCCCCGCGTCGCAGCTCACCACAAGGATCACCTTCCTGTTTGGAGGTTGTACAAAGACGTTATGCTAAACTACATGTTTCCAGCCGTGTTGTGTCCACGCAGCGAACGGTATTTTGACTTACAGGGTCGCATTCTCAACTTTTGCATCTCCTATGTCCACACATTAACTATCATGGCATGACAATAGGGTCACACTTTACATTACGTCAACACGACGACATAAATCAGGCGCCCACCTCCTAATGCGGGTATGTTTTAAATCAGGCGCCCACCTCCTAATGCGGGTATGTTTTAAATCAGGCGCCCACCTTCTAATGCAGGTATTTCATTTAATCAGGCGCCCACCTCCTAATGCAGGTATTTTGTTTAAATCAAGCACCCACATTCTAATGCGGGTATGTTTTAAATCAGGCGCCCACCTTCTAATGCGGGTATGTTTTAAATCAGGCGCCCACTTTCTAATGCAGGTATGTTTAAATCAGGCGCCCACCTTCTAATGCGGGTATGTTGTAAATCAGGCGCCCACCTCCTAATGCGGGTATTTCATTTCAAATCAGGCGCCCACCTTCTAATGCGGGTGTTTCATTTTAAATCAGGCGCCCACCTTCTAATGCGGGTATGTTTTAAATCAGGCGCCCACCTTCTAATGCGGGTATGTTTTAAATCAGGCGCCCACCTTCTAATGCGGGTATTTCATTTCAAATCAGGCGCCCACCTTCTAATGCGGGTATTTCATTTCAAATCAGGCGCCCACTTTCTAATGCGGGTATTTCATTTTAAATCAGGCGCCCACCTTCTAATGCGGGTATGTTTTAAATCAGGCGCCCACCTTCTAATGCGGGTATTTCATTTTAAATCAGGCATCCACCTTCTAATGCGGGTATGTTTTAAATCAGGCGCCCACCTTCTAATGCGGGTATTTCTTTTCAAATCAGGCGCCCACCTTCTAATGTGGGTATTTCGTTTTAAATCAGGCGCCCACCTTCTAATGCGGGTATTTCGTTTTAAATCAGGCGCCCACCTTCTAATGCGGGTATGTTATTTAAATCAGGCGCCCACCTTCTAATGCGGGTATTGTATTTTAAATCAGGCGCCCACCTTCTAATGCGGGTATTGTATTTTAAATCAGGCGCCCACCTTCTAATGCGGGTATTCTTATTTTTAAACGGCGCCTACCAGCGGCGTCGTCTGCACAACATTTAAGCAATGATCATCATTTCAACTTACAAAGTCATATTCTCACATACATATCTTATGCAACAGTTACGCACTAATTTTTTACTCTAGTCCACAGGAATTTGAATCGGCGGGAGCTTTCAGCACAACGTGGAACTATCTCTTACGGCGAACCGAGGCAATTTTGGTCAACGACCTACGTCGAACGTCGATCCGATCTTTTCCAATAGTTTTGTCACATCGGCGACCAGTGTCATCATAACTCGACACTGGGGCAATATTTCTTGAATCCGTACCAACTTTTCAGTATCTTCTCCCCCTGAAATTCCGTTTCTACCATGCATCCCCAATCGTCCTTCGAGTCCCGATGATCAGGACAAAATTGGCTATTCAGTCAACTTCTTTGTCCGAAAACTCTTTCATCGTCTCCGGCCAAAGAGGGGCATCTGTTGACACCCAATTTTATCCCTTCTTTTCCAAATCATTTGCAATTTTAAATATTGTAACACCTCAAAACAATTTTAATCTATATACATACATGCGTAATATATATATATATATATATATGTATATATATATATTATTCTCTTATCATTATTATTATTCGCATTTTTACTATCATTTGCATTTTTATCATCATCATAAGTTTTATTCGAAAATTCTATGTTATTCTCGCAAAATTGCATCTCATTTCCATTTTTTATTAAGCATTAAGCATTTCACAAATATTATGTTTTATCATTATCGCATCTTATACTATATTCTAAATAATTTTACATTTTTTATTTAAAGCTTTTAATATTAAACCCCTTTCATATTTTTAATCCATAACCCATTTTTATTTTTCCAACCCAAAACAATTTCTACCCAAAATTAATTAAATTCACACTCTAACAAGCCCAACCCCCACAACCTTTTATCCCTTTTAAACCAAAACCCACAAAATAAAATCCCAATTCCCACAACCCAACTCGGCTGGCCCAACATCCCTTCCCCTTTTATTCAAAACACCCACCAGCCCAAAAACTAATTCGCCCAGCCCAACAATCCCCAACACCCGAGCCCAAACTCCCCATTTAAAATCCCCATCGTCACAATAATCAAAACAGCACATTCTCCCCAAAAACTCCCAGCCCCATCGGCCAAACCCAACCCAAAACTCAAGCCCGCGACCCGATCCATCACCCATCTTCCCAACCCTTTAAACCCCAAAACCCTAAACCAAAAAAAAATAAAAAAAAATTTGGAACGCCCTCCCCAAATCGCCGCACACCGCAGACCCCCCCACATCACCCCTACACCCCTACCCCCCCCCTGCCACCACCCTACCCTGACACCGCCGAACCCTCACCAATTTTCTCTCTTTCACCCTTCCCCAAAAATCAGAGCAGCAGCAGCAGCAGCTCCATTTCTGTTTCTAGACAAAGCTACAAGCTTTGTCAACCATGGAACAGAGGGTGTTGCTCTATTTTCGTGCTATGAATCACGTGAAGCCTGCAAGGCCATTAAACGTTCGGATTTTTGAAGGATTTCGTTTGACAATTTCAAAATCCAAAGCCTAAAAACCCCGCCCAAATGAGCCCTAACAAACCCTAAGTTCGCCCTATAAATATTGGCATGTGGAGTCCTTTGAAAGGGGGGCCTTTTTTTGGAAGAAAACTCTCGGTTCTTCAAAAACCAAACAAAAATCGATTATTCTGTTTTCACTCCTATTTCTGATTCGACAAAGATACAAAACATTCATACCCATTTTCTGTTCAATCGCATAAAGTAACTCCTCCGAGCGGACTCGACGATTCGAAAAACGCCTCAGTTCGCTACCCGGAGAAGGTCCGTAAACCCAATTTCCTCTCAATCTTAGTTTATTTCTGTGTTTTTTTATGTGCTTTTCTATGTGTTTTCCGTTAATCATGTTTACTTGGTTTTATTACTGTTGGATGTTTATAATGTCGAATTAGTCTCCTTTAGTTATTTTGGATATGCATTTTTGCCTATTAAAGCACGTAGTAGGTTCATGTTTATGTCATCTGCTAAGCATGTTACTAATACTAGCTTAAAAGAGCATAACTTTAAGTAGTTAAGTATTTTGTGATGTTAAATTGCTTGTTAATCTTATCTAGTTGACTGTTGGTATTCAAACATGTTATGTTTGGTTCCTATTCATACATTAGACGATGTATGCATTGCCCTAGTACTTGCTTAGTGAAGGCCGTGATTACAAATAACTAGTCTGATGTCTGTTTTACCTTTAAAGCCACGATCTGAGGTCTGAATGTATAATTATTTACATGTTTGATATCAAAATGCTAGGCAAGGACATAGTTTTAAATTCTTCAGGGATTTAGATGTATGCTTGTCAACCTGACATGTGATTCTGGGATTAATGGAAAATATAGAGTAGGTTCAGCTTTAAATACCCTTGTTAGCCTGTAGTAAACATGTGCATATGAGCTTATGTTAGTAGATTAGAGTTTTTGTGTATTCTGAATCTTTGTTTTAATTGGCTAAAGGTAAAAATGTGAGATTGGGCTATCTAGATCATCCTCTCCTAATTGGTCCACATCTCGTAGTAGTTATTTGGCTATTGTATGTATTTGCTCTGACTCATAATGTATTTGACAACCATCCCAATCATGTGGTGTATTGTTTGGAAGTGTTATTGTACTTAGGGTACAATATAAAATGACCATGTATGTTTAGCCTGACCATCCATGCATCTGTATGTTTTGGAAAGTTGTTCCCAAATAGTCATTTAGCTATTTGGTGAACTGATCATATCTGTTGAGCTGATTGTATAATTTCCCTTGTTTGTCAAAGTGCAAAATGCCTCCACACTAGCATAATAAGTCCTAGAAGTCATATTGTATCATAATTTGATCATCTAATAGCTTGTGTATCTACCCTATCTGTTTATATTATAAAACATCTCTTTAATAATATATAACCTGTCCTAGTCTTTTTTTTATATAGCATGATATAACAACTAATTGATTAAGATAGTATCTGTATTAGCACCTTGCTTGCTAGAACCAGTTCATAACATGTTAATCAAAAGCCCCTGCTACACATACTCAACTTTGGATCTTGTCTTCCTCTTCTATAAGCATGCTTAGATGTGGTCAGAATAGTTGAAATCTGCCTATAGATCTGATGTAGTTGACTTTGATTGGACAAAAGGTCTATGTTCTATGATAAATACTCATCATGCCTGATATACCTGCTGAGACTGTGCATTTACCTTCATTTTTTCATGGATCAATTCTTGTGTTGAATATGATAGTGGCTTATCAAATAGTCGAATATTGTGTCAGTAAAAAATGATCCCAACCTGTTTTCTTTTCCTTTTTGAATCTGAGTTCTGCTTATATTGGCCTGTTTTGGATATCAAAATGTGTAATATCATTCTCCGTTATGTGATTAAGTAATGTGCTGAGTATACACCCGATGTATATTTAAGTCATATACTTTGTATACCTTTGGGTTTACCATATATATCGATGAGATCTTTTTATATATCACTTGTGCATGTAAATATGGACTTGCATGATTGTCTGAGATTTGGGCTTATGGCATACTGGTTTGGTCTGTTTCCCTCCTTCAAGTCCGCTCCCGAGAGTGGTGGGAACAAGCGCTCACGAGAGGCTGAGGATGTCAACTGGGACAAGAGGAGAAGGCTGAAGATGTGGTTCTATCTTGCAGCAGAAGGCCTATATTTGTCCCAGACAAAGGATCCGAATTAAGGTAAGGAGGAAATGGACACTCAGTCCGATGAAGTGACTAAAGTGGGCCAGAATCCGAAATTGGGATAAGTTATTTTTCTTCCTTGTCAATAATAAAGATTAAATGATGTCTGATTAAAAATGTCTTAAAGTAAGGAGAAATATAAAAATATTTTCACAAAATAATTTATATTCCTTATACTTTAAAATCAGAAGTTTAATCTCTTCTTCTTTCCCGTTTAAAGATTGGATTTTGTAAACGACTTAAAAAGATCCGTTCTTTTAAGTGTAATTATTAAAAGTGTGTAAAGTATGTTCGCACATACGAGGGAGAAAGATCCACTAACTGTGCTAAAATTGTTACCACTCTTAAGTAAGCGCCAAGAATTATCTGGGCACCAATCATAACGGAAGAAGACTAAAAGCTAAAGACGTTGAGCCTGTCACACTATTTGGCAGAAGATCCTTCATATGATGATATTGGACACTCAGTCATAAAAAGCCTCCGGGCGACTGAAGTGGGCCAAAATTCCTTTGATATGATGATATTGGACACTCAGTCATACAAAGCCTCCGGGCAACTGGGGTGGGCCAAAATTTCTTTAATATGATGATATTGGACACTTAGTCATACAAAGCCTACGGGCGACTGGAGTGGGGCCAGAATTCATTTCATAGGAATAGTAATGGACACCTAGTAAGGTGGGCCAGAGTTTCCAGGTCTTAAATGATCTGAAGGCCAAAAGAAAGGCAGAAGAGAAATTGGACACTCAGTCTGCCAAAGCAACCGGAGTGGGCCAGAGTATCCAGATCACATATGATCCGGTTACGCCCTAACCACGGGCAAGAGGTTGATCATGTGAAGCAACGCCACCTCTAAAGTAGAAGGGGTTGGAGAGGTTGTCCTCAATAGGACTTCAGGGAATGGGATCACTCTAAGATGAGGTGATACATGTCCCAAACTTGGTTTTAAGGGACGTTGTTGGTCAAGCTGGTTTGAGACTAGTCCAACAGGTCTGTAATAACTAAGAATGGTACAGTATGTCTGTAGCCATATGAATGATATATTTGTAATCCGTGCATCTATGCCATCATAGATTAAGACACATTAAATAGAAAATTATTCAAAAGCTAGTGAAGTTGAGATTGTTGCCTTCTTTTGACATAAACCCTCAAAATGAATGTGAGGTAGGCGAAGAGGCAAAATCACCTTTCCAAATTCCGTCAAAGGAATAGCCAAAGAAGCACCGCTCCTCTAGAACTTAGTCACAACTTTATGGGTGATTTAAAGTTTATACAAAATAGAGGGGGGAGACAAGTACTTTGTGACCTTCATTGATGATGGTACAACGTATGGAATCCTTTGTTTGTTGAAAAGCAAAGATGAAGTTGTTGAAGCGGATAAGCGCTACAAAGCAGAAGTTGAAAATCAACTAAGCCTATGGATTGAGAAATTCGTAGTGATAGAGGGGGAGAATGTGAAGCATCGTTCATTAAACAACAACTCATTACTCATCTCAGTCTAACGGTGTTATCCAAGCGCAAAGCCGTACGCCCAAATTATGTGGGGCAAGGCGATCCTTACCGCTAATGCGATTCTCAATAGAACTTCGCATAAGGATAAGGGTAACCATCCGTGTGAGACATGGAAATGATCTCACATACAAATGTTGTGATGTGGGGTGACTTGGTAGAAGTTGGACTACCGAAACAGGTCAAGTTGGACCTAAGACTGTAGATTGCATATCCACTGGATCTGCAAATAACAGTAGTGTTTATCGCCTTTTGGTGTCAAAGAATGCTGAATTATTTAGAGATAACTTTCCTTGAAAAGGAAAAAGGAGTAATTGCTCAAGGTTAACAAGAACCCGCGAGGGCCTGACTGTCCGGAACTAGATGTTTCGTATCTACAGGACCCGAAAGTTGCTGGCTATCCGGAACTTAATATTCCAGATCTGCAGAACTCAGGGATTCTAGATGTTGAACCGAGACGGAGCAAAAAAGGGGACAAACACTTATTCCAGTCCTTCTAGCTTGTATGGTTGAGAATGAACCATGGACAATTGACAAATAATTGTCATCTCCAGAAGCGTTGCTTCGAAAAGAAGCTACAAAGAGAGAAATAAATTCCATCATATAGAACCATACTTGTGTAATGGTTGATCTTCCTCCGGGAAAAGAACCTTTGGGTTGTAAGATGTGCTCCCCTGTGAGTAGCTTAACATCCAGGGCCATTGTAGTCTTGCGTGGCATGGATGTTGAAACAGCCTTCCCAACAAGAGAGTTGGAAGAAGAGGATCAGAGTTGGTTTGCTGAACTGTTGGGCTTCTTCCTGAACTTTCATTTTGGTCCCTGAAATGTTTACATTTTGGTCCTGGAAGTTTCAGATAAAACAGAAATAATGAATCTGACCATAGAAACATTGACTCTGAAGTTAGAAAGCCAACAGTTGAAAAACCAACAGTCTGAGAATGAAAGTCATATTGAAACAAAGTCTCGATATGAAAGATATGGGTATCACAGATGACATCTTAGGAATTATATTTCTAAGACATCTAACGGACTGGTCGATAGTTGATAGTCTCGTTGAAGCCACCAATAGATATGAATCATTTAACTGATTGAAATCATGGTGCACCCATATACAAGGAGCGATATGCGCAGGTCACATGTAGTTCAATGTATGTTACACACTACAACCGACCTGGTATCGGTCTACAAAGCAGATCAGTTGAACTAAGGTTCACTGATGATTTTAATACATGATCGGTAGAAGGCGTTAAGTCAGATATGACGATATCTGAAATATTCACTTATCTACGGATTATAGTATTCTGGATGTCCAGCAATTCTGGGAGAACACAGTGATGCAAACTGGACATCAGATCTGAAGAACACCAAAGCCACAAGTAAATGTGTATGGTGGGTCTTGGAAAAACCTCTAAGCAAACTTGCATCGGCCGATTCATGATGGAATCGCAGTTTATCGCTTTATACAAAGCATGAAAGAAGTTGAGTGACTTCACGACTCCTTAGAGGACATCCCTTATTGGAAGAAACCCGTGCCTTTAGCAGTTATACATTGTGGCTAGCCGGTCGGCTTCAGAAAGGACACGGATGACGGCGTCTGGAGATATCTGTCGGAGATATAAGACCGTATGGCAGTTGATCATCACGTGTGTCACTTCCTTGTTTACTAACTAAGGAACTACCCGGAGATCAAGTGTTCTACCTGTCTAGGGGAATGGGCTTAAAACTCAAACAATACGAACTATTGCGGTGGTAACCCAACCATACTGATTGGAGATCCCAAGAATTTAGTTCAATGGGAAAACTAAGCTGCAAAAGGTTCAGTTGAGCGCTTCGATGGAAGCAAGAAGCACTTCAGATGATGATTTCTATAGGGAAACATGAATCCAAAGCTGTTCCCGCGATACACATTAAAGTGCTACCTGCATGGTGGGTAAAGGTTAAGCTTCCAAACCTTTAAACGATCCTCAAACGGTTGAGGTTAAGGTTGGGGAAACTTTTAATGATTCATAACACTTGTGAAGTGTGGTATAGCAGGATACCTTTTAGGAGATCACCTATTTAAGTGCGAGGAAGGCCGCCTCAAATGAACGCACTTAAGAATCCAAGTGTGTCCACGACCACAACGGACAAAACCGTAAAAATAAAAACGAATAAGGAGAGTTATTGTGTTGATATCATTGTCTTGGCTTACACTAAACACTGACGGTTCAAGACATCACGTTCACCTCGCAGTAAGTAAGTCCGATGGTATTCAACTAGGGAAGGTTCAAAGCGGAAGCTACCTCTCCTGATGCAATATCTTTTCGCTGAAAGATTGCTGAAAGTAGGCACCTTGTGTGTGCGCCACAATCTCTCTTTCATAGAGGGGATTGTTAGAAATTTGCCTTTGGCGGGGAGGTGCGTCCACCCATATTTAAAGAATTAAACACTAGTGTTCCGCATGTTGGAGGCTTTGTCTCTTCTCACATGCATAATCTACTAAGTAAGTAGATGACCGTAGGGCCAAGAATCGTCAAATTTCATTGAGAAATGAAAGAGATATTGGTCCACGAAGTAAGGTGTTTGAGGCATGATAATATGGTGTGGGACAAATCTACCACATCGGCGGGAAAAGGAAGAATTGCTCTCTTTATAAGTCTCTAAAGTGGTAAAGGGTTTGGGACCCCAAGGGGTATCCCATGTGTTTAAAGGAAGGAGGATCTAGATGTGCTTGGGTTCAAGGCTAAGCCCACACGCGCGCAACAGCCGCCCGCCCGTCCCGTCCCGTCCGGTCTCGGTCTCGGTCTCGGGTCACGGGCTGTGGGAACTTTGCAGAAAATTTTTGCCTACCGTTTGGACTGTTTTTTGGAGCATTAACCAGCCATTACTTGGTTGTTAGCCTCCCTAATGGCCCCTCCTAATGACTATTTACAGCCATGTTTGTGGCAGTTGAAGAGTCCCTCCTCATGCTATATATTGATGCCTCCTTTGGCTAAAAAACGTGAAAGAAAATAGCACAAAATAGTCACGAAAAACATTGCCAAACAGTGACGAAAAACAGTGAGGAAAGACACACATATATACAAGATATACACAACAGAGACACACTACATACACAGAGACAAAACAGAAGAGAAAATAGAAACTCTTCCTTCCTTTTCCATTTCTTCAGCAAGTCGATTCATATTTGTTTTCTTCGTCAGACTCAACCTATTGGCTTTGTAGTATTGAGATTAAAGTGTTGTTGGAAGACTATTGCCCGCTAACATAAAATCATATTTACGGGGCAATCTTGTCTTAAGGACAGAGTGCAATCACTCGACTCAACACACAACGTTGTAACTATCCAGATTTAGTTGTTTCTTGATTTCAGGTTATCATGATTCAAGACACAATAAGCTTACGGCAGTTTTGAAGATTGACCATTTATTTATCCTTTCGAACACTTGTAATTGTTATTTACTTCCCGTACTGCTTTATACAATAGTATAACCAACACTACTTTATTAACTCATGCGGAATACCACTGAGGTCTGGGCTTGTCAAACCATGCTTATGCAATGGTGCAAAACGAAGAAAATGAGGTGCAAAATATTATTCTACAATGTTTACCCTCCATCACTTGTTGGAGATGCGGAAAGGAAGATATGCTAGCGGGTATGAATGAGTACATCTATATGTTAAGGGAGTAATTGTCAAGATTGTGCACCTCACACACTTGCTTCTCCATAGTTTAGTTTCTTAGACTAGAATTTCCTATGAGTTGGCTGGAACTATGTTGATTAGTTTATAGTTTGCAATCAACTCTTCATATTAATTTAATATCATCAAACTCAATGTAGATGATTGTAGTAAAGGGGATCCAAGCAGTGCATGGGAGGAAATGTTCTCTGAGATAGCAAGGGTCTTCTAGTCATGGCATTATTCTCTGCATGTTTTTGTAATTGTTTTTTAAATTTGGCTGAAGCTAAAGCCATTACTTGGTATCAAGTGTGTGTTATTCTGACAACTTCACTCAAGTTATGGTTGAGGCAAACTCATTTATAATTCTTAGAATAATCAAGAGAGAAATTAAACCAGCGTGGTAGGTTTAACCTACCATCAGGAAGATTAAGCTTCTAATCCTTGAGAAATTATAGGAATTTTAACACACTATAAGGGAAGCGAACTATGTTGTTGACAAGCTTTCCAATTGGAGAGAGGATATACTAAAAGGAAATCACTCTTCAATACAACTATTTTATTTGAGAGGCCTTGCAACATTCAGCATCAAGCCAAGAAAATGTCATTTCACTGTAAAGAATTTTTATAATTAGGCCTAGATATTACACTGTTTACATGCCAATTACATATCATATCTTTTGTAATATCTTTAAGAATGCAAAATTCCTTACATATTTTGTAATTCTGTCTATGTTGTAACTTTGTTAGAGGCTAGATTTTGCCCTCTTCATCCTTTATCGATGATATACTACTCACGTTTAAGGTCCCACAAGGGAAATAAATAAAGATGCGTAAGATAAGATAACGTTTAAATACACAAAGATTATTTTTATTAGTAGCTCAGTTAGTTGACTATCTAAACTTTCACCTTATTGGTGAGAGTTCGATTCTCCATCTTGTAATTTCCTTTCCATTTCCACTTCCCCTACCCCCAATTAAAAAAAATTAACAAATCTTTTATTAATCTATAAGACACATAAAATTAGCAAAGGGAAATTCATTACATAGTGAATTTCCTTATTTTTGTGACATTATGGCGGTTGTGTCTTTGCCTATTATTTCTTGTTTAAATTGTACAAAATGACACATTAAGTTGCTTAAAAAGGCTCATAATGTGCCGCCTTAAATTGGTGAGAAAATCGGAACAATTTAACCAAATTGCTTCATAAATGCAACTTAAGGATATTGTGAAATAAAGATATTTTTTGCCCAAATAAATAATGACAAGGATATATTTAAACCAAAATATTAACGGAGAACAAATTTGTTGAATTTTATATATTTTAAGGGCATATTGATCCTGTTCGGTAATTTAAATAGAGTTGCTCAAATATTAAAATGCACTTAATGCAAATGAAGTTTCACGGGGTAACACTCATCATCTGCTTCCCATGTTCGAAAATAGAAATGGATAAACGTGGTATATACACGTTTGAACGTGTTTCTTTTTTAAATTTGGGAAAAAATTAAAAGTGTTGGTTATATTTTTGTAAGAGTATGTTCAAAATGTTTGCTGGACGGAGAAGACCATGGTACTTGTTAAACAAAGAAAAAACTAAGAAAAGTTTCCAGAAAAGGAAACCAATGAATATAATTAAATATCAAACACGTTTTCTGTTGCACATAGTTTTTTTAATCAAAAACTTTTTCCTCAAACACATGATCCATATATTTCAACTTTCTTAATGCATAAAAGGAGGTTCATAAAAGTTCAAATTTTTAGGATCTTCTTTGTTCTACCTATCATGTTATATTATACTCTTTTTGTCCGAATGATGTGTCACCATTTCTTTTTTTGGTCTGTCTCAAAAAGAATGTCACACTTTCGTATTTAGAAAAACAGTTTAACTTTATGAGATGATTTACAATCACACATTTATATAATGTTGGAAATTTACTAAACGTGGAATTAAGTATATCCCATTATTTATGACTCAAATAATTGGGGCCCCGCACGTCGAAAACGTCGTTTCCACACACGTGCACACGTAGTGCCAAGTATCGCAAATTTTATTAGTGAAAGAGATATTGGTACCTATGTAATACGTTTGAGACATAAAATTCTGGATGGTTATTGGCCAAATAACAAAGTATTCCACGTTGGTAAACGAAGGAAGAAGTGTAAGATGAAACGAGTCGGATTTCGCCGCGGAGCCATGGAGGGCCGCAGCGCCGCGGCGCTAATTGGTTGGCCAGTCACTGGAGACGCGACGCTAATTCACAGAGCCACAGCGCTTAGGAGGCAAAATGCTGCAACGGGAAGTTGGAAAGATCTGACCTTTGGGCTGGTTTTGGAGCATTGATTCTCCATTACTTGGCACATGAATTCAGCCATTATTTGGATGAATGTAACACCTCAATCAAGTGTCATTACATGGCTGTTGAAGGCCATTAGTTGGCTAGTTGAGGGGACTTCTCCTTACACTATAAATTGAGGCCTTTGGATCAATTGAAGAACACATCTCAACACTTAGAAAATACTCCAGATTTTCTGAATTCATCTTCTTCCTCTCTAGCAAAGTTACTATACTCAAAGTTCCTCAAGAGTAACACTTGAGTTTCATTTGCTAATTTGTTAAGTTGTTGTTGTATCTTGGGAGACTATAGCTCAACACCATAAAAAGAGATATACGGGGCAATCTTGTCTTAAAGACAGAGTGTCATCACTCGACTCAGCAAATCACACAAGCAGTTTGTTAAGTTCTTAATTTCTAGTTTATTGTAATATTTAGTTTATCCTTTCTTACTATTGTAATAGTTACTTACTTTCAGTTCACTGCAACAATTGTATCCCAATAATTTTAAGACAAGATTTTGTTGTAAGTGCCTAGAAAGATGATTGGAAGAGATCAAACTGCTTCTGATTCTGTTGTTGCTGCCACTCAAGGCAATCCCTCTGCCTTCCCCACTGCTCAAGGCACACCTAATGCCTTTTCGGTTGCTCAAGGCTCATCCAACGCCTTTACTGCCACTCAAGGGAATGTTGTCGTTCCTCCACCCACTGGATTTCACCATGAACGCCCTCGAAAAGTTCATGGGCTCAAACTTCAACAGATGGCAACAGAAGATGCTATTCTATCTAACTGTTATGGGAATGATACGTTTTCTAACAGAAGATCCTCCACAAGCTGGAGATGAAATGGACCCTTCGCCTTCTGAAACGGCTGAAGGGAGCCTAGGTATCCATGTCATTAATGGCATGAAGATGGTTCTTGATGCACAGAATCATAGTGATTTCATGTGTAAGAATTACATATTGAACTGCTTGTCAGACCCTCTCTACACGGTGTATTGCACCGTTGGCACCGCCAAAGAGTTGTGGGAAAAACTGCAAAAGAAGTATAACGCACAAGATGCAGGTATTAAGAAATTCATCGTTGGGAAATTTCTGAAATTTCTAATGGTGGATAGTAAAACAGTGATGTCCCAAGTCCAGGAATTCCAAATGATTCTACATCACTTGGATTTGGAAGGGATGAAACCAAATGAGCAGTTTTTGGTTGCATCACTGATTGAAAAGTTACCTCCTTCGTGGAATGAGTTTATGAGTTACTTAAAACTCAAGACAAAAGAGATGACCTTTGAAGAACTTATTATCAAACTCCAAATTCAGGAAGATAATAAGAAGGTCTTGCCTAGGGGTAAACAACCCGCTGAGGAAAAGGCAAATCTGGTTGAGGCCAAAGGGAACCCAAACAAGAAGCGCAAGTTCCAGAAAGACGACAAGACCCAAACAGCGGAGAAGTTCAAAGGAAACTGTCACCACTGTGGGAAACCTGGTCACATGATCAAGGACTGCCGCAAGCTCAAGACTGAGCAACAAGAGAAGGCCAAGGCTAAGGGCAAGGCACATGCTAACGTCGTCAAAGACCAGTTTCTGGATGACATGATTGAGGAGTTCTCAGCGGTAGTGCTAGAAGCAAACCTTGTTGAGAATCCCATGCAATGGTGGATGGACACATATGCTACAAGACACATCTGTTCCAATAGAGATGCCTTCTCCACTTATACACCAGTTACAAACAAGAAGATGTTCATGGGCAACAATTCTTCCTCTGACGTGCTGGGGGTAGGAAAGGTAGTCCTGAAGACGACTTCTGGAAAGGAGCTCACTCTGAAGGAAGTGATACATGTTCCTGAGATTAGAAGAAATTTAATTTTAGGTCATTTATTAGTTAATGCTGGTTTTAGGCTA
The DNA here is from genome assembly GCA_029783415.1 of Anisodus acutangulus. Lineage (NCBI taxonomy): Eukaryota > Viridiplantae > Streptophyta > Magnoliopsida > Solanales > Solanaceae > Anisodus > Anisodus acutangulus. The sequence continues at coordinate 26,326,681 of CM056507.1, read as the reverse complement.
GTGTTTGAGTCCAATAAATTTGTAGTCACTAAAAATGGAACGTTTGTGGGAAGAGGATTCGTCTGTGAAGGCCTCTTCAAGGTTAACGCCATGTCTGTATTACGTACAAGAAATAATATTGAAGCTTCTTCTTACTTGCTTGAGTCCTCTAATTTATGGCATCATAGATTATGACATGTCAACTACAAGTCCATCCAAAGGTTGGTAAAGTTGGAGTTATTACCTTCTATCGACGTAAACCCTCAACATAAGTATGAGGTGTGCGTAGAGGAAAAACTTACAAAGCTTTCTTTTCGATCCGTCGAAAGAAATACCGCTCCTCTAGAACTTATTCACACAGATATATGTGATTTGAAGTTTGCACAAACTAGAGAGGGAACAAGTACTTTGTGATATTCATTGATGATAGCACATGGTATTGTTACCTTTACTTGTTGAAAAGTAAGGATAAAGCCTTTGAAGCATTCCGACGTTACAAAGCAGAAGTTGAGAACCAACTAAGCATGCAAATTAAATAAATTCGTAGCGATAGAGGGGGAGAATATGTAGCGCCATTTGAGGAATATTGTGCCCAATCAGGCATTGTTCATCAAACGACGGCTCCATGCTCACCTCAATCGAATGGTGTGGAAAAACATAAGAACCGCACGTTGAAATAAATGATGAATGCATTGCTCATCAATTTCGGTCTTCCCCAAAACATGTGGGGAGAAGCTGTCCTTAATCTGTCCTTACCGCTAATACGATTCTTAACAGAGTTCCACATAAGGGTAAGGACAAAACTCCATATAAATCATGGAAAGGAAAGAAACCCACCTATAAATATTTAAAGGTGTGGGGTTGTCTGGCAAAGGTCGAAGTACCCAAGCCAAAGCAGGTCAAGATTAGGCCTAAGACTGCAGATTGAATATTCATCGGATATGCAAATAAAAGTAGTGGTTATCGCTTCTTAGTGCATAAGTCTGATATTCCAGATATCCATGGGGGTACAATCATGGAATCAAGGAATGCTCAATTCTTTGAAGATACCTTTCCGAGAATGGAAAAAGACATAACCTCTCGCAAACGAAGTTATGAACAAAGATCTTAGGAAGCGGGAGTCGTTGACGGCCCAGATCTAGATGGTTCAAATCTAGTGGATCTCGAAGTGGATGAATATCCTGAATCTAGTATTGTAGATTCTCAGAACTTGGAGACTCCAGGGATGGAACTAAGGCAAAGTAAAAGGGACAGGAAGGAGAAATCCTTCGGTCCTAACTTTGTAGCTTATATGGTTGATGATGAACCAAGGACAATTGTTGAAGCATTGCTAACTCCTGAGGCACCGCTCTGGAAAAAAGCTATTGAGAGTGAAATAAGCTTTATTCTGCATAACCATACTTGGGAGTTAGTTGATCTTCCCCCGAGAAATAAACCGTTGGGTTGTAAGTGGATACTCAAACTGAAGTATAAAGTAGATGGGTCTATAGATAAGTACAAGGGCAGGTTGGTAGTCAAGGGCTATCGGCAAAAGGAAGGCCTTGACTACTTTGACACCTACTCCCTGCTGTCTAGGATGACGTCCATGACGTCCATACGATTATTTATTATAATCGCAGTGTTGTGTGACCTTGAGATACATCAAATGGATGTCAAGACAGCCTTCTTAAATGGTGATTTGGAAGAAAAAATCTATATGGAACAACCCGAGGCAATGACACAAAAAAATTAGTAGTACTCTACTATCGAAAGGTTTCGCCATTAATGAGTGTGACAAATGTGTCTACATGAAAGGTAACTCTCACTCGTTCGTTATGATATGCATGTATGTAGATGACATGTTGATCACAAGGAGCAGTCCTAGCATAATTCTACAGACTAAGAACATGTTGCAACAATGCTTCGACACGAAGGATATGGGTATCGCATATGTCATCTTAGGGATAAAAATCTCTAAGACTTATGACGGCCTGGTCTTATCTCAGTCTCGCTACATCGAGGATGTTTTGAGAAAGTTCGAGATGTTTGACAGTTCGCCTATAAGTCACCAATAGATAGAAATCAAAAGCTTGATAAAAATCATAGTGCACCCATATGCCAGGAGCAATATGCACAGGTGATTGGTAGTTTGATGTACATAACAAACTGCACTCGACCTGATATTGCTTATGAAGTCAATAAGTTGGCTAGATTTACCCGTAATCTGAGTAATGATCACTGGAAGGCGTTGAAATGGGTACTACAATACCTAAAATACACGCTAACTTACGGGTTGCATTATTTGAGATATCCAGCTGTACTAAAGAGGTACAGTGATGCAAACTGGATATCTAACATAGAGAACACCAAGTCCACCAGTGGGTATGTATTTACAATTGGTGGTGAAGATGTATCTTGGAAATCCTCTAAGCAAACTTGCATCGCCCGATCTACGACAACCTCTTAGAGGATGTTCCTTGTTGGAACAAACCCGTACCTTCTGTAATGATGCACTACGACAACCAGTCGGCTCTAGAAAGGGCACGAAATTCTATGTACAATGGCAAGTCTCGTCATATTCGACAGAGACATAAGGCTGTTAGGCAGCTGATCACCATGTGTATAATATCCATTGATTACATAAAATCAAAGGATAACATAGCTGACCCACTGACAAAGGGCTTACCCAAGGATCAGATGTTCTGCATGTCTAGGGGAATGGGCTTAAAACCCAAAGTATAAGGATCAATACGGTGGTAACCCAACCTTACTGACTGGAGATCCCAGGAATTAGGTTCAATGGAAAAACTAAGTTGTAAAGGTTCAGTTGATCGCTTCGGTGGAAGCATGAGTACTTAAAGATAGTGATTTCTGTAAAGAGACACCAAATCCAAAGCCGTTCCCGCGATAGACTATAAGTGCTATCTGCAGTGTGGGTGAAGGTTAAGTTTCCAAAACCTTTAATGATCTTCACCAGTTGAGGTTAGGTTTGTGGAAAATTTTAATGGTTCCTAACACTTGTAAAGTGAGGTATAGCAGGATACCTTGTTGGAGACCACCTATTTAAGTGCGAGGACAGACCGACTCAATTGAACGCACTTAAGAATCCAAGAAGTGTACACGGCCACAACGGACAAAACATTACGAAGAACTGAGTAGAGGAAGTTTTTGTGTTGGTACCGTTGACTAGGCTTACACTGACGGTTCAAGACATCACGTTAACCACGCAGTAAGTAAGTCTGATGGTATTCAATAATTGAAGGTTCAAAGCATATACTACCTATCCAGATGCAACATCAGTCCGCTGAAAGATTGCTGGAAAAAGGCACCAAGTGTGTGCGCCAAAATCTCTTTCAAGAGGGGATTGTTAAAAATTTACTAAATGTGGAATTAAGTATATCCCATTATTTATGACTTAAACAATTGGAGCCCCACATGTCAAAAACGTCGTTTCCACACACGTAGTACCAAGTATCACAAATTTCATTAGTGAAAGAGATAGTGGTACGTATGTAATACGTTTGAGACATAGAATTCTGGATGGTTATTGGCCAAATAACAAAGTATTCCACGTTGGTAAATGAAGGAAGAAGTGTAAGATGAAATGAGTCAAATTTCGCCGCGGCGCTAATTGGTTGGCCAGTCACTGGAGCCGCGGCGCTAATTCACAGAGTCGCGGAGCTTCGGAGGCAGAATGCTGCGACGGAAAGTTGGAAAAATTTGATCTTTGGGCTGGTTTTGGAGTATTGATTCTCCATTACTTGGCACATGAATTCAACCATTATTTGGCTGAATGTAACCTCTCAATCAAGTGCCATTGCATGGTTATTGAAGGTCATTAGTTGGCTAGTTGAGGGGTCTTATCATTACACTATAAATTGAGGCCTTTGGCTCAATTGAAGAACACTACAACTCAACACTTAGAAAATACTCCAGATTTTCTGAATTCATCTTCTTCATCTCTAGCAAAGTTACTATACTCAAAGTTCTTCAAGAGTAACACTTGAGTTTCCCTTGCTCATTTGTTAAGTTGTTGTTGTATCTTGGGAGACTATTGCTCAACACCGTAAAAGGAGATATACGGGGCAATCTTGTCTTAAAGACAGAGTGCCATCACTCGACTCAGCAAATCACACAAGTAGTTTGTTAAGTTCTTGATTTCCAGTTTATTGTAATATTTAGTTTATTATTTCTTACTATTATAATAGTTACTTACTTCCCGTTTCCTGCAACAATTGTATCCCAACATATAAAACTTGTTTTGAACCATACATATCAAAAGCCTTCCTTTATTTTTCAAACTTTTTGCCAAGTCAAATGATGCTACATAAATTGGGACATAGGGAGTATCTCCTTATTTTTAGTTTGAGATAATTCAATGAGATCATTTCATAAACTGAAAGTGCAAGGGGTAAGGGGGGTGAATTGTAGCTTTTGGTTCCGAATCAACTGACTTATAGTAGTAGTCGACTCTGCAGAACTATTCTAAAGGAATCGCTGAAGTAAAAATAATAAAGTAATGACACCAGATGTTTTTATACTTATTGGGATCCAATCTGGATCTTAGTCTAGTCCATTTGAATTGCAAGAGTGTTCTTTGTAGCTCATGGTAAGTTGTTCTTTGGTACAATGGTGGTAGAGTGTAGTTTCTATGTCTACTCTCAATTACTTATTATTCTTTTTATACAATGCCTCACCAACAATATTTTTCTCTCCTCTCAAAAAGAGTAAAACACTAAGTATTACAATACTTATGAAATATATAGCATAGAACTAAGAAGGTTGAGATCAAAGTATATTTTCTCTCTTCTGTTGAACTTTGATATTTAGCCTTCGTGGAAGTGGCTGTTGATAAACTGAGATAGCAACCCAAGAGATTTGATTCTTGGAAAATGAATTGATTGATCCTCTTTTCAAGAATAAGGTTAAGAGCTTAGTTGAGTTCCATTAAGCTTGATCTTCTGAATATCTCTGCAATATGTGTTGTTGATCTTGATTTTCTGAATATCTCCCTGATCTCATTTCCTTCTAGAGTTTAGGGTTTGACGAGTCTTGATACTTGTTTCCTTTAATGAGCCTTTTAACTTTCTTGACTTGTGCGCATAAGATCTTCCTTGTATTTTATAGAATATTGACTCCTTTAATTGGGTTTAACTTTTCTTTAAGATATGTGTAACAATCTTGACGATATATTCTTTCCTTTAAGAATAAATCTTGTAATCCCATTAAGTTGCTTTTTTTTTTATGTGTCAATAATTAAGTTATCATTAAAATAGGTACACTAACATGTACATCCCTTCAAGTTTCGCTATACTAAAATTCACTTCTCTAGTAGGTTATAATTTGATATTACGCTTACTCCATGGTTTCAATTTTATAACAATTCCTTTAATCTGCTTATTATTTATGTAAAATATGATAATCTAACTTTTCTTTTTGGATTTTTTTTCATTTGATGCTCGATATCTGCATTGGCAGTTGCGTACACAAGATTTTTGGTAAGCGGTGTCGACATTTTAAAAAAATAAAATAATTGATATAACAATGTTATATTAATAAAACTGTTATTCAAAGCGTGTTAATAAAACATAATTCAAGTAAATTTTATTATTATGTCCGGTTCCTCGTTGGACAAGTATTTTAATCTCTACGATTATACTTAAGTTGAATCCTAGTCTAGCTTGTACACTTAATAAAAAAAAAGGGTGAAAATAGAAGGAGATAGTGAGCTTGCTTTGGTCGAACTAGGGAAAATCGCAGCACTAGCGCTGGATAAAACCAGCGGGCCAACAAAACTCATCTGATTGAGGAGTGTCATTTATATTAATTGTATACATATATCCGTCTATTCCAGATTTTACATATATATGTTTACAAGAAGAATTCGACGAAAGGGTAGGGTGGGTCCTCCGTTGCGCATTGAAGCCCAACTAAATTCGGATGGTGCGTCGCAGTGCGGATATTTGATGTAAATATTATAATCTAACTTATTTGTCCTTTCTAATAAACAATCTGTTTCGACGAAACCTAACAACCATACGGGAGCAAAAACTTTCTTGTCTGAATGAGTATTCAAATTTGATGAAATGTTTCGCATTGTATTTTTCACAGCATATTTTATCTGGAAAAAAATCAGCAACTATGTTCCAAGTGTTGTAAAATGAGAGAGAGCATTATAGATCCCTTTCTGAAAAACAAAGTGAAGTATTTCTGTTCTGATCAATTGTGTATATATGCATTGCTGATAATCACGACTGTGGTCCTAGATACAAAGTGTTATGTGCATTGTAATATGTTTTATTTGTATTTGAATAATATGGATATGAGATAAGTTTAAATAGAGCACTAGTAAGCAACAATTCAGTCTTAACTTTGCTTGAGATTGAAGAGTAACTTTGTAATGATAACAAAAGAATTATTAGAACGAAATCAAAATAAATGTAATATCGTAAATCATAAGAAGATGTTGGGTTTAAATAATAGATTGAATGGAAAATGGAAGGAGTTCACTCTTGCTTTGTCCCACATCGGTAGTGGAAAGAAAAGTGGAGTTCCCTCTTGCTTTATAAAATAAGCATTTGTCCCACATTGGTAGTGGAAAGAAAAGTTCTTCTATTTATAAGTAGAAGTACTCCTTCCTGTTGCTAAAGGGTTAAGAAGAGGGTCTCCCCTCGCGCCGTCGTCGTCGCTCGGCTTCGGATTCGGTCAAATGATCTGATTGATTGATATTCTTTTTGGACCAAATTTTCTTTAATTTTTAATTATTATTTAATTAAATTAATTAACTAATCCAATCCTACCCGTTAGTGACCCGGATCCATGTATCTGACCCGCGACCCAATTTCTTTCCCATATTTAAATTTCCCACCAGTTTTTAGTGGTTGTTCAGAAGGGTTGCAAACCTTCAGAAACAGTACTTCCATGACTATAAATTCGTTTGTTTCCTCAGAATTTTACTCACTAATTTTCTGGAAAAAAAACACAAACTTCTTTTTCTTCTGCACAAATAAATTCTGTGTGATATACTGCTGTTGAGTGGTTCGACGCTACCTGAATTTGAAGTACTACTATTCTGGTAAGATAATCGTTCTATCCTGGGAGGGGATATTCCATCAACCTCGAGTACTGTGAGGGGAATAATTTCCTTAAGGACACACTTTGAACTAAGTGGACTCGATTATATTCTAAAAAATTATTCTTATTTTTCAACACTGATTCTGTTTATTTTCAGTTATTATTATTTACTGATTTTTTGGAATATAGATTAATAACAGAAGAGAATAACTTTATTAAGTAAAATTTATAAAATTATCCCTGAAAAATTGATTTCATTTCATTCTATGATATAAACACAAAGAAAATTTGAATATATTTTATTCATTACAGAAATTAAAAGTAAGGCTAACTTTCGTTGCTATCATCTATAACTTGTTACTCCTCTCAAATTGAGTAACACAAAATGTTACTTAACATGCTACCGAAAAAGATCGTATACTCAAACATCTGCTTCTCATATTCTAAATGAGAGAGAGATAAAAAGAGTAGAGTATATACATTCTCGTCTATTGAATGAATATACACACACTCGTCTAATTTGGATGTAAAAACTTCTTAAAAATATTTGAGAAGTGTTAGCACTTGGCTAATTTTTTTGAAAGGATTGCCGGAAAAGCGCCTTATGCTACCATTTTAACCAAGAAAATCTTTTTCCACTTGCAACAAGATCACGAAATTTCAAAAATAAAAAACGACAAATATTCAAATACATTTTTACACGAACTTTTTTCACCAAAGAAGTCTTTTAGAAAAATTGTTCCAATCTTTAATATGGTGATGCAGTATTTAATTTTACAATATTCAACGTTATATTTTAAGGAATTATAAAGAAAAAAAATAGTAATAAGGTCATGACTTGCTATATGGAACAAAGTAGTTTCATCCCAATTCCTATAATCACCTAAGCTAGGCTTTACCAAATTCACGCTAGTTCACCGCGACCTTATGAAAAAAAATATCGCTGTCAATATCCCTAAAGGATAAGGACTAAATAGTAATTTCGGTTAAAACTTCAATTTCCTTAGCTATCACGCCATTCACCTTTTTTCCGCCATTTATATTTACCCCAAACGAAGAAGAATCCTAGTAGTAGGAGAAAAACTGCTCCCCTTCTCTTTCCCCGCCATAACCGCCTCTTCACATTCCTTGAGAATTTAACTTCACTCACACACACAGATATCTAGATTCTAGTCTAGTACTAGTATATACACACACATATATGAGGACGAAGAAGAGTGGTGATGACAGTAATGGAGGATTTTATGCTTATTTAGGTGTACTCTGTTGTGTACTGATTATATCTGTGATAGCGGTTGTATCTATCAGGTTCTCCGTTTCCGGAAGCCCTTTCCGATCGTCGGTTTCTGCTGTAAATTCAGGAACTGTTTCGATCGCTGAGTTGCAGAAGAAGGTGATCGCCGCCGCCCTCATTAATCAAAATCCCTCACGAGCCATCTCTTCCGATGTTTCCTTGTACCGGAACTCTTCATCCCCTCAGATACCTAAAACATCTACCCTCGTTGTGAGTGAATTTCAATGCTCCTCCTTAAATTTCATCGAAAATTACGAGTTCTTTTTGTGTTTTTGTTTTTATTGATAAATCTTCCTTTAATGCTTTAGAAAACGTTATCTTCGAAGTTTGACAGATTTTCTGAATCTGTGGATGCGAAATTTTAATTAGAACTTCAGTTTTTTTCTTTGTTCACGATGTTCAGTTTTTTGAGTGTCGATAGAGCTGCATTCAATGGTTCATAAGAAAACGTTAATTTTGAAGCTTTTGGAACTCTGTCAGTTATCTTAATGTTCGTGTTGGGTGAGTTTCGCGTGGTGATAGAGCTGTATCCAATGATTTTTGAAGTTTGAGAGATTATCTGATTTCCTGGAGTTTTTGAATATGTGAAACTTTACAAAGTTCAGTTTTTGTGTTTACGTTTGTTGTTGATCAATGTGATTCTGGAACTTTCGACAGAAGAAAGATGATAAGATAGAGGAAGGATTGGCACGAGCAAGAGCGGCAATTCGAAAGGCTGCTGGTGTTCGAAACTTGTCCGGTGGGATCTACCGCAATCCAGGCGCATTTTATCAGTAAGTCTCATTCAAATTCATATATGGAAAAAGAATAAAGTGAAATAAGGATACACTTAGAAAATTATTTAAATAAAGCTCTAAAAAGGAAGGAGCTTTTTGTAAGTCATAACTAATTTCCTTCTAAGTCACTCACCAGAATCACTGCAGCATACATTCCAAGTGTGTTCTCTTCTAATTTATTATTACTTCCAAACTCCGACGTGTAAATCAATGGATGATCACTAACAGTTAAACCTGAATACATCGTAATAAATGTGAATCATAACACTAGTTTTAAATTAGTGATTTAGATATTGATTAGGGTGCCAAATGTGTCGTTTGGACTGAAATTAGGTGGATCAAAATGGGCTAGTCAATATCCAACCCGCTCAAAGCTTACATATGCTTAAGATGAGCAGGTATGAACTAAATGATGGGTCATAATCCAACTTGCCCAACTTGACTCTTTACTTTTACAAATTCAAACTTACCTTCTATGATGTTATTTTATTTTGTATGATATTTGATTTTTCCATATATTTATTTTTAAAATAAGAATAATATTTTAAAGATTTTTTTCATTTTTATAAAAGCAAAATAAATATATAAAATAATAGGTGGAGGGCAGGGGTAGTGGGGTGGTGGTGGTTGGGTAGTGGGGTAAGAAGCATTTCTCATTTTTTAAATTTTTTTTGTATAAATAAAATAAATATATAAAGTAAAACTTCAGGTGGGGGTGGGGATGAGGTAAACAATTTTTTCTCATTTTTTATAAAAAATTTATAAAAGTAAAATAAATATATAAAATAGAAAAGGAAGGGGGGTGGGGGAGGGGGGTTTGGGTGATGGGGTATGAAAAATTTCTTATTTTTTAATAAAATTTTATATATAAGTAAAATTAATATATAAAATAAAAACTTTGGGGGTGGTGTGGGAGGGCAGGGGGGTTGGGGGATAAGAATTTTTTTTATATTTTTAATAATTTATTTATAAAAGTAAAAAATATGAAATAGAAATTTGAGGATGGGGTAGGGCATGGAGTAGAGAGGGCTAGGAGTTAAGAAAAAAATTCATATTTTTTATAATTTTTTATAAAAGTAAAAAGAATATGAAATAGAAATTTGAGGATGAGGTAGGGCATGGAGTAGAGAGGGCTAGGAGTAAAGAAAAAAAAATCATATTTTTTATAATTTTTTATAAAAGTAAAAAGAATATGAAATAGAAATTTGAGGATGGGGTGGAGGTAGGAGGTAGGTGGGGTTAGGGCGGTGGGGGGAGAGGTAAGAAAAAAATTTATATTTTTTATAAAAGTAAAAAAATATGAAATAGAAATTTGAGGATGGGGTGGGGCTTGGAGGGGGTTGGTGTGGATAGGGAGGGGTAGGTAAGAAAAAAAATCATATTTTTATAAATTGTTTATAAAAGTAAAAGAATATGTAATAGAAACACGAGAACTGGTAGGGCAAGTGGGGGTGGGGGTAGAGGCGGGAGGTGGGAGTAGATTGGGTAGGTGGGGTAGAGAGGGTGGGTAGGGGTGGTAAGGAGGTAATGGTGGGGTGGAGTAGGCAAGGTAGGGCAGAGATGCTTGGGTGGTTCAATGCTTGGGTGGGGGTTGGTGTAGGGGAGGGGTAGGGTGGATGGATTGTGTGGTGGGTAGTTGGGGTGAGGTTGGGTATTTTTAGTGTTCCGAAATAATAAAGGATTTTTTAAAATAATTATTTATAAACAAAAATCTTAATCTAGAGTGGAGCTCTAATCGTTAAAATTGAGCATTTTCGTGGATCAAATTTAGCATCATCATTGGTTCGTTTGAGCTGTTGATTTATGATGGATCAACTTGGGCTATCCCAAACTAACCTATCATCAAAATCACCCTTGCCCAAACTCATGAAACCTTAGGCGTGTTGGACGGATCATTTGGGTTTGGACTAATTTTGCCACTTTAATATTAATATACTTATGATTGACAAGTGTAGATGTAAACTATTTAAAAAGAATAGTTGTAGGGAGCACAAGAGCAGTGAGGCTGCATCTATAGATAGGTCGGTCCGGGCATGGAGTATGTGTAACAAGTCTTGTAATTGACGCATGGTATGTACAGTGCGCATACACTCAAATGTTTCCTACACTTGATTGCCTTGTGTTGAAAAGCCGCACTGTCTGTTATTCATTGCTTGTAACTATGTGGTGGCTATTTACCCCTTCAATATTTTCACAAATTCCTATCTTCCTTATCAATTTAGCTTTCCTATATTCAATCAAATGCGGATTAGTGGAATGAAACACGTTTATTCTCCAAGACTTATTTAGATACATACAGAATTTTAAGAGTCATTGTACTTAACGGATACGCGGTTGACTAGTTTGTCACGTTTTTTGTCCACCATTTACTTCTTATGATTGCTTTGCATTTATTTTCATTAATTAATTCTTAATATAGGTTCCAAAATCTGTTATGCATTGGGATTGCTAGAATGTATCATATTTTTTGTAATTGAGATCAAAGCTTTATTATCCCTCGGCAAGAAAACATAAAATTTATTAATGTCTAATATCTTGAACTTATATGTTACCCTTAATAGATAACATAAACATTTATTTGTAAATGATATCTCGTGAGCTGTCGTCTTTTTTTTTTCACCACAAAAAAAAGAAGAAGAGGAACTCTAACATTGAAACAATTACTATTATTAATGTCAATGAAGCCTCCTTTAACGTGATCTCGTGAGGAAATTAAGCGAAGACTCACACCTTTGATCAAAATACGCTTTTAATATTAGATATATTTATATTTAATAATAATATAATAAATAAATAAACTAAGTTATATTGTGTATTCTCTAAATAAATTTTCAAAAAGGATACTTCTTTTATTGAAAGGGCACAACTCTTTGTTTATTTTATAATATCATTATTAGAATAATGCTATTATATATGGTTATTTAATGTGCTTTTATTGTTTGTGTTACGAACTAATAAACTAGTGTGATATATGAAGGAATAACGTATGTTTTTTCACCAATCATACTGAATATTAAAAAAATAAGCATAAAGGAAATATGAAATTAAAAACTAATACTATAAAAGTGAGAAGCACAAAAAGGTTGAAAGACCAATATACCTTTTTAATAATAATAATAATGATAATGATAATAATAATATTTAAAACCTGAATATGTTTTGATTGATATTGTATCTTCTCTAAATGGTTGTGTTCTTTCCGTAATAACGAGTAGTTAATTTGATACATTTGAAAATTTATTTTCCGAAAATTTGAAATTATACAACTAATGTATGGTTTTGCTGGCCATACGAATTTGGATTGAAACAAAGAAATAAAGATTCAGTTGTTTTCACAACTTCACGTTCCGATATGAAGTGGTCCTTGGAGAGTAACATCAGCCGCAGTTGTGTAACTATCCTACTGACTGAAACTGGTAAATTTAACAAGATTGCTAAGCTCCAGTTTAGTAATTTCTCTCTTTATTTCCTCGATACGTTGATGGTTTTGTCTTTCCATTTGTTATTCCAATGCTAGGAAGTTTAGTTACTCGGCGTTGAGAAATATGACAATAATAACACGGAAAAAGTCGTTCTGTACCTTATAATATTTTTTTTCTAGTAGCTCAATTCAATAATTTAATAATGATAATCAAAAGGACCAAGATAAGTTTACTCAGAGAAAGTAATTCTAAATAATTAGGTTAAACAAACAGTTACCAGTTTAAAAAAAATAATTAGGTTAAACAAATAAGATTAGTGTCATTGAGATCCAATTATGAGAGAAGTAATGTTGATTGGTTTTCCTATAATTTGCCTTGCTCTTGAAGCGTTTGGATTTCACGTAACCAACATACAAATGATACGTAATTTCTTGATTGGGACTTAAGATACCCATGCTTTTTCACTTTTATATTTAGGCAGGTGTCGTAGTTATAATTACATACTATTGCTATCATTGAACATCTTAATGATGGACTTGAATATCATTTTGTTTTGCAAATAATGTTTGCAGGAGTTACAAAGAGATGGAGAGGAGGTTCAAGGTGTATGTATATGAAGATGGGGACTTCATAATGATCCATGATGGACCCTGTAAAGATATATATGCAAGTGAAGGAAGGTTCATCAGCGAGATGGAACATGGAAACAATAAATTCAGGACAAGAGACCCTCATTCAGCCCATGTTTACTTCATGCCTTTTAGTGTAACTTGGATGGTTAAGTTTCTCTACGTGCCACCTTCACATAGTCTTACCCCTCTTAAAGAGTTCGTGTCTGATTATGTGCGACTTATCTCAATAAAATACCCATTCTGGAACCGAAGCGGTGGAGCTGATCATTTCATGCTTTCTTGCCATGATTGGGTGAGCTTTATTACTACATTTGGGTTTTTTTTTATTCCAATTAAAATATTTATATAATGGATTAGCTAACATGAATGTTCCTAAAGGAGAGAACAGACCGTTATTAAGTCTTGACACATGGTCTGCTGCTACACTTATTTCAGGCTCCTTTTGCTTCCAAAGGCAATGATTTCCTGTACAATACATCAATAAGGGTTTTGTGTAATGCCAACTCCTCAGAAGGTTTCAATCCTCAGAAAGATGTCAGCCTTCCTGAAATCTACCTTTACAACGGTGTAGTGTCCCCAAAGCTGCAGTCTCCTCCACCGGCCAACATTTCAAGGCCTTATCTTGGATTCTTTGCTGGTGGACTTCATGGCCATGTCCGGAAAACCCTCTTCGATCACTGGAAGGGCAACGACTCTGATCTTCGTGTATATGAATACCTGCCTAAGGACATGGATTATCCCTCTGAAATGTTGCGGTCCAAGTTCTGCCTATGCCCTAGTGGTTATGAAGTGGCTAGCCCAAGGGTGGTTGAAGCCATTTATGCTGAATGTGTTCCTGTTATGTTATCAGATCATTATGTCTTCCCTTTTAGTGATGTGCTAAACTGGGATGCATTCTCAGTACAGGTTAACATTTCTGATATCCCAAGGCTAAAGGAGATCTTGTTGGCTGTTCCAGAAGACAAATACATGAAGCTCAAGGAAGGTTTGAGGGCTGTGAGGAAACATTTTGAACTAAACCGGCCTGCTCTGAGATTTGATATGTTTCATATGATATTACACTCTATATGGCTCAGGAGACTAAATTTAAGGCTCTAGAATAGCAATTTATATACTATATAAATCCGATATAAGTTACAAAAGAAGGAATAGGGGTGGGGTGTCAACAGAAGGGTTTATTTCAATGCCTTTTGATGAGTTAAATTCTTTCATCACATGGAATTTGTTTGTACTAGTTTCTTTTTACAGATGGCCTATAGGATGAACACAGTCTTGCTTCAACAAAACAATGTAAATGAAAGCATTCTTGATCCATTTTGCCCCATTTCAGAAAGGGAGAAGTTATCAGTGTTTATTGTACAAGATATATTATCATCCTTTGAAATTTTGTCAAAAGTGAAATGTGCATGGAATGGGTTCGTTTGACCAATTTACATATCAATGTCTACACCATGATGATTGGAAACCAGTAAATTGATTTGCTGCCTGTTTACGTGACACTTGTAATCTCTAAACCAGCAAATACTTGACAACACTAGTTAGCAATGAAGTTGTTGGAGAGCCTTTCCCTTTCAATCTGAGCCCTTCGTCGACAAACAATTGCACCCATCTCAGTATTGATGGATTTGTCAAATTTTACATCTATTTTCTTTCCAGAAATGTCTCGCACGAAGAAAACACTCTTGCCTGCTCTCCCTTGATTCTACGAGTAATATGGGAAAGCGTTCCTCGTTTATTGTTAGTGTATTGGGAATTTCGGGTGAAACATGTGGAGCCATTAAAGTATGCCACATAGGAGCATGGTTCCCACGAGTTGGGAGATCCCGATTACACTCCGAGGGAGAAGTGAACAAAAGTCGATTGATCTTATATAAAAATGCGTACTCATCGTGGTTGTCCCCAAAGATCTTTGTTAGAGCAAGAATATGAATATGCAAAACGTGAATACCTCCTGAAGACGCGGGTATAATACCTGGTAAGACCCAATCTTGAGTGAAATAAATACCGCGACTTTGATCTTGTTTAACAAAATCATCACGTTCAACTAAACTCATTGGTTCTGCGCTCTATTTGGTCATAACCTAGTTCGAGAACCTTCTCTCATAGATTCCCTTTACTAAGTCATCGCCAGCAATCAACTCTTTTCCCTTGGTGTCAAAGGGCGAGTGGTAGGGGGACTTGAGTCTTCGCAGAACCTTCTTTTCGCTCTCCTTTCCCTCATCTCCTGGGCCTTAACCGAATTTGCTCCATTTTGCTCAGTTGGGGAGCGGAGGTACCCTCGAGCGGTGTATGAGTTGTGGTATTTGTCGTAGTGGGGGTAGAACTCGGAAGGATGGACAATGTTGTTTCCTTCTGAAATCCGTGTCTTTGTTGTTTCACTAGCTAAGACCACATTCTCACATGTCCCTTTGGTTATTACAACCTTCTTTTTTTATGTCAAAGACCAAAAGCTACGCGCAATAACAGAGATGGCTATTCATTTAAGTCTTTGGGTAGAACCACTAGATCTTCAACTGTGAAACTGGTGCATTTAAGTGAACCTCGCTGGTGCGAGGAAAGAAGCATAAAAGCGGGCCCACATCTGCTAAATTTTGGCCGCTTGTGCGATGATCGCTGGTTAGCTCAGATGCTTAGTTCCCATTTCGAAGTTTGGTATCTCATTCACATATTTGGAGCTTGGGAGCTCGGTTTAAGGAGAATTTTTAAGGGTTTTGCAAGATTCTTCTATTGGGTAAGCCTCCAATCTTCCTTTTTATGATTATTACATTGATTAGTGAAGAATTTTATGGTAGAATCTATTATTTGGGATGAGGGTTTCATGGGTTTATGAACCCTAAGCTAGAATTTAGTGATTCTTGATTTAAGCATGAAAGTGATGTTAGATTTGGATGATTCATGATAAATAGACTCCCTAGAGGTCGGGTAAACTATTTTTTGAATAAATTTCATGTTTTCCCCTTCGAGGCTCGGGATCCTATTTTGGGTGATCTTTTGGGTCTGAAAGTTTTATATAGCGATCTGGGTATCGATAGAATCATGTATTAATGTATTATCCATATTTGAATAGATTGACACCTTTTAAAGCTTTACGAAAAGGCAAGGCGTTGTGATTCTTGGACTCTTATTCCAGGAAAGATAAGATCTTGTACCTTATTTAAGCGTCATGGTTGGTCTAATTAACTAAATAAGAAGTCATAATAGGGATAATAAGGGGTCCCAATACTTGTGAGGTGATGAGCACTTATATCGGGTATCAGTGGCATTTTATAAGTAATTGCACCTTTAAATTATGTAGTGAATGCCAGGCTTTGGGCATTAGCTGATAAAATAGTACGATCCTTTAGATCTGTGATTGAGGTACGATGCCCGTACTTTATTCATCATTATTATTTGTCGGTCTTGTATATGAATGTGTGTTCCTATCACTCTTTTATACTCATTTAAAAGTAGAAAAGAAGAAAAATATTGAGTCTTTATTGTGTACATGGCTAAAGATCGGATCATTATGGCATAAACATATTAAATATAGAATCTTTATTGCATATCGTGGCTTCATATTATTGTGCATATCATATTTATGTTTTATATAGTATGTATGCATGTTATACTTGAGGATACATATGTGGGTCTGAGGGGAAATGATTCCGGACGGAGTGATGTGCTGATATGAGCCTGAGTGGCTAGAGATTTTTATATAGTATGTATACATGTTATACTTGATGATACATATGTGGGTCTGAGGGGAAATGATTCCGGATGGAGTGATGTGATGATATGAGCCTGAGTGGCTAGAGATATACCATAGATGTTTTTCCCCCATCTTCCCAAACCAATTTACCTATTTAAGATATCTCCATGTGTGGCGTGATAAGATAAGGACCACTAGGGGCCCGATTTGTCCTTCTCCCCGCAAGAACCCTAGACCTTCATTCTAGTAATGACTGAGAACCCGAAGGGAAATAATTGCAGGTGGTATATGGACCTCACGAGTTGGACATGGGTCACGATTCATTAATATTTGAACATGTGTGTATCGGTGATGGAAAGTCCTTGCATTGCATTGTATTTCATTTGTATCTCATCTCATTTTATCTAGATTTTATGTTTAGTAACTGTTTTGTGTTTTAGATTCTATTTCCTTACCTATAATGTATGTTTTAACTGATGATTTTGTGATGTAGTGTGTTATTGTGATTATGGTAATCTAATGGCGGTTAGTGTGGAAGTAGTAATTAGAAGGCCAACTTTCATTTCCATTTATAATAGGGATGGATGACTACGCTGCTGAGTACACATTATTTTCCGTACTTATACTACACTTGTTACACCCTTTTATATGCAGGTTCAGTTCCTATTACCAGCGGAGCACCTGATTACTCATCCCATTATGGAGCTTGATCGGACGATTCGAAGTGAGCCACTGCGGAGATTCCTGGCACTAGAACCTCCTTCTTATCTTTCATTTCCTTTCTTTTACATTCAGACTATTTATGTATTATTGGGATGTATTCCCAAACTTGAATTATTCTCTAGTTAGTTCTTGTAATCCTGACACTAGACTTGGGGTTTGATGTGTTTTCATATTATATATATATGCTACTCTTTTAAGACTTGATTTCATTTACTTAACTAATTCTGCATTTAAATCTATATTTAATTGGGTTAAAAGGTTGTGGTTGGTTTATTGACCCTTGATTCTTATGGTTTCTAAGAATTTTTTATTTCATTCTCTCACAAATAGTGAGGACACGTTTAGCTACATTCAGAGATCAAGAGCCCGCACCTATGCCTGTACCCGCTGTCGGGACTGTTGCTCGAGGGAGAGACAAGGAATGAGGTAAAGGTTAAGTCAGGGCTATAGACCGTATTGCTATGCCATCTGCTTCTTAGACCCGTGCTAGAGATTTGAGTCCGAAGCAAGAGGAGGTACCAAATAAGGAGCCAGTGTAGGCGGAGGAGATTGGACCCGCCTAGGCATTTGAGGTTTTCATTGCTACTCCTTTTTTTGGATACCCTGGCACGTATTCTTAGTGTCTTTGAGGATTGGATAGAAGCACTATCATTTACTATAGATGGTTCACACATCGAAATTAATGGTTAAACTCCCAATCAGGAGCATATAGGTTATAGGACACCAATGACACAATAGTTGCTGCTATGACTCCCCAGTTTCTGGGTTATCAGCTCGGGGTATTGCTAACCATCCAGTTATTTAGCCCACTATGTTTGTAGAAGAGCAGAAGATGTGGGATAAGTCTAAGAAGATGAATCCACCACAGTATGATGGACATCATAATAATGATGCTTATGAGTTCTTAGTGAGTTGCCATGAGAGGTTGCACAATTTGGGGTTAGTTGAGTCCAACAGAGTTGAATTTGTAGTGATACAGATGATTGCCCCTGCCAAGTAGTGGTAGAGGGTGTTTGTTGAGACTAGGCTAGGTGGGTCACCTCCACTACATGGGCCGAGTTTTCTAAAATATTCTTGGACAAGTAGGTTCACCATAGCTTGAAGCATGAGGGGTGACAACAGTTCTACAATTTGGAGCAGGATGCTATGACTGTGATTAAGTCACTCATTGTCTCGCCGTGCTTTTACTATCTTGACAAATGAGACATGGAGGATCCACAAGTTTGTGAGAGATTTGTCCTATCATCTTAAGGTTGCAATAATATATATGGCAGCTTTAGGAGGTACTTTTCAGGCAGTGATGGATGCCGCTAGAAGTGTTGAGCCTATCAGGCGTTAGGAGTTTGGGGATAGATAGATCAAGAGGCCCCGCAGCTTAGGTAGTTATGGAAGTACATCACCTGTAGCTAGAGGTTATCATGGTAGGGGTTATCGCTCCCAGTTCATGCAGCGATACAGACTTTGACTGGTGGTTCTTCGGGTCGTGGTGGTTATAGCTCAGTTTAGAAGTTGTGAGGTTCTTATCCGCAACCTGGAGGTGGAGGTGGTCATTCTGGTTATTCCAGCTTACCCCAGCCGCCTATGTATTCTCGTGCATGTTATGAGTGTAGAGAGATGGGATATTTTGTGAGGGAGTGTCCCAAGCTCAAGTAGAGTGGTCAGCACTCCGGTTCTCATGGTTCTGGATCTAGGACACCAGTATACCTGACTAGAGGTGGTGCACAGAGTGATGAAAGAGATTCCTATTTAGGTAGATTTGGTTCTCATTCAGGCCGTGGCGGAGGTCGCGGAGGTTCTCAAACCAAGGGTGGTCGTGCTTAATGCAATACATTCCCAGGTGAACCATAGGCAGAGACTTCTAATGCTGTTATCACAAGTACTATTTTGGTTTGTCATCACTCGGCTATGGCATTATATCATCCAAGCTCTACATACTCTTGTGTGTCTTCTTATTTTGCTTCATATTTGGGTATGCTATGTGAGTATCTTTATTGTCCTGTTAGTGTTTCTACTTCAGTCGGAGATTCGATAGTGGAGGATCGGGTGTACCGATTCTGTATTGTCACTTTCTTGGGGTATGACACTTAGGCTGACTTAATGATTCTAGACATGGTAGATTTCAACATTATGCTATGCATGAATTGGTTGCCTCATTATCATGCAATTTTGGACTGTCATGCCAAGATAGTTATATTAGCCATGCCGGGGATTCATAGTCATGTGCCGAAGAAGGTGATATCTTATCTTAAGGCTAGGAGTGGTGAAGAAAGGGTGTCTGTCTTATTTGGCATATGTCCGTGATACTAGCGTTGATACACCTCCTCTTGAGTCAGTGCCAATAGTGAGGGAGTTTTGTGAGGTATTTCTAATGGACTTGCAGGATGTTCCATCAAATCGTGATATTGATTTGGAGCCGGGTACTAACTACTCCTCCATAACGGATGGCGTCGGCAAAGTTGAAGGAGAAATTACCGGATATGTTGAGTAAAAGGTTCATTAGGCGGAGTGTTTTGGCTTGGGGTGCTATAGTGTTCTTCATGAAGAAAAAAAATGGGTCTATGCGTATGTGTATTGACTATCGACAATTGAACAAGGTCACAATCAAGAACACACATCCTATTGCTTGCATTAGTGAATTATTTGATCAACTTCAGGATGTATCGGTCTTCTATATGATCGATTGAGGTCCAACTACCACCAGTTGAAGATTAAGGTGGAAGATACCTAAGACCTCTTTCAAGACCCATTATGGTCATTATGAGTTTTTGGTCTTGTCTTTCGGGCTCCCTAATGCCCTAGCAACTTTCATGGATTTTATGAGCGATGTCTTTAGACCGTACTTGGATTATGTTATGATTATCTTCATCGATGATATATTGATCTACACTTGGAGTGAGGAAAATCACGAGCAATATTTGACGATCGTGCTCGGAATTTTGAAGGAGAAACAACTTTATGCGAAGTTCTCGAAGTGTGAATTTTGGTTTAGTTATACGACATTCTTGGGCCATATGGTGACTAAGGATGGTATTATGGTGGATCCCAAGAAGATTAAGGTGGTCTGTGATTGGGTTAGATCTACTTCAGTTACAAAGATTTAGGGTTTTATTTTCCTCATTACTTTATTATCAACGTTTTGTGGATGGGTTTTCATCTATTGCATCTTCCTTGACTAGATTGACTTAGAAGAATTACCTTTCATATGGTCGGATGAGTGTGAGGTGAGCTTTAAAAAGAATAAGACTTTGTTGACTACAACTCCAATTTTGACTCTTCCCATATAGGGAGAGGGTTTTACTGTCTATTATGATGATTCGTGGATTGGTCTTGGTTATGTTTTGATGCAAAAAAGGGAAAGTTATAACCTATGCTTCGAGGAAATTGAAGGTGCATGAGAATAACTACCCTACCCATGACTTAGAGTTGGCAGCGATGGTATTTTCTTTGAAGATTTGGGGGGCATTATCTCTATGGTGTGCATTGTGAGGTGTTTACCGGTCATAGGAGTCTTTAGCACATTTTCAATAAGAGTGATCTCAATTTGAGGCATAGAAGGTGGTTAGAGATTCTCAAAGATTATGATATGTCGGTCCTTTATAATTCGGACAAGTTAAATGTAATGGCGGATTCCTTGAGTCAAATGACGGTGAATATGGGTAGCCTAGCATATTTATAGGCTGGGGAGAAACCTTTGGCTATGGAGGTCCAGTCATTAAAAAATAGGTTGGTGAGACTTGATAGATTCTGAGCCTTGCAAAGTTCTAGCTTGTGTGGAGGCATGGTCTTATTTATTGGAACATATTAGGGCTCGATAATTTGATGATACTGTGTTGTGCAAAATTCGGTACAAGGTATCTAAAGGAAAGGCCAAGGAAGCAATTCTTGATGATGAACGTGTGTTGTAAATAAGGGTCGCACATGTGTTCCTTGAGTTGTGATTTGATTAAGTTGGTCTTAGAAGAGGCTCATAGTTCGAGGTATTCTATTAATCCAGGAGCTACAAAGATGTATTGGGATTTGAAACAAAATTATTAGTGGTATAGTATGAAGAGAGAAATAGTGGGATTCGTTTCTCAGTAATTGAATTGTCAACAAGTGAAGTATGAGCACCAAAAGCTTGGTGGACTTACTCAGAGGATGCATATACTTCAGTAAAAATAGGAGAGAATTGTTATGGATTTTGTGGAAGGGTTACCACAGACTTTGGGGAAGTTTGATGTTATTTGGGTGATTGTGGATCGGTTGACGAAGTTGTCTCACATTGTACTGGTTCATACTACATACAATTCAAAGAAGTTGGCCAGAATCTACATCTGAGAGATATTTAGTTAGCATTGGATTTCTATTTCTATCATTTAGGATTATGGCACGTAATTTACATCCCACTTCTGGAGGTCTATATAGATGGAGTTGGGTACTCGAGTGGAGCTTAGTACAATATTTCACCCTCAAACAGATGGTCAGTCTGAACGGACTATTCAGGTCCTTTAGGATATGTTGTGGGACTGTGTGATTGACTTTGCTGGTCAATGGGATTAGTTATTGCCTTTGACAGAGTTTGCTTACAACAACAATCACCATTCTAGCATTGAGATGACACCGTTTCAGGCATTTTATAGTAGACGGTGTTGTTCTCCAGTTGGTTGGTTTGATGTATTTTAGGTTAGTTCTTGTGGTACAGATTTGTTGCATGATTTTTTGAACAAGGTCAAGTTCATTTAGGAGAGGCTTCTCACAACTATGAGTTGACAAAAGAGTTATGCAGACTGGAAGGTTCGCAATCTAGAGTTCATGATTGGTGAACGAGTTATGTTGAAAGTTTTACCCATGAAGTGTGTGATGATATTTTGGAATAGGGGCAAGTTGAGCCCCAGGGATATTAGTCATTTTGAGATTGTGCATTATATTGGTGAGGTAGCTAATGAGATGGCCTTGCCTCTAGAATTGTCAGGTGTTTACCCTGTGTTTTATTTTTCCAGGCTCAAGAAGTATCATTCGGACGGCTCTCATGTGATTAAGTGGGATTTAATATTGCTTTATCAGAACTTGACTTATGAGGAAGAGCCGGTTGTTATTCTTGATAGGAAGATTTAGAAGTTAAGATACAAGGAGATAACTTCGGTAAAAGTTCAGTGGAGGCATCTTTCAGTTGAAAAGGCTACCTGGGAGACTGAGACGGTCATGCAGACTAGATACCCTCAACTTTTCAGGTATTTTTTTCTCTCTTATGTGTGAGGACGAACATGTGTTTAAGTGGTTGATTATGTAACAACCCGTTAGGTCATTTTGGTTATATTGCTTATTTTCCCGTAAATTCCCTTTCCCTTAGTGTGGGGATGGGTGGTGTGATTCTCGAGGAAATCAGATGGAAATGATGGAAGAAGATCTAAGTTTTGAGTTTTGAAAGTTTAAAGTTTGACTAAGGGTTGACTTTTGGGAAGACGCACTCATAATAGAATTATGATGGTTTAGCTCCAGATCGTAATTTTTGACTTAGATGAATGGTTTAAATGAGTCTCGAGTGATCGGGTTAGTTTGTGGATTTTGAAAAGTCTTAAGTTAGAAAGACGAGTCTCGGTTGACTAAAGTCAACATCGAGGGCATTTGAGTCATTTTTTTAAGTTTTGTCGATTTCATTAGGTCTGCAATTACATTTATGACTTATTCAAATTATTGTTTTGGTTGCCGAGGGACTCAAGTGAATTGGAGTTGACCATAGTCAACAGATGATCAAGACGACCTCGTATATGTATTTTGAGTGAGCGAGAAAGTCCATTGCA
Source organism: Anisodus acutangulus (assembly GCA_029783415.1). Taxonomy (NCBI): domain Eukaryota; kingdom Viridiplantae; phylum Streptophyta; class Magnoliopsida; order Solanales; family Solanaceae; genus Anisodus; species Anisodus acutangulus. The sequence continues at coordinate 26,303,334 of CM056507.1, read as the reverse complement.
TGTTTTAGGTGTGGTTTGCATATTTGGTTTGTGTCTAGGAGGATTGAGATGAGTTTCGAGTGTTGGATCGAAGTTTGGAAGTTGCATGAGTTTTCTCACTTTTGGTGTCTCGCTTTTGCGTGAAATGGTCCGCAGAAGTGGAGCCGCTCATGCGCCTTTTGGTCCACACCCGCGGAACTGGTACACTTAAGTGAACCTCGCCGGTGCGAGGAAGGGAGCGCAGAAGCATGGCCGCATCTGCAAAATTTTAGCCGCTTATGCGATGATCGCTGGGCAGATCAGATACTTATTTCCCATTTTGAAGTTTGGTCTCTCATTCACATATTTGGAGTTTGGGAGTTCGGTTTAAGAAAATTTTAAGGGTTTTGCAAGATTCATCTATTGGGTAAGCTTCTAATCTTCCTTTATGATTATTCAAATGATTAGTGAAGAATTTCATGGTAGAATCTATGATTTTGAATGAGGGTTTCATGGGTTTATGAACCCTAATCTAGAATTTGGGGATACTTGATTTAAGCATGAAATTGATGTTAGATTTGGATGATTCTTGGTATATAGACTCCCTAGAGGTCGGGTAAACTAATTTTGAAATAAATTTCACGTTTTTCTCTTCGAGGCTCGAGATGCTATTTTGGGTGACCTTTTGGGTCCGGATGTTATATAGCAATATTGGTATCGATATATCGTGTATTAATGTATTATCCATATTTGAATAGACTGGAACCTTTTAGAGGCTTTACGAAAGGTAAGATGTTGTGATTCTCGGATTCCTATTCCAGGAAAGTTGAGAGCTTGTACCTTATTTAAGCGTCATGATTGGTCTAATTAACTAAACAAGAGGGAATAATGGGGATAATAAATGGGTATTGATACTTGTGAGGTGATGAGCACTTGTATCGGGATATCGATGACATGTTATGGGTACTTGAGCTTTTAAATTATGTTTTGGGCATAACTGATAGAATAGTACGATCTTTTGGATTTATCATTGGGGTATGGAGCCCGTACTTTCCGCATCATTATTATATGTTTGTCTTGGATGTGAAAGTGTGTTCCCATCACCAATTTATACTCATTTAAAAGTGGAAAAGAATCAAAAGATCGAGTCTTTATTGTGCACATGGCTAAAGGTCGGATCTTTATGACATAAACTGATTAAAGATAGAATCTTTATTGCATATCATGGATTCTTATTGTTGAGCATGTCATATTCATGCTTCATGTGGTATATCATGCATGTTATACTTGAGGATACATATGTGGGTTTGAGGGGAAATGATCCAGATGGAGTGATGTGCTGATGAGCCTGAGTGGCTAGAGACAGGTACTGTGTGAGCCTAGTAATGGTTGAGAACCAGAAGGAAAATGATTTTGGGTGGTATATGGACCTCACGAGTCCATCATGGGTCATGATTCATTAATATTTAAACGGGTGTGTACCAATGATGGAAAGGCCTTGTATTGCATTATATTTCATTTGCATCTCACCTAATTTCATCGAGATTCTGTGTTTAGTACTTGTTTTGTGTTTTAGATTCTATCGCCTTGTCTATGAGGAGACTTTGACATACATGAGGAACTAGATGTTATAACCTAGGTTTGAACTGATAATTCTGTGATGTTTTGTGTTATTATGAGTCTTATAATCTAATGACAGTTAGTGTGGAAGTAGTAATACGAAGGCCAACCCTTGTCTCCATTTAAGATAGGTTCGACCAATGATGTTGCTGAGTATATATTATTTCCCGTGATGCTAGTTATACCCATTTGTGTGCAGGTTCAGTTCCTAGTACAAGCGGAGCGCATGATTACTTATCCTGTTGAAGAGTGTGATCAAACGATTCGGTGTGAGCCAATATAGAGATTCCTGGCACCGGATCCTCCCTCTTATATTCCATTTCCTTTCTTTTACATCAAGACAGTATATGTATTGTCAGAATGTATTCCTAGACCTATATTTTCACACCCCAACCTAGGAGAGCGTAGCCGACACCTGGTGTCTTACTATGCTCGAGTGAACTAAGTTGTATCTCGTGTAATCTATGTCTCGAAAGACAAGATAGGTCAATAAGGCCGACCTATAAGCATAGTATCACAACTTAGGTCGATAAGGCCATGTGTTAAAATATATGTGAATATCAGTCAACTCAACCGAAATAGGATCATCCCGACATATATGCATATTCGAACAACCGACAAGGCTTATATATTTCTCTGCAAGAAACAAAATCCAAAACAGGATATATAAAAGGACCGACAAGGCCACCATGCTGACAATACTATAGATACGAGACACGTCTACAAACCTCTAAAGAGTGATAACTATATTATGATCGAGACAAGGCCTTGGCATACCCAAAGTCTATATTTACACAAAACTCTAGACCTGGTAACTTTGAATCACGTAGATCTTACCACATAAGCTGATACTTGGCAAATCTACTAAGAAGGTCCTTCCGGCTGTCTATCAGGACTTGCAGGCATGAAACGCAGCGCCCCCAACAAAGGAGCATCAGTACGTAATAATGTATTGATTATGTAAAGTGATGTATATAATGAGGGGTTTGTGAGGGTAGGTTGGTCGGAGTTTGGGTGGAAACGGGTTGACACGAAAATGGATTCAAATGGAGGTTGTCGGGTTCTCGGGTTTTGCGGACTGTTTGGGTGTTGTGGGGGTTGCACAGGTAGTTTGGGGAGGAAATGGGTTAAGGCCTTTTGTAGGGATGTTCTATACATATTGAGGTTTATGTTGGTGGTTGGTGTGTGGTGGTTAGGTGGTGGTAAGGTGGCAGAAACTGATCGAGATAGTAGGTTGACGGTTTAGGGACTCGACTAGGACGGCGAGGAAAATGGTTGGGGTGTTCGGGTGGTTTTGGGGTGTTTCGGTTAATATCCTTTTGTGTATTGGTTGGGGAAATGTTGTAGTTGATGGTGGTGAAAAGGATAAAGTAATTTGGACAAGGATTGGACACGAGGTTTCTATGGACAAGCTCATGTGCAAACCAAGTGAAGTGGACCGAATTGGGACAAGGATTGGACAGGAGGTTGCTAAGGACAAGCTCGGGTGCAAACCACGTGAGATAGGCCGAAAGGCTAGATAAAACCTTGGTTTTGGTGTAGTTAGATCACAAAAGTTCTAACTAAACTTACACCAAGGGGTTGACCCACAAAAGGACCGATGGCCCACAAAAGGACCAACTAAATTAACCAACACAAAAGTTGAATAACTTAGCAAAGTTGAGTAAAACTCAAATATATTTCATAAATCTTCAATGTCTATTTACATCAACTACATGTCCTATTTATACTAGTGCTTAGACTTTTCTAGAAGACAACTAAATAGACAAAATATAAGAACGATTCGGCCACAATGGGAAAGGGGGAAGTGGTTCGGCCGAATTGGGGAAGGGATCGACCAACTTTTCATATGCTCTAGGCCACCCTTTTGTGTCATCCATGTAGATAAGTGCATGAACTAGTTAGTGCATGAATTATCTCATTGGGAAACATTGGAAGCTTCTCCTCTTAGCATGTATCTTGGCCAAATGAAAAGGGGAAATGCTCGGCCAACCCTTCATGTTCTCTAGGCCAACCTTTTGTGTCATCCATGTAGATAAGTGCATGAACTAGTTAGTTCATGAATTACCTCCTTGGAATCTTCTTCTTCTAGATGGTTTTTGGCCTTGTCACCTTACTCTATTACACGACATATTAGTTATGTCCTAAGGAGAGCTAGTAATTATTACACGACATACTAATTATGTCCTTAGGAGAGCTAGTAGTTAAGCTAGGAATTAAAATAAGCTAAAAGGAAGTGGTCTCGGCCAAGACCTACATAAAAGCCAAAAATAAACATGTTCCTTCTTGAATTTTCACGTCCAATCTTCAACTCGACTCCATATTCCATTACATATTACGCATATCACCATAGGATAGTTGACACTTTTTGGCACTCCTAGTAATTCACCTCGTGTCTCATTGGAAGCTTAAGTTCGCGTCCTTTCTTTCATCATAAAGCAACTGAAATAACTAAAACAAAAACTTAGCTGAAATATAAGATATGTTGAATATAATCTGAGGAGTCAACATAAATCTGGAGATATGCTTACTTATCTCGGACTCCTAATAAATGTACAATATTGTAACAACTATCTAACCTCATATAGGGCATCTAATAAGTGTGAGTAGATCCTAATGCAAGTGTATACCACCGAAGGTAAGTGCATAGCTCCGAAAACAATCAATATTGCCCCGAAGAATATCTGGATACAAGCATATAGGCAATGCACATTATATATAGCCCCGAAGACAATTAATATAGCCCTGTAGGTTACTATGGATACAATTCATATAGGCAATGTACATTATATATATCTCCGAAGGAAAATAAATAAGTGAATAACCCTGGAGGCAACAAGGTGAATAGTGTCATAGCCCGTAGGCAAAAGTGTAACTCTATAAGTCCTAAAATCAAGCTATATATCTCCTTAACTGTATAGCCAAAAATTGTTACTATAAGCTAATTCCCAACATGGGAGGATCACTAAGGAAAGGGTGATGGTGGCCCGAGTATGATTTCTACGATTAGCACCTCTTTGTGCGACTAATTGGAGCTAGGTCAATGAGAACTCATGACATAAATGAAAGAAGGGAAATGCAACAAACCAGCTTGTATTACACTTAAATATACACCAAAATAAGTATACAACAATCACTTCTCAAAACTAGTAGCAAATACGACAATTGACAAGTTCGATTTAGAGTTATATTCAATATTTTCCCTTTTCTCCTTCAACTCATCATTACCCCCAACATGTTCAATACATGGTAGACCACAATAATAAAAAACAACATATATACAACAATATCCAACCTTACATACATTACTAAAACAACACCAAGACAACCCAACAAGCTACAACAAGGTTACAAACCAATTCTTGAGTGCTAACTTGCAATTTCTCAACCATATAACTTCGCTAGAGCATTAGTTATATTCAAATCCATGAAGGAGAGGTAAAACATACCTTAATATGACAAGAAAGAGCTCTGCAACAATCCTCCTTAGGCTTGAAAAGAACTCACACATCATCAACAACATCAACCAAGTGACCTTTACTTCTTCTTCAACACTTTTTGTAAAGAACTTGAGTATTTTAGCTTAGGGTTAGCTTAGGAACCTTTGGAGAGTGTCTTGAGAGATTTTTAGGGGTGTAAGAACTCTGTTTTTGTCAAATAATGGATGAAAATGATGATCCACCACTTAAATAACCAAGAATGGTCGGCAACCACCTCATATCTGCGGTCCATTCTGCGACCCGCAGAATCCTTCGGCGGTCCGTAGAACCTCCTCTACGGTCATAGAGTGGGCCACAAATTGGCACAGAAGTTTCAACATTGTTGATCATTTGTGCAATCCCCATTGCGTCCCCGTAGTCCTATTTTGTAGTCCGTACAATGTTGGAAATCCTATTTGGTCGATTTTCATTGAAACTCATTTTCTTCGATCCTATTAGTCTCAAACTTTCCCAAAACTTATTCAACATTCAGTAAACCTTTATTAAACTTTTGGAGGACTCTCACCTTCTCCGATCCTATATTGGCCAACTTACGACGACAATGACGTACAAAAAAATATAGAGTGTAAAATGTATTATTCTCTTGTTAGTTCTTATACTCGTAACACCAGACTTGGGGTTTGATGTATTTTTGTATTATCTATATATGATACTCCTTTAAGACTTGATTCGATTTGCTTTTCTAATTCTGCATTTAAATTTATATTTAATTTGGGTTAAAAAGGTTGTGGTTGGCTTACTGACCCTTGGGGTTAGTGTCATCATGACTCGATATTTTGGGTCATAACATAATTAAAGATACATATACTATAAGATTGATTCCACAACTGAGTAATCTCATGTGAGAATCATGGACATGATTCTTCAAGCAACTAAGAAATCACACTCTAGACTATGAATACTAGGGCTATGAACTAAGCTAGAAACTAAGAGATATGTTTATCATCTAAATTCAATCTACCATTCTACATCATAGGAGCAAATATATATAGTTTGGCTTTTATTACAAATAATGTCCAAAAGTGGCATTTGAAAATATAGCCCAAAACAGGCTATCTATCCATGAGCTAGCCATGCCAGCCACATATTGTAGCTGAAACCCCTTCTTCTTTACTCCAAGCGATCATCCAAATATTGCAAATGCGAGTGTGTTGATCCGCAAGGGCCTCCAAAGTCCCTCTTTGCATGAACACGGCTTGAAGCTCTTTGGCTTGACTATGTGTGAAAGGTCTTGAATGAGTTGTTTCCTTTGATATCATATCCGAATATGACAACACCATTGTATATCATTGGGTCAAGGTGAATGTGGTAGTGGATTCCTTGAGTAAGAAATTATTTAGCATGGCCATCTTGGAATTGTTGCAAGTGGGAGAATGTCCTACTGCTATGGATGTTCAGGCCTTGACTAACAATTTTTGTGAGATTGGAAATTCTTGAGCCTAACAAGGTTATATCTTGCGTTCTTGTACAATATATATGATGATTGTGTTTTGTGGTATCAGCGTCGCATTTGTGTTCCAAATGTAGATGACTTAAGGCAGTTGATACTTGAGGAGGCCTATAGTTCGAGAAAAAAATCCATTCACTTGGGAGATACCTAGATGTATCGGGACATGAAACAATACTACTAGTGGTGTAATATGAAGAGATGGATAGTTGGTCATATATTGTGATGTTTTAATTATAATAGAGTCAAATACTAACACTAGATTGTAGGTGGTTAGGATCAGAGGATGACTTTACCTTATTAAAGTGGAACTATATTACTATGGACTTTGTGGTAGGTTTCTCTCATGCGTTTGGTAGATGTGATGTAGTTTGAGTCATACTTGATAGATAGACACCATCTGCATTCTTAATAGTCTATACTAACTATATTATGAGAAGTTAACTCATATTCACATCCCTGGGATAGTTCGATTGAATGGAGTACCTACTTTTATTATTTTGGACCTGGGTACATAGTTCACATCACATTTCTCAAAGTCTATGTAGAAGAAGTTAGATATGCATGTTCAACTTTACGAATGTTTTATCCACAAACTGATAGTCAGTTCAAACAGACTATTCAGATTCTTGTGGACATGTTTAGAGCATGTGTGATTGACTTTCATGGTTGTTTGAGAAGTTTTTCCCTATGTCAGTGTTCGCCTATAATAACAACTATCAATCCAACACTCATATGGCATCGTATGAGGAAATTGCAGGCGCTATCATTCGCCCATTGATTGGTTTGAACCTAGTGAGGTTAGTCCATCAGGTATAGATTTGGTGAGGTAAGCATTGGAAAAGGTCAACATTATCCAGGAGTGACTTCTCACAGGTTATAGTAGAAAAAGAATTATGCAGACTGGAAGGCCCGTGATTTGGTGTTCATGGGTGAACAATTATTGTTTCAAGTCTCACCTATGAAAGGTGATATATATTTTGGGTATAAAGAGAAGTTGAGCCTGAATTTTATAGGCTCATTTTAGGTCGTGGAGCGCATATGGAAGTAGCTAGAAAGCTTCCGCTGCCACCGATATTGACAGTGGTGCATATGATATTTCATGTGTCTATGTTTAAAAGATATAATAAGGATAATTCTTGTGTGATAAAGTTAGATACAATTCAGTTTGATGAACTTGACTTATAAGGAGGATCCTTTGCAATTTTGGATTGGTAAGTTTGAAAGATAAGTCTAAGGAGATAGTTTCAGTGATGGTTCATTAGAAGCATCATCTGATTAAGGACTCTTCTTCGAAGATAGAGTCAGACATGCAGATCAAATACTCAGAGTTGTTTTACAGTCCAACTATAATTTTAAATCTATTCGAGGACCAAAATTTGTTTAAGTGGACAAATATGTAGCATCCCAACCCTTTATATTTTTATTAAATCGCCTAATTTCATGTTTGAAATTTTGCACAAGTCATATTGACTATTTAAGACTTGTTTGTGATGGTTTTGGTTAGAACAGGGGTTCAAATGGGATTTAGGTAGCGAAAAAGATCTGGAGAGTGCTGAATTTTATTTTTTATGGTGCGAGTGCAGTAACGTAGAGAAAAATTTTATGTCAGCTTTATCGCGTTAAAGTGATGCCAGACAGGCTAGCGCTATCACGCACATGAATGTGCATTTGCATAAGATGGCATGTTAGCACACCTGGAAACTATCGTGCTTGACAGGCACCTTCGCACTGGGTCATCGCATTAGCTATGAGGGAAAAAGGCCCGTGTTAGGCACAATTACACTTTGAGGGTCCTATGGTGCTAAAGAGCTTAGTCAGGTATAAAAGTAGTAGAATCTCATTTTTGTCCTATTTCATCATTGTTAAGACTTGGAAGCTAGGGATAGCTCGATTTTAGAGGGGTTTTGTCCACAAACATCAGCTAAGTGATTTTATTGCGTTATTTATAAATATATCATTTACTCACATGAATTTATACCTAATTATGGATTATCAACGATATATTGGTGTGGGGGGGAGGTTGGCCCTAGTATTAACAGAGTAAAATTTAGGGTCTATTCGACGTCAGATTGAAAAAATGATAGATTTAGACTCGTAGGATTATGGGTGACCCCTAAACGTTATCAAGTTTTGATTTGTGATGACTTGTGAGACATCATTTTGAAATATAGTTTTTCTTTTATAGGTTTAAAATCATAAAAGATAGGTATCATGCCCGAAAAATTAAAATCATGACAATTCGGTAGAATTTGTGAACTATCCTATTATTTTGCACAACTTAAGAGTACTTTAATCCGGATGTTTTCCACTAAACTTAAGGGTTATTTCTGTACAAATATCATTAGCAGGGATAAAATTCAAATACAAAAAAGTTTTCTTTTATTAAATTCACCCATAATTTCCTAGTCATAAGACCATTTAATGACTTCACCAGACCTTTCAGCCGAGAAGGCTATTTACCTAAGGCAGTTAGTTTCAACTTTCAAAAGGAAATATGGAATGAAATTTTTTATGCTAATAATATCTCCAATCAAGTTTGACCAAATCTCTCAACTTTAGATAGACACTAAATTGAAAATTGTTACGATAAATATATTATAATACTTATTCATTTCTTTAGCAAACAAAATCAAACCTTACCTAGAATAGAACTTTCAATTCATTAGATTACCTAAATAATCGCCACATAAAGTATCTATGAATTGAAGTTTCTAAGTAGGAGAAGAACATAATTCAGGTAAAACAATCGACAAACTTAATTTGAGAGTCACTAAAATAACGTTTTCGATGGTAGCATTCATCAAAGTCCTTGCCTTCATTTTCTATCTTGCCTTCATGGCTCAAGGTTTTACCTCACCGCTTTTTCTTCTTCTTCCTTTACTCTCTCTCTTTCCTTCAATAAAATATTTAAAGTAAAAATTAAAATTTCTCATTTCTTTGTGTTTTTCTTTTGTGATATTTTTATATGTCCGGATACACATGATGGGAGATGAATATTTCCTTCAGTTTTATTGGTAAAACCTAATATTAATACATGAAACATGATTAATTGATATTATTTTTGATAGATAAGCGTGGATGTGCGAATCTAGAATTGTGCCAGCAGGTGCAATGACACTATTGCCTTCAGTTCGAACTCATATGTATGAGACAAATATTTAAAATATATAGTATATAGTTTAAATCATTTCACTTTAAATTTTGAATTCATATAATATTTTCCGAATAATTAGAGCCAAAACAATGAGAGGGGTCACATCTACTCTACAACCAATGATTTTAATTCCCTTGATTGAAAGTAAAAATTATTTAAGATATGAATTAACACTTTTCACCTCAATTCCAAAACTTCCACCGTAAAAGAATAAAAGAAAAAAGAATGAAAGAAACACAAAAGAATTCAAGATTTATAAGAAATGGAATTTGAACATCTATTTTCTTTATTATTTCAGGCAGCGAGAGTTTTAAATGCAATCCTAACATTGTTATCAGCCAAATAAAATTAGAAGAAACCTTCGAAGTACAATAATGGAATGTATCTATTGCAAATACATGTGAAAGTGTTATAAGTAATGTGAAACTAAGCATTCCTAATTTTGATTCTGTCACCAAAGTTGTTACTGTGATTCTCTCTAAATCCCATGATGACATCTATGACGTTGATCAAAGTCGTTCAATTGATCCACATACTGATGTCTACTTCACTTAAATAATCACAATGAGACTTGTCGTCCTTGAACATGTATGGAAGTGGACATTATTATAGAGAATTATCTTTGATCTCTGCGGGTTTATACTGTGACAGAAAGATTGTTATTGCCTTAGAATTGTGTTTGTCTTGTTTAAATTTAAAATGGAAGTTGAATCAATAACTGATTTTATTGTTATGGCTGCTTTATTTTAAAATAAAGTTGTCGTTGTAACATTGAGTGACATATTTTTGTTTTTTCTTTCCTTTTTCCCATCTCAATGCAGAAAAATTAATTATATTAATGGTAAAAATGATAGTTTCCCCATAAAATTTTACCAAACGTCTATATTTATACTATTTATATAAAATATAATTTAAATAATTATTATAGTAAATACTTCTAGTACTCAATTATCACTTTAGGAAACTAAATTTCTTTTTTACCTGGCAAAGAAGACCTCATATTCATTAGGTAGCTTGCATTTAACTACAAAAAATATGAAAAAACTAAAAAAATTGAAAAGAAAGTAATATTTAAAATAATTGTGCAAATTTAGAGTCACTAACACACATATTTCAATGGAAGCATTTATCAGAGTCCTTATCTTAATTCTTCATCTGGCGTCAAATTAACCTCAGCCTTTTTTCTTGGTCTTATTTCTCCTCTCTTCAATCTCTTTCTCTCTCTCAAATACTTCAGATAATTAGACTATCTGTAATGATCCGCCCAACCGTTTTGAGTATTAGAACTCTATTGCCTAATTGAGACTTTTCGTAGGTTCATTTTGAGAAAAGGCAACGCCGTCTTCTGAGCTCCAGACTTTGGATTTAAGGCAAGTTGAGACCTTTCTTAAATTTGTTTGAGGGGTAGGGTTGGTAATTAACTAATGTCAAGGAAAATAGATAAAAAAGGGTCCCGTACTTGTGAGATGACGAGCACGTGTACAGGTATCAGTGCCATTTTTGGGCAATTGTGATGTATATGAATTGTTAGTTATGGTTTAAGAATGCCACAACATATGGTCAATGGTTGATAGTTCATTCTGTTGATTTGATTGCTTATGTGAGAAATTATTCTCTTGATGGATTTCTTATGTGTTCCCATAACTCCGAAATTCTCGTTTAAAGATGAAAAAGAGCTACTTTGAGCCTTTTTCTTATACCTGATTATTGCTTATTATGTGCATGTTACATTCATGATTTCATATGGTACCTCATGCATACTACACTTGAGAATACATATGATGTTGCCCGATAGAAAATGATTCTGGTCGGAGTAATGCGATTGCTAGTTGAATTGGCTGATGTCCTGATGGAAAATGGTTTCAGGTGTTGTATGGAATCTCGCAAATTACCCATGGGTCATGATCCTTATCATACGAGCGCGTGTATACTGGTTGAATTATGACCATTTCATTTCATTGCATTGCATTGCATATCATTTTGCCAGTTCTCTACTTATTTGCTTAATTGAAAGACTATATTAATTCGTGATTATCTGTCTTAATTGTTTATATGAATATCTAATTAAATTGTGGAAACTTACTTGTCCTTTACTTGTCGCATTATATTTATACCCTTTGAGCTAATAATCATTAATGTGAGAGAGTGAGTATTTGGAATACCAACCCTTACCACCTCTTCAGTTTAGTGTCAGACGATGACGTTGTTGAGTACACGTTGATTTTTCATACTCACATTACATTTGCTATAATTTTTGTGTGTGCAGATCTAGTTTTTTTTAGCACAAGTGGAGTTACTGTCCTTTAAGGCTATCATTTAGAGTATTTAGGGTGAGTTGTTTGGTTCATCTGCCACACCAGACTCCAGTTCCTTATTTTCATTCTGTTATTTCTATTTCAAGACAGTGGTATTTAGGATTCTTTATCAGACTTGTATTCCATATTCAAGTAGTTCTTGTACTTATGATAACAGGTTCTGGGGGTGTATTTCCTTTTCCACTTTTTATGATTATGAAACCTAGTTTATGACTTGAAACTGCTTTATTAATAACTTTCTGCAGATTTGATGTTTACGTAACTAAAATTGGATTAAGGTTAGCATGTCAAATTTGGAGTAGGTGCCTTCATGGCTAGTGTAAATTTTGGGTCGTGCCAGGTACATGTGCATTATCTGTAGAACATGTGCTATGAGTATGTATCTTCCTCTAAATGATAAAAGTTTGTTCTTCCAAGACATAACTTTCTTCATAGTATAAAATTTTTCTCCTGGCATAAAAAACTGGGCATTCCTGGTATGTAAAAGGAAAAGATCGTTTTTCTCATACATGTTTTCCCCTTGATCCTTTCTACAATAGATGCAAGCACCTTTTCATGAACATAGAATAAACTTTCAAAGTTATTTACTAGTTAACCAAATGTCTCTTCATACCCTTCTCAAAATATTCATCATTTTCTTCATTGACTTAGGTTCTACTGAGAAAAAGAGTATGATATTATCTGCTGCAAAAGAGTATAGTAGATCTCATTGCTTCAAACATCTGGAAGATTTGAAGAAACTCAAGCTTTGTCACTTTCCGAACTTGGGCCTGGGTGTAATACGACACATGATGCCTGACCACATGTGACTGTGCGAACCACATGACTTGCTGAGTCAGCATGGGACATCTACGCTCTATGCTCTCTCTCTACTCGCTATGCTCTACGCTGACATCTGACCACCGCTGGCTCCGATGATTTCTCCGACCGGCAACTAGGTAAGGGATGTATGTCCCTCTCTCTCTCATTTTCTCTCTCTCTCTTTCTCCTTCTCTTCCTATCTTTTCTCTCTACCCTCTGGTTCCATTTTTCCCTTTTCTCCCTTTCACTTTTTTCTTCTATTCTTTCTAGTGGCTATCTGCTCCAATGAACTTAACCATCGATAGGAACCCTATAATGTACCAGTTTTACCCAGCCACCACCCCTTACTACGTTGCCCTATCGCACTGGACATAATCCACAGTCTGAAGGGAGAAACCCTCTTGCTGCTAGCGTCACCGTATCACCACCGACAAGGTTCTATCATTCCTATTTCTCGCACTGTCCTTGTTATTGATTTCTAAATCCTTGCTTGTTACTGATTTCTATTTATGTTTCATCATTATTTCTTCGGCTGAGGGTTGATTTTATTTGTTCTTTGCAACTCTGTTTAGCTATTGATTTCTAAAATCATTCTTGTTATTGATTTTAGTTTTGTGCACTGTTATTTATTGGGCTGATTATTGATATCTTTTCTCTTTCTTGTTATTTCTTATTGTGTTTTTCTGTTATCATTCTTCCAATGTTATTTCATTATGTTTGTTTGTGCAATTTGTGTGCACTTATTCTTGTTTAGTATTTTATATAGGGTGGATAGGCTGTGTATTTTAGTTAAGTCTTGATTCACATCTATTTGCTTTAGTTTTTCTAGTGAACGATGGTACATTAGGGTCATGTTCTCGCTTAGGTGTGGGGGCAGGGGGCATGGGGACCAGGGGAGCTCATAGGTTGCGAGTTGGGTCTTGAACATAGGTACTCTAATGGGAAAGTCGATTGAATTAGTGAAGATTCTTAAGAAGAAGAAAATTAATATAACTTATGTTCATGAAACCAAATGGGTAGGATCTAATGCTTTGGAGGTAGATGGGTATAAGTTGTGGTACTCAAGGCGTGCAAGGTCTAGGAACGGAGTAGGTATTTTATTGTATAGGGAACTCTGGGATCAAGTTATAGAGGTTAAGAGGGTGAATGATAAGATGATGCCTATTAAGTTACTTTTGGGAGGGTTTACTTTTAAGATAATTAGTGTGTATGCGCCTCAGGGGGGTTTTGCGGAAGAGGACAAAAGGCGATTTTGGGAGGATTTGGATGAGGTTGTGAGGGGTATCCCACAGACCGAGAAACTATTTATAGGAGAAGACTTTAATGGCCACATAGGGTCTACTGTAGAAGGATATGGTGACATGCATGGCGGGTTCATCTTTGCAGATAGAAATGAGGGAGAAATTTCTCTTAGACTTCGCAAATGCTTTTGAGTTGGTCAGAGCTAACTCGAGCTTCCGAAAGAGGGAAGAGTACTTGGTGACCTACCATAGTGCGGTGGCTAAGTCTCAGATAGACTATTTGCTCCTTAGGAAGGGTCATAGAGGTGATTTGTGAGGACTGCATGGTTATTCTGAATGAGAACCTTACAACCAACATAAGCTCGTGGTTATAGACTTAGAGATCAAGCTAAAGAAGAAGAAAAAGGTTACTCTTGAACGACCAAGGATTCAATGGGGAGGCCTGACTGAGGTTAAAGCTCAGGAGATGATGAGGGCTATGAGAGCTTAGAAGAGTAAAGGGGACACTGATAGCATTTGGGATAGGACAACCAGATGCATCAGAGAAGTAGCTAGAGAGGTACTTAAGGTCTCGAGAGGCAACTTAGGTGGATGTAAGGAGAATTGATGGTGGAATGGAGAGGTAAAAAAAAAGTAGAAGCCAAAAAAGTTACGCATGCGGTGCTAGTGGAAAGCATCGACGAGGACAACAAGAGGAGGAATAAGGAGGGGTATAAGGCAGTGAAGAAGGAAGCGAAGCTAGCAGTCACAACGACTAAAATAATAGCCTTTGAGCAGTTGTATAGAGAGCTTGAGTGCAAAGCTGGGGATAGAAAGTTGTATAGGCTCGCCAAGATGAGAAATATGAAGTCTCACGACCTGGACCAAGTGAAGTGCATTAAAGATGAGAATGGAAAAGTGTTGGTAGACGATGCACACATTAGACAGAGATGGCAGACGTACTTCCATAAGCTCTTGAATAAAAAAGGGGACAAGTATATCGTGCTCGAGGAGTTAGAGCATTCTAAGAGTCGTAGAGATTTTAGGTACTATAGGTGAATCAAGGCTGCAGAGGTTAAGGAGGCTATCCAAAAGATAAGGAGGGGAAGAGCGATCGATCCTGACGAGATCCCGGTAGACTTTTGAAAGAGCATAAGGGAGACATGTATGAAATGGCTGACTAGGTTATTTAATGTCATTTTTCGGATGACTAAGATGCCAGAGAAGTGGGCATAGAGTATAATGGTCCCATTGTACAAGAACAAGGACAATATTCAGAGTTACATCAACTATAGGAGTATCAAGTTGCTGAGCCATACTATGAAAGTCTAGGAGAGGGTGGTCGAATTGAGGTTGAGAAGGGATGTGTCGATATTTGAGAGCCAGTTTGGATTCATGCAGGGTCAATCGACTATAGAAGCTATTCATCTTGTCAGGAGATTGGTGGAGCAGTATTGAGACAAAAATAGAGACTTACATGTGATGCTCATTGATCTGGAGAAGGCTTATGATAATGTCCATCGAGAGGTCCTTTGAAGATGCTTGGAGTCTAGTGGTGTGCTTGTGGCCTACATCAGAGAAATTAAGGATATGTATGAGGGTGCCAAGACTAGGGTTAGGATAGTGGAAGGTGATTTTGAACACTTTCCAGTCGTGATGGGGTTTCACTAAGGGTTAGCCCTTAACCCATTTCTACTTGCCTTAGTGAATGACGAATGTACGCGACATATTTAGAAAGAGGTGCGGTGGTGTATATTATCTGCAGACGATATAGTTTTGATTGATGATATGCATAGTAGCATTAAGATAGGCTGGATGTTTGGAGAATAACCTTAGAATCTAAAGGTTTCAGGTTCAACAAGAGTAAGACGAAGAACATGGAATGCAAGTTCAGTGACGTGACACAAGAGACAAATGTGGAAGTGAAAATCGAGCCACAAATTATACCAAAAAAGGGAGTTTCAAGTATCTTAGGTCTATTATAAAAGGTAATGGGGAGATTGACGAAGATGTCATCCACCATATTGGAGCAGGATGGATGAAATAAAGGCTTGCCTTCGGATGCTTTGCGATAAGAAGGTGTCACCTAGGCTGAAAGGTAAGTACTACAGAGTTGTGGTTAGACCAATACTATTGTATGGGGCAGAGTGCTGGCTAGTCAAGAATATCCACGTTTAGAAGATGAAAGTAGCAGAGATGCAAATGCTTTAGATGGATGTGTGGTCATACTAGGAGAGATATGATTAGGAATGAAGATACATGGGATAAGGTCGAAGTGGTATCCGTGGAGGACAAGATGAAGAAAGCAAGACTGAGATGGTTTGGGCATGTGAAGAATAGGTGAGGATGTGCTAGTTAGGAGGTGTGAGAGGTTGACGATCAAAGGAGTTAGGAGAGGTAGAGATAGGTTGAAGAAGAACTAGAGTGAGGTGATTAGATAGGATATGGCTCAACTCTAGTTGCTTGAGAACATGACCTTAGATAGGAATATTTAACGAACGATGATTAGGATAGAAGGGTAGTAGATATTTGAGTTTGTTACATTGTGTGTGAGAGAGGTGGGGGGCTTCTCATTTTCTTAGTTGTAGTGTTTAGGTATCACATAGATCATTATATTAATGTGTGTATTACTATGTTGTACCATTTGTTTTGTAACTTGATATTTTGCTGCCTTATTGTTCATGTAATCCTTCATTGATTACGTTTCTTTTAAGCCGAGGGTCTATCGGAAATAGCCCCTCTACCCCACAAAGGTAGAGGTAAGATCTGCGTACATTCTACCCTCCCCAAAACCACTTGTAGCCCATAAGGTTGAACATAACTGAAAGCCCAACATGGCATACTGACTAGTCTATGGAACTTTTGACATGAGTCTGAAATACTGAATAGTTGCTGGGATAAGGCCCCAACATACATGACTGTCTAACACGACATGACTGGTAAAAAGTTGTCATACCCTATCTTTAGGGGCTATTGCCGGCACCCGGTGCCTGAACGGCCCGAGCGTACCACTTGTATATCATTGCATTAACATAAACTATCTGGGCTGACAAGGGCTTTCGTATAATAACCATAAGGGGGGAAATAGAATATGACGACCTGATACAAATGACAGCTAAACCAACATGTATATATATAATAAGGCCAACAAGGCCATAACAAGTGTACCTTCAGACTAACAAGAGGCTGGCAAGGAGATACAAAACCAATAGATACATGATCCACTAGTCTATAAGCCTCTAACATAACATCAAGTTAGGACAGGTCCACGCCATGCCCAAAATGTATATCAACATAAGAACATACCTAAAACTCAATCAGCAACTCCGAAAGAAGAAGAGTGCTCCAACTCAAACTGAACAGTGACCCTACTGAAGAGGCTTATCAAACCGTCTACCTGAACCTATGAGCATAAAATGCATTGCCCCAAAAAGGGAACGTCGGCATGAAAGAATGTATTTAATATATAAGGTAGGTTAAGCATGTAAATAAAAGATGTAGTACAAGATAAGGGTATAGAAGTCAACCTGAAACTCAGAAAGGCCATTGAGGGTGCACAACTGACATAACCATAATCATATGCATAAAAGTAAAATCAAGACACTTTATGGGCTATATAATATAGCATCAAGCCTCTCCGTGGGGTAAATATCATCATATCGTACCCAACCTTAATAGGACTCGGTAATATCATACCCAACTGTAGTGGTGTGCACATATAGGTGTTGTACCCAACCGACTATAGCGCGGTTCGGTAAGAAAATATTGAAATATGTATGTAATGCATGCAAGACCTCCGAACAACAACATGAATAGGGCAGAGTGACCTAATATTGTTAACCCCCGCCTATAGTTATGAAATCGTGCACAACGAACATTACAATCCAAGAAGAGCTCTCAGAATCAATCATATCACAAAGAATATCATAAGATACGAATAGGAGTTCCAAAAAGGGACATACAAGAATAATAAGCATTAATAGGATGGAAATACAAGGAAATCATGCTATTAAGAATGGACTTCGTTCAACAACGTTTTGTCTCAATTTTGCTTTAACCAAGATCATGCTAAAAGAAAGAAAAATCCTTACATACCTCATTGCCTAGATTATATGAATTCCAGAAGTCCTGGGGTGATCCACGAGCGATTATCTACTTTACATAAATGATTGATATCAACAACGAATTCAAAACATATAAGAAAACTTGTTTGGACATTTCATCGAATACCTTATGTTCATAAGGTATATATGACCTTCTATATTAAATTCTACATCAATTCAACACTACAAATCCATCCAAATCCTTCTTCATTATCCCCACAATTTATACAACAAGTTTTATCCATCAATAATATCCATAACTCCATGTAAAACAATCCAACAATTATATAATTCTAGCTTAAAGGTTCTAAGACTTGGTTAACGAAGATCTTTCAACAATTTCTTCCAAAACACTTATGTGATCATGAGAGTAGGTAGAGGAACATGAATATTACCTTTAAACACAAGGATCCTCCCAGAACAGAAGTTACTTCACCTCTAAGAATCCTTCGGAATCAATATGTCGAAGAAGAACTTTATATGATGATAACCACGAGATTCTTCATGTTAGAATTTCTTGATTTACCTTAGTTTTTAATCCTTGAATGATTAAGGAATGCTTGAGAGCATATATGCGTGTTTGAGGTCTGGAGATAAGATAAAATGAAGCCCTAAGTCGAGGGTTCTGATTTATATACGAAAAAGAAAGTGCCACTACCAAGATGTACACCAGGTATGTACGAGCCGTACTTTATATATGGGTTGTAATTTTTATACGGGCGGTACATATCACCATACTTCTTGTATGGGCCGTACATGACACCCTACTTCTCCGATTGACAAACAGTCTATTGCATTAGAAAATAGACTCTATGAACATAAATTTAGATAGGTTATTCATCGCATAATTCCTTATACACTAGAAGATATACCCCCCTAAAGTTGGGCCAAAATCCTGTCCAGAATTCTGCCTACCTTTCCCTGAGTTTCGACGAACTTAATTTCTTTGGTTTGCTTGATCCCGAAACCTTTAGATACACTCTCAATAATTTACATAAAGTCTTACTTACCATCATATGGTATCACAACTCATTCGAACTTACATTTGTTTGCTTACGATGCAATCAACGCAAGGAGATGAAGTACGATGAGCTTATCATTTCTCAAACCTTTTTTTTGCAACTCTTTAAGTCCAATGTAATTTCTTTTATTTAATTCTCAAGTTGGTCCTTTCCTTGGAATTAAGTCAACTTCCTCACGACGAACCTAATGTATATAAGGAGGATATTGTATGGTTAGGTGGGTCGGAGTTGGATTGGGACCAGGTGGATATGAAAATGGGGGTCAAATGGAGTTTGGCAACTTTCTAGGCAGTGTGTGTTTGGTGGGCGGTATGCGGGTGAATTTGGAGGGTGTTGGGCTAAGGTGTTTAGAGGGGATGAACTAGACACCTTGTAGGTTATGTTGGTGATGGTATTTGATGGTAGGGTGGTGGTAAGGTGGCGGAAAATGGTCGGGATAGTAAGGTTGGCGGAATAGGGGTGAGATCGGGATGGTGGGGAATTGGTCGGGGGTTTCGAGTGTTTGTGGGCGGAGCGGTTGATGACCATTTGGTTGTGAGTTGGGGAAGTATTGGAGTGTATTGGGGTGAAAGGAATTAGGCAATTTGGACAAGGATGGGGCACAAAATTGATAAACAAATTCGTGTGCGAGTAAGGTAATGTTGGCCGAGAAGACCTTTAATGTGTTTGTAACAAGTAACATGATAAAACCTTGGCTTGGGTATAGTTAGATCACAAAGTTTTAATTAGACTTACATCGAGGGTTTTGACCACAAAAGGACCAAGGGGTGGCCCACAAAAGGACCCAGGGTTAGACCATAAAGGCCCGACTAAGATAACAACACAAAAGTTGAAATCTTAGCAAGTTTGAGTAAACTCAAATATATTTCATAAAACTTCAATGTCCCCTTACATCAATTACATATCCTATTTATACTAGTTCTAGACCTTCTAGAAGAGGAAACAAGAAAGACACAAACATGTATCTTGGCTGAATGGGGGAGATGCTCGACCAACCCTTCATCTTCTCTAGGCCACGCTTTTGTGTCATACATGTATCTCGGCCGAATGGCGGAGATTCTTGACTAATCCTTCATGTTCGCTTGGCCACCCATTTGTGTCATATATGTATCTCGGCCGAATGGGGGAGATTCTCGACCAACCCTTCATGTTCTCTAGGCCAACTTTTTGTGTCATCCATGTAGATAAGTGGATGAACTAGCTAGTTCATGAATTACTTCCTTAGGAGACGTTGGAAGCTTATCTTTACAGATGGTTCTCAGCTTAGTCATCGTATTTTATTACAAGGCCTAGTAATTTTACTAAAAGGGAAACTAGTAATTAAGCTAGAAATTAAAAGCAAGCTAAAAGATGGTCTCGACCACGACCTACATAAAGTCAAAAATTAATGCCACTTCTTGGATCTTCAAGTATTTTCTTCAACACCACTCCACACTCCATTCCAAATTAAGTATATCACTATAGGACGATTGGCAATCTTCGGCACTCCTAGAAAATCACCTTGTGGCTCATGTTGGACACTTAAGCTCACGACCTTCTATACATCATACTCCCTTCTTTAACAGAATTTGCCCTCAAATTCTCGTTATCTATGTATGGCCAAACCAAATGACCCGAACACAAGACAAAGGGTTTTGCCTTCAAATAATGTCCCCATTGGACCAATGATCTCACAATACAAAATTCTTTGTCATACATAGAATGGTTGAGCCGTGCACCACCCAATTTTCCATTAGAGAAATCAATGGATCTTTTGTATTGAATCAAGACGGCACCAACACCAATTCCACTAGCATCACACTCAATTTCAAATAGCTTCTCATGGTCTAGTGCCGGTGCTTCACATATCCTTCCCTTTAAGATTTCCAAAGTTCTTTGTGCTCCTTGGGACCATTTTAACTCACTATTTCTCATTAGTTCAGTGATACATGAAGCAAGGATACAATAATATTGAATGAAATGATGAGCCAAACCATGGAAACTTCTTACCTCACTTACATTCATAGGCTCGGGCCAACTTCGGGTAGTTTCCATATTGGATGGATCATACAAATGCCCTCGGATGATACTATGTACCCCATGAATGGTCGTAGCACCTCATGTATGAGCCTCATGAAAGAGCTGGGAGCATTCCATAATACAAATGGCATCATAAGCCATTCGTACAAGCCATACTTGGTTTTGGAAGCCATATTCCGTTCACCTTCCTCTCGTATCCTCATTTGATGGTATCCACTCTTCAAATCTATCTTGGAGAACAACTTGGCCCACTCAATTCATCCCAAAGATCACCCAATCTTGGCATAGGAAACATGTACTTCACGGTGATTTTTTTGACCACTCGGCTAATAATACTCATATACCAAGTTCCATATTTCATTGGTACCAACAAGGCGGGTACCGCACATGGACTAAGGTTCTCTAGGACAAGGACTTTGTCTAGTAATTCTTGCATTTGTTCTTGCAACTCCCTAGCCTCTTCCGGATGGTATCTATAGGTTCTAATTGGTGGTAATCCGAGTGCAAGATCATCCGGAATCACATCTTCAGATTTCTTCAAGAGTTCCGTTGAGTCGGCATCTTCAACCATATCTCCCACCAGACACTTCTTCTCCTCGCACACCAATGCACCTATAGAACTCCCCTTCTTCAATTCTTGTTGTATCTCTGATGCATTAAGAAAGAGGGCCTCAGATGTTTCCTTGCTTTTCTTGGCATTTTGGATCTTCATTTTCTTCACCTTACTAAGTGACAATGGTATCAACCGGATTTTATTATTATCCTTTTGAAAAGAATAGATATTCTTTTTTCCATCATGTTGCACTTTCCTATCAAATTGCCATGGCCGACCGAATAAAATATGACAAGCATCCATAGGTAGGATGTCATACCATATCTTATCTTCATACCTTTCAATCCGAAAACTAACAAGAGCTTGTTTCATTACCTTTAGCCCTTTGTCTTTGTTTAACCATTGTATAGCATATGGCTCAGGATGGCTGCGGGTATGTAAGTTCAATTTGTCCACCATCTCCACGGAAGCCCCATTGGTACAACTTTCTCCATCAATGATCACGTTACATATTTTATCATTTACCTTGCATCGAGTGTAAAATAGTTGCTCTCTTTGTGTCTCTTATTGTTCTTCAATTTGAACATTCCACACACGTCGGAGCACTAAACTTTCACCCACCTCCTCATGATCAATATCTTCCTCTAGGTCCTCCTCGACTTCGGGTTCCTCAATAGCAAAGGAATCCCCCCACTCTTGATACTCTTCAATAGTCATTACTCGAGGGTTAGGACTTTCATTTGCAAAGTGTCCTAATCCTTGACATTTAAAACACCTCTTCCTATTTCTATCTACTCCCTTTGTAACCTCTACTTTCTTCTCTTTATCTTAGTCACTTTTTTGGCTATACAATAGGTTAGAAAAAGAGGTACTGCCCTTTTCTTTAACACTAGTGGCTTTACATAGGATTTTGGGGTACTATTCTTTTGTTGTTTTTCAAACATGAGTGCTAAATGACCTACGTCTTCAAAGGTGTTGTATGTTGCAACTTCAACCTTCTCTTGAATCACCATGTTCAAGCCTCCAATGAATTGGGCAATCTTTCGAGTCTCATTTTTTCTAATTCATAAAGCATGGTGAATTTATTGAACTCTCGGACGTATTTCTCAATTTTAAGAACTCCTGGACGAAGTTTGTTGAGCTTGTGGTAGAGGTCTTGTTCACATTCCCTTGGAAATAACTTCTTCTTCAAATGTTTCTTTAATTTGTCCCAAGATTCAATCTTGGGTATTCCATTCCTACTCAGCTTGTTTTGAGGTTTTCATACCACTTAGAAGTGAATTCTTTCAACTTCAATGTAGCAACCTTAAAACACTTGTGGTCATCATATTTTTTGTATTCATAAAGCCTCCCAATGGCCCTTAACCATTCAAGAAACTCTTCTGGGTCCATGTTTCCATCAAAGGTTGGAAGTTTCAACTGTAGGCTTCGGTCATCTTCCCTTTCATGCCTCGGGTTGTTTTGTGAAACCTATTTTCCAGACTCAGCATCATTAATTATGACACACTCCGCAAACTCTCTTCTAAAGAGTTGCATTTGTTCTGCCACAAGTTCACTTATGATCCTCCAAAGTTTTTCGTTTAGGTTAGCCATAACATCAAGTGGTAGGACAGGAAAGCCTTGCTCTGATACCAATCTGATGTATATAAGAAGGGGAATATGTGGGTAGGTTGGTTGAAGTTGTATTGGGACCGGATGGACACGAAAATGGGGGTCAAGTGGAGGTTGGCGGGTTCTGAGTAGGGAATGTTTTGGTAGGAGGTGTGCGGGTGTCCTCGGGTGGATTCGAGTTGAAGCGTTTGGAGGGGATGTTCTACACAAGTTGCGGGTTATGTTGGTGGTAGGTATTTGGTGGTTGGATGGTGGTAAGGTGGCGGAATCTAGTCGGGATAGTAAGGTATGATGGTGGAACTCGGTAAGGATGGTGGAGTAGTTGGTTGGGGTGTTCGAGTGGTTTTGAAAGGTTTCAGTTAAAAAACCTTTTTGGGTGGAGGTTGGTGAAGTGTTGTGATGTGTTGTGCTAAAAAGAATGAGGCAGTTTGAACAAGGATTGAACATGAAATTGATGGACAAAACCGTGGGCGGATAAGACAATGAAAGTCGAGAAGACCTTCAATGTATTCATAACCAAGTAACCAGACAGAACCTTGGCTTGGGTATAGTTAGATGAAAAAAGTTCTAACTAGACTTACACCGAGGGTTTGGACCACAAAAGGACCAAGGGGTGACCCACAAAAGGATTGAGGTTTAGACCACAAAATGACCGATGGACACAAAAGGACCAACTAAGATAAGCAATATAAAAGCTAAATAACTTAGTAATGTTTGAGTAAAACTCAAATATATTTGATATAACTTCAATGTCTATTTACATCAAGTACATGTCCTATTTATACTAGTGCTTAGAAGTTTCTACAAGACAACTAGATAGACACAATACAAGCACTTCGGCCGAATGGAAAAGGGGGAAGGAGTTCAACCTTTTTGGGGGGAAGGGAGAAGATCAACTCTTCATGTTCTCTGGGCCACCCTTTTGTGTCATCCATGTAGATAAGTGCAAGAACTAGTTAGTTCATGAATTATCTCCTTGCGGCATAATTGAAGCTTCCCTTTCTAGATTGTTCTTCGGCCTAGTCAACTTATCCTATTACACGGATTTCTTAGTCATCTCATTCTATTATAAGGCCTAGTAATTAAGCTAGAAGGAAATTAAGCTAGGAATTTAAAATAAGCTAAAAGAAAGTGGTCTCGTCCAAGACCTACATAAAGGCCAAAAATGTTGTCTTCTTGAATTTTCAATTCCACTCCATACTCCATGCCACAATAATCATATTATCATAGGACAGTTGACAATCTTTGGCACTCCGAGCATATCACCTCGCGGTTCACATTGGCACTTTAAGTTCACGGTCTTATTTTCATCACTCATTATACGGAGCCGGTGGTGGAACTGGTGATATGGGAGCTTCCCACAGCCTCTCTTGTACTACTGGAGTCGAAGATACCTGGAAAGGAGACTCACTCATGTCCTTTGATGAATCTGTCCAATAGGGGGCGTACTACTCGCATCCCTCTCAACTCATCCTCAATCTTCCTGCTAGTCATTGCTCTGCTGGAAGAAGACATCAATGTAATCACAAACACGATAAGGGTTATAGAAAGAACTCTTACCACTCCACTCTATAACACGATTCTAGATCCTGAAGGAAGGTAACTATCGTAATTGCCATGTAGCCTCATGTTTATAACTGTGGTGCACAACACACCCATAAATAAGACTCTAATAGACATGTCTTGTAGACTCCTAAGGACAAACCTTCTCTTATACAAGGTTTGTCACACCCCATCTTCGAGGGGTGTGGCCAGCACCCAGTGCTTGAACGGCCCAAATGTACCAGTTATATATCATTGCAAATACATAAACTATCTGGGTCGACAAGACCTCTGTATAACAACCACAAGGGGGAAAACGGAATATGAAGACTTGATAAAAACGACAGCAAAACCAACATGTATATATACAATAAGGTCGACAAAGCCATAACCATTGTATCGTTGGATGAACAAGAGGCTGGAAAGGCCATACAAAATGACAGATACATAACCCACTAGTCTACAATCCTCTAAGAGTAGTGTAACATAACATCAGGTCGGGACAAGGCCTTTCCATACCCAAAATGCATATCAATATAAGACATACCCAAAACACAATCAACAACATCGGAAGATAAGTTGTACTCCATCTCAAGCTGAATGCGACCCTATTAAGGAGGCTCATCAAACTGTCTACCTGAACCTGCTAGCATGAAATGTAGAGCCACAGAAAGGAAACATTAGTATGACATAATGTACTAAATATGGAAGCATGTAAATAAAAGATGTAGTACTAGAGAACGGTACATAAGTCAACTTAAAACTCAAAATTGCCACTGAGGGCGCACAACTGACATCACCAAGACCATATGCATAAAAGTAAAATCAAGTCACACTTTGTGGCCATATAATATAGTATCAATCCTCTCTGTGCGGAAAATATCATCAGATGGTACCTGGCTTTAATAGGACTCGATAATATCGTACCCAACTGTAGTGGTGTGCACATATAAGTGTCATATTGGATCGACTATAGCGCAACTCGATAAGAAAATAGATACATATATATATATATATATATATATATATATATATAATGCATGCAAGACCTCTGAACAATAAAATGAATAGGGTGGAGTGGACTAATATCGTTAACCCCTACCTATAGTTGTGAAATCCTGTACATCAAACATTACAATCCAACAAGATCTCTAAGAATCAATCGTATAACAAAGAATATCATAAGATGTGAATAAGAGTTCCAACAAGGGACAGATAAGAATCATAAGAATTAATAGGATGAAAACACAAGGTAATCAAGCTATAAAGAATGGACTTCGTTCAACAACGTTTTATCTCTTTTCTGCTTTAACTAAGATCATGCAAAAGAAAGGATAAGCTTTAACTCCAGAAGTCCTCGGTGTTCTAAGAGTGATTAAATACATTACATAAATGATTGACATCAACAACAGATTCAAAACTTAGAAGAAAACGCATTTGGACATTTCATCAAACACCTTGTGTTCATAAGGTTTATATGACCTTCTATATTAAATTCTACATGAATTAAAAACTACAAATCCTACTTCCTTATTCCCACAACATACAACATGTTTTAGCCATCAATACTATCCATAACTCCATCTAAAATAGCCCAACAACTATATAATTCCAGCTTCAAGGTTCTAAGACTTGGTTTATGAAGATCTTTCAACAATTTATTCCAAAACACTTATGTGATCATGATAATAGGTAGAGGAATATGAATATTACCTTTAAGCACAATGATCCTCCGAGAACAGAAGTTACTTCACCTCCAAGAATCCTCCGGAATCAATACGACAAAGAAGAAGTTAATATGATGATAACCACGGGATTCTTCACGTTATAATTTCTTGATTTAACTTAGTATTTAAGCATTGCATGATTAAGGAATTTCTTTAGAGCTTATATGAGTGTTTAAGGTCTGGAGATGAGATCAAATAAAGCCCTAAGTCGAGGGTTCTGATTTATATATGAAAATAAAAGTGCCACCGCCAAGATGTACGTCGGGTATGTACGACGAACAATATATTGCATTACAAAGTAGACTATGTGAACATAAATTTAGATAAGTTATGCATTTCATAATTCTCTGTTCACTAGAAGATATACCCTTCTAAAGTTGGGCAAAATCCTGTCCAGAATTCCGCCTACCTTTCCCCAAGTTTTGACGAACTTAATTTCTTTAATTCACTTGATCCTGAAACCTTTAGATACACTCTCAATACTTTGCATAAAGTCTTACTTACACTCATATGGTCTCACAACTCAACCAAATTATATTACTTCACTTACGATGCAATTGATGCAACGAGACGGAGTACGCCGAGCTTATCATTTCTCAAACCTTGTTTTTCCAACTCTTTAAAGTCCAATATGATTGCTTTTATTTAATTCTCAAGTTGGTCCTTTTCTTGGTCTTAAGTCAACATACTCACGACGAACCTCACATACAGAAGCACGGGTTATAACAAAAGTAAAGGCAACGCCCCAAAATAAATGGGGCTCACCAAACAACTGATATGATAAAGTCCTATCGAGCAGATACGTTGTCCTGTAAATTAATATCCGCATGGTGAAATGTAGGCTCCGAGAAATAGAGATGTAAGTACACTGGAATTGTACTTGTATGTAAAGAAACTAAATAAAAGAATAGTAAGTGGGGTGCTCGGGGAATGGGCAGCCAAAATCAATAACATGGATACATAAGGTATTACAACACTGAAATTGTAACTGTAACTATAACTGAAACCTGGACATGATCTTGATGTGCATGATCAAGCTGTAATTGAGTAAAAAACATTTAAGTGGGAGAGTCTTAGTATAATTGACAAACTGGAATCACCACGTCAGAATTGGAGTTTGGTCTCTGGCCTAGCCAGTAAAGCAATCTCATACCTTGCCAGGGGATGAGACACAAACTGACATGAAAGGATCCAATCAATAGTTTAAAGGTATCATCCTAACTGAGCCGAGCGATACTTACCCTATGTTGTCATACGTAGTTTAAGGTGTTTGAACCTTCTCGATAAACCTATGCTACTCCAAAAAATACTGAACATATACATGGTTGGCTTAAAAGCTCATAAATTTCATAAACATGGTTTGTAAATAGTTTTACATGAAAATCTTTATGAATATATTTATATAATTCCTGAGACATGAAAACATACAAAAATCCATAGAATTGAACAATCTAAGTTCATAATTGGTATTTGAGTGTTCATGGAAAAGATGACATGAGCATACATGATTACAGACACGTTTATGACAATCGTAATGATATACATGAATAAAATTATCTGAAATATAATTGAACATGGTAATCTATCTATCTACCTATATATATAATTGACTTGTATCTGAGGCTTATTATGCACTGAGACATGATTCTCTAACTCTAAGGAGAAATAATGATTTCATGAATTAACGTGGTGCGGGAAAGAATAATGATATTCCTACACATGGATAGAAATCCTACATACCTTAATCGCTCCAAAACTCGTAGAAAGGTCTGAACTTTGAAGAAGAAATCCAAAAATCTGAACTCAAAACCTTGAGAAATGTTCTCTTAATTACCTTAGGTTTGTAGTATAGGATTTCTCTTAGAATCCATGTATATACGCTAGAATTCACTTAGAAACACTTAGACGTGACTTAGCTTGATGTAGGAGGATGAGGAGAAGAGAGAATATCATGGCCCAATTTACTAAGCCATGATGGCACTAACTCTCATGAGTCAGTAAGCCAACCACATCCATTAAAATCCAAAATGCTAGAAAATCAATGCGGAAAAGTAAAACAATCAAATTTAAGTCTTTAAGGAATCTCATAGTATAGAAAATATGAAAGAGTATGCCAACTCCAAAACCTAGTGTCACTAGTACAAGAACTTGCTAAATAGGAATACAAGTATGGGATATAACCCTAATACATAAGCTATTCAGTAATCAAAAGACATGAAATAAGGATAGAGGGAGAATCTAGTGCCACATAATCACACTAGTAGCTCACCCCGAACTCTCCGGATGGCCTCCTCAATGGCCTGCGAAGTCTCGAGATCCGCTTGTGCTAGGAACAGAATCTGCACACAAAAAGGGTGCAACAAATGCATCGTAAGTACAAAGAACAATGAGTACTCCGCAACATCGTCGATCGACCCTGCTTAAAATGAAGATGATGGTTGGTCTTCTAAATACCACTTCTACACTTAACCGCTATTAGTTAGATATAATAACACAACCAATAATATCCATATTTCTATAAGAAATCTCTAAAATCTAAAAAAATGTTCAATTAGCCAAATAGACATGATAATATAATTCAACAAAAAGTTTAGACAACTCAAACAACCAAGAAATCAATAAATGTTATGATTAACAAATGTTAAGTAAATGCAAGACCTTTTTCTCATCACCAGTACACACACGCTCAAATACTATGAATCATGACCCATGGGGGATTTGTGAGGTCCATATACCACCCGGAATCATTTTCCTTCAAGTTTCTTAGCCCATATTAGGCTCTTAATCACATCACTTAGTCAATTTTAGGCTCGTAATACCCGTCTCTAGCCAATATAAGGCTCAAATACCCATATCTAGCCAATATTAGGCTCAAATACATGTCTCTAGCCAATATAAGGCTTACAATACAACTCATCACTCCATCAGGAAACATTTTCCCTCGGATCCACAAATGTGCATGCATGAGATACCATATGAAGTATGAATATGACATTCGCAATAATAAAAAGACAATATATACAATAAAGATTCAATTTTTAACCAACATAGTCCATAAAGACTCGACCTTTAACCACAATAATCAACAAAGATTTGATCTTTTAGCTTCTTTTCACTTTTAAACGAGTATTTAGAAGTGATGAGAATATAATCACAAATAAGATAGGAAAATAATCCTGAAGATAGAATGCACGAGCTTCATACCCAAATCACAGATTCAGAGAATCATATTATCTATCAGCTAGTGCCCAAACCAAGGCATTCAGACGAAACTATACAATTTAAATAGCGGAAATACCCATAACATGGCACTGGTATCTGATACGAATGCTCATCACCTCACGAGTATCACTATTATCATCCCCATTACACCATTTTAATTAGTATATTTCAATAATCACGACGCTCAAGTCTCAACTTGCTTGAATTAAATGTCCGGTCGTAATTGGGAAGGCATGCCTTTTCGTATAGTTTTGAATGGTCCAAATCTATTCAAATAAAGAAAATACGTTAACACATGATTTCGTAGACACCCATATCTCTATAAGATACTTGGCTCCAAAAAATCACCCAAAAAAGGATCTCGAGCCTCGAAGGGAAAATCGGGAATTAGTCTAAAAATTAGTTTACCCAAAGTTCATAGAGTCTATATATCAATTATCAACCAATTCCAACATCAAATCTATCATTAATCAAAGAATCTCTCTTAATCAACATAGGGTTCATAGAGTCGAATCCCTCAAATCTTAAGCCCCAAATCATGCTTTCTAGCACAGAATCCTTTAATAATCAATAATATAATCCAAATAGGGTGATCAGAAATGTATCCCCTCGAAGATTCTTGAAAAATCCTCCAGAATGCTCTCAAAACCGAGACTCCAAGCTCAAAATATCATAATGAAATGTTTAGAATCGTTTTGGGGCATTTTAAGTCGCTGAACAGATTGCTCCAGTCTCGCGATCGTGGAGCCTGCTAGACCCAACCCATGAAATATGTTATGTGATTGCAGCCCCTGGCATCGTGATCGTGACGATCTATAGCCTAGCGGTTCGCGATTGATCCATGTGTCATCGCGACCGCAAAGACCAAAACTAGCAGCTGCACACCAAATTTTTTGGTGTGCTTCAAACTTTAAAACGACCCTCAGAATTCATCTGGGACACTGCGAACACAAATAAATATGTAAACTAGTCCTAAAACAGGTAAAGAATCTACTCGCACAGTCAATGAAATCAT
This sequence comes from Anisodus acutangulus, assembly GCA_029783415.1. Classification (NCBI taxonomy): domain Eukaryota; kingdom Viridiplantae; phylum Streptophyta; class Magnoliopsida; order Solanales; family Solanaceae; genus Anisodus; species Anisodus acutangulus. The sequence continues at coordinate 26,272,502 of CM056507.1, read as the reverse complement.
ACAAGGTCACCTTGATTCGATGTTAGCTGTGGAAAACTCCAATTTCCTTTAAAAACTAGAATTTCAACCAAAAGTCCAACATACAACTGAGTGCCTCGGGAACCTAAACAATGACTCAACTAAACCATAAATAATATTTTGGACTGATGGAATCGACAAAACTTTGAAAAAGACTCGATAACCCATAGTGTTGACTTAAATTCAACCCAAACTCTTCTTTTAACTTAAGAATTTTCAAAATCTATTTTTATCTAAATCTCACCCAAATCACTTTGGACTTGTCCCAACCATCCATCTAAGTCAAAAATCACATTCTGAAACTAACGGAACCATCATAACTCAATTCAAGACACATTTACTCAGAAGTAAATTCTTAGTCAAAACATAGAACATCCAATTACCAAAAATAGGATTTTCTTCCGATATTTCCACCCGATTGCTTCGAGAATCACGCTACCTATCCCTGCAAGTCAAATAAGCCATAAAGAATCTAGGGGAATGGCCATTTAAGGGAAAATAGGAAAAATGACCTAACTGGTCATTACATCATCCACCACATGTTCGTCCTTGAACATAAAAGATGAAGGAAGTACCTGAATCACTGAAAAGCTGGGGATATCTACTCCTCATATCCAAATCAATCTCCCAAGTAACCTTCTCAATTGGAGATGCCCTCGCTAAATGTTTACTGAAGCAATCTTTTTGGATCTCAAAAGTCAATTTCTGATCAAGCAATACTAAATCACAATGAATCACATGAGAACCATCTGAATGGTACTTTTTAAGCATAGAAATATAAAACATGGGGTGAACACCTGACAAACCAGAAGGCAAAGATAACTCATAAGCTACCTTACCAATATGCTGAACAATCTCGAACGGACTAATAAACCTAGGGCTCAACTTACCCTTCTTTCCAAACATCATCACACCTTTCATAGGTGAAACCTTCAACAAAACTCGCTCACCAACCATGAACTCCAAGTCATGAACCATCTGATCTGCATAACTGTTTGCCTACTCTAAGATATGAGAAGTCTGTCCTGGATCAACTTGACCATGTCCAAAGAATCACGCAACAACTCTATACCCCATGGCCTAACTTCAAATGCATCAAACCAACTAATGGAAGAACGACATCTCCTACCATACAATGCCTCAAATGGCGCTATCTAAATGCTTGAATGATAATTGTTATTGTACGCAAACTCAGCCAAAGGTAAGAACTGATGCCACTCGGACAGACCATCTATCTGGGGGTGAAATATTATGCTAAGCTCCACCTTAGTACCTAACTCCTTCTGCATAGATCTCCAAAAGTAGGATGTAAAATTTGTGCCTCAATTCAAAATGATAGAAATAGGCACTTCATGCAATCTAACTATCTCCTGAATGTACATCCTAGCCAACTACTCTAAATTATTAATAGTCTGAACCAGTACAAAGTGAGCCGACTTCTTCAACTGATCCATAATAACCTAAATGGTGTCAAACTTACCCAACATATGTGGTAACCCTACCACAAGTCCATAGCAATCCACTCTAATTTCAACTCAGGGATAGACATTTTCTTAGTAAGTCCACCCGAATTTTTGTTCTCATACTTCACTTGTTGACAATTCAAGCACCGGGATACAAATAACATAATGTCCCTCTTCATACTATACCATCAATAATGATGTTTCAAATCTAGATACATCTTTGTATCCCTAAATGAATAAAGTACCTCAAACTATGAGCCTCATCAATGATCAATCACATCAAATCTCCCACCTTGGAACACATATGCGATCCTTAATTTACCACACTCCCTCATCATCAAGAATTGCTTCTTTTGCCTTCCCTTTCAATATTTCATCTTGAATGTTGCACAACTTGTCATTATAAAACTTGTGAGTTGTGATTTGCTCCAATAAAGAAGATTGTGCCTCCACACAAGCTAGAACCTTTCCATGCTCAGAAATATCAAGTCTCACCATACTACTTTCCAAAGCCTAAAAATTTATAGCCAAAGGTATCTCTACAACCTGCAATGATGTTAGGCTACCCATGCTCACTGTCTTCCTACTCAAGGCATCCGCCAATATATTAGCCTTACTCGAGTGATAAAGGATAGTCATATCATAATGCTTAAGCATCTCTAACCATCTCATCTACCTCAAATTGAGATCCTATGATTGAAAATATGCTGAATACAGTGATTATCGGTACATACCTCACATTGAACACCATCGAGGTAATACCTCCAAATCTCCAATGCAAAACACTAGAACTACGAACTCCATGTCATGAGTGGAGTAGTTCTTCTCGTGCACCTTCAACTTCCTCAAAGTATAAGCTATAACCTCTCATCTCTACATCAAAACAAAACCAAGGCCAATCTGTGAAAAAACATAATATACAGTAAAACCCTCTTCCTCCAAGATAAGTGTCAAAATTAGGGCTGAAGTCAACAAAGTCTTGAGCTTTTGAAAGCTCTCCTCACACTCATCTGACCACTAGATGGGTAAATTCGTCTGAGTCAATTTGGTTAAGGGAGATGCAATAGATAAAAACCCCTTCACAAAATGTTGATAATAACTAGTGAGGCCAATAAAACTCTAGATCTCAGTAACTGAAGTAGGTCTAACCCAATCATAAACCACCTTAGTCTTCTTGAAATACATCATAATACCATCATTGGTCACCACATGGCCCAAAAATGCCACAGATCTGAGCCAAAACTCACACTTTGAAAACTTCGCATAAATCTGCTTCTCCTTCAGGATTTCAAGCACGATCCTCAAATGCTGCTCAAGCTCTTCTCTACTATGAGAGTATCAGAATATCATTGATGAATACGATCATAAAGGAATCAAAATATGGTTTGAAAATACTATTCATCAAATCAATAAAAGTTGTTGGGTCATTAGTCATCTTGAAACACATAACCAAGAACTCATAATGACCATATTGGGTCATGAAAGCTATTTTAGGGATATCCTCCACCCTAATCTTCAACTGGTGATAACCGGACCTCAAATCGATATTAGAAAAGACTGATTAACCCTAAAATTGATCAAATAGGTCATCAATGCGGGGAATAGGATACATGTTCCTTATTATGACATGGTTCAACTATCATTAGTCAACATACATTCCCATAGACCTATCCTTATTATTGACAAGCAATAATGGAGAACCCCAAGGTGAAACACTAGGTCTAATGAACCCATTGCTCAACATGTCCTGCAATTGCTCCTTCCAACCTATTGGCACCATCCCGTATGACAGAATAGAAATTGGCTTGGTGCTCGACTCTAAATTAATACAGAAATCATTATCACAATTTGGTGAGACACCTTGTAGATCTGTCGGAAACACCTCAGGAATTTCCTACTACTGGCACTGACTCAAGAAGAGGAGTATTAACTCTAGTATCCCGAACTATACCAAATATGCCACACCCTTTATTAACCATACGCGTAGCCTTAAGATAAGATACCACCTTATTATGTGTATGACTAGTAGCACCCTCCCACTCTAACCTAGGAATCCCCGGCATAGATAACGTAAGTGTCTTGCATGACAGTCCAAGATCGCATGATAAAGAGACAACCAATTCATGCCTAGAATAATATTGAAATCTACCATGTCTAAAATCATCAAGTCAGCCTAAGTGTCGTACCCCATCAAAGTAACAATCCACAACTATAAAATCCACAATAGGAGTAGAAATACTAACAGGGAAGTCAAGTGACTCACACATCATACCCAAACCCTAACCAAAATTTATAAACACATAACAGTAGGCAGAGCATGGATTACATAATGTCATAGCCGGTCAATGACAAATCTAAATAGTACTTGTAATGACAACATCATAAATCTCTGCCTCTGGTCTAATTGGAAACACATAGCACTGAGCACATGGCCATGCTAGGCCGGAGAACTACCACAACCACTGCTACCACCTGACTGAGAACTACCTCTAATTGAGTCAGAACTACATCTACCACTATATACACTACTTATAGTTGGTTGTGCTGCCGCCTTAGATACAGAACCTTGAGAATCAGAGTGCTGACAACTCTACCTAAGTCTAGGGCAATCCCTCACAAGGTGTCCCATATTACCACACTCAGAACATCTATGATGGGATATAGGCTACTGAGACTAGCTAAAATTGCCGGAATGACCACCTTGACCTCCAAGTCGGGAATAAGAACTCGGGGATTCGTGTCCCGAACTGTGACTACTACAACCCAAAGAACCACCTATAAAAGTATACATTGTTTCCTGAACCAACCTACTCAGCTAGGGCTGATGACGCCTACACTATTATCTCTTACATCCAGATAAGGTGCCTCCATAACTGGATGAACTATGGGGACTCTTGCCCAAGCTATCCCCAAAATCTTGGCACCTAATAGACTTGACACTCTTGGTGGCATCCACCACCAAGTGCTTGTCTTGCACTATCCCATTCATATAACTCATCTGGACTTAGACATGCTAAAATACATAGAGGTGAGAAAGAAATTACCTTATTACAATATGTAAAAGCTCTAAAACATTCCTCTTTAGGTTTGAAAGAGTGCACACATCAACCACGATATTAACCACAACATCAACCATGATATTTCTATCACTTCCACATCATATGTGATGAAGAACTTGAGTGATTAACTTTAAATTGCCTTACAAACCTTTGAGAAGAGTCTAGAGAGAGTTTTGGGGAGTCTACACTTTATTTGGGTTGAAATATTGATGAAAAAGGCAAGCCACCACTTAAATAACAAAAGAAGGTCGGCCACCGCCTCTGATATATGATGGCATATGCGCTGCATTTGGCCATATGCGGGCTCATATGCAGCCGCATCTTACTGCAGAAATTTCTCTAACTTTTGCTCCTCTTTTGCAGCCCCATCTGTGAGGCGGATCCCATCGGCGACGCGAAATGCTTACAGTATCACTCTTTCTTCATCAAAATTTATTGAGGGATGGTTCCTTCAATCCCAATGACCTCCGATCTTTTGTACATCCTCTTAACATCCCTCTATGTCACAAGGGATCTCGGATCACCAGCTCACTTCGTATAATCATGCTCTCATTTACATACCAAACTAGAAGGGGTAACAGGTACACCGACATAAGCACGTATCTGTAGAATGGAGAGTATCCAGAGAATATCATGAGCAACGAGAAGAAAACCATCAGAAGAATGGCCAATAGTTTCTTTTTGAATAAAGGAGTACTCTACAAGAGAACATCCTATCTGGGGCTACTCAGATATGTAAATGCCACAGAGGCCACAAAATTGCTAGAATAGGTACATGTCATGACTTGTGATCCTCATATGAACGAGTTCATCTTAGCCAAGAAGATCCTAAGGGTAGGTTACTACTGTTGACCATGGAAACTGACTGTAGTAGGTTTGTGCAAAGATACCATCGATGACAGATTCACAGAGATCTAATTAGACTCCCGCCAAGTGAAATCAATGTTATGAGCTCATCATGGCCATTTGTAGCTTGGGGCATAGACGTTATTGGGACCATAGAGCCATCCGCATCCAACGGACATCGTTTCATCCTGGTCGCCATAAACTACTTTACCAAGTAGGTTGAAGCTACTTCTCACAAGTCAATAACAAAGAAAGTGGTAGCTGACTTTGTACGTAACAACATCATATGCCGATTCGGCATTCTAGAGTCGATCATATCGGACAATTGATCAAATCTTAATAGTCATCTGATGAAGCATATTTGTGAACAATTCCTCAAAACCCACCAGAATTCTACCACCTACAGGCCACAAATGAATGAAGCCATAGAAGCATCCAACAAGAACATCAATAGGATACTGAGAAAAATGACAGAAAACTACAAATGTTGGCATGAACAGTTGCCCTACGCATTGCTAGGATACTAAACAACAATTTAGACCTCAACAGAAGCAACTCCATACTTACTTGTCTACGGTACTAAAGCAATGATACCAGCCGAGGTAGATATATTGTCACTCAAAATCATACAAGAAGCAGAACTGGACAACGCAAAGTGGGTCCTAAAAATATATGAGTAGCTAGCATGAATTGATAAGAAAAGTATGATCGTCGTATGTCATGGTCAATTATACCAGCAAAGAATGGCCCACGCCTTTAACATGCAGGTCAGAACTCGAGTTTTTCAGATAGAACAATTGGTACTTAATCACATGTTTCCACACTAAGACGAGTACAAAGGAATGTTCACACCCAACTGGCAAGGGCCCTACATGGTTCTTAAGGTATTATTAGAAGGAGTTGTAATCCTACCAGAGATTGACTGCCAAGAATGGCTCAAAGCAACCAATTCGGATGAAATCAAGAGATACTATGTGTGAAGGAACGATCTTTCAATTGGTAATCATATTTATTTTACTTGTAATCACTACACAAGACCTATCTCTTACGGTAGAGATACGTAGAAAAATCCTCATTGAATTTGATGTTCTTCTTCTGTAATAGAAAAAACAAATAACATTTCCCTGTAATATGAACTACGTGGTGACTCGATTTCCTGAGGTGTGATACGTAGATAGTCCACTAAGGACCCGATCACTTTATTATAAAAAATCAACCATTCTTGTTCTGAACTATGTTCAACCTAATTCTTGCTACAACAGGATACATAGGCGCTCTTTGAGCTCGATTGCACCAAATAAAAAACCAAAGAAACCCCTAGGAAGCCTCTGGGATACGAAAGTTCAAAATCTCCTCGCAGAATCCCTATATCCCAAACTTGCAACTGGGGCATAATTTTTTAGCGAGTCTAAAAAATTCTACTGATAAGTCTCTGACAAGAGTCAGTCTATCTTAGACTTTCAACTAGAGCAGAATTTGTGATAGAGTCTCAAAAATTCCATCATAGCAATTCAGCGCAAGAGTTCACCGCAAGTCAGCCTTCAACTGAGGCAAAACTTATTAGAGGTCTAAAAAAATTCACTAGACAACAAGGAACGCACCCCGGAGTGTCAAGGACGGACGAAACACCTTACTCAAAGTGTATATATATGTCATGACAATGAAGACAATAATTTTAATAAACAAAAATATCTTTTAGTAAATATTGTTTAAATTTATGATCAATGTTTTCAAAATATATTTTCATTTCATAAGTTAAATTCATGTCTCATAATACCGAGCCCAAGAGAGTCGGCCCTAGAAAGTAGAGGAATGACATATTAGGAGTCAACATCATGGTTTGACCTCATGAAAACCAATAATTTTTTGTGCTTGCAGGTTTCCAAAATGCCGTCAGGAGGATGAAATTTTATTACACTAACTTTTTTCTTTGTGATGAAACATGTAAAGAAAAAGAGGAAACCCCGTACCAGGAGATGACATAATCCGGCCATGATAGCCACACAAAGGACAAAGCGCTAAAATGATGGCACAATCCGGCCATGAGAACCACAAAAGGATAAAGCGCCACAAGGGTGGCACAAACCAGCCATGAGAGCTACAAAAATGACAAAGCACAAGGGCAGCGCAATCCGACCATGAGAGGCATAAAAAACAAAATGGTCATCTGACTGGGAGGGTCACAGCCGACAAAAGTATGAGAGAAATATAACCAGCCTCAAGGTCTATATTTGTCATAAACTACATGCTGAGAGCCATTCATTCAAACTGCATTCCCAGAGGGCCATTCATTTAAACATGCCGAAAGGGTCATTCATACAAAATTGCATGTTGAGAGGGCCATTTATTCAAACATGTTGAGAGGGCCATTTATTCAAACATGTTGAGAGGGCCATTAATACAAACAAGCATGCCGAGAGCGCCATTCATACAAACGAGCATGCTACGAAGGTCATTCATTCAAACATGCCAAGAGGGCCATTCATATAAATTACATGCCGAGAGGGTCATTCATACAAATTGCATGCTGAGAGGACCATTCATTCAAACATACTGAAAGGGTCATTCATAAGAAATCACATACCATGAGGGCCATTTATTCAAATATGCCGAGAGGACCATTCATTAAAACATGCCTAGAGGACTATTCATATAAACTGTATGCCAAGATGGCTATTCATTCAGACATAAACACTACCAGGAAAGCCATTTATTCATATTAAATTATCACCAGAATCATCTATGTATTCACATAAATCAATGAAGTCCTATGAACTAGATGATATCAGATATGGCATCGGCTCAAACAACTAGAAAAATAACATGAACCGGATGGTATCGGAGGAGGCATCCACTAAAATAAGTTCAATCAAGAAGTCGCACGAGCCAGACGGTGTTGGAGCTGTCACCCGCTCAAAATAATCACTCAAGAGGGCGCATCAAACAGAGTCATGCAGGTGTGGCAGAATAAACAATCAAACACGTCAAGGCCCTAACAAATGTAAACAAGTCAGAAGCTACTAAATGAGGAAAGCAATCATACAAAATCCAGACATATGTTGAGCAAATGTTGAACATTTTCTTAGGCAGCCATTTAAAACAATATACCAATGAAAGTCAAGCTCTTTAGACATGGGCTTAAAGATCACTCCGCACCATACTCAATCGCAAACAATAAGGGAAATTATTAGCTTTTAAAAAACTCTGCAACTGGTCGGACATATACTAGAAAGGATTTTCAAAATCGGCAAAGGTATTCCCCCATAAGGGATATCTTTTTCGACCTATTGAGTTGAAATACAAGTGACCTGATTTCCAAAAACCGAGATATGTAGGCGAACTAAATATCTGAGAATTGGTCACATTCGAACAAAATCATTCCGGTACCTTTTTGTTTTGGAAATTGCTTTGTTTTATTGCTTTCCAGAAGTCTAATTGAGTCGACTACAATTGGCCTAAATTCTCACATAACTTGAGATATGTAGGAAACCCATGGACCAGGGTCTGGCCATAAGTTTCAAAAATTGCATGAAAACGAGAAGTATTTTTCAATTGGTTGGCTAAGAATTAGGTTTGTCAAATTTCGATGCTCATGGATGGTTCTTCTATCCTCGAACAATGAAGGGGCAGTTTTTCACACCTAATTGTTACTCTCCAATAATCTTATTTAATTATTCAGAATTCCCAAGTCCCAGACGGAGTGCAATATGCTTTTACAAAGACGAAAATAATTTTCAAAATTATTGTGGAAAGCATTTTTTCATTTTATCTGACAAAATACCATTTGGTATATTTATTGTATATCATATCTTATTTTTTACATTATTCTGATCATTGATTGCAATTTTTAAAATTAAAGTAAAGATAATTGTGTGATTAATCGCTTAAACTCTCAATTTAAAAATGATCAACATTTTATTCCGTCAAATTGGAAATTTGTTTAATAGAATAGAATAATTAAGTTACATCTCAAATTCAAATTATTTTATTTTTTAAATTAAATTGAATTTTATATGAATTAAACATTTTAATTCCTAATTAATGTTAAAGTTCGGCTTAATTTGAAGCTCTTGACTTAATGTGCTTATAATTGAAACTAGTTGTCGTTTATTAATTTAAAAATAGCCACATTTGAAAAATGTGGCCAACGCTATTTAACAACGCTATCTAATTTTAAAAGAAATCGGTGTTTGGGCCATTTGATCCTTTTAAAATGGTGGGGCCTGACCCAAATGGACCATGACCCAGCCCAACCTTTCCTTTTACGTGTAGAATATGCAGACCCATCCCCAATTGGTCCTTTTTCCCTAAATTAGGAAAACCCTAGAAAGAACTCTCTTTCTCTTCACTTCTTATGCTGTAAACGGCATGTAGCAGGCGTACGAAGCCTTTTTCAGCCATGTGCTCACCCAATTTGGGCAAGAGCATTATTTTCTCTTGCCCTTGTACCACCATACGACCACCTGGCTAGTAAGGGTCAAACCCCTCTGTGTTGCTTTATCTGTTCGATCTTAATGGTTTTTTATCCAATTTTGATTTTGAATATTTGATTTCTATTGGATATACTATTTGAGAAGGAGATTTCCCCTCAATTTTCACTTGTCCTACATCATATTCGATTGGGTCTACTAAGGTTTCATGGGTTCTATAAATTTAACCCTTTCCCTTCAGTGTTGATGGTTAGTCATTCGAATTTGGATCCAAGCCCTTTGGCAGAACCCTTTTTACAAAGTAAGAGTGCACCATCTACACTCCTGTCAATTACAAAGAACCTATACACACTAAAATTAGAAAATGAGAAAGAGAAATAAAGCATTAGATCAAAAAAACTAATTACATAAGTCTAGGGAAATTAATTCAAAGCTAATAGAGGTCTCTGTCAGCTGGAGATGCTCCTGCCTCTAGTGTGTATATGCAACAAAACTTCTCTTTTGCTAAGAATCCTCCTCTTGGGAACCTAAGAATATTTATATCCCTCCACACTTAATAGATAATCAAGCCAAAAACACAGGTGACAATATCCCAATTCCCAAATTTCCTTTCAGCTCATTTATTGATATATTACTTCATATGACGAGTAAGATATAATCTTTTGATGTCCTAGATAGATTAACAATCTGGACCAAATCCCGTTCAAAATAGGATAATAAAAAAAGTGCTCAAACAACTCATAAGATAAGGCGCAGAAGACACAGGTTAAAGGGACTATAATTTTAAATCTGAGCAACTTATCCATAGTGGCCAATCTTCCTTGAGCAGCAAGACAAAGATTGAACTTGTACCTTGGGTGCAAATTAGGTTATAATAGCATACTCTTCCAGGGAACTCTTTGATACTAAGGTAAGAGCATATAATAGAGTTTTTTTATGCTAAAATCTCCAGCCTATTGAAGTTAAATCAATCTACTAATCATATCCCCCTGAATGCCTTGAAGCTCAATAATAAGGTCCCTAGTGTCTAATAGTTTCTTGACTATCCAAGCTGCATTCTTGGGTATAAGGAAATATTCCACACTATAGTTCTTGATATAGAAATTGCGGATACATCTGATCCATAGACAATCCTTTTTTCATAGCTATTAATCATAGATGTTTTGTTACATCAACCTTGTTCCATAAGTATAAGTTCATGCCAATCAACCCACCTTGCAGCCTGGGGCATACAAAATGTATCCCAGGAAACCAGAACTTTGTTGGATATGGTTGATGCCCATGTCCATAAGAATGATCTAGGTATGACTTTAATTATCTTCAAGACTCCTTTTTGATAGTATAATATCCGTACCCAATATGATTGTACCCCAAACAGTACTGCTTTGCTCAATTGTAATCTTCCAATGCATGTATTAATATTAGTAAGCTAAGTCATGCTATAGTTATTGGACTGGTAAGGACTTCGGCTTCATAGAGCAGCATATTACAGTTCTAAATAACATCTGGATAACAAAACCTTGTTAGGGGAAATTGAGGACGAAAATTATGGAATAATCAAATAATGGTCGTAAGGAATATGAAAACAATTAATAAGTAGGAATGGAATGGAATGATCAAGTATCAAGGCAGAAATATTTTTTGTTTAATGACGAGTAGAAGGAAGGATTATGATAAGAAGGATAAAGGTGAATGAGGTTATAGTATGCAGGTTTCACAAAGGTATGATTACTCCATAATAGTGTAAGGACCAATGGTGGAGGAGGGGCAATAAGAACTCTTCGGCCAATGGTGGCGATTCTCTGATGTTCAGGAAAAGAGTATGAGAAATATTTTAAGATAAGAGATTTCCCCCAAGGAAACTTGAAATGGAAATATAAAGGTAAGACGAATGAGCACTCGGTCGATGGGAGATCTAATAATGTAAGACAAGAAAGCTTGACATGTCATTGGATCATGTAACATCGTTAATTAGATCTACGAAGCATCGGTTCCACAACATATGCAGTCATATGTTCCAGAAAGTAGGTAAACGGAAGTGACAGTGAGTAAAACTCAAGATTAGCACCTAAACATGTGAAAAGGGGCCAATGACGCATATGGATATAAGATAGACATTAAAGATATATGTCAAAGAGATAATGATATTATAATGAAGATGAAATGTTACGCGAATACAGATGTCTATGAGCATTTTTTTTAACTGACCAAAGGTTCTACGAGATAGATAAAGTAACAAGTTCACAACTTAATGAGATCAAGGAAATCTTTTCCCAAATCGTCATTGACAGAAAGACTTAGTCATGAGGCAAGTTAAGGAATTAGAATCTACGCATAAATGACCAGGTTGGGATATAATAGGCCAACGTCATGTAATGCAAATTCTTGAGAATATTCCACGTACTGAATGAGGGAATAAGTAACAACTCATTTTTAAGAGGTAGTAACGCCAAGGATTGGAATCAGGAGCAATGTTTGAGATTACGTATGTATATCAGAATATTTTAGAACTAAGACGAGTACGACAAGTAAGAAAATAGGTGAACAAGTGTCAAAGGAAGTAAGAAAGGAAGTTGCTTATAATTACGAGTAGTGAGAAAGTTTCAGACCATGAATGAGAGTTAACTGCGATGATACGCGCACTTAAGATTTGATGATATTGCTCATAAAGTGTTCACGATTGAGATACTATAAATGTAAGAGTTTTTAGCACACCAGCTAGTAAACAAGGCTAAGTTGACAACAGAATGATTCACCACAAATGGCTTGACTAATGTAAGGACTAAGGAGAGAAGTTGACCTAAGGGAACGCGTCAGTTAGCTAAGGAGGATTCAGATAGTGATAGCCCTATGACTCCGAATACAGCAGGGTCATCTCTCATACTGGAAGAAAAGGAACGTCATGATAAAAATCCCATTTTTAGAGAAGATTGGGAAAGATATCTAACAAAAGAGAATCATAACCTTCGAGCATAATAGGAGAGGGACCCCAGGTGGAGGGTCTATTGGTATATTTCCAATATAGCAGGATTACGAGAAAAGATTATGACAGAGGTCCATTGCTCACGATATTTCATTCACCGATCTACTAAGACATATAATAATCTCAAAGGTATCTATTGATGGAGCGATATGAAAAGGAATATTGTGGAGTTGGTAGCTTAGTGTCCTAATTGTCAGCAAGTAAAAGCGGAGCACCAAGAGCTCGACGGCTTGACCCAGAATATTGAGATCCTGATGTGGAAATGGGAAGTGATTTATGGATTTCATTATGGGTTTACCTCGCTCTTATCATAAGTAGATTCTATTTGAATGATTGTTGCTAGACTAACCAAATCAGCTCAATTCCTGGCGGTCAAAACTACCTACACAGTCGAGGACTACACGAAGTGGTTTAGGCATTCAAGTTAATCTTAACATAGCTTTCCACCCTCAGACTGACAGGCAAGACGAGCGTACGATCCAAACGCTCAAGGACATGCTATGAGCTTGCATATTGGACTTCAATGGTAAGTTGGGATGATCATTTATCCCTTATTGAATTTGCGTACAATAATAGTTATCATGTTAGCATTAAAATGACTCTGTACGAGGCTTTGTATGGACGGAGGTGTAGATCTTCTATCGGATGGGTCAAGTAGGCAAATCAGGATTATTTCGGGTTAGACTTAGTGCACCAAGCCATAGAGAATATAAATTTTAACCAATAATGGTTGTTAACCGCTCAGAGTCATAAGAAATCGTATTCAGATGTGCGATGGCAGGACTAAGAGTTCCAAGTAGGTGATTGGGTCTTCTTGATGATTTCTCCTATGACGGGTGTAATGAGATAGAAAAAAAAAAAGGAAAGCTCAACCCAAGGTATATTGGGCCATATCGCATAATTTGATGAATCGGCCAAGTAGCTTACGAATTGGATATACCGTTGGAGTTAGAGGTTGTCCATCCAATTTTCCATGTTTCTACGTTGAGAGCATGTATTGGAGACCCTTACCAAATTGTACCAATTGACGATGTGGAAATTATAGAGAATTTATCATATAAAGAGGTTCTGATTGCTATCCTAGATCGACAAATCCGCAAGCTGATGACTAAAGAAGTAGCCCCCGTGAAAGTTCTACGGCAGAATAAGAATGTAGAAGAAATAACGTGGGAGGTGGAAGAAGAGATGAAGAACAAATATCCTTATCTATTTCAGACCAACGCCGAGGTTCTGAGAAAAGTATAGGGTGAGTTCTATTCTAGACTATTATAATTAATGCTTAAGGATCGTGTGAGGCCTGATATAATAATGTATGTTATATTATATGGCCCCGTAAAGCGGTGGTTGTGTATTCAGCCAATGTGACATGGATTAGTTATGTCACCCCAACATTCGAGGACAAATGTTTCTAAGGCAAGGGGGGAATGTAACATCCCATACTTTCGGGCCATGGTTTGAGTCACTAGGCGCATGTAAAATCGATAGGTGTGTGTAAATAGACCCGAGCGTGGGAGGATTTTCTAGTCATGTTCATGAACGCAAAAAAAGAATTTATTATATAAAAGGATAAAATCCCGAACTAATTTTGGATGTAACAAGTGTGATGACAGGGATCGAAAATAATATTTGGTATGTGCATAAAGAAGTTATGGACTAGTGATATATCGCACAATTATGACATTGAGTATATGAAGGTTTTATAAGTCATCAAGATTTAAGTGAATTGGGATCAAGAATTAACAATGCGGGAGAGTACAGAATTAATTGGATAAGGGTGATGGTTGGCTGCCACATAGCATAAGGATGTTTAAAAGGTGTCATTAAGTGGATACATGTTAGGATAAAAGGTGTCAAATATTACACCTTAACATGCTTCCTATACAAAGTACAGTACTAATATTCTCAACAAACGGCTGAGAGCATTTTAATATTAACATCATTCAATCACTTAAAAACTTTATAGTCCCAACCGTCAATTTGCATAGTCAAAATTTTGGTCAGCCACTACTGATAACAAAGAAAGGAAAATGAGGCGTGAATTTCTCATTCCAGTGAAGGATCACGAAGGGGATTCAAGGTTGTCTGTTTGTTAGAAGGATTAAGCCATTGTAGTTGTTCGAATGTCAAATCGAGGTATGTTAAAGCAAATCATTTGTTTCTTTTGGCATATTCCATGTAACGAAACGTAACCGTAATATTATTCCATAAATTAATCTACTCTTAGTAGTTAAGAATGTTCATGTTATTTATTTCTGTGTTAAAAGCATGTCTAAATATGTTTCTAAATCCTTATTGAGATATATGAGAAAGATGTTGATATTCCAAATGTTAGTCGAAGGTACAAAGATATTATGTCATCCGATAAGTTTAGAATGTTTTATTGTCATTCATGCATTTGCATTATATTCATGTATTACCATGGAATCACATGTGTTATATACACTACTTTATGGTATCAATATATATATGTAGGGGATGATGAAAAGGGAATGGTGTTATACATGCAACACCACCTGCAGCTGGTAAAAATATCACAAAAAGGAAGATGCCCAATGAGGCCATATGATAATGATTATGCCTACAGAGGCCGAAATGAAATGATGCCCACAGAGGTTGTTATGGGAAGGAATATGCCCTTGTGTGGCCAATATTTATATGTATACCGCATTTGCATTGTGCATAACATTTAGGCATATGTATTAGGGCCCTCAGAGGCATTTACTGCTGGTCAGCTATTTTTGTCAATTGTTATTGTCAGCTGTTTCTGTCGGCTGATATTGTTTCAGTTTATTCTTGTATTCTTGTTATGCTATTATTCATGCCTAACATACTCAGTACATCAGTCGTACTGACGTCCATTTTGTCGAGGGATGCTGCGTTTCATGCCCGCAGGCTCAGGTAAACAGTGGAATGGTTGGCGCTCGTAGGTTGCTGGTTCAGCTGATGTTAGAGCACTCTATTTGTTCCAGAGTTGCAGTCTAGTCTTGGTATGATTTTTTTGCATATGCATATGGGTATGGCGGGGCCCTGTCCCATTCTTGTGATGTCATATACTCTTTAGAAGCATGTAAATAGTTGTCATGTGTATAGTAGTTGTGTTGTGTATGGCCTTTTCAGTTGTGATGTATGTTATGTGTCAATTGAATATTTGGTAACGGTCCTTGCGGCCCTGATTGATTTCGGTTAACTGGTAAGTATGTGAAGCGTGGTGCTCAGCAGGTAAGGCCCGAGTGCCCGTCATGGCCCTCCGGTTTGAGTCGTGACAGATCTGGCAGAAGCATACGTTACTGAAGTTAGCCCTCAAAGATGTTAATGTCTAGATGACATCCTACCAGCAAAAATTAAATCAGGCTAGACAAAGAATAGAGGTGATTCAGTCAGGTATATTAGCACAACCTCTTTGTCAATTGCTTCTTGATCAAGAAAAAAAGGCATTTATGGAGGTTTAAAATGGAGCACTATGGAGAAGCAGGTACTGATACAAAAGTCTAGAGTACACTGCATATAATATAGTGATTCAAACACTAAATACTTTCAATAGTCAATGAAAAATTAGAACCAACATAAGCTCTATTACTTTTGTCTACAATGATACTGAGGTTAAAGTCATTGACTCTGACTAGGTGGAGGATGAATGTCACCTTCTTCATCAAGATGATGGAGAATCGGGATCTATGTTTCCATATCCTTATGCATAGGTCATAAAGCAAGGGGTGTGCTTGACTAGAAAACAACAGTTTATTCTAATTAGGGTGATCACTGAAGAGGAAATCTTGGCTGGTATTAAGGACATGCCCAAGGACAAGGACCCAAGGGTGGCAGGGCCGGTCCTGACATTTAATAGGCCCCTGACAAAATATAAATTGAGGGCCCCTATATAGTAAATAAGAACGATAACTTTAAATATCAATACATTATTATTTTGAACTTAGTTAGCTTATATTTTACTATAAAACTTCATGGATAATTTCCTCGTTGATATTATTTTGAACTTAGTTAGCTCATTCATATGGCTAATTTCCTCGTTGATATCATTTTCACCCGTATGATTAGTATCCGTATTGATATTATGCTCATCATTCAAATTTTCATCACATTGCTCAAGATCACCTACAACTATCCTCCTGAATTTTGACCAGGGTCTACTGGTTTGAAAATAAACTTATCAATAGCTCCTCTCTGTGATGCTAAAAACTTATCAGCTAACCTTTTTTTTTCTTTTTTGACATCCAGATGGATTCTTTTTAGGCAACATATTAACACAATTGTAAGATAATAGGCCAAATGTAGAAAAAGAATAATATAACATGGAAAGGATGTCAGCAGCGTATGAGAAACTCTAATGACCAATCTATATTTTAAGTCTGATTCACTATGACACCATATGAACTCTTTGCATAGCTAATAACTAATCAATTAATTCAATTAAAAAAATTGAGTACAAGCATAGCTATTCTATATTAGAAACTAGAATACTGGTCTAAATCCCAGTTAATTGATAATTACATAAATGCAATTGAAAAACTACAAATCAATAACAATAAATTGAACATCAATATTTTCAATTATCAAAACCTAACATAAAAAATTTGACAGAGTTGAGACTTGGAATCAAATAAATTAAGTATGGTCTTACCGGAAAACTCAAACGGATGGATGGTGTTCGAAATTCCTCCAGAAGAACCAGATCCAAGGACAACAATGGTGGAATCGGTGGATATGGCGGTGTAAAATAGATATCGTTAATTGAGAGTGAAAAAATTCACAAGTGCACCAGAGAAGAGAAATAAAATAGGAGAAATCTGAAAAGGGTTTTGAAAAATAATTGAATTCCATTGGTAAAGATGGATTTGAAGTAAATAATTAAGGATAGAAGTGAAGAAGATGAAGAGACCGCCCATTTATTTCTCCCTCTCTTTCTCTGCGCTCTCTTTATTTCCTTTCTCTTTCTCTGTAATCTCTTCATCAAATACGGAGGTTTTTTTCATTTATCTCTTTAATTGATAGGTAATTAATTTTTTTTATTGGCCCAACATATATAATACTAATACTAGTATAGGTGTACATGGGTTGGGCCCTCTATCACCTCAGGACCCTGGGCCGTCGCCCTAGCCCAACAAGGAAAAAGGCCGGCCCTGAAGGGTGGATGGCTTTCCTATTGATTTTTTCACCAAATAATTGACTGAAGTCCATGATGATGTATTCGATGCTATCTTGAGTTTTTTCAGGACTAGTAAATTGTTGAAGCACTTGAATTGTACTGAAGTTACTTTAATCCCAAAGTCCTAGCTCCAACTCAGGTGAAGGACTAAAGATCAATTTTCTATGGTACTACATTATACAAGATCATTACTAAGGTCTTCACTAGTAGTATTACTAGTTTTGTTGGGAATTTGAAAGGTGGATCCCGATCAACATTCATAGAATGGATGAGTATTACTAATAACATCTTTATTATCCATGAGTTGTTTAAATCCTATAACAGAAAAGAGATATCACTAAGATGTGTACTGGAAGTGGATTTAAGAAAGGCATATGACAATCCAAATTGACATTTCCTAAAGAGGATGTTGATTGAGCTATGTTTCCCTCATAAATTTGACTTGTGGATCATGGAGTGCATCTCTACTGTATCCTTCTCATTGACATTGAATGGTAGTCTACCTAAACTATTCTAGGGAAGAAGAAGCATTAGGCAGGGGGTTACTGTCTCTATACCTACTTGTCATATTTGTCGAGAGAGTTTGATCAGTTGACTATAAACAAAGACTTCAAATTTCATCCCCGGATGCAAGAAAGTGAGAGTGATATATGTTTGTTTTGTTAATGATATCCTTATGTTTTGCAAGACTTTTTTCCATTCATTGGAATTTTGCAATAGAGTTTTCTTAAGTTTTCCCAAGCTTCAGGCCTTCAAGATAATGTTGATAAAAGTTTGATGTATTTAGCTGGTATATTTGGAGATCTAAAATAAGATATTCTGTAGGAATCAGGGTATTCTCAGGGTACTTTTCCCTTCAGATACCTTGATGTTCCCTTGGCCTCTAAAAAGTTGTCCATCGTTAAATGATGGCCTTTGGTCGAGAAGGTCGCTGCAAGAATCAATTTTGGTCCTCGAAAATGTTATCCTGCATTGGAAGATTACAATTGATCAAAGAGGTACTGTTTGGGGTACAATCATATTGGGTACGGATATTATACTATCAAAAAGGAGTCTTGAAGATAATTAAAGTCATACCTAGATCATTCTTATGGACATGGGCATCAACCATATCCAACAAAGCTCTGGTTTCCTGGGATAGAGTTTGTATGCCCCAGGCTGCAAGGTGGGCTGAATGTCATGAACTTATACTTATGGAACAAGGTTGATGTAGCGAAGCATCTATAATCAATAGCTATGAAAAAGGGATTGTGTATGGATCAGATGTATCCACAATTTCTATATCAAGAACTATAGTGTGGAATATTTCCTTATACCCAAGAATGCAGCTTGGATAGTCAAGAAACTATTAGACACTAGGGACCTTATTATTGAGCTTCAAGGCATTCATGGGATCTAATTAGTAGATTGATTTAACTTCAACAGGCTGGAGATTTTAGCATAAAAAAACTCTATTATGCTCTTACCTCAGTATCAAAGAGTTCCCTAAAAGAGTATGATCTTATAACCTAATCTACACCCAAGGTACAAGTTCAATCTTTGGCTTGCTGCTCAAGGAAGATTGGCCACTATGGATAAGTTGCTTAGATTTAAAAGTAAAGTCCCTTTAACATGTGTTTTCTGTGCCTTATCTTATGAGTTGTTTGAGAACTTTTTTTTATTATCCTATTTTGAAGGGGATTTGGTCCAGATTGTTAATCTATCTAGGACATCAAAAGATTATATCTTACTCGTCATATGAAGTAATAGATCAATAAATGAGCTGAAAGGAAATTTGGGAATTGAGATATTGTCACCTGAGTTTTTGGCTTGATGATCTATTAAGTGTGGAGGGATAGAAATATTCTTAGGTTCCCAGGAGGAGGATTCTTAGCAAAAGGGAAGTTTTTTTGCATATACACACAAGAGGCAGGAGCATCTCCAGCTGCCAGAGACCTCCATTATCTTTGAATTGATTTCCTTATACTTATGTAATTAGTTTTTCTGATCTAATGCTTTATTTCTCTTTCTCATTTTCTAATTGTAGTGTGTATAGGTTCTTTGTAATTGACAGGAGTGTAGATGGTCAGCTCTTACTTGTTTTGTACTAACAATTTTGATTGAATATAATACATTGTTTACCATATAAAAAGTCTAACAATCAAAAGTTCCGACATAACTTTCATTTTTCTCACAAAGAGTTTCAAATCTTATACTTGAATTGTTGGGGGAACTCAAAAAAGAGAGCCCCTTCAAAAATAGGTGTATGCCACTGTTTGTGGCGCATACGATTTGGTAAAGGGCTAAAGAATAGTGTGCTATGTGCACACTGTGTGGTTGCGTGATTTTTGTAGTCCACTTATAATAACCTTTTATATCTAACATGAAGTCAGTCTTACTCTCTCCTTTACAATGTGGGTGTCTCCTCACACTCTTTCCTCTCTGTCGTCGCTCTTCTTTCCGTTTTAGTTTCTTCAAAAATTTCGTAAAATAAGCGACTTTGCGATCTTTCTCCTATGGTTTTGTTTTTCTAGTTTCACTCTTTATCAATCTTTATACACTCATATCTCTCTATAACAACATCATTATATAACAGCATCTTACTATAATAATCAAGTTTCTCTCTGAATTCTTGTTGATCATATCTCCTATGTTGATAATCCTAAACTTGGGATAGTGGGATAAAAGTGGGGATGAAAGAGAAATGATTGAGAGGAGCAAGAGAGAACAAGGTGACAACTCAAGACTGGAAAATGAGAGTTTGAAAACTCTTAGAGATGCACAAACGGATGAACCAACATTGGCGGAAGATTGTGGTTTACTTGCATATTTGCGGCCAATGCCTAGTAATTCTTAATCTAGTGGTGATGCTTATGAAGACTCTTACTATAACACACCACCTTTGTTTGATGAGTAAGAACATGAGCTTTATGACTCACCTATTATTCATTTTGATAAGATTCATGATTTTGTTGGAGGTTTGAGTCAATCAGAGAGTTATGGTGACTTATTGACTTTTGAATCTCCGTTACTTGTTGATGGAGAGACGAAAGTTCATGAGCAAGAAGAGAATTTTAAGAATGAAGTTTGCAAGGATAAAGAGGGAAGTATATTATTTGACACTACTTTTAGTGTTCACTGCTTTATTTAACCCAATTCTACTTTTGATGAATTCGTGTTAGTTTATGTCAAAAGATCTTTGCTAAAACTAGAGTTGGATTCATTTGAGGATTGGAATGACATCCATTTAGGTTCAAGAGATTTCATTCTTAGGAAGATGGATTTGCATAATTATCTCTTTAATACATTGCTTCATCTAGCTTATGTGATATGTTTAACACATCTGAGATTTTTGTCGTACCTATTTGAGTAGGTATAAATATTATTGGGATAGTGGTGTCCATATACTTTTTAGGGGAGTATTTATACCTGTGAGGCTTAATTGGATTAAGTGGATACATGGTTATTATCTTATTTTATTCCTACCATCTTTGATTATGATTAGTAGATGCAGTTTACTAATACTTGTACTTATTTTACGAGGTTTAAAATTCAAGGATGAATTTTCTTCAAGAAGAGGGGAATGAGAAAGCACATTCTAGATCTCATCTAAACGAACATCAACACAAGTTAATTGGGCTTCAAGTTATATTATTATGTCCCAAATTGATGTACACGATGATAAATTTTAAGGTTAAAGTTTAGCTATTAAAGTCCAAGGAAAGAGGCCCAATATGCCTAAGATCAAGTCAAAGCAAGAAGCGGTAAAATTCAACAACTATGGACTTCTAAATGGAGTTAATTGATATCCAATAAAGCTTCTAAATATATGGAATTTTGTCCAAATATAGGTCAAGAAGGGTCCAATAATCAGCCACAAAAGAGGACTTTTCCTTCAACTTTTGCATTGGCTACTCTCATATTTATTCTTAAACATTCAAGAATCATCTTAAAGGTGGTAACTTTAGTTCCTTCTAAATCTTAGATTACTTCTAGGTATTCAATAAAGGTGATAAATTTTGACTTATTATTGTTAGTGTTATTCTACAAGGGGTCAAATCCATACTCTATCTCTTAGGTTTGTAACACCTCGTACCTTCACACTAAGCTTTGTGCATAATTCAGGACTTTAGGAAACCATGACGAGGAGTGTAAAGTTAAAAATCTATTTCAGTTCAGTAATCTCTATTTTACGCCAGATTTATATGAACCGTAGAACATAGTACGGACCGTATAATCATACCATACAAATCACCATCGAAAATCAATGAAATATGGCAGCTCATATGGATCGTATAAAATTATACGGACCGTATATTTAGACCGTATGTAAGACCTCAGCTTTTAGTAATGACTGAAATTTGTAATTCGATGATGGTCATTGTATATGGACCGTACAATATTGTATGGGTCGTACTTCCTAGCGTATAAATATTACGGATAGAACAATATGACCATGGATTGCCTGACAAGCTGAACAATATATATTCGTGAAATCAATTTTAAAAATTAGTTTTCATCCTTTTCAATCCCTAGCATGAAGGTTCTCTCCTCTCATCACTCTTATACATCAAGGTAAGCCTATTCCAAGTGGATTCTAACGTATACACATGAATTCTAAGTAGAAATTCATTATTTCTAACCTAGGGTTTTCAAGGAAATCCATCTCAAGGTTCAAATTTTAGGGTTCTTATTCAAAGTTTAGGCCTTTATTATAAGTTTTGGAGTAATTAAGGTATGTAGAGTTTCTATCAACATGTGGAAACATCATTGTTCTTCCCCGCTCCATGTTCATCCATGAAATATGAATTTCCACAAGCTTAGGGTTTTATTCAAAAAATCATGATAACCCTTACTACACGTATTATTATATGTCGTATTACCAATTCGTTAATTGTATTCTTGATATTTCATTTGGATTATCATGAATCCATTCATAATTCATGAATGCTCATAATATCAATTCCATGAGTTTTCAAGCCTGAAATATGAATTGTTTACAAACTACCATTGTATTACCTCATGAATTAACCATGATTTTCCATGTCTTATGAAAATTATATACATATTATATTACATCTACAAATAATGATTACATGTTATGTTTATGAAATTCATGTGCTTCTAAGCCAACTATATACATGTTCATATTTTGGGAGTTGCACATATTATCGAGAAGGTTTAATACGTCAAACTATGTATACCAACGTAGGATAAGGATCGATCTGCCCAGTTAGGATGATTCTTTCGTGTTATCCATTGCGGATAATTGGAGTCATTCATATCATGTCCATGTCTCGTACCCCGAAAAGGTACGAGATGACTTAGTTGGTCGGGCAGAGATCAGATGCCACATTCCCACGTGGTGGTTACATGTCAGTTATACTAAAGCTCTCCCATTTATAACAAGTTATCATGTTTTATTATATTCATGTAAGATATTATACATGCTCATGCTCATATTACAGTTTCAGTTTCAGTTCCTATTATTTCATGTGCCTGCTTATTCTTTCAATTGTTACACATACAGTACAATTCAAATGTACTTACATCCCTTTTTGCCTAGGGCCTGCACTTTACGGTGCATGTACTGAGTTTCAGGATAATGGATTTGCCCATTAGGATTTCATCAGTATCAGCTATTGGTGAGCCCCATTTTATTCGGGGTGTCAGACTTATTTATTTTCATATAATGTTTTACATTAGAGGTATGTCAGGGCCTTATCCTAGTAAGATAGTTTTGTTGTCAAATACATGTCCAGAGGTTTTCATAGACTAGTTTAGCATGTCATGTCAGATATTCAGTACTAAGACTTATCATGTTTTCCCGATTATTCCGCAATCATAATTTCAGACCATATTTTCAGTATTATGTTTTTACATATTTTAAATCATTATTATTCTATGTTTTGATGCCAATGTTGATTCGGCAAGCCATGTGGTTCACTCGATCGCATGCAGTCAGGCACTGAGTGTCATGTTTCGTCCAGGCCATGGCTCAGGGTATTACAAAACTTGGTATCAGAGCCTAGATTCAAGTGTCTTAGGGAGTATGAAACCATGTCCAGTGGGGGCACTTTTATGTGTATGAGGTTCCCACACAAGTAAACAGTTGACCACCAAGACATCTTGGATTGTCTCACTTATTTTATACTTTAGATCGTGTAGTTAGAACTATACCTTCAGGACATTCTTCTAACTTGTGTTTATTACGTATTTCAAAAAATGCCTACTAAAAAGAAGTCAGTTGCAAGCAAAAGGGATACTACCAATGCTTCTTAGAAGGAGAACATTCAAGCTCAGAGAGATGATGCGGGAACAACACCCCCACCTGACACTAAGGGGCCTGTGGAGGTGCAGAGGTTCGTACTCTAATTTAGTCGCCCAATTCCACTGACCCAGATGTTAAGGGAGTTATTCAGCTGCTCACCTAGATTGTGTATACACAAGCTCGACGTTAGGGAATGGCTCCGAGTATAGGTACTAGTAGACAGTCATCCAGTTTTAGGACTCAGAAATTTCTGCATATAGACCCTCTCGTGTTCATAGGGTCTAGTAAGACAGAGGATCCACAAAATTTCATTGATGATCTTCAGAAGATTTTTCTTGTTATGCATGCTACTAAGTTATAGGCAGTAGAGTTGGGGGCTTATCAGTTGCAGGATATTGCTAATATTTGGTATGAGTCATGGGAATAAGCCCGAGGGGAAGATGCATCTCCTGCGACTTGGGATGTGTTTTGTAGATGCTTTCATTGAACACTTCTTGCCACTAGAGCTCAGGAAGGAAAGGCCATTAAATTCGAGAAGCTCAAGCAGAATGGTAAGAGTGTGCATGAGTACTACCTATACTTGGTTTCCATGGCTAAGTATGCTCCATACATGGTTCCAGACATGAGGGCCAGAGTTATGCGCTTTGTGTGGGGTCTTGACCCCCAGTTATTTGATGATGCTAATATTTCTGCTCAGAACAAGAAAATGACTATTACAAAGATGGTTGCTTTTATGCAAGGTAATGAGATGAGAATGAAGGAAGAAAAAGCATTACGGAAGGAGAAAGACAGAGAGTTCAATAAGAGGGCTAAGTCTTCAGGCCACATCAGTCATGAGGAAGGTGGAGGTAGAAAGTTCTTTAAAAATAGGTCATCAGGACCCACTCCATCTTCAACCAGTGCCCCAGTCCTAAGGTTCAGGAATGATCAGAAGAGACAGAACTTCACAATATCAAGCTCTCAATCACATGCCAGTATGGGTCAGAAGACCTTTGATAATCCAGTTTGTGGTAAGTGTGAGAAGAGACACTAGAGAGAGTGTCGTATGGGTATGGATACATGTTATGGGTATGGTCAACGAGGTCACTTTTATAAAGATTGTCCATCAGTGAGGCAGGGTACATGAGAAAATATGGTTCAGTCCATAATTTCAGCAGTTCCTCGTAATTCACAGGCCCAATTGGGGTATGGTACAGCTAAATCTGGTAACACAGGCGGAGGTCCAAACCATTTGTATGCACTAGAAGGTCATCAGGATACAGAGGCTCAAGAAGATGTTGTCACAAGTATGCTAATAATTTTCACTTTTGATGTTTATGCCCTTATAGATCCTGGATCCACTCTATATGTAACCCATTTGTTGCTAAGAAATTTGGGATAGAGCTAGAAAAGTTGCATGAATCCTTTGAATATCCACTCTAGTTGGTGAGTCAGTTATAGCTAGACGAGTATATAGGGGTTGTCCAGTTAAAGTTTATCACCGCATTACAATAGCTAACTTGGTAGAGTTAGAAATGGTAGACTTCAATGTAATCATAGGAATGGATTGGTTGTCTTCATGTTTTGCCACAGTGGGCTATAGAACCAAAATTGTCAGTTTTTAAATTTTCTGTTGAACCAGTCAGAATGAAAGGGTGATGCAGTAGCACCAATATAAAGATTTATTTCCTATCTTAAATCCAGAAAGATGATATCCAAGGGTACATTTACCATCTTGTTTGGGTTAGGGATGCAAATACCCAGACCCCAACTCTTCAGTCCATACTAATTGTCAATGAGTTTCCTGAAGTCTTCCTTGAAGATCTTCCGGGAGTCCCTCCCGATAGGGAGGTTGACTTTGGAATTGTTTTACTTCCCGGCACTAAGCCAATATCTATTCCGCCATACAGAATAGTTATAGTAGAGTTAATAGAATTAAAAAGCCCAATTGAAAGATCTCCTTGATAAGGGATTTATTAGACAAGTTCTCACCTTGGAGTACACCAGTCTTATTTGTTCGGAAGAAGGATAGATATTTGCTACACTAACTACCGACAATTGCACAAGGTCAGTATTAAGAATAAATATCCTCTTCCCATAATTCATGACCTATTCAATCATCTTTAGAGTGTCCATTGTTATTCTAAGATCGATCTTAGATCAGGATACTATCATCTTAAGGTTAAGGAAGTTGACATTCTGAAAACCGCCTTGAGAACTCGCTATGGTCATTTCGAATGTAGTGTCATATCGTTCGGATTAATGAATGCACCAGCTATTTTTATGGATCTTATGAGCAGGGTCTTTAAGCCTTATCTTGACCTTTTCGTCATTGTCTTTATCAATAATATTCTAGTATATTCCCATAGTGAGGCTAATCATGTAGAACATCTCATAATAGTGTTGCAGACACTCCAAGATCGCGAGCTTTACACGAAATTTTCCAATTGTGAATTTTGGTTAAAACTAGTGGCGTTTCTAGGCCACATCATTTCTAGAGAAGGTGTGATGGTATATTTTTAGAAAATCGATGTAGTAAAGAATTGGCCCAGACCTACCTCATCCTCTGAGATAAGGAGTTTCTTAGGTCTGGAAGGCTATTACAGGTGTTTTGTAGAGGTTTTTTCCTCCATCGCATCTCCATTTACTAGATTAACTCAGAAGAAAGTCAAATTTTAATGGTCAGATGCCTGTGAGCATAGTTTTGAATAATTGTAAATAAGACTGACTTATGCTCCAATGGTAATGTTGCCAAAAGGAACCGATGGGTTCATAGTGTATTGTGATGCATCAAGAATTAGTCTCGGGTGTGTTTTAATGAAGCATGGTAAGGTTATAGTTTATGCATCCAGACAGATTAAGCCTCGTGAAAAGAACTATTCGACTCACATTTAGAATTGGCAATCGTGATTTTCTCACTCAGGATATGGCGCCACTATTCGTATGGATTTCATGTTGACGTTTTAATAGATCACAAGAACCTTCAGTATATTTTCAAGCAGTCGGAGTTGAATCTTAGACATAGAAGATAGCTTGAATTGATAAAGGATTATGACGTGGATGTTCTCTATCATCCGGGGAAAGCAAATGTGGTAGCCGATGCTCTTAGTCCATGATCCATGGGAAGCTTAGCTCATATTTAAAAAGAAAAGAGAACCATGACGAAGAAAATTCACCGACTAGCCATTCTAGGAGTTCGATTCACTGACTCTGAAGTTGGTGGTGTTGTTGTCCAGAACAAGTCTGAATCTTCCTTAGTAGCCGAAGTGAAAGAGAAGTAGTTTAATGGTCCTTATTTATTGCAGCTAAAAGAGGGGATTTATAAGTATAAGACTACGTCTTTTGAACGAAAGGGAGATGATGATACTTTGAGGTACCGAGGCATGTTATGTGTTTCAGATTTGGATGGACTTAGAGAGCGGATCATGGCAGAAGGCACAATTTTAGGTATTTATCCACCCAGGTTCTACAAAGATATATCATGATCTTAAATAGATTTATTGGTGGAACGATATGAAGAGGAATATGGCAGATTTTGTAGCCAGGTGTCCAAATTATCATCGGGTGAAAGCCGAGCACCAGAGGCCTGGTGGGTTGGCTCAAAATATTGATAATCCTGGTTGGAAATGGGAGATGATAAACATGGACTTCATAACATGTCTACCTCTCTTATCCTGAAGGAATGATTCAATTTGAGTGATTATGGATCGACTTACTAAATCAGCTCACTTCCTGTCAGTCAAGACCACGGATTCAACAGAGGATTATGTCAAGTTATATATCCGAGATATTTTCAGGCTTCATGGGATCCCAGTGTCCATTATATTAGATGGTGGTGCTCAGTTCACAAACTTTTTGAAGTGTTTCCAGAAAGGATTGGGTACCAAGGTAAATCTCAATACAACTTTTCATTCTCAGACAGATGGCCTGGCAGAGCGGACTATTTAGATCTTGAAAGATATGTTGAAAGCATGTGTCCTAGATTTTAAAGGAAAGATGGATGATCACTTGCCTTTCATTGAATTTTCTTATAATAAAAGTTACAATGCTAGTATCCAGATGGCACCGTTCGAAGCTCTGTATGGGCGAATGTGTAGATCGTCAATTGGTTGGTTCAATGTTGGTGAAGCAGAATTGTTAGAACCGGATTTGGTCCATTAGGCCATGGAGAAAGTCAAGTTAATTTAGGAGTAGTTGAAAATAGCTCAGAGTCACCAAAAATCCTATTCGGATGTGAGGCGTAGGGACTTGGAGTTTCAGGTTGCTGATTGAGTGTTTATGAAGGTTTCACCTATGAAATGTGTCATGAGATTTGGAAAGAAAGACAAACTAGGTCCCAGATATATTTAACCGTATCGGATCCTGTGAAGAATTTCCTAAGTATCTTATGAGCTTGAATTGCCACAAGATTTAATTGTTGTACACCCGGTGTTTTATGTATCTATGTTG
Source organism: Anisodus acutangulus (assembly GCA_029783415.1). Lineage (NCBI taxonomy): Eukaryota > Viridiplantae > Streptophyta > Magnoliopsida > Solanales > Solanaceae > Anisodus > Anisodus acutangulus. The sequence continues at coordinate 26,243,864 of CM056507.1, read as the reverse complement.
AGGAAGTGTGTGGGAGACCAGTCGCTGGTTGTACCTACCAAATCCATCACAGTTAAGGATGGCCTAACCTATAAAGAGGTCCCTATCGCTATTCTGGATCATCAGATTTGAAAGTTAAGGACTAAGGAAGTTGGCTCAGTGAAAGTGTTTTGGAGAAGTCAAAAAGTTGAGGAGGCTACATGGGAAGACGAAGAGGACATAAAGTCCAGATATCTACACTTATTTGACGAGAAAGAAAAAAATGTACAAGGTAAATACCATCAGTATTCATGCCATGTCTCATGCATATCCATCTCTCGTGTTTCACGTTCTTGTATTCATTACTCATGCCTCATGCCCCCATGTTCGTGTTTTTATGTAATCATGTCATTCAGTCCCATGTTCCATGTCATATTCCTTCATGTCCATATACTCATGACATGTCCAATCTCATTCCTAACCATGACCTATTATTCAAGGACGAATGATCCTAAGAGGGAGATATTGTAACACCTCGTACCTTTAAACAAAGCTTTGTGCATGATTTATGAGTTTAGGAAATCAAGATGGGGAGTCTAAAGTTAAAAATCTGTTCAGTTCAGTAACCTCTATTTTACGCCTGGTCTATACGGACTGTAGAATCATACTGTGCAAATCACCATCGAAAATCAATGAAATACGGTGGCTTATACGAACCATATAAAATTATACGGACCGTACATTTAGACCATAGGTAAGCCCTCAGCTTTTGGTAATCATTGTAATTCATAATTCAATGTCGGTCACTTTATACAGACCGTACAATATTGTACGGACCGTACTTCCCAACATATAAATTATACGGACTGCACAATACGGTCGTAGAATGCTCGGCGAGTGAACAATATATATTTGCAAAATTAGTTTTCATCCTGTTCAATCCCTAGCACGAAGGTTCTCTCCTCCTATCACTCTCATACATCAAGGTAAGCCTATTAAAAGTATTAGAAGTGAATTCTAACATATACACATGAATTCTAAGTAGAAATTCATTGTTTCTAACCCAGGATTTTCAAGAAAATCCATCTCAAGGCTCAAGGATCAAGGTTCAAACTTTATGGTTCTTCTTCAAAGTTCAGACCTTTATTACAAGTTTTTGAGCGATTACGGTATGTAGAGCTTCTATCCACTTGTGGGAACATCATTTTTCTTCCCCGCGCCATGTTCATCCATGAAATACTAATTTCCACAAGCTTAGGATTTTATTCAAATATCATGATAACCCTAACTACACGTATTATTACATGTCATGTCTATATTACCAATTTGTTAATTGTATCTTGATATTTCATTTGGATTATCATGAATCCGTCTATAATCCATGAATGCTTATAATATCGATTTCATGAGTTTTCAAGTATGAAATACGAATTATTTACGAACAACCATTGTTTTACTTCATGAATTCTCCATGATTTTCAATGTCTTATGAAAACTATATATTTCCTCCATCCCAATTTGTTTGAAGGTTGACCAGTTTTGGGAGTCAAACAGCTTAATATTTTACTTAATTTTAAATATATATTCTTTGAGTATTTTATAATAAAATTTACATATTCTAAAACTACATAAAAATACTATAAGTCTGCATAATTAATAATTCACAATATATGAAAAGAGTTGGAGAAAATCATAGTTAAAGAAAAAGTTGTATGACTCCCCAAGATGGTCAACCTTCAAACAAATCAGGACAAAGGGAGTATATGTTATATTATATCTACAAACCATGTTTACAAGTCATGTTTATGAAATTCATGGGCTTCTAAGCCAACTATATTATTTTTGGAGTTGCATAGATTACCGAGAAGGTTTAATACCTAAACTACATTTGCCAACGTAGGATAAGGATCGCTCTGCCTAGTTAGGACAATTCCTTCATGTTACCCATTTTGGGTTATTAGATCCATTGAGTTCATGTCTTGTACCCCAACTGATTACGAGATGGCTTAGATGATTGGGCAGAGATCAGACGCCACATTTCCATGTGGTGGTTACATGTCGGTTATACTAAAGCTCTCCCATTTATAATAAGTTATCATGTTTTATTATATGCATGTCAGATATTATACATGCTCAGGTTACAGTTTCAGTTTCAGTTCCTATTATTTCATGTGTCTGCTTATTCTTTCAGTAGCTTTACATACAATACGATTCAAATATACTTACGTTCTTTTCTACCCGGGGCCTGCACTTCACGGTGTAGGTACTGAGTTTCAGGATGACTGGTCTTATCATTAGAATTTCATCAGTATCAGCTATTAGTAAGCCTCATTTCATTCGGGGTGTTAGACTTATTTATTTCCATGTTATGTTTTACATTAAAGGTATGTTAGGGTCTTGTCCTGGTAAGATAGTTTTGTAGTAAAACTCATGTCCATTGGTTTCATAGACTAGTTTAGCATGTCATGTCAGAGATTCAGTAATCAGATTTATCATGTTTTTCAGATTATTCCGCAATCATAATTTCAGACCATATTTTTAGTATTATAATTTAACATGTATTAAATGATTATTATTGTATTTTTAATGCCCATGTCTATTCGGCAAGCCATGTGGTTCACTCGGTCACATGCAGTCAGGCACCGAGTGTCGTGTTTCGCCCACGCCATGGTTTGGGGCATTACAAGGTTAATAGGCGGTTAGTTCCTTGTTGACTAATTGTTGTTGTTTGGAGTCAATTTCAAAAATAGACTTATCTTGAAATTCTTGAATCTTTCTTGAACTTCTTGAACCGTTCTTGAATTCAAGAATCACTTTCTTGAAATCCGTCTATCTTTAGTTTCAATTTAGTTTCGTTTCTTGACTTTTATTTAGTTTCTTGAATTTTCTTTTTCATGTTCTTGGATCCCTAACATGATTCTTATCACCAACGGTCAACCGTTATGAGAAGACTCTGCACCTCCCACGGGGCACTAATAGGATTTATTACCACCTTTATTGTTCATCATTATTATAGCATTAATTTGTAATATTAATGGAGGCATAACTCATGGAATGAGAACTCTTGAGTCCAAATATAAATAGGGCTTATCATCTATCTGTAAGGAGTGGACGGGAAGAAAGGAGATATAAAAACATAATTCCTTTGTCCCAATTTATGTGGCACCATTTCCTTTTTTGTCTATCCCAAAAAGAATGTCTCATTTCTATAATTAAAATAATTTAACTTATGAGATGATTTACAGTCACACATTTATATAAGATTTATTTTGGACCACGTATTTCAAAATTCTTTCTTTCTTAAACTCTGTATCAAACCAAATGGTGCCTCATAAATTGGAACGAAGTGAGTACTTATTACTTGCACTAGTTTCTAGTTCTTGTCTCAATTTAGCTTATCGATATTGCAACTGAAGGCTTGCCCGGAGATTGTAGCTCAAAGCTTCTCTAAGGCTCAGTCTATTCTAAATGAAAAATAGACACTTATAATCACCCAATATTATTTAACTGAAAAATATTATTATAGATGTATATAAGTCAATCGCTATAACAATCATAAAATCTTAGAACCAACGATATTGTTATAGAAATGTTTGACCGTACAATTCTTTACTTTCTTTTAATTTCAAAGTAACAAGTTAGTCCTACTTTTTTAACCTGTTGACTTTTTTTGATAATTCTTTGTAAAAGTAGGCATTTTTGTTGTATCCACGTAACTGTATTTATTGAATATGCAAAATTTATCAATCAAAAATTCATAAAATATAAAACGAGTTTCAAAATCTTATACTTGAATTGTTGGGGCACTCAATGAAGATATCCCCTCCAAAAATTGGCGTACGCCACTAAAATTGCAGAGGACACACGGTTTTCTTTAATAAAAGGCAAAAGAATAGTTGCTATGTGCTCATGGCGTGGCTGCGTGGGAGCTGTTGTGTCATGACCCAAACTGGAGGGTCATGGCGAGCACCCGGACCATACTTGCCGAGTACCACTAATCATATGTTTAGCATATATTCGTAATTTGACATGGCCCACGAGGCCGCCATGAGATACCCTACTAACATATGAAAATAGTAAACTGGAAAGGAGCTATGCAAAATCCGACAACCAGAAGGACCCAATCTATATACATATACATACAAAGGCCAACAAGGCCATACACGACTACTATACACAGGACAATTGTCTGCAAGCCTCTAAAGAGTATGTCACATCACAAGATTGGGACAGGGCTCCGCCATACCCATATGCACATGCAAAAATACTGTACCAAGACTAGACCGCAACCCCAAAACAAATGGAGTGCTCCAATATCAGCTGAACTGGCAACCTACTGGTGTGGACCGTCGCCCTATCTACCTGGACCCGCGGGCATGAAACGCAGTGTCCCCCGACAAAAGGGACGTTAGTACGAATAATGTACCGAGAATGTCAGGCATGAAAAATAGCATAATAGAGACCTGAAAGCAATATGAGAGAAGAAACAACCAACCAGTAGAGAATGCCTCTAAGGGCCATAATATGCCTAAGTACCATGTCTGTGCAAAATGCCTCTGAGGGCCATAATATGCCTAAATGCTATGCATAATGCGGTCATACATATACATATGCGTATATGACGCCATCAAGCTTCTGTGGGCATCCCATCATATCATATCGGCCTCTGTGAGGATAATCATTATCGTGTATATATGTACCAGCTGCAGGTGGTGTGCATATAATGTTGTATCCCTATTCACATCCCCTACATATATAATGCATACATATAGTAGAGTATATAACTCCTTTGAGGTCAAGGTATGTACATGAATATAATGCATGTATGATATGATAATAAGACACTAGAAGTTTGTCGGAGAGATGTAATGTCGCTTCACCTCCGATTAACATTATGAATACTAACATCATTTTCATAAACCTCAATAACGATTTAGGAACATCTTTAGACATGCTTTAACGATAGGAATGAATAACATGAACATCCTTAACTACTAAGAGTAGAATCATTTATGGGGCAATATTACGTTTACGTTTAGTACTTAGAACATGCCAAAAGAAGAAATAATTTTCCTTAACATACCTCGATTGTCGATCTCCAAAAAAAATATAATGAACCAGTTGACCCCTTATAAGTTATTCTTGATCGACGAAAGAACACATCCCCTGCCCAAATTACCACCAACAAGACACCTTAAAATCTCTAGAAACCGGCTACTAACCTTAAGAGAAAGTTTTGCTGGAAGTTCACGTTGAAGGGGGAAAATGAATTAAGGTCTGGTCATAATACATTTTTGGACCCTTAATAAGTAGTTTAGTAAGAAAAATGGAGAAGTCCCAATCTTGACATGTGCTTTCCTTTTGCATGTGTCACCCATATGCATATATGTGTACTGATAATGGTATTACATTTCACTACATAATGCCACCTACTAGGAACACAAGCGTAGTAATTCTTGATGCCCCAACACGTGTCAATACTCCATCTATATCTATAATTGACTAATCAACCTTCTAGTCTCCCGCTAAATTTGAACATATAACAAATTACACACATAATTAATTTATTGATCTAATTCACTTAAATCTTAATAACTTATAAAACCTTCATATACTCAATGTTATAATCGTGCGATATAGCACTAGTCCATAACCTCTTTTGGGACATGCAACTATTATTATTAATCTCCGTCGTCACACTTATTAAGTCCTAAATTATTTCGGGACTACATCATTTTTTTTGTACTAAGCTCTTTATTTTCGTACGTGAATATGACATAAATCCTCCAAGGCTTGGATCTACTTGCATATGTCTAGCGACTCATACCATGGTCCGAAAGTTCGGGGTGTTACATCATTTCGCCCTTAGAAACATTTGTCTTCGAATGTTGGGGTGACATATCTAATCCCTGTTACATAACCATAGAATACAACTACTTTTTCACGAGGCCATATAATATAATATACATCATTACATCAGACCTCCCATGGTCCTTAAGCATTAATTATTATATTATAAAATAGAATTCGCCTTATGCTTCCCTCGGAACCTCGGCGTTGATCTATAATAGGTATGGATATTTGTGTTTCATATCCTCTTCTGCCTCCCATGTCACTTCCTCCACATACTTATTCAGTCATATAACTTTCACGGAGGCTACCTCTTTCGTTCTCAACTTGCGGACTTGATGATCTAAGATAGCAAAAGAACCTCTTCATATGATAGATGCTATGTAACCTTCACATCGTCAATTGGTACGATTCGGGAAGGATTCCCAACACACGTTCTTAATATAGAAATATAGAAAATCGGATGAACCAACTCTAACTCCGAAGGCAAGTCCAATCCGTAAGCTACTTGGCCGATTCATCGAATTATGCCATATAGCCCTATATACCTTGGGCTAAGCTTTTCCTTTTTCCCAAACCTCATTACACCCTTCATAGGAGAGATCTTTTAAAAAGACTCAATCATCCACTTGGAACTCTAAGTCCCGCTGTCGCATATCTGAATATGACTTCTGACGACTCTGAGCAGTTAACAGCCGTTCTTACATAAGCTTCACATTCTCTATGGCTTGGTGCATTAGGTCAGACCCAAGTAATTCTGATTTGCCTACTTTGAACCATCCGATAGGAGATCTATATTTCCGTCCATATAAAGCCTCATATGGAGCCATTTTAATGCTAGCATGAAAACTGTTATTGTACGCAAATTCAATAAGGGGTAAATGATCGTTCCAACTTCCCTTAAGGTCTAATACACAAGCTCGTAGCATGTCCTCGATCATTTGAATCGTACGCCCCGCTTGCCCGTCTGCCTGAGGGTGGAAAGTTGTGCTAAGATTAACTTGAGTGCTCAAACCCTTTTGAAAAAATCTCCAGAGATTAGCTGCGAATTGTGCATCTCGGTCAGATATAATAGAACTAGGCACACCATCAAGGCGAACAATCTCCTTAACATATAACTTTACGTAGTCCTCTGTTGTGTAGGTAGTTTTGACCGCCAGGAAATGAGCTGATTTAGTCAGTCTATCAGCAATTATCCAAATAGAATCAAACTCACGATAAAGGCGAGGTAAACTCTTAATAAAGTCCATATTAATCATCTCCCATTTCCATATCAGAATCTCAATGTTCTTAGTCAAGTCACCGGACTTTTGATGCTCTATCTATGCTTGCTGACCATTAGGACACTGAGCTACAAACGCCGCAATGTTCCTCTTCATGTCGTTCCATCAATAGATACCCTTGAGATCATGATACATTTTAGTAGATCCAGGGTAAATAAAATATGTTAGCAAAGGATCTCCGTCATAATTTTGTCTTGTAATCCCGTTACATTTGGAACACATAAACGGCCCTAGTGCTTGAGAACGCCATTTCTGTCAATCTCAAAGGTTGTGGTCTTATTTTGTTGAATACTTTCTTTAATTCTTCCTAAGATGGGGTCTTCCCATTGGCGTTTCTTAGATTCCAATCTGAGGGACGACTCTGATGTATTCCGAATCACAAAGCCACCATCCTCTCAATCCATTAGTCGGACTCCCAAACTAGCTAACCAATGGAGCTTTCTTACTAACTTCTCCCTCTCGACCTGCACCGACATCAAGCTGACCATCGACTTACGACTGAGTGTGTTTGCTATAACATTAGCTTTACCGAGGTGGTATAATATGTCCACATCATAATCCTTTAATAATTCAAGCCACCTCCTTTGTCTCAAGTTCAAATCTTTCTGTTTAAATATGTATTGCAGACTTTTATGATCCGTGAAAATGTCTACATGTGCATAGACTACCGCGGCCAACTCCAAATCATACGTCGGATAGTTTTCTCATGTTTCCTCAATTACTTTGAGGCATAGGCAATCCCTTTACTATGTTACATTAGCATGCATCCTAAACCTGCTTCCGAGGCATCACAATAAACCACGTAGATTTCTGGACTATCTGGGAGAGTAAGGGCTGGTGACAATGTTAGTATGTCCTTTAACTCTTGAAAATTCTACTCATAGGCATCAGACCACTGGAACTTTATGGCCTTTTATGTCAACTTTGTTATAATCCTTTTGTCGATTGATTGTTAAAAGATCCGGTCTGCTGGATATCATTGCGTTGTTCTCCCCCTTGGTGAGTGTAACCACCACCTTAGCTCCTTAGATTGTTCCCCCCTTACATTGATTTGTTACACCCACTTTATTTTTCTTGCGACTTAGCTCCTTAGAATGTTGCCCCCTTACATTGATTTGTTACACCCACTTTCTTTTTCTTGCGACTTAACTTCCCTATTAAGATAAACGTCTCATAGTATGGCAGCTTCAACGTCATTTGGGTGCCCAAAAGGGACATGCACATACACGCATACTATATCCAACTGTGGCGGGTATTTCTTGCCCTACGAAGCTTACTAGAGTCGTTTTAAGGAAAGCTTTGGGTTTCAACCAGTAAGATAACAACAAAGGCAGTGAAGATGCAAGTAAGGAAATCATATCAAAGGGATAGTTTTTAAAGATGCTGAAAATATTCTAAATGTAACAAAATTTGTAAATGAATACCAATAAAGAAATTGGACAGAAACTCTCAGATAGGACGGTGCTTAAGACAACTCCAGTCATTCTAAAAATATAATAAATCATTCTAAGAGTTAGCATTGTCCTGAAGAGTAACTATCTCAGAACTCATAAGTTTGCTGCAGAAATTACTACTAATTGCTTAGGAAGACATATTTTCTTTAAGCACATAAACAAGCATTAGTTTAAGTAGAATTTCATATTTGCAACTAAATCTTAAAGGAAGGGAAAATCATTATCAATCTTTGAACTATTGTTCTGTTTCATTTTTAAAATACCAAAATAGCGCATATTCAAATCATTTCTCACTACCAAAACAATGACCACGCATGATTCTCTAAACTTTTTCTACCCTTTTTGACAAGCAACTTACCCATTTGAAACACAGATGTACTTTGGTAAGAAAAGTGGATTTTAACACACATCCTTTAACCAAATTAGAATTTCCAAAATAGATTTTGCTTAACAACGAACTAGTTATTTCATACTCATATTAGTCCACTCTTAACACGCAACTGGACAACAAAGACCAAGCATGTGAACGAAATGGATCAGTCAAACAAATAGTTGAAACTATACCAATGTTATAATCTAATTAAGTTCTTCAACCATCTTAACCTATATGCATGGTATTCATGCATACACAAGCAATTTGAAACAAAATAAACACATATATTCATAACACTAAACTGTACAACAATCTTATCAACCCACATACAGAATCCAAATACTTCTTCGATTAATCCAAACATATAACCACATATTGGTTAAGCACAATGCATGATCTACTTAAAGGTAACTAATATAAGGGCCTTATGGGATATTAGGATAGGCGCTAGGACAATGTTGTGCCACTGTCAGTGTACCTGCACTATCCTGTCTCGGTCATATATATGATCCTCTATCAGACACACTTTGAAGTGGGACCCTTCTATCCTTACTAACTACTCGCATCCTCTTGGCCTGCCTAGTTTCTTCCTCCTCCGCGTATCTCAAGACATAAACTGGCGAGCCCTGATTAACGGACTCCCAAGATTGTGGACTATCCGGAACCTCAGAAGAGTCGGTGTTAGTGAATGAAATGAATACCTTGTCATGGAGTTGCACCTGAGGGGAACCCAGCTGTGCTAATCCCTGTGCTGCCTCACTTACACCATGATCAATGGGGCTCGATTTTGAAACTAAGGGCCTCGGTGAGGTCGGAACTCCCCTCACCACATCTTTCATTGGCAGAACCGAAAATGTTCAAGCGAGCGACCCATAGGGATGCTCAGATGGATCTTTCTCAATAGAACCAATAATCTCTGACGGGTCTGACTCAATAGTGTAACTTACATCTCTTTTTTATACCTCTATAGCCCTCCGACCCATACCAGCGGGTGGTACCTGTCTAATATCTTCTCTCACAACAATACCCGTACTCTTACTAACCTGTGTCTTGCTCGTCATAGACATCGCTGCAATTTCAAATGGGAAAATAAGATTAGGAATTAATTTTCTTACGACTCGACTCTATCGAACGATCTAGGTTATGAAAGAAGAAGACCATCCTAAATGTCCTGCAACCTTCTGCTTGTAAGTGTGGCGCGCTACACACCCATAAACAAGACTCTACTAGACACGACTTGTAGACATCCCTAGGACAGACCTGCTCTGATACCAAGTTTGTCACGACCCAAATCGGAGGGTCATGATGAGCACCCGGACCTTACTTGTCGAGTACCACTAATCATATGTTTAGCATATATCCATAATTTTGCATGGTCCACGAGGCCGCCACGAGATACCCTCCTGACATATGAAAATAGTAAACTGGAAAGGAGTTATGCAAAATCCTATAACCAGAATGACCCAATCTATATACATATACATACAAAGGCCGACAAGGCCATACACGACTAGTATACACAGGACAACTGTCTACAAGCCTCTAAATAGTACGTGACATCACAAGGTCGGGATGGGGCCCCACCATACCTATATGCACATGCAAAAATATTGTACCAAGACTAGACCGTAACTCCGAAACAAATGGAGTGATGTAATAACAGCTGAACTAGCAACCTACTGGTGCTGACCGTCGCCCTATCTACCTGGACCTGCGGGCATAAAACGCGGCGTCCCTCGACAAAAGGGACGTCAGTACGAATAATGTACCGAGTATGTCAGGCATGAAAAATAGCATAATAGAGACCTGAAAGAAATATGAGAGAAGAAACAACCAACCAGTAGAGAATGCCTCTGAGGGACATAATATGCCCAAGTACCATGTTTGTGCAAAATGCCTCTGAGGGCCATAATATGCCTAAATGCTATGCACAATGCGGTCATACATATACATATACGTATATGACGCCATCAAGCCTCTGTGGGCATCCCATCATATCATTGGCCTCTGTGGGGATAATCATTATCGTGTATATCTGTATCAGCTGCAGGTGGTGTGCGTATATAACGTCGTGTCCCTTTTTCCCATCCCCTACATATATAATGCATACATATAGTAGAGTATATAACTCTTTTGAGTTCATGGTATGTACATGAATATAATATATGTATGATATGATAATAAGACACTAAAAAATTGTCAGAGTGATGTAATGTCGCTTCACCTCCGATTAACATTATGAATACTAACATTTTTTTCATACACCTCAATAAAGATTTAGGAACATCTTTAGACATGCTTTAACGATATGAATAAATAACATGAACATCCTTAACTACTAAGAGTAGAATCATTTATGGGGCAATATTACGTTTACGTTTAGTACTTAGAACATGCCAAAAGAAGAAATAATTTTCCTTAACATACCTCGATTGTCGATCTCCAAAAAAAAAATATAACGAACCATCCGACCCCTTATAAGTTATTCTTGATCAACAAAAGAACACATCCCCTGCCCAAATTACAACCAACAACACACCTTAAAATCTCTAGAAACCGGCTACGGACCTTGAGAGAAAGTTTTGCTGGAAGTTCACGTTGAAGGAGGAGAATGTAATAAAATGAATTAAGGTATGGTCATAGTACATTTTTGGACCCTTAATAAGTAGTTTAGTAAGAAAAATGGAGAAGTCTCAATCTTGACATGTGCTTTCCTTTTGCATGTGTCACCCATATGCATATATGTGTACTGATAATGGTATTACATTTCACTACAAAATGCCACCTACTAGGAACATGAGCTTAGTAATTCTTGATGCCCCAACATGTGCCAATACTCCATGTATATCTATAATTGACTAATCAACCCTCTAGTCTCCCGCTAAATTCGAACATTTAACCAATTACACACATAATTAATTTATTAATCTCAATTCACTTAAATATTAATGACTTATAAAACCTTCATATACTCAATGTCATAATCGTGCAATATAGCACTAGTCCATAACCTCTTTTGGGACATGCAACTATTATTATTAATCTCCTTCGTCACACTTATTAAGTCCTAAATTATTTCGAGACTTCATCCTTTTTTTTGTACTAAGTTCTTTATTTGCGTACGTGAATATAACATAAATCCTCCAAGGTTCGGATCTACTTGCATATGTCTAGCGACTCAAACCATGGTCCGAAAGTATGAGGTGTTACATGTTGTATATTGGTTGTAGGCTTTTATACCAGAGTAAGAAGCTGGCAGTTGCCTTCTCTTTAGAAGATTGACTATCTCATGTCAACGGAGACGGACCTACATAGTATGGTGGGGGGCACCTGCCCGCGTTAACTTCGGAAAAAACTATATATATATATATATATATATATACTTTGAAACTTTAGAGATATCGTAAAAGGACCCCTCTAAGTATATCTATCTTGTTAGGTCAGTTGGTCGTTGCGCCCATTAAGCCCCTCAGCGCGGGCGCCCGACCCAAGTTTGAACCTAGGCTACAACAATTTTCTTTTTTAGAAAATGCCTAACAATTGAAAAAATGCGTAAAACCAATTGGTGCCGAGTTTCTAACATGCAACCTAACGCTTAAGAATAGTGCCCAAACCATCAGGCCGCAGAACAAATTTTATCCAGTTAAGGCATGTAATTTATAAACACATTGGTTCTATGGGGTTTAATGAGGCGATGTTGCGTGACATTGTGGTCAGCAAATCCAAGAATTAAAGATGAAGCTTCAATTAACATTCATGTGCCTTTTATGGTGCCCCGTCGTCTTAAAATCTGGGTGCGCCTCTGCAATTCAAGATGGTAGTTGAACCACATGTTTCTTCCTACTTTCATTCTAGTAAATATATCGTTAGTTAAGGTTGTTTATTTCAAACTTCAAATGCTTTTTCATACAACATAAACATGTAGTTAAAATGTTTAATAACTCCTTAATTGAAGCAATGATTTTCATGCTCATGTATTTGCACGTCTTTGAGAGGTAGAAGTCCAAAATTCCGACTGTACAACAACAATAATCCCAGTGAAATCCCAAAATGTGGGGTCTGGGGTCTGACTGTATAACAAGAAAAAGAACGAAAGTCGTTTCTGTTCCCCTTCATCCTTTGTCCGACTTAAACTGAGTTGAGTTTAGTCGCTTATATGCATTAGATAATTTGCCATAAAAATATCAATTCCTTGCTTTCCTGTCTTTCACTCAAATTTACATGAAACAGGACATGTTACTAACTAATAAGAATAGGGCAGCATGAAACTGGTTCTCGAGAAGTTGTTAACAAGTTTAACTGGAAAAAGAAGATTACCTAGGAGATTGTAATTACAACAGACATTTGCAAATGAAAGGGTACAAGATCTCTGATTGTTGTTGCTTCAGTTAATTTTTTGCTCCCGACAACAAATTTGAAAGCTCTGCCTTTTCTTCTCATTTCCATTAGAGGTAGCATTTCCTGTAGAATATCATATATACTGTTTGGGGAAAAGGAAAAATGTTCTCCTAAATCTAACTTCAAATGAATCAATCTCGGATTATTGGTTGTGGTGTCCATTTAAGATGAAAGGTTAATCTCCCCGACTTGGCACCATCCAGGGTAAAGGTATCTTTAAATTCCCCTTCAAGAATAACTCTTGTGAGTGTCATGATGCATCTACCAATTTTATCCTGAAATTTGCGAGTGTTGACAAAGACACAGCAGACTCGTAAACTTTAAAAGCAGTGGAGCAAAAGTGTAAGACTCAAAGCGAATGCAAGATGGTCTAAAAGAATATACCTTCCCAAATGTGTCGTGGTCCCAAACTTCCAATATGAGCAAATCATGTAATCCATCTTCAACTACAAAGTCAAATGTCTGGTTCCACACTGGATTAAGGGTGTTGTTTAGAACCTGAGATTAGCAAAGAACAATGAGTATGACAAAAGTTGCTCAATCTCAAAATCTTGAAAAGTAAGGACACAGAACAACTTAATGAAATATCAGACAAGTAAGGGGAAGATAATGTAGCATCCTTCAGGGTAATCATAAACTTACTCGGGTTTTATTTTTTTGTTCAGATTTCTTCATAATTAATACAACAAAAGGATCAGATTTCCCCATAAGATCAGTAACAGGTATGTCTTCTGCTGATATTACTGTCACCGAAAGAACTCCTCTAAAGAGGATGTCCCCTTTCTTCTCAGATACTGCTTGTGAAAAATTAGCAGACTCTGGTCTAAGGGCCTTTTCCAAGGTAGTTAGTGCATAGTCGGGTTTAAATCCCTTCATAAACACACTATCCATGCCAAAAGGACAAAAGAGAAGCTCCAAGTGTACCTGTGTTAGTTCACAAGAAAAGAGTTTTGGTTAAGAGTTAAGACTCCAGTGCATGCATTGAGCACATAGCATGGACAGGCATCCTAAGTGGACAAAACCATGCAAACACGATGTAAGACAAAAATGAAAAAACCAGAAAAACAAAAAAAGAACTTCCGTGTGTAATACATACAGCTTGACGCAAATAAAAAAGCACACATATTTGTCTATCGAACTGTATTACAGTATATTTTATGGTTGATCAGCTATCACAGACATATCACTCGCTTCTGCTGGAAATGTACACCTACTCTGTTTTCTTCTGCCCTCTTCTTTTTATTTGTTTCTCTCTCAATAAATCTTGCTAAATTTTTAAAATACCAATTTTATAATGTCAGTTTCTACCTCAACAAGAGGCCTTCTGTTACAGTCTTCCAGTGACACTGAGAATTTTTTTGTTGTGAAAGGAAGATTCTTCTTAGGAAGGCCTGCCCTGATCAAACATCTATAACAACTACTATGCCTCACTCCCAAGCAAGTTGGGGTTGGCTATATATATTCTTTTGGAGCCACAAAACCTTAAAGATGGAAGCTCCATTTTATGGGTACTTCAAGTCTCGTCTTCCAGTTTCATCAAGCCTATACCCCGACAAACATTGAAGTAGGGGGCATCGGTAGACATCGGAATTTTATCAGATTTAAAATAGGACTTTATAAGACGAGCCCAATCCATCTTCAAGCTCTAAGGTCCATTAGAGTTTCTTGGAGGCTACTCTACCCTAAATCCTAGATCACGCTTATATAAAGGGGCACATATTCCTTTGAAAAGACATCTCAAATATCCCATAAATTCATGGATATTCGCAGAAAGATCAAGGCATCAAATATTGTCTTTCTCAAAGCCGAGGCAATCAAGAGACATTCTTCCTCAAGATCAACTTTAAATATCAAACTGCCCGACGTTCTTGGAGATCAATTACATCACGAGGAGGTCATCCAATGTTCGAGAAATATGCTACTAACAACCCTTGAATTATGGAAATATATAGAAAAGAAGAATCAAGGGAACAAACAAATTTGTACCTGCACTATTTATTATGAAAAATTATTGTTTCTTCATATTTTATTTGTGGTTGCAGTTTATTTTCTACATAGTGAAAATCTGTTGCAAACAATGCCATTTAAGGGAATGACCATTAGACAACATAAAATTTTGACACAGAGAATTACAGCAGAACATATTCCTGGTGTCCAACAAGTGTTGCATCAGTATTTGGTGTCTGATGCAGGGCCAACGACCTCATACTATGAAAAATAAGATAAAAATAAATAATTTAGACCACAAATCATTTATGTCATGGCAATTGCACTCTCTAACTCTCTTTTCGTTCTTTGAGGCTTGCACAGAACGATGCATGTTTTTACATAACGAGTGAGCAAGTAAATATTTCTTAGATTATTGCATAATATAAAAGCAAACAACTGTTTGGCATCAAGACTCACAAGAAGCAAATCGAGAGAGGTTGTAGCAGGACGGAACTTGACAACACAAAAAGGATAAAAGAGTTCCAATCTAAAACCACAAATAATCTCAAATCTCATTTATTTATATCCTGAAAATGATCCAGCTACTCTACGTCATTATACAAAAACATTTCGAAAGAATCAAAGATTGCTGCTCATCTTTATATACAAATTGCCCTTGAGAAGGGTGTGCTAGCTGCTTGATTAATTTGTATCAAGACACATAATATAGAAATAACAATTGATTGGCCAGCTGAAGAACTCAAACACCTCTCAAATTACCGTAGGTCAAAAATCAAATTTCACATGTTCCTTTGAATTATATTGTTGAAGAATATATCTACTGAGTGATTGGTATATTTATTTTTCTACAGATTAAAGATGATAGTTGGAGACCACAAAACAGAGAGCATTAGGGAGGTCTAAAGGCTTTCATTGCCTAGGAAGGTGAGCAAGCTCTTTTCCTCTTAAGGATTATATTCTATTTTAAGAAGAAAGAGCAAAAGAGTAAATTATGAATGATGTCATTCTTTAGTTCATCCTAATAATATTCAAGAATATTTGCAGGAAGCTCCAAGCTAAATATAATGAGGCAGACACAGCTGCTTCTCCTAATCGAATTTGATTTGATGCATTCTAATCTGACAAGTCTGTTGGAGAGAAATATCTTGCCTGTCCTCTGTTTTTGCTGTCCCTCTGGATCTCCAAATCCTTCAGCAGTTTCAACCACACATCCTTCACTTTACCAGGCTCAAGGTCTTTCAAATCTATTCGAGCGCAACCAATGAATTCAGCATCCTGAATCCCTTCATCATCATAAACTTTAATTGTTAAATGTTGAGTCGATATGTCTTCAACAATGAACTCAAAGTGCTCATTCCATATTGGATTTAAGCAGTTATCCTTAACAAAGCAAACAAACAAAATCTGGAGTTAAACATTCCTCATCAGGATATAAATAAATTAACAAGGACAACAAGAGACACAAGTCCTCTTACAATAACTTTGCTGGTCTTTGTCCTGTCACGTAGTGGACGTATAAACAACTCAACAAAAGGATCAGATTTCCCAATGAGGTCTTTATTAGTCAATTCTTTGGCTTCAATGAGCTTGACTTGTAATACACCAACCGGCTTTAGCTCCAGGTCACTACAAAAATACAACATCATTTTAGACAGTTTCATGTGCAGAAATAGATCTAGTATAGTTTGTAACGGTATTTAACTTTAATCCTTCTTTATCTTGACTTATTCCTTTGTCGACTCAATTCTTCAGTCATGATGTTTTCTACTTTAACAAAGGTCACCAATATTGACTGATAAAATGATCAGAAGAAACAATTGGGCAGTGATGGAGCCAGAGGTTGCAAAAGTTACATCTACTTCAAGGTAAGATGGTTCATATCATTCACTTAGGATATACCTTATAATGGGAGAGCAAGATCAATTTATATGGCAGAGCTATTTCACATAGTATCTCTTTTGATCTTTAGTTTCAAACGAAAAAGAACCTTTAAGTTTCAAGTGGTAAAAGAATATCAAGCAATGAGTATAGCGTTGCTTTGGAAAATGGCACACCTATAGTCTCCTGGTAATATGGGAACAATGTTGCGGACAGGCCAAGTGATAGAATCTTCAATTGCATCCCGTATTGTACCCTGTGCATGCAGATCAAGAAGTTGCAGTTAATTAAGAGTACTTTGTTGTACCACCAAAATACGTAATTAGAATTCAGGAATCTTTTAGCTGTAAAAACGTATTGTGATAAATACTCATCGTGAATCAACTAACTACAAGAAAGTAAGAGAGCAAGGCCAATGATGAAAGAATAAGAGACGCCATCCAAGTTTTCAGCTCTTCTCAGTTTATGAATATCACATGCCAATAAAGCTTTAAATTCAAAATCAAAAACGAAAATACTTGAAATGCTACTTAACAGAAAGAAAGGTCATGCAAAATGCAGTTGTATGAGAAAGATGAACTAATTAATGTAAAGAATAACTCTATAGTTTTCAATTCATTTGCACCTGAACAAGAAAGAAATAAAACTGTAAAAGACATGGTAATAGAGAAATAACTTGTATGTCATCCCAAAAAGTAAGCATATAATAATGTGTGCTACCTAAGGAAAGAAATAAAATAAGAACCCTACAAATAGGCTATTTATATATGGGAAATGTACATGAGTGAGAAATAGGTCTATGTTCATTCGTTAACAAACACATGAGACATTTCAAACCTCAATGGCATCAGATACTCCAGGAATAGCTGAGATATTACCACCCACAACTTTGAGAGTGAAATCCAGATTTTTCTACAGGCAGAAACATTCAGGACAAGTATAATATCAGAACGAAGATAATGAAACATTTTTTTTTCTTGTAAAAGAGAATGAGAACGGAACCAAATACAAATCTTAAGATGCAGATCAAGCATTTAGTCCGTTCTTACATCAAGCATGTGAGCCTTAAATAATACATAAATGCAAAAGTGTGATCCGAGACAATTGATATCCATGAAACTTCATAAACCAAATCATAGAGGAAGAGTTTACGCTAACCTTGTGACGCAAGGAGTAACAAACAGCTCCGAAACAAGGAAGCTCCGCAACCAGTGGTTTGAATATCAACCGGAAAACCCCAGTGAATCCAATATTCTTGACCTACATTAAAGAACGGGATTAGGAGAAGAAAGAAAAATATGTAAGACGATTCTTGATCAGTTGTTATGTTTCCATTAATATTGTCTTGATCTTTCAGCAAATTTTGGATTTCTGTACCTCCAGTATATCTAAAAGTGATTATGTTCAAGACTCAAGAGTCAAGAAAGAAAGTGTGTGTCACTTGAACTGATGATAATAGGATAAACCAAAGAAGTAAATATTCGTTTCAGTTGAAAGACATATCAATAAAGACTGTTAGAGTCCCACATTGGTTGAGAGGATGCATTGTAGTCTCTTCACACTTGAATACTGAGTCTTTGGGGCATTTATTCAATAGAAACGAGTGTTGATTTCAGGTGATTAATGGAAGTATCTTAGAAATATTTGGAGCAGGAAAATTCTTACAATATTTAATAGAACGCATAGAAGATGGATGTGGACTAATTTTTTAAAGGAAAGATGCTAAGATTGCTCTCTAGTTTTTCTTTTTTTGGTTCTTTTTTATGAGGTTCCTCTCTAGAGTTATTATGTTGCGAAAGTGTTACAGAACGTACATACAAGAAAAAAAAAGGGCAGCCCGCTGCACTAAGCTCCTGCTACGCGCGGGGTCCGGGGAAGGGCAGGACCACAAGGGCCTGTTGTACGTAGCCTTACTTTGCATTTCTGCCACAGGCTGTTTCCACGGCTTGAAACCATGGCCTCCTGGTCACATACCAAAAACTTTACCAGAACGCACATACAAGAAAAATCAGAAAATCAGCATTGAGATGGAAGGATTGACCAATTCAGAAGAAGACTTAAGAGGGACCCTAACTAGGAATTATTTTGATTACTATAAGGGTTTTCTTCTGATATATATTCGCACAAGAGCACAACTTTATTTCACCTGCAGCTTTAAGAAACATCTCTACACTAACAAATTTGACATTTGCAGCTTAGACTACATTTCTTCCAGTGCAAGTGAGTTATACTTTCAGACCCAATGTTTCATGGGATTTATTCATTTTCCTGTTTGAATCAAAATGTTTGGCTTATCATGATCAGCTGCTATTCATTTATTGCAAAACCGAAGATGTCAAAAGTACCTGTACAGGTAGTCCTACACCAACTAAAGTCTTAATATCGAGCACAATATTGGGATTTCCATCCCACTGCATTTCCAACTCCATAACAATTTCCCCAGGACCACTATCAAGAATGGAAACTCCTGAAAGGTCAAAAGGAGATGTCGGAGTTAACTTTTTCCAAACAGAAAGCATTAGTCCTACATGGTATATGCTCAGAAAGGAGAAAACTGTGATAAGCACCAGGAGTACTACTGAAGAACATGAAATCTCTACCTGCCTCAATTTCTGATCATACATAGAGCAGCTTATTCAAAGCTAATCATTATAAAAAGTGGACCTTGAACTACATTCAATACTTTAAAAAAAAAATGCGGCAACCAGTGAACTAACCTGTGAATGATGGAGCCACAGTACCCAATGTGAGCTTTGAAAATTTGAGAGCAGCTAAGATAGATGGTCTATACTGCTCAAGAATTGGCTCCACAGAGGTTCTTATCAACTCTGATGCTGCCTAACCCGACAAACATAAAATAAGACAAAATAAACAAGAAAAAGGGTGGGTGTGCTTGAGTTTCAAAAATACAATTACCTCATCAACATAAGGCCAAATTGTTTCCAAGTGTTGGTTAAGCCAATTCAACTGCAATTCAGAAAAGGTAATACAACCTATTATTAATACTTATAACTACTCAATTACAGAAAAAGTAGTAAGCAAATGCAACTCAACTTTTGCTTCTGTGAAAAGACAACCCAAGAAGGGTATGCTTTAGGTGGCAGAAGTTTTCTTGAATCTTGAACTGTCATCCAGGCAAATGCTGTTATGGCTTTTGCCTATCAAATATTTTTCAAAAACGATTATTAAATCATTGAAAAGAAAAATACAAGAATTCCAAATGAGAAAAGAATACCAAATCAATGCGAGCTTTGGATCTGTTATTTTGAAATCGAGCAAAGCAAACAATGAAAGCAACACCCAATGCAGCACCTAGGAAGAACCCCAGGAAGAAACCCATGTTTGTTTAACAATAATTGAAACGAAACCGACCCAATTTGATATATTGAGGAAGTATTTTCTCCTTAGATTTTTTGAAAGAAAGAAGCTTTTTCTTTGTTGTTGGAGAGAAAATGTTGGAGTTGTGAGTGGAAGGAATAAAGGAACCCGCGGGACCAAGGGGAGGGGCAGGGGAAAGAACAGAATTTTGATTGGGAAGTTAAGGCACCGCGTGTCATGTGCGCTATACTCTATAAACATAAAATAATGACTAATTTAATTGAAAAGCTGTTTTCTTCTGCTTTGGTGTTTTAAGTAAGAGTGGCCAGTGGGCCGGGCTCGGGTCTGGCGGAGTCGGGGTTGGGGCGGGACGAGAGAAGGGGTCGGGGTCGGGCTCGGCGGGTTCTGGCGGGGTCGGGTCTGGCGGGACTGGAGAAAGTCCCGTCCCGATCCCGATCCCGTCGGTATCGGGTCGGGGCGGGCTTGGGCTCAGGGCGGGGTACGGCGGGTTTTCCTTTTTTTTTTTTTTAAATAATATATGTATAAAAAAAAACTCAATAAACAAAACAAGATAGTATAATAAAAACATCTCAAGGCTGTTTTTGTGCCTCTTATATTATTTAATAGACATATGATTTTTTTGTAATACAAATACAATTGTCTAAAATCTAAATTGCAACTTTGTGGTGTTGTCCAAAAGTTGCAAATTACATAATAAAATTGCAATTAAAAAAATTACATTCTCAAAAAAACCTGTTCTAATTGCTTGATGATTTCATGTGGTTCTTCGGTTGGAATTGGTATTTGTTGGTCAAATTGATCCACGTCGCTTCCACTACCTTCGGTTAAGATTTCGTTGTAGTTTTCATCATCTTCTTCATTGATCTCCGGTTGACCGCACCTTCTGCTCGCCTTTCGCCAGATCCAATCTCTGAATAATACCGCAATTTCCAAAGTCTCAGGCTAATGAGTGTCTGTGGTCTCCTATTTGATATCCGTGCAGAAAAAGCGCTTTCAGACGCAGCTTGATGGCGCTTGAATGTTCAAAACATCTCGAGCCATCAATGAAAGTGTCGGAAAGGTCTTCTCATTCCCTCCAAAGATTTCAAAGAAGTCTTCATGTCCATCTTCATTGATAACTTCTTGATACGATGCATAACCCTGCAAAACAAAAATATCCAACTCGCTAATTTGGTTAGTAGTAGAGGTACGACCGCACATTCTATTTACGAGGCTTTCAATACTAGCCAGAAACAAAGATGTCTTTGTGAGGTTGTGTTGAAGATGAAGAAGATGGTATGGAAGCCGGTAAGTTACTAACATTTTCTTGTTGATAAAATCTATATATATTTTTGCATTGGTGTTCTACGCTAGACAACACTTCTTCTTTAGTTTGTTCAATAGGTGGTGGGTGATTTAGATTTTTGGGACTTGGAGGTGGTAGTACTTCTATACAATCGTAAATAGTTTCAATTAGTGATTTAGTACCGTCTATTTTAATAGTAGGATTTAATACATAACCAATAATATAAATAGAGGGAATAGGAATAAAATATTTTTTTATTTTGACAAACATTTTTTTAATAGATGCCTTATAAGCTGGTTTTTCCATATATTCACTAAGTAATAAAAATATTAGAGTTATATAAAATAACATAGTTGAAATAGTAGGATAATAAATACCGAAAAATTCTTTTGTTGCTTGAAAAAATTTCTCTAAAAATACAATAAGTTTAGAAATTTTTTCTCAATCACTATCTAAAATCATATCAGCTGGCTTTTTATTATGAGAGTTAAAAAATAAAGTTATAGGTAATTTATAGTCATAAGCAACAAGTAGTTGCTCGTCTAAAGAATTCCACCTAGTGGATACTTCTTGTGGAATTTTTCTATAAGGTAGTCCACAATTGTGACAAGTATTTTTATATTCTTTTCTACGTTGTACTTTATTACTTTTAAAAATAAAGTTTATAGCAAATTGTATTTTACTAAGAATGTCTTCAAAAAGTGATAGACCATCATTTACAATTAAGTTATATATATGGCACGCATATTTTATATGAAAATGGTCTGGAAAAGATGGAGTTAAACTATTTTTTAAAATTGTAATTGCGTAATTGTTATTAGAAGCGTTATCTAATGTAATAATCATAATTTTATCGGTAATTCCGTAATAATCGCACACTTGATAAAAAATTTCTGCAATAAAAGTACCAGTGTGCCTATCATCTATATATCTATACGCTAAAATACATTTTTGCATAGACCATTTATAATCTATCCAATGACAAGTTACAGTTAAATAATCATGGCCGTTAGTACTACGACCTATATCAGACGTGATGGATACTTTGCCATTAAAATGATATAATGAAAAACGTAAATATTGTTGATATTCATGCGCGAATTTAAATACATCTCTCTTAACAGTTGATCTAGTAAAATCGTTAAAAGCAGGATTATATATATCTCTAATGTAATGAATAAAACCGGGAGATGAAGGAAATGAAAAAGGCAAACCCTCCACAGCAACTAATTTTGATATTGCTTCTCTATCTCTATGTTTATTGTATTTAGGGCCTACAATTCCCCCCGTCATAGGGTTAATTTGACCATGTACTTGGTCCGACGATGTCGATATGTGAACCTTGTCCCGATGGAGCGGCGTTCTGCACCCGGTTTTGAAGCTTTGTTATTGGGCATACCTAGTGGATGAGCACTTACTACGTGTTCCGATTAACCCCGTCCCACCATGACCTTTTCCAGTTTTAAATTTTAAAACATTTTTACAAATTTTACATATATAGCTACTTGATTCTCTACGTCCCTATCAAAAAATGTCCATGCATCTGATTTTAATGGTCGTTTTGCTGGACCTCGTCTCATACTAGGAGGAATAGGAGGTATTTCAGTTGAAGGTGCACTAGTGGGTGTGTTGTCATCAACATTAGTGGGTATATCATCTAGATCATCGTCTAAATTAATGTCTTCTTGAGTTCCAGAAAATAGCTCCTGGTCTAAAACTAATGGTATTGTAGGAAAATGTTGAGTATCAACAAAATCATCCTGTGTAGGAATAAGATGACTAGAAGAAGTACCCTTGCCCTGGTTGCCCTTACTAGAAGAAGCACCCTTACCATTACCCTTACCCTTAAACATACCTTTTAATCCTTCCATTTTAATTATGATAATAAATAATTAAAGACAATAAAATTAAGTGCGCTAAATAAAATAAACAGACAATAATAATTTAATGAAAGAACAAATGTACCAAACGCCGACGTAACGTCGACGTGTAATCGAGAGGTTGAAAATTGAAACTTTGCTCGATGGAAGATCCTCAAGCTAGTTGCCAACTTCACTCTCAATTCCCAAATGAATAAATAAAATTGAATATTTAGCAAACAATGTAGACTTGTAGAGAGAGATATTGAGAAATTAGAGAGATTGTAGGAAGATTTGTGAGAAAGATGAAGAGAAAATGAGTTATTTATAGTTGGAAAATTGGGTTAAAGTGTAAATATAATAACTTATGGGTTAAAATAAATATTAAGGGGTAGGGGGTTGGGGGAGGGGGGGCTAAAATAGCCGTTGGCCAACGACCATAATCTAAAATGGTCGTTGGTGCAACGGCCATATTTGCAAAGGGGGGGAAAAGGGCGGGGTCGGGCTCGGGCTCGGGACGGGGTCGGGGCGGGGTCGGGTCGGGCGGGCCTGTTGCGGGCTTGGGTCTCGCGGGACGAGACATCGTCCCGTCCCGAGTTCGAGGCCCGCCCGTTATTATTTTTTTTTTTTGGCGGGGTCGTGGCGGGATCGGGGCGGGCTCGGGACGGGGTCGGGTCGGGGTCGGGCCGTCCCGACCCATTGGCCACCCCTAGTTTTAAGTATGTTTTGCTCAAGAAAACAATTTATTACTCTCTTCAATTTTCTACACTGTTGCTTTTTATTCTTCAGTACTTATTGGATTCTTAGTAGGCCTGGCCAGTGGGCCGGGCTCGGGTCTGGCAGGGTCGGGTTTGGCGAGACTTGATCCAATCCCGTCCCGATCCCGTCGAAATTGGGGCGGGGTCGGGTCGGGGTTGGGATAGTGTAATAAAAATATCTCGAGGCTATTTTTGTGCCTCTTATATAATTTAATAGACATATGATTTTTTTGTAATACAAATACAATTGTCTAAAATCTAAATTGCAACTTTGTGGTGTTGTCCAAAAGTTGCAAATTACATAATAAAATTGCAATTAAAAATATTACATTCTCAAAAAACCTGTTCTAATTGCTTGATAATTTCCTGTGGTTCTTCGGTTGGAATTGGTATTTGTTGGTCAAATTGATCCATGTCGCTTCCACTACCTTCGGATAAGATTTTGTTGTAGTTTTCGTCTTCTTCTTCGTTGATCTCCGGTTGACCGCACCTTCTCTCGCCTCCGCCAGATCCAATCTCTGAATAATACCGCAATTTCCAAGTCTCCGGCTAATGAGTGTCTGTGGTCTCCTATTTGATATCTCACTGCGAGAAAAAGCACTTTCAGACGCAGATTGATGGCGCTTGAATGTTCAAAACATCTCGAGCCATCAATGAAAGTGTCGGAAAGGTCTTCTCATTCCTCCAAGATTTCAAAGAAGTCTTCATGTCCATCTTCATTGATAACTTCTTGGTACTGCAGAACCCCGCAAAACAAAAATATCCAACTCGCTAATTTGGTTAGTAGCGATGCGGCCGCACATTCTATTTCGAGGCTTTCAATACTAGCGCGAAACAAAGATGTCTTTGTGAGGTTGTGTTGAAGATGAAGAAGATGGTATGGAAGCCGGTAAGTTACTAGCATTTTCTTGTTGATAAAACCTATATATTTTTTTGCATTGGTGTTCTACGCTAGACAACACTTCTTTAGTTTGTTCAATAGGTGGTGGGTGATTTAGATTTTTGGGACTTGGAGGTGGTAGTACTTCTATACAATCGTAAATAGTTTCAATTAGTGATTTAGTACCGTCTATTTTAATAGTAGGATTTAATACAGAACCAATAATATAAATAGAGGGAATAGGAATAAAATATTTTTTTATTTTGACAAACATTTTTTTAATAGATGCCTTATAAGCTGGTTTTTTCATATATTCACTAAGTAATAAAAATATTAGAGTTATATAAAATAACATAGTTGAAATAGTAGGATAATATATACCGAAAAATTCTTTTGTTGCTTGAAAAAATTTCTCTAAAAATACAATAAGTTTAGAAATTTTTTCTCAATCACTATCTAAAATCATATCAGCTGGCTTTTTATTATGAGAGTTAAAAAATAAAGTTATAGGTAATTTATAGTCATAAGCAACAAGTAGTTGCTCGTGTAAAGAATTCCACCTAGTGGATACTTCTTGTGGAATGTTTCTATAAGGTAGTCCACAATTGTGACAAGTGTTTTTATATTCTTTTCTACGTTGTACTTTATTACTTTTAAAAATAAAGTTTATAGCAAATTATATTTTACTAAGAATGTCTTAAAAAAGTGATAGACCATCCTTTACAATTAAGTTATATATATGGCACGTGCATTTTATATGAAAATGATCTGAAAAAGATGGAGTTAAACTATTTTTTAAAATTGTAATAGCGTAATTATTAGAAGAAGCGTTATCTAATGTAATAGTCATAATTTTATCGGTTATTCCATAATAATGGCACACTTGATAAATATTATCTGCAATAAAAGTACCAGTGTGCCTATCATCTATATATCTATATGCTAAGATACATTTTTGCATAGACCATTTATAATCTATCCAATGACAAGTTACCATTAAATAATCATGGACGTTAGTACTACGACCTATATCAGACGTGATAGATACTTTGTCATTAAAATGATATAATGAATAACATAAATATTGTTGATATTCATGTGCGAATTTAAATACATCTCTCTTAACAGTTGATCTAGTAAAATCGTTAAAAGCAGGATTATATATATCTCTAATGTAATGAATAAAATCGGGAGATGAAGGAAATGAAAAAGGCAAACCCTCCACATCAACTAATTTTGATATTGCTTCCCTATCTCTATGTTTATTGTATTTAAAGCCTACAATTCCCCCCGTCATAAGGTTAATTTGACCATGTACTTGGTCCGGGACAGTATCAGTATGTGAACCTTGTCCCGATGGAGCGGGCGTTTGCGCACCCGGTTTTGAAGCATGTTATTGGGCATACCTAGCTGGATGAACACTTACTACGTGTCTAATTAAACCCCCCGTCCCACCATGACCTTTTCCAGTTTTAAATTTTAAAACATTTTTACAAATTTTACATATATAGCTACTTGATTCTCTACGTCCCTATCAAAAAATGTCCATGCATCTGATTTTAATGGTCGTTTTGCTGGACCTCATCTCATACTTGGGGGAATATGAGGCATTTCAGTTGAAGGTGCACTAGTGGGTGTGTTGTCATCAACATTAGTGGGTGTATCATCTAGATCATCGTCTAAATTAAAGTCTTCTTAAGTTTCAGAAAATAGCTCCTCGTCTAAATATAATGGTATTGTAGGAAAATGTTGAGTATCAACAAAATCATCCTGTGTAGGAATAAGATGACTAGAAGAAGTACCCTTGCCCTGGTTGCCCCTACTAGAAGAAGCACTCTTACCCTTAAACATACCTCTTAATCCTTTCATTTTAATTATGATAATAAATAATTAAAGATAATAAAATTAAGTGCGCTAAATAAAATAAACAGACAATAATAATTTAATGAAGGAACGAATGTACCAAACGCCGACGTAACGTCGACGTGTAATCGAGAGGTTGAAAATTGAAACTTTGCTCGATGGAAGATCCTCAAGCTAGTTGCCAACTTCACTCCCAATTCCCAAATGAATAAATAAAATTGAATATTTAGTAAACAATGTAGACTTGTAGAGAGAGATATTGAGAGATTAGAGATATTGTAGGAAGATTTGTGAGAAAGATGAAGAGAAAATGAGTTATTTATAGTTAAAAAATTGGGTTAAAGTATAAATATAATAACTTATGGGTTAAAAATAAATATTAAGGGGTAGGGGGGTTGGGGGAGGGGGGAGGCCAAAAATGGCCATTGCCCAACGGCCAAAATCTAAAATGATCATTGGTGCAACGACTATATTTGCAAAGGGGGGCTTTCAGGTGGGATCGGGACGGGCTCGGGTTTGGCGGGCCTGGGGCGGGCTCGGGACGGGTGGGATGAGACATTGTCCCATCCCGAGTTCGAGTCCTGCTACCGTTCTTTTTTTTTACTCGGGGTCGGGGCGGGGTCGGGGCGGGCTCGGGATGGGGTCGGGTCATCCCGGCCCACTGGCCAGCCTTAATTCTTAGTAGTATTGGGTGGAGAAAGCGAATAAACAGTGACTTTGTTGCATGCTTTTTGATGGAAGAAACTTTGATAAAGTTGTATACACTCACTTTTATGTAAGGTTGTCTATTGGGCCGGGCCTCGACGCGACCCCCTAAAAAAATACGGTGTTGGGATTCAAAATCGGGATGGGACCTGGGCTCGTCCCATCCAGGCCCATCCCGCTTCGACCCGCCATAGACCTGCCCCGACCTCGTCCTGATCCGGATCCCCCCTCCCCTTTGCAAAACTGACCGTTGCAACAACGACTAAATTTGGATATTGGTCGTTGTGCACCGGTTCCAATGGCCATTTTCGGCCCCCTATCCCTTAATATTTATTTTTAACCCCTAAGTTAGTATATTTACACTTTAACTCAATTTCTCAATTATAGATACCTCATTTTCTCTTCATTTTTCTCACAAATCTTCCTACAATCTCTCAACATATCTCTCTACAAGTCTACATTGCCTACTAAATATTTTATTTTATTTGCTCATTTGTATAATTGTATTAAAGTTTAAAAATTGAGACTGAAGTTGGCAACTAGCTTGAGGATCATCCATCGATCAAAGTTTCAATTTTCAACCTCGATTACACGTCAACGTCACGTCGGCGTTTGATACCTTCGTTCCTTTTTTAAATTATTATTGTTACTTTATTTTAATTATCGCACTTAATTTTATTATCTTTAATTATTTATTTTCATAATTAAAATGGAAGGAATTAGACGTATGATTAAGGGTAAGGGTGCTTCTTATAATAGGGGTAACAAGAGTAAGGGTACTTCTTCTAATCATCCTATTCCTAGTCAGGATGATTTGGATTATACTCGTATAGATGAAATTGATTTTTTTAATAATATACCAATAGATGATGAGATATATTTTGCAACTAAACCAGAATTTAATTTGGACGATAATCTAGATGACACACCCACTAGTGCACCTCAACCTCAGGCTCAGACTGAGTCTCAACCTGAAACTGCAACTGCAATGCCTCTTATTCCCCTTAGTATGAGATGAGACCCCACACAACGGCCATTAAAATCACCTGCATAGTTATTTTTTGTTAGGTCAAAGAGAATCAAGTAATTAGATGTAAAATTTGTAAAATTTGTAAAATTGGTTATCAATTTAAAATCAAAAAAGGTCAGGGTGGGACGGGAGGTTTATTAAGACATGTACAAGGCTTTCACAAAGCTAAGTGGGATGAATATGAGGCTATAAAGTCGGGTGTGCCAATGCGCTCTGAGTCGGGACAAGGTTCACATAGTGTTCCGGACCAAGTACAAGGTCAAATTAACCCGACAACGGGGGAATTGTAGATCCTAAATACGATAAAAACATAGATAGGTAATCAATAGAAAAATGAGTTGTGGCGGAGGGTTTACCTTTTGCATTTCCTTCCTCTCCTGGTTTTATTCATTACGTAAGAGATATGTATAATCCTGCTTTTAACGGTTATCCTAGATCAAATGTTAGGAGAGTCGTTTTTAAATTTGCACATGAATATCAATAATATTTACGTTATGCATTATATCATTTTCCTGGCAACGTATCAATCACTTCTGATATGGTCATCCGGGGTCGTCTATTTTGTCTTCCTTAGATAAAAATAATTTTATTTCATGTAAGGGTACGCGTAAGTACTCCGAATTGTCATTCTTGTTCTTTAGGAAAAATTGTTAGGTTGCCGTTTGCAAACTCTAATTCTCATACTTTAATGCCATTTGATATTATTCATAGGGACTTATGGACATCTCCTGTTCTTAGTTCTTTGGGTCATCGGTATTATGTTCTCTTTTTGGATGATTATTCTAAATTTTTATTGACTTTTCCGACAGCGAAAAAATCTCAAGTTTTTTCCATCTTTTTAAAATTTAGAGCTTTCATTAGAACCCAATTCGAACGAGAAATAAAAAATATTCAATGTGATAATAATAGAGAATATGACAACGGGGTATTTTGGGAATTTTGTGCAACTAATGAGATCAATTTTCATTTTTCTTGCCCTCATACGTCTTCACAAAATGGGAAAGCCGAACGCAAAATTCGTACCATTAATAACATTGTCCGAACATTATTGATTCATGCTTCTATACCCTCTTCGTTTTGGCATCATGCTCTACAAATGACTACATATCTCCTTAACATTCTTCCTTCCAAAGGTTTGACATATTCTTCCCCTCTTCAAATTTTATATAATAAGACTCATTTGTATTCAAATCTTCGGGTCTTTGGGTGCTTATGTTATCCATTATTTCCGTTCACCACAATTAACAAACTTTAGGCCCTATCTAGTCCGTGTGTGTTTTTGGGTTTTATGCTAATCATTGTGGTTACAAATGTTTTGATTTATCCTCTAATAAAATCATCATTAGTTGCCATATAATTTTTTATTAATCCCAATTCCCGTTTGCTAAGGTTAGTACTCTCGTGCCTAGTTCATATAATTTTTTAGATGATGGTATATCCTTGTATATTATTCACCATTTTTTGGACGTCTCCCGCACCCCAAATCCACCAACGCCCATCGCCCGGCCCCCCATCGCCCCATCACTAGCTATAATGCACGCAATCGGGTCTGTCCGATTCTTGGGCGATGACCCATCCCATTAACGCCACTGGTCCAATCCCTGTTTCACTATCCCATTACCGAATTGGGCAGCAGGCCCATTGCCTGCTGGCCAGTCCGTCCCGAGTCCAGAAAATTCCCAAAATCCGCCCAATTCTTCCCCGAGTCATAGACCGGTCACTCGTAGTCAACAGGGTGTTTTTAAACCAAAAAGGTATTTTAATTTAAATTCTAATGCTCTTAAATCACCCTTACCCCATAATCCAGTATTTGCATTAAATGACCTGAATTGAAAAATTGCTATGACTGATGAATATAATGCTCTTATTGATAATAAGACGTGGGAGTTGGTGCCACATCCATCTGGTATTAATATTATTAGGCCTATGTGGATTTTTGCTCACAAGGACAATTCAGACGGTTCGTTTACAAAGCATAAGGCTCGGCTTGTGGGTGATGGTAAGACTCAGCAGATTGGTGTGAATTGTGGGGAGACGTTTAGTCCGGTGGTCAAGTTGGCTACCATTCGCATTGTACTCAGCTTGGCTCTTTCGAAAGCATGGCCCATCCATCAGTTAGATGTAAAGAATGCTTTCTTACATGGTGATCTCAAGGAAACAATGTATATGCATCAACCCTTGGGGTTTAGGGACCCCAAATATCCTAATCATGTCTGTTTGTTGAAGAAGTCCTTATATGGGCTTAAGTAATCTCCACGGGCCTGGTATAAGAGGTTTGCCGACTATGTCTCGACTATTGGGTTCACTCACAGCAGGTCGGATAATTTCTGTTCATCTATCATCGTGGTTCGTCCTTGGCTTATATACTATTATATGTGGTTGATATTATCATGACTGCCTCTTCCGATGCCTTATGCCAGTCTATCATGACAATGCTCAGTTATGAGTTTTCTATGAAAGACTTAGGGCCCTTGAGTTATTTTTTGGGGATTGCTGTCACTCGTCATGCAGGTGGATTATTCTTATCCCAGAGAAAGTATGCAGCCGAGATCATTGAGAAGGCTGGGATGTCATCCTGTAAGTCCATTTTCACTTCAGTTGATACTAAACCCAAATTGGGTGCTGCGCCCGGCGCACCATACGAGGACCGGACCCGCTATCGCAGTCTTGCAGGGGCCCTTTAGTATCTCACATTCACGAGACCGTACAACAGGTGTGTTTGTTTATGCATGATCCTAGGGTTGAGCACATGAATACGCTCAAACTCATCATTCGGTATATTCAGGGTACACTTGACTATGACTTGCATTTATATCCTTCATCGACGTCCACACTTGTCTCGTATACAGATGCTGATTGGGGTGGCTGTCCGGACACCAGACGGTCTACGTCTAGCTATTGTATGTTTCTTGGCAATAACTTGGTCTCCTGGTCTGCGAAACATCAGTCGACTTTGTCCCACTCCAGTGCCGAGGCTGAGTATCGAGGGGTAGATAATGTGGTCTCTGAATCATGTTAGTTACGTAATCTGTTGTTAGAGCTTCATTGTCCTATTCAGAAAGCAACCTTAGTTTATTGTGATAATATTAGTGTCATCTATCTTTTAGGTAATCCGGTTCAGCACCAGCGCACGAAACATATCGAGATGGACATTCACTTTGTCCGCGAAAAGGTTGCTCGTGGTCAAGTATGCGTCTGCCATGTCCTTTCCAGGTATCAAATTGCAGACATCATTACAAAGGGTTTTCCCTTGGTCCTTTTTGAAGATTTTCGAGACAGTCTCAGCGTCCGAAGTCTGCCTGCTATGACTGCGGGTGTGTGTTAAATATACTAAATATACATAAGATATACACGTTATGCACGTGTATATCCTATGTATATTTAGTCTCAGTATAAGTCTCGGTTTTGTATAGGTATTGTACTAGGTTTTGTATAGTTGTAGTGTATCTTAATTAGTCTTATACTCTTACCATAATTGTATAGTTAGTCTTCAAATAGAATAAGATTTTAAGAGTAGAATAAGAATAGGATTCTCCTATTATGGAAATATGTAAATTGTATATATTGTCTTTCATATAATGAAAATAATCAAGGAATTATTTCTTTCAGATTGACCCTTTGAGATATTTTCCTCATACCATAAGGGTGGTCTTGAACTTTTATCCCTCTTTTAACATTTTCTTAAGAAATAAACTTAAACTGCTCATCACACATAAAACCATTTTAATTGTACTATGCGCAAAGTGAAGTACTAACTTCATTTTTACAAAATATAATCTCATGACTTTCGTTATACAAAGATAGAGATAAGTTACTGTCTATTATAAAAAAAAGTATGGTGACGTTGTTTTAATAATATGAAATTTGAGTGAACATCCATGTAATTAACCAGTCATATATTGAATTAACATAATCGCAGGGAAAAGAATGTCTATCCCCCCCTAAAACTAAATTATCTGTTCATATCTCCATTACTTTTGTATCCCCAGAAAAATTATAACTATTTACCCAAAATGTTCCCCCCTCCCTCCCAATTATGATATCAACATGATATATAAATATACTGAGATGATATTATGGAAGACTGTTTAGTCATTCTCTTAGTCCTCCATGATACCATCTTGGTATATAAATATAGTGAGATGGTATATCATGGATGATCATGTTCGTTTATTAAAAAAAGACACGCTTTTCTTAAAAAAAACTCTATGATATCATTGTCTTATATACATATATTGTGATGGTATCATGAAGGACTGCTTCAGTTCTTCAATGAGACATTCCTCAAGACTATGATACCATCGTGATATATAAATATACTGAGATAGTATTATGAAGGACTGCTTCAGTCCTTCTCTTAGTCCTCCATGTTACCATTATGATATATAAATATATTGCGATGGTATCACGAAGGAAGGGTTTGTGCGAGAGGGTATGTCGGGTAAGTAGTTTTGGGCGAGGGGTACAACGGGTAATTAGTTTAGAAGGGGCATGGGGCGGGTAATTAACTTGTTTTTGGGGTATTTCAGTTAGTTTCCCTAATAATTTCTCTAACCTAATTTATTGGCACTTTTCATTAATCAATAATTAATATTTAAGTTTACTAATTTTAATTATATTACTTCATTTTTATATTGAATTTTATATCAGCAGTATATTAAAATAAGTTGTAATTTTCTATTATTTCAATGATAATAATAAAAAGGTTTACTTATAATCCACTAGTTTAACTTTTGTGAACTAAAAAGTGAATTAAAATTCTTTATTTTTTATTTTTATTTTTTATTTTTTATATTGGAACATGTTTTATGTTGTTACGGTATGTTTAGCGGTTATGGTATTTTCATGGTGGTGGTGCACTGAAGCATGTGTGAAAATAATTTTGTTGAGGTGATGTATATGTGTTTACATTTCCCTGTCTATTTATATATATTATTTTTCTGTGTGATATACAATGATGTCCAAAGTTATACATACATGACGCTTTAATGAGTGTCATGTACTTGTGATGAAGCGGGAGTGAAATTCCAAATAAGTGAAATGTCAGAGTCTTATTTGTGTGTATTTTGTAAATCTATAGTGATGGAATTTTGAAAAATGAACTTCTATTTAGTCTTTACTAGCTCTGAAATTCAAATTTGATTCACTGAGTAAATTTGAGGCTTTATTGATAAATTGAGATCGAAACTTGATGTTTGATTGGAAATACTCCATAGTCGCAACCTAAAATTGTTGCAGAGTCGATTGAGTCGATTGAGTCGGGATACAATTGTTGCAGGGAACGGGAAGTAAGTAACTATTACAATAGTAAGAAAGGATAAACTAAATATTATAATAAACTGGAAATCAAGAACTTAACAAACTGTTTGTGTGATTTGCTGAGTCGAGTGATGACATTCTGTCTTTAAGACAAGATTGCCCCATATATCTCCTTTTACGGTGTTGGGCAATAGTCTCCCAAGATACAACAACAACTTAACAAATGAACAAAAGAAACTCAAGTGTTACTCTTGAAGAACTTTGAGTATAGTAACTTTGCTAGAGAGGAAGAAAATGAATTCAGAAAATCTGGAGTATTTTCTACGTGTTGAGTGTAGTGTTCTTCAATTGAGCCAAAGGCCTCAATTTATAGTGTAAGGAGAAGACCCCTCAACTAGCCAACTAATGGCCTTCAATAGCCATGTAATGACACTTGATTGAGGGGTTACATTCAGCCAAATAATGACTGAATTCATGTGCCAAGTAATGGAGAATCAATGCTCCAAAACCAGCCCAAAGGTAGTTACTTTCCAACTTCCCGTTGCAGCATTCTACCTTCGAAGCGCCGCAGCTCCAGTGACTGGCCAACCAATTAGCGCCGCGGCGCTCCGATGGTATGGCGCCGCGGCCCTCCACGGCGAAATCCGACTCGTTTCATTTTACACTTCTTCCTTCGTTTACCAACGTGGAATACTTTGTTATTTGACCAATAACCATCCAGAATTCTATGTCTCAAACGTATTACATACGTACCAATATCTCTTTCACTAATGAAATTTGCGATACTTGGCACTACGTGTGCACGTGTATGGAAATGACGTTCCCGACATGCGGGGCCTAATTGTTTGAGTCATAAATAATGGGATATACTTAATTCCACAATTAGTAAATTTCCAACAATCCCCTCTTGAAAAAGATTTTGGCGCACACACTTGGTGACCTTTACAGCAATCCTTTAGTGGACCGATGTTGCATCTGGATAGGTAGCATATGCTTTGAACCTTCCATAGTTGAATACCATCAGAATTACTTACTGCACGGTAAACGTGATGTCTTGAACCGTCATACCAACACAACAACTTCCTTTACTCAATTCTTCGTAATGTTTTGTCCGTTGTGGCCGTGGACACTTCTTGGATTCTTAAGTATGTTCACTTGAGGCTGCTTGTCCTCGCACTTAAATAGGTGGTCTCCTATAAGGTATCCTGCTATACCCCACTTTACAAGTGTTAGGAACCATTAAAAGTTTCCCCAAACCTAACCTCAACTAGTGAGGACCATTAAAGGTTTTGGAAACTTAACCTTCACCCACACTGTAGATAACACTTATTGTCTATCGCGGGAACGACTTTGGATTTGGTGTTTCTTCACATAAATCACTATCCGAAGTGCTCATGCTTCCACCGAAGCGATCAACTGAACTTTTACAGCTTAGTTTTCCCATTGAACCTAATTCCTGGGATCTCCAGTCAGTAAGGTTGGGTTACCACCGTATTGGTCCTTATACTTTGGGTTTTAAGCCCATTCCCCTAGACAGGTAGAACATTTGATCCTTGGGTAAGCCTTTTTTCAGTGGGTCTGCTATATTATCCTTTGATTTTATGTAATCAATGGATATTATACCCATGATAATCAGCTGCCTAACGGTCTTATGTCTCTATCGAATATGATGAGACTTGCCGTTGTACATAAAATTCCGTGCCCTTTCTAGAGCTGACTGGCTGTCGCAGTGGATCATTACAGAAGGTACAGGTTTGTTCCAACAAGGAACATCCTCTAAGAAGTCGTGAAGCCACTCAACTTCTTCTCATGTTTTGTCTAAAGCGATAAACTCCGATTCCATCGTGGATTGGGCGATGCAAGTTTGCTTAGGGAATTTCCAAGACACAGCTCCACCACCAATTGTAAATACATACCCACTAGTGGACTTGGTGTTCTCTATGTCAGATATCCAGTTTGCATCACTGTACCCCTCTAGTACAGCTGGATATCTCAAATAATACAACCCATAAGTTAGTGTGTATTTCAGGTATTGTAGTACCCTATTCAACGCCTTCCAGTGATCATTACTCGGATTAAGGGTAAACCCAGCCAACTTGTTGACTGCATACGCAATATCAGGTCGGGTGCAGTTTGTTATGTACATCAAACTACCAATCACCTGTGTATATTGCTCCTGGCATATGGGTGCACCACGATTTTTATCAAGCTTTTGATTTCTATCCATTGGTGACTTTATAGGCGAACTGTCAAACATATCGAGTTTTCTCAAAACATCCTCGATGTAGTGGGACTGAGATAAGACCAGTCCGTCAGACGTCTTAGAGATTTTTATCCCTAAGATGACATCTGCGCTACCCATATCATTCATGTCAAAGCATTGTTTCAACATGTTCTTAGTCTCTAGAATTATGCTAGGACTGCTCCCTGTGATCAACATGTCGTCTACATACATGCATATCATAACGAACGAGTCAAAGTTACCTT
Source organism: Anisodus acutangulus (assembly GCA_029783415.1). Lineage (NCBI taxonomy): Eukaryota > Viridiplantae > Streptophyta > Magnoliopsida > Solanales > Solanaceae > Anisodus > Anisodus acutangulus. The sequence goes on along the minus strand of CM056507.1, from coordinate 26,207,255 downwards.
TCATGTAGACACATTTGTCACACTCATTTATGGCGAAACCCTTTGATAGTAGAGTACTATCAAATTTTTTGTGCTATTGCTTCGGGACTTATTTCAGTCCGTACAGAGAATTGACAAGCCGACAGACTTTCTTCTCTTGCCCTGGAACCACATACCCCTCGGGTTGTTCCATATAGATTTCTTCTTCCAAATTGCCATTTAGGAAGGCTGTCTTGACATCCATTTGATGTATCTCAAGGTCACGCAACGCTGCGATCGCAATGAATACTCGTATGGATGTCATCCTAGACACCGGGGAGTACGTGTCAAAGTAGTCAAGGCCTTTCTTTTGCCGATAGCCTTGACTACCAATCTGGCCTTGCACTTATCTATAGACTCATCTGCTTTATACTTCCGTTTGAGTATCGACTACAACCCAACGGTTTATTTCCCAGAGGAAGATCAACCAACTCCCAAGTATAGTTATGCAGAATGAAGCCTATTTCACTCTCAATAGCTTCTTTTCAGAGCGGTGCCTCTGGAGTTGACAATGCTTCAGCAATTGTCCTTGGTTCATCATCAACCACATAAGCTACAAAGTCAGGATAGAAGGACTTATCTTTCCTGGCCCTTTTACTTTGCCTTAGTTCCATCTCTGGAGTCTCCAAGTTCTGAGAATCTGGAACACTAGATTTCGAATATTCAGCAACTTCGAGATCCACTAGATCTGAACCATCTAGATTCGGGCCGTCAACGACTCCCGGTTCCTGAGAGCTTTGTTCATAACTTCATTTGCGGGAGGTTATGTCTTTTTCCTTTCTAGGAAAGGTATCTTCAAAGAATTAAGCATTCCTTGATTTCATAATTGTACACCCGTGGATATCTGGAATATCAAACTTATGCATTAAGAAGAGATAAGCACTATTGTTATTTGCATATCCGATGAATATGAAATATACAGTCTTAGGCCCAATCTTGACCTGCTTTGACTTGGGTACTTCGATCTTTTCCAGACAACCCCACACATTTAAATATTTATAGGTGAGTTTCTTTCCTTTTCATGATTCATATGGAGTTTTGTCGTTACTCTTATATGAGACTCTGTTAAGAATCGTATTAGCGGTAAGGATAGCTTCTCCCCACATATTTTGGGGAAGACCAGAATTGATGAGCAAGGCATTCATCATTTCCTTCAATGTGCGGTTCTTACTTCTGCCACACCGTTCGATTGAGGTGATTATAGAGCAGTCGCTTGATGAACAATGCCTGATTGGGCACAATATTCCTCAATTGGCGCTACATATTCTCCCCCTCTATCGCTACGAATGGATTTAATCTGCATGCTTAGTTGGTTCTCAACTTCTGCTTTGTAACGTCGGAACGCTTCAAAGGCTTCATCCTTACTTTTCAACAAGTAAAGGTAACGATACCTTGTGCTATCATCAATGAATCTTACAAAGTACTTGTTCCCCCTCTAGTTTGTGCAAACTTCAAATCACATATATCTGTGTGAATAAGTTCTAGAGGAGCGGTATTTCTTTCGACGGATCGAAAAGGAAGCTTTGTGAGTTTTGCCTCTATGCACACCTCACACTTATGTTGAGGGTTTACATCGATAGACGACAACAACTCCAACTTTACCAACCTTTGGATGGACTTGTAGTTGACATGTCCTAATCTATGATGCCATAAATTAGAGGACTCAAGAAAGTAAGAAGAAGCTTCAATATTAGTCTTGGCCTTCTCTTGTTGCTCAGTCTTGAGCTTGCGGCAATCCTTGATCATGTGACCAGGTTTCCCACAGTGGTGACAGTTTTCTTTGAACTTCTCCGCTGCTTGGGTCTTGCTTTCTTTCTGGAACTTGCGCTTCTTGCTTGGGTTCCCTTTGGCCTCAGGCAGATTTGCCTTTGCCTCAACGGGTTGTTTACCCCTAGGCAAGGCCTTCTTATTATCTTCCTGAATTTGGAGTTTGATAATAAGTTCTTCAGAGGTCCTCTCATTTGTCTTGAGTTTTAGGTAACTCATAAACTCATTCCACGAAGGAGGTAACTTTTCAATCAGTGATGCAACAAAAAACTGCTCATTTGGTTTCATCCCTTCCAAATCCAGGGGATGTAGAATCATTTGGAATTCCTGGACTTGGGACATCACTGTTTTACTATCCACCATTTGAAATTTCAGAAATTTCCCAATAATGAATTTCTTAGTACCTGCATCTTGTGCGTTGTACTTCTTTTGCAGCTTTTCCCACAACTCTTTGGCAGTGCCTACAGTGCAATACACCGTGTAAAGAGGTTCTGACAAGCAGTTCAATATGTAATTCTTACACATGAAATCACTATGACTCCATGCATCAAGAACCATCTTAATGCTATTAATGACATGGATACCTAGGCCCCCTTCACTCGTTTCAGAAGGTGAATGGTCCATTTCATCTCCAGCTTGTGGAGGATCTTCTGTTAGGAAATATGTCATTCCCATAACAGTCAGATAGAATAGCATATTTTGTTGCCATCTCTTGAAGTTTGACCCCATGAACTTTTCAGGGCGTTCATGGTGAAATCCAGTGGGTGGAGGAACGACAACGTTTCCTTGAGCGGCAGTAAAGGCGTTGGATGAGTCTTGAGCAACCGGAAAGGCATTAGGAGCGCCTTGAGAAGTGGGGAAGGCAGAGGGATTGCCTTGAGCATCAGCAGCAACATCAGAAGTAGTTTGATCTATGCCAGTCATCTTTCTAACTTACTTACAACAAATCTTGTCTTAAAATTGTTGGGATACAATTGTTGCAGGGAACGGGAAGTAAGTAACTAATACAATAGAAGAAATGATAAACTAAATATTACAATAAACTGGAAATCAAGAACTTAACAAACTACTTGTGTGATTTACTGAGTCGAGTGATGGCACTCTGTCTTTAAGACAAGATTTCCCCGTATATCTCCTTTTACGGTGTTGGGCAATAGTCTCCCAAGATAAAACAACAACTTAACAAATGAGCAAAGGAAACTCAAGTGTTACTCTTGAAGAACTTTGAGTATAGTAACTTTACTAGAGAGGAAGAAGTGGAATTCAGAAAATCTGGAGTATTTTCTAAGTGTTGAGTGTAGTGTTCTTCAATTGAGCCAAATGACTCAATTTATAGTGTAAGGAGAAGACCCTCAACTAGCCAACTAATGGCCTTCAATAGCCATGTAATGACACTTGATTGAGGGGTTACATTTAGCCAAATGATGGCTGAATTCATATGCCAAGTAATGGAGAATCAATAATCCAAAATCAACCCAAAGGTCAGAACTTTCCAACTTTCCGTCGCAGCATTTTGCCTCCGTAGCGCCGCGACTCTGTGAATTAGCGCCACAGCTCCAGTGACTGGCCAACCAATTATCGCTGCATCACTGCCTGGGAGGCGCAGCGGCCCTCCACGGCTCCGCGGCGAAATCCGACTCGTGTCATCTTACACTTCGTACACTTCTTCCTTCGTTTACCAACGTGGAATACTTTGTTATTTGGCCAATAACCATCCAGAATTCTATGTCTCAAACATATTACATATGTACCAATATCTCTTTCACTAATTAAATTTGCGATACTTGGCACTACGTGTGCACGTGTGTGAAAACGACATTTCCGACGTGCGGGACCCCAATTGTTTGAGTCATAAATAATGGGATATACTTAATTCCACAATTAGTAAATTTCGAACAAGTCCAACAAGGAAGGAATGATCAGATTTAGCTGACTCAAGAAGCGGAATCAAGCAAGCCCGAACAAAAGGGATGATAAAGTTAGAATGATTGAAGCTCAAGTTCTCAGCCTAATTCCAAACCCACCCACAAAGATTCGTCCAAGAGAAAGGAACAGACACTCAGAAGAAAAATATTGAATAAAAGATCAAGTCAAGGCAATTGCATCATGAAGACATTCCATGAGTCCAAAACTACGTCATAAATTCTCTTGAGCCACTCAAAAAGATAGTTTCAATACTCCCTCGGAACTACACAAAGGAGCCAAAGCAATCAAGTCCACGACAATGTCTAGCCACAGCCAAAAGCCTATAAATTAAGAAGGAATTCACATTGAAATAACCTCTTTGCCCCACGCAAAGGTAGATGTAAAATCTGCATACACGCTACCCTCTTCAACTTCACTCCATGGATTACACTGGATATGTTATTGTTGTTGTACTTCACGTTGAACATCTTCAATCTCAGCCAAGACTACTCTCTTTCAGTTTCCAATAAACACTTTAATCTTTGTATTGTGAGTGTAATAAAGCAAAAAAAAAAGTAAATAGAGATAGTTGTATCAGGAATTACTCGCCACAAAATGTTTTCAGTCTAAAGTTGAAAGTATCTCTTCCCGTGTCTCTGTTATTAGTATGATCGTTAACCAGATTTTGACTATTAACTTAGCCTTGTCCTTGTGTACTCGGCTAAATTCAACAGTAAACAGGGATCTCATCCAAATACACATAAGAAAGATCCAATAAAAAATGGAAATTTAACTACATGCAATAATTGAAATGCGGGTTTAAGTTAAAAGAAAATGGTCAGATTAAATGGGTCAGTGGATTTGTTTTTAAAAGTTAGTGGATTTAATTTTTAATTAAATAATATATGTGCCAAATCATAATAAGCCAGGTGAATTTTTTAAATTTGAAAAAATCATCAGGTTTATGGTGTTAGTTTGAGGGGTATTCTTGGATTAAAAGATATTTATAGACCAAAAAGTGGATGAAGGTTATTTGTGATCATTTTTCATATGTTAGGTATATTCAAGGTGCACTGAAGAGAGATATAATGCCCACAATGTTTATAGCAAATATCAATTTTGTTTTGGGAAAAAACCAAATATGCCATTGAACTATAAGAAATGACCCACTTTTGCCACTCATCAATAGTTTGGTTCATTTATGCCATTGCGTTACCAAAATGACTCATTTGTGCCATTGCCGTTACCAAAGTGGTTCATCCATGCCATTTTTCATTAACGCGGATGTTAATGAAAAATGATATTGAAAAACCGGAGTTAACGAAGAAATAACAAATACTTCTTTTGGTATATGACCACTGAGATTCTTCTGAGAAACATTTAGTATCAACAAAGACCTGGAATTTCCAAGACTGGACGGTATAGGACCTTGCAAGTCATTTTCTCCCAGATATAGTTGAGTCAGCATAGTTAAATTCCCCATAGAAGAAGGTATATTCCCTGATAATCTGTTAGAGAAGAGGGATAATATGTTTAATCTCTGAAGTTTCCCAATAGAATCAGGAATACTTCCATTAAGTTGGTTTGACCAAATTAAAGTGTCTCTAAATAGGAAAGATCCCCTATTTCACTAGGGATATCTCCAGATATTAAGTTTCCTCCCAGCGTAAATCGCCTAAGCTTGGTTATGTTGGCTACAGATCTTGGAAAAACCCCTCGAAGGTTGTTCTCACTAAGATGCAGTACTTGTAACTGAGTGCAATTCATCAAATAGGGCATGAAACTCAAGTCATCATCTCCTCATATCAAAGTTGATTACCATTCAGCGCAATCCATTGCAGATTCTACAGAGCTCCAAAAGATGGTACCTTTCTAAAAGAAATGTTACGATTCAGTCCAAATTCCACAAGATATGTGGCATTTGATACTAAGGCTGGCCAGTGGATGATCGGCCCGGTCCCCCTAAAAAATAGTGTTGGGACTCGAAATCGGGAGGGGACCTAGGCTCGTCCCGCCCGACCCCGACCCCGACCTCGACCCCGACCCCCCCCTGCAAAAATGACAGTTGCACAACGATCAATTTATATTTTGGTCGTTGTACAACGACCATTTTTTCCCCCCACCTCATAAACCCCCTACCCCTTTAATATTTATTTTTAACCCCTAAGTTAGTATATTTACATTTTAACCCAATTTTCTAACTATAAATACATCATTTTCTCTTCATTTTATCTCACAAATCTTCCTACAATCTCTCAATCTATCTCTCTACAAGTCTACAATTACATTGCCTACTAAATATTTTATTTTATTTACTCATTTGTATAATTGTATCAAAGTTTAAAAGTTGGAACTGAAGTTGGCAACTAGCTTGAGGATCATCCATCAAGCAAAATTCCAATTTTCAACCTCGATTACAATTCGACGTTAGATCGGCGTTTGGTACCTTCGTTCCTTCTTTAAATTATTATTGGTACTTTATTTTAATTATCTCACTTAATTTCATTATCTTTAATTATTTATTTGCATAATTAAAATGGAAGGATTAAGAGGTATGTTTAAGGGTAAATGTGCTTCTTCTAGTAGAGGTAACAAGGGCAGTGATACTTCTTCTAGTCATCCTATTCCTAGACAGGAGAATTTGATTGATTACACTCATATAGATGAAACTGAATTTTTTAATGATATACCATTAGATGATGAGATATATTTTGCAACTGAACCAGACTTTAATTTAGAAGATAATATGGATGACACACCCACTAATCTAGATGACACACCCACTAGTGCACCTCAAACTGAAACTGGAACGCCTCCTATTTCCCATAGTATAAGACGAGGCCCCACACAATGAAAATTAAAATCAGATGCATGCGATATTTTTGTTAGTGACCAAGAGAATAAAGTAGTTAGATGCAAAATTTGTAAACTTTATTTTAGAAGTAATAAAATACAAAGAAAAAAAGAATATAACAAACTTGTCACGATTGTGGATTACCTTTTAGAAAAATTCCTGAAGAAGTAGTGACTAGGTGAGCTCTATATGAACAACTACTTGTTGTGGTCAAACAGAGATCAACGAAGAAGACGATGAAAACTACAACGAAATCTTGTTCGACGGAACTGAAAGCGACGTCGACCAATTTGACCAACAAATTCCAATTCCAATCGAAGAACCACAAGACATTGTGAAGAAATTAGAAAAAGTGTTTATAAATATGTAATTTTTAATTACAATTTTACTACGTGATTTGCAACTTTCAACACCACAAAGTTGCAATTTTAAAATTGTATTACAAAAAAATCATATTTTGAGTCTTTGTCATATTGTTATTTATTGTAAACCTACACTACTTTTAAGAAATTTCATTGTAGGACAGATTTCAACCTTTGTTGGTTTGTGTTCTTGGCTAGAGTTAGTCAAGGCTTGTAGCTTTGCAATAGAGTTATTGTAAAGAGCTTCCAATAGAGGTATTATAAAGGGTGAGGGATTAATAGGTTATTTCCTAGGTTACAATAGGTTGTAATCTCAAGTTGTTTAGTTAGTGAAGTTGAAAATTCTACTTGGTAGGTCGTGGTTTTTAATTCTTTGAGCAATGAGTTTTCCATGTAAGTATCGTGTGTTATGTACTTTCTGTTTTACTTGAGGGAACAGATAGAGAACCTGGTTTTCTATACTGTTTGGTGGACTCTTAGTTTCTATCAATGAATATTATAGTAGGTGCTTTTTAAAACGTTAACACCTAGAAAGAATCTCTCTCATGGATGCTCCACCAAACTTAGAGGAAGGACAATCTACCACAAGACTACCAAGGTTCAACGGAAAGTACTATGGGTGGTGGAAGACAATGATGCACGATTTCATTATGGCTGAAAATTCTGAGTTGTGGGATATTATATGTGATGGTCCTCATGTTCCCATGAACACAGATCTAGCTAGTTCTGCAACTACTCTAAAATCAAGGAAGGAATACAATGATGTGGACAGAAAGGCTGTGGAGAAAAACTTCAAAGATAAGAAGATTTATTTGTGGTGTTAGATCGGATGAGTACAACCGGGTCTCATCTTGTGCATCTGCTAAGGAGATCTGGGAAGCTCTCCAAATAGCTCATGAATGAAGGAACCACTCAAGTTAAAGAGTCCAAGATCGATATGCTCACCACAGGGTATGAGCTGTTTAAGATGAGAGAGAATGAGTCTATCCAAGATATGCATACCAGGTTTACCTCTATAATCAATGAGCTTAATTCTCTGCGAAAAGTCATTACAACCAATAAACTAGTTAGAAAATTACTTGGTGTCCTTCCAGACTCTTGGGATAGCAAAGTGAATGCCATATATGAAGCCAAGAACTTGAAAACACTAACCATTGATGAGCTGATTGGAAATCTCAAGACTTACGAGATGAAGAAAGCCAGAAAGAAACATGAAAAGAGTGAGGCAAATAATGAGAGGAGCCTGGTTCTCAAGGCTGCCAAAAATGACTCAAGCAGTTTATGAAGGTGATATGGCATACCTCATTCGCAGGTTTCAAAAGATGGTTTGAAAAAATGGTGGGTTCCCAAGAATAGGAAGCTCCAGCAGGAACTTCAAAGGAAATGACAATTGTTGCCACAAGTGTGAAAAACATGGTCACTTCATTAAAGAATGTTCTCTTCACAAGAAGGATAATAAAAAAGACATGACTGTTAAGAGGAACCAGGTCCCTAATAAGAAGCTCAAGAAGAGAGATGTGATTGATGACTTGGTGAAGCAAGCTCTTGCGACTTGGGGAGACTCCTCAAGTGAATCTGAAGATGATGATGATCAGGATGATAAATCAATAATGGCCATTGACAATGAACCTTTTGAATCTGTGTCAATCTTTGCACTCATAGCCAAATTTGATGCTGCTGCTGATGATGATGATGATGATGATGAGCAAGAAGAGGTAAATTTTCTTGATGTTCAGAAAAACATAAAAATTACTCTCAAAAGAAACTTATATCATTGGCAAATGTGTTAACTGATGCTTATCATGTTCTTGTTAAAGAGAAGAGTGCTCTAAATGAAGAAATTGGTAATTTAAAACAAGAGAGGGATGATTTGGTAGTTTCCATTGTAGATATAAAAGAACATGTTGATGAGGTAACTCAAGAAAATATCCAGTTAGAAAATTAATTAAAAAAATGTATGGATACTCCCTCTAACGGAAAATGTGTAGCTAGTGAGACTCAACGGGATCTTGAAAAAGAGTTTAAGAAAATGAAACTGAGTCTCACTACTGAGGTAGAAAAGAACAAATAGGTACATGAAGATTTAAAAAGGGTAAAAGTTGATCTTAATAGGGCACTTCATTGGACCTGGTCCAATGATATAATTACCTCGATGTACAAAATTAAATGTGGGGGTAGGAAAGGAATTAATTTTGAAAAAGAAAAAACCCCTTATAATCCCCACAACAAATATGTCACTACAACTGAAAACTGGTTGTGCACTCATTATGGTTAGACTGATCATTACAAGAATGCATGCAAAGCTAGAGTTCAGTCACCTTAGAAAAAGAAGAATTTTGTTGAGAAGGGATTCAGATTTGAAGGACCTGGTCCTCGAAAGGGAAAAAATGTCTTGCTTCTTGGACTAGAAAAAGTCCGATTCACCTATTTTATATTATAAGGGACCCATACTGGTTTGGGTTGCCAAATCTAATAAGTAATTTTGTTTGCAGGCTGGAGTGAGAGGAGGCAGTCAAAATGGCATATGTAAAGTGGCTGCTTGAAGCGTATGACTGGTAGAATGAATGATTTTCTCTCACTCAAGGTCTTTCAAGGTGGGAGTGTGTCCTGTGGTAATGGGCATTAAATGCCCTCGTCCCCTTTCACCAGCACGCCACCAGTAGCCCCACCCCCAAAGGTGAAGTTCACCCCTCTCTGTTGCTTTATCTGCTGCATTTTAGTTATCCTTGTCTCATTTTGATTTGAATTTATGAATTTCATTAGTTGAGAACTAATTGGAGGAAAATTTCCCCCCAATTCATAGTCTCCCACACCGACTTGAAGAGCTCTACCAGAGTTTCCTATTTCCTTATAAATATAGATCCTTCTACTATATTTCAATGGTCCGAAACATAAATCTTAGGCTTTTACATTATTGAGAGTCATTTTCAAGTGAAAATCGATTAATTATTGCTTAAGTTGGAAACTAGACCTTTGGCGGAACCTAGAGTTAGTATAATTAATCCCGCAGTTTCTAAAACCTTTTCCTTTTCGTGTGTTTGGGAGCTTTGAGATCATCGTAGTGAAGAACAAGCTTCAAATTCGATCCTAAGCTGCCTCTACACAAGGTGAACACATCTCCTTTTAATTTTTTGTTTAATTTAGAGTATTGTAACTTGTATTGTGCATTTATGTGGTTATTAAGCATGTTTAAGTAAATATTAGTGGTTGTTTGTACTCATTATATTAACTATTAAGCATGTTTAGTTAAATTATATGCTGTTTGTATTCATTAAATCAATCACTAGTGTGTTTGAATAATTGTTAGTGGATGTTTGTATGCGATTAAGTTAAATAAATGACTATCATGTTAGTTTAAGGTAGTTTAATCATGTATGAATCCTTGAAGTTATAGAATTTGTGATTAGGCTGCTCATAGGTTAGTTTAGTATGTACTAGTTGACTATAATCACTACTGTCATTTATTATTGTGATTATTTACATGTGATTAGTGAGACAAATGTTAATGTGTTAGTTAAAAAGTGGTTCTGTTCATATACAAGTCATATTGTTAACTTAATACTTAGTTTAAGGTTTATTGATCATGTGTAATCTGTCTAAATGGCCTTGAAAGGACTAATATGTCATTTTCAGTTTGTTTTAACCAATCTTAGGACATTTAGAATATTGTGGTGTTCAAAGCATGTTAGGTCAAGCCATTACTAGCACTATAACTAAGTCAATATGAATAATATGTGAATACAAAATCTGTTCTAATCATACATGGGCTGTTTATAGTTAAAACAGTGTTAGTGGGTTAAATTGAAGCATGTTCAAGTTATGAGTAGGCTGTTATGTGAAGCATGAAACATGTCTTGATTGTGTATGAGCTATTCCAATTAGTTCAAAGACTTAGAATTTTGTAACTCGAGCATTGTTGAGCCATATATGGACTGTTATAACATCTTAGTGTTGATTAAATCATGTATGAGTTATTAATACAGTTCATAATGTTAATGGGAATATGTGAATGATTTATTGATGTGCCTGGTGTGTATGATAACTCAACTGTGTTTGGTTTAAATATGTGTTAATATCCAACTTGTCACTAGATCTAATTTAAAAATCTGAAAATGGGTTAAGAAAAGTGATATGTTAGCATTGTATTAGGGGTGTACTGATGATAAAAGACCATTAGAGTCAATATGTTCAGTTAGAAGATGCGTAATAGATTAATTTAGAATCTAATAAGCCATGTGTGGACTGGTTATGCTGGGATGATATTTTACGCATCTTCTAACTGAACATATTGACTCTAATGGTCTTTTATCATCAGTACATCCATGTCCAATGTGTGGACTGGTTATGCTGGGATGATGTTAAACATGTTAGTTCATGAAGTTTAATAGATTGTGTAGTTAATGAAATGTCCAAGACTATAAATTTAGAGTTGTTTTGTCTTGTATGGTTTGATTAAGTTAATATGGTATTTAGGATGATAGTTTGAAGCTGTTTGGTTTTGAACAGTCTGTTTGTGTCATTCTTGCAGTTTAGAATACAACCTACAGATTGTATACCATGTATACCTAGGTATATGAAATTGATGTACTACCTGTAGATACCAGTAGAAGTATCTCAATTAGGAGTCATTTGGGCCTAGCCCAATTTTTACTTTTTTAGAGTCACCTAACTTAGTCTTTAAGTTGTGTCCACCTCTCATATGTGTGTTAATTCGTGATAATTATATGATGAGCTTAGATATCTTCTTACTTGGGCCTTTGTTTGAGTCATCTCTTTGTCTTTCTCATTGCATTAGGCTGAGATGGGCCATCACTAGGCCATCATTTTGTTCAGTTCGAGTGTCCACGCATTGCACACTTAGCCGATTGGGCTAAGGCCCAATCAAGTGAATTATGATAGAGTATAAAAAGCAAGGGAAGGTAATATTTATATGAAGGCCCAGCTACGGGTGAAAATAGCCAACTGGTGGGCTTCGGTAGTCCCTACAACCTAAATTCTCTCTCCTTTTTCATCTATTACATATATATATATATATATGTGTATGTGTGTGTGTGTGTGTGTGTGTGTGTTCGTTGTATTTAAAAAATACTTTGATACATTGGAACTTCTACTTATGATTATAATCTAGGATAGGCAAACGATACGTAGATCGTTTAGCTTATATCGCCAATAAATGAATTTCAAAATTTATTCAAATTTGAAAAAATGGATTAAGAGGACTTTTTTGACTAAAAAATGGATTGTGTTTGGATATGAAAATTGAAAATAAAGAACCAATTTTCCAACTAAATTCAAAACTGATTGCGGGATTTTAATTCATGACTTGGGCTTTTGAAGTTTAATTGAAAAAAGTGTTGATATTTGAATGACACAAATGGGCCCGAGTGACATAAATCAAGCAAATGGACTACTGAAATCTTGGACTTGAAATCAGACTGAATTTGACATTTTGATTAAATTACGGGCTAAGCCCAATTAAATAGTTTTGGATACTAAAACTATCTTGGACTTAAGTTTGGTTTGAGTATTTTGGAAAGTAGAATATGATTTGACTTTGGTAAAGTATAGCATTTAAAAGTAAATAAAAATAACCATTTTCTTACTATCTCTTTTCAAAAACCGAACTTGTCTTTTTAACTGAATATACCATTTTCAAAACTTGAAAAGGATTTTAAAAGGTGCAAGTGTGAAAATTAGTTAATACGGTTGGACTAAATGTGGAGGGTACTCAAATTCGCATTTGAGTGTTCTTAGTCCGAAAATGAAATTGACTAAACTACCCCGTGCATACTATTTTTTAGTGGAAGTTTAACTCTTTTTTAAAAAAAAATAAAACCTTGAGTTTGAATGAATGAAATGACAAGTTATATTGCGAATATTCGATCGCACAGAGTGTACGAATGGGTTGATTAATAGTCACAGATGAAAAAATGGCAAAAAAGAAAGCATTCACTCCTCTTTTCTATCTTGCATTATTAAATCCTTTTAAGAAATAAAGTTTTTGATCGGAATACGTTTTAAACACTAAAGCAATTTAAATCACTTTGAAGCATGCTATAGAACCCGTAGGTCAACCGTATTCTATGGATCCTTAATATCGGGGTGCTAACACCTTCCTCGTTCAATCACCAGAACCCTTACCTCGATTCTGGTTTAGATAGGATTTTCAATGAATTTGAATAAACCCTTTCACACTAGTTTTCCTAATTTACCTATAAATTAGGTGACGACTCTAATACAATTATCCGACTTAGAGAACCAACAAAATTCATAGTAGCTTTTATGTGTTCACCCGCATAAAAGTGAACCGTAACAGATGGGGACTCCACTGGGAAAAAACCTAGGTTCTAACCATAAGGGTTCCAATACAACATGCTTTTTAAAATGATTTAAATTGCTTATGTGTTTAAATAACGCAATTATAACTGTTATTCATGCATTCATCTTTTGCCAAATGGCATGCATACACCCTTGCATTTGTGCACAATGGTGATTATACGAATTTCACAGTCACCCTCTAGTATAAAACCAAAAATCTTTCCTTGGAACATGTCAAAGACGGAGTTGGTACGCGGTTGTTCCAACAGTCGACAATGGTTCACCCTGAGTTTTCCATTTGGGTACCTAAAGTCTTTTTCTAAATCACTCTAGTAAAACTAGGATAGAGCGAAGCCAAATCTCTTGAACTAGTGCATACTAACTTAGACAGGTTCGGGTATCTCAGACCTACCAGGACATGACAGGCCTACTCCCCCGTGTCCTGACGGTCTCCTATCCGATGGCACTGCATCTAACTACTTACTATATGGAATCATTTAATGTTCCTTATGATGAACCATTACTCCTTGGGGGGGGGGGGGAACTAACAGTGTTCTATTTTGTAGATTCCTACAAATTTGAAATTCGACATGGTTACCGAAGCATTCGAGATGCTGAAAATTTGGTGGTCATGGCTAAGTGCCCCAAAACAAAAGGAAGTAACGAACTGTCTAGGATATCTACCATCTCTTATGACCATAAAAGGCAATACCGACCTCCTAGAAGTCCTTACCAGGTATTGGGATAGTCAGAGAATGATTTTCAGATTCGGTGACTTTGAAATAGCCCCGACCTTAGAGGAGATCCTAGAATGCATGGATATTGTAGGTACCTGTATGAGGCAAAGAAAGAAACCCGATTGCAACTTGTTAGTACCCCATAAGCCGACAGCCAGTGAGATCATTAAGATATTGTCCTTAGCTAGCGTCGACTGGATATTCGGTCCGACCGTAGCCTTTAGGGACCTCCATACCCGATTTGGGTCTACAGGGCTACATATAGCACCCCATAGAGTTTCATTCCTTCACTACTTGGGAAGCCACCTGACCCCTAGCCTTCGCCATATGCCTCTTAAGAACCATGGTATTTCCCAAAGACCATTATCAAGCCATAGATACCTGGGTCATCTTCTTCACCCATGCTATATTTCATGACATAACCACCAACGGGGAAATCAAATACTATGACCTAGTCCTAGTCATCCTATCCGACATTTACCAAGCCTTAAGTCAATGCCGAAACTAGCATAGGTACTTCCAAGGTTGTAATCTCTTAATCCAATGGTGGATCATTAAGCACCTCCACAAAATTGATATTCCATAATACCGAGACCCTGATCATAGAAAAGACGACCTCCTATTCATTTATCCAAACTTCAGGACCCATTTCAAAGAGGGTAGGCCTTCATCTTTTCCAAGTTCCGAGAGGATAGTATTCAGTGGAGATTTCCTGACTTCATATCCGAGACCATATCTATGAGAGGTAGAAAATGCCCTTTACTACCACTTATGGGGATCTGGGGAATCCGACCATACACACCTTTTAGAGTCCTAAGATAGTTTGGAAGGGAACATGTAATCCCCCATATAGGGAATATGGGGGAATATGCGGTTGACTACGAGGGAGATAACATCAGAGGAGTTACTGATATCATCCGACAGTGGAATAGCCAAATCAGGTGAGGTCCAAAGACTTTAGCTAATAATTCTTTTCGCCCGGGTCGTGATAAAGACTATGTAGACTAGATGGGAGCACATCTGCAAGGTACGCTCACACCAGGTCCCAACCTCTACAAGTCCAAACAGGATCAGGATTTAAAGGCCAAGATCAAAGCTCGACGCATTTAGAGACAAGTGGATGATTCAGATGCCAAATATTTGGAGAAGATACAGTATGACCAGACTTTCATAGCCAGCTTGACGGAGGAGGTAGATTTCACTCACGAGTTTCTTGAGGACTTAGACGCTCATATGAAGGATGCTATGGATGAAACTGCACATATGACCCCCCCACAGAGAAGGGTCAGTGGGTTAGTTCATTCCTAGTATGTACGCATTTCAGAATACAGTCTGCCCTTCGAAGGGCCAAGAGAGCTCGGACTGACAGAGCTTCATCATCATCCACTGGAGGGGACTTCTTCTGATTTTACTGTTTTTCATTTATGCTTTTTAATCCCACTGGGTAAGATATTATTATTATTAATGAAATGATAATGGGGAAATAGTTTAATTAACATTTGACACATTTATGCTTCACATGATTAAAAAGCCTTGGAGTAACGAGGTATAGGAACATGAATATTATAACTTCTTATGTGCTTTTGTGATATAAACTGTTTGTGTATTTTCATATGTTCCGTCTGAAACTCTTGATTGGTCCCGAATTCCAGACACCAACCCAAAATAAAAATACAAGAAAAAATACCAAAGTTGACTAAATTTACCTCCTCTTAAAAGTTGATTTGATACCAATGGAAACTCCAGACAGCCAAATTGCCACATCATCAGTCATTGACTTGGTTAGCGACAAAGAGATTGATGAGTAGCTTCGGGCCAAGTTCCGCAGGATAGATGCAAAAATTGAGTTGGCAAGATCCAAAATGAAGGAAGTTGACTACAAGACTGACTTGGCCAAAGCTAAGAGATCATAGAGTTTGTGGAAAAGCTGATTGAAATGTCCCCTGAAGGAAAACCCCAATACCAAAACCTCCCATTCATATAGGTTGTTATAAACAGATCTCCTATCATATTGTAATATTGAGGCCTCGTTGGCCCAGACAGTTATGTACACATGTCATGATGTACATGTGGTACGCTCAGGCCATTTAGGCACTCGGTGCCAGCCAAACACCACAAATAAGGTAAGCAGTTCATGTGATTCAATCCATCATGCTGAATTCCCGTATCGTTATGTTATTACTATTAACTTCTTTTCTAGCATTCAAGTATTGAGTATTCATATTGTAGTATATCTTATTCAAAATTGATATGCATATACTGCTTAGATATTTGCATAAGGTATAGTTGTTATGATAATGGGAATGTGCTAATTAATAGGGATGCTTTGTAGAAGTCATTGTTTTTAGGTATTTTGTAAAGATATTAGTATTAACTTAATCCATAAACCAACCGATAACCGCTAAGCCCACACCGAACCCTCAAATATCTTATTGGTTAGGTTAGTAGATTATTATATTTAAAAATCAATAACTGATAAGCCAAATAGTTAAATGAAAATATCCAATCAAACCGCCCGATAAGCACCCCCTAAAATATGGCTCTGACACTGTTTATGAAAAAGTTCAAATACGGGATTTGATAGAACATGTGTCAACCTTTGAGACTGCCATCATTAGAAAAGACTTGCTACCGAATGAAGTTGAACCTGTCAAGCTAAAAAAAATGAACATGGAGCACTCTCTTGGTATACTCATTTACCTAAAAATTCTATAGATTCTTTTGCTATGCTTGCAGATTCTTTCGTGAAGGCTTATCTTTAAGCCCAAAAGATTGAAACCTACAAAGAGGATGTTTTCACAATAGAGCAGCACGAGGGAGAATTTCTCCAATGCTTTATTGAAAGATTCCAGTAGGAGAGAATGATGTTGCCAACTATTCCAAAGGATTGGGCTGCAATGTTTGAAACCGAACAACTACGATGCTTCACCAAAACTGAAGCAGAGCTTGACGGAGTTTCCGACCAAAACTTGGAATGAAGTGAACCGTTGCTATATGGATAAAATGTGGATAGAAGGTGACCTTGAGGACACGACATAAAATTGAAATAAGAGGTCATTTTCATGAATGTCCTAAGAACATCCTACCCATCAGGCAGAGAAACCCAGGGGATTGGTTCAAACCCTACTTAACCTCTCGTCAACCGCGGGTAGGATCAAAGCCAGACTGGCTCATAAGTAACCAGGGCCAGCCAAGGAAGGAGTTCACAAGACCCTGGCTCCACCTTATGCATACGGTCCCATCAACTTTTCACCAAATCTTGAAGTTTCCTACCCCTTGGGAAATAAAGGAAGTCCGGGGAGATAAACTAGGGTCTAAAAGATCAACACCTCATCCATAGTTGCCGAGCAGGACAAGGCCAATCTCAAATAGTATATAAAAGGAATAGTGCCCTTAGATATTCTGGACCGGGGGCAGAGGGACCAGGGGAAAGCAAAGACGGAACAAAAGAATCAGAACGTTATGGTGTGCTGAAGGGGTTCATAGCTCTAAAAGATAACAATACAATGAGTTACTCTGATTCTTCAATGCCTACTCCGGGTACAATCAAATCAAATTAAACCTGGTGGACCAGGAGAAAACTTTGTTCATGATGGAGTATGACACTTATTGTTATAGTGTCATGCCTTTTAAACTAAAAAATGTCGGGGCCACGTATCAAAGGATGATTAATACAATGTTTAAGGAACATATAGGAAAGTCTATGAAGGTATATATTGATGATATACTTGTTCAGTATATAGAAACGGAGAACCATATGAAACATTTGCGAGAAACCTTCAATATCATTCAGAAGCACCACCTAAAAACTTAATCCAGAGAAGTGCGCCTTCGGAACCAGTTCTAAGAAATTCCTCAGTTTCCTCATCTCTAACAAGTGGATCGAGGGAAATTTGGACAATATCAGAGCCACTGAGGAAATACTGGACATGTTAGAAAATGCAGGGGACGTGCAAAGTTTGACAGGAAGGATAATATCCATGGGAAGATTCATATTGAGAGCCTTAGAGCAATGTCACAAATTCTTCAATTTGTTAAAGAAAAAGAATGACTTTGAATGGACGTCGGAATGCCAACAAGCCTTGAGGGACTTGAAGAAATACTTATCCGGCCCTCCCTTGATGGCAAAACCAAACAATGGAGAACATACTTATATACCTCGTAGTGTCTAAGGTAGCCGTATTTTGTTCTGGGAGGAAAAAGGTATGCAATCTCCAGTTTACTATATCACCAAAATTTTTCTAGATGCCGAATCTCGTTATCCTCATCTAGAAAAGTTGGCCTTGGCGCTGGTGACAGCCATCCGTAAGCTCATAAAATATTTTCAATGTCACCCTATCTATGTCGTGTCCACTTTTCCACTAAGAAGTGTCCTTCATAAGCCACAACTCTCAGGATGACTTTCCAAATAGTCGATCGAAATATGTGAGCACAACATAACATATTGACCTCGATTGGCCATCCATTCGCAGGCATTGGACGACTTCGTGGCCGACTTTAGTCTGGGTATGCTACTTGTCACAGTGAAAGAGACTATACCCACGTCTAGGATTGTGCCCGGGCTGTGGACCTTGTGTATGGATGGAGCCTCAAATGCAAAGGTACTGGGTTAAGCATAGTCTTGACCACACCCTCTGGACAAAGGATCAAACAAGCTATAAAATATGTTTCTTTGACTAATAGTAAGACCAAGTACAAGGCCATAATTATAGGTTTAGACTTGGCTCAAGGGCTTGAATCCAAATCCATAGAATTAAGAAGTGACTCGCAACTCTTTGTCAATCAAATCCTTGGTTATTATGAAGCCAAGGAAGAGTGAAGGCAATCATACTTAAACGAGGCCCTGATCATGTCGTCCCAATTTAAAAAGTGAAAGGTGATGTAGATACCGCGGGAAAAGAACATCAAAGTAGATGCTTTGGATAACCTCGAATCCTCGTATCGCAGATCCTTGGTTCTTACGAAGCCAAGGAAGAGCGAAGGCAGAAATACTTAAACGAGACCCTAATCATGTTGTCCCAATTCAAAAAATGGAAAGTGATGTAGATACCACATGAAAGGAACATCAAAGCAGATGCTTTGGATAACCTCGGTTCCTCGACCTACATTGTAGAATTAAGGTCGCATTCAATCGTACACCTCCTGAACTCAGCCTTGATGCAAACTCAAACAAGGTAAACTGCATGAACCATACATAGGACTGGCGTAATGATATTATGATATATTTTCAAAATGGTACCTTACCCCAATATAGCAAAACCTCATGCCCTCAGAGTCTATTAATCCCGATACTTCTTGATCGAGAGACATCTGTACCGAAGGTGAACATTGGCTAAGTGCCTAGGGCCATCAGAGACTGATTACGTAATGAGGGAGGTGGAAAAATATAGATGTGGTAAACATTTTAGGTATGAGGCACTGGTAAAAAATCTAATAAGAGTCGGGTACTACTTGTCCCGGATGGAACAAGAAGTAAAATCCTTCATGCAGAAATGCGACAAGTGCCAATAATATGCCCATATGGTCTACCAGCTGGCAAAAATCCTCCACTCAGTTGTATCATCATGGCCTTTAATGAAATTCAAGATGAATATAGTGGGCCCGCTTCCGCAAACGTCTGGTAAGGTGACATTTCTATTGGGTTTGACTAGCTACTTTTCAAATTGGGTGGGTAAAGGTGCCTATAAGGAAATTTGGGAGCGAGAAGTAGTAGACTTCATATGGGATCACATCATATGGCGATTCAAGGTCTCGAAGGAGATAGCATGTGACAACGGCCCACAATTCATCGGCTAAAAAGTTACAAAATTTCTTGAAGAGTAAAATCAAAAGAATAACTTATTCCGCTTATCACCTTTGGGCAAACAATCTAGACAAATCGACAAATAAGACATTGATCCAAAACCTCAAGAAAATGCTGGAGCAAGCTAAAGGAAAATGGCTAGAAGACTTACTTGGAGTGCTATGGCCTTATTAAGCCACATCGAAAACCAGCATCGGAGGATACCATTTTCTCTCGTCTATGGTGTTGAGGCCTCATAGAGCGTGTATGTTTCACTATGAACTTTGTGCCAATAGAAATGAGGTTGAGAAATCTTCCTCATCAGAACCAAGTAAAAATGGTCTTCCATTATTATGTAAGATGTTTAATTCCCTATCATAAAATGTGTGTTCGAAAGTAACATACCCGGGTTGGGCGAGAAACTTGGATCCGAAAAAAAGAAAAGCTAAAAATCCTTAAAGCACACCAATATTATATAAGCTCAAACACATACGCTCCAAATAAAGAACATGGTTTCAAAAAAGGGGTATGGCGGAAAAACATTGACGGCTAAGTGTTCCCTCTATGTTATGAGTTTCTCGTCGAACTATTAAAAATAAATAGTACAAAAATTCTGAAAGTGTTAAAAACAAGCAAGATACAGCTCAAGGGAAAGCAAAGTAATAATAATTGATGGCTGAAAAGGAGAATCCCGGTATTACATCAGGAAATTTGGATTTAAAAAAATAGGAGAAGAACACTATCATACTCAAGACGGGACCAAAAAATCCCATCCCAACATCTAAAGAAAAACATAAATAAACAACAAAGAGAGTCACCCGAACAGTCTAATCACCATGATAGGGGGGAATCTCCAACTTCGGGAGGACTAAGAGAGTCTTCACTATTGGAACTAACTTCCTCCCACCTAGGAAAATATTCCAAGGCTCTCTCTGCTGCCCCCATATCTACCTGACATCAAGGAGGACACGGGAGAGGTCAAAATTATCCCCTACAACCTCTTGAAGAGTATCCACCCGGGTTGGCAGGATCTCCAGGTTTCAATTAGCTCTGCTGCAGCTCAATTAGTTTCATAATGAGTTTGTGGCCTTCCATATCGATGCAGAAGATTCATTCTGGAAGCCTTCTCCCAGTGCCAGTGCTCCGAGGAAATAACCAAATAGGCTTCCATCTGAGCCGCCCTCTCTCAAAGGGAATCATTCACCAAAGAAAGGCAAGGAACACTCGGTCTTTCTTGGAAGGCTATCAACCTAGAGTTTATGATTGGTCTCAGTAAGAGTAGCCAAGGAAGCCTCTCACGCCTCTAGGCACATCGAGTATCCTTCCACCATAGTCCCAAGAAAACTTTAGAGGATTGTAACTCTTTATTTTCAGCCCGGAGACGATTGACTTTCATCATCAAATGTTCAATTTCCTCAAAAAGTCCCTCTGATAGCCCTTTGGACTTTTCCATAATAGAGATAGCAAAAGAGTGACTCTGTACAAAGAAAAATAGAGAAGTAAGCCTTCAATATGCTGAAAAGGTAAATCTCGGGAGGAATTAGTGTACATAATGAAGAGAGGAAGCCAAGTGGGAGAGAGAGAGGCCTCCAAATCATGATCATATTTCACAGGATGATGAGAGGAGGGATACTAAGGACATACTTCAAAATGTAGAACTCTAGCAGCCCCTTCCTGGCGAGACCCCGATGCTGGACCTTCGGAGGTGTTAATATTACCACCTCCTACTCCTAGGATTCATTACATCCCCCAACAATCTCATTAGAGTTGCAAGCAAAGAGGCCTTTACCACATCTCATATTATTTTTCTCTTCATTCTATAACCATCCGGGCCTTGTCTCCTTTCGAACCTCAGTAGTCCAATGGCGATGTAGACGATGAGCACTAATTCCTTTTTGTATCACTTTATCTAAGTCCTAGGCCTTCTTAATTCTACTAGTAGAAGCCCCAACCACATTATTAAAAATATTAGCAAGAGTAGCCTCTCGCAAATGAGCTTTTCGGGGAGTAGACATTCTTTTGGATATACCTAAAAAAAGCCCAAGGATAAGAACAAGATAAAGGAGAAAAGATGACGAAAGTATTAAACTACCATTTACCATGGTTCTTTCCTTTCAATTGACTGGCAGAGATGGACCTCCAAGTCATGATAATGTCGGAAGACACACGTAAGATGTCTCTCACCCAGTCAAAGATCCTGAGCAGAGGCTCTGGGTCAATTGGGGTAGCTTCAAGTTGTGTAAGTATTGTAAGAATCATAGTAAAAGGGAAAAAAATAGATGAGTGTATCTACACATAGACTTACACAAAGCCCGCTAAGTCTTAATGAATGGTTGGGAAGACATTTGATGTAGTTGGTCGATGGGGATTATTATGAACCGATCATACCATCTACAATCATAGTCATTGTCTACGATGGTGATCAGACCTTGAGTACCTCAGGCATGCACGTGGATGCCTACTCATCGGACAATCGGAGAGAGTAGAGGTGAATCAGATGGTCGGGGCTGAATTCTAAACTTGCATGGTTAGCCAAATACTGGATGAAGTGAACTAGTCTCTAGATTTGGGGAGCCAATTAGGCCAGGAAACTAGGTATCGATGGTAGAATGCTTAAATGATACCGGGAATAGGGAACCCAAATCCAATGGAGAATTTATATGTATATATCATGGAATGTTTTTTGGATAGAACAGAAATCTATATATTTTTATGTATCTGATGACATAGTAAAATTCTATGGTTCCTCTTGGAATTTCTAAATTGGGGATAAACACTAAAAAGATATTACCAGAAGCAGCCTTATTTGTGCCACCAACGCTAAAATAAGTTGCAAGCTTAAGTCATTCCCCCATTGGTTAATGTCCTTATTATTTGGAATAAAGATGAGCCAATGACAACAAAGACAAAGAACCCAAGCAAGATCAGACCAACGAGATTCATTACCATTCTTTGTGGTAATTATAGGAATAACTCCTCATTTCGTAATATTTTTCTCAAACTTTTCCACTTTCATGTCAACAAGACATCCTGATGTAGTCATGGTTAAGGGCGGTTCTAGTGACCGACAACTATTTAGAACAGGAAAGGCATAGCGACTTATTTAAGAGAATTTCTCCGAGGAGGAGCCTTTCTTTGTCCCTATGTTATTTGTCTTTTTCTTTATCTAACAAATTCTTATGTATAGATCATGGAATACCCTCCACATGGTGGGTAATTCAAACTTCTTCTGCCATTACCAAAATATTAACTACTTCATCCAAACCGCAATCCTCCCTCACCTTTGGGAGATCACTCTCTTTGATCAGCTTCAAAACCCTCCATAGAATCTTGATAATGTCCAAGTCAGAAGTCACAGTGGTAAAGAAAAGTCTGTGGGACAATGTCAACAACAAGGAATCCCATATCGACTTCTTGAGTAGTATGTGGAAGCTTTCCCATAGTAATGATCGAGAAGCCGCGCTACCATTTGAATATATTCTGAAAGGGTTTGATCGTTTGTTTTAAAAGAAGATGAGAATGAGGAGGATAGTGGAGATGAAGAGCAATACCAAAGAGTATGTTGGTTGGAAATGAGCAACACCAAAGAGTCCTTTGAATAGAGATAATGAAAATTCACGCCATATCGTGTAACGCTGCATATCCCAATAAGAAGAACTTGAAAAGACGCCACCGAATAGGAAACAAGGGCATTAATTTCAGCACTGACAATATGTCATGTCATTGAATCATTGAAAGATGTTTCAATTGTCTTTCCCACCAGTTTTTGAAACTCATCTACTTCCCAGCCTTGTTCCATCGAAGCATATAAAATGTATATGATTTTCTGTATAGGGTGAAACTCAGGATCAACAGATGGACCAGTCGGAATTCTCCTAGAGACGTAAGTTTGGTTAAAAATAAGCCTCTGGTTGAAGCCTAGAGTAACATTAATTTTACCATCCCGGGACATGTTGGAGCCAAGCCACTCAGGGAAGACGAAGGGGGAAGACAGGCAGGCAATAGAGCCATTGCTCTAGGGTCATTTTATATAGGCATGACTTTGGTTCACATCTGGATTGTATTCCCAACAACTCTCATCACACTTCTTTCAGTCTCGAGCCTCGTGACACTGTGTGATAGAACGTCGATACTGGGGTTAGTTGCATGATTTGTACTTTCACTTTGAAAAGTCTAGGGCTTGTGTAAATAAATATACCTTCTATAAGAAGGAAAAGGCATCTCATCTCTCACATTTGTAACCCTAAACACCATTGAGATCTTAATATTAGAAGTTTTTCTTTATTATCTTGAACACTCTTCTCTTTATCCTTCACCAATAGTTTCAGACTCCCCATTCTAGAAGTGTGGCGATTGATCCATTGCATACAAAATCTGGTCGACTATGCCGGTGTGGACTTCACTCTCGATCACCTAATCCATCTCTATTCCCATTGCCTGTTTCAAGGAAGAATGATTTATCTGTACCCTGGAGTTACTCGAGTCTTAATCACCAATGTAGAGGATGACTCTGACCGAGGATGGTACGATAGGTTTGTGATGATTCACATTTGCTGGCTACGCTAGGCTTCCCCTCGAACTATTTTAAGAGATGTAGAGACCCACCCATATATTCTCATGATGCTTCACTTATTTTGTGTTTCTTCTTATTCTTACTAATCATGTACGCGGGCCTTGTAGCTATTCCGATCAAACCGAACCTTGTACATGAAATTTCTAGATGGGAGGTGGATCTCTGCGGGCTTCCCCTAACGTGGCCAGGACTTGGAGAACTATATCATCCGATCAATAGAGATGGGAGAACTATAGTGAGTAACCTTATCTTTCATTCCTTATTTCTTCATCTGTCGAGTATTCTAATATTCTTCTTTATTCCCTAGGTTTGTGTGTGAGAAGGTTTGTTTTCTAAAGTGTTCACTATCATGAGGCTACCCTTGCCAATATCATGCGCACCACGGCAGAGGCCTCGGGCAGTCACAAATAGGGGCCAAGTCCCGACGAGGCAATTTCAGAAGGAATAAGTGCTCACCTCTTGCACCATCGTAGACTCGCCAAAGCATGTCGAGAGGCATGTGAGGGGGTTATTAATGTCAGCGATGAAGACTAAGGGGGATCCGATCTTCGGGGCTACGAGGGCTTTTCTGTTGAGAGTCCGTCTGAAACTTGTTGACACTTAATTTTTATCCTCCAATACTTTTATTTATTTATTCAAAAATTTTGAGTCATTAGCGGAGTGAAATATGCCTTTTATGAGACACAATTGATTCTACAAAATTATCCCAGTGACATTTTGCCATTCTATTTGGCAAAGTATCATCAAGTATATTATTATATATCATTTACACATTTTATATATTTTTGAAATATATTTATCAACTTTTTAACTAAAATTGATGAGGACAATTACATTCTTAATTTTCTGAATTTATGATAATAAATTAATAAATATCTCACTTCGTACAATTAGGAAATTTGATTAATTAAATAGAGTTGTCAAATAGCATCTCATTTATATTCCTCAATTGGGTCTTACTTGTAAAAGATTTTACACCTTTTATGACTTTTATTTAAAGATTGTTTTAATTTTAGCTTCAATTAGTTGATTAATCTTTTAAATCTGGCCACAATTTAAATGATAGCTGACCATTATTTAATTTATCCCATGACCTAATTTACAAAAATATACCAAATCCCCACTTTTTAAATTCATTTTCGGCTCCCTCTTTGTCTTTAAATTATCCCTGCCCAATCTATTAAAAGACCGGACACGGCCCACCTCGCTCAATAAGGGAAAAAAGGCCCTCCTATGTTTTCATATCAATGAAGATGGGTTAGGGTATGTAAAACCCTAGTCGCCGTCTTTCCTTCTCTCATCTCTCTTGCACAAGACGTCATCTTTCCAAAATCGGCAAAAATTCAAAGCCCATGCTTTCTCTCAGTCCTTGCTCCACCCCACCATAACACACCACCAACGAAGGTAAGCTCCCCCCTCTCCTCTTCATTTGCGAAGCCTTAACGAGTTTTTGTCCCATTGGCTAGTGTTGACACCTAATTTTACCCTCCAATAATTCTATTTAATTCATCAGGATTCCCTAATCACAAACGAAGTAAAATATACTTTTACAAGATGAATGTGATTTTACAAAGTTATTCCGGGACTATTTTGTCATTTCATTTGACAACATATAATTTGGTATACATATTGTATATTATGCCCTAATATTTTGAATTATTAATCATGATTTTGATAGTTTAACAGACAATTACAAATTTTATTATTTTGAAAATTACAAATTTAAACGAATTAATGTTCCACTCCGTCAAAACTGGGAAATTATCTATTTAAATACGATAACGAAATTACGCCTCAATTTTAAATCATTATTTTTAATATAAAAGGATTTTTTACACAGTCTAAGGATTTTTATTTCTGATTAATGTTAAATTTGGGCTCAATTTGAAACTTTTGATTTAATTTTGATCTTAATTGAAATTAGTTGGATCGTTTCCTAATTTAAAAGATGGGACATTTGCAAATGTGGTGATTGCTTTGTATTTTAATTTAAAGAGACGATCTAGGCCTCTTTTCTTCTTCTTTTAAACTGGCCAGGTCTAGCCCAAAGGGACCGTGCCCTGGCCCAACACCTTCATACACACAAAAACGCAGCCCCAAAACCTATCCCCCAAATTAGACTAATTTTCTCTCTCTCTCTCTTCGTACATGCCTCACCCTCTCTCTTCATCCATGGAAAAAAGTGGCAAGATGTAGAATAATGGAGCTTTTCACAAGCGTGGTCCGACCATTCTCAGCAAGAGAATTAATTTCTCTTTCCCCAGTACCGTCCTATAAGCTCCACACGCAGGTAAGCGTTAAAACCCTCTGCGTTTTGCTTTATCTGGTCAATTTTTATGAGTTTTGTCTGATGACGATTTTGAATTCGTGTTTTCTATTGCCTACATGATTTGGGAGGGAATTCCCCCCCCCCCCCAATTTCACATATCCCACATGGATTCCTTGGTCATCTAGGATTTCCTACGACTTCTATAAATTGGGCACTCATTCTGCAGTGCAAAGGGTCCAAAAACATAAATTTAAGGCTCTATATTTTAGAAGCTGTATTTTCGAGCTTAAATCCGATTACTTGGTACTTAATCTGGATCCAAGCCCTTTGGTGGATCCTAACTTAGTCTAATTAGTCTTCACAATCTTAAACCTCTTTGGTTTAGAATAACTCATTTTCAGTAATTTGAGGGTAGTAATCTACATAAGCTTGATCAATGTCCATTAAATTAAAAAAGAGACATTATGGTTAGAGTAAGGACTTAAGAGGAATGTTTTGAGTCATTTTAAGTATTACATGTTACCTCTAAGGATGTAGAGAGTCAACTTGAATCCAGAAATGCCTATTTTTTATTTGTGTGTCTAATTAGATGCATGACATGTCTGTCCTGTGTCTATAAATGGCCTGTTTGATTTTGATAGGAATTATTCCATGCCTTGGTGTCTGCTTGATCTATGTTGTATCTTGCATTATCGTACATTATTTGCTTATATTAAGTATGGATGGAAATGACATTTCTGTGCTATTCAAACATATGAAAATCTAAACTTGTATGTGTCTTTCCCTATCTGCTCATAAGTCACAAATGCACATGTTTTGCCATGAATCCTGAATAATGACATTACTATGGCCTGTTTGAAATGCGCATGCTCTATTAAGGATCTATAGCTAGTAGCCTTAGGTTAAACTACTATGCATACTAACTTGGGACCCTGTCATACTTCTTAAGTCCTGTTTGTATATTGTGGGTCACTTGTTTTGGATAAGATTTCTATGTGTTACCATGTTATTGCATCCATGGTGATGCCAATAAGGAATGAAGTCTCATTTTGTTTCAAACCAACTAAACTATCCTGTGTGCTTAACAAAAAGTCTACATGTACTTGTTCACCTGCTCTATGTTTACACTGCCTGCTTATAAACTCAAGTCACTTAGTTTTAAATGCTTACTTAAGCAAGAATTGGAACCCTAAACCAGTATACATGTTGTCACATGTCACCAATGGTTCAAAATGATAAAATTGGGCTTGTCTCAGCATGTTAGTTTGAAGAATTGATATATGAGTGGCTGTTAGAGTCCTATGATAGATAAATGTTCAAAAATGCATAACTTGTCTATTTCATGGCTATATTTGCTTTTACTGGAATATACTAGGGTGATTAATGTACTATGGGAAGAGTATAGTGTGGTTGTTGATGTGGATATGTGTATCTGTATGGATCTGGTCTTAAGACTTGGATGTTTGACAACATATTCCTCAATTAGAGCTAGTATCCTAGTACTATGCATATACTCTATTCATGATGGAACTGGTAGCCTATATGATTTGTATCATAGATACTCTAGACCTAGCCCATTTGTAGCATTGCTTGGTCCTTCCTCTTCATGACTACCACGATTAGGCCTAGTCCATGAACTTTGTTCTTTGCCTGCTTGCTTCCGACATGTATGTTGTGCATTGGGCTGAGCCCACTTGGCTATCTACTTTTGCTGCTGCATACTTATTGGACTGAGCCCACTTGGCTATCTACTTTATGCTGCTGCATACTTATTGGGTTGATTTCAATATTGGATTTGGGATTTAATTTATTATTGGACTACTTTGTATTTTAATTTATTTCGTATAAGTTATCTGATAAGTCGTAGGTGCCTTCTAACTCATGTCTTTGTTTTCCTCCTCCTACTTTCTCTTTGGATCACACACGATGGCCTCATTGGGCCTCTCCATTCTTTTCAAGCCGGTTAGGCTACAACCCAACCAGAAAAACATATTGATCGAGTCAGAGACTTTATAGCTGCGCATTTGAAGGCCCAACTATGGGTGAAAATAGTAACTGGTGGACTTAGGTAGGCCCACCAGCCTACATTCTACTCCTTCATTTCACTTTATATGTATTATATATCTATTGTTTGTAAAATACATATTTTATATATTGGAACCCATTACGATTACAAACTTAGGATAGGAAAATGATACGTACATCATTTGGATTAGATCGCCACAAAAACAACAACAACAACAACATACCCAGTGAAATTCCACACCGTGGAGTCTGGGGAGGGTAGAGTGTACACAGACCTTACCACCACCTTTGTAGGTTGAACGACTATTTCCGGGAGACCCTCGGCTCAAGACAAAGCATAATCACAAGCAATGCAATCAAAATAAAGCAAGAGTAAAGCAAGAGAAACGGTCAGACTAAGATAAGGAATTAAAGTAGTATAAAGTGCATTCGAACAAAAGGGAGTAGTTGCTAATACAACTAAATAAGATAAATAAAATACACTAAAGAACACATAGTAGCAAAAATCAAACTACAGTGGATTATAAAGCAATAATGTGCCTATAAGTGTGATAGGCTAATCGGGTCTACAATAATAACACTACAACTATTAATTTGTAAGCATAAGTAGGACTACGCTCGAGTACCTACTACTCTTCTACCATAATCCGTGTCCTCCACAACCCCCTATCTAAGGTCATGTCCTCAGTAAGTTGTACCTGCGCCATATCCCGTCTAATAACCTCTCCCTAGTACTTCTTCGGCCTAAAAATAAATTTCAAAACACTTGTTTAAATATGAGATTGGATAAAAATGGACTGTTTTATAAATAAGAAAAATGATTTTCAAATTAAGATTGAGACTAACTTTGGACATTTAAATTCATAATTTGGGTTTCAGAGTTTAAATTGGACTTTGTTGACCTGCTGATCTTAAGAAGGACCCAATTTGGGCATGTGTGACAGAAAGTAATAAATGGGCTGCTCAACATACATTTTGAAATTCAATTTGGACCAAAATTGACATTTTCAAAGATGATTTTTACGGGCTATTCCCAACTAAATGATTATGGACAAAAAAGGAAAAAAGTCACCTATTTTGGAATTGAGATATGGTAATGGGATTTGGAGTGTTAGAATATCAATTTATTTTAGGGAGATATGGAATGCAAAGTATAAACAAAAAATAATTTTCTTCATACTTCTTTCAAAAAACCAAAAGCTTGTCTTTTAAAGGAATTTTACTCATTTTTAAACTTTGAATGATTTTCATAAAGATTCAAGTGAGAATTAGACAATATTGTTGGACTAAAAGTGGAGTTCTACTCAAATCAATATTTGAGTGTTCTTAGTCTGAGTACACTCTACCCTCCCCAGACTACTTGTCCATACTATTTCGGCGGAAGCCTAACTCTTTTGTTTTGAAAAGAAAACTTTGAGTTATTAATGAAATGAATGACAAGTATTTTGTGAATATTTTAAGAACTTAAGGCAATTCAAATCATTAAAGCATGCTATAGAACCCGAAGGTCAACCATATTCTACAAATCCTTAATACCAGGGTGTCTAACACCTTCCTCGAGGGATCACCAGAACCCTTACCTCAACTCTAATTAAGATAGGATTTTCAAATATTTTAAATAATCCCTTTCACATTGATTTTCCTAATTTACCTATAAATGAGATGACAACTCTAAAAACATTATGCCTCCACGTAAAAGTGAACCGTAACAGATGACGACATCGTTGGGGATAAACCGAGGTTCTAACAATAAGGGTTCCAATACAACATGCTTTTAAATGATATAAATTACCTATGTGTTTAAATAAATGCAATTATAACTTCATGCATTCATCTTTTTCCAAACGGTGCACACACACACATGGATCAGTGCACAGAGGTGATTATGCGGATTTCACAGTCACCCTCAAGTATAAAACAAAAACCTTTTCTTGGAACATGTTGAAGACGGAGTTGGTACTCGGTCATTCAACAGTCGACAACAGTTCACCCCGGATTGTCAGCTCGTGTCCCTAAGTCATTTGCTAAACCACTCTAGTACAACTAGGATAGAACGAAGCCCTATCCCTATTGAACTAGCGCATGATGACTTAGACAGGTTCAAGTATCTCAGACTTATCTGGACCTAGTAGGTTATCTCCCTCGTGTCTTGACGGTGTATGACCCGATGACACTGCATACAACTACTTGCTACGTGGAAGCATTTAATATGCCTTATGTGATGAACCATTTCTCCTTGGGGGAGAAAACTAACCGTGTTCTATTTTGTAGATGCATACAAACTTAAAGTTCGACATGGTTATTGATGTACCTGAGATGTTGCAAATCTAGTAGTCATGGCTAGATTCCCCACAACGAAAAGAAGTAACGAATTGTCTAGGACACCTAGCCTCCCTTATGACTTTGAAAGGAAGTAGTGACCGAGCTAGCACGGAGGAAGAAACCCGACCACAACCTTTTAGTGCCCCATAAGTCGACTCCTAATGATCCTTAGGTTTTTGTCTCTAGCTAGCGCCTACTAGATATTCGGCCAGACCGTAACCTTCAGGGACGTCTACAACCGATTTGGGTCTAGACAGGGGTACATAGAGCACTCCTTAGTGTTTCACTCCTTTGCCACTTGGGAAACCACCCGACCCCTATCATTTGCCATATATATTCTAGGAACCATGGTGTTTCCCAAAGATCGTTACCAGGCTATAGATATAACACCTCGTACTTCTCATCATGTCTACGACTAAGTTAAAGCAGATGTAGTTACTTGAATATGGAAGAATGAGGTTATATTGTCCAAGTAAATAAGATTCATAAACGAATAAGATATCGGACAAAGGTAGATGACCTACAAGTTTCACCTTTGTGTTTCACCTACTTGCTTAAACGTCCTATGTGGTTCATCTACTTTCTCACACGTCTTACTTGCTTGCACGTCCTATTTGCTTACATGTCCTACTTGTTTCACGTACTACTTGTTAAACGGGAACAACACACGTGTTTAGAGATAATTAGTAACCTTCTAGCCTAAGTAAGTGACAAGTAGGTGACCCACCTACTTGAAATGAGAGGCCCAAATTAAAGGGGCTAGTGTGGCCAAATCTGATCCATAAAGGGGAGGCCCATTAAGGGGAAAGGGAGTTCGACCAAAGGTCCTTTTAAGGCCAACATCTGGCCATTTTATACATATCCTTATCACCCAAAATAGATTCACAACTCTTTCTCTCTCCCAACCCAAAAACAACCACCCTTCTTTCTCTTAGGGTTCTTGGTGGCCAAACTTCAAGTTTCATTCCTCTCCCATGGTGTGGAAGTATTTTCATGTGGTTTCTCTTCTCTCCGAAACTTTTAATATGTTTCTAAACCAAAAAACACAAGGTAATCCCTCTCCTCCAAGGTTAAGTTATTTGGGAAAAATTTAAAGGGCAGCAAGTAGAGAAAAATCAAGAAATTGGACTGAAAGGTAAGTCCATCCTTATACTTTTTATGTATGAGTTAGTTTAATATTTAGATGTGTTTTTGTTGCTACAAGTTCATGGGTTGATGGCTAAAGTTATAAATGAGCTGGTGGAGTTGTTATGTAGTTTTGGGGTTGTTCTTGTTGTTCTCTTAGGTGTTGTACATATGGTGGTTGGATGGTGTTGTTGTTGTTGTGAATTGAACCAGTTGGAGGTGGAAGAAATGGGGGAGATGCTACCCGTTTGATTGTAAGATGAATTTGTCATTGATAGTTGAATGATATAGTTGCGTTGCTAGTGATGTCGTATAATATGTTGGGATTGATTTCGTGGTATGTGTTGCTGATTTGATTGTATAAAGGTGTTGGAGATGTAGTTGTTGACTGTTGTTGTTTTGAACTTGAGGAAAGTAAAAGAAACAAGGGAGACACTATCCGATTTATCATAAAATGAATTTGTCGCTCATTAGCTAGTTTGTAAGTTGAGATTGATTGATGTATTTGAGTTACTAGCTGTGTGGTATAGCATATTGGGATTGGTTTTGGTGGGTATAGGTGCTGGAAGTATTAGCATGTTGTATATAAGTTAGTTTGATGATTTAAATATGCTTAGAAGATACTAGTTGTAAGTTGAATGATTAGATAATGTGGTTGAAGTGTTGATTGTGCTATATAGTGTGTTGGGACTGGTTTGGTGGTAAAGTTGGGTGGTTTTGTTATATTAAGGGGTTGGAGATGTTTATGTATGTGTTTATATGTTTATTTAGGAAGTTTCAAGGATTGGAAGGGAGCTAGCTGAAGATATATGTTATAGAAGCTTGTATAACTTAGTTAGTCATTCGTCGGTTAGTTCTTATGTTTCTGGTTTTAACGGTAGTATTGTTTCCTTATTGTAGTTGATGGTAAAAGGAGGGTGAGTTCTTCATTAGTATCTGAGAGCAAAAGTTAAAGGTACGTAAGGCTATTTTACTGACTCTTCACTATGGCACGATATACAATAATTGCTTCTTATGTAAACCATGAAGTTTAGAGCATCCAAGTGTAGTAGTTCCATATTGGAAGTGTCATGAATCACTTAAGTAAAGCTATGTGTCTATAATCAGTTGTTATTCAAGCGTTTACTCCCAACACTCAAGTTCCCAGTTGCTATGGTGGGATTGGAATTCCCCCTTAAATATGATAAAGTTGCGAGCACACAAAGTGAAATAAAAGACATGTTATGTGCTCACACCTGGTCTTTACTCAAGCATACATCTCATA
Organism: Anisodus acutangulus; assembly: GCA_029783415.1. Lineage (NCBI taxonomy): Eukaryota > Viridiplantae > Streptophyta > Magnoliopsida > Solanales > Solanaceae > Anisodus > Anisodus acutangulus. Next base: position 26,173,934 of record CM056507.1, on the reverse strand, counting down.
AATTAAGTTACGAGTTGTCACGAAGAGGATAGAGTTTTCCCCTTAGGTCGGACCACACTAGTAACCTATAGAGTACGATTCCAAAATATAATTCTAGAGGTGCTCTACATATGCATTCATAGTTTCATGTACTCCCTGTTTGGTGCCGCCTCCATAATACGAGTGTCATATATCTATTAGAAGTCTTGTACTCTTCTTAGAAAGTATATACGAGCCACCACAGCTCTCTTGTGACACTCCCGGTAGCATAGCGATGGTTAGTAAGAGTTGCTCCACTCATATGTTTAATAGCTTCATAGATGTCCTAATTGGTATTTCCCCAACGGGTTGAGTTTCATAAGTGTATTAGTAGCCACATTTTCCTATGAGAGAGTAAGTATGAACCATAGTAGAACCCTCAAAATAACTCCCATAGTGTGACGACTAGTTGATGACAAAAGGGGAGCCTTGCATGTTGATAGTGTTGTCTGTTCTAGTGACCAATAGCAACCATTGAAAAGGATTACTAGTTCATGACTACTAGTTTACAATGAGATGGGAACCTTACTTGTTAACGAAGGTGATAGCCTATAAGTATAAACGAAGAAGTTACAGTAGATTGACTAGGATAATTATGTTTAGAATTACTATAAGACGACTCTCAAATAATAGTTGGAAGATCATAGATCTAAGGTTAAGGTATGGTAGGTACGGGACTACACCATATTGCCTAATGTAGATGATATCTCACGGCTAATGTCTAAGTAAATGTTGTGGGGGTGTAGAGCATAAGGTAAGATAAATCACGTAAGTAGTTTCAGATGTTTGTCGATGGTTTATAGGTCCTAATGAAGATGCATTATGTGGATGAGTTCTAGAATATTGTTAATGGATTATAGTTCGTTAATTAAGATGAATGATATCAACAATATCCAAAGTACCATTATCGGATTGTAGTATCTTACTTAAGATGAAGTAGGTGTTGGCTTCCAGAGTATCACTAATGGATAAATAGATTGCTACGTAAGATGAATTATATGACAACTAAGTTAATATAAATGTTATAGCATTAGTTAGGATAAGACATTCTAGGGAGTTAGAATACAGGTTTTGGAAGCACCAATAAAGAATATAGTAAAGTGGGTGTATATGTCCATCTCGCATTTAGCGAGATAAAGTCCTATAAGATGTTCCCTTCCTATTTGAGTTCCCAGGAGTAAAGTATCGCGACTCTCTTATTCATGCTTAGGTATTCCTTTCACGTGATGTCAATTGTATAGTAACAAGATATTATATGGTTAAGGGTTCAGATGATCGTTAAGGAGTTATAGAACGTACCATAAGAAGAATTATGTCATAAGCATCCAGATTACCATTGTTGGGGTATAGAGCTTCTTTTAAGATAAACCACATTGACGTAGATGATCATAGTCTATCCAAGGTAGAATGGTCCACAAGACTAGATAATGGTTTCCGAAGGTGTCATAATAGGGTGGTAGAACAGTAGGTATATTCCTATCATATCAATCGACATAAAGTCTTATAGTTTGATTCTTTCCTTTAATCTGAGTTCCAAAGAATGAAGTATCACAAGTCTTCTAATTCGACAAATGTTCCCCCGTATGATATTATTTGTATCATATCAACTCCTCGTCAATGATCCAACTCTGTTTGTTATGAATCTCATATGTTTCCAAGGTTCGTAGGTAAAAGAAAGCATCATAGAGCAGTAAGTACGTTAAGGCTACTCTTCCTTCTTTTGGCATAATCAGAATGAAACGAACATAAATGAACAATATCCATAATGGCTCATCTCTTAGATATGTTAGAGGACGATGTTCTTGACTTCCATATAATGATAGTGATCTTATCTTATGGCTTGTTTATTCTTCAAAGTAAGTTATGTTGATGATGTTAGTTCCATAATATTAATCGGAGGTGCAACGACCTTACGTCACTCCGATAGACTCAGAGTGTCTTAGTATCATTGATGCATTATGTACATGTATATACCATGACCTCACAGGCATTATATACGCTATATGATATATATACGGGGTATGGAAAATGTTATTGCATATGATGATGATTATGCCCACAGAGGCCGATATGATATGATGGGATACCCATAGAGACTTGATGGCATTATATACATATATATATATGCATAACCAGACATTATGTACGCACATGTACGATGCTTAGGCATATCACGACCCTCAATGGCAATTCAGAGTTTCAGGTTGATTCTTCTCTATCTCTCATTACATTTGATGTTCTTTCATATGATTATTTATGCGTGCCTTACGTATTCAGTACAATATTTCTGTACTAACGTCCCTTTTACCGGGGGAGCTGCATTTGATATATTTCACATTGCAGGTCCAATTGTACAGGTTGGAAGACTGTGCAATGTAGGTTTCGGCCAACCTGTACAATTGTACCATAGTTGTGAGAGGTAGAAAATGCCCTTCCTTACCACTTATGGGGATCTGGGAAATCCGACCATATACACCTCTTACAGTCCTAAGACAGTTTGGAAGGATGCAAGTAATCCCTTAAATAGGGAACATTGGGGAATATATGGTTGACTATGAAGGTGATAGAATCAGAAGGGTTGCTAACATCATCCAAGAGTGGAATGGTCGAATTGAGTGGGGTCCAGAGACTCTAGCCGATGATCCCTTCCGCACGGGTCGTGATGAATACTATATAGACTGGTTGAGAGCACATTTGCAGGGTACCCTCACACCGGGACCAACCGCTATCTATCTAGACATGACCATGATTCAAAGGTCAAGATCAAAGCATGTTGCATTCAGAAATAGGCTGATGATCAAGATGCCAAGTACCGGGAGAAGATAGAGTATGATCAAGCCATCATAGCCAACTTGACTGAGGAGCTAGACTTCACTCACGAGTGTCTAAAGGACTTAGACGCTCGTATAAAGAGAGATATGGATGACACTGAGCCCATGACCGCCACATAGAAAGGCCATTAGTTCACTTTTGATGTCTACTCATCTTCGGATCCAGTCCGCCCTTCGAAGGGCCAAGAGAGCCCGGATTGACAAAGCTTCATCATCAGCCACTAGAGGCTAATTCTTCTAATTTTACTACTTTAATCATGCTTTGTAACCTCATTGGGGAAGATATTATTAATGAAATGATTATGGGGCAATGGTTTAATAAACATTCAACACAATTATGTTTCAAAAGATTAAAAAGCCTTGGAGTAACGAGGTTTAGGAACGCGAATATTATAATTGCTTATGTGTTTTCATGTGTTCCATCTAAACTATTGATTGGTCCCACATTCGGGACACAAACCCAAAAGAAAAACAGAAGAAAATACAGAAGCTAACTAAATTCACCTCCTCTTAAAAGGTTGATTTTCTATCCTTGGATACTCCCGACAGCCAAAGTGCCACATCAGTAATTATTAATTTTGTGAGTGACAAAGAGACTGAGGAGCCACTTTGGGAAAAAATCCACAAAGTTGATGAGAATATTAAGTTAGCAAGAGCTAAGATGAAAGAGATTGATGAGATTTTGGAATTCGTGGGAAACCTCGCCGAAGAGTCCCCCGAAGGGAAATCTCAATACTAAAACCTCCCTGAATAGGTTAAGAAAATGGTTGATAATTGTGTCTCTCTATCAGATCTGCATAAGAATGATACAATACCATATGGGGATCTGAGCGGGGTACCTAAAGGAGTTACCCCAATCATTGCTGAAGCTGCTAATCACAACGGGACACCACAGAGGCCTCCCAATATGCCGTCTCCAATGTGGTGGGGGATTTCCCTCAAATCCCATCGTTCACATTTCAGAGTTATACCCAGGGCAGTATGAAACATCGAGGTGTATGATGGGATGAAAGTTGCCAGATTGGCACATACTAGCTCACATGTCCTCCTAACTTGTGCACCCCTCTTTTTTCACATGAGATACCTATACCACAAGAATCAACCTTGCCACGTCACTAATGAATGTGTGGCCTTCAAGAGAAGAGCCGTCAGACTAATTCACAAAAGGGTCATTCTTAACCTGTGGGGACCATATTCCCTACTGGTCTACGACCTTATCATGCCTAGTGAAGGAATCACCATTGACACTCAACTCTGGCGTTATGACTTTACTGCCTTTGAAGATTCGTACATAGGCATTTTCTCTCTTATACCCCGTACCAGCAAGGTTTGCCCGGTCAAAATCACCTGGAAACTCTCTGCTAGCACTTCAAGGACGAAGATCTGCTTGTACCATTTAGGGGATCTGGGACACGACATCGACCAATATGAAGCCTTCAAGTTTGAACTGGAGCATCTAGTCAACACCGGCCAGATCTGGCCCGTGATATAATATCGCTTTTAGGAAATCCACCAGAAAATACGTGGTTGTAAGGACGACGACCCGCCATGGCTTAAAGGAGAAGTCATCTTTTTAGTTAGTTTAGGCGTCCCCTTTTCAGCTTTCAATCAAATATTATCCCTTCCCCACTTTTTATAAACGAAACCATGTCCAACCTAATATCCCGAGTAGGGATACGTTTGAAGCACATATCACGCCTGGTCTGGGTAAGATTCGGGTAGATGAAATTAGGAATAATTCCTATATAAGCCGAACTATGGAAGGGCCTGATTTCCCGCGAAGGGATACGTAGGCAGTCTACATAAGGCTCTGCCCCCTATATTATATAAATTATAATCCCCCCTATTTATAGGATAGTTTCTGGTTCGATGACGGACTGATGGACAATCAACCATAGACATTCCAATCGAAACCTTAAAAACTAGGATTGGCCAAAATGACCAAAATACCACCCGAAATGGAAAATTAATTAAGGGTTCGGATCAATCTCTTGTTAGCTTCCGAATTGGGGGGGGGTACAAATATAAAGTATGGTGTGAAATCCTCCCCATGGATGCGTGCCATATTTTTTTAGGACGACCTTGGAAACTCGACATAAAGGCACAACATGATGAGGGAAGGAATACTTATTCATTTTGAAAGAACAATAAAAAGATCGGGTTGGTGACGATGTCTCCTAGTAAAGTGAGGGATATGAGAATCCAGAGTGAAATGAAACGCAAAACCAAGGCTTCATTAGTCGATGCGAAAAAGATAGAAGAATAAGATAAGAAGGGAGCCTTCTAAACTCATTAATCGGCAAGGACGACCCGCAATATAAATGGTTAGTGATGCAGCCCCGAATGGAATCGTGAAAAAATTGGTGAAGGATGCGTGTACGAATGTTATCATGCTACCATTCACGGGAGATGATACATGCAACAAGGAAATAACTCCGTGGAGTTCACCACCTATCTATGAAGTCTATGCTTCCTACTTGGAGAAAATGAGTGACGTCATTACGGAAGATTGTGAGAACTTGATGCTCCAACATGTATTAAGTAGTCAGCGGGGGAGCATGAAGAATCCCAACAGCAACAGATATTCCACACTCGTTGCAAGGTAAACGCAAAAGTATACACTATGATCATAGACAGAGGTAGTACTGCCAATTTCATCTCTAACGGGATAATCGGTGAGTTAAAATTGCCAATTCATATGCATCCTAGACCTCGCTATCTTCGGTGGGTCAATAAATTAAATGGGGTTCCCAAAGATACTTAAGCCCCTGTCAACTTCCGAATCGATGAATATGTCGATGAATTGTGGTGCGACGTCCTTCTGATGGATGCGTGTCACATATTATTGGGGAGGCCATCACAATTCGACCGAAGGACATTGCATGATGGGCAGGACAACACATATTCCTTCCATAAATATGGCAGGGACTTTCGATTACGACCTCTTTCACCTAGCAACCTGAGAGAAATGAAAGTTTAAAATTCAAGAGAGTGTAAAGCAGAACCCGAGACTCTCTTTATTGAAGGACCAAGAAAAGAAGAAGAACTAAAGAAGGGGAGGCCGTGGAACGTGTTGGTACCTCTTCCGGTTGTGATGGCCCAAGTAAGAAGTGACACTTGGTTCGTGAGTGTCTACGATCATAAGATTTTCAAATTTGTCTTAAGGCACGAACCAAGAGTGGGTGGATGTTGGAATCGGCCTCGTTTTCTTTCCAAGGAAACATTAAGAGAAGTTCAAGCGATGGTTCCCAAAGGACAACTTGTCGAGTCCAAATGAATTGTGAAATCATTTGGGACGTCTTTTGGTCTAAGCTACCCGAGAGATGAAATGGACAAAGAAGATTAGTCTGAAAGTCCAACAACTAACCTAGGCCATGGTGGAGGCGTTTCTTACCCTCAGGTATTCCGAGTCCATGGACAGATTGGTACTCTTATCACAACCATGGGAGAACTTTTCCAGAAGGAGCAACGAATGGATGCCGACCTAAAACAAGAACCACAAGCCGCGGATGGTTATCGTAAGGAAATAAAAGATGAACATCACTATCATTGGATATATGATTCCATGGTTCAGTGGGTACAATATTTTAGGGATGGTCCCTTTCGATGGTTAGCCGAACTTCAAGCAAGCGCTTGCAAGAGACCAACTTCAAATGAAAGCGTAGATGCTGTTGACACCCAATTTTGTCCCATCTTTTCTGATTTTATTTGCAATTTTATATATTTTTGATACCTTAAGACAATTTTAAAATATAGGCATATATATGTATATATATCATCATTTTTATTATTATTTGCATTTTATTTATCATTTGCATTTTTATATCATAATCATACTTTTATCCTAATATTATATGTTATTTTATTTTGACAAAACGACATCGCATTTTTATTTTTTATTTTTTAGCACTAAGCATTTCTCAAATATTATGTTTTTATCATATTGTCATCTTTACAATTTATAAATTTTGCAAAGCTTTCTTTTTATATAATAAAACCCTTTTTGTATTTTAAACCCATAACCAATTTCATTTCCCCCAAAACAATTTCTACCCAATACTCCAACCCAAATCCCATAAAAATAGGGCCCAACCGCCAAATTTACCTAAGGGCCCAACCGGTCAAGCCCCTGTGCCCACCGCAATGTACCTCAACTCCCCTTCTTATTTTTTCGACCCAACTAACCCTTTAAAATCCCATTCTCGTATACCCCCAACACAACAAAAACAAACACTACAAAAAACCAAACCCTCTCCTTCACCCTAAACCCCATCAGCCTCACACCCCCCATACCCACACCCCCATATCGCCGGTCACCTCACCGCCATCCTACACCACCAACCCGTCAACCCCATACCCTATCCCCCCGAAATCCGAAACCCATCTATGAAACCCCTTTTGTTCTTCATTTTGGAAGGGGGATTTTTGGAAGTCTAAGTCCGAAAAAGGGGGTTCGGAAAATTGTTTTGTTGGTGGTTTTCGGTGCTTTTGTTGGTGTTTTTCTGGTGCTTTTGTTGGTTTTTCCAGTCGGTTCGTTGGTTTTATTTTGGATCAATTTTGATATTATTTTCTTTTCGGTCGTTATTTTGGTTGGTTTCTCTCGTTCGGAGTACTAAAAAATTTTAAAATAAAAAAATTAAGGTTTCCGGGTCGGGTCACTGTTCCGGATCGAGTTACTGTTCCGACGGGTAAATTTTCTTGAATTTTGTTTCAATAATTTGTTGTTGGTTATCTGAAAGTTTGAGAAAAATCGATTCGGGTTGAAACATCCGATTCAGGTAGGGTCACTGATCCGGGTCGGGTCGACCCGATTCGAATAAATTCCCAGATTTTTGTGTTTTTATATTTAGTTGTTGGTTATTGGAAATTTGGAAAGAAATCGATTCGGGTTGAAACATCCGATTCGAGTCGGGTCACTGATTCGGGTCGGGTCGACCCAGTTTGGGTAAATTTCCAGATTTTGTGTTTTAGTATTTTGTTGTTGGTAATCTGAAAATCTGAGAAAATTGATTAAGGTCGGCACCTGTGATTCGGGTCGGGTCAGCACGGGTCAGCCCGGGTCAAGTAAATTTCAATTTTTATATTTTTGTATTTTGTTGTTGGTTATCTGAAAATAAATCAAAAAAAAAATTGATTCCGATTCGTGTTACTGCTTCGGGTCGATCCGAAATTCGGGTTATTTTATCCGGGTCTATTTTCAAAGACCGGTCAGTCCATTCTTATTTCGTTCTTATCAATCCTGCTTGGGTCTGAAAATTTCAGAATTTGGGTCGGACATTTTTAATTGCGGATTGTTGGTTTATTTTGACGTTTAAATATCCATACACGGATGCTTTACTGATTTTACTGCTTTGCTGCTTTGAATAAAAAAAATTGCCAATGAAATTGAATTCGAGGCCGCGTTTTTATTGCTTTGAATAAATACCGCATTTTGCCAATGAATAAATACCTCATTTTTACTGCTTTACTGCTTTGAATAAATACTGCATTTTGCCAATGAAATTAAATTTGAGGCCACGCCCCTTTCGGAAAATGCTCTTTTATTTCAGTTTGCTATTTTTTGGCATTTTAACATCCGTACACAGATAACTTACTGTTTTACTGATTACAAATACTACACTTTGGCCGATGAAAAAATATCCGTCGATTTTTGAGGCCTCCACAGTTGTAAAGACGGAAAATAAAATTTCTGGGCAATGATGAAACTTAAATCTTTTTCTTATTTCACCCGAGAGACCAACATGTTCGTTGGGAAAGACAACTAAAATGACCAACGAGTCATATGTTCGCAGCCACGACGTGATTGGAATGATCTTTTCAAATTTAAGTCTGAGTCCTCCGTAATCAAAACATTTATTGTTTTGGATACGAATCTGAAGTTATTTATATTCAATTGTTTCTAACCGTTTGTTCTTGACAGCTTGCAAGGGATAAAGTCAAAGAAGACAAATACCCCTTATAGATTATTTATTTTATTGTTGTTTTTTACTTTTTTTTAATTCAGTTTTATTTCATTCTGTATTGTAATATTATTGTACTCCTGAAATTATTGGAATATTTAGAATAGGTAGACTTAGATTAATTAATAGGGTAGTGAAAAACTTGAAACCCGTCGCTAGTTTATTTATTTTTAGGCTCGGTTAGTTTTAAAATCGTTAATCGCTAGTTTATCTATTTTTAGGCCCGTTGCCCATATAAAAAAAATCACTTTGCATATATTTTTATCAATTTTCATACATATGCATATTTTTTTATTTTTCTCTCAACTTTACATGTACAAAATGCATTATTTTATTATCTACCTGCAACATTATTTTTATACTTGTAAAAACATGCATTTTCTTTGTACAATAATTAACCTGAGTTTGATCGGATAACTGCAAGTTAGCGGATCTTAAAGGATGCCTAACCCCTTCCCTTTAGGATAATAAAGAACCCTTACCTAGAATCTCATTAGTTTCGTAGACCATAAAATTGAAGTTATTTTACAGCTTTTAGTTAGTATTTAGGTGCCCTAATTCACTTTAGAATAATTAGGTGGCGACTCCTCAAAGCAAGCATTTTTATCCAATCTAGAGGGAATCGACCCATCGCGTCGCGAAGCCCGCATGTCAAAATCGGGTGCGACAGCATGGCGACTCCACTGGGGAATTTAAGGTTCTTAACCATAGCAAATTCAGGTTAATTATTATTGCGCTTTATTTTGCTCCTTGTTTGATCTACTGTTTTAATTTGTTTCCTTTTTCAAATTTTGTATGTTTAACTGCTTTAATTGCCACTTTATTTTACTGCTTTTCTTAAATTGGCATTCCGTTCATATTTCTTCCACTTCGGAAAATTGACACTACCACACATTACACGCGAGGTGTGTTTTGCGCACCCGCAAATTCTTTCAAATTACCAAATTTTAGGAGAGTTGGCGTATGCGCGGAGTGTCCGGACCATCCGGTTGGCCGCGTAGCCTTCTCACTCGAGCAGTCCGTTCGGGAACCTTGAGTCTAGTCAGCGAAATCTTAGAAAATTTAGGATAGAGCTACACCACCCTTTATCTTAAGTCATGCATGCATACACCTTAGGTGGGTCGATCCTTGATATCGACTCCACAATTAAGAAATCCGCCAAAATTGTCGACAGGTCTCACGACCCAATGGCCCATCAGCATATTATGTGTAGCGTGATAATGATAGACAAATCCAAGCCTAATCATGACATGCCGATATTGGAAAATGTACATTCATTTCCGACAAAAACATTGCATTTTAACAGCTTGGATTAATCCGTCATAATCTCACATATTTGGCGTTTAGGCTCACCTCTAGCATAAGAGAGGCCCCATTCATGTTAGGACGCACATTTAATTCCCCCACAATTTGTTTGATATTCTTCTTTTAGCTCTGTACATATTATTTAATGCAATAATTACCTGCTTCAATTATGTACATGTCATGTCATGTCGCTTGCAACTCTGGGCATGAATATTTGTCCTTTAAACTTTGGGCTATCGCACTATAATCAAGACTTCTACTGGGGCAATGCCATTTCTTTTGGTCCTCGGGGCAGAAATTGTGTCACTGCCCGAGGATAAAGCGTTCTTGAACATCAAGACTCGGACCTTGTGAAGCAATCAGGGGAGTCTTTGACCATACTGTCACTCCTACATTTTATTATTTTTTGTGACTTTCCCACTTTCACCCATGTCTCTCATTTTTGCAGGAAGACCGTCCTCGCAAACAGTCGAGAGCGGTCGTTTACAAAGATGACCGGGAGATACTTTGACTGAAAGAAGTCATCCAACCTTCAGTCCGAACAAATCAATCAGGGGAGTCTTTGACTATACTATCACACTTCCACATTTTGTTATTCTTTCTGTGACTTTCCTCTTTTCACTCGGTGCCCTTATTTTTGCAGGAAGATCGTCCTCGCGAACAGTCGGGGGCGGTTGTTCTAAAACATTATCTCGGGATATACTCCAAGAAAGAACAAAGCAAAAGGTTTTCACAAAGATGATCGAAAGATGGTTTGATTAGAAAAGTCAGCCAACACTAGATTAAATGAGGCATTACTCTAGTTGGTCTATATTTTTGTTTTTTTTACATATTTGCAAATTCAATTGATATGCTTAATTTTCGTTACATAATTCATTTATATCGTACCATTTTTTACAACATATCCTCACAAACTACGAGTGTCTGATTCTCACCATACGGTGTGATACGTAGGTAGCCCTTCTCGGGTTCGAAGAGAAAAAAAAGAGAAAAAAATCAAAAAAAAAAGTCAATCTAGTCCTTGCGGAACGCTACCCAACGAAAGTAGAACAAACTTGTTTAAGGGACGCACTTCTTCGCATCCACCTTAGTAAGGAACATATATGGTTTACCAATCTTTTCATTCATCCTATAATGGACAATCATTTTTTTACATTACATTCATCCTATTGTGGATAATCATTTTTCATTGCATTCATCCTATCATGGACAATTAGTTTTTACTTTGCATTCGTCCCATAGTGGACAATCATCTGTTTTATACAGGTTTTACTTTTACTATCCTATCATGGATGAATTCTTTTTCAAGCATACATTTTATATATACTATCTGCACGAACTACGCACACCTGATTCTCGTCAAAGATGAGATACGTAGGCAGCCCTATTCGGGTTCGGTACCCTTTATTCAAAAAAAAAAACAAAGAAAGTACAAAAATATTTTTAAGAATCATTGATTGACTTGGTTGATACCAACACAGTTAGGAGCGTGCATAGGAAAGAACAAGTGGAGAAGACTGACTTCGTGGTAAACCATTGATTCTTCTGGTACCTCTCATTCACGCCTGTGTTGACACTTAAAAAATTATTTTGCATGCTTCCAAGATATGAACAAAGCCAACCTCATCGTTTCATGTGCATTGTGTGGTGAGTTTTTAGAATAAGTTCAATTGCATTGCATTGTGATCTAGAACTTGGCTCGAATGTTTGTTGAGGCGAAATCTTGAGTAACACTTGGTATAGGAAAGGATTGTAGGCTTTCTTTGATCCGTTTGAGCCTTTCCAGCTTATCAAATAACATTATCCGTAGCACTTCCCCTTTGAGCCTAAAGCCTATTCTTTTAACAACCACAACTTATGCCTATACCTTTTCTGAGTGCATACACGCACTATCCCTCTCTTGGCCCGACCTCCTTGAGCGCATCAGAAATGTGTAAATTGCTGGAGAGATCCGAGTTGAAGTGCAATGCTCCCAAAAGAGGAAAACAAAATAAAACAAAACAAAAGGACGACTTCACACAAAAAGGAAGTCAAAAGCCCCGACAATATCAACAAAAAAAAAGAAAAAAAGAAGGAAATAACTCTGAAAAAGGGGAAAAAGCTCCAAACGAAATATTCAAAAGAAATCGGTACAAAACAAAGGGGGGGAAAAGAAGCAAATCGGCAGCAAGGCACACAAATATCAAGCACGGACATATTCCAACGCTCAAGGAAGGATTAGTCACTCCTTACCCAAATGATATCCTTTCATTTTCCTAAGCCTACATTACAAACCCATAACAAACCCTACATGATCCTATACCGAGGGTTCTCACATTAGTGGATACTCACATGACGGCCAAGCCTATGGTATCACAATTAAATGCATTGAACATCCTTCTGAGGGTGACTGTACTTCTCTACATGTCCCAAAGTTCAAAATACTGAAATACATATTAGAATGAGACTTTCTTTCAGTGAGGGCATTTGAAACATGAGGATGCATATATGTCAAAACCTTGGCTTGAAGCAAGTGTCATTACTCAGGTATGTCTGAGATAGCATCTGAAGCTGTAGGAATTACCCTGAAGTCCGTCTCGGTTAGATAGAAAGCAAATAACGGGAACCCCTAAGCACAATACTAATTGTTGGTACCAACCGAAGTCAAGACGTGATTCTGTCTTTTTCATATTTTCAAAAAAAAAAAAAAACAAAAAAACAAAAAAAAAACCTTGCAAAATATATTGCATCGTTTTTCAAAGTATAGTCACTTTTCTTTTTTTTTTTAAAAAAAGACCTTGCAAAATATATTGCGATCATTTTTTTTCAAACTATAGTCACTCTCTTTTACCCAAAAACATTCTAAAAATTTACATCCCTCTTTTGCCGCATGAACTACGTTATGACCTGATTCCCTCGGCGGGATACGTAGTCGGCCACATCAGCTTCGGTCTCATTTTTAGAAAACCCTTACAAATCTCTCTTGCATGAACTACGTTATGACCTGATTCCCTCGGCGGGATACGTAGGCGGCCAGATTGGCTTCGGTCCCATTTTTGAAAAAAAGAATCCTTATAAATCTCTTATTTTGCATGAACTACGTTATGACCTGATTCCCTCGGTGGGATACACATCGGCTTGGGTCCCATTTTGGAAAACTTCACAATCGCTATTTTGCTTGCAACGAACTACGTTATGACATGATTTCCTTTGTCGGAATACGTAGGCGGCCTATATCGGCTTCAGTCACACTATTGAAAATTTTCTTCCATTATCTTGCACACAACGCAATAGGCTCACATGATCGCCTTAATAGGACAAGCAAGTTGCCCGCACAAACTCGATTTTGTCCAGTTGGAAGTTTAGCATCTTCATATATACCAGAAACTGGGGCATATTTTAAGGGCTCACTGCAAGAATATGCCAATGGACCTAGAAAATGCCAGACAACCAAGTCTTCAATCTAAACCAGTCTGAGCTTGCAAGCGTCAAGGGTAAAAGCTACAAAGTCAACGCGAATCAACCGCCCCTCCCCTCAAACTCACAAATTTCTTCGAGTGAAGGTCTTCAGGTTGACAAAGGCAAGGAAGCCGCAACATGTGTGTTTAATTCAGCAAAGTTGTCGCATCACAATTTTCGTCCGTGCATGGACGACATTTCAATTCATAGTCCACAGGAGTTTGAATCGGCAGAAGATTCAACACAACGTGGAATCATATTACAACAACGTCCATACAACGACGACATCAGCAACGTCCATACAACGACGACATCAGCAACACGCCCATACAACGGCATCATCAGCAACGTCCATACAATGACGACATCAGCAACGTCCATACAACGATGACATCAGCAACACGCCCATACAACGACATCATCAGCAACATCCATACAACGACGACATCAACAACGTCTATACAACGACGACATCAGCAACGTCCATACAACGACGACATCAGCAACATGCCCATACAACGACGTCATCAGCAACACGTCCATACAACGACGTCATCAGCAACGCCCATACAACGGCGTCATCAGCATTGCGTCCATACAACGACGTCATCAGCAACACGTCCATACAATGACGTCATCAGCAACACGTCTATACAACGACATCATTTCAACCCATGCAGGTCACAAACGCATCACGTCAATACAACGACGACATTTCAGGAGCCCACCTCCTAATGCGAGTATTTTAATTTCAGTCAGGCGCCCTCCTTCCAATGCAGGTATTTCAATTTTAGTCAGGCGCCCACCCTCTAATACAGGTATGTTAATTTCAGTCAGGCGCCCACCTTCCAATGCGGGTATTTTAATTTCAGTCAGGCGCCCACCTTCCAACGCGGGTATTTTAATTTCAGTCAGGTGCCCACTTCCTAATGCGTGTATTTTAATTTTAGTCAGGCGCCCACCTCATAATACAGGTATTTCAATTTTAGTCAGGCGCCCACCTCCTAATGCGGGTATTTTAAATTCAGTCAGGCACCCACCTCATAATGTGGGTATTTTAATTTCAATCAGGTGCCCACCTTCCAATGCGGGTATTTCAATTTCAGTCAGGCGCCCACCTCAGAATGCGGGTATTTAATTTAAGTCAGGCACCCACCTCATAATGCGGGTATTTTAATTTCAGTCAGGCGCCCACCTCCTAATGCGGGTATTTCAATTTCAGTCAGGAGCCCACCTCCTATTGCGGGTATTTTAATTTCAGTCAGGCGCCCACCTCCTAATGTGGGTATTTCAATTTCAGTCAGGCGCCCACCTCCTAATGCGGGTATTTTAATTTCAGTCAAGCGCTCACCTCATAATGCGGGTATTTCAATTTCAGTCAGGCGCCTACCTCATAATGCGGGTATTTCAATTTCAGTCAGGCGCCCACCTCATAATGCGGGTATTTCAATTTCAGTCAGGTGCCCACCTCATAATGCGGGTATTCAATTTCAGTCAAGCACCTACCTAATAATGCGGGTATTTTAATTTTAATAACACCTATACAACGACGCTATCTGCATAACGTCTAAGCAACGACATCATCTCATCACGCCTATGCAACAACGTCATCTGCATCGAGGAAGTACTTCGAACGTTGTTCCGCCCTTCCCTCAGTATCTTATCACATCTGAAACCATGTGTCATCATAACGCGACACTGGGTAATGTTTCTTGAATCTGTACCATCTTTTGCAACTTCTCTCCCCTCAGGATTCTATTTCTTCCCACGCATCCCTAACCTCCCCTCGAGTCCCGATGATCAGCACAAAATTGGCTACTCAGTCAACTTCTTTGGCCGAAAACTCTTTCATCGTCTCCGGCCAAAGAGGGGCATCTGTTGACACCCAATTTTGTCCCATCTTTTCTGATTTTATTTGCAATTTTATATATTTTTGATACCTTAAGACAATTTTAAAATATAGACATATATATGTATATATATCATCATTTTTATTATTATTTGCATTTTATTTGTCATTTGCATTTTTATTTCATAATCATACTTTTATCCTAATATTATATGTTATTTTATTTTGACAAAACGACATCGCATTTTAATTTTTTATTTTTTAGCACCAAGCATTTCGCAAATATTATGTTTTTATCATATTGTCATCTTTACAATTTATAAATTTTGCAAAGCTTTCTTTTTATATAATAAAACCCTTTTTGTATTTTAAACCCATAACCAATTTCATTTCCCCCAAAACAATTTCTACCCAATACTTCAACCCAAATCCCATAAAAATAGGGCCCAACCGGCCAGCCCACGAAGGGGCCCAACCGGTCAAGCCCCAGGCCCACCGCAACAGCCCAACTCCCCCCTTTCTTATTTTTTCGACCCAACTAACCCTTTAAAATCCCATTCTCTTATACCCCCCAACACACCAAAAACAAACACTACAAACTCCAAACCCTCTCCTTCACCCTAAACCCCATCAGCCGGACACACCCCATACCTTTTACCCCCACATCACCGGCCACCTCACCGCCATCCTACACCACCAACCCGTCAACCACATACCCTATCCCCCCGAAATCCGAAACCCATCTATGAAACCCCTTTTGTTTTTCATTTTGAAAGGGGGATTTTTGGAAGTCTAAGTCCGAAAAAAGGGGTTCGGAAAGTTATTTTATTGGTGGTTTTCGGTGCTTTTATTGGTGTTTTTCCGGTGCTTTTGTTGGTTTTTCTGGTCAGTTCGTTGGTTTTATTTTGGATCGATTTTGATATTATTTTGTTTTCGGTCGTTGTTTTGGTTGGTTTCTCTCGTTCAGAGTGCTAAAAAATAAAAAAATCAAGGTTTCCGGGTCGGGTCACTGTTCCGGATCGAGTTACTATTCCGACAGGTAAATTTTCTTGCATTTTGTTTCAATAATTTGTCGTTGGTTATCTGAAAGTTTGGGAATAATCGATTCGGGTTGAAACATCCGATTCGGGTCGGGTCACTGATCCGGGTCGGGTCGACCCGATTCGAATAAATTCCCAGATTTTTGTGTTTTTATATTTAGTTGTTGGTTATTGGAAATTTGGAAAGAAATCGATTCGGGTTGAAACATCCGATTCGGGTCGGGTCGACCCAGTTTGGGTAAATTTCCAGATTTTGTGTTTTAGTATTTTGTTGTTGGCAATCTAAAAATCTGAGAAAATTGATTCGGGTCGGTACCTGTGATTCGGGTCGGATCTGTGATTCGGGTCGGGTCAGCCCAGGTCAGCCCGGGTCAAGTAAATTTCATGTTTTGTATTTTTGTATTTTATCTGAAAATAAATCAAAAAAAATTGATTCCGATTCATTATTCTTGCTTGAATTAGGCCGAAATTAGTTGTTTTATCCGGTCTATTTTATTCAAGATGCAGTCCGTCATTCTTGTTTAGATTCTTGTTACGAGATCCTGCTTGGGTCTGAAAATTTTAGAATTTGGGTCGGACATTTTTAATTGCGGATTGTTGGTTTATTTTGACATTTAAATATCCATACACGGATGCTTTACTGATTTTACTGCTTTGCTGATTTGAATAAATACTATTTTTTGCCAATGAAATTGAATTCGAGGCCGCGTTTTTATTGCTTTGAATAAATACCGCATTTTTCCAATGAATAAATACCTCATTTTTACTGCTTTACTGCTTTGAATAAATACTGCATTTTGCCAATGAAATTAAATTTGAGGCCACGCCCCTTTCGGAAAATGCTCTTTTGTTTTAGTTTTCTGTTTTTTTGGCATTTTAACATCCGGATACGGATAACTTACTGTTTTACTGATTATAAATACTACACTTTGGCCGATGAAAACATATCCGTCGATTTTTGAGGCCTCCACAGTTGTAAAGACGAAAAATAAAATTTCTGGGCAATGATGAAACTTAAATCTTTTTCTTATTTCACCCGAGAGACCAACATGTTCGTTGGGCAAGGCAACTAAAATGACCAACGAGTCATATGTTCGCAGCCACGACGTGATTGGAATGATCTTTTCAAATTTAAGTCTGAGTCCTTCGTAATCAAAACATTTATTGTTTTGGATACGAATCTGAAGTTATTTATATTCAATTGTTTCTAACCGTTTGTTCTTGACAGCTTGCAAGGGATAAAGTCAAAGAAGACAAATACCCCTTATAGATTATTTATTTTATTGTTGTTTTTTACTTTTTTTTAATTCAGTTTTATTTCATTCTGTATTGTAATATTATTGTACTCCTGAAATTATTGAAATATTTAGAATAGGTAGACTTAGATTAATTAATAAGGTAGTGAAAAACTTGAAACCCGTCGCTAGTTTATTTATTTTTAGGCTCGGTTAGTTTTAAAATCGTTAATCGCTAGTTTATCTATTTTTAGGCCCGTTGCCCATATAAAAAAAACACCTTGCATATATTTTTATCAATTTTCATACATATGCATATTTGTTTATTTTTCTCTCAACTTTACATGTACAAAATGCATCATTTTATTATCTACTTGCAACATTATTTTTATACTTGTAAAAACATGCATTTTCTTAGTACAATAATTAACCTGAGTTTGATCGGATAACCGCAAGTTAGCGGATCTTAAAGGATGCCTAACCCCTTCCCTTTAGGATAATAAAGAACCCTTATCTAGAATCTCATTAGTTTCATAGACCATAAAATTGGAGTTATTTTACAGCTTTTAGTTAGTATTTAGGTGCCCTAATTCACCTTAGAATAATTAGGTGGCAACTCCTCAAAGAAAGCATTTTTATCCAATCTAGAGGGAATCGACCCATCGTGTTGCGAAGACTGCAGGTCAAAATCGGGTGCGACAGATGCGAAGAGGGATGATCAAGAGTTGTCCTCGTATGTGATCCCCAAGAATTTGAGAACAAATTCTTCCAAAAGAAAGGGAGAATGATGTAAATCAAACCCCGTACACGATTCATCAATTCAAATTAAGAAGAAGAGTTCCAAGATTGTCCTTGGAAGGTCATCATCACACGACCAAAATCTTAGAAATATATGGAGTTTGGAATGGCATAGGAGACAATACTTAATTGTCTCAAGGAGTTGTATTTTATTCTACCTTAAGTGTTTATCTTGGCCGAGGCCTTTCTTTTAATTGTTGTGTTTAAGTTCTTAGTTTAGGTATTAGTTTACTTAGGACACAACAAAGTCTTGTCATAACCCTTAGCTCTATAGTAGAACACAATTAATGCACTATGTAAGAAGGAGATTTGATTAGGTTAAATAATCTTGGTCCGAGAGTGACATGGTCGTACGTGTACACGACAACAAGAACTAAATGCATCATCTAGAGGGTGTGATATTCAAAAGGCTAAACCGTGTATGGATTTCCCCCATTTTAGAACACTAAGATGAACTTGAAGAAGACAATGAGTTGGTCAAACAACTCCAACCAATCGGCCCAGCAGGCATACAAAGGGGAATGTCTTTCACCATTCTCCAAGAAAGGAATTTAAAGAGTTAACTAGATCACATGTGGAAGCTATCAAGGGAAGTTCTAGAACACATTGGAGTTTGGGATTCACTCCCCTCGATCGAAGACCCTTCCCCCATTCCCACCATAGCCGAATTAGTTTGTAGTTTGTGTCTATATTTTCCTTCTAGAATGGTCCTTTCTCTACTATAAAAAAGACTTTTAGGCCATTGTAAAAGGCATAGTTGTTTGATATGAGACTTTAGTGTTTACTCATTTTGCTAAGTCTTTCAATCTGGGATTGAACTTCTTAGTTGATCCTCCGGGAGGGTCGCTCGGTTCTTCGGGAGAACCACCCATCTTTTATAAGGTTTCGGTCACACTTGCTTGGTTAGTATTGAGCCTAACATTCAACAAACCTTAACCTAGTCCTTGTGCAATTGACCAAAATGTCCTTGGAGACCACATGAGCAATTAACTCCTCGTGTTACGATCCAAGAACCACATATCGACCGAATTGAGACTTGGTTTGTGTCGTAGATTGCTTCCAATAATCCGTATACATTCCTTGTTCTAATTACTTGTTTCTCCACTTTACTATGTCCCACCGCACCTTATTAACATCCTCTCAGAAGACCTTCATCTAAATCCAACCGTAACCCCACGCATACCCTCACTGTCTCAGTCAACTTCCGAGTCTTTACTGTCACTAAAAGACCAGAGCCCCACTACCCCAATCTCCCATAACATTCCTGGAACCACCCTCTAAAGCGCCTATGCCCACTTTCACATGTAGCATTACGGAATCCCCATCCTAACACCACACTACCTACCTTACCCGATAAGATGAGCACCTCACTATTTCGGCTTGGTGCCGCGACCCTACCACTACTTGCCAAACCCCGACCATCACAGCAACCCTCATATCACCCGCAACTATCACCCAAAGTGCCTTGCCCCGACTCCTTCTCCTTTTACCCAACACCATCGCCAACACCCCACATCTCGGCTTACCTAGAACCCGAGAAACCCCATTTTCCTTGCCTAAATTCGGGTCAATCCGAATCTCACCTAGACCCAAAACACTTACCAACTCAAAGCGCTTCGTACTTACAACAAATTGGTATCAGATCCAAGGATTCCCATCCCACGTAACAATGCTATGGCCAATATAAACGTGTAACTTAGGAGGATTATGTCTGAATTAGTTGCTGAACATGTGCAAGCCTTGAGAAATGAACTTGTGGGGCATACCATAAGAAACCTCACCAAATTCGAGCCTGTACTAAACAGCCCAAAGCATGAAGGCTTAGTACTCCAACATGAGTTGGAGGTTCCGTGCAAAATGCCTAAGGAATCACAAAGGGATCAACTCTTTTACACACGGTGCAAAGTACAAGAAAGAGTGTGTAACATGATTGTTGATGGAAAGAGTTGTGCCAACTTGGCCTCCGAGGAAATGATGGACAAACTAATATTTCCCATTCGCTGCTACCCAAAACCTTTTGATCTTCAATGGGTGAACCCGAACAGAAAGATAAGAATCATCAAACAATTTCTTGTTAGATTCCGGGTTTGGGGGTACGAAGATAAAGTGTGGTGTGACATGCTCCCCATGGATGCGTGCCATATTTTTTGGTACGACCATGGAAACTTGACATAAAGGCACAACATGATGAGAGAAGGAATACTTATTCCTTTTGAAAGACCAATAAAAAGATTTGGCTGGTGCCGATGTCCCCTAGTCAAGTGAGGGATATGAGAATCCGGAGTGAAATGAAGCACAAAACTGAGGCTTCTTTAGTCGATGCGGAAAAGATAGAAGAAGAAGACAAGAAGGGGAGCCTTCTAAACTCATTAATAGGCAAGGACGACCTCACAATAGAAATGGTTAGTGATGCAGCCCCGAAGGGAATCATGACGGAATTGGTGAAGATGCGTGTACGAATGTTGTCATGCCACCATTCACGGGAGATTCTAGATGCAACAAGGAAATAACTCCCTGGAGTTCACCACCTATCTATCAAGTCTATGCTTCCTACTTGGAGAAAATGAGTGATGTCATTACAGAAGATTATGAGAACTTGATGCTCCAACATGTATTAAGTAGTCAGCCGGGGGAGCATGAAGAATCCCAATGGCAGCAGATATTCCACACTCGTTGCAAGGTAAACACAAAAGTATATACTATGATCATAGACAGAGGTAGTACTGCCAATTTCATATGTAACGGGATAATCAGCGAGTTGAAATTGCCAATTCATATGCATCCTAGACCTCACTATCTTCGGTGGGTCAATAAATGAAATGGGTTTACCAAAGCTACTCAAGCCCGTGTCAACTTTCGGATCGGTGAATATGTCGATATATTGTGGTGTGACGTCTTTCCGATGGATGCGTGCCACATATTGTTGGGGAGGCCATGACAATTCAACCAAAGGACATTGCATGATGGGTAGGACAACAAATATTCCTTCCATAAATATGGCAAGGACTTTTGGTTACGACCTCTTTCACCTAGCAACCTGAGAGAAATGAAACTTTAAAAACGCAAGATAAGAGGAAGAACTAAAAAAGGGGAGGCCATGGAACGTGTTGGTACCTCTACCGGTTGTGATGGCCCAAGTAATAAGTGACACTTGGTTCGTGAGTGTCTACGATCATAAGATTTTCAAATGTCTTAAGGCATGAACCAGGAGTGGGTAGATGTTGGAATCAGCCTCATTTTCTTTCCAAGGAAACATTAAGAGGAGTTCAAGCGATGGTTCCCAAGGGACAACTTGTCGAGTCCAAATGAATTGTGAAATCATTTGGGACGTCTTTTGGTCAAAGCTACCCAAGAGATGAAATGGACAAGAAAGATTGGTCTGAAAGTCCAAAAACTAACCGAGGCCATGGTGGGGGTGTTTCTTAGCCTCAGGTATTCTGAGTCCATGGACAGATTGGTTCTCTTATCACAACCATGGGAGAACGTTTCCAGAAGGAGTAATAAATGGATGCCGACCTAGAACAAGAACCACAAGCCGCGGATGGTTATGGTAAGGAAATAAAGGATGAACATCACCATCATTGGACATATGATTCCATGGTTCAATGGGTACAATATTTGAGGGATGGTCCCTTTAAATGGTTAGCCAAACTTCAAGCAAGCGCTTGCAAGAAAACAAGTTCAAATGAAAGCATAGATACGAAGATGGATGATCAAGAGTTGTCCTCGTATGTGATCCCCAAGAATTTGAGAACAAATTCTTCCAAAGAAGGGGAGAATGATGTAAATCAAATCCCATACATGATTCATCATCTCAAATTAAGAAGAAAAGTTCCAAGATTGTCCTTGGAAAGTCATCATCACATGACCAAAAGCTTAGAAATATATGGAGTTTGGAATGGCATAGGAGACAATACTTGATTGTCTCAAGAAGTTGTATTTTATTCGGCCTTAAGTGTTTGTCTTGGATGAGACCTTGCTTTTAATTGTTGTCTTTAAATTCTTAGTTTAGGTATTAGTTTACTTAGGACACAACAAAGTCATGTCTTAATTCTTAGCTCCATATTATGACACAATTAATGCAATATGTAAGGAGGAGACTTGACTAGGTCGAATAAGTTTGGTCCGAGAGTGACATAGTCGAACGTGTACACGATAACAAGAGCTAAATGCATCATCTAGAAGGTGTGGTATTCAAAAGGCTAAACCGTGTATGGATTTCCCCCATTTGAGAACACCAAGATGAACTTGAAGAAGACAAGGAATTGGTCGAACAACTCCAACCAATCGGCCAAGCAGGCATACAAAGGGGAATGCCTTTCACCATTCTCCAAGAAAGTCATATAAAGAGTTAACTAGATCACATGTGGAAGCTATCAAGGGAAGTTTTAGAACACATTGGAGTTTAGGATTCACTCCCCTCGACCGAAGACCCTTCCCCTCCCCCGTTCCCACTATAGCCAAATTAGTTTGTAGTTTGTGTTTATATTTTTTCCTTCTAGAATGGTCCTTTCTCTACTATAAAAAGTACTTTTAGGCCATTGTAAAAGGCAGAGTTGTTTGATATAAAACTTAAGTTCTTACTCATTTTGCTAAGTCTTTCAATCCGGGATTGAACTTCTTAGTTGATCCTCCGGGAGGGTCACTCAGTTCTCTGGGAGAACCACCCATCTTTTATATGGTTTCGGTTGATCCTTTGGGAGTGACTGTTTTGGTTAGTATTGAGCCATGCGGTCAGCAAACCTCAACCTAGTCCTTGTGAAATTGACCACAACATCCTTGGAGACCACACGAGAAATTAACTCCTCATGTTACCATCTAAGAACCACATATCGACCGAATTGAGACTTCGTTTGTATCTCGGATTGTTTCCAATAATCCGTATACATTCCTTATTGCAATTACTTGTTTCCCCACTTTACTATCTCCCGCCACGACTCATTAACATCCTCAGAAAATACCTCCATCTAAATCAAACCATAACCTCACGCGAACGCCACCAAATATATCAACGCCTCATCCAAACTTCTTTCTCACATACGCTCACTGTCTCGTTCAACTTTCGAGTCTTTACCGTCACTAAAACACCAGATCCCTACTACTACAATCTCCCATAACATTCCAGGAACCACCCCCTAAAGCGCCTAAGCCCACTTTCACCCAAGCATTGCGGAATCACCATCCTAACACCACACTACCTACCTTACCCAATAAATGGAGCACCTCACTGTTTCGGCTTGGTGCTGCGACCCTACCACTACTAAACTGCCAAATCCCAACCATCACACCAACATTCACATCACCCGCAACCACCTCCCAAAGTGCTTTATACCGACTCCTTCTCTATTTACCCAACACCGTCACCAACACCCCACATCTCGGTTTACCGAGAACCCGAGAAACCCCATTTTTCTTGCCTAATTTCAGGTCAATCTGAATCTCACCAAGACCCGATCCACTTACCAAATAAAAGCCCTACGTACTTACATCACTATGCCCCTCCGACTGACTATGAACCTAAGTAATTTTTCGGGGGCACTCTAAATGCGCATTTGGCCGGGTTTAGCTTCAAATTATACTTTTGAAGTCTGTCAAAGAACTTCCATATGTGTGTGATATGATATGAGCTTTCTCTTGATTTGATGATGACATCATCCACGTAACCCTCAATTTCCTTATGGGTTATATCATGGCATGATAAAATCCATCTTTTCTGCATTTTCTTCACTCATCGGGATCTTATAGTATCCTGCAAGGCAATTCACAAATGATTGTAGCTCATTCTTCAGCAGTTTTTGATGAGTATGTGAATGTCTGAGAGTGGGAAATTATCCTTGGGAATGCCTTTGTTGAGGTCTCGGTAATCCACACATATTCGGATCTTTCCATCTTTCTTCTGTGTCGGCACGATATTGGCCGCCCATGTCGAATACGAAGTCACTTCCTCTACTCCAGATTTGATTTGCTTTTCAACTTTGTCTTTGATCCGGATACTCATATCTATCTTGAATTTCCTGGTTTTCTATTTTACCAGGGGAGAAGCCTGGATTGATAGGTAATCCATGATCCATGATATCGGTGCTTAGTTCAGGCATATAGTGTACGACTAGGCAAATACATCCACATATTCTCTTAATAGTTCTATCAATTCCTCTTTCTGAAGCTCTCCTAAATGCACACTTATCCTATATTGGTTTACCGACTCATTATCCACTAGATTGATTACTTCGATTCCATCTAGGTTGGGTTTGTGTGCTGTTCCTCAATGAGACCTTCATGCAACATGGTTTCCTCATCGTACTTCCTCTTCAATGTCACTCGACTCACTGGTTTTGCGACATGTCATGACATTAAGGGTTAATTTATTATTATTACTAAAAAATAAGGCAAAGCATGGTTAGGACAAAATCGTATGCATATATATAAACAAAAAAGAGAGATTTTTTTAGGTAAACCGGGGCTTTATTAATTCGACAAAAGAAAGTACAAAATGTGATCCTAACTCGAATCAACATCAAGTCATTTCCATTTTGGGAAACATCACAATGGTATTAAAATGCATATGGTTAGTAATCGGGCCTCAACCGATTCACGTCGAATTTCCAAAAATTTACAATTCATCATCTCTAATGAGGGACTAGAAGTAGGGTAGAGATCCAGTTGATAGGTGCTCGCCCGGATTAGAATTGCAAGTAGTGGATGCCTCATTGCATTCTACTAGGACCACGAAGGACGCTTCCTCTTGGAATAACATTCCTAACCCTTTCTTGGCATCTCCTTCCTCGGCATTGGCATTTTGATCAAAAATAACTTATACAGATTCATAATCGACTTACACATGCTTGGAGGACTTCTCCTCTTTTGATTGACTTTGGATGTTTCCTCAGCATTGGGAACATATCCCAGACCAAAGCAGAAATTTTCTGGGGGATTGGTACAGGTTCCACTATGCCATGCAAGTTTCTTACCAAACCTTGTCCCGCTCAAACCTATTTTGGAAAAAAGTAGATGCGATCATTTTGTATATGGTCGGCATAGGGGTTTGTGGGGTGGTTTCTTTATGAGCGACCCCCACTAGTTCCACCACATGGAAATTCATGCCTTCAGGGGTTCCCTCAATCATCGGGACAAAATTGTTAGGGTAGTTATGGATAATACCCTTTATGTGTATTACAACCTCATGGCCTTCCCATGCAAACTTCACAGATTGATGCAAAGATGATGGCACTACTATAGTCATATGGATCCATGGTCTTCTCAGCAGCAGGTTGTAGTTGCCAGTTATTGCCATGACTTGGAACTCTATAGTAAATTCGGCAAGTCCCATTTGGATGCAAAGATCAACCTCTCCAACGGGATCGCACTGGGCTCCATCAAAAGCTCTTACTTTAGTAAGACTCGAGTGTATTTCTGAACATCGTAGCCTAGCTGATTGAGCATTGATTTAGGAAAGTTGTTGAGACCAGCTTAGTTGTCTACGAGCACACGTGCTACATTCTTGTCTCTGCATTTGACTGTTATATATTTAGCACTTTGTTGTGTGTTGTCCCCTTTTTGGACAGTTCTTGAGTGAAGGAGATTTAATGATCTCCTATGACATGGGCCACTATATCGGCCAAGTTTCACGGTTCATGCCTGCAAGAACATGGGCTTCATCTAGTACCCTTATAAGAGTCTATCGATGCTGAGGGGGACTCAATAACAATGCCAACATCGATATCTAGGCTGGCATCTTCTTCAGATTCTCAATAATGGAGTATTTTTTCATTTATATTCTTTATCAGAAATCTTGAGCCTCACCAATGTGATCATCCTCTTTTAGTTTTCATCCTTTCTTGGTGCTCTATTAGCCAATTCTTTTGGGGTGTAACATCTGCCCAATCGGGTCATGACATGAGCAACTGTAGCCTCAACAATAAAGCCTTTTTCTAGTGCCATCACTATTTTTGGGACGCTTGTGCTATTACTTGTGCAGGGATCAACAAATAAAATTGAGAGCACTCTTGAATGGTCAGAGAAACCACTGTTTGCTCAAGTATTTCAGAAGGGATTCAGACCAATGGTGCGAACACATCCCAATCCTTTTCTCTATCGATTATATGGATGGTAGAATTTCCATGATTGGCCAGATGATTTGTGATTACGTTCAGGGCGTCTGTTTGTAGAGTGTTCTTCCTTTTGTCAATCAAGCGATATATCTTATGCTTCAGGCTTATGCATTCCTCTATGATGTTTTTGACTTCACCAGATTGATAGACGCAAGTCTAATCAGCTCGAAAAAAGCAATTTATTAGGTTGACAGGTTTTGGCGGGATAATCTGAATCACACTGGCAGCTCTCAATCTCTTAACAATCGAGTTCATGTTTCTGCCAATGGCATGAATACCCTAGGTAGGATTTTTCTCAAATTAGGGATATGGTAGATTGTATCTGGCAGGTGGTGGTTGATTTGGGTAGTTTAGCACTAGTCCTTGCTAATTTTGTGGAGCTTGGTAAGGGGTGCTAGTGCTTGATAATTTTCATATGGAGCTTGGTATGTAGAGGTTGGTGTTTGGTTGTAGAGTTTAAAACGCTGGTGAGGATGCTTTGGAGTGTGCTTGGGGACTTTGGAAACTGGTGGTGGGATGTAATACCTTGTACCGCCAAACTAAGCCATGTTCATGATCCATCAGTTTAGTAAACCAAGGCGGAGAAGTTAAAGTTGAGAATCAGTTTCAGTTTTGCAATCTCAGAATTACGTCAAATAAAGACAGATAATAAAAGTTTTACAGACCGTCAAGTTGAACCATAAAAGTTGTTTTTGGATTTGACGATGAGCAGTGGATTTCACGGACCGTATAAAATTATATGGCCCGTCGTTTCTGACCGTCCCAAGCCTTCATGTTTTTAAAGTCTTTGGAATGTTGAATTTATGAGATGGTCCAATTGTACGGACCATATATAATTCTACAGTCCAGACCCAAACCGTAGAAAATTCGATAGTCCGTCGATCTCGACCGTAAAACGCCTGACGGACTGAACTGTATTAACACACAGACTATGTTCTAAAAAATAAGTTTTCACTTCTTCCAAACCCTAGCATGAAGTTCCTCTCTTCCCCACATTCTCCAACATTAAGGTAATCCTATTTTATGCGATTCCTAGTAATTCTAACATATATACATGAATTCTAAGTAGAAATTCATTGTTTCTAACCTAGGGTTTTCAAGAAAATCCATATCAAGGCTCAAGATTCAATATTTGGATTTCTTCTTCAAAGGTTCCGATTTTAATACAAGTATTGGAGCAATTTAAGATATGTAGAGCTTCTATCCACGTGTAGGAATATCCATGTTCTTTCCAATGCCTTGTTCCTTTGAAATCATGAAATTTCATAACTTAGGGTTTCAACTCTATTATCATGATAACCCTAATTACATGTATATATATCATTCCTCTATTACAGTTCGTTATTGTATTCATGATACGTCATTATGATTGACATGAACTTGTCTGTAATCTATGAACATATGTTTGAATTTCATGAGTTCCTAAATTACAAGTTATGATCAATGTTAATCAGACCATGAAATTATACACGTTTTTCATGATTTAAATAGTTTATATAATATATTTATTTCACATGCAACATTATTATTTCAATCCATGCTTTAAAAGTTGCTTTTGTGAAAACCATGGGCTTACAAGCCAATATTTTCAAGTACAGGTTTTGGGAGTTGCATAGTTTACCGAGAAGGCTCTGATATCCCGAAACTACATATGCCACCATAGGATAAGGGTCGCTCCATTAGAGGATGATACCTTCAGATTGCAGATTAAACCCTTTCATGCCATTTTAATGTATCATACTCCGATAAGGTATGGGATTGCTCTGCTGGTCAGACCAGGTACCAAACTTCGCGTACTCACGTGGTGTTTCATGTTGTCGGTTATGCTACTTCTCTCCCCACAGAGATACAGATATACAGATACACAACTTTACAGATTTTACATATGTTTTATACTCATGCTCATTTTACAGTTTCGGTTTCATGTCCTATTATTCCACATGCCTGCATATTTCTTTAGTTTCTTTACATACAGTACAATTCAAATGTACTAACGACCCTTTTTTCATGGGGCCTGCACTTTACGGTGCATGTACTGAGTTTCAGGACGTTGGATCTGTTCGCTAGGATTTGCCTCAATATTAGCTTTTGGTGAGCCCCATCTCATTCGAGGTGTTACTTTTATTTATTTACATGTCATGATTATTAGTAGAGGTATGCCGGGGCCTTGTCCTAGTAAACAGTTTTGCAGTTAGACTCATGTATCAGAGGTTTCATAGACTAGACTAGTTAGCATATCATGTCAGCCATGTCAACATTATTTTCAGACTTATCATATTTTACTTAGATGATTCCGCTATTACATTTTGGACTAATTATTTTAGTATACGTGTTTACATATTTTCATTATCATAACTATTGCCTATTTTTTATGCCCATGTTGATTCAACAAGTCATGTGGTGCACTCGGTCACATGCAGTTAGGCATCGAGTCTCGTGTTTTTCCCAAGCCATGGTTGGGGGCGTTACAAAGCTTGATATCAGAGTCTAGGTTCAAGTGTCTTAGGGAGTATATGAAACTGTATCCAGTGGGGTCACTTTTATGTGTGTGAGGCACCCACACATGTAAATAGTTGACTACTAAGACATCTAGGATTGTCTCACTTCTTTCATACTCTAGATCATGCAATTAGAGCAATACTTTCAGGAGTTCTTCTAACTCGTGCCATGAAGCCTAGAGCAGTAAGTAACATTCTATTTTCATCGAATTTTGAACATATCAAATATGAAAATAATGAGAAGAAATTCAAGTTCCATGTGAGAATGACTAGCCATTGGGGTATAATCGAGAAATACATGTTGGTAACAGATGAGACTTGAGATAATATCGAAAGTGGAACAAGATTCGTAGTTTTTACAGACTAAAACATAACCCTTATTAGAAAGTGCAAAAGCAGTTATCATAATTTATGGTTATCAGTTAACCCAGTTACTAGTTATATAGTGTTTCAGATAGCAGAATTATGGTTATTCAGTACACCAGTGTTCGGTTATGTAGTTATCACATTTCCATTTTTTAGTGTATCGAGATTCTTGTGACTTGTCTTGTGAGTATAAATAGAGGCCTATGGGAGCTAAAAGGAAGTGTAAGTGAGGATGACTATAGAGAAATCATTGCATGCTTTAAGTCTGAGTTATGACCCGAGACTCGCCAAATGGGGCATGATGTGTTTATCAGGTGATAGTACCATTTGAAGGACACGTTTCTGTATAATAGTATATGTATGTTCTATACCTTACAGAATAAGTTTAATTGGATTTTTGGACCATGGAGCTACAAGTATGAGAATGATAGTTCAGATTTAAGACCCTACAGGGTAGCATGTTATGAAGTTAGTCATGGCAGGCATAAACTGTCCATGATAGTTTTGAGGAGAAAATTGCCTAAGAGCAAACCACCCGTGATCCTATAATGTTTCGAATTTTTTTAAAAGATATATTTTTTTCTGTATGACCCATGTATATGACTACAAAGATATTGCATACGTTATGAGAACCATGAGCGGACAATATTGAATTTCTGGGAATAGTTTTAAATCATTTAAGTTTATTCAGATCAGAACCAGAGAGTATGCCGTTAGTAAGTTACTACAAGAAATAAATATTACCGTGAGATGATAAAATGTGACATTTCGCTCTAAGGTTATGTGATTAAGTTTTTACCCCATATGTGTATAGTTTGACATGACTCTAAAGTGTATAGAAAATTTGGGTAAGATATTTCAATCTTTCATCTAAGAGAGACGTAATCGCCCTAAGTTTGACTCATGTCTATAGCTCAGAAAAGATAGTATACGACCGCAGAATAGGGCCAGACGATGAGGGAAGTTAGAAATAAGTTATGTTTTCACTCTAGTTATTCAAAGCAAGACAAGAGAACATGATGCTAGCAAGTGTTTAATAGAGAATAGTAAGTTTTGAGTAGATACAATAAGTTAGCAATTTCAGCAGACCTAGTAGAGGTACAATTTGATTTGTGTAGTTAGGTTAACATTGATGAGTGTGTAGTAGTTTGAATACACCGAATGGTAGTTAAGATAAGTATGAAGTACAGTGACAGTGGGAGAACAAAATTAGATAGATAATAAGTGAGGAAATTATAGAAGAATGGTCTTTTAGAGTTATCAAAAAAAGGTCTCCATAACACTAGCAGTGTGAACGAAGTTTAGTAGTTAAGACAGATTATGTCAATAATTCAGTCCATGTAAGTAATTTAGTTCCCCGTTCATGTAAGAAATTCAGTTTTCCCCAGTAAGGAAGATCGCTCAGAACTGAGTCGAAAGATGAGCCATCAGGGACACAAAGCACAAATAATTGTAAACAATAAGGAAAGTTGGTTGGATCCGAATGAGAGAGAAGGATACCCAAATATAAAATCGTAACCTTTGGTTTGAGGGAGAGATGTGTAGATTGTCAATGAGTGTAGTTGAATATTTGAAAACCAGAAGGGTTACCATAAGATATAAAGAACCTCAGTTTAATAATTGGGGCATAATGAGATAGTCTCCATAAGGAATGTTCCTCGTATGCACAAAGTATTCAAAGTGAGTAGAATGATCATTGACCGACTTCTGTCAGGATCAGTTCTTATCGATTTAGCGATCACAAAAAAATTGTAAGATCATGCCCAGTTATGTGTCACAAAGGTAGTACCATCACACGAGACTTTATTTTTCAGGATGGTGGTCAGAGACTTAGCGCACAATGGTATTATGAGTATATCAGTAAGTATCTCAAAAAGATATCAATTATAGATAGTTTAGCTCATTTTAAGGCAGACAAGAAAATCATGATGGAAGAAGTTCATTCTTTAGCAAATCTAGGTGTGCAACGTTTAGACCCCGAAGATGGTAGAGTTGTGGTACAGGACAGAGCCAAATCCACCTTAGTAGTTGAACAAAAGAGGAGTCCAGTTTCATAATCCCTATCTATTATAGCTAAAGCAAGGGATTCACAGACATAAATCCATGGCTTCAAAACAAGGGGAGATGATGGTAGTCCAAGGAACGAAGGAAATTTTTTACGTCTCGGTTGTAGATAAACGCAAGCTCCATTTCATAGATTTTACCTACCCAAGATCCACCAAAATCTATTATGACTTGAGAATGGTATTGGTGGAATGACATGAAAAAAATGTAGTCAATTTCATGGCTTCTAATTGGTAGCAAGCAAAAGCCGATTTAGCAAAATATTACGCCAAGTTATATATATTCGGGAAAGTTCCCGACTCCGTGGGGCTCCAATGTCCATTAGATCATATCGAGACGTCATGTAGAGTAGACTATTCATACCTTCGAGGATAAGTTGAGCACATGTGCCCTAGACTTTAAAGATAATTGAGATGATCACTTGCCCCTCATTGAGTTTCTTTTAAATATAGATATCATGCTAGTATCAAGATGGAACGTTTGAATTCTTGATTGGGTAAAGGTGTATACCACCTATTGATTGGTATGAAGTTGGCAAACAGAATTGCTAAGGCCAAACTTGGTCCATTAGGATGTTGAAAATTTTAAATTAATTCAGAAGCGTTTTAAAATGGCTAAGAGTAACAAGAGTCCTATGTGAATATGCGCACAGAGATTCAGAGTTTCATGTTAATGATTGGGTGTTTTTAGAAACTTTTGTGTATGAAAGGCGTCATGAGATTTGAGAAGAAAGAAAAGTTAGTCCCAAATATATTAGACCATGCATGATCCTATGAAAGGTCGTATAGTTCGCAAGTTAACTACCTCAAGTATTCAGACCTCATGTCAGTTCAGTATTCAGGTCCCATCTCCGCTCAGTATTCAAACCTTATGTTGTAACATTCATCTTTTCGGAAATCAAATATCATGTTATGATATCCAGGTTTACATGTATTCATATCTATCATTTGTTTTGCACTCATGTATACATGTCATCCAGTCTTTATGTATTCATGTCCCATGTCATGCTCCTCACGTCCATGTAATCATGTCATGTTCATGCTCATGTTCCAGTACTCATGTCATTCATGCCTACAACATTTTTTTCAAATACCATGTATAGTATTTATGTATTCATTCAGCCCAATATCCATGTTTTCCTGCCAGCTCAGTATTCATGTTAGTCACGTCCATATTTCAGTTACCATGTTATTTCATGTCATGCTTATTAAGATGCTTTGTGAGGCTTATGGATACTCTAGTTAGCTAGAAGGTGTTTGAGAGATGTTGTAATAGTCCTATTTACAAAGGAAATTATACCAATTTTTTTGTAAAATCCCAGAGTTAGTAGTATTTGTTTTAATAACTATTCATCAATAGAGGACAAATGTCTCATGTTCCATGTCCCATGCTCATGCTTTCATGTAATCATGTCATTCAGTTTCCATGCTCCATGTCATGTTTTTTCATGTTCATGTACTCATGCCATTCCAATTTTATTCTTAACCATGACCCATTATTCAAGGATGAATAATCCCAAGGGGGAGATATTATCCCAAAGGGAAGTAAAAGTTGAGAATTATAAAAGTTGAGAAATATTATCCCATGCTCATGCTTTCATGTAATCAGTTTCAGTTTAGCAATCTCAAAATTACACCAGAGAAAGATGGACCATTAAAAGTTGTACGGACCGTCAAATAGAACTATAAAAGTTGTTTTTAGATTTGACGGTGAGCAGTGGATTTCACGGACCGTATAAAATTATATGGCCCATCATTTCTGACGGTCCCAAGCCTTCGAGTTTTTAAAGTCATTGGAATGTTGCATATATGAGACCGACCATATATAATTCTACAATCCAAACCAAAACCGTAGAAAATTTGACAGTCCATCAATCTCGACCGTAAAAGGCCTGATGGACTAAATAGTATAAACACACAGACTAAGTTCTAAAAATCAGTTTTCACTTTTCCAAACCCTAGCACGAAGTTCCTCTCTTCCCCACATTCTCCAACATCAAGGTAAGCCCATTTCATGTGATTCCTAGTGATTTTAACCTATATACATGGATTCTAAATAGAAATTCATTGTTTCTAACCTAGGATTTTCAAGAAAATCCATATCAAGGCTCAATGTTTAATCTTTGGATTGCTCTGCTGGTCGGACCAGGTAACAGACTCCGTGTACTCACGTGGTATTTTATGTTGTCGGTTATGCGACTGCTCTCCCCACAAACATACAGATATACAACTACTCAACTTTATAGATTTTACACATGTTTTATACTCATTCCAGATCATGCTCATGCGCATGTTACAGTTTCAGTTTCATGTCCTATTATTTCATGTACCTGCCTATTTCTTTAGTTGTTTTACATACGGTACAATTCGAATGTACTAACGATCCTTTTTGCATGGGGCCTGAACTTCATGGTGCATGTACTGAGTTTCAAGACATTAGATATGTTCTCTAGGATTTGTCTCAATATCAGCTTTTGGTGAGCCCATCTCATTCGAGGTGTTAGTTTTATTTATTTACATGTAATGATTATTAGTGGAGGTATGCTAGGGCCTTGTCCTGGTAAACAGTTTTGCAGTTGGACTCATGTGTCAGAGGTTTCATAGACTAGACTAGTTAGCATATCATGTCAACCATGTCAGCATTATTTTTAGACATACCATATTTTACTCAAATGATTCCACTATTATATTTCAGACTATTATTTCAGTATATATGTTTACATGTTTTCATTATCATAATTATTGCATGTTGTTGATGCCCATGTTGATTCAGCAAGCCATGTGGTGCAATCGGTCACATGCAGTTAGACACCGAGTCCCGTGTTTCACCCAAGCCATGGTTCGGGGCATTACAAAGCTTGATATCAGAGTCTAGGTTCAAGTGTCTTAGAGAGTCTATGAAATTGTATCTAGTTGGGTCACTTTTATGTGTGTGAGGGAACCCTATACAACACGTTGCACATTTTGTGGAGACATGTAACAATGTTGGAACACATGGGAATCTTCTAGTTAAGTAGTTTGTTCGTTCATTGAAAAGTAATGCTTTCGATTGGTACACCGACCTCAAGTCAGAATTAATTGATAGCTGGAACCAAATTGAAAAGGAATTTCCCAATCATTTTTACAGTACTCATCGTACTGCAAGCATGATAGAGTTGACTTGAACAAAATAATGGAAAGATGAGCCCATGGTTGATTACATCAATCGTTGGCAAACATTGACTTTGGACTACAAAGATCGCTTGTCAGAGACGTCTACTGTTGAGATATGCATCTAATGGATGCATTGGGGTCTCTTATACCACCAT
The DNA here is from genome assembly GCA_029783415.1 of Anisodus acutangulus. Lineage (NCBI taxonomy): Eukaryota > Viridiplantae > Streptophyta > Magnoliopsida > Solanales > Solanaceae > Anisodus > Anisodus acutangulus. The sequence continues at coordinate 26,139,117 of CM056507.1, read as the reverse complement.
TAAGAAAAAGGTGAAGGAAGAGAAAGCACCAAGTCGACAACTATGTAAAGAGCAACACTGCCCAACTTTGAAGGAGCTAGAAGCAAAGGTGTATCCTTTTCCTGATGCAGACGTTCCTAGAATTCTGGAGAGTTTACTAGCACACAACGTCATTCAACTCCCTGAGTCAAAGTGTCTGGAAGAAGTTGGCAAAGTTGGTGACCCCAAGTATTGCAAATTCCATTACATTGTTGGACATCCTACATAAATATGTTTCATCTTGAAAGAGCAGATCATGTCATTGGTGAAAGAAGGGAAGATCCTCATAGACGTCGATGAGATGGAAGAAACAAATCATGATACTGCTACTTTCCTCCTACAGTTTGGTAAGCAAATGAAGATTCACTATTGCGAAGAAACTCCGGAAGATGGTCAAGAAATAAGAAACTACTGTGATGATGATGATGAAGATCGAAATTGGACTTTGGTTACTCACAAGAAATGAAGGAACTAGAGGTCTCTAAACCTATGGCAAATTAGGTTGACACCATCAAAGCCAAGGCTGTCAAAAAGCCCTGCAAAGAAGATCAATGATGTATCTCCAAAAACGTGTATGAAACCCTTCACAATGCGAGAATTCTTCCATAAAATGTTTCTTGATAAGAGTCAAATCGGCATGACTCGTGTAGTTTCGAGCTTGTTGGAAGACGAAGGGAAGCAAAATCAGGCGGTACCTTAGCCTTCCAAGGTAAAAAAAAACAATGATGTCACATGTTGTGCCATGATAACTTTCTCGGATGATGATCTATTTTTGGGATCCAAGCCGCATAATAGGCCCTTGTTCGTTGTGGGTTCAATTTGAGAGAAATATCTTAATTTCATGTTCATGGACAGGGGTTTAGCTATCAATATTATGCCAAATGTAGGACTAAAAAAGCTTGGAGTTTCCATTAAAGAATTGTCAAAGAGCAATTTGACGATCCAAGGTTTCAACCAAGGAGGACAACGAGCCATGTGTATGATTCATTTGGAGTTAACCATTGGTGATATAAGGTCAAGCACATTGATCCACATTATTGATGCTAAAACAACATACAATTTGCTACCCGGGTGTCCGTGGATTCATGAAAATAGAGTGGTACCATCGACCTTGCATCCATGTTTGAAGTTCAAGAAGGATGGTGAAGAAGTAAGAATTAATGCAGATATCAATCCTTTCACCAAGACTGACTCATACTTTGCATATGCTAAGTTCTACCATCACTCCAACATGCCGAAGCAAGATATGACATCAGCTGCACCTCAAGTCAAAGTTGACTTAAAGGAAGACACCCATGTCAAATCGACGGCCGTCAAGATGTCAACGAAGGACGCACATGAAGTTTTTACAAGAGTTTCATCATCGGAGGATAATAAGTCATTGAAAGGGAAAAAAATCTAGGGTTTTGCACTACAATCCACAGTGGCGCTGCAAAGAAGGACAACCAATGTTAGAAGAATGCACCATGCCTAAGAAGTTGGTAGATCGTGGAGCCCTTCAAAATTTGGAAGAGGACTTGACTATCCCAGTTGCAAAAATTCCTTTGATTTCAAGTAATTTATCTATAGAGGTTATCACAGGCAAGAAAATAAAAGGGCACTTTAACCCAAATTCTTTTAAACTCCTCAAGAAATTAGGCTATGATTTCTTGAATCCAACAGGATTGGGCGAGCTCGAAGATGAAGTGATCAGTGAGAAGATATATGGAGAACACGAGTCACAAATGAATTTGAGGCATAAATGGAACTATGTTGCCATTCCCAAGTTTGGTTTAGGATTTCGTTCAACCGAGCCCCTTTGAATTTCATCAGGGAAAGCAAATGAGGTGGTTTCTTCACAGCATGTGTCAATGGAAGAAGGAAAATAATCCGGAGAAAAAGAGGAAGAACAGTGGACATCGGTGTTTGATCATATAGGAAACTCTACTCCACGCATATGTGTGTTCAAAAGGCTAACTCAGACTAGCGCAGTAATACCATCACAAATACTTGGAGTAACTAACATCGTGCGAGGGTCCGTCTTTCACCGTTTAGGGGACAAAAATGGGCCACATGCGAGAGATATTTTTGGGTTGTGCAATAAGTCATGATCGCAAGGAGATAAATATGATGGAAAAATTCTTAGTGCTTTTCCGTCACATATGAAAAGAAAGTCCATTTTGTTGATCACTGCAAGTGGTCTATTAATGGTGAAGCAGAGAAATATTGTTTACACTGGTCCTCATAAGAAAATAAATAAGAACCACAAGGAAGATGATGCCATGATAAAACAAGGTCAAGAAGAGACAAACTTAAAACATATGTTCTATCACATTACTGAATAAGACAACTCATGTTCGGAGGTAATGGATGAAGAAGTTCAAGATTCACCTCAACAGTTGGAGGATGGTGGGATATCCACTGTGGATGAGCTTAAGGAACTCAACCTAGGCTCTTTGGAAGATCCAGACTAACTTTTGTAAGTACGCATCTTACGCCCCAAGAGGAAGAATAGTATTTAAAATTACCAACAGAGTCCAAAGATGTCTTTGCTTGGTCATACAAAGAAATTTCCGGCCTTAATCCGAACGTAGATATTCATCGCTTAGGGATCAAGGATGGGGCATGTCCTGTGAAGCAGTCAGAACACAAGTTTCAACCTGAATTAGTGCCATAAATTGAAGTAGAAGTCAACAAGCTCATCAAATCAGGGTTCATTAAAGAGGTGAAGTACCCATCATGGATCTCAAATAGCGTACCTGTAAAAGAGAAGAATGGTCAAATGCATTTTTCGGTTGACTTTCGCGATCTCAATAGAGCATGTCCAAAAGATGATTTTCCATTACCAATCATTGAGCTTATGGTTGATTCTACAATGGGTCCTAAATCTATGTCATTCATGGATGGATTGTCTAGCTAAAATCAAATTAGAATGTCGCCAAATGACAAAGAGTGCACTGCTTTTCGTACTCCAAAAGGCATATATTGCTACAAAGTGATGTCATTCGGTCTCAAAAATGATGGAGCAACTTATCAACGTGCTATGCCGAGTATTTTCAATTACATGATTCATAAGAGAATGGAATGTTATGTTGACGACTTAGTTGTGAAGACAAAGAGAAGGACCAATCACATTGAAGACCTACGAATTATTTTTGAAACGTAAAGAAAGTTCGACTTGATGATAAACCCACTCAAGTTCGGGTTTGGAGTTACTTCAAGAAAGTTTCTTGGATTTATTTTTCGTCATTGAGGAATTGAAGTTGATCCTAAAAATATTGACGTCATTCATTGTCCGTTATTCCCCTATCGAAAAGATGTGTTTGGCTTTGATTTACGCAATAAAAAAGTTGAGGCATTGTTTTGAAGCATACACCGTGAAACTTGTCTCTCGTGCTAACCCTATGAAGTTTTTCATGACCAAAGTCATCCTTTCCGGATGTTTGGCAAGATGGTTTGTGCTATTTAGCCAATATGAAATCATATACACGCCTCGAAAGGTCGTGAAAGGACAAACGCTCGTTGACTTCTTGGATGATCACCCTGTACCTGCAGATTGGGAGCTTTCAGATGAATTACCAGATGAAGATGCATTGTTTATTAAGATATCCTCAGTATAGACAATGTTCTTTGATGGAGCTTCACTTCGAGAAGCAGCGGTGGCAGACGTAGTACTAACCTCACCATAAAAGCATATCTTACCATTCTTCTTTGCATTTGGAGAACCATGCTCAAACAACGGTGTTGAGTACCAAGCCATGATAATTAGCTTTGAAATGGCATCTGACATGAAGATTCCACAATTGGAGGTATACGGAGACTCTAAATTAATCATCAACCAACTCCTTGGGAGTTATAAGGTGAATAAAGATGATTTTGTACCCTACTATCAGTATGCCACTTATTTGCTTGGAAAATTTGAGCAAGTGTCATTATTCACGTCCCTAGGGAAGAAAATCGCACAGCGGATACTTTAACTATATTGGCTACGACAATGGCACTAGGAGAGGATGAGTCCACAAAAGTTCATGTATCTCACTGTTGGGTTATTCCTACACTCCTAGATATTTAAATCCATGAAAGCCATCATGTGTCTATCCGAGTGATTGAAGAGGAAGATTGGAGACAACCCTTGATCGAGTATTTAGAACATGGGAAGCTGTCAGAAGACCCACGACATAGAATTGATATAAAACAAAGGGCACAACGATTTATCTTTTACCAAGGGACACTATTTTGTCGCTCTTCTGAAGTACTCCTTCTCCGATGTCTAGACAAAGAAGAGGCTCAACAAGCGATAGAGGAAACACATTCAGGTTCATGTGGTGCACACTAGTCTGGACCGAAACATCACTTCCGCATAAAGAGGATGGGGTATTACTGGCCAACTATGGTAAAAGATTGCATTGAGCATGCTAGAAGTTTCCAAACTTGTTAGTTTCACGCTAATTACATACATCAACCTCCAGAACCTCTTCATCCTACTATAGCTTCATAGCCATTTGATGCTTGGGGACTTGAGGTTGTTGGACCTCATCCAAAGTCTTCAAAAGGACATATGTACATCTTTGCCGCCATAGATTACTTCTTGCGATGGGATGAAGCTGCTCCATTGAAAGAGGTGAAGAAAGAAACTGTTGTGGAATTCATCAAGTCAAATATAATATTCAGGTATGGAATTCCAAGATACATAATCATGGATAATGGGATGTGCTTTGACAACAAGCTCGTGAAGAGTCTTTGCGGGAAGTTTGGTTTCAAGCAACATAAATCTTCAATGTACGATGTGTCTGCCAATGGCCTAGCTGAAGCATTTAACAAGACCCTTGGTAACTTGTTAAAAACGTTCGTGGCAAAGAGCAAGCGAGACTGGCATGAAAGGATTAGGAAAGCCTTGTGGGCTTATCGAACAACATCTCAAACAACTACACAAGCAACTCCATACTCATTGGTGTATGGCGTAGAAGCAGTCCTTCCACTTGAGCAGAAAATTCCATCATTTCGCATTTCCATTCAAGAAGGACTCACAACAAATGAAAATGCTCAACTTCGTCTAACAGAGTTAGAAGCATTGGACCAGAAGAGATTAGATGCACAGTAAAAGTTGGAATGCTATCAAGCTCGCCTAGTTAGAGCCTTCAATAATTGAGTGCGACCAAGATCATTCCAAGTGGGAGACCTCATCCTAGCCGACCCATAATCCTCAACCAACGCATGGGTGACATCTTTACTTCAAAATGGAATGGTCCATACATTGTCCTAGAAGCATACTCAAGTGGGGCGTACAAGATTGTCGACAAAGATGGTGTAAGGGTTGGTCCAATCAATGGAAAGTTCCTTAAGAAATACTTTCCATGAAAGTGTCACTCTCCTCAATGCACGAGCCTAAAATACAAGTTGCTACGCTCCTTTTTGCACGAGCTTAAACTACATGTTTCAACACTCGTGGCTTGCATGAGTATAAACTGTGTATGGCCCTTCAAAAAGAAGTCTGGTAGGTTGAAAACCTCAAAAGAGGCGGCATAGGAAAAAGTTAAGACATAAAAAAAGAGTCTGCTAGGTTGTAAACCTCGAAAGAGGAGGTCTAGGAAAAAGTTAGGACATAAAAAAAAAGTCCGCTAGGTTGAAAACCTCAAAAGAGGCAACCTAGGCAAAAGTTAGGACATAAAAAAAATCATTTTTCTAAAAATCGGTATGACTTGATCCTCTCGGGTACGAAAGCAACTTAGATTATTATTCTAAGCTCAGTCATATGAGTTAAAAAATGTGGCATTATATGATTGTCATATTAATCCTATCAAATGAGGAACCATATATGACTGAAAGAAGAAAACAATTTGCAATAAAGTGGAAAGAAATATTGTATTTCTTCAATCTTGAAAGAAGTTGCCACATCAGTGATTTGAAGAAGAAGGATAAAAATCATCATCCTATACAAATAATCGAAGTCACAAAGGTAGTTGAAATCATAGATTGTTGCAGTTTGTCTTAAACGTCTCTATTAAGTTTGTGTTATTCCTTCAAATAATAATGCAACTAAAAAAGGTTTGTGTAGAGAAATCCAACATGAATTATGCCTCTATCTTTGGTATAGTTGTATCACTAAGATCAAGTCATGGATGAGTTGAAAGCTCCAAGCTGAAGTTAGGAATTTTGTCGCAAAAGTGCGCAGAGATGTGGTCGAAGAAAGCTTAATTTGAGCTAACTTTAAAACATTATCTGTACAAATCCAGAAAGTTTTTGGCCGTGATTTTTAGTTTTTAGAGTTCTCTTTCCAACGGAACAATAATCTCATCTTTTTGGTGCTCCTACTTCGAGGTATGAATTTTCTACCACCGAAGCGCAAAGCTGAAGAATTCGAGCTAACTTTCAGAATTCAAGATGATTTTCAAAAATTATCTGTACAAATACAGAAATATTTTGGTCATGATTTCTATTTATCATATAGTTTTTGAAGTTCCCTTTCCAACTGAACAGGAATCTCATCGTTTCGGCACTTCTACTCCGAGTTATGGATTTTCTACCACCAAAGCGCAAAACTGGATTTTCAAAAATTATCTTTACAAATCCATAGATATTTTTATGCATATTATAGTTTGGGGAGTTCTCTTTCTAATGGAACTCGAATCTCATCATTTCATCGCTCCTACTTGGAGTTATGAATTTTTCATCACCAAAGCGCAAATCTGAAGAGTTGAGCGAGGCAGAAGTTGAAGCTAAGTCTCCAAGCGTATCTGTACAAATCCTTTTGATTTTTTCGCAAAAGTGCGCAGAACTGTGGTGCTAAAACGGCAGGCTGGCATGTCGGATTCAAAAATTGCTTACGAGCTGCAGAGAATGCATTTTGAGCTAACATTTTTATATGTTGCAGGTATTGGCATCTGGTTTCTATAAAAAAACAAGTGGCTTACAATTTCAATGTTGGTGCAACAAGTTATAAGTTTTTCGACGACACTACGCTAAGTTGTAAAGTCAACATACATCAACTAAAAGAAATGCATATAATTGTTTGGTGTATCCAAGCAGAGTATTGACGCAAAAGTATCACTTTTATTGCTCCAGAGAAAAGTGTCTTTATTGTAACACCCCGTATTTTTGGACTAGGAATTGAACCGTCCAAGATGAGAAACCTTACCCGAACCCGCAAGAATAAGGTCGTGTACAAGTATTTAGACCAAAAAGATGAAGTCCCAAAATGATTTAGGACTTAAAAGTGTGACGACAATGATTAGAAATAATATTTGGTGTTTGTAAAATTAGGCTATGGACTAATGCTATATCGCATGATTATACTATTAAGTATAGAAAGTGTGTTAAAATGATTATTATTTAAGTGAACTTAGATTAAGAAATTAAGTGTGTGTAAGTAATTAGTTATTAAGATTAGTAGATAGGTGTTGACTAGATATCACCTGTTCCACACGTCCCAGTGGGAGAAAGTACCAAGTGACTATGATTCACTCTTTGTATAAAGGAACTTAGTGATAATGTAAAAACTTTCCAGTAGCATTAATTATCCTCCAACAATAAAGATTTTTTTTTCTTGATGCAATAAAGGGGATAACCTTTTTAATAAGTGTTAAAACCTATATATATATCTATTACTTGTTTACAACGTGTCATTACATAGATTTAACACATTACACTAATAATTCTTTGTAGCAAGGAGGTGTGTAGCCAACTTTCATTTTTGGATAAGATTCAACCGACTTTAGAAACTGATACAAGATATGTATCTAATGAATATTAAGTTCCCAAATAGAAAGTTTTATACAACTCCGTACAAAGATTGCCACTCATCCTAGAAGCTGATTTACGCTCATAACTCAAATTACATACAAGAATTACGAATTGAAGGTTCGACATCGGATCTTTAAGCTTGGATTCGATATTAAATTTTAAATGGCGGTTGATCCATCATAGTTGTTTCCAAAATCTTAAATCAACGTATGTTAAGGCACATCCTTCTTTCTTTTGGCATTTTCTAAGTACGAAACGTAAATGTAATATTGTCCCATAAATTATTCTACTCTTAGTAGTTAAGGTTATTAATGTTATTCATTTCTATTGTCAAAGCATATTTAAAGATGTTCCTAAATCCTTATTGAGGTATATGAAAAATATGCTAGTATTCATAATGTTAATCGGAGGTGAAGCAGCATTTCATCACTCCGACAAACTCATAGTATCTTAGTATCATTCATGCATTATATTCATGTATTATCCTTGACCTCAAATGTGTTATATACACTAACTATATGGTATGCATTATATATATGTATGAGGTATGGGAAAAAGGGAAGGCGTTATATACGCACCACCACCTGCAACTGGTATATATATGATGATGATTATGCCCACAAAGGCCGATATGATATGATGGGATGCCCACATAGGCTTTATGGCATTATATACGCATATGTATATGTATGACCGCATTGTGCATGACGTTTAGTCATATTATGGCCCTCAGAGGCATTCCGCACAGGTATGACACTTAGGCATATTATGGCCCTCAAAGGCATCCTCTACTGGTTGGTTGTTTCTTGTCTCATGTGACTTTCAGGCCTCTATTATGATATTCTTCATGCCTGACATACTCTGTACATCAGTTGTACTGACGTCCCTTTTGTCGGGGGAAGTTGCATTTCATGCCCGCAGGCTCAGGTAGACAGGGTGACGGTCCGCACTAGTAAGTTGATGGTTCAGGTTATATTAGAGCACTCTACTTGTTCCAGAGTGGCAGTCTAGCCGTGGTACGGTATTATTTATATGCATAGGGGTGTGCGGGGCCCTGTCCCGACCTTATAATGTTGCGTACTCTTTAGAGGCTTATAGACAGGGGTCCTATGTATAGTATTTATAGTCGTGTATGGCCTTGTCGGCCTTAGTATGTATATATGCATAGGTTGAGTTCTTCTGTTTGTAAGATTTTACATAGTACTTTGTGACGGCCCTCGGGGCCCATGATTAATTATAGTTAGATATTAAATATATGATTAGTGGTACTCAACAAGTACGGTCTGGGTGCCCGTCATAACCCTCCGATTTGGATCGTGACAAACTTGGTATCAGAGCAGGTTTGTCCTAGGGAGTCTGCAAGACGTGTCTAGTAGAGTCTTGTTTATGGGTGTGTTGCATGCCACACTTATAAACAGGAAGCCGTAAGGCATTTAGGGATGGTTTCCATTCTTTCGTATCATAGATCGTGTAGTAGAGCTGAGTCTTAAGAATTCGAGTTTAACTCGTGCCTTATATTGTTTCAGTAATGCTGGTTATCAAAAAGACTTCGGTTAGTTCATATTCATAGCCAGTAAATGAGTGACTTCTACCAGACTATTGATACGCCAAAAGGGCAGTATTATGTTAAAATTTTCAGATTGTGAGGAATTGTCTCACTCATATACGAAAGAGATAATGCAAGCCTGGAAAGCAAAATATTTGTTTTGGGATACATAAAAAAAGAGTAAAGTAAAGGAAGTACAAAGCACCTGAACGCAGAGGATTGTAAGGAGATTGATATTCAGGTAGAAGGATATAAGTATTTTCATATTATCGTCGGTAGTGGTAGAACCACAATAAGAGATACCTATTATAGCTTGCAATTTACCGATATCGATAAATGTTATTTTAGAAAGAAGTGAGATATCGGGAGCAAGTTGTAAGTTATCAAAAGGTCACAGAAGTATTAAGGAGTTAAGGCAACAATAAGACTTTTTAGGATGGAAATCTCAGAGCACAAATAGTGGTCCTCCTCACCTAGGTAAGGTAGTACGATGAATGATCAATACAAAACTCATATGATGGTTTAATACAAAGAAGAGAAGGTTATGACAAAGAAGTTTCAGGACGAATCATAGAGTGTCATCCAAATTTGATGAATATGACATAACTGTAAGATGAGAAAGGAATGATGATGGGTTACATTCCTTCTTGATCTAGAATCATGCTATAGAACTAAATTGTAAGGATTTTCTCTGTAAACCTTATCGTGTTTATGATTACAACAACGCCTTCTTCCAGTAGGGCTATGATTAGCAGGGAGATTGAAGTTGGAGTGAGTGTAAATGGAAGTAGTATGCTCTCTATTGAGACAAATCCGGTAGAGGATATGAGTAAGTTGCCTTCCCAGGCACGATTTCATCCTATATCATCTGATAGAGATAGGCCCCTTGAAGGGTCAGGGAGCTCATAACCTAGGGAGTTTATTGGTCAGGGATCTCAATATAAAGGGTTCAATGATGTCAATATCTCAGGGTCAAAGTGGTAAAGGTCGAGTGAGACCGCCCCGACCACCTTGTAGTCAGTGTGGTCGAGCGCATACCAGATTATGCTGCAAAGGTATAGGGGGTTGGTTTAGTGTGGCAACCATGGCCACAACGTTCCGAAGTGTCCCAAGTTGATGCGCAAAGGTATGGATAAGATGATTATGAGTTCTACAGATGAAAATGAGAAGACATCATTGGAAGGTTTAGTAAGTTATGAAAATCTACACATTTTACATTGACTCTTGCTGATTAGAATGAGGGAATATGTTATGTACGTGTGACCTAAATTGTAAAGTCTTACCCAGAATAGATTGGGAATTGTCTCGGGATATCATTAACGAGAATGGATTGCCACAATCGAATCGTCTGAAGAGTGACCATTAGTAAATTGAAGAAGATCACATAAAGTGACGTACCCAGAATAGTGAACCCAATTCATAAATAAGGATCGAGTTATCCACGGTAGTGGAAGGGGACATAAGCCTCTCGTCCGTACGTAAAGGGCTATACCGCATATTATTGAGAATTACATATATCAATGTTAGTAAACTAAGGTATGTTATAAGTATTGAACTGGTAAAGTCTTCGGCTTCATTATGCAGCATGTTACAATTCTAAATAACCTCTGGATAGAATAGCGTGTTAGGGACAATTGAGGACGAGAACTATGGAACAATCGAAGAATGGTTGTAAGAAATATGAAAATAGTTAATAAGCATGAATGTAATGGTATGATCAAGTGTCAAGGCAGAAATAATTTTTTTTTAATGACGAGTAGAATGAAGGACTACGACAAATAGGATAAAGGTGAATGAGATTACAGTTATCCAGGTTTCACAAAGGTATGATTACTCCATAACAGCGTAAGAACTAATGGTAGAGGAGGGACGGTAAGAACTCTGCGGCCAAAGGTGACGGACCTCTAATGTTCGGGAAGATAGTATGAGAAATACTTTGAGGTAAGAAACCCCCAAGGCAGCTTGAAATGGAAATATAAAGGTAAGACAAATGAGCACTCGGTCGATGAGAGATCTAATAATGATAAGACAAGAAAGTTTGACAAGTCATTGGATCATGTAACACCGTGCATTCAATCTAAACATACGAAGCATCGATTTCGCAACATATGCAGTCATACCTCTCAGAAAATATGTAAACGGAAGTAATAGTGAGTAAAGCTCGAAATTAACACCTAAACAGGTGAAAAGGGGCTAATGACGCTTATGGATACAAGGTAGACATTAAAGATATATGTCAAGAGATAATGACATTATAATGCGGATAAAATGTCAAGCAAATACAGATTGTCTATGAGTATTTTCGAACTGATCAAAGGTTCTACGAGATAGGTAAAGTAATGGGTTTACATCTTAACGAGATCAAGGAAAACTTTTCCCAAAGCGCCATTGACAGAAAGTCTTAGCCATGAGGCAAGTGAAGGAATTCAAACCCAAGTATAATGACCATGTTTGGATATAATAGGCCAACGTCATGTAATGCAAATTTTTCAGAATCTTCCAAGTAGTGAATAAGAGAATAAGTTAACAACTCATCCTTTAAAGGGTAGTAATTCCACGGATTGGAATCAGGAGCAATGTTTGAGATTGCGTATGTATACAAAAATATTTTAGAATTCAGAAGGGTATAACAAGTAAGAAATGAATGGACAATTGTCAAAAGAAGTAATGAAAGGATGTTGTTTATAAATACGAGTAGTGAGAATGTACGGAAAAAAGATTCCTTTCAGACCATGAATGAGAGTTAATTGTGATGATAGACGCACTTCAGATTCGATGACATTATCTGTAAAGTGTTCACGATTGAGATATTATGAACATAAGAGGTTCCAACACACCAGTTAGTAAACAAATCTAAGTTGAAAATAGAATCATTTACCCACAAGAAGGCTTGACTAATATGAGGACTAATGAGAGAAGTTAACCTACGGGAATGCATCATATATCTAAGTGGGAGTCCGATTTAGATAGGGTGATGGTAGACTATGCAAGCACAAGAATCCCTTTCATGAATACCAGCTGCAACATCTAACCATTGTTCGAGAACAGCCGTGCAGGCGGAACTTGACAACAGATTGGTTGTAGTTATGAACACGGAAGTGAGTTGATGATCTAATAAGCACTTACTAGAGTGTGGTCATTTCCGGAGGAAGAGAAGGATGCTAGTGTTAGCAACAACTTGAGGCAAGCTAAGGTCAAATTGGGTATTTAGAAAGTTCAGTAACACTATGTGATGTCGTGTTACTGTAAATATGAACAACTGGACATTGGAAGGATACCAATAAGTAATGAAGGAATAACTATTGTAAGTCAACCATAGTGGGAAACGTCACTAGTAAACCTCATAGGGCAAGAAATATCTGCCATAGTCAGATATAGTATATGTATATGTACACGCCCCTTCTGGGCACCCAAATGATGTTGAAGCTGACGTACTATGAGACGTATATCCCAATGGGAAGTTAAGTCACAGGGAAAAAGGAAATTGGATGTAGCAAATCGATGTGGGAGGCGACAGTCTAAGGAGCTAAAGTGGTGATTACACCCACTAAATGAGGGGAGGATGACGTAATAATATCTAGTAAACTGGATCTTCAAATAATCAATCAACAAAAGGATTATAGCAAAGTTAACGGCCAAGGGGAACTAGAGAAGTTAGATTAAATGAGAGAAGAGTCTAATCTATGAGGTAAAGTATAATACAAGTGCTTCCCGGATGTATAATGGGCATAGTAGTTTCAATATCATATATATGTGTAAGCAGTGATTGCATTTCCATGTGCGAGATATAGATTGAAAATAGTATTTTGTGTAATCACAACGGAGACAAAAACAGTCAGTAGTCCAGACTAGGAGCCTGGAGACGACCAGAGTAACCAGTTCAGGGTAAGTCAGGGATTAAGGGCATATGAAATGACAAGAGATAAATTTCGCGTTGAGAGCCAAGAAGGAGCCCGATTTATAGATATTAAGTGAGACTAGAATGAATTACCTAGGCTTAAATCAAAAGAATCGAATATCAAAACGAAAGTAGTAGCCATTGGTTGGTCCGCAGGTAAAGGGCGTTTGTATGAGGACAAGTGTGATCATGATAAAGCTAGACGTGAAAACCCCAACATTCGAAGACAAATGTTTCTAAGGAAGAAAGAATGTAACACCCCGTATTTTCAAACTAGGAATTGAACTGTCCAAGATGAGAAACCTTACCCGAACCCGCAAGAATAAGGCCATGTACAAGTATTTAGACCAAGAAGATGAAGTCCCAAAATGATTTAGGACTTAAAAGTGTGACGACAATAATTAGAAATAATATTTGGTGTTTGTAAAATTAGGCTATGGACTAATGTTATATCACATGATTATGCTATTAAGTATAATAAGTGTGTTAAAATGATTATTATTTAAATGAACTTAGATTAAGAAATTAAGTGTGTGTGTAAGTAATTAATTATTAAGATTAGAGGATAGGTGCTGACTAGATATCACCTATTCCACACATCCTAGTGGGAGAAAGTACCAAGTGACTATGATTCACTCTTTGTATAAAGGAACTTAGTGATAATGTAAAAACATTCCAGTAGCATTAATTATTCTCCAACAATAAAGATTTTTCTTTCTTGATGCAATAAAGTATATATATATATATATATATAACTTGTTTACAACGTGTCATTACATAGATTTAACACATTACACTAATAATTCTTTCTAGCAAGGAGGTGTGTAGCCAACTTTCATTTTTGGATAAGATTCAACCGACTTTAGCAACTGATACAATATATGTATCTAATGAATATTAAGTTACCAAACAGAAAGTTATATACAACTCCGTACAAAGATTGCCTCTCGTCCTAAAAGCTGATTTACGCTCCTAACTCAAATTACATACGAGAATTACGAATTGAAGGCATCGGATCTTTAAGCGTGGATTCGAGATTAAGCTTTAAAGGGCGGTTAATCCGTCATAGTTATTTCCAAAATCGTAAATCAAGGTATGTTAAGGCAAATTCTTCTTTCTTTTGGCATGTTCTAAGTACGAAATGTAAACGTAATATTTTTCCATAAATGATTCTACTCTTAGTAGTTAAGGATATTAATGTTATTCATTCCTATTGTCAAAGCATGTCTAAAGATGTTTCTAAATCCTTATTGAGGTATATGGAAAATATGTTAGTATTCATAATGTTAATCGGAGGTGAAGCGACATTTCGTCACTCCGACAAACTCATAGTATCTTAATATCATTCATGCATTATATTCATGTATTACCCTTGACCTCAAAGGTGTTATATACACTTACTATATGGTATGCATTATATATATGTATAAGGTATGGGAAAAAGGGAAGGCGTTATATACGCACCACCACCTGCAGCTGGTATATATATGATGATGATTATGTCCACATAGGTTGATATGATATGATGGGATGCCCACAGAGGATTTATGGCATTATATACGCATATGTGTATGTATGACCGCATTGTGCATGACATTTAGGCATATTATGGTCCTCAGAGGCATTTCGCACAAGTATGACACTTAGGCATATTATGGCCCTCCGAGGCATCCTCTACTGGTTGGTTGTTTCTTGTCTCATGTTACTTTTATGTCTCTATTATGCTATTCTTCATGCTTGACATACTCGGTACATCAGTAGTACTGACGTCCCTTTTGTCGGGGGACTCTACATTTCATGTTCGCAGGCTTAGGGTAACGGTCCGCACTAGTAAGTTGTTGGTTCAGCTGATATTTGAGCACTCTACTTGTTCCAGAGTGGCAGTCTAGTTGTGGTACGGTATTTTTGATATGCATAGGGGTATGGCGGGGCCCTGTCCCGACCTTATAATGTTACGTACTCTTTAGAGGCTTGTAGACAGGGGTCTTGTGTATAGTATTTGTAGTCCTGTATGTCCTTATCGGCCTTAGTATGTATATATGCATAGGTTGAGTTCTTCTGTTTGTATGATTTTACGTAGTACTTTGTGACGGCCCTCGAGGCCCATGATTAATTATGGTTAGACGTTAAACATATGATTAGTGGTACTCGACAAGTACGATCCAGGTGCCCGTTATGACCCTCCGGTTTGGGTCATGACAATTACATCACGATAATGATCCAAAAAAGGAAAGAAAAAGAACGACAAAGAGAACATCCATATGCAGAAATCGAAATTATGGAAAAGGCTTAAACCAGTCCTCCGACAATGGACTGGTTTCTTCAATGGTGTGAATCTCGTCTTCAGTGGCGGTGATACTCTCCTGATTCCTGAACAATTTCTTTTGATGCTCATCAATAAACGATGTGGTCTTCTTCTTCTTAGTAGTCAAGACCTCTAGCTCTTTCTCAGTTTTTGCAAGGATAATTTGCAGCTCTCCTAGACGCTTGTTCCTCTTGATCTTTTCTTCGGTTGCAGTATGAAGTCGTTGTGCAGCAGAAAGTAGCTCTTGATGAGAATCTCTATTCATCTTCTGAGATGTAGACGACCTCACGACATCATAATCTCCATGTTTCTTGAAAAAGAAATTCAAACAGAACCTCCAGTGGAGTAATGTCGATGACGTCGACTTCCCGAATCCCTTTAAGAATCAAAGCAACACCTTTTTCCAACTCTTTGAGGATGTCCAAGGATTCTGCAGAAAATTGTGTAACCCATTCACATAAGGTACACATTCAAGAGACATAAGAGAGTTTGGAGTTGGGAATAACCTCCTGCGGTTCAAATTTTGAATCAACATGCTGCAAAGAGCAGATAACATTCTTAGAGACATTACTAAACTTTATTCACTCCATCATTCGCTTCATTAGTTAAAGCAGGTTGGGAAAGATCAACATTTTCCAAAAGAGGGAGGTTTAACTTTGTCGATGGACCTTCATTTGTAACTTGAGCTCTTGATGTTATCAAGCGACGGGTGAGAACTCTTCACCGTGTTGGAAGGATTCGGGCTTGTGATACAATCCTCGAACATATCATCCCCAAAGATATCACATGATATGTCCCCAAGACCCAACTGAAAAAGATAGAGTAGTATCCAAGTAAAGAAGCAAGAAAGGTAAAATATAAAAGAAATAAGCTTTACTTGCTGTGCATATTTAGTCAATGGCATTGTTGAACCAGCGGCACCATCTCCAAAGATCGCGGTGTCAATGCTAATGGAGTCCAAATAAACGAACTCGTTATTTTGATCGTCTAAATCCTTAGGTTTTTTCTTCAGACGCTTCCAATGTTGTTCTTGACTAATATTGCTCTCATTTGAACTAGAGGTTGCGCTAGTGATCCCAACTTCATTGGGTGAAACAGATGCTTTAGTTTTGTCCATGCAAAGCGACACAACGCTTGGTGATTCTTCAACACCTTTGTCTGACGATCTAGAAGGACCCTTACTCTTATGAGAGATGTTGATCGCTTCAGAAGAGGTGGCAGCTGCCTTAAGGGTCAATGAAGGATACCTAACTTTTATCTCCACTTGTGTATCCTTGCCATCAAAGTTCGACTTGGAAGTAGCTTTGACTTTTTGCGGAGGATTGTTCAATGTCGCTTTGGATTTGGAAGAATGAGAAGACTTTCCCTGAACATTCAGCTGACGTTGGTCACTTTTGGTTGACGAGGGAACATCGTCTTTCCTTGGACCTCTCAAAATAATGTTGGTACTTCATCTCAACACATACTCTCGATGGGTTGGCCACTAGTCCGAATACTCACGAGTCATTAAAGGTCCCTCGTTTGATGGATGCATTGGTATAATAATCTTCGACGAGCTTCCAAGGCGAACACAAGAATCCCAGAGCTGCACCAAAGCTAGCAACGAACCATCATAATGTTGCTCTAAGAGAACACCGGGAACAACTTGACAAAACCCAAATTGATGAATAAACTTGTGAGGGATATAAGGTTCCACGATCAGATCATTATCATGCCTCAAGGTGACAAACTTGAACGAAGGCCTATGAGGAAATCACTCCACGAGTTGGACATCTTTCTATTATCCTCAATATGCAGCTCTTTTCCTTGTAACATGGCCAAATGGTGAAGGTTTTGCACATTTACTTGTTGAAATAACTTGCGAGCATCCACAAGTTCAAAATGCCTCGTCATCCCTTCTCCACAATATGCCACATTTGCACACCTCTTTGCGGACGAGTAATGGGGAAATAGGTTTCAAAATACTCGCCTATCCATCCATAGACATAATGAATGGGAAGGAGTATGTTGCAGGCACCCAAGTTTGAAGAGGTAGAGATCTCCCTAAGACCGCGATAGATACTTACAAAGACCGGGACCGCCAAAGAATTTTTTTCTCCGTGAGCACGAACGCAATCAACCTTCTTGTTTGGAAGCACAAATTTGCAGAGCCAACATGCAAGGAAAGCCGCCAAATAAGTCTCATCTCTGAATGATTCTTCTACGTCTAGCTCGACAAAGGGGGAATTCGCCTCTTCGGTTCGTGGTAGAAAATTCATGTAAATGTTTCCTGAAGGATCATGATTCATCCTCGTCTAGTCCGGTTCTTAGACACCTTAGGTGAAGGCTCAACATATTTTCTCGGTCCTCGAAACCAGAACTTCACCCAATCACGGAATGGAACTTCATCGATAACACCTTTTGTAAGTCGGTAGAACGCCGAAAACAAGTAGAAGCAGCTTCTAGGGAGAAAAGGCTTCCCTTGGTCATCTACATGGGTCAACTCCTTAGCCGAGGGGATAACTTCGTCATAGAAGGACCCATGAACAGGAAGGCTTCCAATGGTTCTCTAGTCTCACAAGGAAATAGATAACTCTCCAATGAATGTAGAAATTGTGTTGGTGGATGGACACCAATTCTCACAAAAGGCCTGAAGCACGTTCTCATTATGGTCGTATGTGAACAACGAAGCGAAGAGAGCATCATAAATCTTGATTTGGTCCAAGTCTCCTTGCTGCGGGCAAGCACATCTTCGACCCACTCCCAATAGCCGGACTTATAGCGAACCTCACCAAAGCCGGAAGGAGGAACACGCCAACTGCTGAAACTTTCATCACGGCTAGCAGAACTAGCAATAACGACATTTTGATGACTAGAAGACCTCAAGAGGGGAACCTCAGCAGTCATCACTTTGCCCGAGAAGTTGTCCATGATGTCCTTCGTTTTAGTTGTCAACCATTCTGGGAGATGGAGGGAAGTTTCCAGCAGCATTCTAACAAGCAGGAAGGCACCAATCACTGGAGGATGAACTTTCAAGGTGAGAATTTTGGCACACGAGTTTTGCTTCTTATACATGATCTCAAGAGAAGGGTATGGCGTCTCACGGCCGCTGAAATACATCGTCGTTTCTGGGAATCAAGATCTCACGCTGATGTTCTGAGAATCACCAAAAAAAAAGCAAACATTAGTTTGGTGGAGACACAGCTTGAGGAATCAAGAACGGCAAAATCTGAAGCCGAATTTAAGCAAATAAACTGTAGCAATACAGGAAGACTCTGGCTTTAAATCTTTGCTATGTTATAGTACCTCGTGTCTAGTTACGAAAAAATTAAACGGCTTGTGATTTTGATATTTCTACAGTGAGATATGAATTTTACGCTACAAAGGTGCGAATCTGCCGACCTGAAAAAAAAAATCAGAACGCGAGATGAACTTTGGGTGTCACCTGAGAAGATGCATAGGGTATTTTGCTTTCATTTTTTAATACGTTATAGTCTTACGAGTCTAGCTTCGTAAGAATCAAGCGGCTTGAGATTTTGATTTTTCTATAGTGAGATATGAATTTTACGCTACAAAGGCGCGAATCTGCTGAACTGAAAAATACTGAATTCGAGACGAACTTTACGGTGTCACCTGAGAAGATGCAGAGGGTATTTTGCTCTCATTGTTTGAGACGTTATGGTTTATATGAGTCTAGTTTCATAAAAATCAAGCGGCTTTCCATTTAGATTCTCCTACAGCGAGATATGAAATTTATACTACAGACGCGCAAATCTGAGTGGTTGAAAATTGCAGACTGCTAAGCGAACTTCGAGGAGTTACCTGAGAAAGCACGAAGTGTATTTTGCTCTGGTTTTCCGACACAATGGAGGCCTACGTCTCTGGATCCAAAAGAATCGAGTGGCTCATGTTTTCGCTGCTGCTACAAAAAGATACGAATAGTTTCCCTGCAAGCACGCAAAACTGTCAAGACTGCACTAAGCATAAACAACAACTACCTGAGTTCTGGGGAGTGTAGAGTGTACGAAGACCTTACCTCTACCTTGATAGATAGAGCGGTTGTTTTCGAGTGACCCTCGGCTCATGACAAAGCACAAGCAAAGTAAGACAAACAAAGTGACTAAGTCATAATAGTAAATTCTGAAAAAGAATGCACTAAGCATAAAGAAAAGCTTAAATTAACTAAGGCGGCTGTAAGCGTTAAAACCTAAAATCACTAGAGACCCGCGGCTTAGTCGATTCCAAGAGTTCCTTTGGCTTGCTGCTGAAATTCTTATGGAATAGGCCTTCACCAAAGAAGTACTTGATCAATTAATGGTATTGTCAAGATATTCCAACTTCACAAGGAGATATTCATCTATTGGAGAAGGAAAAAATCAAACTTTTCAATTAGATCATGAGTTACTATGGTGAATGAGTAAGAAAATCTTTCTTCCTTACACAAACAATTATTTTCCTTTTATGAGAAAGGAAAATTGCTTGTTCAATTGAAGGTTTTAAATGAAATGGTGGTTGAAACTCGAAACTTCACCTGGGAGTCAAAAACATAATTCAAGCATAGTTATGATTTTGCTTCAGCATTTGTTTAGCCACGTGAATATGCCAAATACTTTTTTTTAAAGAAAATCACAAACTTAGTGCCATTCTCTTTCAAGGAGGAAAATTGATCGAAGGCAAATCTATATACAAAAAATTAGTGATGCGTGGAGGGACATTGCTCATATCATGGAATTATTACTCAAATACAATTTTTGGGAAATAATTAAAGAAACATGGCTTCTTTGTTCACAAAAAAAAAAAGATGACAAAGACGTCTACGTGAACAAGAGAGACGCAACAAAAGAAAAAAGGTCTTCATACTTCAAATCTCATTATCAAGTTTCGACAATTCTACCTCTCGATGAGTCTTGAAGTAGGGGCATATGTAGACACTGAAATTTTATTGTTTAAATCCATATTAAATTTTGAATTAAAACTTAAATTGATGATGCGTTGACCAAGTCAAAAGTTTGGTTAATAAAGTTGGATATTAATATTTAAGTTATTTTTATCTCTTAAATGAAGTCCAACTGTATTTGGGTCAATTCATTAAGTTGACAAGATGAGCTCAACTCACGTTCTTCAAGTCCAAGGTCCGCTAGATTTACTTGAGGACCAAAATACCCCAAAACTCTAGCTCACACCTATATAAAGAGGGTCACATATCCTATTTGAAGACATCTTGGCTGAAAGAAGAGAGCAAAAGGCATCTGCAACATCTTCTCCAAAGGTTTCTACTACTCGGAGTGATTAACGAAGTTCATTCCCGGAGATCAATCCAAGTGGCTACTCGATGTTCTTGGAGATCAACTCATCTCAAGGAGGTCAACATCTTCTTAATTTGAGAGAAACACTACTATAGCCCTCGAATCACGAAGAACTACTCAGAGATTAGAATCAGGGGATAATAATGGAGTTGTACTCACCAACCGATTAATAAAATCATTTCTTTTATTTATTTTCTTTGTGATTGCAAATTTATTTATTTAAATCCAAGTTTGTCGCAAACAATATATATTTTATATAATAGAGGGATTGAGTCTTACGTAGACTGCCTATGTATCCCGCCATAGGAAATCAGGTCTTCCGTAGTTCGGTTTACATGGAAATACATCCCTTAAAGATGATTCTACCCAAAAAGTTTCCTAGACCAGGCCCGATAAGGGCATCCTATGTATCCCCCTTGGGACATCAGGTCGGACATAATTTCTTTTACATATAAATAGGAAGGGATAACATCTGATTTGAAGATAAAGAAGGACGCCTAAATCTACCCAAAGATGACTTCTTCTTGGAGTCATGGCAGGTTGTCTCCCTTACAACCACACACTCAGCTGGTGGCCCTACTTCTTAGCAATGAGGAGGGAGTACCACCCTGATTCCCCACTGCGGAACAGGTGTTCCAATTCAAACTTGAATGCTTCACATTCTTTGATGTCGTGCATGGGTGCTCAGAGTGAAACAAGCATCTTCCTTTTTTGTTGAGCCTATTGGGCGGTGACTTCCAAGCGGTTCCAATAGGGCGAATCTTCCTAGTACTTGCCAACTTCTAGAATATGATTGCTTATGAAAATTTGAAGATGGTGAAGTCATAACGCCAAATCTACATATCTAGGGTGATACCTTCGCTAGGAATAATCAGGTCATGCACCAATAGTGAGTGCAATCCCTACATGTGGCAGACTGTTCCATCATCAATCAACCTCACAATTCTCCTTCTGGGCCCACAAATTCATTAGCAGTGTGGCTAGATTGGTTCTTGTGGAATGTACATCTCTTGTGAGCATACATTGGAGCACACGGCGGAAGCCTCTCATTACTGGAATATGTGGCCCCTATGGCCTTCATTGCTTCATAGATTACCAAATATTGCACGGTATTTGGTGCGACTTGAAAGGGACAAGCATGAGTTTAAGAGCAATTATCCACCACATTGGTGATGGTGCACGAGTCTGCGCCTGACGTGTCTCATAATTCTCATCGACATCATCAAAGACGACAGTTGTAGCCTTTTTGATACAATAATGGATATGAAAAAATAGGAAATCAACAAGAAAAGTAAAGGATAGATAAAATGACACAAAGGAATACACAATTTGGCAACTAAAGCTCTATAATAGCTAAAACCTCCAAATTAGTATTCAACCAAGAACAAATTCTCTTAGGATGACCTCAAATGAGCTAATATTCCCAAGCAACCAATTCTCTCAACAAGGTTCAATCATAGCTTCAACAAGCTCTCATCAGTCAAACTCTCAAAGGAGTATCAAAATATCTCAATTCAACATAATCTACCTAATGAAATATATAACTACAATAAAAAAAACTACTATAGTTATTACAATAATACCCTTAATGAAGTAAGGACCTTGTTTGATAGTCTTCTCAAGAGATTAAAGGCATGCGTTTATGGAATAGCATTTTCTGCATAGATATTGTTCTTCTCCCTACTTCTTCCAAATGGAGACCTATACTTCCACTTTAGCACATTCTTGAGCTTCAAGCCTTCATTCCAAGAACCTTTTAATCCTCCAAAGTAGTAATCCCTAGCTCAGCTTGGTGAGTATGTTCTTGATGAAGCTCGGCTTGTATCATTCTCCCCTTCTTGAAGAGGATTCATCCACAAATATAAACCTTGCAAAACCATAAGGGAGACAAACAAAAACAAGGTCCTCAAAGCATGAGGGTTAGTGTAAGAATAATTCAATCTACCAACATGTCAAGGATGCACAAACTTGTGATATATCCAAGTATCAACCGCTTTTATGAAGAACAAGCTCCCACATAGAGCACTAAGAAATTGACTATCCCAAAGATCATAAAAAAGGATATCATAAAGGTACCAATGGTTTCAAAATACCAAGTATGCAATGTCACATTCTTTCTAGTAGACATGAAGCACAAATGATCCTCTAATTCCAAATTAGACCACCCCCCGAAGTAGTACTATGATCAAATCACACAAATAGATTATCCACCGGGGTCAAAAAGGAAGAATACCCACATATTTTGATCAACAAAACAACTATATGCCCTATGTAGATCCCTCCCTACATAAGATGCACCCTCAATACAAGCATGAGTGTCATCATAAGCAAATAAGTAATAAAGGAAAGTGCCCGCAATGTAAAATCAAGTAGAAAATCCTTAGGGAATACATATGCCTCCTTACATAAATGCGAGACCTCACAAGAATACAATTTAGTAAGAAAAGTATCTAACGAAGCAATATCACCAATATAACTCTCTTCGCTAGCATTTTTATCAAAGAATGGATTAAATCCATAGTGGTCACTTGAATCAAGTCTAGCATGCATATCATTATCATAGATAGGTGGAGAATCATACAAATGCTCACCATTAAGTTCGTTAGATGAAGGAGAATGACTAGTTGGGTTCCTCAAATAATCAAGCAAGTCAATTTACCGTTCAACTATAGATACCTCTTTTATTGACTCTTTAAGAACATCAAAATATTCCACCCCTACGATTGAATTACAATACCTCAAGAAGAGGCTTCTGTCTAAGGAAAGGGTGTTGTCAATCTCCCATAGTGGGTTTCTATAGATCTTGTAGCCCCCTAAAATGTATACATTTCCTACATTACCATTTAAGACACTATGAACATCATCATCGATAATCATGTCATCATCCAATAATACATTATCTTTAACGACATGCAATCAACCAGATAAAGATTGGAAACATGCAAGACCTCTATCCTCAACAGAAATATATTTCTCATCATATGCAAACAAATAGTAAAGAAAGGTGTCACTTAGAATGAATTCATTTATGGTGTCCACACATGTAGCATTACGATTGATTTTATGACACAAGCAAGTATACTATAATGATTTGGAACACTCAAGAAAGAAGTAGCAATTTGGAAACAAGCATCACCTTCTTTTTCAAAATATCCCTCCACATGAGGCTTTACATGAAATACATCACCACCACATATTTAGACCTCTTCACTTGACACAAATACAAGACCAAAAGACTCATTGTCATATTTATCAAACAAGGGTGAGGTGTCACACTTATTTAAATAATAAATTACATCGATATCATAACTAATCGGAGGTTCATTAAGCACGTGACAAGATACCTCAACTAGTGGATTATCAATACACTCAAATTGATCATCGATATCACATGATAATGTACTCTCATTCAAATCACAAGTGCCAATATTAGGTAGACACAAATCGACCTTACAAGAAGAATCAATCATTCATCAACAGGATCAACTAGTGTAGAAACACTCTCAACAATGACATTAGCATTATATGGCAAAGAATCATTAAGCTCACACAAAGACAATCTACTACTCACACTCACATCACAAATTTGTTCATTCAAAGAGTTTGAAGTGTTGAGTTTAGCTATTGTATCTTAAAGTTTACATGAAGAATCTTCTTTACCTTGAGTTATTGCATCACTTGCCTCTTGTTGAAGCGGCACGGGTGGAAAGAGAAGTCTCTCATACATATCCACAACGTACTTATGCCACTCTCTTTCATAGGCTAACCCATGGCTTTCAAACCAATCAAGCCCCAAAAATAAGTCACAACCTTCCAAAGGGACCACATTATACCAAACTTCCTATTTATAGTCTCCACATGAGAATGGTACCTTCATGCCTTTATCAATCCAATTTCCTTTTTGATCATAATAGGGGTGTTTCCTCTTCGAGTAAGGCAAGCCAAATTAATTAACCACATTAGAGGCAATGAAGTTATGGTGATATGAAGCATCAATCACAAAGATGGAATCCTATAACGCCACTTACCCCCACTAACATTTGTTTTTTAGCTCTCTTTGTTGTTCCATCCTACATTCCATAGTTTTTATCTTGCCCTATAGGGTATCCATTTATTTACCAATAAAAGCCAATACATTCATCACATCAACACATAAGGACAATTACTAGTTGTTAATTAGTTAGGAGAATCAAAGAAAAAATAGAATAGAATCGGAAAGGAATTAGAAGTGAAAAAACTGAAATTTTAGGTCAAAATAACACTTTTTCTCAACGTTGACTTGAAATTTTGGATCAAACCCTTCTTTTTATGCTTCATCTTCAACAAGAAGATATGAAGATCCTCAAGAACACATGAACATTTAAAATTTTCAGATCTTCAATCAACACGAAATGACCCCAAATTTTGGATTCTAGACCTACTTCACTAGGAGAACAAAACCCAATAGATTTCAATCTCCAATTCTCCCTTCTTCTACAAGACCCACTTTCAAGTTCTTCAACCCAACAATGGTGAATTATTCAAATCAACTTGAAATATTCCCAAAATTTAGATCTTGACTCTTTATTACTGGATAAACAAAGCCCAACAGGTCTGAGGCTTCAATTTTTGCTCAATCGTCAAGACCTAAAACTTGTTCTTCAAACTCAACAATGGTAGAATCTTCAAACTAACTTGAAATGACCCCAAATTTTAGATGTGGATTCCTCTCAAGTTAAAGAACAAACCTCAATACTCTTTTAGCTCAAACAACCACAAATTTCTTAAGACCCAATTTCAAGTTTCCTAAGTTCTTCAACCCAACAATGGTGGATGACTCAAATCAACTCCCAATAACTTGAAACTTTGGATCTAGACTCAAATAAAATTAAAGAATGCAATTATAGTGTCAAAAACAACAAACAAACAATGATTCAAAGGGGTTTTTTATTTTTGAATTTCAGATTATCTTTTTTTGGATTTTCAATTTTCTTTTTTAGAAATCAAATCTCAAGACTAGATTTGATGGAATAAACCTATTCTAGGCTCTGATACCAATTGATACAATAATGGATATGAACAAAATAAGAAATCAACAATAAAAGTAAAGAATAGATAGAATGACACAAAGGGAGACACAATTTGGCAATTAAAGCTCTATAATAGCTAAAACCTCCAAATTAGTATTCAACCAAACACCAATTCTCTTAGGATGACCTCAAGAGAACTAATGTTCTCAAGCAACTAATCCTCTCAACAAGGTTCAATTATAGATTCAACAAGCTCTCGTCACTCAAACTCTCAAAGCAGTATCAAAATATCTCAATTCAACATAATCTACCTAATGAAATATACTAAGATAGTATTTATACGAACTAGAATAAGAAGACTGTTATACCTATTACAGTCATACCTTTAATGAAGTAAGAGTATTGTTTGGTAGTCTTCTCAAGAGATGAAAGACATGCATTTATGGAATAGCCTCTTTTGGCATAAATTTCCTTCTTCTTTCTACTTCTTCCAAATGGAGGACCTATACTTCCACTTTAGAACATTCTTGAGCATAAAGTGTTAATTTCAAGCACCTTATAAGCCTCCAAAGTAGTAATCCCTAGCTCATCTTGGTGTTCATGTTCTTGATGAAGCTCGTCTTGTATCACTTTTTGGATGGCCTACTTTGCTCTTCCTCATAAGGTTCGGACTCTTCCTCGGGTGCCTCGACTTCTCCCTTGGGCATTTTAGATTTCTTCAGCAGATTCACGTAACTTCTCACCATACTCTTGGTTTTATTCAAGAGGTTCTCATTATAGTGCTTAACTTTTATGGTTCCCCTTGGGGGACTTCCCACTAAGACCATGATTCAGTCGATTTCCTTGATTATTTCCTTGACTAGGTTGATCTTCCTCTCTAACCTATTGATCCTCTCGATGTGAGTCCTGGTTTTCCTGTTTGCTAATCATGTCAACTACGACATAATGGCACTTTGGCTATCTTGAACGACTGTGGTAGCAAGTAAATCTTTCAAGAGAGCCAAATGGGTTAGGTAAATAGAATGTGTATTTGGGAGGTGGCGTTCTTTGGAAATTTGGAGTGTTCTTTCTGCATTTCTTTAAACGGTACTCAGAATGTTGAATCAATCATATTCGTACCGAACGTATGAAAACCCATAAACATGTAATCACATAATCACGTAATCATATAATTGAAAATAAATAAGCTACACGCGTTCTTAAAACCTTTTTGCACCAAGAGCCTTCTAATCATTTGAAATATGATTGTGTCAATTGTTAAATCAAACCATTGCCCCATAATCATAATTATATTAATAATAATCCCCAAAGGGTTACATAATATTATTAAGATGATAGGGTCTATAAATATGCAAATGAAAATAAATCAACAAAAGTGGCCTTCAGTGGTAGATGGAGATCCTCAGTCAGTCCGAGCCCTCTTGGCCCTTCGAATGGCGGTCTGAATCTAAAGATGAGTCGATGTCAATAATGAACTCGACTAAAACCCTTTCTCCCTAAATATCAGTGGCACAGTCTCGTCCGGTGCTTCCTTCATTCGAGCATCAAGATCCTCCAAGCACTCATGTGTAATATCTAATTCGGGGTCTAACTGGCTATGGTGGATTTGTCATGCTCTATTTACTCCAAGTATTTGGAATCCCTATCATCAGTTTGCCTTTGAATCATACACATCTCAAGCGCGACTTTGGAATCCTTATCTCGAACACATTGGTAGAGGTTGGGTCCGAGAGTGAGGGTGCCTTGCAAATGAGCCCTCAACTAATCTTTGTAATTCTCATCGGATTTGTCCTTCTCATAGCCGATCACATACCTACCCATGTACCCCACTTGAGGTATTTCTTGATTCATCCCAAACTGTCTCAAGACTCTAGCAGGTGCATAAGGGTAGATCCATCGAATACCCATGAGTAGTAAGAAATGGCACTTTCTACCTCTAACCACAACTCACTCAGAGATGAATTCTGGAAACATCCCCTATATATTGTCTTCCCTGAGTCTTGAAAAGATGAAGGCACATCCCTCTTTGGTTTGGTTTCTAAAATTTGGACAATGGGATTTAAGGTCATCCTTCCTATTTTGGTTACTCACGACTTGAGGACCCTCATATTTGTGATAGTGTTTGATAATCCACCATTGTAGCAGCAAATTTCACCCTTGGAAGTACCTATGTTGGTTTTGACATTTTCCTAATGATCAGTACATATCAGTAAGGATGACGGGGACTAAGTCAAAATATTTGGTTTCACTATTTGTGGTTATGCCATAAAAATAGGATAGGTGACAGAAATGATACGGGTATAAATTGAGAGGTATATGTTTCAGGGAAAGACCGTGAATCCCAACAAGCATATGGAAATAGAAAAGGCTAAGGGTCGGGTAGCTTCCCAATCTTTTAGGGTTTGGAATTATATGGAGCAGTCCATGAATCCTCCTTTGGTTCCAAAACAACGGTACAAATCCCTAAAGGCTACAGTTGGTCTGAAGATCCATTTGGTATTGTCTAGAGAGAGTAGCTTCATAATTTCGGTAGGGGTGGGTTTGTTTGGTACTAATAAGTCGGGGTCATATTTTTTTCTCCTTCTTATACAAGTCCCTTTACTGTATATGCAATCTCGAATCTCCTCTAAAGTCGGGGTCATTTCTATTTTTCCAAATCTGAAAATCACTTTATCAAAGTCCCAATATCTGGTGAGTACCTTAATCAACTCTCTACAACCCTTCATAGTCTGAGAGAGGATAAATGTCCTAAGCAATTGGTGACCTTCTTTTGTTGTTCGGTATCTAACTCAGTCTGCCATATTTTCAGCATATCAGGTGCTTCAAAGACCATTTCAAATTGCAGGTTGGAAGGCATCTACAAACTAGAGCACGGTTAATTCCCTCTCCCCTAAAGGATAATAGTTTAACACATAAGGCACAATCATGTTTTGAATTAGCACACAGTTGGATGCAGTGTCTTCTGGTCATAGATCGTCTTGTCATGAAGGTAGTATTCTAATGGACTTCAATACATCTCAAATATTTAAGCCATCCTAGGTAAGTATGCGCTAAGTGACAGGAATTTGGCTTCGCTCTATCCTAGGCAAACTAGAGTGGGCTTTGCAACTGGGACTTGAGCAGACTACTCAAGCTTAACTGTTGTTGAATTTTGAACGACCTCGAACCAACTACGTCTTCAACGCGTTCCAAACAATGTATTTGGTTTTTTAGTGAACGATCGCGAGCCCGCGTAGTCGCCTTTGAAACAATGCAATTGTTTTCCTTTTGGCAGAGTTTTATGATATGCATTCCATGACAGTTATATATACAAAAATTAAAAAACTTAAGTAAATAATTACAAATAAATCCACACATATTGAAATTCTTATGGTTAGAGCCTATTTGAAATCCCCGACATAGTCGTCATATGTTACGGTTCACTTTTACGTGTGGCATAAAAGCTACTTTATAATTGTGGACTCTTTCTGAATTTACTATTTTTTAGAGTCGTCACCTAATTTATTAACGGAAATTAGGAAAACCAATTTTAAGGTTGTTATTTATGAAAACCTTATTTAGTACCATAGTTCGAGTAAGGGTTCGGGTGATTCTACGGGGAAGGTGTTCGAGTTTTAAAAGTGTGGATATAGTAATTACTTGCTTAAAAGTTTGTTTGAAAAAAAGGGTACATATGAAAAGGTATGGCATATCAAAATTGTTTTATCGAAATAAAGCTCTTGCACTCTTTTAAAAAAGTTGATTTTTTTAAAAATGTGAATAAGAATTAGAATATTTTATTTCACTTTCTGGACCAAAACACGCTTAAGATTTCCCTCAAATAGAGTTCTACTTGATTTGAGACAAAGTGTTATAATCCTATTTATCCTTATACGTTTATTTAATGTTCAAGTGTATATCCCTCGTTTAACATGCCATAAACTCATGTAGATTAGATGGGGGGAAACCCATTCTTTTGCAAAAGATATCCTTTTGAAACAAAGTTGTATGTTTTCCCGTTTTAATGTAGGTCAACCGCATTTGTTTTGGAATTTCCTTATCCAAACTTAGGTTAAAGTAAAATTCATTTGTTTCACTTATCTTTATGTGGGCCGAACACCCAGAAGGTCATATTTGAAAACGTAACTCAAACCCATTTTGTGTTTTTCCTTTGAAAGACATTTCTATGAAATCAATCTTTTTTCCTTGAATCCTTTTTTTTTTTTGTAGAAATTCCCAAGTTATCAAAAGAAATTGGTTTTAAAAATATGCCACTGTTTTCCGTTTTTGTTTTTTCCGCAAAGGAGAAAAATATGTTTCTTCTATTATCACTTATGAGAAAAGTATCCTTTATTATTTTTTGTTGGGTCATAGTTAAAACGTGTTGGTTTCCTATTCATTCTAACGATATTAGGATCGTTTGCCTAACCCTATTTCATCTAGGTTCTAAGGGTTCCAATACTTACAACAAGTATTTACAATACAACATATATATAGCCATAAAATATAAAGAAATGGACTGGTGGGTTTACCAAGCCCACCAGTTGATATTTAAACCATTTTCACCTCATGGTTGGGCCTTCATTTCTGTGTTTGGACTTGATGAAGTGAAGTGTTGGGCCTCTGTCCCAACAAAGCGGCGAATATGCAGGCTATGGCTCAATTGGGCCCACGCAAGTAATGTTCATGCAGAGGAAAAGGGGAAAAAGGAAATGGCAGTTAGAATGTATTTGTACTTAGCCAAACATTAAAATAATGAAATAAACAAGAATGGAACTTAACTTTGAGGAAAAAATGTTACACATTCGAACGTATGCATAAGTGCGCACAGTAGAGATCTGAGACAAGAATTTGATCATAACAAGCCCATATAGGTCCAAGGATACAAGAAAATAATGTCAAACGAACCCAACATCAAAAATTGTAAAGGGATGCAAGGATTATGGGTCGAAGGCCCAATATACTCACACAAAGCAATGACCAAGAAAAAGAAAAAGGAAAGGACAAATTCAGCCCATTAACTCAAGCCCAAAAAGGTCTATCTCTTATGATATATCTCGAGTATAAGCCACACCCTTTGTAAACTAAGGCACACATGAAGGTGTATATCTGCATGTCCTAGTGTATATCTCACCATATCAATTCAAGAAAAGGGGAAGGAGAAGAAATTTGAACAAAGAACATAGTTATCCATACAAACCCACACGGTATACTGAATATACTCAGGATATAGAGAGATATACTCCTTATATACTCGAAATATACAATGTATACACACTTTCATACAGCTGGTATATACTCGGTACATGTAGAAAAATGTCATTTACACTGTAGACTCGGCATAAAAGAGAGTAAACTAGACAAGGAAAGATTTCAACTTCCACGCAGAATTTTAAGTCATGTGTAAGCCATACTACAGTTCACATGGTGCCACAACCACAAATAATCTTTTCATATGCATAGTCTAACGAAGCAAGTAAAGCAATTGTACTCAACTAGATATACATTCTAAGGTGAACAAGGGAAAGCGAAGCAACTCATGCTTAACTATATGCAGAAGACATACACAAGGATAAGTAATTATTATTTTTATAGTAACTTCAAACTAAAGCATGATGATGCACATATCTAAATCAATGAGCTCAACTTATCCAGGAGAGAACAATGCATATTCATGAATGCTCAAGAAATGGGATGGCACAGGAAAGCATTTGGTGGGATACAATTGTTGGAGGGAACGGAAAGTAAGTAACTATTACAATAGTAGAAAGGATAAACTAACTATTACAATAAACTGGAAATCAAGAACTTAACAAACTGCTTGTGTGATTTGCTTAGTCAAGTGTGACACTCGGTCTTTAAGACAAGATTGCCCCGTATATCTCCTTTTACGTTGTCGGGAAATAGTCTCCCAAGATACAACAGCAACTTAACAATTGAGAAAAGGAAACTCAAGTGTTACTCTTGAAGAACTTTGAGTAGAGTAACTTTGCTAGAGAGGAAGAAGATGAATTCAGAGAATCTGGAGTATTTTCTAAGTGTTGAGTTGTGTTCTTCAATTGAGCCAAATGCCTCAATTTATAGTGTAAGGAGAAGTCCTCTCAACTAGCCAACTAATGGCCTTAAATAGCCATGTAATGACACTTGATTGAGGGGTTACATTCAGCCAAATAATGGCTAAATTCATGTCCCAAATAATGGAGAATCAATCTCCAAAACCAGCCGATAGGTCAGATCTTTCCAACTTCCCGTTGCAGCATTCTACCTCCGAAGCATCGCGGCTCTTTGAATTAGCACCACGGCTCCAGTGACTGGCCAACCAATTAGCGCTGCGGCGCTGCCTGTGAGGCGCCGCGACTCCGACGGGGCTGCGTCGCGGCCCTTCACGGCGATTTCCGACACGTTTCATCTTACACTTCGTACACTTCTTCCTTCTTTTACCAACGTGGATTACTTTCAATAACTGTCCATAATTCTATGTCTCAAACGTATTACATACGTACCAATATCTCTTTCACTAATAAAATTTATGAAACTTGGCACTACGTGTGCACGTGTGTGAAAACGACGTTTTCGACGTGCGGGCCCCAATTGTTCGAGTCATAAATTAATGGAATATACTCAATTCCACATTAGTAAATTTCCAACAGCATTTAGTAAAGATGATTTGCTCAGACTCATTCTCAGGGCATCAGGGATAAATGACATAGATAACTTTATAGGAAAAGGGGATAAGGAGGATCATGGAACTGAATAGCCAGCTTTGTATCATTTACTAGTGTACTTAAGTTTATCCAGCACTTTGAACTCAAGTATGAAATTTAAGGAAAATATGTAAAAATGACCTTATAAATTGCACATCTGACCTATCTTTATAAAAACTACAAGTCAAACTCTATTTACTACATTGTTAGAAACACAGAGAGTCCCATGACTTTATGATTCCATAAGGTAGGGTACTCAAAGCTTTTTCTCAAAGCCCTTAGCCCTAGGACATCACTCAGTATATCCTCATAGAATAAGTGACAGCCTCGACAAACCTCTACATGATTAGAATAGGCAAACTGATTCACTTTTTCGTACTTATACCGTCTTACTATGGCTCAAATTAGCATGAAAAGATTGAAAGTTCACGCACCACTTTATATTTCTATATCTTTATACTTGAACTCTCATTTGATTAGCCCTTTAGGAATAAAGCAGACCTCATCACACAAGACAATCCCTAATGCTACTCAAACAACCAGTTCACAGATATGGCATTAAAAGCTAAACTAAGTTCATAATTATTTGAAACAAGCAAACAATCATATAATGTATATACAAGTTTGTCATCTGCATAGACTAGTCATAAGTAATGCATAAAACATACTTCTTAAACATATTATCAACTAGCCACAATCCTAACAAGACTTACCTAATCAAGATCAGATCCTAAACAACACATTTTCCTCATTTTTAACTTACTAAGAATGAACAAAACATATTTAAACCAAAACATAACCGCTTAACTACATTAAGAAAATAAAATAAATAGTTAACAACCACAAAGCTGGTATCCGATGGTAACAGGTGGGTATATGGACCTTATGAGTCCCCCATGGGTCACGTGACAGCTACTGCAGCAGCGTGTGTATACTGGGTACATATATCCATTTTCATACATACATATCATTTGCATTGTATTCATCCATATTTTGATATGTATTTGGTGTTATGTGTGCTCGGTGTTGATTTCTAACATAATTATACTCTTTTGGTTTGGTAGAAGGAATTACTGATAACTTATACTTAGCTTCATTGTGATAGTTTAGTGGAAGGACTTGATGGGATTAGACGCTCTGAATGGGGTTAGGCTGACTTGGTAACTATGTGGCTTAATCCTAGTATAAACCTGAGGAACGTGTAAATACTTTTATATTGTTGAACTGTAGAACTACTAATAGGTTGGTTAATTAATTCTTACATGCTTAATTTAATAATTAATAGAGAGGTATCGAAAAGTACCAACCCTCGCCACCGTTATAGCTAGGGTCGGTCGACGATGATGCTGAGTACACGTGTTTACCGTACTCACTCTACGCTGTTGCACTCTATGTGCAGGTGCTGAGCCAGACAATCCAGGAGAAACTTGATTTGCGGCGTTGGAGAGTGATTACTGGAGTCCAGGGTGAGCCGCAGCTTCATTCCCTGCATTGGAATATGAATAATCCTGTTATTTCAGACAACATATGTATCTCATTATTCAGACTTGTACTAGATGCTTATTATTGATCCTATTGCTTTGTTATTGTACAGAAGAGTTGGTTATTGATAATAGAATGTTTTGTAATATTCAATTTTGTAATTGGAATCTATTTAGAATTGAGGGAAATTTAGGGTTCTTAAAAGGGGTTTTTTCTAAATTATGAAATTGGAAGCTAAAATGTGTTTTAGTTTCCTAATTAACTTAGGGATATGACTCAGAAGAGTGTTCTCATGAGTTTAGAATTAAAAAGTTTTTCTTTTACCCTCATGGACCAGGAGTCAATTTGGGATTGGAATTTTGGTTGCTTTAAAAGGCTAAGCCTTTGTGTGTGTATTAGATTACATCATTAACATAGAATCTATGTGTTAGACTATAATTATTCAGAGGCACTTTGCAAGGGTAAGGCCTTGTCATAGGATTGAGGTTTGTGGCATCCGCTAGGCTCCGAGGTAGACTACGATTTAATATAATTAGACTCCGATAGAAGTACGTAGTTGTTATATATATTGAGGGGTATTGGGTGTGTTGAGGGTCCCACCTTAGTGGTTGTGATTAGTTCTTGGGTGCGTACCGGTGTTGAACTGTCTTGATGGATAATTTGGAAAATCAGCCTTAGGGTTGATTCCGATTGTTGTCCTGTGGGCTTGTCACTGTCACTTGGGCTTTTCTCCATTGATTGATACTTGTTGTGATACTCATCACATATGCTTCTGATACGAAAAGTTGATTACATAAAATTATGTGTTATTTAACTCTGAAGCATATGTTGCTCATCTTTTACATTTGTTTGCAACTCATACACCATGATTACTTACGTCATTACTGTTGCATTCATACACTCGTGGTTAATGTGATATTGAATAGAGTGGCATGGAATGATGTGGGTCTAATAAGACCGAAAATAAAAGGTAGGACTAATATTATGAGATGTCTTGGGAACAATTGAGATGATGATAGTAATTTGATATGGCTCGATAAATGAGTCGTGGTCTCTAGTCAGATTCATGGAAATTCCAGCTAGCTAGAGACACTATATGGATGGAGCGAGTCCCCTATGGGTCATATCTATATGGTAAAGTCTATAGAGTGTGTATATCGGTTGATGGAAATATACCTTACATTGCATTCATACAATACATTCATACACATTGATTAATTGAGATATATACTTGACTTGGATTGATTAACATGATAAGATGGATTCTTAATTGAACTTCCATGATTTCTGAGTTGTTGAATATTAAACCCTCTATGTGATAAGGTGGTTTAAGTGATTTATTGAACTGTATAAATTATGATTATTTGAGAGTCAGCTTAGTATTTATGTTAGTTACGTATCTTCCATCGTTGTCGGCCTTTGATGCCTATGGGGGTACGTTGTGTACTCATGCTACACTTGTTGCATTTTTTTTGTTACAGATACATCGTCATCTACGTCCTCAAAATTTTACGGACGGTGTCCATAGAGTTTTCAGAGTTATGCATGCTACAGAAATGGAAGCAGTTGAGTTAGCAACCTTCAAGTTGCGGAATATCATCATTCTTTGGCATAGGAGTGGTCTAGGTGAGAGAATGCCCCACTGGTGGTTTGGGAAGACTTTATAGAAGCCTTTCTGGAGATCCGAGAGGCCCGGGTCGACCAGTTATTGACTCTCCAACAGGGGAATATGAGCATTCAAGAATACAATCTCTAATTTGATTCATTGACAAGGTATGCTCCATCTTTTATGGATACGATGCGTGCTCGGATTCATCAATTTATATTAGGTCTTGCACCAGAATATGTTGAAGTATGTAGTACAACAGTTGTGTACAAAAATAAGGATTTATCTCACATGCAAGACTTCGCTCAGAATTTAGAAGAACGTCGCCCTCAGCAATCGATCATTGAGTGGATTCAAATAGAGTAACATAAGAGAGCAAGACTTACTAGGCCTCAGGGTGAGCCCCAGGTTGGTTCTGGGCCACAACAGTTCAAACGCCCACCCCGACTGCAGCCACCACATTCACAGGGTTATGCTCCATTAGAACCAGGTTAAGGCTTCTGCACATTAGGCTCGCAGAGGCACAAAGGTACAAACCAGATGGGACCTGCCCCTTTGCATTGTGGTACTTGCGGCAGAGGATATTATGAAAGGTGCAGGTTAGGGTCAACCATTTGTTATACATATTGTCGTGAGGGTCACATGATGAGGCATTTCCCGGATAGGGGGCAAGGTAGCATGGCTCAACCGACTTACTTGGTAGAAGGATAATCTGCTTCAGTAAGTCCCCCCGCCCCAGGATGAGGGCCCCAATCTTCTTCTGGTATAGGTCGAGGTCGAGGGGGTACCTCTAGTTCAGGCGGCAGTTAGAACCGCAACTATGCTTTAGCCTGCCAACAAGACCCTGAATTCCCTCTAGATGACAATACAGGTATAGTGGACTCATACCCGTGTAGTAATTATACTTTGACAAGTTTTGGACCCGCTTTCTCTATAGTTCCCAATTAGTTATGGAAGAGAGTTGATATATTACTTGAGTTGTGAACTAAGTCGTACGTAATATCTAAGATAAGTTTCTAGTTAACTATTACTAGATAATTCTGGTAGGACTGTCTGGTAAGGATATGTAACCATTAAGCCTTAGTCGATACTATAAGGTTGGACATAGTCGCATTAGATATTAAGGATACGGTGTCATCTTGTTATAATTAAAGTGACTCACAGAAGAACAGTGTCAAAAGATATAAAGATATAAGGATTAGATAAGAGAACAAATCTAAGAGGAATTAGAAACCTTTTAATTTCTGAAGAAGAACATAGCTTAGAAGAGAGTCATGTACTCAATATAAGGGAAATTTTGGGGAAACGATGGTTGTAGACCTATTTAGAGAAATAACGATCCTTTTTAGCGGGATGTATGTTAGAAGGTTCGATAAGAAAGGGTTCCGGGTTGAACAGTCTAAGGAGAGCTAATCATCGGATAAAGAATGAGACTAGAATATACAATACCAGAAATGTTAGAATTAGAGATAAGTTAGTAAGAGGAACAGTTACACTACCTTGTGAGATCCCAATTGGGAGTAATATACATGGCAAGGTGTCCCTGCTAAAGAATTTTTACAAAGCCTCTAAGGGTTAACATTCGAGGATGAATGTTTCTAAGAGGTGAAGGATATTACACCCCGTACTGTTATGTATTGGATCTTTGATGAGATGGTTAAGTAAATTTAGAAATAAGGGGTATTTTCTTTGAGATTAGGGATGCAATCGCGACAACTCTACTCTTTTACGTTCATTTTGCGATAGGGGTTGAGCAAGACTATGGTAACTTGAGCCTTTTCTGATGGATATCTATTTCTTAAAAGTGTACTAAGAAAGTGTCAAGGGGTTTAGAGGTCATTGGGATTGAAGACAACACTCATTGATGAAGTTCGATAAAGTTAAAGTGATACGCTAAGCATTTTGCATCGCGGATAAGATCCGCCCTGTAGATTGGGGCACGGAAAGGAAAAGTCTGCTAAGAGATACGACCGCATATGGGCCCATATTTCTAAGGCGGTAGGGTAGTGCAACACTTATTTAAATGGTGAAAGCCATAATTTTCACTTAGTTTAGACCAAGACTAGTCCCTTTACTCACTAAGAGGTTCCCTAACCTATCTTAAAGATCAAGTTTAGTTTGAGGGTGTTGGAAACTACAAGAGGAGGCTTGTATGGTGTTCATATGAAATTGAGGGTGTTCATATGAAGTTTAGTTTGAGGGTGTTCATATGAGCTGGGAAGAGCTTGAAGTTCATGTTGAATCTGCTTTGCAAGGTAAATTTAACCTCTTGATTACTATGCTTAAATTAATCTTGGTGTTGATTGAGTTAGAAAAGTGAAGAACTATAAGGAAGAGGTAAAAAGGTGATCTAGAAAAATGTTGTTGTCTTGTTGAGTTGTTGGAAGTATATCCATAGCTTCTTATGGTTAGAAATTGCTATAAATAGTATGACTATGATGTTGATATGGTTGTTATCATGGTTTTTCATGTGTTGGATTCTTGATGGAAGTGAGAGTTGAAGAAAGGAAGAAGAGAACTAAGTTTAATTCTATATTGAATATGTCGACGATCGTAGTTGTTACTAGTTGTGATAGTAATGTTTGTGTATTTGTTTTCGTATAGATTGAAGTGTGTAGCAAGACGGATATGTCTCCTTGTTAAGATCAGATATGCCAAGGTATGTAAAAGTTATCCATTTTCCTTGTTTTGGAATGATTTCTGTATCGAGCTAATTTTGACTAATCGCACAAACATGTGCTAACTGTAGAAATAACATTTGGGTTAACATGATTGTACTCTAGTAGTTCTCCCTTATTGGGAGTAAGTTGTAGTTATCCATGTTTAGCTGAGTAGTTAGAGCGATAGAAAGCATTACTATAGACTATATAGAGTGATAGTTTACTTCGAGGCTATGATGGTTGCCTTCGGGCTATGATAGTTGCCTCCGGGGCTATAATGTTTGCCTTCGAGCTATGACTTATTTCCTTCAGGGCTATACAGACGCGCACTTGCCATCGGGACTATATAGGTACATATTGCCTTCGGGGCTATTAATTCATGTCTAAGTGCCTCACATGAGGCTAAGTAATGGATATTAGTTTGTGTAGTTAGTACACGACAAAGCAAGTAAACATAGCCAATTTTCCTTTAGTATCTCTTTAGTTTATATTCAGATTGCTTTGCATTTCAATACAGTTCAGTTTTAGTCACTTTACATACTCGATACATTATCTCGTACTGACATCCATTTGCCTAGGGATGCTGCATTCATGACTGCAGGTTCAGATTGGTGCAGAAACAATCGCATCAGTAGGATCCGTTGAGTATCAACTTTTATGGTAAGCTCCAGATTATCCGGAGTTGCTAGGTCTAGTTTTTGTGTATTCACAGATCATGGGTAGGCTGGAGCCCTGTCCTAGTCATGATCCAGTTATAACTCATTAGAGGCTTGTAGACGTGTCTTGTATAGTCAGTAGTGTCAGTATGGTGGCCTAGTCGGCCTTTATATATATAGTCTATTTTAGGATTTTGCTGCTTGTAGTGGCTAGGGTAGGCCTCGTTGGTTGCCTATTCATATATATAGATGTGTAGGGATAGTCCTGTTCCAGTCAGGTTGTTCTTTATTTATAGATATCTTAGTATATGGCTTTGCCAACCTGCGTTGATGTTACGTTTATAGTATGACCTCAATGGCCTAGTTTGACTTCTTAGGCTCAGCTTGCGGGTCCATCTTGGTATGCTCAGACCAAGCAAGGTACCTGGTGTCAGCCATGCTCACCGAAGTTGGGGTGTGACCCACAAGAACCTAACTGTTCGAGACTCTTTGTGTTAATTCTATCTTACTCTGATGTCACTCTCTTTGGTAGTGGTTAAGCTCCAAATCTTTTGTCGTGTTGTATTTATAGGAGTAAATAGTACTTTTAGTTGTCCAAATCCATCTAAGACTTTGTTCCATTAATAGTACAAACTTAATCCTTGTTTTGCATTGATTTCCTTCTTCACGCGCAATACAATTTACTTATTCTATTTCCAAGCTAATTTCATATTTTCAATTTATGGTAATATTTACATATCTTGAACTCTAATTCCTAAATATTTTATTGAGTCATAATTCGAATTCTCCAAGTCTTTATGAAACAACTCCTTCAAACAGTCTCTAACTTTTTATCTAAAGGATTGGTTCCTCTCAGTAGTTCCTCTTCAGTGATACCTTCTTGACTAGTTCCATTTGGAGATCTATTAAGAATCTAGTTCTTATACCCTAGGAATTTCTCCATCAAATATGTTTACCCTAGGGACTCCTAATAAAATATTTCCTCCCATCAAGGAAATTCCAAATATGCCTAACCAAAAATTATTATATGCTATAATAATATTTACTTGGAAGACAAGATAAATAATTTATTATCATAATATGTGGGTCATATTAAATGTCTTATTAAAGAGACGGTATTCTTACATTCTCCCACTTGGCCCGCATATTATAATCAGATAATTGTTTGACGGATAACCATGGCCATAACTTTATTCAATCGACTGAACTGTTATGCAACAATCACTTCAATTTGAACACATTACTACACGAATCATGGTGGTCAATATTATAAACAAACACTTCCTTCCATGTATTACACTGTATAATATATTCTAACAAAGTTTTCAACAACATTAAACAAACTTAATATAAGTCATTCAGAGTCCAATTTTTTTGATCCAGTGATCACAACACAATACATGAAAACCAAATGTGCATTGTCATGTATAATGAAGAAACGATAGTGTCTAAACAAAGTATTAGAGAGAAAATCAAGACTTAAACTGAGTTACTAAGACCTATACGTATTACATGATCCTTGAAAATATTAGTTGGTAAACCTTAGTCATAGGATCAACAATCATCAAAGTAGCACTAATATGTTCAAAACTCACGTCATGCTTTTTGACATTGTCTCTAGCTATCAAATACTTTATGTCAATGTGCTTGCTTTGGCTGCTTTTTAACTGCACCTGAATTATCACAAAAAATTCTAAATGGCCTGGCAACAGAATCGACAACTCTAAGGCCCGAAATAAAATTCGTCAACCATAGCACATGTGATGTAGCTTCATAGCATGAGATAAATTCAGCTTCAATTGTGGATGCAATAATGGTTTGCTTAATACTCCTCTAAGATACAATACATCTAGCAAGAAGGAAAATATATCCTGAAGTAGATTTAGCAGAGTCTTTGCATCCACTCAAATTAGAGTCTGAATATCCAATGACGTCCAATGAGTCTGAATATTTATATGTGAGCTTAATATCCTTGGTTCCTTGCAAATATCTCAAAACCCTTTTACCAGCTTTCTAATGATCAAGATCAGGGTTACTTTGATAACTGCCAAGCATTCCTACTACAAAGGCAATATCAGGTGAAGTGCAGACATGTGCATACATGAGGCTCCCAATAAGAAAAAAATAGGGAATTCCTTTCGTTTGCTCTTGTTGTAATAATACATTTTGTGTACATTGATTCAATGAGAATTTGTCACCTTTAAAGATGGGTGTAGCTATACGTGAACAATTTTTCATTCCAAATACTTCCAGAATTATTTCAATGCAAGCCCTTTGAGATAGTCCAAGTAATATATGAGATCTATCTCTGTGAATCTCAATGCTACTGACATAGGAGGCTTCATCCATATCCTTCAATTCAAAATTCTTGATAAGATGCAACAATCCAAAATTACTACTAGTAAGTAAAATGTCATCCAC
Organism: Anisodus acutangulus; assembly: GCA_029783415.1. Classification (NCBI taxonomy): domain Eukaryota; kingdom Viridiplantae; phylum Streptophyta; class Magnoliopsida; order Solanales; family Solanaceae; genus Anisodus; species Anisodus acutangulus. Next base: position 26,097,829 of record CM056507.1, on the reverse strand, counting down.
TTACAGGACTTGAAAAATATATTTGCTCCCACTTATATAAAGGAATATACATTGATAAATTACATTCTCCGCAAATTCATAGAAGAAACAACATTATGAAATTTAATATACCATTGGCATGACGCCTATTTTAATCTATAAATGGATTTATTTAACTTGCAAACAAGGTGACTCTTATCCTTATCACAAAATCCTTCAGGATAACACATGTATACCTCATTTTTAAGATCTCCATTCAAGAAAGTCATTTTCACATGCATTTGATGTAGTTCTAAATCAAAATGAGCTACTAATGTCATGATTATTCTTAATGAATCCTTCTTTGAAACTGGAGAGAAGGTTTCATGATAATCAATGCCTTCTTTTTGAGTAAAACCCTTGGCTACAAGTCTAGCTTTATATCATTCAATTCTATCAAATAAGTCTCTTTTGGGTTTATAAACTCATTAAGATTATATAGTAGAGACTCCTTATGGTAATTCAATGATATTCTAGACTTCATTTTTTGCAATAGATTCCAACTCTTCTTTCATGGCATCGTACCAAAGTGTGGAGTTCTCTCCATTCATGACTTCTGAAAAGGAGCATGGATCATCTTTTAGTCAAATATCATGATTAGACTGTTGAAGTTAAACAACATAGTCACTAGAAATTATTGATTTGCGAACTATTGAGGATTTTCTTACTCACACTTGTTCAAACACTCCTTCAACGAGTTTAGGTAAAGTGGGTTGATCTTCTTCTGGTTCCTCATGTGGTGGTAGATCTTGAACTTGTTCTGCTTCGAACAATTCATGAGAATTTGTCTGAACAACGTTCAAGTTCCTACTATATAAAGGTATCTCAAGTGATTCCCTCATTTCATTCAATTCTACCATTGAGTTGAACCACTCCCCTTGCTTCATGTTCCTCAAGAAATTTAGCATTTCTAGCCTCAACAATAATAGGAGAATGAGAAAGACAATAGAATCTAAATCCTTTAGAGTTAACTGCGTAGCCTATAAAAAATAACCAATTGTTCTTTCATTCAACTTTTTAAAATGTAGGTTATAAACCCTCACCTCAGTTGGACAACCCTAAATGTGTAAATGGCTCAAAATAGGTTTCAATCCTTCCCATATTTAAAAAGGTGTCCTTAGGACAACCTTGGATGGAACCTTATTTAAATAATACACAACGATTTTAAGGCTTCACTCCATAAGGATAAAGGTAAATTTGATCTTCTAATCGTGCTTCATACAATGCCATTAATGTCTGGTTCCTTCTTTCTGCCACACCATTTTGTTGTGGTGTTCCTGGTATGGTGTATTGAGAGATTATACCTTCACTTTCAAATGGACCCTTATCTTGTCCCTTAACTACGTACCTACCGTAATATTCTCCACCCCTGTCAGACCATACAAGTTTTATCTGGGCTCCTATTTGTTTCTCTATTTCTATTTTGTAAACTTTAAAAGCATCAAGTGCTTCTGATTTGTTAAACAAAAAATAGAGATACATGTATTTTGAATAGTCATCAATAAAAGAGATAAATATCTCTCACCATTCAAGTACATGGAAGGCAAAGGTCCACAAATATATGTATGTATGATCTCAAGCAATTGAGAACTTCTTTTGGCACCTTTAGTGGATTTGTTGGTCTGCTTACCCTACAATTCACACAAGTCCCAAAGTCAGAAAAATCAAAAGCTTCTCGAACTCCATCATTAACCAACCTTTTGATTCTGTGAATGGAGATATGTCCCAATCTCTTGTTCCAAAGACTTGATGAGTTCTCATTGACAATACATTATCTAATGTCAATTTCTTTATCATGCAGAGTTAAATATTACATTCAATTGTGGGATCTAATTCAAATTTAAATAATCTTCCATCAAAATTTTCAAAATCAATAACTTTATTATCTTTCAAAAAGATTCACCGAAGAATAATGAAAATTGAAATCATAACAGCAACTGATAGTCTTGAAAGAGAAATGAAATTTCTGGCGCTTGTTTTGTGTTGTTTCTCTTTGGTTTTTCTGTAGAACAATATGATAGCTTGTCTAGAGAGTTTAGGAGTGTTTTAGGGACAATTTTGATGAAAAATGAGAACATAAAATGCTGCCACCACTTAAATACATAAAAAGAAGCTTCCACCGCCTTAAGTGGGTCCCAAAGGGGTTGTCTGTGCAGTCTCAAAAAAATGTGAATATCTCTGTACTCCGATGTCGTATCGACGAATGATTTAATGTATTGGAAATTAGACTGGTAGACCTTCAATTTTATAGGTGGATCACCGCAACTCCAAGTAGATTGAGAGAAAAAGCACCACGATATCTGAACCAAATTTTCAGCAAATTTATAAACGTAACTTATGAAAATCTTTGACGACTTTCGTATTACAGCTTGTATGACTTCAAAACTTAACATAAATCTATTTTATGATTCAAATCCATATAGCATGACCAATGTCCCTTCTTTCAGCAGAAACAACAAGCATGTTTAGCAATAATGCCTTTCTTCTTCATGGAAACACTTTTGCCCTTTGCGCATTTCTCTTATCATGAATCACCAAATTAATACTTTCAGGTATCTCATGTTTCAACCACTCCTCTTCTTGAACACACATGGTCCGTAGTTCATTAATTGACTATTTATCTTTATGTGTATTGTAAGATATTTTGAACAGACCATATTTCATAGGATGAGAGTTGAGGATAAAATGCACAAGAAATGGTGCAGACATATCAACCTCAAGGGACATGAGTTTAGCAGCAATGTCTCTCATCTGCATAATGTGCTCGTGCACAGTACGACATCTATCAAAGGTCATACTTGAGAGCTTGGCATTCTTCATAGTATTTTGAGTAAGTCATGATCAAAAGACCATTGTTATCTCTTAGAACACACATCCTCCGGAAGCACCTGGATTTCCTTTGTTTCACCCATCAGTGTTCAATTTGAATATACCTGGGCTAGGTTTACTCCACCTAAGACTTTTAATGTTGATCCTTTAGCAATTTTTTCAAATAATAAAATTTTCACAAGGTGTTCTGAAATTAAAAAGTCTTTTCCAAATATGAGATTGTCCTGTAACCCATTTTTTATAGATAGGATGGGCTTTACAACAATATTTTTTTTTCAGAAATATTTTTCGAAGAGAACTTTTTTATTTTGAAATTCTGCAAAACTTTGGCTCCAAAAACATGACTAATATCTTGGATGGATCTAAATTCAATCTCATCTTCTAAAGTAGTGAAGCATAATTTCCACTAAACTATCCAGTGCATTTTCTTCTTACCTTCCCCATCACTCTCGGGAAAATTTGCCATAAGCTGCTCAATTTGTATAATAATAAATTTTGAAATTTGGATGACAGAATGAATATGTAAGGGAATGGAATAAAGGACAGATTTAATAAGAATATCCCTACCTCCATGTGATAGAAACGCCATCTGGCTCAAAAGCACTGTCAGGTTTTTTAAAAAAAAGACAACACCTTTTATTTCATCTAAAGTTGGAGAATCTCCTAGTATTGTGTTTTCTTTTTTATTGATCACTTTAGGTAAATAATTGAGGATGCTTAGGTCCCTTCCCTATTTGGATCAATAAACTATTTTCTAAAGAATTTTATTATTTCACTAGCAATGTCTTCATTTTCTTCAACCCACGTATTGTCTTCTTTCTTCTTCTTTTTTTGAGAGTCAACCTCCTTCTTTTAACATTTATGATGGAATGAAAAAATTTGGTATTTTCATCTCTATCTTTTAATCATTTCATTCCAGCTTTTTGTCTTCAATAAGCTTCTTCGTGTGTGCATGATCAACTCAGCATTTGTTTTATTCAGTTTCACCCTATTGGCTTCATCGTTATCTTGAGTGCATATTATTACCTATATGCTACAATATTTTCCAAGTCCTTGGGATTGTCAAAAAGTATTGCCAATATGGTTCATTGACCACCAGGATAGCTTCTTGCAGGTGTTTTCAAGCTTTATATGGATTTTTCACAGAGAATATCCAATTGCTTAAACTTTCCAGGCATGTTTAAAAAATCTTCATAAAATCAGGTTCATTAGTCCAAAAATCAAGGAATTTAAATTATTTCTGATGTGAAGATTGAGTATTCGGAAGTGTGATAACAAGAGCATCATCAGGATCTAAGTGATAAACTGAAGTTTCAATGTATTTTAGCCACTAGTTGTGATTCAATAGAACTCTATCTAGTTTTTTACAACCTTTGAATCTTGGTCTTCTCCCATTGCACCATGTGTAAGTAAGACATGTGTAACCTGCATTAATCAAAGAACAATCTACAACACAATCAATAAAAGGGAGACTATCTCTAATGTTATGAACATTACCATTTTTTTAACTTTGATCGAGGATACAGTTAAAGTCTCAATCAATCAACAATGGTACATTGATAACATTGCACATACTTCGGGTATCATTTTAAAGTTCTTTATGTTGTTGCTTTTTGAACTGTTGGAAATTTACTAATGTTGAATTAAGTTTATCCCATTATTTATTAATCGAACAATTGAGCCCCGCACGTCGGAAATATCATTTTCACACACGTGCAATCTTAGTGCCACGTCGCGGCGCTTTATTGGCAGTGTCTGCTCGACGAAATCCCAAAGGTTTTCTCTATTGAGGGGGTTTCAATGGCATTGAATCTACCCAATAATGGCCATTACTTAGACCATTATGTTGCTGCATTACTTGGGGGTTAAATATCATCCATTACATGAAAATTGATTGCCATTATGGACCATTTGGAAGGACCATCTTGCACACCTATAAATTGAGGCCTTTGGCTCAATTCTATAGATGAAGAGATATGAACATATGAACAGAAAAACAAGTTCACAACACCACAAAGAGATCAGATTTTTCTGATAGCAATCCTTCTCTTAGCAATCTTCATTATTCGTGTTCTTCGCGAGATCATTTGTGTAGGCTTTGCACACTTGATAGTTTGCTGTTTTATTTTTGGAGACTATTGTCCACACTTTCGTAAAGCCTATATACGGGGACAATCTTGTCATAAAGACAGAGAGTCATCTCTCGACTCAGCCGGTGGTGTTGTGGTTTATCAAATTGGTTGCTAACTGTTTCAGGTGTTAACTTAACAGACGAAGGACTCTAACCGTTCGTATTCTCAGCGGATCTACTAGCCACAAGTGTAGCAGTTTATGTTCTTGTATTTTCGAATACAAGTTCTATATATTTGAAGTTTCATTCAAGATCAAGATATTGACAACTTGTTGTTGTCCTCATTGTTGTTTATCCTTTCGATCACTGTAATAGTTATTTACTATTCCTGTTGTTGCTTTACATATTCCAACAATTTTAAGACAAGATTGTATTAGTGATTCAAAAGATGTTGGTCGACAAGTGTGTGACCAAATCTGGCTATAGTTTTCTTCTTGAAAACAGTTCTGTTGACAGTTTTGCTAACAGTTCAAACCACAACTGTGCTTTCAAGATTGGGCCTAGTTATGGTTCTCTCTTTGACGATAGTTAAAAATCTATTTCTGTCAAATGAGGGATCTCTAAATCTGATACTGAGCTTCAAGATACTGCTGATAGTCATGCTAGTACGGCTAAAGATCAAGGACGAATTGGTGTCACCGCTTTCGATGGTGGTGGAAACAAGTGCCCACGAGAGGCTGAGGATGTCAACTGGGACAAGAGGAGAAGGCTGAAGATGATGTTCTATCATATAGCAAAAGTCCTATCGTTATCCCAGACAAAGAATCTGAATTATGATAAGGAGGATATGGATACTCAGTCTAACTGAAGTGGGCCAGAATCCAAAATGTCTAAGTTAATAATCCTTCCTTATATATAACGGGTTTAGTCAATATCTGAATAAAAGTGTGTAAAGCAAGGCTGGGAATATGAAAGTGTTTTCATTAAAAAGTTCTATTCCTTATACTCTAAAATCAGATATTGAATCTCCTTCCTTCCCGGTTAAAGATTGGACTATTATAAACAAAACTTAAAGGATTTTGGGTGAAATTATTAAAAGTGTGTAAAGTATGTTCGCACATACGAAGGACAGAGATCCACTGACTGTGCGAAAACTGTTACCACTCTTAAGTAAGCGCCAGGGATTTCCCTAGGCACTAATCACAAGGGAAGAAGACTAAAATCTAAAGACGTTGAACCTGTTAACTATTTGACAGAAGATCATTTATTTGATAGGATAATATTGGACACTCAGTCGTAAAAAGCCTACAGGCAAATGGAGTGAGCCAGAATACATTTGATAAGATGATATTGGACACTCAGTCATACAAAGCCTACGGGGGACTGGAGTGGGCTAGAATTCAGTTGACAGAAAAGTAATGGACACCTAGTGAGGTGGGCCAGAGTTTTCCATGTCTTAAATGATCTGAAGGCCAAAAGAAAGGCAGAAAAGTAATTGGACACTCAGTCTGCCAAAGCAACTGGACTGGGCCAGAGTATCCACATCATATATTATCCGGTTACACCCTAACCATGGGTAAGAGGTTGTTCTTGTGAAGCAACACCACCTCTAAAGTAGAAGGGGTCGGAGAGATTGTCCTCAATCGGACTTCAGGGAATAGGATCACTCTAAAGTAAGGTGATACATGTCCCAAACTTGGTTTAAGGGACGTTGTTGGTCAATATGGTTTGAGACTAGTCCAACAGGTCTGTAATAACTAAGAATGGTACATTATGTCTATAGCAAAATGAATGATATATTTGTAATCCGTGCATCTATGCCAACATAGATTAAGACACGTTAAATAGAAAGTCATTCAAAAGCTAACGAAGTTAAGATTGTTGCCTTCTGTCGACATAAACCCTCAAAATGAATGTGAGGTACGCGAAGAGGCAAAATCACCTTTCCAAGTTCCGTCAAAGGAATAGCAAAAGAAGCACCGCTCCTCTAGAACTTAGTCACACCTACATGGGTTATTTGAAGTTTATACAAAATAGAGGGGGGAGATAAGTACTTTGTGACCTTCATTGATGATGAAGTTGTTGAAGCGGATAAGCGCTACAAAGCAGAATTTGAAAATCAACTAAGTCTATAGATTACGGAATTCGTAGTGATAGAGGTGGAGAATGTGAAGCATCATTCATTAAACGAATGCTTATTACTCACCTCAGTCTAACGGTAACTATCCAAGCGCAAAGTTGTACGCCCAAAATATGTGGGGCAAGGCGATCCTTACCGCTAATGCGATTCTCAACAGAACTACCCATAAGGATAAGGATAACTCTCCGTGTGAAACATCGAAAGGATCTCACATACAAATGTTGTGATATGTGGTGGCTTGGTAGAGGTTGGAATACTGAAACAGGTCTAGTTAGACCTAAGACTGTAAATTGCATATCCACTGGATCTTCAAATAACAGTAGTGCTTATCGCCTTTTGGTGTCAAAGAATGTTGATTTCTTTGAGGATAACTTTTCTTGAGAAGGAAAAATAAGTAATTGCTCGAGGTTAACAAGAACCCGCGAGTGCCTGACTGTCCAAAACCAGACATTCCAGAGCTACAGGACTCGGAAGTTACTGATTATCCGGAACTTAATATTCCAGATCCACAGAACTCAGGGATTCTAGATGTTGAACCGAGATGGAGCAAAGAGGGGATAAAGACTTGCCCCAGGCCTTCTAGCTTGTATGGTTGAGAACGAACCATGGACAATTAACAAATAATTGTCATCTCCAGAAGCTGCTTTGGAAAGAAGCTACAAAGAGAGAAATAGATTACATCATATAGAACCATACTTGTGTAATGGTTGATCTTCCTCCGGGAAAAGAACATTTGGGTTGTAAAAGTGGATACTCAAAATTGAGTACAAAGTAGATGGATCTACTGACAATATAAGGCCGACTATTGCTGACTTGTTTGAACTAGAAATGATAAATTTTAATGGGACTATGGAAACATACTAGCTTTCCGCGTGTTACGCAATTGTGGATTAACAGTACAAATTAGTTTGATTTGAATTCCCTAATGAACCTGTTATCAAATAGAAGGGTGTAATTTCTAAGCCTCGAGGTAGGTTTATTTCTTATCTTAAGGCTCATAAAATGATCTCAAAAGGGTGTATTTACCATCTAGTTCTTAATGACACTCAGGCTGTAATACCTAAATTTAAATTTATGCATGTTGTCAATGAATTTCCTAATTGTTTCTCGAGGATCTCCCAGGTATTCCACCTGAGAGAGTTATTACCCATTTAGCCTATTTTTCCCACTCGGCCTCCACTACGGCCAACCTTCGACACAATACCACAAGCTCACCACGAGCTTCATCCCTCACCCCTTTCTCTATGTTTTCGCTATCAATCCATAAAAGTTCAGATATGGCTGAAAAGTTTCAACTCTAGCAGCTCGTAATCCCTCACCCCTCTCCTCCATTTTCGCTATCAAGCCATGAAAGTTCAGATCTGGTAGAAAATTTTCAATTCCAGTGGTTGGTAATCCGTTATGCCTCTCTCTCCATTTTCACTATTAAGCCATGAAAGTTCAGATCTGGCCAGAAAGTTTCAACTCCAGCAGTTCATATTTTTACTATTCTTCCAGATTTCTTTAGTAATATGGTACTGATCTTCTTTGTTGGAGCTCTTCTGATTGGTTTTGCTAGCATTTTGTTTAATAGTTTGTTAGGATTCATATTTGACACTGCAGTATATGTAATGTTTATATATAGCTATACAGAACAGATACTAACTATACATTATAGTTTGAGTCAGTTTCATGTGTTTATACAACGCATATACATTATATATAGAAAGTATATTAATGTTTATATGTAGCTAAACATAATATATACATTATCTATACATTGTGATATAGTAGACTACATTGACTGCAAACTAAAAGTGTGGGATGTATATATGAGTTATTTCCCTAAAATTAAATACATATATTATATAGGAAACATCTCTCAATCTTGTAAGATGTCTGGATAGAGATTATGATACTACAACAGGTACTCACAAGAATAGTCAAAGTCCAAAGGTGTTGGCGGTAGGGGTGTACAAAGAAAACTGATAAACCGCACCAAATCGATAATCCGAGAAAAAAAACGAATGGTTGTTTGGTTTGGTATTGGAAATAATCCCGATCATAATTGGTTTGGTTGGCTTTAACCAAAAAAAGTCAAACCAAACCAACCCCAAATTACATGTATACAATTTTTAAAATATTTTATACATAATAAAATTTATTTATGATTTAATTTATAAACATTTCTTAAGTTTTTTCATAATTTTTGTCTTTTAATAATTATTTCAAGATTGAAGTTATAATATTTATATTACAGCCTATACTTTCGCATATTGAATAAGATCGTAAGTTAGTGGGAATAAGGCAAGGAAGAGTATGTCCTTGAGAACACAAAGAGAATAATTAATTTAGAACCCCTGCTAGGTCGCAAGATTTTAAGAATCGCTAAGTCATTCGCGCTTGTATTCTCTATATTGACTACATCGTGAGAAATCTAATGTATGTTGGAAGGAGTCATGATGACTATAAGAGATTAAGGAAGGTTTTGAATAAGTGTTGGAAGTATACCAAAAGGTTTAGTATCACACCACATAGTCTTGTGCACGATCGATGGCGTAACTAGTTAACTTTAGCTCCGATGCCTCGACATCCTTCCCGAGGGTCATGTACGACTTTAATAAATGTTAAGAAGGTTTATGAAAGGTTAGAAGTCATTTGGATTAAAGGAACCATATCTCGATGAATTTTAATGAAGATATAGAGATACGCTAAGCATTTCGCGTCACAGAACCCATTCTGCTTCAAGGATTAAGACAATATCTCAGACACCTTCTGTAATGACTCATCCAGTCATTTTTAGCTAAAGACTCTTAATTTCTTATTTGACCCTTCCCGTAGTCTCTATGTGGGGTTTGTGATGTGCGGGGATGGATGGCACGGATTTCAGGGTCTATTTATATGAGTTTTGGATAGAAAAACCCAAAACTAAAACCTTTGAGTTAGATAGTTTGACTCAAGGTTGAATTTTGAGTACATGGGTTCATTTTCAAGTTTCATCGCTTTTAGTTGCTCCAGAGGGTCATTTATGACTTAGTCGAGTCATTGGTTCGCTTCTCGAGATAATCAGATGTATTTTGTTGTGCTATTTGTGAAATTTAAATATTTGGTTTTCTCGGATAATTCTTTAGAAAAGTATGCCTTAGCAGATGAGAAATCTGAGGGTACAAGTGAGTTCATAAAACTGTTTACCTTAAACGAGCATGTCCGGTTTTTGTCTGGAGGGTCTCAAAAATATTTCAGGTGTTTGGTGGAAGATTTGGCCTTATTTCCAAAATCTGGTGTCTGGTGTCCGCCTTGGAGGCACCTTTTTTCGCGCTTGTGTGTCCGCCTTGGGGGGAGGTTGGCTCACAGAAGCGGGGGTTAGCAAGTTGTCAAGTTTCCGCCTTGGCGAATGGAACTTCCACGGGGGGTTGTGCCTCTGCGGGATCGGGGTCGTCATGGCATTAGGGTGAGGTGTCAAGTGACACCGCCTCACCAAGGTCATTTCACTCAGTGGCGGTTCCACGCCAGTGGGGCTGATTTCGATGGGGTGGAATTGCTGGATCATGTGTCCTTTTAAAATTCCTAAGTCAGCCTCATTTCCCAAATTAGAAACTCTCGAACCTAAAGCCGCAAGAGGGGAAGTTCAGAGGTCTAAGAGTGAATTCAACCTTGAGGTAAAGATTTCTACCCTTTTGTGATTTAGTTTTATGATTTAAAGTACTCTAATGATGATATATTGTGTATGTAATTTGGAGAAAGATGAAGGATAAGTTAATTTGTGAATAAGAGAGTTAAATCGTTGATTTAAAAGGTGTTTATGGATTAGTTTACTTCAATTGTTATTAATTAGTGATAGATTATGCTAGATTATCATGTTGTGAGGTTTAGTTTGATTATGGAAGTCTCTTAAGATTTGGGGAAAATTCTGGGATTTCCAAATTGGGGCTTTTTGTATATTGTTCACTTGAAGGTCTAAATGAGTATATGTTTTCAATTCACTTAAGGATATGATTACCTAGTATGTATTGTGGCTTTTTGAATATTTAAGTTTTTATTTTGGAGATGTGGGCCCGAGGTTGGTTTTTGAAAGTCTTGTTCTGTTAAGGATTATGTCATTGTATATGTGTAAGCTTTATATTAATGAATAGTATATGCATGATTAGACTTTGATTATCATGAGGCGTAGTGGAAACGCATGGATGTCGCGTAGAGTTGATTGTTCGAGGCTGCAGCTCAGCCTAGAGGTAGGTTACATTTTACTTTTACTAGACTCTGATAGAAGTACATATTTAGTTATAAATATTGATGAGGTATTGGGCGTGTTTGGGGGCCCCACTCAGCCGGTTTTGATGAACGTTTGAGTGAGTAACGGTGTTGAACAGTGATGTTGGGTGATTTGGGAAATCATCCTTATGTTGGTTCTGACTGCTGACTGATTGGGTTTGTCGCCATATGTGGGATTGTCGCCATATTTGCTATTATTTGTTTATTCATCACACCTGCTTTCGATATGATATCATGATTTCTACTTAGACTATTATGTTGTTGAATTCTTGGAAGCATGTGATATTCATCTCTATACATAGTTGCATCTCATCACATCATGATTTCTTACCTTGTACTATCATGTGCATCATACACTCATTGTTGTGAGATATTGATAAGAGAGTAGTATGGAAATATTGTGGGTCCAAGAAACCAGAAAGGTGAGAACACTTATGAGATTATGGCAACACTGAGATCATGATGATGATACTCAAGGGGATGGGTTGATCGCCTGCAACAGTTACTATTCAGCCAAGATCTAGGCTCCGATGGGAAATTCCAGATGAGTATATGGACTTCACAGTTCCCTTATGGGTGTGCATCTAATAATAAAAACATGAGCGCCTTCATATGAATGATAAAGGTATCTGGAAATGCATTGTATTCATAACATATCATACATTTATCATTCCTAGATTATTTGTTGATGAAACAAGTGTTGAATTGATTGTTGATAACTTCATTGATGTCACACCCCAACCTTGGAGGGTGTGGCCTGCACCCGATGCCCAAGGGCCCAAGCGTACCAATCATGAAACTTGTAGCTTGTAGCATACTTAAGCAAACATAGGCCTATAAAGCCTCTTACGAGTGATTATATTATCAAAGACGCAACCACCTGCACGTAGAAAAGGCCCAACATACATACATACACAAGACTACTATACACAAGACGATTGTCTACAAGCCTCTAGAGAATACATCAACAACATATGGTCGGTACAGTGCCCCGCCATACCCAACTATGTACATATATGCAACCACCATACATATCAGCTCTCTAGACAGCTCCAGAAAAAAGGAGTGTGGCAACCTTCAACTGAGTCAAGTCACCTACTACGAGGTATCGTCTGAATCTCTATCTATATCTACAGGCATGAAATGCAGTGTCCCCGAAAAGGGACATCAATACAAAAGATGCATTGAATATGTAAGGCAAATAACATATAAATAAGGAATAAAATGCGTAGGAGAGTATAGAAGTCAACCTAAAACTCATAAATAGCCTCTGAGGGCCTATATTGACACAATCATGAATATATATGCATGTCTGTAAAAATCAAGCCGCTTAATGGGGCCATATAGTATAGTATCAAGCCTCTCTATGGGAAAATCATATCATGAAGTATCATATCATATTGTACCTGGCCTGGTAGAGGACTCAGTCGTACCCAGCGTAGATATGGGACTCGGTAGTATCAGAACGAACTGCAGTGGTGTGCGCATATAAGCATCATACCCGGCTGACTATAGCGCGACGCGGTAAGAAAATAGATACATATATATAAGTGCAATGTTGAAATGACTCTGATGGGCTTTATGAATTCAATCGGAGTGACTCAAGGTCGTTATCCTCTTATTATCATTATGTAACTATATCTGTAATAAATAATCGAGCAGATTTGAAAGAAGGTTTAATATTTGAAATAAAATCAGGGTGGAAATACTCCCGACACAACCAATGAGGGAAATGAGGTATATCAATCTAAAACAATGATAAGCAGAAGATGTAGTCTTAAGATTAGAGTTTCTTTTGAAGGGATGTCGTTACTGTTATGTTATTCGTCGATCATGCCAAAATAATGAATGAGTGAACCTTAACATACCTTATTGATGACCAATACCACTACTATGGCTTTCCATTCATCCTACAATTGTCGACCTGAGCAATAAGGACAATCCATGTCAAGATCAAAATCAATAGTTTTAAGAACCAATTATTCTGACGTTCCGTCAAGTACTTAGTGTGCATACTTTATTCCATTCTTGTTTCTATGGAAACTTAGTCTATTCTCACCTCTTTCACAACCATAGCAACATCATTAAGGTTACAACAACCATATTCCATGAAATCTACCCATAGTTATCTCAAGAACCTTATCACAACTATCCAACAACAAACACAATAGCTATGATGCTCATCTATAGAATTTATCCCAATTTCTTCATGGATTACTTTACCATAAGAACACTTTAAGTTAGGAGAACTTAAGAACATCAAGAATCATACCTTAATCACAAGTAAGAACTTAAAATCCAAGCTCATCTTCGCTCTTATCCATCCTTTATCACTCTACCTTGCCATATAAGTGTCATCTTTCATCAAGGAAAGCTTTAGGTGTTATAATATGATGAATTGACTTGGTAATACCTCTTGGAACCTTGTAGAATGTCTATGGACGGTTTGGATGAGTTAGGTAGAGGTTTGGGTCGAAATAAAGTTCAAAAGGATAAGCCACATCTTAAATAAACCAAGATGGTCAGACACTACCTCCATTCTGCAGCCTACAGAATGGGCCGCAGAATTGTCCAGAATGTGCAACTTCACTTATTATTTTTTCCCACAGTACGGTCTGCAGTCCGCAGAATGCTCCACAGAAATTCCCTTTTGTCAATTTTTCATTCTGTTGATCTGATGAGTCTTAAATCTTACCGAAAATACGTAATACATTTGTACACCTTCATAAACTTTATGGAGGGGTATTACCATCCTTGAGCCTAAATTTTCCACGTTACGATAGCGACCACACACGAAAATATGAGGTGTAACATCTTTTCCCCTTAAAAACATTCATCCTCGAATGTTGGGGCATTATTATTCGGGTACGAGGATTCTTGTATTCTCTGGAAATTTTGGCAAGGTTTCTTTGTACATGGGACTGATTTAACCTGTCGCGTGGTCGTCTACCATCACTATTGCCTCATAGGGTTACATAAGTAATATTAGTAAATTATCGACCCTATATGGTCTTATCTCCTATTTTATAGCATCCTTAATGATTGTGATGTATCCGCACCATTGATCTTTGACATTTGATTCAACTCCTTCTTTTTCTTTATGACGACAACTTGTCAATATATAAGATTATGATTTATGAGGTTCTATCAGAAAGGAGTATGGTCTTAAGTCGACATCACACCATAGCAATGGATCTACTTCCAGCAGGGGTAAATGATAGACGAATAGAATAGCTCTTTCGATGTTTCTTTCTGAAAATGGTAGATACTTTGGAGTATAAGTAGGGCTATATTAAAAGGTTGTCGTACAATGGTCATCAGTTACCGGTGTTATTTGAAAAGGATAAGGGTCTCCCGAGTTCATTTCTTCTTTTGTCTTTCCTTTGCATTTCTCTTCGTACATTCCATTTGTACTTTATTCATATCATCGCACTCGTAGGTCTAAATAGCCCTGAAATTTTCCTTATTCAACAATCTACTTCCATATTGCTTTCATCATGGCAACCTTTGAAGTGGATTTCCAATGAATGTTCTTAGTATCAAAACGTAAAAACCAGATGGGTAGCTTCTTTGGTTGGTCTGCCACTATATTTCTTCGTCAAGTCGGTCACAAATGTCCCGAACTAAATTTTTCCTCCTTTTCAATTTGCATGTTACTCTTGTTGTAGATTTCTTTAAATCATCCTATCGTTAACCTGAGCGCTTTATCATATGTCGAACTGGATACTGCTATTTTGAGTTACTTCTTTGTCGTTACTCAGTAAGAGTCATGTTCATTTCTCATGCATGATGCCTTATACATCATTCCGATAACATTTCGCATGAAGGTTGTCGTTCCTTAATCGATTATTCCTAATTCTTCCAAAGTTCTATATATACATTTTCACCTATGTCTAGTGGTTTTAAACCTTAGTGGGGGTGGGGTTTATCCTGGACATCCAAAGTCCTTTCCAAACTAGTTTCCCAAAAGTAGTCTGCCGTAAAGAAAAGCTTGTATACTGGCTTGAGATAACTCCAAAAAATAGGCAGTCTTCCTAATATAAATTGTTGGCCTAATCGTTGATTATATTGATAGTCTTGACTATTATAATGCAACCTAACGAGTCAAATCAGAATGGCTCACCAAGATAGTGAGATGATTCTTAATAATTTTCGTACCAACCAATAGTCCTTACTCACTTTTTCCAACTTTGTATGCACATATTCTTATATGTAATCGATCAGCATACTAACTCATATTACCGCCATTCCATACCGCAACACTTGTTAATGGAATCTAAACGGAGCTTTTGTTGTCTTCGCGTTCCTCAAGTTCCCAGTGTAAGGAAGGGTTCATTTGCTTTCTACTTCAGGGAATTATCATCCATTGGCTTCTATTGCGGGTGGCTACGTCTTACCATTTTGGGTCGACTCTTTCATTTGGTTTTTGTACTAGCCTCCTTTTAATGATACGCGACCCAATCATTTATCTCATTTCCTGTTATTCCGAAACTTTTTTATTTCTTATAACATTTCAATAGAATTCTCCATAAACAATAATGTCAAATTTGGAATAAGCTCATTATGCCTTACTCGTTTTCCATGTTCACTCAAGTATCTTTTGTCGATTTGTGTCATTTATTCTCTACTCGTCGTATTTTCCCTTTTGTTTATGTATTAAAAATAAGAAATCCTCACACCTTGGACATCTTTTCCCTTATACTAAGAGCACAATACTTGACCTTGGTGACATCAAAATTCACTACTCATCGTCTTTGACTATCCTTTCATCGGGTATGTCATATATGCTTTGTTTGGAGGAAAACCTTTAACATATTTGTAATGTTCTTCATGTCTGCAAGGCGTCGCTCTGCTAGATTCACCATGATCAGTGTACTTGAGTTAATGCTTCCATTTTTATGTCTTGGCCCAGGTTCCTTTCACACCCTCATCGTTAATTATCATCCATCTCGTGAAGCTTTCGGTCCATTTGATAGATCCAAAGGTTACTATTATTTGATTACTTTTACCTTTACTTCATCGTCCCTATTCTTTAACTCTTTTCCTTAATGTCTACCTTGGCCCCTTTGAGATTCGTTGATCATTTAATCATTCTGTCATATGCCCACATCGGACCTTATTCATTATTAGTTCCACTTACTATTTTCTAACATCTTGCTAGTATTCAGGATGGAACTAGTGTTTATCATATCCAAGTTCCAATCGTAGCTTGGTTCCAATTTATTCCTTACCTAGATTCCCCCCTCCCCTTAGTAGGTATTAGCTCTTCATTTCTAGCTTAAGTCCCTTTAAAGGTCCCATGACTTAATATGCTCCTTGTACTTTATCACTTCTCGAGCATCGAGATTCTATTCTTTTGGATGGAAGGTCTACATATCTTTTATTTTCCATGGTCCTTATCTTCAAGGTGCTTGTACTGTCATGGGTTCTACCCTAGTCTCATCATCGGTACCCTTACCATTAAAATCTTTCCACCCATTCTGTCCTTACAGGGAATATCATGTGGCCTCCATAATTTTTCATAAGATTTTACACCTGCCAATCATTCGTCCATCCCTTATAATCATCATTTTGTTCCATCGTGACCTTTATCATAGGCTATCTCCAATCTGTTGTTCTTGCATGATCAGCTCATAAATTTACATCATAGAATTCAAAAACCTTATCTTTTACTTCCACCTACATAGGTATGTACTAACGGTAAGGAAGGTATGCCTTTTTTCCTTTAACCGACAACACTCATCTTGTCTCTTAATCTTCATAAATGATCCAGTCCTTATGGAGAAGTTGGGGTTCCTAAGTTGGGCATGCCTTTCACACCTTTTTTCCTTTAACTATTTCCTGAAACGAAGCTTTATGTTACTTATCTCCAAAAATCCATTCTTCTTATCAATATCATGGGTTCTCCTAATTTCTTGGACCCACAATTTCTATTTAACTCACACATTCATACCAAATTCCTATGTTCAAGAGATGTGAGCCGCTAAGAGGTGAAGAACTTTCTAAAAAACATTCGAAATTTTCCAACCATCCCTCTTGTTTTACCGTGTTTTTCAATCTTATGTCAGCTTGCCACTTTTCTCCTAAATCTTGAGATTTTCATGCAATCATCAGATGATATATTATCACGAATTGGAAGTTCATCTTGTATAGTTATTTGAAGACATGCCACACGTCTTGGCACCTGATCGGGTTAGAGGATTTCATAACCCCTCTATTTACAATATGCATTCATAAGGTTAACCGTCCATTGGACCAGAAGTTTCCCCTTTAGTTGACATCATTCTTTTAGATTATGATCATTATCATTATGGCTTAGCGATTTCATTATATTTTTGTTGAATAGTTTAGTACAATGGCATCACTCATCTCACATTAGTTAAATAGTTGTATCTTCTAGGACTAAGGAAATATTTGAAGCACAAGTTATATATTTTGTATGAAGACTTTACCGAAAAAATTCGAACAACTCGAGAAAAAAACCCGACTTTTGTTGGTTTGGTTTGATTTATAGATTTAAAACCTCGACACAATTGGTTTGGTTTGATATTTGAGAAATCCGAACCAACCCGGTCCATGTACACCCCTAGTTGGCGGTACGGTTTAAGAAAAATAAACTAATTAGAACACTTTTCAAAATTTTAAAACCAAACCGAACTAGTATGATATTTTTTTTATTTGGTTGATTTTGCCATTATTTCAATTTTATAAATAATCGAAATAAATGATTGAATTCGCCTACATCTTATTGATTTATTAGCATTGACATGCTATTGAGCAAGCGTAGAGCAAATTTGTTAATGATATATTAAGTTGGAATCTAATCCCCTTTGGTGTATTAAGAAAAGTTTTTTGGGTGATGTAAAAGAGTATTTAATTGACTAGTATATAATCAATATGGAACAAAAATATATTACTACTATCTATAAGAGTCTAGGAAGCAGCTGTCAGACGACATGCTTGCTTGCCTAGCTCAGGAGTAATTTTGGTATTGTCTATTTATTTTGATGTAAAACTGTTGTACTTGATGTTGTTGACCGTGTACTTTTACCTAATTAGACCAAATACCCAAATTACTTTTATTTAATTTCTATGTACACCTAGACACACGTGGAGAACCCTCTTAAAAGTGAGGGCTCCAATTTCACTTTTCAATTCCACTCCCTACGTATGACTTCAACCACTCATCTACTAACGTCTGACGACATCAAAATTCATTTTACATCTATCTCTTCTTTGTTGTCTAATCTCCTGATTCTCTTTTTCTTTTTGCATATATTTTTATATAAGTGGACTTAAGTGTGAAGGCATTATTCTATTTTAACTAATCAAAATAAAAACTTTAAAAATGTGCTCTACTAATTCTTCTAATGAATAAAATGGCATATCTATGTATGATAGATAAGTTGAATATAATGTTAAAATTATTATACTACTAATTATAGGCAATACTCTTAATGCTAGAATAATAATTTTATCCAAAGTGATTAGCTCTTTTTTTGTTATTCTCTGGAGAAGGAAAAAATTAATTACTGTAAACATTTTCGGTATGTTGTTGAAAATTTATAAAACAAATGTTCTTCAAAAGTACTTTATGTAAGAACAACAAAAATTTAGAAGATTCACATACTGAAATATTTTGGTTTCTGCAATCAAGTTTTACATGATACTAATTTGTTCATGGAGGTTACAAAGACTTAAATTAGGATGCACATTTTATCAACACCTTAAACTATGCTATTATTACTTAAGGGGTCATTTGGTTAATAGATAAGTTATAGAAGGATTAACATTGTAGGTGATAATGAAAATGTCACCTAGAAATTATAACGCATGAATTAGTAATGGAAGAATTTAAATATATAGAATAATATATAAAGTCCCCTGACTTTTTGGCAACAATTCTTTATTACCCCGCCCTTGTTCTCCTATTTTCCTGCTGCTCAACTGGGGATCTTCTCTAGCGGAGCATGATTTGTACATGTATTATTTATGAAAAAACAAACAAGAACAATAATATTATATTAATTAATAGTAATTTTTATGTATTTATATTAATTATTAAATGGAAAAGATGAAATACATACGTAAATATTTATGCACGGGCTCAGCACCTCTAGTCAATACTAGACCTAGAGTCTTTCAACATACATAACAAGAATTCAAATAGAATTAGAGAAAAATGAATGTGATAAATATAACAAAGTTTTATTTGAATTTCAAGTTTTAATAGAATTTTCTTAATGAAGAACTACAAAAATTACAAATATTCTATTAATTTGCTAGTAGAAATGAGCTACAGATTTTCTTCTCTCTAATTGTTTAATTTTGAACTTAGGTTGTGTAGCAAAAAGAAAAATTAATGGAAGAAAGTCATGAATGATTCAAAACTCTAAAAAAAATAGAGAAATCTCAAATGATTCTGAAAATATCATAACCTTACTCCAGAACTTAAGATGCAAAATCCTCACCTCATTTAGGTGGTATAAGGATGTTTTCCTTAGCAGGGTCATGGAACTACCTGAGTGTAATAGTTCTCACTGGAAGTCCAAATTTATAGATGGATTACCAGCCTTTTTTTGTGGAAAGAGTTAGAAAATCTCTTAGAAAAGGAGGAATTACAATCAATTATGATATTTATACCTATGGTAGCCTAATAGGCACCTGCATACAAGAAGGGTTAGCTTTATGTAATGAGATCAAGCTGAATCAGCAGATAAAAAGTCAGAACCTCAATGAAAGACAACAATTGGGAGAGTTCTGTGGCCAATTTGGTATGGATATACCCAAAGCCAAGGTGTCTCATAGACGAAAAGCTAAGAACCAGGAAAGCTTCCAAAAATGGAAAACAAAACGTCTGGATAAAAAGATGAGAAGAAAGAAAGAGTTTAAAACTCGCAAGAATTTTATAAATTCTAAGAACCCCAAAGCATGTTGGAAATGTGGCAGGACATGCCACTATTATAAGGATTGCAGAGTTAAGGAAAAAATTAAAGCCCTTAACATTGGAGATGATTTAAAAGAATCATTATCCAAGCTATTGCTCAACACGGAACCAGAGGACTCAGGTTTCGAAACTGACGAAGCAAAGGATTCCTCCTCAGATGAGGAAATTCAGGTTCTTAATAAAGAAGATTATATTCCTTCAGAAAAAGAATGCCTACCATGTCAAATAGGACAACCTTGTTCTAGCAAACAGAATAAGTAGGACGATGAGTTCTATAATATTTTTGCTCAATTTCAGGACATAACATTAATATTCTCAAAGGTGATAACCTTGTGGAATTGTTAAAATTGATCAAAGATCCAAATATGAGATCACAGATTATAGATCAGATCCAAGATACTCCAGAACCTTCACAAGGAAGGAAACTCTGGAACGATCAAGTGCTTATACTATGTCAGAATTAAAGAAATAAATGAGGGAGAAACAAGGTATTACTAGTACTCCCAGAGATTTGGAAAAAGAGATTAATAATCTCAAGCAAGAGATATTGGCATTAAAGAAGAGTAATGATATACTCGATGCCCGAATTACCAATATTGAAGGTAAAGGAAAAGAGAAGATCATAGATTCAGCAACAGTGGATGATATCTCCGACTTAGATAATCTTAAAAGTCATGTGTACAAGTAGTAATAGGTAACAAAGTTCAACACTCTTTCTAAAATTGATGAATATCATCAAGAACAAGAATATTGTTAAAAACAGTAAAAAAAAAAAAGGAATATGATAAACCTCAACATTTAGATCTACTTAATAAGTGGACTATTCCGAAAATCCAGCCCAAATTGATATACCAGATGGGTATTTTTGAAAAATTAGGATTCAAAGAAGTAGTCAAAACTACTGAGGAAACTATCATTGTAGATAGCGATCATGCTACTTTTAAATTATTGAATGATGGTGATATTGCCCCTTTTAGGGAAACCCATCGCTTTATGCATATCGAGTTAGTACAGATTTCCTTTAAGTCACTTACTTTAAGAAGCTTACCAGAAATCTTTATAGCGGCTTTAAGGGATGGCAGAAACCAGAACTGGAAAAAATCTCTTATAGTACATACCAGTTTGGCATATGATCCTGTTTATTTTAATGCTTATCCTAACTTGCAGGTATCTTTGCAAGATGAAAAATCATTGAATGCTTTAATACTAAGCATTAAGTTGCATGGTTATGATTATATACCTAGAACTGAAGTTATATGTATTTGTTATAGAATCTATTTATAATCATTATACATTATGAATCTGATGTGCAAAATGAAACTATTTTAATAGAGACTAATTTTGGTAAATAAAAAATTACCACTAGAAGACCTATTAAATGGGATGGAATTGATTTTTCCACGGAATGGGTCATAGAGGGAGCTGCACCTCCCAAGAGTAATTGTAATACTGATATTACTCATATTGAACAAACCCTTGATGGGACGGTCAAGTTAAAGTTTTCTAAACCTGCCTACTTGAAAAATGATTTGGGTTCTAGATCTAATAGATCGGATGTTTCAAATCGTTCTTATATTTCTCCAGCTGATTATATTGTTAAGTCTCCGCCATGAGCTTCTACTTCTCGTATTCCGAATTTTATACATCCACCTATGTCTGATAATACTGATAGTAATAGAGTCAATAGAATTATAATTGGTACTCATAATATTGCCAGAGGTGTTAATGAAGACCCAGAAATAACTGAATCAGATATGGGTTATCCAAGTATTTAATGGATCAAAGTCAAAAAATTGATTTTAGCCGGGGATTACCCGCATGAGAAAAATCAGTAAAGACTTTTATAAACCCAGATGGGAACCTTTTAAAAAATATTTTTTTGATACTTTTGATAACATTGAGCATATAAAGCTGCAAGAGGAATTTTATAAGGATATTTCTCGAACTAACAAATCATATCTTTTGTTCCTTGGTTTATGGTCAAATATGTGGGAGATTATATCATGTTCTAGAAAGAGAATACAAACTTTCTAGCGGGGAAGTTGCTCATACTATTTTCCCGCCTCAACAACCTTTCAAGATTGAAAAGGATAATAAAGTTCCTGATTTTGCGGCCTTTTCAAATCTTATTGAAAATAATACTGCTTTATTTACAACTTCGCATATTAATATCATGCTTAAACAAAATAATTACACCAATGTTTATATGAATGTTTTGGTCCTTATAAAACTCCTCTTGCAGCTCTATACGCTCACTGTTATCAAAAGTATCAACTCAGCCCGATGATCTTGTTGTAGCCCGATGAGCCATGATGACGTTAGGGTGTTTTGGATCTGTTCCGAGTCAAGACGGTCCTGCCAGGACTATCAACCCATAAATAATACCTCTTTCGGTACCTCTCTGTGATCACTTACGCTTGTTTTGGTTATATTCATCGATTTGACTAATATTTCTTATCCAATTCCAATCCAAACCAAATAATATCAATTTTTTAAAATTTATCGCCAAATCAAACTAAACCAACCTAAGTCAATTCTTTTACCGGTTTGACTTAGATTTATTAGTTTGGTCATTTTACGATTTCGTTTGAACTCAGGTAGATGTGAGTAAATTGATGCGGACAACGCCATTAAAAAAAGGTAACTTTTGCCAATGAAAGCAAGTTGACAAAATATTATGCGTTGGCATGACGAAGGGAATGATAGAAAGGCACATCTCAAATAAACACTTCTATATATTCTCTATCTATGAATGAGGAGAAATGAACATACCATTTTCTATTTTTAACAATAATCTTACAAATTCAATGCTATACTTCACTCTACCTTGAGCTTGTGTGAAAAATTGAATGCAAATAATGCAAATCACAAAGACCCTACTTTGGGCGGGCTTTGTGATGAATGACCAAAAACAAAACACCAACGAGTGACACAGAAAAACCTTCACATCTGAAACAAACCAATGTCTTCAAAATCCAATAGAGTGACTAGTCACACTCAGCTCTTTGCTCCTAAAGCAGAAAACTGATCATGAAAAAATAATTCACAAAAAAAAAAAACAAAAGAACCTGCAAAGAACATGAGAAAATCGAGTTAGTAAGTAGATTAAGCATTTCAGGTTGGAGTAGGTTTACAATGAAAATATATAGAGGATTTTTCGAATAGACCCTTTACCAACAAAAGCAAAGTAAATGACAATCCACTTCCGGAAATAAAATAACAAGGACAAGATGTTTCTAAAGTTGCACACAAATTGTTCTGGTTGAAATCAAGCTCAGATGTTTCACAAGCTAAAAGGAACAAAAGGTGAACCATATTCAGCTGCAGAAGAGCAGGGTAACACTACGTGTATAACTGATGTCAATATTACAATGAAAGCAGCAAGGCAGCCAAAATAAGTTTCTGCATAGCTCTTGATGACTTTGTGTCACCAAATCTTGATTCTGATCACATAGAACCAATGCACATCCTGATATGTGCACAATTACACTTTTGAATGCAAGCCAAACACCCCGATTAGTCACTTGAACAGAAGGGGGAAAAATTGAAGTGTACATGGATTATGCAACAAGCTACTCTAATTGTGCCTAAGTTACTGATAACTGGGACTAAAAGTAAACAGTGACTATATTGCATTATATTAGCTAGAACTCTTCCACACGAGACAATCTTTCCATAACAAAAACATAAAAGCAATTTATTTTTCTCTCCTTCACCTCCAAATGGACTGAGCTTTCTCCTAAACTCTTCCCCCTGAAAACCCATCTATTTTGTAAGGGGAATGAAGTGGAAAACCATGTAGGTAGAGGCCTAGTTTTTCTTTTCTTGACAGAACAACAATAAGGTTTACTTTAATAGACAAGAAAAGTACAAATCCAAATGAACTATGACAGAAGTTAGATGACAAATGTTTTTGTTCAGGCTCTAACCACCTAAAACATGAGTTGCAATATTTCTCGGAAAAAGTCATCCGATAGAAAAGCACAGCTTAAGATTTTACTTAGTTTGGAATCTTCAGGATAGCTCAGGGTGAGGAATGAGAAAAAGATAACCTAGACCAAAGACAATTTAAAATCCTAATTTACTGGTTTAGCACTCTTTCACAGGCTACTCCAAAAACCTGTTCACTTAGCCCCTGTCCACTACTTCAACTACACAACTTAAAATAAGACCCCAAATGTATAAGATCTTGTCTAGATTGAGACCCATACTCTCTTTGATCAGATAAAGTAAATTTTATCCAAATCAGTACGAAGATGGTACCATGATGAGATACAGAACAGTTTAGTCTTATAGTTCCTCCCCTATTTCCTCATATCATCCAAAAATGTTTTGTCAAATTTTCTACGTATATCCTAGAGACAATCATTATTAAGGACAAATGTACTTGAACACATTCGTATTATTAATAAGATTAAAATTTATGGCAGTTGCAATTATTGAAAAATTATTTGATTGTTTGTAATTATTCATTAATGTGCATCCCTTGCGCTTACGTTGTCATTAATAGAGTGAGATATTGATGATAGCGCGTAACTCTAAAATAGCCTCGACTAATGATCATCGAGAATGAGATATCGATGATATGTTATAAGTCGACATGTGGTCTGCGTCACATTCTTAGAGAATACTAGTAATGGTTACTAGTGATGGACACATGGATACTTCTGGAAAGTATTGGTATACCCTGCTGATAAACTATTTGTTATACATGTCTAAAGTGTTATCAGCGTGTGGGAGATGAATGTCCTTTGACTTGAGGTCAATACGCACCTTGTTTACAGAGTAATGTACTTTGATCCTGTCCTAAGCTTAAACTCCTTATAGGATAAGATACGGCTTGTGTTGGGTGCACTATAATGTAAATTAAGGTGGTAGTTGAGTCAAGAATAAGATTCATTCCTCGATTGGATATTCGAGAGAACACTCAACTTCTCAGTGATATTAGGTCGACCAAGTCATTGGCCAATGCAAGAGACATATTTAGAATATGGTCTAGTTGTCGACTAATATGGATGAGTTAAAGTGATCAAGCCATTTGGATAGACACATGACAAATCCTAAGCTTGATCGAGTGTGTCGCGAATGAAAGGAATTTATCATCTCACATAAAGGTTATGTTTGCTGGATTCATGTAAACGTACTTCATATATTGAGTTTGTCGTACGACGCATTCTAGGAGTTCCGTATGAATCTTAATTGGATTAGTGTCGATATATGAAGGCCCATAGGGTCACACTATGTCGATTGTCTCTTCGATTTAAGGGTGTATTGAGAAAGTATTAAATATTCAATTTGGAATCGAGATATTTAAATTGATAATAACTATGGGATAAATTTCTATTAGATGGAAATTATTTAATTAAGTCAAAATTGAATTTAATTAGATGTGCTGAATATATAAACGAAAAACGGAAATCGAAATTTGACGTGTGGTGGTGTCACAGCTTGCTAGGTGAATCATGACGCCGATCGGCAAAGAGCCCAGTTGAACTGGCCATCAGACTCGATTTTGGGCCAGATTTGAGCCCAATCCAAATATGATTTTTGACCTAGTTTTTTGCTATATATACAGTACCTCATTTGTTAAATGACATACAAGAATTACACTAATTCTCATAAACAAATTCTAGACTTAAGAGTCTAGGATAAAACTCTCTCAAACCTCTGCCAAAATTTTCTGGCTTTCTTGATAGAAGAATACACCATAACATAGTGCTTGCAGTCGAAAGGATAGTCGCGTGTAATCCCTAAGTAAAGACTCCAGATAATACAACCTGTAGGTGTTCTAGTTTTATGTTACAGGTTTTGATTGTCATATAACCATACCAGAAGAAATTGTTGGGGTAAGTAGAAAAAAATTTTAAACTTCCGTTGTGCCTACTTATATGTTTTGAAACCAACAAAACCCTATAGTAGTATCAGAGCCCAGGCTGGTTCAATGGTTATATAACAATTGAATAACATAATAATATGGGTTAAACATAAAATTGGATTAAAACAAGGCTTCTTGAAATCCTACATATCTTGACCGAATGTTAACCTTTTGATATCACGCTAAATTATCTCCTACGCTAACTCGAACTAAGACAAAAGTGCAGATATCCGGCTCATTGCACGGTGCACGGCGAAGAACGAGTATGAATGGATGATGGTCGATATGTGCGTTATTGATAATGGTGGGCGAGGATGAAAGATCTGTGATTTGATCCCTAAATTGAATTTAGGGCTCGAACGATTTTAGAAAATCAACACAGAAACATTTTGTCAGGACGTCGGCGCCGCGGCCCTAATGCTTCATTTTTTTAATTCTGGACTTTTTGGACATTAAGCGCCGCGACCCTAATGCAAGCCGAAGGTTTCTGCATTGCAAGCACCGCGGCGCTAATGCATTGCAGAAGCAGAATTTCGGCTTCTGCCTCATTGGCGCCGTGGCCCTAATGATTAGCGCCGCGGCCCCATCGGTCTGAAAAAAATAAAATATTTTGGTTCAGAATGTTTAACTCATGATTATTATTATACATTATATTTGATAAGTATACTGTTTCTGTGCTAAATGATTGTCATTTAAATTACTAGAATAACATCCGCAAATAACTGTCTGTGTAGGCGGCACCCAATATGTGTTTAAATCGCTTAATATCATGCTTGGGCAGGCGGTACCCAATAAGTGCTTAATAGACTTTACATGATAATTAAGATGTTATATTTGATATAGCATACTATAGTTGATCTTGGATAAAACTCTGAATTAAAATGTTCCTTAAAATTTTAATACAAGTCTCATTTAAAATGAACGCGTCGTCCGTTATAATTGATTGTAGTGCAAAATCCTTTTCGGCGAGATGAATATTTATGCCACAGCATTTGCTCTAAGTCTACGAGGACTCAGACTCTTTCATAGATGCATGTTAAATGCAAAAGTGGGTGATAAACCTTCATGAGTATTTATACCACAGTGTTTGCTCTATAAGACAAAACTCACTTAGATACATAATTGCAGTCGCATAACGAGGTTGACTTGCTAGGCTGTCTTGGCGCCACAGTGTCGGCTTTTTTAGAACATTCGGTCAAACATGAGTTACAAATTGTTTGAAATTGGTTTAGAGACCTACCAGGTTGTGCTGTTGAAGTTATCAGCCACAGCAAACGCGAAGATAGTATGAACCTGGATCATGGCCCATTATGACCATATTTGATATGAGTATGTATTCTACATGGGGTCGAAGAGTATGTTAAAATAGTGGGAGCTAATTAAACTAAAGGTCATGTTAATTAGTTAACGAATGTGTTCAATAGAAATTATATTAGAGTTTAATTTCAAGTCTATCTATTTCTTCAGACTATATATAGAATGTCGAATCTATCACTGAAAATGTTGGTAGAGACAAACAAGCTGACTGGAGAAAATTACCCTGACTGGTTAAGAAATCTGCGATTGGTGTTAAGACAAGAAAGAATTGAGTATGTGTTAGACACAATGTTCCCCACAGTCCCTGCTGAAGATTTTGTTGAGTATGCCCTGTTTGACAAGGTGGCTTATCAGAAACATCTAGACGATGCTACCTCGACACAGTGTGTAATGTTATCCTCTATGACTGTGGAGTTACAGAGGTAACATGAAAACATGGGCCCCAACGAAATGCTAGAACACTTGAAGAGTCTCTATGACTCACAGTCTCAGACAATGGAGTATGAACTATTGAAGGACCTTTTCAAGTGTAAGCTGAACGATGGGGTCAAGTGTCAGCGCATGTTCTGAAGATGATTGGGCTGATAGAAAGGTTGGCTTCGATTGGAACGAAGCTTCCTATAAATGTCTCTGTCAACCTGATCCTGAATTCACTTCCTGGTTCATTTGAGAATTTCATTGTGAACTTTATTATAAATGGGATCAAGGCAAGTCTTCCAGAGCTTCACAACATGTTAAAGACCTTTGAATCATCTACCTCTAAAGGTAAAGTTGTGCTCATGGTGAGCCCTTCTAGCAAGTTCAAACCTAAGAGTAAGAACATGCCGAAGAAGAAGGGTAAGATAGTTGCTGCACCTACAGTTATGAAACCTAGAGGAGGTGTTCAGAAGAAGGCAAAGGTATCTTCGGATGTGTGCCTCAACTGCAAGAAGAAGGGGCACTGGAAGAAGGACTGCACAGGTCCAGGAGGAGGCAAAGCACTAGATGCTCCTGGCTCTACTGGACAAGGTATGTTTGTCATTGAAATAAACATGTCTATACGTAACTCTCACTGCTGGGTATTAGATACCGCTTGTGGCTCACACATTTGTAATAATGTGCATGGTCTGATTGACAACAGAAAGGTTGGACCTTGGGAGGTAGACCTACGTGTTGGAAATGGAGCACGAGTGGATGCTGAACGCGTGAGAACTTATAGACTAGATTTACCTTCAGGCTTTTGTTTAGAACTAAATTATTGTTATTTTGTTCCCTCATTGACGAGGAATATTATTTCTATCCCAGTGTTAAGACATTGAGGGGTTTTCCTCGTTTATTGCCAATGGCAGTTATGTACTGTCTTTTAATGGTTTTGTTTGTGGAAATGCTCCGCTTATGGATGGTTAGTATGTTCTAAACTGTAGTAGTGAAATTTTCAATGTGCAAGACAAACAAGCTAAGATAAGTAATCCAAGAAACCCCACCTACTTATGGCACTGTAGACTTGGTCACATCAATGAATCAAGGATAGCAAGATTAAGAAAGTTAGACTACCTGGAACCATTTGACTTAGAGTCCTATGGCAACTGTAAATTTTGCTTGAGAGGAAAGATGACCAACAAGCCACTTTCTGGGAAAGGGGTGCGAGCCAAAGAGGTACATGAATTGGTCCATACTAATGTATGTGGGCCATTTTCAACCCAAGCTAAGGGAGGCTTCCCTTACTTCATCACTTTTACAGACGATTTCACAAGGTTTGGGCATGTGTATCTTATGAAACACAAGTCCGAAGCCTTTGAGAAATTCAAGGAGTACCAAGTCAGAACTAGAGAAGCAACTTGAAACAAGTATCAAGACTCATCGATCAGATCGAGGAGGTGAATACTTAAGTAAAGAATTTTTGGATTACTCGAAGCTTCATGGAGTCCAATCACAATGGACACCTCCTGGAACTCCAGGATGAATGGTGTTGCTGAAAGGAGAAATCGAACCCTATTAGATATGATTAGATCCATGATGAGTTTCTCAGCTCTACCAACATACCTTTGGGGCTATGCATTGCAAAGCTCAATTTATATTCTAAACATGGTTCCTTCAAAGTCTGTAGAGAAAACTCCATATGAGATATAAAATGACAAGAAGCTAGCACTTAAATACATGCGACCCTGGGGTGCCCTGCATATGTAAAGAAAATGTTTACTGACAAGTTGAAATCTAAAAGTGAGAAATATTATTTTGTGGGGTATCCAAAGGAAACTAAGGGATACTATTTCTATCTTCCTGGAGAACATAAGGTCATTGTTTCTAGAAATGCAACTTTCCTTGAAGAAGACTACGTCTACAAGGAACCGAGCTGCAATAAGATAGAACTTGAAGAAATTCAAGAACCACAAGATAACACAAAAGTTGAACCCTTGTCAAAAGACCTAGACAAGGATTCAGTGGGAGTATTTGGTGAAGATTGGGTACTTAGAGTACGCCCTTCAACCAGTGGGAGTGCTGTGAGAGATAGTACAGAAATGCAAGACTCACATACACAACCAATGGAAGATGATACAATGGTTGTACATCATTCCATTCAAGAAATACATGAAAATGACATTCCTGAAAGCTCTCAAGGTGATGGATTGTCCAGCACTCAAAGATCTTCTCACAATCAGAATGAAACAAACACTGAAACGCAGAATAATCAACTCCGTAGGATCACTAGGACTCATCGTCCCCCTGAAAGACTTAATCTCCTTGTTGAAAATGAGATAGATATTCCTGATGACGATGAACCTACAACCTACAACGAAGCTATGTTAGACATTGATTCGCAAAGATGGCAAGAAGCCATGAAATCTGAGATGGAATCGATCTACATCAATCAAGTTTGGAACTTGGTTGATTTGCCAACAGGGGTTAGACCCATAGGATGCAAATGGGTCTTCAAGAAGAAGATTGATGCATATGGGAAGGTACAGACTTATAAGGCAAGATTGGTGGCTAAAGGTTATAATCAACAGCCTGGGGTCGATTATGATGAAACTTTTTCACCTGTTGAGAAAATTAAGCCCATTCGGATTTTTCTTGCAATAACCGCATACTATGATTATGACATTTGACAAATGGATGTTAAAACTGCTTTCCTCAATGGTAATGTAATTGAGGAGGCATATATTATACAACCTGATGGCTTTATATCCAAGAGTAAGCCTAAAGCAGTATGCAAGCTACAGAAGTTCATTTATGGACTTAAGCAAGCCTCAAAAAGTTGAAATATTTGCTTCACAAAACAGTCAAATCGTTTGACTTTGTTAGAAGTAAATAAGATCCTTGCGTTTAAAGTAAGCGCAAAGAAGGGAGTATTGTCTTCATTGTTATATATGTAGATGACATATTAATAATGGGAGATAATAAGACTCATGCAATCAGTCAAGAAATGGTTATCCAGCACCTTCATGATGAAGGACTTGGGTGAAGCCTGCTACATTCTTGGAATTAGGAGATAGACCTAATAGATTGTTAGGGCTGTCACAGTCTAGTCTGGATATGCCTTCATTTTCAATGGTGGAGCAGTGAGTTGGAAAAGCTCAAAGCAAGAAACCACTATTGATTCGACTGAATCCAAGTACATTGCTGGATCGGAAGCTTGTAAAGAAGTCAAAATATCTGAGTTCTTAAAAGAAGGGTTGTTCCAAGTGCCAGTCATCTAATAACGATATATTGTGATAACACTGGTGCGATTGCGCAAGCTAAGGAACCTAGATCAACTAACAGAAACAAGCATGTACCGAGGATATACCACATACTCAGGGAGATGGTGGAAACTGAAGAAATAAGATTAGACTATGTTCCCACATATGATAATCTAACTGACCCGTTTACTAAACCATTAAGCTTAGTTAAGCATAATGGTCATTTTGAAAACATGGGTATTAGATACATCGAAGATTGGCTCTAGGCCAAGTGGGAGATTGAAAGTATGTCCTAGAGACAATCATTATTAGGGACAAATGTAATTGAACACATTCGTATTATTAATAAGATTAATATTTATGGCAGTTGCAATTATTGAATTATTATTTGATTGTTTGTAATTATTCAATAATGTGCATCCCTTGAGCTTACGTTGTCATTAATAGAGTGAGATATTGATGATAGAGCGTAACTCTAAAATAGCCTCGACTAATGATCATCGAGAATGAGATATCGATGATATGTTATAAGTCGACATGTGGTCTGCGTCACATTCTTAGAGAATGTAGTATGTCTCAACTGCTACTAGTAATGGTTACTAGTGATGGACACATGAATACTTTTGGAAAGTATTGGTATACCCTGCTGATAAACTATTTGTTATACATGTCTAAAGTGTTATCAGCGTGGGGGTGATGAAGGTCCTTTGACTTGAGGTCAATACACACCTTGTTTACAGAGTAATGTACTTTGATCCTGTTCTAAGCTTAAACTCCTTATAGGATAAGATACGGCTTGTGTTGGGTGCACTATAATGTAAATTAAGGTGGTAGTTGAGTCAAGAATAAGATTCATTCCTCGATTGGATATTCGAGAGAACACTCAACTTCTCAGTGATATTAGGTCGACCAAGTCATTGGCCAATGCAAGAGACATATTTAGAATATGGTCTAGTTGTCGACTAATATGGATGAGTTAAAGTGATCAAGCCATTTGGATAGACACATGACAAATCCTAAGCTTGATCGAGTGTGTCGCGAATGAAATGAATTTATCATCTCACATAAAGGTTATGTTTGCTGGATTCATGTAAACGTACTTCATATATTGAGTTTGTCGTACGACGCATTCTAGGAGTTCCGTATGAATCTTAATTGGATTAGTGTCGATATATGAAGGCCCATAGGGTCACACTATGTCGATTGTCTCTTCGATTTAAGGGTGTATTGAGAAAGTATTAAATATTCAATTTGGAATCGAGATATTTAAATTGATAATAACTATGGGATAAATTTCTATTAGATGGAAATTATTTAATTAAGTCAAAATTGAATTTAATTAGATGTCTTTGAATATATAAACGAAAAACGAAATCGAAATTTGACGTGTGGTCTGCCGCTTGCTAGGTCGAATCATGACGCTTGATTACAAAGAGTCTGGCTTGAATCGGGCCATCGCACTCGATTTTGGGCCAGATTTGAGCCCAATCCAAATATGATTTTTGACCTAGTTTTTTGCTATATATACAGTACCTCATTTGTTAAATGACATACAAGAATTACACTAATTCTCATAAACAAATTCTAGACTTAAGAGTCTAGGATAAAACTCTCTCAAACCTCTGCCAAAATTTTCTGGCTTTCTTGATAGAAGAATACACCATAACATAGTGCTTGCAGTCGAAAGGACAGTCGCGTGTAATCCCTAAGTAAAGACTCCAGATAATACAACCTGTAAGTGTTCTAGTTTTATGTTACAGGTTTTGATTGTCATATAACCATACCAGAAGAAATTGTTGGGGTAAGTAGAACAAAATTTTAAACTTCCGTTATGCCTACTTATATGTTTTGAACCCAACAAAACCTACACAGCCCTTGCGCCAAAAGTATAAATGTTGTAAACAACTACGCGTTACATATGAAACATGAACTTTTATCGCCTCAAACATTTTTTTTTATGTCAAGGAAAAAAGTCCATAGAATGCATAGTGGAATACTCTTTCAAAGCATCTTCAGACTTTTGCATACTCACTCTGGTCCTTGCCAGCAGCTCAACAAGCTCTTAACATCCATCGACATGATCCACTCCAAAAAGGTTCAGAAACAGAGACCACATTTTCCATACTTGGTTGCAGTGACTAAACAGATCAGTGGTGTTCCATAGAGCTCTCACAGAAGAATCATCTACTACATAGAGAAAAACCTTTCCTCTGGAGTCTACCATGAGTCAAACAGGCCTCTTTAGCTGCTATCCATCCAAAACAGGCAACTTTAGGAGGTACATAGGTCTTCCATATCATTTCCCAAGGCCAGGTAAAGACCCATAGTAGTCATGTCATTTTCCAAGTATCTGTAATGCTCTCCAAACATGCTGGGAAATTATGGTGAGGCTGCTAGCTTGCTAGTGGATGTGCATTATAAGAACTAGGGAAACCATTCATCATTTTGTATACAACCGAAAGCACAAGAGAATAAGATTTATCATTTGGTCTACACGTAGTGAAGTCGTCGGGAGAAAATGCTTGGATCTTCATAGGCCCTGATACATTGTAGATTATTATTCTTAGCCTACTAAGAAAAACGAAACCTAGAAAAACACTGACAAGGAAAGAACGTATAAGAGCTATTATCTTCTAGGAAAACTCCAGTTCCAATCTAAACAGTCTGATGGAAAGATGGTCCTAGTTTTTCCTTCAAATGGACACACCCCAAAAAGGGCTAGTGCAAAAACCTTAACTAGATGAAGTTCAATCGCACAATTACAACATGTGGATAAAGGGCACACAACTAGTTGTCTGTAAAGTGACAAAATCCTCAAGCTTTCTCTATCATGCAGATTTTTTTGAGAATGCTCTCTATCAGGCAGATTTTGGAAAACCCAAACCAAGAGAAAACATAATTGAGTCCGCTGAACACATTTGTAGTCTTCTAGTAGATGTTCACTTTAGGAATAAATGCATATGTCTGTGTATACACATACCACGTCTCTTTTTCTCAATGTCTCTATCACCTAAAAAGAAACATAAGATGTAACAGAACGGGTAAATTTGAATATCCACACACCATAAGTAGGTAAAAAGAAACGAGTATGGACTACCATTGTGCATTCAACTGCATGACTGAATAAGTCAAACATCATATATCCAGAGGCTTGGTGAACTCATTCTAACCATGTGAATCACTTGCCAAATATTTTTGAGAAAGCAACCACTTTTCAAAGATTTGACATCTTCATCCGGAAAAGCTATGATAACCAATCGATCTGAGCCTATATGTAGTCCACTCAGTTTCACCCTCCTCATATACCAGTTGTTGAACAACGCGAGTCCAACTGCTAGCTTAGACAAGTTGTTAAGTTTCAATCTAACTAACACAGTTTTCAAGAGGTCAGCTAATAAAGACTAAAAAACTGAAGAAATCCCAAACCATTCAACACGGATAATAAAGCTTGAAGTGTGGATAGTTTTCCCAATCTAATAGTTGTAAATGGAGACAATTATTAATAATAAAGACGAGCATAACTATCCACACTTCAGGGGATACATATTACTAGATCTGTTTTAGGTGATTAATATTTTAGTTAAGACAGAGAAACTTCGCATAAAAATGACATCCTACTTCAAGTAATATGTATCTCCGTAATATTATGTTCTCTTTATTCCTCCCGACAATTTGAGTTTACTTATGGTTTCTGCATAATAAATTTAAGGGAGGAAAGACTAGACAGAAAACATATCATACCACAACAGCAATGTGATTCAACTTCCTCTCGCAGAATTTAGCAATACTAGCTTGCAAAGGATGAAAAACTTATTGTAAAATACCAAGAAAATGGAAAAGCTGACTCACCTATTGACTTGGCAACTTACAGCCAGACAAAATTGAGAGGTAATGCGAAATATCCTTTGCTCCGATGTAATGATCAATCACAGATATTGTAACTCAAAAGATTTTCCAATACAGTATGGAGTTTTAGAACACGAGGACGGAATAATGGTTCTAGCCTGAAAGCTGGCACCCCAGTCTGCCACCTCTTAGTATCGTACATCTCTTTCCATGCCTGTACTATCTCATCAACCTTGAAACCTGGAACGGAACAAGTGCAAGATGGCAAGGAAATATATCACTTAATTCTGCATTTAAAAATATGAAAAAATATTGTTCACATTTTACCTTCAAGAGCAGTTTCATTGGAACAGTGGTTCTTTATCATAACGGCGATATCAATTTGAGATGCTCCAGCTAGCTCAAACTTCTCCATTGCAACCTCCAAACATTCTTCCCAAGTTGATAATCCCAGCTTAAATTCGACCACAGAACGTTCATAGAGCATGGTACCCCATAAGAGGTAAATCTGGGACCTCATGTTTGCAGCCTGCTCTTCAGCTTCTTCAGCTGGTTTATCTTTTAGTAGACCATCCAATCCCATTTTCTGCAACAGAGCTTTATATTCTTCATTTTTGGAGAGTCCATTAAGGCGCTGTTCTTCCATCTCCTCCCACATTTCCGTTCCTCTTTCCATGCTATCCTCAGCCTTGTTATACAGCTCCAAGATCTCTGCACACGTCCCTGTCTCCAGCTCTACTTTACTTCCAATCAAATAGTACCAGCAGAGTTTTGCGTGTTCAAACTGCTGCTGACCAAGTGCAAGAAGGCCTTCATAGAAATCTGGCTTGAGCCTAAGAGCTTCTTCATACCTATGTCCCGCCATTTCATATTCTTTTTCTGCCCATTCATATGCAGATTTAACCTGTTCCAACAGAGACTCCCAAGAACCGTCTTCAGTAAAATATACCCGCTTCCTTGCTCTGGACATATGAACATTTCCCCAATTAAACAAAGACAAAGCTGCCATCTCTTGGAACTTAGCTGCAGCAATTCCAAAAAGCTCTTGTGCTTCTTCACTTGTAACAGTGTCCTCCATACTTTCAGAGTATAGTTTCATTCCTATCTCATGAAGATCCAGATATGGGTCGCAATCAAAGCCAACATGATTTTTGAATAACCGTGCAAATTGGACGATCCAGTCTTCAACACAAGTTGTCCCTTTACTAAGTTTCCTTTCTTTCTCCAGATGCCCATCCTCGGTGACTATAGTTAATTTGTAACTGCTGGAATTCATATCTTCTTCACCACCCATTCCCTCATATAGAGGTTCTTTATCTGGCGTAACTTCTACAATGTAGATTCTTAAAGAACTCTGAGGACCAGCTGATGATTCAACCAACCTAAGCTCATCAGTGGTAGTGATAGTAACCAGGTCACCTTCTTGATCCCTATACTTGATAAGTGCACCCTTCAAGTTTGGGAATCGATCCAGAACAATGTCTCTCACAAGTCTAATACTGCAACCCACTGGTAATTGTGCCCATCTAATATCCTCCTCAAGTACCAGTTTGACTGTTCTTGTCACTATCTTTTCTTCCTTAACGCTTCTTTTCTCCTCCACAACCACCTTGTCCTCAGCCTTCTTTTCTTCGACCTCGTCAACCTTCTTTTCCTCAACTTTCTTTCTGTCAAATTTGTTGCTCTTCTTCTTTTTCGACTTATCCTTTACAACCTTGGTAGAAACTGGAGCAACAGGAGGCTCAACATAGTCTTGGGGTAATACTAATTCTTCATTTTTTAGACCTTTCTCTTCCATTGCCCTTTTAACCTGACCTGCAATATCCAGTGCAGTCAAATTATTCGGTTCAATACTCAAAACATGGTTAACATCCCTTAAAGCCAATTCAAGCCTATTCAATGACTCATAACACTTTGCTCTCTTCAACAAAGCTTTACTGTACTTTGGAGCAACTTCAAGGGCCAAGTTGCATTCAGTTATAGCTCTTGGGTACTCGCCAAGGCCTATTTGCATATAGCAAGAAGCCATGTTAGTATGCAAATAGGCAACATCAATATGGTTCCCCGGAAGCAACTTGAAAGCCTTCTCATACTTCAACATAGCACCCTCGTGATCACGTTTCTGAAAGAGCCTGTTCCCTTCTTCCTTCAATTCTTGGGACATACTGATGAATACGGCAGTGTCTTCATCAATCGCTTTAGAGGTACGCTCTGGAGTAGCTTTACCATGTTTCACATTTGCATCACTAGATTTTGATTTAGTGGGCTTCTTCCCAGTGGGCTTCCCCATGATAAGCTACCTTTACAAGTCAAGAGTCCAAAATCAAAGCTTCACAACTTTGATTTAGTCCTAAAAGCAGCAAATCAATAATCAATTCAACCAACCAAATAGCTAAAATCAGAAGCTAAAGCTACAGTTCAAAAACCAACCTAGTAAACTCAATCAAGAACACATAAAATGAATCAAAATACAACCATCTTTTCTACTCAGCAGATTCAGGAAAGTAAAATTTGTAGATTTCATATCTAATAAGAAATCCACCTCAAGAGAATATTTTATTGGCAAGGAACAGGGAAGACAATATCAGCTTGTAGTCACTGATATATTTTAGATACCAAAAGTATTTACAAAAACCTTGCAGAAGTGTGACCTCAATAATTTTAAATCACTATAAATTGAAGTTAAAAGAAGAAGAGGAAGAAATGTTACCTCCAAATAGACGTAAAACACTATCAAACCCCACAATTGATGAAAGAAGCACAAAAGAGAGCAGCTTTAAGATAAGGAGATTTTGGTGTTTGGAAAGAAAGAGAAGAAAAACTTTGAAGAGTTTTAGTTGAGTTGTTTCAACAAACGGCCGCAAATGCAATGAATGAAAATGGGAGGAAATGGAAATGTTCAAAATTCTTCTCCCTTTGCCAATAGGGTTCCTTTTCCTTCCATATTTGCTTTGCTGGATTTCATCTGTTCAACGTCAACGCCCTCCACACTCACTTTCAACTACGGCGCGTCACTTTCACATTTTACCCCTTAACTTTTAGCAGCCGTGTACCGACGACGACTTCTTTTTTTTCCACCTCTTTTCTGATTCTTTCTTTTCTTTTTTTCTCTCTAACTTGAAACTTCCTTCACTTTCATTATTTTTTATAGTATTAATTGAAGATGCCTTAAAAATAATCCTCAATCGGTTCCTATTTATGTGATGTACTTTGACTATACACAAAATTTAAAAAGATAAAAAAAAAATTAAATCCTGCAATCTAAAATAAAGTGGTTCTCATTTATGTGATATATTTTGACTAGACACAAAATTTAAAAAGATAAAAAAAGATTTTTAAATCCTGCAATCTAAAATAAAGTAAAAATATTTATGTGGTTATAAATTATCTCGTTAAGCATAAAATTTAAAATTAACTTAATATCAAATAAGAAAATGTGTTATTCTTTTTTGAACTGACTAAAAAAATGTCATATAAATTGAAACATAGGGAGTAAATTTGACTTCAAATTTATCATTTTACCTTAATGAAACGATTTATAATCTTTATACAAATATCTATGACTCATATTGGATAATAAGTTTCAAAATTCTTCTTCATACCCAATCAAGACGGTCATTTAAAATAAAATGGAGGAAGTACTACTTTTTCATCCCTTTTTACTTGGTCTATGTTGATTTAGTACTCCCCTTAACAAATATTTATTAAAAATTTATTTTATTAAATGAACCTCATTTTTTCTTTAAAAAATTAAATTTGACATATTATGTGAGTTACTTAACAATAAGAAAAATATTGAAAGAAAATAATAAATCTATCTTGATTTGTTAAAATAAATTAATAAAAATAAAAATATATTTTAGTATAAAGGCAAGTAAAAGAAATGAATATATTTGCACAAAATATATAGTGTGGGAATGAAATTAAATATACTGTAATAAATAAACAAAGAAGTTAAACATATTTCTATATATTAGAAGAGCCATGGTAAAGGGCAATTTAGACATTTACTGTTCTACTTTTCAGTGTTTATAC
Organism: Anisodus acutangulus; assembly: GCA_029783415.1. Taxonomy (NCBI): domain Eukaryota; kingdom Viridiplantae; phylum Streptophyta; class Magnoliopsida; order Solanales; family Solanaceae; genus Anisodus; species Anisodus acutangulus. The sequence goes on along the minus strand of CM056507.1, from coordinate 26,058,844 downwards.
GTGGCTTTCAATTGTTTGTACAAAATTTGACGTGTAGTCTATACATCGGCCCAGCTATATTCTAAGAAACCGACATACATTAGGTTTGAGCTTCCTTTATGTGTTTGTGTTCAGCCGTATCTCTGTTCTAGCTGCAGGTGTATTTCTCTTTCCATCAATTTTGCTCATCTTCTTTCTTCATCTTTTTCCCCCTTCTCGATTTTTTTTTTGGTTTTGTCTCCCCGCTTAGATAGCATATTTTCCTCTCCTTTGTTACTCTTTCTATTTGCAGTGATTTTGTCTCCGCGGTCGCCTTCCGGAGATCGAAAAGAGAGTCCAATAAGTATTAACAATAAAGTAAACTTTTAAAATAGAGATGTAGTTGCGCTGATGATTTGAATTTCGAAAAGAAGTAGAGTTCGGTCTTCCAATCTGATTTTACTCTTTAATCTACGTCAACTTGATGATACCAACTGATTCGTGCGGAACTAAATTGTTGTACGAAAAATCAGAGATATGCAAGTTGATGCTGCAAGGTTAGGTCTCTTGATTTGCCATACTTTTCCTTTATAATATATTCTCTTACCATATAAATTGATCTTTTTCATGTTTACTTGCTGGAATTTTGAAGTGCACTATGCACATACGACGTTAGTTGATATGCCTGCTTCTTATTTATGCTAACGGTAACTACCCGTCCGGTTGTTTTTACCCTGAGACCTCTATTTGACTAACTGTAACGACCCGTCCGATTTCGAGGTTCATTTTCAATAATTTCGGGTGAAAAACCCACAACTAGAAACTTAGTTGGATAGTTTGACTCAAAGTTGACTTTTGACTAGATGGGTTCGTTTCCGGGTTCCGTCACTTCCAGTAGTTCCGGAGGGTCATTTATGACTTAGTCGAGTCATTGGTTTTCTTCCCGAGACAATAGGATGTACTTTGTGGTGCTATTTGTGAAATTTGGATATTTGGTTTTTTCGGACGATTCTTTAGAAAAGTATCCCTTAGTTTGGTGAGATGAGAAATATGAGGGTATGAGTGAGTTCGTAGCACTGTTTACTTTATACGAGCATGTCTTGTTTGTGGCTGGGGTCTCGGGTGTTTGATGGAGTTTGAGGTTGTTTCCCATGATCTGGTGTCTAGTGTCCGCCTTGACGGCGTCTCCGTCTGCCTCGACGGGAGGTTGGCTCGCAAGAGCGGGGGTTGAGAAGTTGTGAAGTTTCCGCCCTAGCGGAGGATTTGCCCGCATGGGCGAGTCCGCCTCTGCGGTATCGGGGCGCTGGGCGATTTGTCAAGAGACCGCGCCCAGCGAGGTATATGTTCGCGGTAGCGGGTCCGCTCCAGCAGTGTCAATTTCGCTGGTGCGGGATCATTGTATGAGGTGTCCTATTTAATTCCCTAGGTCAGATTCTTTTGCCAAAATAACATATCTCGAACCTAGAGTCGCAAGGGAGAGTATTATGAAGGTCAAGTGTGAAATTCATCCTAGAGGTAAAGATTTCCTTCCCTTGTGATTTGATTTTATGTTTCTAAGTCCTTTAATGGTGATATAATATATGTATAAGTTGGGGAAGATGAATTGCAAGTTCTTATAAGATTTAATCATGGATTATAAAGGGTGTTGATGGATTAAATTACTTGATTATTATGAATTAGTTGTGATTTGATTTTATGTTTCTAAGTCCTTTAATGGTGATATAATATATGTATAAGTTGGGGAAGATGAATTGCAAGTTCTTATAAGATTTAATCATGGATTATAAAGGGTGTTGATGGATTAAATTACTTGATTATTATGAATTAGTGATGGGAATTGTTAGATTATCATGTTGTAGAGTTTAATTTGAATATAGAAACCTATTTCAATTGGGGGAAATTCTAGGGTTTCCAATTGGGACTTTTTGTATATTGTTCAATTGAAGGCGCAAATGTGTATAGTTTCTTAATTAACTTAAGGATATGATTACCTAGTATGTGATTTTGGTTTTTGGGTAATAAAGTTTGAGTCTTGGTGTCGGGGCCCGGGATTGGTATTTAAAATCTTGGTTTATTAAGGATTATGCCCTTGTATGTTGTGTAAGCTCTTCATTATCGAATAGTATATGCGTTCGATAGAAGTGTGTAATTAGTTATAAATATTGAGGGGTATTGGGCGTGTTGGGGGTCTCACACAGATGAACGATTGAGTGGGTAGTGGTATTGAACTGTATTGATGGGTGATTTGGGGAGTTAGCCTTATGTTGGTTCCGAATTGGGCTTTTCGTCTTATTTGCTATTTTCTGTTTATTCATCACATCTGCTTTCGATATGATAATCAATATGATATCATGATATCCTGATTGTACTTGGATTGTTGTGGTGTTAAATTTTTGAAAGCATGTGATATTCATCTCTATACTTGGTTGCATCTCATTACATCATGAATTCTTGCCTTATATTGTCATTTGCATTCATACACTCATGGTCCTGAGATATTGATATGAGAATGGTATGGAATGCTATGGGTTTAAGAGAGATCGGAAAGGTGAGATTACTTATGAGATTAAGGGAACACTGGGATGATGATGATATTCGAGGGGACGGGTTGCACGCCTGCAACAGTAATTATTCCGTTAAGAGCTGATCTTCAGTGGGAAATTTCGTAGAAGTATATGGATTTCGCGGGTCCCTATGATTGAGCTCTGGTGGGAAATTCTGGAGAAGTATATGTACTTCATGGATTATCTGTTGATGAAACAAGTGTTGAATTGATTATTGATGACTTGATTGAATTTCTGGAATAAATGGAGCATGTTACTTACTCAATGATACTCAGATTGCTGTTATTGAATCCTTCTGAACTTGGATGACCTAAGTAAGTGATTATGAAATATTATCTAAAGAGGGAATTGTGAAATCTATATGGAATATGCTGTGAATAATGTGAACTTACTTGGATATTTAAACTGTTAGAATAGGATTATTTGGTGTCTACTTAGTATTTATCTCTTTTTACGTATCTTTTGTCATTATCGACCTATGATGCCTACGTGGTTTAGTGTACTCATACTACACTTGCTGCATCTTTTCTAGTGCAGATTCAGTGCCTTCTACTAGTGCGAGACCGTGTGGCCGAGTCCGAGCGGTTGTTTCTCCGGCATTCAAGCAGAGGATGCAGCATCTTCAGCATACCCTTAGGTGTTCTATCTCTATTATAGTCTTTTATTTGCTGCTCGAGTGGCATGTCAGTCTTGTATCGGATTTCTAGTGCTCTTGCATTCACATACTAGATTTTGGGGTGTTGTTAGTGTTTAGATTTATATTTTCCGCATTTATATCATGAGACAAATTATGTAGCTTTCTGTTATCTTTCCACTTTTATTTATGTTATATCATGTGAATGATTCGGGAGTGGTTCGCCTACCGGTGAAAGTTGGGTAAGAGTTGGGTAGGTACCACCATAATTCCTGAAAATGACACTAACTTATTTGGGTTTAAGTACTTGAATTCTTAGCCAAAATACTTGTTCAGCATAAAGCTGAATTGAACTATTGATTTGGTGAGTGCTTCTGAACTATTGGAAAACTAATAAAAACACAATTGTAAGTATAATCATAGTAGTTCATGTGAAAAAAATACATAAATGAAGATAACGGAGATCCTTTTCTTCGTTTCTATTTTTGAGTACTATATTTTTGAGGTGGAGATGCCAAAGATAGAAAATAAAAAAATCGTGTCTTATTTCTACTCTGAATTTGATATTGACCAAAGGAAACAGAGCAATAAGGCACTATATAGCTTGAGAACCCACTTACAATAACATTTGCAAACAACATTGAATCTTTAGGTTCTCTTTTAGAGTATCCTTTGTTTAAAGTTTGTCTACATCTTGATTGCGTTATTGTTTTAAGCAACCCTAATGGAATCCTATTAATATAGTTGTCATAGAGCACTGATTCAACAAGTTAAAACAGTCTCCTGAGTTTGATACTACAGCTTTTACTGCTTTAGCAGGAAATTGAGGGAGCGAGATCCTAAATCAAAACTCTAGGACCTCCTAAGTACCTACAAAACCTATACTGAAGTTAGTTTTTAGGCTTTTATACACTTGCGACGCAACTGTTTGCCCCTTTCAGTACTAATGTAGAGTGAAGAAGCAACGAAAAACACTACCGAAATGAGAACATCATAGAAAAGTTAAAGGTGCACCACTACTTACAATTGTAAGACAAAAAGTTACTAAGACTACTTGCTATGTTAACATATGAATGAATTTTGCTGTGATTTGAATTCTTTATATTGGAGTTTGGATTTCCGTTGATCTGATGTCTGAAGTCTTAATAGAAACCAGTACCTTTACCTTGAGTATTTGAGCTTGGGATTCTTGAAACATTGTTCTTAGTTCACTAACTGAAGTAGTGGAACGGCCATCTCATGAAAACTCCAACCTCTCTCCATTAGTTGGAATAATCAAGCTCTCATTTCACTATGAGCCCTTCATTGGTAGATTTCAGTGTGCTTTGGCGAATTGATTACAGGAACGCCACTTTTGGATTGGTTAATTCTCTCATCTCAATGCTTTGTAAAGTTGCAAGTTTTGACAGTTTTATTGTGTTCTCTTTTTTCCGAGTGTCTACCGACACGCCTATGACAAGGCCTCTGTCATTGGCTCGGGTTCAGCCGTTACTTTGAATTTAAGAATTTCACATTCTTGCAGTCGGGAAGAATGTTGACTGTCATGGTGACAAGTTAAAATGCCTATTTGCAAATGTTGCTACAGTGGAAGAGTATCGGTAGTAGAATCAGCACAAATATTTCTTCCGCTTTGACCTATCAGTTGGGTATCACCATGCAGGTAAATCTAAATTCTTAGGTTGAAAATTCATGCTTAATATGGAACCATATATCATTGCAAGGCATAGGCATTTTTGCTCAATGCACCAATTTATGTGCCACACACTGACTGAAAATCGTTGCGCTTCCAAGGAAAATCTTGATAAATGGGAGAGTAGTTATTGAAGAATGTTTTGACTTTGAAAAGTATGTAACGATATTAAGCTCCGCAGTATTCAAGAGCATGTGGCGCTTTGGTACAGAAGCACAGCTTGCAGATTTAATAAGGTGAAAAGGTGAAATTTCTCAAGCATGACATCTCTTTAATTCATGAATAATAACTATTTCCCCTGTATGCAAAAGAACAGATTAATCTTGCTGTTTCATATGATTACTGCAACCTCTCAACTAATAAATACACTATTTATACTTTGTAGGCGAATGACTGCAGAGGATCATTGATACCTTCCAGGATGGAACTTGTGGTTGAAAACTGCACTTATGCAGCAAACATCCATATCTTGCGGTCTAGTCAAGTTAGTATTTGTGTTGAATTATGCCTTTGAGATCTTTGTTAATAGCTTTCTTGACTTCGTTAAAAGATAATATATAGTTGATTTCAAGACGAGGATACTTAATCCACTAATTTATAGTCACCTACCTCACGCTGCCTCTAAATTGTTTTTCAAAAGCATCCTATATTAGTGTGTCTTATTGTTAGGGTGATAGCTTGATTTTGCTTCTCTTAATAATGTACAGCTGTTATATGTTAAGATATCTCATTGATTTTATTTTTCTAATCCATGTTGATCACACAATTTGTTTTACAACTCAGTCGAATTGACGATGCAGCCAAATAATCATAGGTGTTCAAGAAACCAGGGGTATAGTTTGTGCTTCCACTATTTTCATTCTTCTTCCACAACTGATGTGTCTTCTTATTGGAACTGTGAGAGGTTAATTTATTCAGATTTTTTCCCAAGAATGTGCCAAGAAGTCGTGCTGAGTTAGTGCAGTTCTCCAAATATGATAGTTTTTCCACCAAGAACCGACACAGTTGAAAAAATAAACATTAGCTAAATAGTTCACTTCGATAATATTTCAATTCCAGTCAGGCCAGAATCCTGATGGTAAGAATATTAATCATATTTTCACTACTTATTTGAGTAATTAGATATGTTATGTTAAAGCTCAAAAATGATCTTTTCAACACTTCATTTATGCTGGCTATATATATAGAAATTGCACTTTACCCATAAAAATTTGTTAGAACTTGAGAGGACAATTTTCTCATTTTTGTTATTCTCTTTAAGGAAAAAGTGTGATTTCCTGGAAGGGTCTGAACTAAGGAAAAAGATCTTAAACAAGCTACTATATATCCCAAGAAGGAAATTTTGGCACGAGATAGGTTAAGTTTGGCTAAGATTAATCTATTTGAGAAAGGAGAGAAACATAAGATGCTTTGAAGGTAGCTAAACATCAGTTCAACATCTGAAGAATCCTGCTCTATTTTTGTACTTTGGTGGAAATCTCTGAACATAAGTAACATAGAACAAATCCTAGATTTCATTAGCTTTCTCAATAGGTAGAATCATTGGTATGCCTCCTGATCAATGAAGTCACAAATCACTGTGTATACAATGTGTCGTGTGTACTTGCTTCTGCATAATTTAGTATGCACATTTATCTATCTGGTCTATAAGTGAGTATTTTTTTCTAATTATATTAGAAATTGATAATTGTCACTACAAAAGTTAGTATATAGAGACTTTTCTGAGTTCAAATATATGTGATACCTTGAATGTTAAATTATATGACCCAGAAGTAAATTACTTCATTCTATTAGACTGTTAAATTATTTAAAACTCATAGTTTGTTTGAGCTGTAATCCAGTATACACTCGGAGCATTCTTAATTACTGGTATGCATGATTGAGACCATCCATCTTAGACATATTCCAATTATCTGTTTAATCTTTCTTTCAGATGGCAGCAGTGCGAGTAATTTGTGACTTTGGTATACACTTTTCCCCCCTTTGTAAGCATTTGTTGTTATTCTTTCTTGTCAACTTCAATTTACTATCTGTTTATTGTCTTTTTTCTTTGTTTACAGGTTTTTTTGACAGAGAAAAAAAGAAAAGGCTAAAAAGAAGTTTAAATACGGTATGCAAATAGCTATGATACTGTAACACCTTGAACATCTACTAATACGATGTTGTCGTGGATGTCAAAACTGTGTACTTTTGTCCAATTTATATATAATAATATCTAGCGATTAGAATATGGCGTTGACTATCTGTCTCTTCACTAACTTACGCTCGGTTATATTTATTTTCTTCCTATCATATCAAAATGAAGTGAAACAAAAACAATAATTTCAATTTGTACAGTGTTGGGCCCGTGCTGGCACAGGCCGTATCTACCTAGTCTTGTTTAGAAAACCTATATGATTTTATGGCTCACTGGAGACTAATAAAATTTTGTTATGACAGCATGTATCTAATAGAAAACTAAATAGAACCTCCATTTGTCACTAGTATTTTTACAAGTACCTTTTATGCTCTTAATAAGAAGAGAGATAATTGTCTATAAAAGCAAAATGGTGTTGGGAAGAAAATGAGATGGCAAGGACTTTTTATGGTGCTTACGTACTTTATCCAAGATAAAATACACAGTTTTACAACTTTGTTCCTTGCTCAACTCTGTCAAACAGGAAAAGAAAAAAAATTCCCATTCATTTTTTTCCTCTTTTTATTTTCCACAGCCTTTAAAGTTTTCAAAGACTAGTTGGACCCATTGACAGAACATAACAGGCAGCCGCCAGCACTGGGTTAATGTTGTTTGTTTCTTTACTTACACGGTCGGCTTGGACTGCTAGATGATTGGTGTGTGATCTGTCACACGCTCTTTGCTTTCAGCGCTAGGCGCGTGTGCCAACTTCTTCTATGAATCACTTAAATCTTTTGACGGGACCCACATATCATTAAAGAGAATATTCCAGAAATTTGCTTTCGTTCTTTTTTTAACTGTTACCCGAAACAAGATTTTTGTCTTTTCTCGGCAAAAATGATTTTATTTAACTGCAAATTTTCCTTTTCTTCAGTGAAAAACGATTCCAGATTCTCGTTAAAAAGGAGATCCGGTTATTGTGAAAAATAATTCTTGTGTAGTTGATATATTGGTATCCTCCATATTAATGTAAAATATAATACTCCCTCAGTCCCTCCGGGTTCTTCTAGTGGTATTTTTAGGGATCAGCCGAGTCTTAATCTTGTCAGTGAAGAGGAGGATGAGCCTTGAGAAAGCCTATTTTTGCTTAGTTTCGGAGGTTCAGGTCTTTCTCGCGTCTTGCCGGGCATGACGAAATACAAAAATTCTTTAATTAGTCAATCTTGGTATCGGTTTTTACTGAATCCGCATTCCCGAAAACTAAGCAAAATAAAAAAGAAAATAGATTTATAAGTTCGATACCTTGTATAAAACTCATGTGTGCAAGAAATATTCGATCGTATAGAGTTTGTTTTATGAACAATTATATTATTTCCAGCCCAAACACCTTTGTCGTTGGGGAAAAAAAATAAAGAGATTTTTTTAAAGCTAGGAGTTTCCAGCGAAAAGTCTTTTCTTGGCAAGAAATCAGTTAAAACGACAATGACTATCTTTCTCCTTTGATTCCTGTCGAGTTGCCCAAAGGACATAGTTCGAATTTTTAGTGTTAAATAGTTTAGTTTTAATCCCGAATTTGCATAAAGTCTTTAAGTATTTTAAAATAAAATTTACATAATTGTAAACTACGTAACATATAAGTAATAATAATTGATAATTTAAAATATTTTATGATGAATAGAAGTCTTGTTTTGAATCTCAAAATCCGAAAGATCCACATAAATTTGGACGTGAAAGAAATAATTCCTTGATTATTTTCATTAATGAATGAGTATTTATATAATTTACAATTTTCATAATATGGAAAATTATATTCCTATTCTACTCCCAAAATCCTATTATATTTGTACAAGAATTCTACATTTATGGTAAGTGTACATGCTAATTAAATACAACAATATATTTCCAAAACTACCGTGATATACACGATCTCCGTATCTCCTTATTTGGCATGTGTTTTCGTGATATTCACGGTATACACAGGGTAGTGTATATACCGTGTATATCACGGGTATATTTATCACACCCCTGCAGTCATAGCGGGCGGTATTTGTATGCTGAGACTGTCCCTAAAATGTTCAAATAGAACCAAGGGAAGACCTTTAATAAAGATGTCTGCAATTTGATACTTGGAAGAGACATGTCAGACGCGTACTTGTCCATGAGCTACCTTTTCGCGAACAAAGTGGATATCCATCTCGATGTGTTTAGTGCGCTGATGTTGAACCGGATTACTAGAAAGATAGACTGCACTAATATTATCACAATAAACCAAGGTAGCTTTCTGAATGGGAAAATGAAGTTCTAAAAGAAGATTATGTAACCAACATGATTCAGATACCACATTGGCTACCCCTCGATACTTGGCCTCTGCACTAGAGCGTGATAATGTAGATTGTCCCTTTGCAGACCATGAGACGAAGTTATTACAAAGAAACATACAATAACTAGACGTGGAGCGTCTGGTATCTAGACAACTACCCCAATCAGCATATGTATACGAGACAAACGTAGATGTCGATGACGGATATAGATGCAAGACATAGTTAAGTGTTCCCTGGATGTATTGTATAATGCGTTTGAGAGCATTCATGTGCTCAACCCTAGGATCATGCATAAACAAACACATGATGTACGACATACGTAATATCCGGTCTTCTGAAAGTAAGATAATAGTGGATAGGATCCTCGTAAAGTGAGCCAGCCGCAGCACCCAGCTTGGGTTTCGTATCAACTGGAGTGGAAGTAGACTTACACGAGGACATACCAGCCCGCTCAATTATCTCAACGGCATACTTCCGTTTTGATAAGAATAACCCACCTGCATGACGAGTGACAACAATCCCCAAGAAATAACTCAAAGGCCTAAGTCTTTCATAGTAAATTCAGAACTGAGTAGTGTCATGATAGACTTACGTAAATCATCAGAAGAAGCGGTCAAGATAATGTCATCCACATATAAGAGAATATAAGCCAGGGAAGTACCACGATGATATATGAACAGAGAATTATCACACCTGTTGTGAGAAAACCCAATAGTAGATACATAGTCTGCAAATTGCTTATACCAAGGCCGTGAGGCCTGTTTGAGCCCATACAAGGACCTCTTCAATAAACAGACATGATTAGAATATTTTGGGTCTCGAAAACCCAAGGGTTGATGCATGTAGACTGTCTCCTTAAAATCACTATGTAAGAAAGCATTCTTCACATCTAGCTGATGAATGAGTCATGTCTTGGAAAGAACCAGAGTGAGAACAATGCGAATGGTAGACAGTTTGACCACCGGGCTAAATGTCTCACCACAATCCACGCCAACCTATTGAGTTTTATCATCACCTACAAGACGAGTCTTATGTCTCGCAAAAGAACCATCAGAATTATCTTTATGAGTAAAAATTCACATAGACTGAATAATATTAACACCAGAAGGACGGGGGACCAACTCCCACGTCTTATTTTCAATCAGAGCATCATATTCGTCGTTCATAGTCAATTTCCAATTTAGGTCATTTAATGCAGACATTGGGTTACGGGGTAATGGGGATTTAAGAACATTAAAATTAAGATTAAAATATCTTTTTGGTTTAAAGATACTCTGTTGACTATGAGTAAGATGCATGTGTGTCGAGGGAGAATTGGGTGGATTTTGGAAAAACATCGGATGGGTGATGGTATGGCCAGTAGGTAATGGGCCTACTGGCCCATTGGAAACCGGAGGCTGGACTGGAGCAGAAGCTCTTTCGGTAGTGGGTTGGGCAATCGCCTAATAGTAGAAACTGGGGCAGAAGCAGTGGGTGATGGTGGGCCAGTAGGAAGTGGGCCTACTGGAGTTTCGGGGTCACTGGATCGGCCCATGAAGTGGTGCATAATGTACGGTGAGACGTTGTCATCTAAAAAATTATACGAACTAGGCATGAGACTACTCATTTTAGCAAATGGAAATTGGGTTTCATAAAAAATAACATGGCGACTAATTATTATCTTATTAGACGATAAATCAAAATATTTGTAACCACGATGATTAGATGGATAACCCAAAAACACACAAGCAGTAGAACGGGCTTGAAGTTTGTTAATTGTAGTTGACGAAAATAGTGGATAGCATAAACACCCAAAGACCCTAAGATAGGAATACGAAGCATTCTTATTATAAAGGATTTTAAGAGGAGATGGATATGCCAACCCTTTGGTTGGAAGTATGTTAAGGAGATAAGTAGTCATTTGTAGATCATGATGCCAAAAGAAAGGGGGTACAGAAAGCATGGACCAATAATGTTCGGAAAATATTATTAATGGTACGAATTTTTCGTTCGGCTTTCCCATTTTGTGAGGACATATGAGGACAAGAGAAATGAAAAACTATGCCATTAACATCACAAAATTCCCGAAACAACCCATTATCATATTTTTTGCCATTATCACATTGAATATTTTTGATTTTCCATTCGAATTGGGTACAGATGAGTGCCTTAAATTTTAAGAATGTAGAAAAAAAAATGAGATTTTTTTGCTAACGGAAAGAATATGATCGTGGACTTAAAATAGAATAATCGCTATGAATATAATCTCAAGTTATTTTTGAATGATTATTCTAATTTTAAGGCATTCATATTCTTTCCGTTAGCAAAAATAATAGCTATTATGATCGGAAAAAACTTCTCCAGTTCTAAAAAATAGAACATAATAACGACGGCCCACAGAACTGAGAACTGGAGAAGTACATAAATCGCTATGAATAATATCAAAAGGCATCAAAGTACGAGAAGTAGATGCTACAAATGGTAATCTAACATGTTTTTCTAAAGGACATGAATGAAAAATTGGAGTACTACGCGTACTCTTATAAGAAATAAAATTGTTTTTATACAAGGAAGAAATAATGGACAACCCAGGGTGACCCAAATGTGCATGCCACAAGGAAGGAACTAGAGCTGCAAATATCAATGGCATGGCTTGACTCGAGAAACTGGTGGCGATTGGGTAAAGATCTCCCCTACTATTGCATCTCATGAGAGGTATCCCCATTTTGAAATCCTTCACAGAAAACCCAAATGGATCAAAATAACAGAAACCCAATTATCAATGGTGAATTTACGGATAAACACCAAATTTTTAATTAAGTTAGGGGCATAAAGGGTATTTTTCAAAACAAGATGTGGATGGGGGGAGACAAAGTTTTATGACCGGAACCACGAATTGGAATTGAGTTGCCATTACCAACAATAATGCCACGATTTTTGCTCAAATTGAAATAAGACGAGAGAGTACCTTGGTCGGACTTCATGTGAGAAGTGGCGCCGATGTCCATGTACCAATTCTCCTCTGGAGGATTTAATCCAGGTGTATGCATAGCGACCTCAATATTGGTGGGTGTTGGTATTGGATTCGGACCCGCGGCATTGAAAGCCTATTGGGGTCGAGGCCCAAGCACACCAGCCTACTGACCCGACCTGAAACGCTGCTGGTATGAACTCGAGAAATTGGGCCTATGATGGGGCTGGATCGAGGCCCAAGGTTGCTGGAAATAATTAGGAGGGTAGTAGGCGGGACTGGGCCACTGGTCCAAGCCCACTGCCAAGGGGCCCAAGGCTGAGACCAGGTAGGCTGGGGCCCAGAACCTTGAGGCCCACCCCCGGTGTTGTTACTGTTCCCGCCAGCGTTGCTACTATTCCGGACGCCGATGTTGTTACCGTTCTATATGGGGAAGAAGTAATCCAAAACCTCACGTACAGTGAGGGAATTAAATTTCTTAAGGACACACAAGAAATTTGTGGGATCGAAATAATTTTTTATTTCTTTATGTTCTTATTGAACTAAAGTTACTGCTTTTCTGATTTTTTGTTTTGAACACCAATTACTAACAATCTTAAGACATTTAATTTACCTGGATTCATAAAGATTGGAATAGAAAAAGAAGACAACAATATGAATTTTATGAATTATTTTATCTATGATAATTAAAAAAGACAATGAAAGTATTGAGATTATATATATTGTGACCCTATTCTAGTCTAATAATAGTTTTAGGCAATTTATGGTATAATTGTACTTAAGGTAAAATAGGATTTGGAGTCGTATTAGAATAAGTTTATCTTATTAGACTTGGTTAATGAGGTGACTTATGAATAAGGAGGTTATTATGATGAATGAAAAATAAGAAAAAATTCTCCTATTATTTTTGTCTCCTACAAATTATCATCTCTGTCTATATTTTAACATGGTATCAGAGCCACGTTAGAAAAGGTACGAAAACCCTGAAACAATGGCAGGTGACAGAAAAGAAGACACCGACGATAGAAGTAAAGGAATCGCCAGTGAAGAAAATAAAACTTAGAGATAAATAATATCTCCTTATGACATTACGTCGAATGATAACCTTAGAATTATCGTAATACAAGTCCAATTGAAGGGTGAGAATTATGGAGAATGGGCTAGATCCATGAGGACAGCCCTAAGAGGAAGGAAAAAGATTGGCGTCGTCGATGGAACGATCAAGAAGACAGATGAAGAATCACCAGACTTGGAAGATTGATGGACTATAAATTCACTTTTGGTATCGTGGATTCGCAACACCATAGAACCAACGCTTCGCTTAATGATTTTACATAAAGAAGAAGCGGAAGAATTATGGACGAGTATCCTAGAGCGGATCATAGTTGTGATCGGTCCTCAGATAAAACAATTAAAGGTTAAATTTGTGGAGTGCAAGTAAAAGGGAAGGACCATACTGGATTACTATGAAAAACTCACTAAACTGTGGGAAGAATTGGCGAATTACGGCCAAATTCCAACCTGTACGTGCGGAAGTGCATGTGCAATCTAGGAACAGTACTAGAGGTCAAAAGAGAAGAAACAAAGTGCATCTTTTCCTTATGGGATTGGATGAGGCAATATATGAAATAGTGAGGTCGAACATACTGGCCTAGGAACCATTATCATCAATGAACAAGGTCTATTCAAAGCTGGTGCGAGAGGAGCGTATGAGAGGAATCAAACGTAAAAATGAGGAACAGAGTGAAACAATGGCTTTTTCCATTGAAGGGAGAAACCATTACCGGGACCAAGGTGAAGGAAAAAATGATTATTGCATTTGCAGACATTGCAAGAGATTTGGACATGTGGTGGAAGGCTGCTTTAGACTTATTGGTGGTCAGGAAATAGAAAAGAAGGCAAAAAGAAGGAGGTCGATGACACAGACAAAATAGGGGTGGACCGGGATCCAATCGTGGAAGAGGCAACCACTGAAAGAATGATGTGGTCACCAAAGAAGGAACTCGGGTGGAAATGGGACCGGTAAGCAGAGGCATGATAAGACATTGGGATTTGAGTGATGAGAACTAGGAGACTGTGATTCACATGTTGAATTCCCAGAGAATAACCCCGAATAGAAAGATGGATAGTAAGACCGAAAACTCATCCTGCATTATAAATTCTAGAGCTATCAATCATATGATAGGTAATCCCGAGTAACTGAACAATACACAAGACATCTATATGTGTCCGGTTGGTCTTCCAGATGGAAGTAGCTAGGTGGCTACCAAAGAAGAAGCAACCAGACTGCATGACATGATATGATTAAAGAATGTCCTTTATGTTCTAGATTTGACAAATTTAATTCAGTATCACAACTAGTGGATTATTTAGATTGTAATGTGATATTTAACAGAATTATGTGTCCTATACAGGATCCCACTACGAGGAAGCTGATTGGAAAAGGTGAGCGTCGAGGTGGACTTTACTATATATGGAATGTGCCGCTTATATGGGATATGAAGGCAGATGCGGTTGATTGTTTCAATCTTTAGCACAAATGGTTGAGTCATCCTTCAGCACAAGTAACGAAGTCTATTATAACATTAGGCTAAAAAAAGAGTTCTAATAGATTAGATAGAGAATGTGATGTATGCCAACATTTTTCCTTTAAGTGATTATAGCTTCAGATATGTTTGAGATGTTCATTGTGATTTATGGAGATCATAAATGACCCCTTCCTTTTGTGGTGCTTCATATTTTTTTACTATTATGAATGATCATTCACGAGGTTATGGATTTTTCTCTTAGTTGATAGGAAAAAAATGTCTCAAAACTTGAAGAATTTATTCGCTTTGGTAGAGAGGCAGTTTGGAAAAAGGGTGAAAATAGTTAAAAGTAATAACAGAACTGAGTTCACATGTATGAAGACTTACTTCTTTGAACATAGAATTCTGTTTCAAACATCTTGCACAAGGATACCTCACCAGAATGGAAAAGTCGAAAGAAAACACAATCACATTCTTAATATGGCGCGAGCATTGAGATTTCAAGGTCATCTTGTAATTAAATTCTAGGGAGAATGTGTTTTAAATGATGGGTACTTAATCAATATAACGTCGTCTTCAGGTTTGAATGGAAAAACCCTATGAAATTTTGTATGGGAAGGCGCCCCGGTATGATCACTTAAGGATGATAGGGTCACTATGCTACGCACACACAAAAAAAAGCACGAGAGACAAGTTTGAGAGTCAGAGTCGTAGATATGTCTTCTTGGGATACCCCCAAAGAAAGAAGGGTTGGAGATTGTATGACTTAGAGAATGATGAATATTTTGTCTCAAGAGATGTGGATTTCTACGAGACTAAATTTCCCTTTGCTGTAAGATCGCAAAACTTGACTGACAACATAGAAGTGATATTGGAGAGAGGAGAATCTCCGGAAAAAAGTTGTGTTAACGTGGATGAAATAGAAGGAGAAACAAACCAACACAACTTCAAATAAGACATGACTGATAAATAGAGGTACGAACGAAACTTAGATAGACGGAGTATGGACACTGGATATCAAACCTACGAATCAAACAAATTTAGACTGAACACAGGTCGGTCTGATAGAAAAAACACGAATGAAGTACAATCGGAAGGTATCCGGACCAAGGAAATGCACCTTGATGAACACTTGGGTCAAGGTAAATGGCAAAAGCATGAATCAATCTGGTTACGCGACTACGTCACCAAATGTTTTTGGAAACAAAGTACATCAACTCGTCCGCCCGATCCTTAGCAATCCTCAGGTGCGCCTTATCCTTTGACTATATATCCCGTGATAAGTTATCTTCGCAACACCAAAGCTTCCTTGCAGCAATTACATAGGAATCGAACTAAAAACCTTCTCGAAGTCAATGAAAAAGAAACATTAGAGAATAGACATGCAACAACCGATCCAAGCATTGGAGAATAATGGAACATGGACACTAGAAACTTTGCTACTGGATAAGAAAACACTATGATATAGATGGGTGTACAAAATTATAACACTTCGTAAATTCAGGTTAGGTGTGAATGTGTTAAATGAGATTTAACATGACATTTTAGCTGTATGAAGTCCCATCGAGATGATTTTTGGTGAAAATAGTTGTTTCAAAATCAAGACGAATATTAAGGTGCATAAGAGTTGAGAGGATCGACTAAGTTTATGATAGGTTTGCTTTCTAGCCTGATTTTGTGAAAATATGTTGCAAATTTGAAAAAGGTTCCTTAATGAAAGTTTTATATCTTCAAAATACTTTTCCATTGATATAAATACCGGGTAAATGAACATCGGTAACATAAGTTATGCTTGATTTATGAAAGGTTGTGCAGGGCCCGTTACACACAACACCCTATGTCGCGTGGGTGGCGCGTGCAGGAAGTCCCTCTAAAATTCTTTTGGCCTTGTGCTGACGTGGAGGTACGACGAGTGTCGGGATTTTTTAGCTTCACATTCTTATTTATATTTAAGGTCGAGGTTTAATTGCCCAACTTCCCCAAACACGAAAAATGACCTAGAAGGAGATATGATTCGTCCCACGACTCAAGATCACTTCAAGGTAAGTTATAATGATGATTTTAAGTTAATTTCAATTTCCCAACACCTTATTAACATGATTAAATCCTTTAAATCCATATATAATTTATTGGGACTCATTTTGGATGAAAGAACCCTTCAAGAGAATTGAACGCCAAAAAGGTAATACCTTCATCCTTTAGTTAATTATAACTTTATATTAATGATTATAGACTATAAGTTCATGAGATATGAGTTGATGGATTTGATAGATAATCATAAAAAGTTATATGGTTGGGTTGTTGATTGTTGATTATTGATTAAGGGTGTTATTTATCTTATGGGTGATGAAGAATGATATTTATTGTACCAATATGAGATAGTAGAATTATCTATAAGCAACATAATGAGTTGTTGGGTGTAGAAACACCATTCATGATAGTTTTGAAGCTTCATGCCCACTAAGTTTTTGACAAAAATGCTTATATAACAAAACATGAGTATTATTACTAAGATTGATTATTCTTATTGATTAAAGTTGAAAGGGAATGACGAACGTTGTAGTATGCTTAAATGACGGAATTGATGTATGTAAGGCTAAATCTCTACATGTGGGAGTGTTAATGATTCTCCCCACGCCACGTTCTTTTACAACTATTATGAATTGCATCAGAATTCAAGTTAAGCTTTAGTTTTATGAACAATTTCAGAACTTGTGTTATCTAAACGATATAGTTTTATAATTAGTTCATGATTGTCATTCCATGTTATGCATTACAATATGATTCTCAGTTCCTTAATATAAAATGTTGAATCACCTATACTTAGGACCGAGGCCACAATTTATGTATACATATACTTGGGCTTGAGGACACAGATTTGTGCACTTATATTGGACCTGAGGCCACAAATTATTAACTCAGTTAAAATAGGTGATTTCACATTCAGAACAGGGAGTACTTATGACTATACTTCTCTTGTTCAGTTCAGCTATCAATATGTTTCAGTTTCAGTCTCAATATATTCATGTTTATTGATTTGGGATGCCCTTTCCTCGAGCACTCCACAACTATTTATTATTTTAGTTGGTTTTATATATATGTACAATTCAAATGTACTTACGTCTCTTTTTTATGGGGCTTGCATTTCACGATGTAGGTATGGAATTACGGGACGACGGATCTACTCGTTAGGATTCTCTTATCAGTTGCTTCGTGAGCCCATGTTTATTTTGGGGCGTTATCTTATTTAATGTCTTTCAGTCATGTTGGACAGTCAAGTATGCCAGGGTTTTGTCCTCGTAAACAGTCAGTACTTCAGTATTCTTTAGAGGCTTTATAGACTAGAACAACAGTCATTCATTGTTTAATAGAGTTTTGTGTTAGCCGTATTGGCTATAATTTTGTACTTTGGATTTATTCTCATATTCCGCATTTATGATTATTCAGTTAAACACTTTAGTAGTCTAACATGCTTGTATATTATATACTACATCAATATATGTTGCATATTGATTCAACCAGCCATTTGGTTCGTTTGGTCACAAGTAGTCAAGCATCGAGTGTCATGTTACTCCAGGCCATGGTTCAGAGCATAACAAAGCTTGGTATCAGAGCAGTAGGTTTAAGTGTCCTAGAGAGTCTATGAAGTCGTGTCTAGTGGGCTCACTTGTATATATGTGTGCGTGCCACATATGTAAATAGTTTATCACATAGACATTCAAGATTGTTTCACTTCTTTCATGATCTAGATCATGCAGTTAGAGAAATACATTCGTGTACTCTTCTACGTCGTGCGTATTACGTATTTCAGAAAATGCATGCCAAGAAGAAGTATACCAAGAGAAAGTCAGCCACTAGCTATGAGGCTACTGCTAATGTTACCCGAGAAGTGGACTCTCAGACTCAGAGAAAGTACCCCCCAACTTTACCCCCACCAGCTACTGGGAGGCCTACAGAGGTTTGTACCATAATCACTCTGTCTCCTAGTGCCATGGATATGGATGTCAGGGGAGCTATCCAATTGCTTACCTAGATTGTTACTACACAAGCTTAGCATCATGGAACGATGTCAAGTATAGGTACTCATGAGGGGTTGTCCAATTCTAGAATCATGTAGTTTATTCATATGAACCATCCAGTGTTCATAGGGTCCAACAAGACTGAGGACCCTCATAATTTAATTGATGAGATCCAGAAAATCCTTTATGTTATGCATGCTAAAGAGGTAGAGGCAATATAGTTTACAGCTTATCAATTGAAGAATGTTGCTAACATTTGGTATGAGTCTTGGAACAGTCCCGAGGGGAAGATGCGTCTCTGGCAATTTAGGATGAATTTGCAAACACATTTATTGAGAAATTCCTACCGCTAGAATTCAGAGAAGTTAAGGCTCTAGAGTTTGAGAGACTCAATCAGAATGACATGAGCGTGAATGAGTACAACCTCAAATTCGTTTTGTTCACTAAGTATGCCCCATAAATAGTTTCAAGTATGAGGGATGGAGTTAGGCGTGTTGGATCTTGCAGCCTATTTGTTTGGTGATGCTAATATCACTGCCCAGAACAAAGAAATGATTATTACCAAAATGGTTGCTTTTGTACAAGGTAACGAGGATAGAATAAATTAAGAAGAGAAGCTGTAGAAAGAGAAAGACATGGAATTTAGAAAGAGGGTTAAGTCTACATGTAACTTCAGCCATGGGGGATCTCAAGGAGGTGGAAATAGAGAATTATCTAAGAATAGGTTATCAGGACCTTCTCCATCTACAACCACTACACCAGTATCAAGGTCCAAGTTGAATAAAAAAAGCCAAAATTTTGGAGCAACATGCTCATAATCACAATCAGTGTAGGACATATAGGGTTTCAACATACTATGTGCAACAAGTGTGGTAAGAGGCACCCTATAGTATGTCATTCGAGCATGGATAATTTCTTTGGGTGCAGTCAGCAAGGTCACTATTTGAGGAATTGTCCATCAGCAAGACAGAGTATCGGAGGTAATGTGTCTCAGATCATAAATTCAGCAGCTCCCAGTAATTCACAAGCCCAAATCGGGCGTAATGTAGTTAAGTCTGTAATACAAATCTCTATATGAACCACTTGTATGCTTTAGCAGGTCGCTAGAACTCAGAGGTATTCCCAGATGTCATTACAAGTATGATGATAACTCTAATGTAAGTGCTAATGGGGCAATATGTTATGATTTTAGCCACAACGACATAAATTGATTTCCATGATTTTGAGCAGAAAGATGACTAAGGTAAAATTACTTATGATTTTTAAATGTTATAATTTTTTAGAAGAAGTATATTTTTTATAAAACCCAAGCACATGAATAAAAAGAGATAGTGTACTACATGAGAGCCATGACCAGATGATATTAAATTTATAGGAATAGGTTTAGTTTGTTTAAGTTTAGTTAGATTAGAACCAGAGAGTACGATGTTACTAAGTTACTACGAGAAGGAATTATTATTAAGAGATAAGTCGTGATAGTTCCCTCTTAGGTTATGTGATTAAGTGTTTACCCCAGATGTGTATAGCCTGGTATCTTGTTGAAGTGTATATAAAGTTCGGGGTTAGATATTTTGATTTTTTGTATAAGAGAAACATTATTTCCCAAAGTGTGATCCATGTAGTCAATTAAGAAGAGATCATATGTATCGAATAATAAGGTTGGATAGTGAAAGGGAGTTCGAAATAAGATTATGTTTCGGTTTAGTTGTTCAGAGCAGAATGAGAGAATATGATGCTAGCTACTGGTTAGTATAATAATAGTGAGTATGTTTTGAGTATATATAGATGATGATTAGAGGTCATAAGCCAATTATGGTGGTGTGACGAAGTTCATTGTTAGGAAGAATTAAAAATGAATGAAGGTGAGTAATAGCATTATAAAGAATGTATAACTCCTAAAAATTATGTCTTCACTATGAAAAACTGAGGTAATGATTTCAACAAAGCTATTAGAGGTACGATTTGATTTTCTTAGTCACCTTAACACTAGCGAGTGAGTGGCAGTTTGAATACACCCGATAGCATGTTAGAATTCAAGGTCTTAAGTTAAAATTCGAAGTATAGTAATAAGTGGAAGAAGAAATCAGCTAAGCACTAAGAGAGCAAGCTACAGAAGAATATCCTTTGAGTTATCAAAAAGGGGTTTCCATTAGATTGATAGTGTGAGCAAAGTTAAGTCATTAAGATTGTGTATAACAGTTATGGATACATTATTTCCCCATTTATGTAGGTAACTTAGTTTTCCTAGTAAGAAGAGTGCTCATGAGGTATTTACAAGATGAATAGTCAGTAATGTAAAGTACATAGGACCGCATAAGATAAAGGAAAGACAACTTGATCTTAGTGTTTACTTGAACTACCAAGGGTAGGACCTTATGTGGGAGTCAACTTGATGTTTATCTCTATTTATGTAACTTCCATATCTGTCGGCCTCTGATGCATACGGGGTTACATTGTGTATTCATGCTATGCTTGATGCATCTTTTACCTAGATACAGGTATCCGTTCTATTAAGGGTGCAGTTTGGAGCACGAGAAGAGTAAGGTAGGCTACTCATTTCTGGCGGCATTGGCTTCCATCTCAGATAGACTACCCTTATTCATTTAGGGTGGCTCATTCTACTTTCAGTTATGATGTTGTACTGTAGAGTCCTTGTATAAGTCAGACCAAGTTTTGGGAAAGAAGGTTGTTTTATAATAATTGGTTATTAAATGATGTTTAAATGAAAATGATATCGTATATTGTATTTTTCATTCTCTTCCACATTTTCTTAAACTTCTTGTTTTAACTATTTGGGATTGGTTTGCCTAGCGGGGGATAGTGTAGGTGCCACCATAACGCTCGTGATTTGGGTCATGAAAAAGGTTGTATCAGAGCTCTAGGTTCACCGGTCTCACGAGTACAAGTACAATATTTGGTAGAGTCTCACAGATAGGTAAGTAGACATCCATACCCATCCCCGAGAGGCTATAATACATTTTAGGAACTCTTCACTCTTTTTACTCCTATCGTGATCCCTTATTCATTTTGGTATATAATTGATTCAAATTGGTAACTAGTCGATTCCAATCGGTATCTAATCTTGGCACTCTTTTGGAGTGGATCGTGTGTGGAAATCATGTTTGAAAGTTATCTAGAAAAAATAGAGTATTGGCCTAAGTTAAAAGTCTATTCTAGTCCAGGCATTGCTCCTGTGTGAGTTGACCATGCTTGTAGAGTTGCGCCTACGGTAGGTAGGCCATATGAGCGTATATCATATTGTTATCCCGAGACCTCGTCGTCAGTCATGGTCTACCTCAGCGAATTCATATCTACGGTGAATGATCTATCACATCGGATAATCGTGCCCTATTTAAAGGCTGAAGATGCGAGATGAAATGTGCGTCAATGGACTCTCGCAAGCATAGTTGAGTCTGCCTATGCGAGATTTTCTCACGGAAGCGTATCTGCCCCATCAGAGATCACTTTCGCACCAGCGAAATCACTGGGCAGAAACCAATGAGGTCTGTCATGTTTCCTTCTTTAACTTGTGTAACCCAATTTCATACCATGACAATTCAAATAAGAGGAAAACCATCTACAAAATTCAAATACCCAATTATATGGCGATCATAACAAGACAGAAATGAAAAGCAAGCATCCAAACAAAATTATCCAAATTGTTCACCAAAATCCAGAAACTAGAGTATTTGAAATAAATCCCGACAAGGACTAGAAACCAATGATAAGAGAGCTCAACCCCGTTGCCTCGATCTCGAGACATCACCACCTCCCTCTGCGGCATCGGTCTGGAAGGAGTATTTCTCATCATCATCCTCGTCTTAGTCTGGGAGTGCCCCATTATGGTTCATCAGTTTGAATAGACCTTTGATGCCTCTCCACACAGTTAGCATCAACTTACACTTCTTCTTCTTATTCTTGAAACTCAGGCGAAGCTTATCTTGGGTCTTGGCCATGTTAGTATATGCAGTCTCCAGGGTTTCAGCTGAAGTCTTGAGGCTCTTCTATGCATCCAGGAGTCTTCATCTCCTCTCGAATAAAGTAACTGCCGAGATACCCTAAGTACTAGCCTTGGTGGGAGGCCTAGGAAGTCCAACTATCGAGTCTCAGATATCCTGCAACTAGGAACCTATAGCAATAAAAGGCCCATGTGGCTGCGACTGCGAAGCATCATCCGCATCCTCATCATAATCGCCCATATTCACCTCAACTTTTCTATATTACTCTTAACCGCACTACCCTTTCTACCATCTTCAAGGGATGGAAGGCCCCGTCAGGACAAATCCAGTTGTCAGTAGGACGATTTGGCACCTCCCTTCTGGCACAACTTGGTGATCACTGAGGGAAATATCAAATTTGGCCCATCTCGAATCAGGTAGTCCCTCCACTCCTGAATGACGTGGTGGACCACATTCATTGGAATATTCTCTAATATACAAGCAATCATCAGGGCACGAACATAGGTGCAATCAGTAGTGTTGCTCAAAGGACGTACCCTACGGGTGATAATATTTTGCCACCTCTTCACCTTCGTAGTAAAGTAAGTGTTCTAAATTCTTATTTTCTTATTGGTCCAAGCAATCTTACCCTTATCCTTATCCGCCACTAGTTTTGAGACCAATCAAGCCCCATTACAGTTAGGCAGGTCATAGTGGGAATTGATCACATCATCCTCAATTCTTACCATAGTGCCCCATTTCATAATATCGAGATCGGGCTCCGTCAACCTCACCCATACATTAGCATAAAATTCCCTTGCCCAATTTTTATTAGCCTTGCAAGGATTCAAAGCAAAGAAAGTCCAACCCATTCGCACTAGATAGGCATGGAACCGGGGATGTTCTCTTCCACATTATGAATATCCATCCCTCTCTACCTTAGTATCTTCGTGTCCCTCAAATTAGAAAAGTATCGACGTTTGCAATCCTGGGATATGAATCAGACTGTGTCATAACCAACCTTGGGCTCTTCGTCAATAAGTCCATGGTCCTGAATGACATTTTCATTATCGTTTTAGTCCATTTCCTCCAAATTATACCTGCATTGATCAAATTAAAGTCAGTTCGGTGATAGAGTCAAGTGCAATATGATATTACGTGCCTAATGAGCCAAAGAAACTAGTGAAAAATTGACCCGAGTCACCCTATGTGAAGCTGCTATTTTAGAATGTTTTGTGTAGGTTCCGCAGGAGCGAGACTGCTCTAGCGAAAGAATGTCCGCACCCATGAAAAATTCAAATTCCTCCGCCTGTTTGCTTCTGCAAAGAATCTAGTGCTCCAATGGAGCCGTCTCTATGGAACTGGTCTGCAGAAGCATATTTATCCTTGAATTTATGATGGTAATTGTATGTAGTTCGAGGGTACAAAGAACATATCGAGTTATAACGATTGAGTTGTTGTATCGGTTGGAGAACTTTTCCTCATGCCTTGATTTTTACACCACTTTCTCGAGTAGGGGTCCGGGTGTGTTGACTTGTAATTCACGAACTCATGGAATTCAAACAAGTGTTCATGAATTACGGACAGGTTCATGACAATCATAATGGCATATCATGAATACAATAATGAACCATAATAGAGGCATGACATATATAGTATTACATGTAATTAGGGTTATCATGATTGTCGCACCCGTTTTTAACCCCCTACCTACGAAGAAGAGGGATCCAACATGGTCACGAGGTATTTGGTGATTCCTTATTTAATTAAAGCTTAAGGAGTCGCCACCTAATTATTCTACGGTGAATTAGGGCACCTAAATATTAACTAAACGCTGCAAAATGAGCTCTGATTAATGGTCTGCTAATCTATGAAATTCTGGGTAAGGGTTCTTTATTATCCTAAAGGGGAGGATTAGACATCCTTTAAGATCTGCTAACTATGGTTATCCGGTCAAACTTAGGTTAATTATTATGCTAAGGAGAAAATGCATGCTTAAAAATATAAAGTTAAAGGGATGTTGCAAGTAGTTAATTAAAAGATGCATTTTGACAACGTAAAGATTTTACCACTTATTCTTTTTGGGGAGTCTCGCAAAGGTGATTGCGGTTCTGAGAAATAAATTCTCGGTATAAATCCGAAAAAGTATGCATGACATTGTATATAAAATATATGTAAAGTTGATTTTTTTAGATAAAAGCATGCATTGGTATGACATTGTTTATAAAATACATGTGAAGTTGATTATTTAGATAAAAACATGCATTTGTATGGAAGTAGAAAAGCAAATTGCAAAGAAATGATTCATATGGAAGTCATTTTAAATCGCAAATCGGATGAAAAACAAAACCTTATTTGTATGATTAATAATGCGAATAAAGGATGACCAAATTGTTTTGAACGTTTTAAACATGCATGACGAGCCTAGAATAAATAAACTAGCGACGGATTTCCAATTTTAAACTACCCTATCAATTTATCCATTCAAGGCCTAATTATTCCAAGCATTCCCATGATCGCACAAAGTTGAGTAATTAAATTACAACAGGGAAAAAAAGGGCAGTATCAAAGAATTAAAAGCAGCGACTAGGGCGGATGACGATGTCACCCCGCCCTATTTGTTTAGAAGTCCCGAGTGAAAGAGAATGCAATGAACGTGGATGTGGGTCTTCGTTTGACAATAGTCATGATGATTCTCATAACGAGACTCTTCGTTGCTCCCGATTCTTTTCATGTAAATGAAAGAAAAGAAAAAGATTAGTAGAGGGAACATGAAAATATATACATAAGAAAATATAAATAAATAATTTCATGAAAAGTAATACACCATATGACCTAAAGGACTTCTCTTGTTCACATGGAGGCACTTTTACACTTAAGCAGATATGGGAAGCATATAGTCAGTTTGCTAGACATGTAGACATAGGGATGAATAAGTAATCAATCAAAGATGGCATTTCAGGTATGCAGGGTCACTTATGCTAAACTAATCATACATAATCATATCCATGTCGTGTGTTAGGCATAATGACACTTCACATAAGGCACAGCATGAATTGGATGGTTATTATAGTATACTACAAGTCAAATAAACTATCCTACCATATCTAATAAACAACCAACACCTGTTAGGGATGAATCCGTTAAACGACTCACCAATATAGGCATGTTGTTACACAGTCAAGAAGGACATACACAGAAAAAACTCAAGGGGGTTAACATGCTAGTATGGAAGCATTTAACTTATTACTAGGCATGGCATGTATAAAATCAACTTATCAGGACAATTAGTAGTATCGTGCAAATAGTCAATCACATCCTCAACATGGTATAGGTTAGTCCTATAGTGAGGTAGAGTGCTAATGCAAGTATGATTCAATCAATATTAATACGCAGAGCTTATGTATGATCAATTTATATGAGCCAACATAAATGAGTAAACAAAAACATTTAGGCATTGCTTTAGATATGCAAGTTAGTTAGGCTAAACTGGTCACATGGGATCATATGCATTTAATCAAACATGATAAGAATTGATACTATAGACAAGAAACTGTATAGAAAAATAGTCTTCAAACATGTTGACATATTAGTTAAATGTCATACCAAAATTAACAAACAAACCAAACACCTATTATGAGAATAAACTAGTTAAAGAATTCAACAAGGTAGATAGATTCCCACATTCTCCGACCCCACATGACCAAATAGTATACAGAAATCAACATATGCACCTATAAAGCTTCCTATCACATCCTCGTCATCCTAAATTTATCACACATGCTTATATGTATGCTAATAAGGATGCAAAGGTATTGTCAATCCTATACAACTCAGAAACCACATAGAAGGACATGTGAAAACAGATTACAAAACACATATCTAAGCTCTTAAAGAAATCAAAACTATATTGTCACTACCAGTAATCTCAAACATATAAAGGAAAGTAACTACATTATTTAACTAATCCTAAAACCATACCTTGCTGAATATTTAGCTAATCTTCATTATGCTTTTATAAACAAATGCTAATACAACTCGTACTCCATCATACTAAATTTAATACTAGACATAAACTTAATATAGCAATCTGACCATTAACAATCGACTAAATAAACTATTAAGTATCATAAAGTTCTTAAATAATTGAACATAATCCTTCAAAATAACCTGTATATTATCCAATATTACGTATAAATATAGAACTAATCCAATAGGCAAAAACATTCCCAAATCATCTAAGCATGCCAAATTATATCAAAAACACATATAAATGAAGAAAATTGAATTGAGAGGAGTTTGTGTTTACAGACCTTCTCCGGGCAGCGAACCGAGGCATCGTTTCGAATCGTTGAATCCGCTCGGAGAATTTATTTTGGAATTCTGATTTTTGAGATTTCAGATCGGAATTTCAGACCCGACCCGAAACAGACCCGATTTCGATTTTCTTTTCGAACCCGAAATGAACGGAAACGGGAAGAACAAAAGAGGGAATTTTTAAGGATTGAGACTTGTATTCAAAAGGGATTTTCGGATTTAAAATTAAAGACCAAAGAAGAGTTTTTGTTTAATAAAAAATTTAGGAACAAGCAAACCGTTTTATTTTCTAATTTTTCCCCTCCTTTTTTTGTTTTGTTTTTGACCTCAGACCTTTTCGATATCTATTTTTGGGATCCCTTTTTTGATTTTCTTTTCGGACCCTTTTCGCACCTCAGACCTCCCTCTGGTTTTGATTTCTTTTTGGATTTTCGACCTATTTCTTTTCTTTGACTTGGACCCCTTTTTCGGACCTCGGACCCGACCTCAAATGAAGAACAACGGGGGGTTTTTATAGATGGATTTTCCCCCAAACCGTTCACCCCCATACCCCCTTTTCAATTTCGAGTTTGAAATTCAAATAGAAGGGAAAATATGATGATTTTGGAGGCGGATTTTGGGGGTGATGTCACGGGTTTTGGGGGATAGGGTATGGGTGAAGTGACGGGAGGGATGTAGTGGTGTCAGGGTTAGGGGTATGGGGTGTGCAGCGTAGGTGTGAAAAAGGGGGTGTCTGTGGTGGATAAAGAAAAAGGGTGTAGGATTTTTGTTTTAGTTTTTAGGTTTAGGGTTAAGGAAGGGAATAAAAGGGTGTGGGTCGAATGGGGTTGGGCCGGGTTTCGGTGGATGATTTGGGCTTGTTTTTGGGGTTAGTAGAATGTTTTGGGTGAGGGAAAAATGGGGTGTGGATTAAAATATAAAAGTGGTTTATTATTATAAAAAAATGCTTTGAAGAAATATAAATTATTTAAATAAAAATAACGATGTGATAATAATAAAACATAAGTAAAAAAAATGTGATGCCATTTTGTGAAAATAAAACAACATAGAATATTAGGGTAAAATTATGATTATGATATTAAAAGATAAATGATAGTAGAAAAATACGAATAATAATAATAATAATAATAATAATAATGATAATAAATAATAATATTGAGAATAGACGGCGATATTAAGGCCTTATATATATATATATATATATATATATATATATATATATATATATACACACACACACACACACACACACACACACTTATTTGAGGTGTCAAAATATATTAAAACGCAAACAAATAATCAAAAAAGAGGGGACAAAATTGGGTGTCAACAGTTTGCCCCTCTTTGACTGGAGACGATAAAAGAGTTTTCGGATAAAGAAGTTGATTGATTAACCAATTTTGTCCTGATAATCGAGACTTGAATGAAGATTAGGGATACATGGGTGGAGATAGAATTCCAAGGGAGAAGAAATTGCGATATCGGTAAATCGAAAAACCAAAGTTGGTGCAGATTCAAGAAATATTGCCCTAGTGTCGAGTTATGATGACATCGATTGCAGGTGTGGAAAAATATTGGGAAAGAGCGGAATGATGTTCGAAGTAGGTGTGGAAAAATATTGGGAAAGAGCGGAACGACGCAAGAGATAGTTTCACGTTGTGCTGAAGTTCCTGCAGATTCAAACTCCTGCTGATTCAAACTCCTGCGGACTAGAGCTAAGATAAAAAATTTGTTCATAACTGCTGAATACAATGGGTATATGAGAATAAGACCATGTGAATTGAAATGACGTCCTTTCACAGAGTAATGCGATGCGACGTCCTTGCACAGACGTAATGCGATGCGACGTCCTTGCACAGACGAAATGTAATGACGTCCTTGCACATACGAAATAAGATGAAATGACGTCCTTGCACATACGAAATGAGATGAAAATGATGTCTTCGCACAGAAGTAATGTAATGACGTCTTCCCATAGAAGTAATGTAATGACGTCCTTGCACAGACGAAATGAGATGAAAATGACGTCCTTGCACATACGAAATAAGATGAAAATGACGTCTTCGCACATAAGTAATATAATGATGTCCTTGCACAAACGTAATGTAGTGACGTCCTTGCACAGACGAAATGAGATAAAAATGACATCTTCACAAAGACGTAATGTAATGACGTCCTTGCACAAACGTAATGTAATGACATCATTGGACAAACGTAATGCAAAATGTCATCATTGCACAGACGTAATGCAATGACATCCTTGCACAGACATAATACGATGCGACGTCCTTGGACAGACGTAATGTAAAATGACATCCTTGCATAGACGAGATAAATGACGTCCTTGCACAAACGTAATGAGATGACGTCCTTGTACAGACGTAATGCAAAATGTCGTCTTTGCACAGACGAAATGTAATGACGTCCTTGACCAGACATAATGCAAAATGTCATCCTTGCACAAACGTAATGCAAAATGTCATCATTTCCCAAATGTAATGCAAAATGACGTCCTTGCACACACTTAATGAGAATGACGTCCTTGCACAGACGTAATGAGATACGACGTCCTTGCACCGACATAATGAGAAGCGACGTCCTTGCACATACGTAATGAGAATGCTTGCACAAACATGATACAAAATGTCATCTTTGCCCAGAAGTAATGCAAAATGACATCTTTGCACAGACGTAATGATAATGTGATGTCCTTGCACAGACGTGATGCAAAATGTCGTCATTGCCCAGGCGCAGTGATGCAAAATGTCATCCTTGCACAGACGCAGTGATACGTGACCCTTAGGCCGAAATGTTATGTTGGAGTTCTTGCAAACTCAATTTGGATGAAAAGTTAATGTGTGCATATATGTGATGTAAGATGAGGATGAGAATGTGACCCTATGAGTTGAAATACTGTCCTTGCACAGACATAACGCAGTTGGGATCATGTAGGTCAAGATAACATCTTAGTACAGACGCAAAATAGGAACGTGATCCTTGTGGGCTGAACTGCAATGCGAAAGTTTCTGCGAAATTAGACATAAATGTTACGGCTTCCCTGCCTCGTCCAACCTGAAGAACCTGTACTCAAAGAAAGTTGTGAGTTTGGGGGAGAGGTGGTTGATTCGCGTTGACTTTGTAGCTTTGGCTCTTGATACTTGCACGTCCCACTAGTTCGGACATATAACCCCTGTCTGGTTTCCTGTCTTGGCTAGTTGTTAATGAAAATATTTGTTGAAAATAATTTGCTTGTAAGACAGTATGCATTAATATAAGATTTTTTGTCAAGCTCTCGAATAGTGACATGCAGCGAAATAAAGCAAATGACTTATCCAAAATCCTTCTTCTGACTGAAGGCTTAGTTGGCCAACACTTTTCCATGTCTATCGGCGTCTTCTTGCAGTAAACCCTTATAATTTGCCCCAGTTATGTGAGGATGCTGAACTTTCAACTAGACAAGGTCGGGTCTTGTGTGGGTTGCTTTCCTATCCTACCAAGGCGATCAGCTGGGTGTGTTTCGTTACATGCAAGCTAAAGGAGAAAATTTCTAATGGTGTGACCGAAGCCGATATAAGCCACCTAACTATCCCGACAAGGGAATCATGTTACAAGCAAAAGGGGATTGTAAGGTTTTTCTAAAAATGAACCGAAGCCGATGTGGGCCACCTACGTATCCCGCCGAGGGAATCAGGTCATAACGTAGTTCATGTTATAAGTAAATGATATTTTTGGGGAAATTTGTGCTTTAAAGAGACGGAACTCGACATGGGTTCTTTGTGTATCCTGCCAAGGGAGCACGGCTTTTACAACATAGAAAATGCACTACATGGAAAAACTCCTAAATGTAGTATATTTTCACCGCATCTGTGTTGATAGTTTTTGGCCATACTTCGCCGTCCATTTCATCTAGGATTAGTGCCCCTCTAGCTAGCACTCGGTGAACCATGAAAGGCCCTTCCCAGTTAGGTGTAAATTTTCCTTTAGCTTCATTTTGGTGTGGGAATATACTTTTTAACACCAACTGCCCCAGTTTGAAACTCCTTGGTTTTACTTTCTTGTTGAATGTTTTGGCCATTCTGTTTTGATAAAGATGGCCGTGACAAACTGCGCTCATCCGCTTTTCATCAATCAGCATCAATTGCTCGTACCGATTCTGTATCCACTTGGCTTCGTTCAACTCGGCTTCTTGAATAATTCTCAAACATAGTATTTCTACCTCTGCTAGTAACACAGCTTCTGTTTCATAGACCAAAAGATACGGCGTTGCCCCAGTAGAAGTCCTGATTGTAGTGCGATAGCCCAAAAGTGCAAAGGGCAAATGCCCATGCCAGTGCTTGTAATTATCAACCATCTTCCGCAGTATTCTCTTGATGTTTTTCTTGCCTGCTTTGACTGCTTCATTCATCTGAGGCCGATATGGAGTGGAATTGCGGTGAGTGATCTTAAACTTCTCACATACCTCATGCATCAAATTACTATTAAGATTGGCTTCATTATCTGTTACAATCGACTCAGGGATTCCAAATTGGCAAATGATGTTATTGCGGAAAAAGTCAACTACCACATTTTTCGTCACTGACTTGTGTGACGATGATTCTACCCACTTTGTGAAGTAGTCAATTTCCACTAGAATGAATTTGTGTCCATTTGACGCGGCAGGTTCAATAGGACCAATGACATTCATGCCCCAAGCTACAAATAGCCAAGGAGAACTCATCACATTGAGCTCGTTAGGAGGTACTCAGATTAAGTCGTCATGAATCTGACACTGATGGCGCTTTTGCATAAAGCGAATGCAATCTATTTCCATGGTCATCCAAAATACCATGCTCGCAGAATCTTCTTTGCTAAAGTGAAACCATTCATATGAGGCCCGCAAGTTCCTCCGTGTATCTCTTCAACTAACGTGCTTGCCTCTTGGGCATCAACACATCTTAACAAACTTAGATTCGGAGTCTTCCTATAAAGGACTTCTCCGTTTAGGAAGAAATGGTTTGCTAATCTCCGAAGTGTCTTCGTTTGAGTGCTGGTTATATATTCTGGATATTTGCCCGCCTTGAGATACCTCTTAATGTCATGATATCAGGGCTTTCTATCCAGCTCTTCATCTATGTGGAAATAATATATTGGCTGATCCGACAAGTTAACCTTGATAGGATCAATGTAATTCTTATCCGGATATTAAATCATGGAGGACAGAGTTGCCAGAGCATTGGCAAATTCACTTTGAATACATGGGATATTCTTGAATTCTATCTCGCTAAACCTTTTGCATAATTCTTTCACGCAATGTAGGCAAGGAAGTATCTTCACGTTCTTAGTGGCCCATTCTCCTTGTACTTGATGAATCAATAAGTCTGAATCACCAATAACCAACAATTCTTGTATGTTCATATCAACGGCCATTCTAAGTCCGAGTATACAAGCTTTGTATTCTGCCATATTGTTAGTACGTGGGAATCTGAGCTTCACTGAGATTGGGTAGTGTTGATCCAATTCTGAAATCAAGACTACTCCGATACCAACTCCTTTGAAGTTTGCAGCTCCGTCAAAGAACATTCTCCAACCCGAATATTCTTCTAAGATATCTTCTCCAACAAACAATACCTCCTTGTCCGGAAAATAAGTCCAGAGACGAATGTATTCTTCATCTATGGGGGTTTTAGCAAGATGATCAGCTAGCGCTTGTCCTTTGATGGCCTTTTGGGTAACATATATGATGTCGAACTCACTTAGCAAGATTTGTCATTTTGCTAGCTTCCTGGTAGGCATGGGCTTCTGAAAGATATATTTGAACGGGTCTATTCTTGAGATGAGATAAGTGGTATATGCAGACAGATAATGTCTAAACTTTTGTGCCACCCAAGTCAAGGCACAACAAGTGTGTTCCAGCAAAGTATATCGAGCTTCATAAGGCATAAACTTCTTGCTCAAGTAGTATATAGCTTACTCCTTTCCTGTTTCATCGTGTTGTCCCAGCATGCATCCAAATGCATTTTCTAACACAGACGTATATAACAACAAAGGCCTTTCGGGTTCTGGAGGCACCAAAACAGGCAGATTAGATAGATATTCCTTGATTCTATGAAAAGCTTGCTGGCAATCTATTGTCCACTTGGTAGCAGTGTCTTTCTTCAGTAGCTTGAATATTGGCTCACATATCACCGTTGATTGCGCTATGAAACTGTTGATATAATTGAGACGACCGAGAAAACTCATCACGTCGTTTCTACTCTTTGGAGGAGGCAAGTCTGGAATAGTTTTTATCTTCAAGGGGTCCAATTCAATGCCCCTTCTACTCACGATGAAACCTAACAACTTCCCAGAAGGGACACCAAATGCACATTTTGCAGGGTTTAACTTCAGATTGTACTGCCTCAGTCGGTCAAAGAATTTCTTCAAATCTGTAAAGTGATCTAAAGACTTTCGTGACTTGATATGTCATCCACGTAGACCTCGATTTCCTTATGGATCATATCATGAAAAATAGTAGTCATGGCTCTCATATAGGTGGCACCTGCGTTCTTGAGTCCGAATGACATTACCCGATAATAGTATACTCCCCAAGGTGTAGTGAATGCTGTCTTTTCTGCATCTTCCTCATCCATCAGAATTTGGTGGTAACCAGAAAAGCAATCAACAAATGACTGCAATTCATACCTCGCACAGTTATCAATGAGTATGTGAATATTTGGGAGAGGGAAATCATCTTTCGGGCTAACCTTGTTGAGATCCTGATAATCCATGCATACCCGTATTTTCCCATCTTTCTTTTGTACAGGTACGATGTTGGCTAGCCAAGTGGGGTACCTTGTAACTCGAATGACCTTTGTATCGAATTGCTTGGAAACTTCTTCCTTGACTTTTAAACTCAAATAAGGCTTGATTTTCCTCGGCTTTTGCTTCACCGGAGGGCAAGATGGCTTGATGGGTAATCTATGTGAAACAATATATGTACTCAGACCTGGCATATTGTCATAAGACCAAGCAAACACATCGATATATTGCCTCAAAATATCCACCAATTCTTTCTTTTCTGCGGTGTTCAGATGGACGCTGATTCTTGTTTCCCTTACAGGTTCTGCGTCTTCCAAATTTACTGTCTCTGTTTCATCCAAATTTGGATTTGGCTTATTCTCAAAATGCTCCAATTCTTCGGTCAATTCTTCCGGTTGTGAGTCTTCATCATATTCTTCGAAGTCATGTTCTTCATTTGGACTTTGTTTGCTTGTTTCATTACATGTCACATTTACATTATTGACAGATTTATTAGTTTGCATGCTGAAAGAGAAAAGAAAATTATTAAACAAAACAAATTTTGAAATAGCAAAAGCAATGTGGATTTGTCGTTTAAGCTTTCAAAAGGTGGAGGCAAAATACATTAAATGCATAAATGTGATTCAGGCCTCAATCTGAATCGCATTGTTTCTTTAAGTACTAATACAATTTCTATCAAGATTCCTGGAGAAACAGGGTCGGGGCACATGTCCAATATTTTAAAACATCTCCCTGCTCTGCATCCCAAATAGTTAGGTCTCCAGCGTAATCATCCAGAATCACATTGCATTCTGTTTCTTCTTCAGCAATGAAAGGACTTTTGAATCCTTCCACGAGGTTGTCTGCATCGTCTTCCTTTGATTCCTGAGTAGCGCATTCTTTGACAAATGACTGATTCAGAGGCGGAACAGGCTTTGGCAGGGAAGTATCACTTTCAAAGATTGGTAGATAAGACTTCTTTAGGAGTGGGTTCGTATACGAGACCAAATGTATCCTTTTTACTGAGCAAATGAATCGGATCTGCTACACCTTCCAAGTTCAATCCGAGGCCTCGACTAGGCTTAAAGCCATTTTTCAACATTTCCTGGGCCACCATTGTGAGAACCCTGGGTAATTTCAGCTTTTCAGCTTTAGAAGCACATGCAATCTCCCTATTATGGAAAATAGATTCATCTAACCTTTCCACACTTTTAACAACAAGGATTTGTCTTTCATGATATATTGAATTATTCCAGTCTCCGTGTATCACGACCTCGTGATGATTCCAGACAAACTTCAAGCTCTGATGTAGGGTAGAAGGGACTGCTCCAGCCATATAAATCCAAGGTCTTCCCATCAGCAAGTTGTAGCCGGTAGATATGTCTAACACTTGGAATTCCATGACGAACTCTACAGGTCCTACTTCCAATGTCAAATCAATTTCCCCTATAACGCCCCTTTGGGCTCCATCAAAGCCTTTAACCCTCACATGGCTTTCGTGAATCTTTCTAATATCAATTCCTAGGGCTCGGAGAGTTGTCATAGGAAAAATGTTGATAGCTTAGCCTCCATCAATCAACACTCTAGAGATGAACTTGTTCATGCACTTTACAGTTATGTTCAACGTTTTGTTTTTCCCCAAGCCTTCAGGCAGCAACTCTTTGTCATGAAAAGAGACTTTATGGGCCTCTAAAATTTGTCCGACCAAGGCCGAGAGATTCTCACCGGTGGTCTCCCTCGGAACATAAGATCCTTTTAGTACCTCCAACAAAGTACGCCCGTGGGTTGCGAAATTCATCAACAATGATAGCAAAGAAATTTGGGCCGATGTTTTCTTCAGTTGTTCTACAATGGAATATTCCTTAGTTGACATTTTCCTCTAGAACTCTTCCACTTCGGCCTCTGTTACGTTCTTTTTTAGATTTTCTTCCTTTCCTAGCGCTCCTTGCACAACTTCTGCAAGGGCATAACACCGCACAGATCTTGTCATACCAGAGGCTACAATTTCTACAATCTATTTTTCTTTTCCCCTGCTCAATTCCCTAGTCGAATAACTCCAAGGAATTGTTTTGGTATAAAAAGATGGTGTCATGATCCGCGGCTTCGGAGGAAGAACTAACACTTCAAACGGTGCCCTCACTTGAACTGTAATTATAGGGGTGAGAAAGGCTGATGATTCAAGTTTTTCCTCTCAGGACTGGCACAATAGTCCCTCCCAAATTGTTTTCTTCATCAACAGTAATCATGTTCACATTGGCATTATCATGATTTGGCAAAGGGTTATTTTTTACATTAGGGGGAGCTCCTTTTAGTTGGATGACTCATTATTTGATCAATGCCTCGATTTTGTGTTTGTGGGCATAGCAACTTCTACTATCGTGTCTAGTGATTCCAAAGTGGTATGCACAATTCTTAGTCTCATCATACCATCTGGGAATAGGATTGGGGATATTTCCTGGGATAGGTTGGAGTATTCCTGCGATTTTTAGTCTTTCATACAAGTGGGCTAGAGGCTCGGCTAAAGGTGTATAGGTTTTGATTGGCTTTGTTTCATAATTTACGTGGGGTATGGGTGCGTTTGGTGGATGGACTCATAGCTGAGGTAAATATATGGGTTGATATTATGAGGGATTTGGATAGGTAGGTGCTCGAGGTGGGCTATATATTGGCTGAGTATGGTAGACATGGTATGAAGCAGGTGAGTGCTGATAATAAGGCTGAGGGCTTTGGGTGTTTTGTCTATAATAGGAAGGTTGGAGACTTTGGGTGTATTGGTTGTAGTAAGGAGGCTGGGATAATGGCCTTTGGTAGGTTGATATTTGGTTTGGCCTAAGTTCCTGGACCGTCATGACAGGGGACACTCCGTCCTTCTTCTTCTTGATTACTCCCCCAAATGAATCCGACTGAATTGCCTTACTCGTTGCTTGCAACACTGCCAAGTTTGTGATTCTTCCTATTTTGATACCCTCTTCTATGAAATTTCCTATCCTTACAACTTCAGATAAACTCCGTCCTATGACACTTATCATTCTTTCATAGTATGTTGCATTTTTCAAAGATTGCACAAAGAGAGTGGTCATCTCACTTTTCGCCATCGGGGGTTGAACCTTTGTTGCCTCTGCCCTCCACTTCATAGCGTATTCTCTGAAGGTATATGTGGATTTATTTTCCAACTTCATCAAATAGAATCTGTCTAAGACAGTGTCAGTGTTAAACCTAAATCTGTCCATGAAATCTTGTGCCATCGCGCCACAATTATGCCATTTTCGTGGATCTTGGCTTGTGTACCAGTCGAGCGTTTCTCCTATCAAACTCCTTATGAACATCTTCATTATGATGGCCTGGTCTTTACTTACTCCAACCATCTTATCACAGTACGATCTTAAATGAGCGCGAGGATTTCCCTTCCTATCAAACAAGTCAAATTTTGGCACCTTATACCCGACAGGCAACTTAACGTTGGGATGCATGCAGAGATCTTCGTACTCGGGTCCTTCATGTCCCTTGCTCGTTTGGATGTTATTGCATGCTTCTTTTAGGCTATGAATTTCTCTCGCCACACTTTCATCGGTTCTGATTCTTACTTGCCTTTCCATCTCTTCATACTGGTCAATATCTTGATGAGGTATGTTTGGTATGGTGGTAGTAAAAGGTTGGGCTTCTGTTACATATACCGGTGGCACATACTGCATGTTATGGTTAGCGATATGTGCCATCGGTATTTGTTGGGTTGCCTAGTAATTTTGCGTGGGATGGATATTTTAGACGAGTGGGGTAGTTTGGGTAAGTGGAACTTGAGGCGCATATGGAGTTGTGAAGGATAATAGATCATTTTGTAGCGGACCTTGTTGTGGACTGACTTGTGGGTTGATAGGATGTGGGTTAGTGTGTTGCGGGTTGGTTTTGCTTGGTGAGGGATTTTGGGGAAATGGCAGTTCAGGAGATGGAAAGGTTTGCGGTGCAGTTGCACTCGTCCTTTGTTCAGGGAGTAGAGTATTGAGGCTGATGGACAGGTTGGTGAGATTTAAGAGCCGGTCCATCTCAGTCTGCATGGTTGCCATCTGTTGCAATAGTTGGGCGAGGTATTCATCCTGAATGGTAGTATTTCTCCTTTCTGAAGCTTCCGGTTCATCTCCCGGTAGAGCGATAAGTCCCAGGCCAATTTTTTCGGATGCACCTGAATCAGTCATTTTGCTGGATGATCGTGCCTTTGATCTTGTGAAGTAGGGGTGTTCTGCCAGTTTCAGTCAACACGAACCAACCTTTTGGGGAAATAAACCTTCTAAAATGAAGAAAACTAAGTTAGTAGAAGGCGAGTAATTATTGCTTCAAATAATATGCATAGAGTGGAAAGCAGCAAAAATAGCAAGAGGATTGTATGGAAATAAAATGCGCGTTCTAACATGTATGTGGCCTTTCTTGTGCCAGAGGTGGGCCTAAATGCCAAATATGCGAAATTATGATAGA
This sequence comes from Anisodus acutangulus, assembly GCA_029783415.1. Classification (NCBI taxonomy): domain Eukaryota; kingdom Viridiplantae; phylum Streptophyta; class Magnoliopsida; order Solanales; family Solanaceae; genus Anisodus; species Anisodus acutangulus. The sequence continues at coordinate 26,020,586 of CM056507.1, read as the reverse complement.
TTGATCCAAGCCATTAAATTAAAATGCTTTCTGTGGGAAATAAAGGCTAAATTCTACTGCAATAACAATAGTGCATACAATAATACAACTGATTGACATAACATAAAGGACTATGCATAAATCTTTCTCTCGATCACACAGATGGGGGAAACGAAGATGAAACCCCAACACTGCTAGGTCCGGCTCCTGCACCTTCTAGGTACTGTATTATGTTTTGCATTTGATGCCACATTTTAGGGGTAACGACTGTGTCCGTGAGTTGAAAATTTCTTATCCAAATTGTTGTGCCAATATCCTCAAAACCTTGTTCGCCTTCGGGACTAGGGTCTATGTTACCGTGATCTTCTCGCAGCCATGCATGATATTCTGGAATACTCCCTTCCTGACTATCTCCAATATCCATTTTGTCAATGTTGTTCCATTCATCGAGAATTTGCCTAGCTCTGGGGATAATGAAGTTCGGTCCGAATTGGGTTTCAGAAACTCATGTTTGCTTGGAGAGGTATTATTTGTCTTGGCCAAACTGTCGGAGTACGCGGAGTGGAGCATATGGTTGGAGGCCTTTGAACCCGATAAGCTTGATGTAATAAAGCCTTCTGCATCTTATATAGGCTTTCTTGGTGCTCGGGAGCAACGGGTATTTCCATTGGATCTGATCACTAGTGTGGGATGCCAAAACCATGTACCAATCATCGGTGCCAACTGGTGAAACAAACTATTTCGTCATGTCGTAAAAGCTGACAATTTTGTTTGACTCGTTGAACCATATGTCTACCATGTTTGGGCGCTGATAAAAGTGTTACATCGCCCACATCTGCAGGATAAGGTTGCAGCCTTCAAAGAAATTTGTTTCACCTCTTTTACATTTCCCTAGAGCTCGAAATATCTCCGCTAAAATCATATGAGCCAAAGTGAGTTGTGTGTCGTCAACTCCTTCAAAAATTGCCCGAGCCACGGAACATATGCAAATACTGATTTTTCCGTGCTCAAGTGGGAATACCAAAGTTCCTAGTAAAGCGACAGCAAATGCGATAGGGCGTCTAACTCACCAATGGTCGGGAGTGCAAGAGAATTCTTTTTTGAACAGCTTGTAACCATCTCGACGGTCGTATCTCTCATAAAGATAATCCAAAGAGACCCAGTTATTTTCAAAGCACCGAAGTTCCTTAGTGTTATTCAGCCCCTAGTAGCGGAGAAATTTCTTTCCAGACTGACCGTGGGGGATAATTTGTCCTCTACCTGGGTAAATTAAGTTGGTGAAATAGTTGATATCTTTCAGAGTATGAGTTATCTCAAAATCTCTGAATTTAAAGACAACCCGATCTGGATCCCAAAACCGAATTAGTGCTCTGACCAAGTGCTGGTCGGGGGGAGATATCGAACAATGAAATGAGGCACCACAATCTCCTCCTAATTGCCATTTGGCAACCAAGGTCATAATTTGTCCACCATATTTTTAGCTTACTCGGAATCCCACTCACCATCCTGATTTGCGGAATAGATTCCATTCTATAATACAAATATACAAAAAATGAATATATATTTTCCAATTCTGGCATGTCATGATTAGGCTTGGATCCGTCTATCATTATCACACTACACTTAATATGTTGATTGGTCATTGGGTTGTCAGACCGGTCGACAATTGGTGGATTTCTTAATTGTGGAGTTGATACCAAGGATCGACCCACCTAAGATGTATGCATGCATGACTTAAGATAAATGGTGGTATAGCTCTATCCTAAATTTTCTAAGATTTGGCTTACTAGACCCAAGGTTCCCGAGCGGACTGCTCGAGTGAGGAGGCTACGCGGCCACCGGATGGTCCGGACACTCCGCGCATGCGCCAACTCTCCTAAAAATTTGAAAATTTGAAAGAAAATTTTGCGGGTGGGCGAAACACAGCTCGCGTGTATGTGGGATAGTGTCAACTTTCCAAAGTGGAGGAAATATGAGTGAAATGCCAATTTAAGAAAAGCAGTAGAAATTAAAACAGTTAAGCATACATAAAGGAAACAATTTAAAGCACTAGATCAAACAAGGATCAAATAAGCTAGGTTTTCTATGGATAAGAAAAAATAACTTCCCTAGTGGAGTCGACATGCTGTCGCACCCGTTTTTAACCCCCCCACTCGCGAAGAAGAGGGATACAACATGGTCGCGACGTATTTGGTGATTCCTAATTTAATTAAAGCTTAAGGAGTCACCACCTAATTATTTACGGTGAATTAGGACACCTAAATATTAACTAAACGCTGCAAAATGAACTCCGATTAATGGTCTGCTAATCTATGAGATTCTGGATAAGGGTTCTTTATTATCCTAAAGGGAGTGGGTTAGGCATCCTTTAAGATCCGCTAACTATGGTTATCCGCTCAAACTTAGGTTAATCATTATGCTAAGAAGAAAATGCATCTTTAAAAATATAAAGTTAAAAGGATGTTGCAAGTAGTTAATTAAAGATGCATTTTGACAACGTAAAGATTTTTACCACTTATTTTTTTGGAGGAGTCTCGCAAAGGTGATTGCGGTTCTGAGAAATAAATTCCCAGTATAAAATCCGAAAAAGTATGCATGACATTGTTTATATAATATATGTAAAGTTGATTTTTTGGATAAAAGCATGCATTTGTATGGCATTATTTATAAAATACATGTGAAGTTGATTATTTGGATAAAAGCATGCATTTGTATGACATTGTCCATAAAATCCCTATTTTTTGACAATTGATAGTAAGGAGAAAAGCAAATTATTTATAATGCAAAGAAATTATTTATATGGAAGGCATTTTAAATCGCAAATCGGATGAAAAACAAAACCTTATTTGTATGATTAATAATGCGAATAAAGGATGAGCAAATTATTTTGAAAGTTTTAAACATGCATGACGAGACTAGAATAAATAAACTAGCAGTGAATTTCTAATTTTAAACTACCCTATTAATTTATCCATTCAAGGCCTAATTATTCTAAGCATTCCCATGATCGTACAAAGTTGAGTAATTAAATTACAACCGGGAAAATAAAAAGGGCAGTATCAAAGAATTAAAAGCAGCGACTAGGGCGGATGACGATGTCACCCCGCCCTATTTGTTTAGAAGTCCCGAGTGCAGGAGAATGCAATGAACGTGGATGTGGGTCTTTGTTTGACAATAGTCATGATGAGTCTCATAACGAGACTCTTCGTTGCTCCCGATTCTTTTCATGTAAATGAAAAAAAAGAAAAGAATTAGTAGAGGGAACATGAAAATATATACATAAGAAAATATAAATAAATAATTTCATGAAAAGTAATACACCATATGACCTAAAGGACTTCTCTTGTTCACATGGAGGCACTTTTACACTTAAGCAGATATGGGAAGCATATAGTCAGTTTGCTAGACATGTAGACATAGGGATGAATAAGTAATCAATCAAAGATGGCATTTCAGGTATGCATGGTCACTTATGCTAAACTAATCATACATAATCATATACATGTCGTGTGTTAGGCATAATGACACTTCACATAAGGCACAGCATGAATTGGATGGTTATTATAGTATACTACAAGTCAAATAAACTATCCTACCATATCTAATAAACAACCAGCACCTGTTGGGGATGAATCCATTAAACGACTCACCAATATAGGCATGTTGTTACACAGTCAAGAAGGACATACACAGAAAAAACTCAAGGGGGTTAACATGCTAGTATGGAAGCATTTAACTTATTAGTAGGCATGGCATGTATAAAATCAACTTACCAGGACAATTAGTAGTATCGTGCAAATAGTCAATCACATCCTCAACATGGTATAGGTTAGTCCTATAGTCAGGTAGAGTGCTAATGCAAGTATGATTCAATCAATATTAATACGCAGAGCTTCTGAGCCAACATAAATGAGTAAACAAAAACATTTAGGCATTGCCTTAGATATGAAAGTTAGTTAGGCTAAACTGGTCACATGGGATCATATGCATTTAATCAAACATGATAAGGATTGATACTATAGACAAGAAACTGTATAGAAAAATAGTCTTCAAACATGTTGACATATTAGTTAAATGTCATACCAAAATTAATAAATAAACCAAACACTTATTATGAGAATAAACTAGTTAAAGAATTCAACAAGGTAGACAGATTCCCACATTCTCCGACCCCACATGACCAAATAGTATACAGAAATCAACATATGCACCTATAAAGCTTTCTATCACATCCTCACCATCCTAAATTTATCACACATGCTTATAGGTAGGCTAATAAGGAAGCAAGGTGTTTTCAATCCTATACTACTCAGAAACCACATAGAAGGACATGTGAAAACAGATTACAAAACACATATCTAAGCTCTTAATGAAATTAAAACTATATTGTCACTACCAGTAATCTCAAACATATAAAGGAAAGTAACTACATTATTTAGCTAATCCTAAAATCATACCTTGCTGAATATTTAGCTAATCTTCATTATGTTTTTCTAAACAAATGCTAATACAATCCATACTCCATCGTACTAAATTTAATACTAGACATAAACTTAATATAGCAATCTGAGCATTAACAGTCGACTAAATAAACTATTAAGTATCATAAAGTTCTTAAATAATTGAACATAATCCTTCAAAACAACCTGTATATTATCCAATATTACGTATAAATATAGAATTAATCCAATAGGCAAAAACATTCCCAAATCATCTAAGCAGGCCAAATTATATCAAAACACACATAAATGAAGAAAATTGAATTGAGAGGAGTTTCTGTTTACAGACTTTCTCCGGGCAGCGAACCGAGGCATCGTTTCGAATCGTTGAATCCGCTCGGAAAATTTATTTTGGAATTCTGATTTTTGTGATTTCAGATCGAAATTTCAGACCCGACCCGAAATAGACTCGATTTCGATTTTCATTTCGAACCCGAAATGAACGAAAACGGGAAGAACAAAAGAGGGAATTTTTAAGGATTGAAACTAGTATTCAAAAGGGATTTTCGGATTTAAAATTAAAGACCAAAGAAGAGTTTTCTTTTAATCAAAAATTTAGGAACAAGCAAACTGTTTTCTTTTATGGTTTTTCCCCTCCTTTTCGGTTTTTTTTCATTTTTGACCTCGGACCTTTTCGATTTCTATTCTTGGGACCCCATTTTTTATTTTATTTTCAGACCCTTTTTGGACCTCTGACCTCACTCTGTTTTTTATTTCTTTTCGGATTTTCGACCTATTTCTTTTCTTGGACTTGGACACCTTTTTCGGACCTCGGACCCGACATCAAGTGAAGAACAATGGGGGGAGGGTTTTATAAATGGATCCCCCCCCCCAAATCGTTCACCCCCGTACCCTCTTTTTAATTTTGAGTTTGAAATTCAAATAGAAGGGCAAAGATGACGATTTTGGAGGCGGATTTTGGGGGTTCAGGTCGCGGGTTTTGGAGGATAGGGTATGGGTGAAGTGACGGGAGGGGTGTGGGGTGTGCGGCGTAGGTGCAGAAAAGGGGGGGTGTCTACGGCGGATGAAGAAAAGGGGTGTAAGGTTTCTGTTTTAGTTTTTAGGTTTAGGGTTAGGGAAGGGAATAAAAGGAGTGTGGGTTGAATGGGGTTGGGTCGGGTTTCGGTGGACGATTTGGGCTGGTTTTTTGGGTTTGGTAGAATATTTTGGGTGAGGGGAAAATGGGTTGTGGGTTAAAATATAAAAAGGGTTTATTATTATAAAAAAATGCTTTGAAGAAATATAAATTATTTAAATAAAAATAACGATGTGATAATAATAAAATATAATATTTATGAAATGCTTATTGCTTAAAATAAAAAAAATGCGATGCCATTTTTCTATAATAAATTTATGTAGAATATTAGGATAAAACTATGATTATGATATTAAAAGGCAAATGATAGTAGAAAATATGGAGAATAATAATAATGATAATAAATAATGATATTGCGAATAGACGACGATATTAAGGCCTTATTTATATATATATATATATATATATATATATATATATATATATATAATTATTTGAGGTGTCAAAATATTTTAAAACGCAAACAAATAATCGGAAAAGAGGGGACAAAATTGGGTGTCAACAATGATAATAGAGTTAAAACTCTAAGTTATGAAATTTTCATGATTTCAAAGAAACGAGGAGTGGGGAAGAACATATATTACCACACATGGATAGAAGCTCTACATACATTGTTCGCTCTTATTCTTGTCTTAAAAATCTGAACTTTAGAGTAGAAATCCAAAGCTTGAACCTTAGAACCTTGACATGGGTTTATCTTGAAAATCCTAGGTTATGAACAATGAATTTCTATTTAGAATTCATGTATATATGTTAGAATCCACTTGGAATAGGCTTATTGGATGTATGAGAGTCATAGGAGGAGAGAACCTTCGTGTTAGGGCTTTGGAACAGTGAAATCTGATTTTTAGAACTAAGTCTGGGTATATATACTTCTTAGCCCGTCAGGAATTATACGACCCAATTCGACGGACCGTCGAATTTTATGCGGTCAGGACATGGTCGTTTAATATTTATACAGTAGGGAATTATGGTCCGTACAATTGGACCGGCTTGAAAATTGCAAATTTCCAGTGATCTATAAAGGCTGAGGTTCTAAGATGGTAAAAAAGAACGGACCGTAAAATATTATACGGTCTGTAAAAATCTATTGGGTTCCGTTAATTAAAAAATGAAATTGACAGTTCATTTCTGTGGACCGTAACAAATTCTATGGTCTGTATAATCTGGCATAAAATCGGATCTACAGAACTGAAGCTAGTTTTTCAACTTAAACTCCATGTTTTGGTTTCCTAAACCCCTAAATCATAAACATGGCTCAATTTGAAGGTATGAGGTGTTACAATATCTCCCCCTTGGGATCATTCATCCTTAAATAATGGGTCATGGTTAAGAATGGAATTGAACATAACATGCGTACAAGAGCCTGAAGAAACATGACATGAAACATGAGACTGAATGACATGAGAACATGAACATAGGGACATGGATCATGAGTACTGAATACATGAACGTGAAACATGAGACATGGATACACAAGGGGCTTTTTATGAATACTGAAGATATTTACCTTGATTTTTCAGCTTACTTCTTGAATAAGTGTGGATAGCTGGACTTCATGTCTTCTTCGACTTAACATGTAGCCTCCTCAACATTCTGACTTCTCCACAACACTTTCACTGAGGCAACCTCTTTAGTTCTCAACTTTTGAATCTAACGATCCAAAATAGCCACAAAGATCTCCTCATAGGTCAAACCATCTTTAACTATAATGGAGTCGATAGGGACAACCAAAAATGGGTCTCCCACACACATTCTCAATATGGATACATGAAACACTGGATGAACAACAACTAAATCTTATGGCCAACTCTCCTCAAAATCATGTATGGTCCAATATATCGGGGACTGAGCTTCCCTCTCTTCCCAAACCTCATGACATCTTTCATAGGTGAAACTTTCAGAAAAACCCAATCATCAACTTGAAACTCCAAGTCTCTATGCCTCACATCTGAATAGGATTTCTGGCGGCTGTGAGATATTTTCAAACGCTCTTGGATCAACTTGACTTTTTACATAGCCTGATGGACCAAGTCAGGTCCTAACAACTCTTACTGACCAACTTCGAACCAACCAATTAGTGATCTACACCTCCGCCTATACAGAGCTTCGAACGGTGCCATATAGATGCTAGTATGATAACTGTTATTATAAGAAAATTCAATAAGAGGCAAATCATCATCCCAATTACCTTTAAAATCTAGAACACATGCCCTCAATATATCCTCAAGATTCTGAATAGTACGTTCTGCCTTGACATCTATCTGAGGATGAAAAGTTATGCTGAGATTTACCTTGGTATCCAATCCTTTCTGAAAATACTTTTAAAAGTGATTTATGAACTGAGCACCACGATCTGAAATAAAGGACAATGGATTCCCATGAAGCCTAACAGTTTCTTGGATATACAATTTAGCATAATCCTCTATTGAGTCTATGGTTTTGACTGGCAAAAAGTGGGTTGATTTGGTCAGTCGGTTCACTATCATCCAAATCGAATCATACCTTCGGCCTGAGTGAGGTAGACCTATTATGAAATCCATATTTATCATCTCTCATTTTCAAACTGGAATATCAATATTTTGAGCCAACCCACTAGGCCTTTGGTGCTCGACCTTCACCTGCTGACAATTCGAACACTTGGCTACAAAATCTGCCACATTCCTCTTCATATCATTCCACCAATAGATTTCTTTAAGATCATGATACATCTTAGTAGAACTTGGGTGGATAGAATACATGGAATTATGCTTTTCTGCCATGATTCTCTCTCTGAGTCAGTCCACATCTAGAACACATAATCTACCTCGGTACTTCAAAGTGCCGTTATCTCCCCCTTGTTCAAAAGTTGTAGTCTTATGCTTGTGAATACCCTGTTTCAGCTGCAATAAATAGGGATGACTAAACTGCTTCTTCTTCACCTCGGCTACTAAGGAAGATTCGGACTTGTTCTGAACAACAACAACACCATCTTCGGAGTCCATAAGTTGAAATCCTAGACTGGCTAGTCGATGAATCTCCTTCGTCATAGTTCTCTTATCTTCTTCAACATGAGCTAAGCTTCCCATGGATCGCCGACTAAGAGCATCAGCTACTACATTCTATTTCTCTGGATAATAGAGAACATCTATATCATAATCCTTTATCAACTCGAGCCATCTCATCTACTTGGGATTCAACTCCCACTGCTTGAAATATACTAAAGGCTCTTGTGATATGTGAAAACATCAATGTGAACTCCATACAAATAGTGACGCCATATCTTAAGTGAAAAATTACTACTGCCAATTCTAAGTCATGAGTTGAATAATTCTTTTCATGAGGCTTAAGTTGTCTAGATACATAAGCTATAACCTTACCATGCTACATTAAAACACAGCCAAGACCAACACCTGAAGTATTACAATATACAATGAACCCCTCGGTTCCTTCTGGCAATGTTAACACTGGAGTTGAAGTCAGTCTCGTTTTCAATTCCTCGAAACTATGCTCACAGGCATCTGACCACTGGAATTTGACTTTCTTCTAAGTTCATTTAGTCAATGGAGCTGTAATGGAGGAAAAACTCTCCACGAAACTTCTGTAATAGCCTGACAGACCCAAGAAATTTTGTATCTCTGAGGCTGAGGTGGGTCTGGGCCAATTCTTTACAATGTCTATTTTCTGAAAATCCATCTAGACGTCTTTGCATGAAATCACATAGCCTAAGAATGCCACTGACTTAAGCCAAAATTCACACTTGGAAAATTTGGCATAAAGCTTGCGGTCCTGATGTGTCCACAATACAATTCTGAGATGTTCTGAATGATCAGCCTCACTACGGGAATAAACTAAGATATCATCAATGAAGATAATGATGAAAAGGTCAATATAAGACTTCAAGACCCTGTTCATAAGATCCATGAAAGCAGCTAGGGAATTCATCAATTCGAATGACATGACATAAATTTGAAATAACCATAATGATTCTTAAGGCAGTTTTCAGAATATCAACTTACTTAACCTTAAGATGATGGTACCCAGATCTGAGGTCAATCTTTGAATAACTCTAAGCACCCTGGAGTTGATCGAATAAATCATTGATTTTGGAAAGAGGATATTTCTTCTTAATGGTAACATTTTTCAACTGCCGATAGTCAATGTACATACACAAAGATCCATCTTTCTTCTGAACAAACAAAATTGGTGCATCCCATGGTGAGACACTTGGTCTAGTGAATCCCTTATCAAGGAGAACTTTCAACTGGGCTTTTAGCTCTCTTAACTATACTGTTCAAGAAAGACTTTTGGAAACTCATTGACAACCGGCACTAACTGAAGAGTTGGGGTCTGGGTATCTGCATCCCTAACCCGAACTAGATGGTAAATGTACCCTTTGAATATTATCTTTCTGGCCTTAAGGTAGGAAATAAACCTATACATGGGTGTTGCTGCATCACCCTTCCATTCTATGATTGGTTCACCGGGAAATTCGAATTTTACAATTTTGGTTTTACAATCTACCATGGCATAATATGAAAACAATCAATCTATACCTATAATTACATTGAACTCTACTATTTCTAACTCTACCAAGTCACCTACTGTAATACGGTGATAGACTTTAACTAGACAACCACTATATACCCGCTTGGTTATAATTGACTCACCAACTGGAGTGGATACCTCAAAGGGTTCATGCAACTTTGCTGGTTCTATCCCAAATTTCTTAGCAACAAAAAGAGTTACATATGACAGAGTGGATCCAGGATCCATAAGGGCATAAATGTCGAAACTAAAAATGGTTAATATACATGACCATATATACACGGGCATCTGTATCCTAATGACCTTATGGTGCATATGTGTTTATGGACTTAGTTGGACCACACCTTGATTGGGCGTGAGAATTACGAGGAATTGTAGAATTTGCAGACTGAGCCAAATTACCTCCTACATCCTGCCTCGTTGATGGGTAGTCCCTTAGGAAATGACCCTGCTAACCACAACCATAGCAGTTGTCCATACCTATGCGGCACCCCCCTGGGTGTCTCCTTCCACACTTACCACAAACTAGATTATTGAAAGTACCTTGACTCATGATGGCCTGTGACTGAGAACTTGATGCTCTAAAGTTTTGTCTTTTGTGATCTTTTCTGAACTTAGGGACTGGGGCACTATCTGAAGATGGAGCAGGTCTGGATAACCTATTCTTGAAGAACTTCATGCCTCCACCTACCCCATGACTGAAGTGATCTGAAGACTTGGCTCTCTTATTAAACTATTTTTTCTCTTTCTGTAAGGCTTCCTCTTCCTTCAACCTGGTCTCATTACCCTGTACGAAAGTGACAATCTTTGTAATACTTATCTCCATGTTCTGAGCTATAATACTAGTTGCATCATACAAATGGGGATCCAAATCATACACGAAATTCCTAACTCAGGCCCTCATGTCTGGAACCATAAGTGGAGCATACTTTGACAAGGAAACAAAGTGAAGATAGTATTCCTGAACACTTCTGCCATTCTCCCGTTGGGACTGCTCTCACAATTTGTACCAAATATTGGAAACATCCTATAACTAATAAACTCCTAACTATGTTGCCATTATCTCAATAACATGCATAACATGAAACATTTTCTGAATCCCATCAATAAAATTCGGTGAATCCCTAATCATGCTTGACCTTGTGAACACCGGAGTGTCCATATAAAGAAACTCATGAGTCTTAAAACTGGATGACTCTCCACTAGTTCCCGCACTTGGAGTCATCCCCTGACGTTGGGTTGAACAACCACAAGTTGGGTGAGCAGTTGAATAGCTCTCCTAATATCCGAGTCAGTGAAACTGGGCGGTAGAACTGGAATCTCCACATGACCTGTGGTATCGGGTGGGTGTCATACCCGAATTAGCTCCCTTAGCCTGAGCATCTTCCTTACGAGCATCATTAGCAGCAGCCTTCTTGCTTGTAGCTGATTTTTTTTCGTAGGCATTTTATGAAATACGTAATACACACAAGTTAGAAGGATGTACTGAAGGTATATCTCTAACTGCACAATCCATAGTATGAAAGAAGTGAGACAATCCTAGATGTATTGGTGGTCAATTATTTACATGTGTGGGGACCTCACACATATAAAAGTGACCCCATTGGACACAGTTTCGTAGACTTCTTAAGACACTTGAATCTAGGCTCTGATAGCAAGCTTTGTAATGCCCCAAACCATGGTCTGGGTGAAATATGACACTCGATGCCTGACTGCATATGATCGAACCATATGACTTGCTGATCAACATGGGCATCAAATATGCTATAGTAATGATTTTGAACATGTAAAACATAACACTGTATTTATAATCTGAAATAATCATAGCGGAAGTACTCTGAAAATATTTTAAGTCAGAATAACTAAAAACTGACATGTCATGATCACTAGTCTAGTCTATGAAACCTCTGAACCATGAGTTTGACTGCAAAACTATTTTATCAGGACAAGGCCCTGACATACCTCTACCATAATGCGTAGTCATAAAAATAACTAGACTGACACCCCGAATGACATATGACTCACCAAATAGTTGATACGAAAGCAATCCTACAGAGCAGATCTGTTTTGCTAAAATTTAGCACTTGCACCGTGAAGTGCAGGCCCCATGCAAAAAGGGACGTTAGTACATTTGAATTGTACCATATGTAAAGAAACTGAAGAAATAAGTAGGCACGTGGAATAATAGGACATGAAAATGAAATGTAACATAATCATGAGCATGATCTAGCTTTTGTATAAAACATGTGTAAAATCTGTAAAGGTGTGTATCTGTATATCTGTTAGGAGAGCAATAGCATAACTAACAACATGAAACACCATGTAGGTAAGTGGAGTCTGGTACCTGGCCCGACTAGTAGAGCAATCCCATATCTTTTCGTGGTATGAGATATAAACATGGCATGAAATGATCTAATTTGCAATCTGAAGGTATTGTCATATGACGAAGCGACCCTTATCATACAGTGGCATAGGTAGTTTCAGGCTATCTAAGCCTTCTCGGTAAACTATGCAACTCCCAAAATATGTACTTGAAAATAGTGGCTTGTAAACCTATGAGTTTCATGAAAGAAACTTATAAAGCAGATTTCAAATCGTAATTTAGCATGTGAAATAAATATATCATATAACTTGTATAAATCATGAAAAGCATGTATAATTTCATGGACTAAGTAACATTGATCATAACTTGTAATTCACAAACTCATGGAATTCAAACATGTGTTCATGGATTACAAACAGGTTCATAACAATCATAATGACATATCATGAATACAATAACGAATTGTAATAGAGGCATGATATATATATATATATATATATATATATATATATATATATATATATATATATATATATATAGTATTACATGTAATTAGGGTTATCATGATAATAGAGTTAAAACCCTAAGTTATGATTTTTTCATGATTTCAAAGAAACGAGGAGTGGGAAGAACATGGATATTCCCACACGTGGATAGAAGCTCTACATACATTGTTCGCTCTTATTCTTGTCTTAAAAATATGAACTTTAGAGTAAAAATCCAAAGCTTGAACCTTAGAACATTGACATGGTTTATCTTGAAAATCCTAGGTTATGAACAATGAATTTCTATTTAGAATTCATGTATATATGTTAGAATCCACTTGAAATACTAGGAGTAGGCTTACCTTGATGTATGAGAGTGATAGGAGGAGAGAACTTTCGTGCTAGGGCTTGGGAAGAGTGAAATCTGATTTTTAGAACTAAGTCTAGGCATATATACTTTTTAGCCCGTTAGGAATTATACGACTCAATTCGACGGACCTAACGGGCTAAAAAGTATATATGCCTAGACTTAGTTCTAAAAATCAGATGGGTAGTCCCTTAGGAAATTGCATTTTCCAAGACGGTCTGATTATACGAACCATACAAAAATATACAGACCATAAATACAGACCATACAAAAATATACTAACGTCCTTTTTTACGGTCTGTATATTTTTGTATGGTTCGTATAATCGGACCGTCTTGGAAAATACAATTTTTCAGTGATTTGTAAAGGCTGAGGTTCTGAGACAGTAAAAAAGGACGGATTGTCAAATATTATACGGTCCGTAAAAATCTATTTGGTTTCGCTAATTAAAAAATGAAATCGACGAACCGTAACAAATTCTATGGTCTGTATAATCCAGCATAAAATCAGATCTACAGAACTGAAACTGGGTTTTCAACTTAAACTCCCCATTTTGGTTTCCTAAACCCTGAATCATAGACATGTCTTAGTTTGAATGTATGTGGTGTTACAAAGTCATTACAAACAAACAAGTAGTTTTTGCAAAAAATATATCCAAACAATCAAACACTACTCCATCTTCACCTTTAACTTCAAAATTTTCCAATAAAATGAATAATATTTAGTGGTCGTTTGGCCATGCATATTTTTTACTTTTTTCCGAAATTGAATTTCTGAAATGATGTTTGGCCATAAATTTCAGATTATTTTGGAATTCAACTTAAAGTTTGAAAAACATCAAAAAGTGTTTTTATTTTTTTCATCCAAATCCCTCACAAAATTTCAGATATAACTCTAATTTGTATTCGCACCAAATATAATTTCAATTTTCAAATACCATTTTTCATCTTGAAAATAAAATTTAGTTTTTTCAAATACTCACAAATTTTCATGATCAATCCGGCCTTGATTTTCTATGGCCAAATGCCTACAAAAATAATTAGGGAGAATTAAGCCCCATGTTCATTCGACCATCTAGTTTACTTGATATGACCCAATTACTCCTTTATTGCCATTTAGCCATTTTTTTTATAAAATTCTAGTCCCAAGCCCTATTCCCTTCTTCTACTATACTCAATTGTCGTTATCGCCGTCACAGCCACCACTTCAACACCGTTCTTTCCCTACCTTGCTATCCTTTTTCTTATAGGCTTATTTATTGGCTCAAACACATGCACAAATTAGAAAGGATTCATTATTACCCAAAGAAAATTCATTTTTAGTAAACATCACTTGTTTGATATTGAAACAAACAAATCTTCAATAAACTCTCTAAATTCACTTTTCTTTTCTCAAAAGCTTCTCCGGTCTCCGCCGTGAACGTCTCCTTATTCACAAATCTCGCCACCCAAAAGTCACTCTCGGACCATATTTCCTCTTTATGTTATCTTACTTTGGCTTTTTGGCTGTGTTTAAATTTTGTACCTATTTTCTTAGAGTTTTTCTCCTTAATATTGGAAAAACATCTTGGATATTGGGTCTTCATCTCTCTCTATTTCTTTTTCACTAATGGTTGTTAATTCATATTTTTATTCATTAACTTTTTTTTTCCTTTTCAACTCCAAAATAATAAAATAAGGAGAAAACTGAACAATTTTTGTAGAACGGGAAAACCTTGTCAATTTCACGTAATCATTCGCCAATAATTATAGGTCTAAAAATCTAGCTTGAGAAATAAATTGACGGCGACTGAAACTAATTTGAACTGATTCAAGGTGTTGAAAAATTGATAAAATTGATTTTGTGTATATAACAGTATAGATATGTTCTGTATACATCGTTCTATAATATTTATATATAGTTATACAAAACAGATATATTATTTATACATTATATATATCCTATATATTAGTATATAAAAATTTATATTTAATGTATAATAGTATATAAGAAAAGTGTATGTGAAGTTACAAAATAAATTGAACAACTTATATATAGTTATACATAACAAATTCATTATCTTTCAGTATTTTCAGAGGCGTTTTTGGGGACAAGTCCCGGGGCAGAGCGTACCAAAAATGCTTCGGGATGCAAATGAAAGGCGTAGATCCATAAGGCGTACGCCCCAGGCGTTAAATTTGATTTTTTTATTTTAAAAGTATTTTTGCTATAGATCATGTTTTTTTATTATTGGTGTAATTATATTAATATCTTATGATATAATATTGTAGTGATTTTTTTCTAAAATATATAAATGAATAAAGTAACTCTCATAGAAAATAGCACTGCATAAATAATTATTTAGATGATTATGCTTGAAATTGATAGGATAGTGATCCATTTTTTTGTTATTGCTCTTACCTTTTTATCATTCTCCTTCTGTGAAATATATAAATAAAAATCAGTGCAAATATTAGTTGAGGATGAAAGAACTAGTAGATGTGGAGATCGATGATGATAAATTCATTTTAAAAAATATCTCGGCTACTATCACTCTTGTGTTGTTACTTTCTCAAATAATAATTATAGGAGTAATTTTTTTATATATAATTGGTGATCTATTTGTAGGATTTTAATGAGAATTTTTATTTTACTTTTTTTTAATAATAAAATATAAAATTGAACATACATGAGATTACGTCTCGCTCTGTACTGCGTAAAATGCCTCGCTTCGCGCCCGACTTTTAAAAACTGTTATCTATACGATGATATAGATGTACCAGGCTATATATATATATAGTAATTTCCCCAAAACAATTAACGAAAGAACTTGTCCCTCGGGCATAGATGTATGGCAAATGAGAATTTAAAATTCAGCTGGAGGCCTGCAGCGTGAGTTTGAACCCTGATGAGAGCAATTTGCTCTGAGTAGGACCTTGTAGGTGATATCAGTTGCTCTGTTCTCAAACCATGGTCATTCAGGCACATCCCGCGATTTACTAGTAGTAGTGCTGAGGGATCGGGACTACTATTTTACAGGAATAGTATGACGCCGCGATTTACTGATAATAGTGTTGAGGGATCGGGACTACTATCTCCAGGAATAGTATGGCGCTGCGATTTACTGATAATAATGCTGAGGAACCGAGAATACTATCTCCAGAAACAGTAGTATGACGTAAGCGGTGAAGCTGGATATAAAAAAAATTAACTAAAGAACTTCTTTGATTTCAAACGAACTGCATCGGACGGCTTCTTTCAGGTTCTGTCTCCGATTACTCTCTGTAAAATCGTTTGGTTTATCATCTTTTTTATTGCTCACTTTAATTTAGGATTAGTTTTTAATGATTGATCAAACCAGAAAAAATAATGGAGATTTAGTTGTATTAAGCTGTCGAATTGTGTGAAAGATTGGAAATATGACTGTTTTTTTTATATATCTTGGGATTTCAGGTTGGTATACGATGGTGATAACAGTTGCATAGATTAAAGATCTTTTTTTTTCTTTTACTATTATGAGTCTGAGATTTTTTTGGCTCTTAGGTACTTGCTATTCTTGGGCAATATGTGAAGCGTTAAGAAAATATAATTTTGAGGTAGTGATAGACTGATAGGATAATAGCTGTCAAAGACTGAATTTTTATTGTTTGGGGTCTGAGAATTTTTGGTTCTTTAAACGCTTACTTTATGATGGCTTTTTGTTTGGCGTAATGAGCTTATTGGATGAATATTCGATTTGAGAAGTTTTTGTTGGATATGTAAAACAGTACGGGAAGTAAATAAATATTACAAGTATTCGAAAGGATAAACAAACAAGTCAATATTCAGAACTGCCGCAAGCTTGTTGAGTCTTGAATCTTGATAACCTGAAATCAAGAAACACTAAATCTGGATTGTTTCAACTGTGGCTGAGTCGAGAGATGACTCTTTGTCTTTAAGACAAGATCGCCCCGTATATATGCTATTACGTTAACGGACAATAGTCTCCCAAGATAAAAAGCAACTAATCAACACTACAAAGCAAATAGATTGATTCTGACGAAGAAAACAAACACGAAACGACTTGCTGAAGATTGGAAAAGAAATGAAGAGTTTTCTATTTTCGTCCACATCGGAAACCCCAAAATCTAGAGCTTATGGTCTTAAGCTCCAACCCAGTTCCAACATTGCACTTCTCGGCACATCATCGGTAGGGGAAGCGGACCTTCGATTCCTCGCTGCATACTTCAATGAGAAAGGAAAAGAGCTTTGTAGCGTGCTTCTTCGGGTGTGGTTGCAAGTTTCTCGCTTTCAGTTC